>BSBN01000568.1:3736250-4981666 GCA_027924645.1 Cunninghamia lanceolata
AGCCAGGTACATTCTGGGAATGGAAATTAGAAGAGACAGAGCTAACAGAAAACTTTGGTTAAGCCAAAGTAAGTATGTGAAGATCATGTTGGAAAGGTTTAGCATGGCAGATTGTAGACCATTATGTGTTTCTGTTTCTTTGGGGACAAAGTTGTCTATTAATGATTGTCCAAAATCTCCTAGTGAGGTGGAGGACATGAGTAGAGTACCTTATGCTAGTGTTGTTGGCAGTTTGATGTATGTTATGGTCTGCACAAGACCACACATTGCCCAAGCAGTGGGAGTCCTTAGTCGATTTATGGCTAATCCTGGATGGGTACATTGGGATGCAGTTAAGCAAGTGTTCAGATATTTGAAGGGTACTTATGAGTATTCCATTTGCTATCATGTCAATGCTACAGGACCTCCGCATTTAGTTTGTATTCGTGGATTTGTGGATTCTGATTGGGCAGGTGACATAGATAGCAGGAGATCCACCAGTGCCTATGTGTTCACTATGTTTGGTGGTGCAATTAGTTGGATGAGTAAGTGACAACCTGTGGTTTCTTTGTCCACTACAGAAGCTAAGTACATGGCTGCAACTCATGCTTGTAAGGAAGCCATTTGGCTTAAGAGATTATGTTCAGATATTGGTGTTGATGCAGGACATATTACGATCAGTTGTGACAGTCAGAGTGTTATTTGCCTTGCGAAGAATCTAACTTTCCATGCTAGAACAAAGCATATTAATGTTCAATTTCACTTCATACGAGACATGGTAGAGGATGGGAAGCTAAATTTGGAGAAGGTAGATACTTTGAAGAATGTTGCAGATGCATTGACGAAACCAATGGGCACAAAGAAGTTCAGATGGTGTTCAAAGTCTATGGGCCTCTCAGCCTATAGTAGTTAAATCCTGTTGATTCTATTGGCTCTTACAAGGTGTTCAACAAGTGGGAGAATGTTTGGAATTAAGGTGTCTCAATCTTAGTAATTCCTTGTACTTTTACATTGTATTTATTTATTAATTGCCTATTGTATTAATTGGATGCAAATCCTATGTTGTCATATTGTGGGAGTTGGCATGGTGATGTGTCATCCTACATGGCATATGACCACATGCATTTTTGTCCTCACATGAGGAGATAGGCATCCCACTTAGTGGTAGGAATATTTTGCCATGTGTCAGCATCTTGGATGTTGTGTAAGGGAATATTGACTGTAACGGTCATGGCAGATTCCTATGATGAAGTTATGACATGTAAGAGTCAGGAATAGGAGATTCTATGATAGGTGAAGACATGTGTCAAAGAGCATCTTTGAAAAAGGCATCTTTGGGCACCTCAAGGTGGACTATGACATGTTGTAAGAGAATATGCTATTTATATCCTGTGTATGACAAATTCTCTTACAATTGTAATTTATGACAGCTATGACAGATTCTATGACGGTTGTAAGAGTCATAAGAGCATCTGTCATAGCCCATTTTGGAAATAGGTGACCTCCTTGGGATGAGGTGACTTGACAAGTGTCAGGAGCATCCTACAGAGTTGGACAAGTGTCCATAGGTGTGGGTTTTGGGCCACGAGGCCATGTTGGATGTCCATCCCTATGTGGAGCCATTTTAGCCTTGTATTTGTTATATAAATAGGTGCTTTTGAGAGGAGATGTATTATAGGTTTGACAAGTACTGTTTTACTGTCGGTTTGTCTCCAGATATGAGTGTTGAAGACTCCTAAGACCTTGCATTGCAAGTGTATTATAAACCATTTCAATTTTGATAATACATTGTGCAGGTTTTGGAGTGTGGGGTTTTTCACCCAATAAAGGTTTTCCCCACGTATATCTTGTGTCTCTCTTCTTCTGTCTCACTTTCTTGTTTATGTGTTTGTTATAATATCTCTATTAGTAGTTTAACATTGCTGTAATAGTAAGGATAAAATTGAATTTGTACTCTCCTCCCCTCATTAGATTAGTGTAGGAAGTGATTTCCACACACCTAGATTCCTTTCAGTTGTCTACAACCTCCTTTCTGTAACTCCACTCCGTGAAACTCGGTACCTGTAACCTGCAATCACAAAGGAGTGTGGGAGGGGGTTGTGGTGTTTAGAGGCTTGCCTTGATCAAGCCCCAGAGAGAAATTCAAGTCTTCTGAACACCATTGTTAGATGAGAGTGCGTATCCCAGTGGGATAGAGGCAAAATCTAGATGATAAATGATTAAAAACATAATATATATCACCTTGAAGTATAGATCTCATGGAAGGAAGAAGATCTTCATGCCATGAGGAGATGGAGTCAAATATGCAATCATAAACATGATAACAACAACAAAATACTCTCTACAACACAATGAATGCCTTGAATCACTTTAGCATAAAGTCACCAGTTCACAATGTCCATCTAGTTTGCAAATGAAACCTAAACATGCTTATATATGCAACTACAAATATTCTCGCTAAGAATTTTGTAATTCAAACTTCAGATGTCAACATAGGACCTAAGTAACAGTCATAAAACTGACATAAAAGTTTAGGGCTGACCTAAAATAAGGTAGGACTAGAGCACTAGTGCCCAAGTCCACCCTCCCATTTTAGGTCAGGACTCATTAATATAGAACCTCCTAGGTCCTTTTTGCCACAAGACTTCAAGGATTTCTCATCGGGATTCACAATTAACATGCGAGATGCTCTAAATGCACTCTAAGTACTCATGAGCTAAAACTTAAGAGGGAAAAACCCCCAAGGGGCCATTTTCTGACATAACAAAAAGTAAAAGTTAAATATAGTCAAAGTTGGGGATGTAACATATCTCCTCCCATATGAATCATCGTCCCCGATGATTTAACATATCTAAAGTTTTTGACATAAAAATAGTTTTGTTCATCACATATAAAAGCTTAAAAGAGATGAGGAAATCTTTGATAAATATCATCATAATTTTTCCAACTGGCATTCTCTTCTGCATATTGGTCCCATTGGCCCTTGCATTGAGTAATCTCTTTATTACAGAAGTGTAGCTTACATATTTTGAGCACCTTGATGGCATTCCAATCAAGAATAGAATCATGATTATCTCATGCGATATACTTTTTCAAATATGAAACATGGAAAACATTATGCATCATGGCAAGAGCTGGGGCTAGAGCAATCTTGTATGCAATTGGGTTGACCTCTTTGAAAACTTTGAAGGGACCCACATACCTAGGAGCTAGTATAGATGTCTTTCCAAACCTAATAGAACTCTTTTGTGGTTTAACCCTTAAAAGGACTTTTTCTCCCACTGAAAAATGTCTTGTGATGCGTTTAGCATCCACATAACTTTTTTGCCTATCATTCACTTCCACTAGCCTTTTCTTAATCAGATGGACTTGCTCTTCCATTTTTGACAGGATTTCTAGACCAAGGCTAATCCTCTCTTCTAGCTTATCCTAGCTTATATGAGTTCATCACTTTCTTCCATATAATGCTTCAAATGGAGCCGTCTTGATAGCGGAATGATAGGAATTATTATAAGAAAATTCTACAAAACGAAGATAATCCTCCTATTTGTATTTCTGATCTATGCAATACATTCTCAGTAGATCTTCCAACACTTGGTTTACTCTTTCAGTTTGGCCATCCGTCTCAAGATGATAAGAAGAGATTATGTTTAATTGAGTTCCAAGTGAGGAGAATAAGGTTTACCAAAACCTTGATGTCATACAGGCATCCCTATTTAAGATAATCTTCTCAAGAATACTATGCAATCTGAATACTTCTTGCACAAATTTGTGGGCTATGACTGGTGCCCCATGTGTCAAATTCCTAGGTATAAAATGTGCCACCTTGGTGAGTCTATCCACCACAACTAGAATATAATTGTGTCTATTCCTAGACATACGAAGCCCTTGCACAAAATCCATGCTAATGATTTGCTATTTCCATTCTAGAATCTCATGAGGGTATAAAAGTCCTATCGGGTGATGGCATTCTACCTTCACCCTCTGGCATTCTAGACATCCAGCTACAAAGCTTGTAGGATCCCTCTTCATTCCTTTCTAGAAATATAATCATTTTACATCAGCTAGTAATTTTGTCACTACAAGATGTCCTGAATAAGGTGCAGAATGAACCTCCTTCCACACAATATTCCTTAACTCCTCAGAGTACAGAACATACATCCTTCCTTTAAACCTTAATAGTCCATTTGGTTTAACATAAATCCCATCATATCTAGGATCCTGAGGATTATCCATAAGAGCTTGTTTTCCCTTCTCATAATACTCATCTCCTTTGGACTTTTGCAATACCTTATTCCTAAAATCAGAATGTATCCAGATCATTGAGGAGATATGTCTTCTCTTGCTTAAGGCATTTGCCACTCTGTTTTCCTTGCCTTGAATATATTTAATCTCAAAATCATAATTAGATATTAACTCTAACCATCTTCTCTGGTGAGCATTTAGATGTGGTTGAGTAAATAGGTATTTGATCCCTTGGTGGTCTATTTTTAGTTCAGAAGGCTTCACAACTAAATAGTGTCTCCACATTTGCAGTGCATGAACTACTGCTATCAATTCTAGATCATGAGGAGCATAATTTTGTTCATAATTTTTTAGTCTTTTGGACTCATAAGTAATAACTTACCCATATTGGACAAGTACATAACCTAAACCTTCCCCCAAGGTGTTGATAATGACTACAAATTGACCATCTGGGTCAGGTATCTTCAAAATAGGTGTCGTAGTCAATCTTTCTTTTAGTTAGTCGAATGCCTCTTGGCATTTTTCTAACCAATCAAATCTTTTGCCCTTTCTTTGTAAATAAGTAATAGGATAAGCAATCTTTGAAAAATTAGCCACAAATTTTCTATTATAACTTGTTAGGCCCATAAAACTTCAAACTTATGCACATTTCTTGGTGCTGGCCATTCCAAAAAGGCTCTAATCTTTGTTGAGTCCACAACTATTCCCTTAGCTGAAATTATATTACCCAAATACTGCACCTCCTTTTGAAAGAAAGTACACTTCAAGAGCTTTCCATATAGTTTATGCTCTCTTAACCTCTGAAGAACAATCCTTAAATGCTAAAGGTGTTACTCCACACTCTTAGAGTAAATCAAAATTCATCAAGAAAACAAGGACAAACTTGTCCAAGCAGTCTCTAAACACATTGTTCATTAAATTCATAAATGTTGCAGGTGTATTTGTTAACCCAAAGGGTAGGACAGTGAACTCATAGTGCCCATACCTTATTCTAAAGGCAATTTTATGAATATCCTCATCTTTTAGCGCTAATTGATGGTATCCCGATCAAAGATAGATCTTTGAAAACATAGTTGCCCCTCGCATTTGATCAAAAAGATTGTCAATGCGGGGCAATGGATACTTATTCTTTATCATTGCCTTATTTAGCATATGATAATATATGCATAGTTGCAAAGTACCATCCTTCTTTTTAACAAAACATACTAGGGCTCCCCAGGGTGAAACACTGGGTATTATCAACCCTTTATCAAGCAATTCCTGTAGCTAAGCCTTTAGCTCCATTAACTCTATTGTGGTCATTCTATAAGGATCTTTAGATATAGGTTTCGATCCTGGAATTATATCTATTAAAAAATCAAAAGCTCTTTTGGGAGGCAATTCTGGTAGTTCATCTGGGAATACATCCTCAAAATCTTGAAGAAAGAGGTATCTATCCATATCTAATTTCTCTTGATCTATGGATTCCTTTTTTTCAACTCCTTGGAGGTTCTGAGATTCATAAAACATCAAATCATATTGAAAAATAGATTCCTTGTGATTATTTATTTTCTCCATTTTAATGGCAAAAAGTTGACATCCTTTTCTCTGGGCTATTTTCATCTGTAGGGCAGATATTTGGCTCAATTTAACCTCTCTAGTGTTGCCTTGCAGAAAGACTTTATTCCCAAGGCCATCTAGGCATTCTATTGTTTTGGCAAAACAATCCACCTTAGCCCAATGTCTCCATAACCAATTTATCCCAAGGATGACATCATATGAGCCTAATGGGGCTACATAAAGGTTCACTTCAGTGGAGAAACTCAAAAGTTCAACCTTAGCCTCAAACAAACATTGCTCTACCTGAGCTCTGGTCTGATTAGCATATTCAACTGGCCAAGTATTTGCCATGTAACCAACTTTTCTAGAAATCTTAAATTTTTTAGAGAAATAAAACACTTTGTAGCACTAGTATCTATCAAAACCGAAACTAGAAAACTAGATAAAATGCCTATGGTTTCAATTGGAGTGATTTGATATTTAGCTTGTCTATTGTCCAAGGTTGCATGTATCCATTGTTGGAAAGTTGCATGTTGTGAGGGTAAAGGATTTCCTCATAGCTAGGTTCCTTATGTCTTATTGGGACACTGATTGGCATAATTATCACTGCCACATGAATAACACCCTCCCATGGGTCCTCGCCTTTCATAAGGCTTTCTAGAATTGTCTCCATTTTTCATGGAATTGTTATTGCCTTTCTTTTCACCCTTGGATTCATTCTAATTATCCTTGAATCCTTTGTCACCTCTCTTAGTGAAATTCTATTTTTTTTCTTTTTTCTTAAATGACTGGGAGGATTGAGACCAATTAAACTTTTTACGATTCCTTTCCCAGTATGCATACATGGATTTCAATTTTTGTTCTTGCTTAATAGCTTTCTCATAAACTTGGTCCATTGTAGTAGGACCATGCACATCAACTTCGCCTCCAATTTGGGCATTCAAACCCATGATAAACTTTCAAATGCAAAACTTCTCATCCTATTGATATTGGGGAACATATTTGAGGAGACGAGTAAAATTTTCCCAGTACTCATTCATAGATAAGTCACCATGTCTCAGATTTTGGAAATATATAAGCTTCTAGTCAAAATACAACTAAGGTAACCATCTTTGCTTGAAAAGTTCCACAAACCTTTCCTAGGTTGGACTCAAGGAGCTCAATTTTAACTCCATTTTCTTGTTCATCCACCAGGTGGATGTTTTACTTGCCAATTGGTATGCTCCCCATACCACTTTGGTGATTTCAAAATAGTTTCTTATTTCAAAGTATTTCTCCATTTCTAAAAGCCATGCCTTTGCGGCATCCCCACTTATAATCCCATCAAACATGGGAGGTGTAACCTTTTTCATATCCCTGGATAATTCTAGAGCCAAGTTTCTTTTATCCTCATTTTGTCTTATTTTGGAGTTATTCTCTCCGTGTCCACTTTGGGTTGTGTTTTAATGACATTCCTCATCATCTCCCTCATGGAAGGCTTCCTACCTAGGTCCATTCTAACCCCTGACCTCCCACTCTAGAGCTCCAATTCTTGCCCTCATCTCATGGAGCATAGCAAGGATCTGGTCAAGTTTTGAATCGAAGTGGCCTAAAGGTTGCCCTTCCTCTTGGCTATCCCCAATGTTGGTTCTTGTCTGAACCATGTTGCAATCTACTTCTCCTGAAGTTTGCAGGTTAATCATTCAATTAGTTTTTCATAGTATTGAATCCATTCATAACATAAATCCATTCCCATTTATGCAATCTTAACAAAAAAGGAAAGATTTTCCAAAATTCAAAATTGCATTATAGTTTCCATGGACTACATAAACTCCATCATTTATTACAATTTTTCACATCTTGCAACTGCAAGTCACTTTCAGATTGGGATATCTTCCCAACTTTATCCTCATCATTGAGGTTCATCAAATCAAACCTAGGAGGTGGATGTACTCACAAGTACTCATCCATGACCTCCCAAGTAGCAATAGGAGCATTAGTATCACTCCCCAATGGTAAATCCTTAGGTGCAGAGGGTTTCACTAATTCATTTTTAGATATAGGAGCAATAGCCCTAACTGCTTTGTCCTTCTCTTGCTTGATGTGTTTAATAGCATCAACAAAATTTTCATCATCAAATAACCATTCATCTTTCAAGTAACTAGTTTGGCCAAGGCTTTTCATTCTTGAGGCTTGCTCCCTCATAGCCTTTAGGCAACATCCATTTCCCATTACCTTCTTCCTTGGTGTCATTTTTGTTCTTACCATTCTAGAAAAAGAACATCCAAACATTAGCAACTATTAATGTCTGAGGAAAATTTCATGTAGTGAGATCATAGGTCCACATACTAAACCTGGTAGCTCTGATACCATATGTAACATGTCATCTCATATTACCTGAATTATCGATTGAATTTACCATCAAGTAAATAGTCATGATCAACATAATCATATTTTTGTTTAACAATAATCAATTTCATTATCAATAATCAAAATGCATATCTTTTCTGAATAATTTCAAAACTAAAATTTTCAACATATTCAAAGATAACATAATAGTGAATTCCTTCAATTTACAATCACAATGTTTTGCTCAAGGCAATAATGATAAGTTTTACATAAAATTTTGACTGTCAAGCCAAATAATAGAATATACTGCATCTACAGTACTGATATCTATCTTTATAAGTCTCAGCTTGTCATCTGCTTGGGAAGGAGAGCATCACCCGAGTGCTTTTCCTCTGACCATAGATCAGTAGTCCCCGCACAACTTCCCACCTCTAAGTGGCCCTACCCTTCACGAAGGAAGTAGATATAAGGAACCATAAGGTTTTCCATCTGAGTTCTAGTGTTGTGTCCTTCATAACTCATCACGGTCATACAACTATAGATCCACTCTAACTATGTATGACACTACTATATGGTTATGCCATCTAGAGCACAGTGGACCGACTAATGCATGCAGAGATGGATGCATTACTTTGGCCAAAGTTTTAATATAAATAAACATTTTGCAGTGAACGTAGTCAAATGTTCATGTACACCTCTAACTCGACTTAGAAGTTATCTCATCCTACAGTGTTTTTGGTTGACCCTTCCTAGTCATGGATTTAGTTCATCATCTTGGACTTCCAACTCCATTCCTAGAGCTCATTTTATTGGTTTTCTCGTTGCATCTACAACATGGAATCTGTGACTCCTCGTCACTCTATTCCTTTCTTAAGTATATAAGTTCTTGGTTCCCTACCACAAAATTAGTTGTGGATAACATCTCTATGAAATTAGTTTGAATAATTATTTAGGTTAATGGATCTCCATCTAATCCTTGTCGACTGAAACATGGCCCATTCAAATTGACAGTACCTTTGTAAAAGAAGTTTCATACTTGACCATAAGTGTCAAGGTGTACTTAGAGAGCTATCATCTCTAGTCCCAACATCACTATAAAATCATTAGTTGCCTCATGATCATAACAATAAATATATCAACTTTTGTCATAGAAATATTCATAGTCTACTAGAGACTTGATAGGTAATACTAATACCTTCCATCTTTATAAATAATATACAAAAGATAACATAATTAATGAGCTACCCTGCTCTATTTTTTTTTTCCAAAGATAATGCGAGATTATATCTATGCATCTTATCTCATAAACAAGTTTCATAATATATACTCATAGTGTAGTAATTTTATCATTACTAACCCAATTATCTTTGATGATTAATGAAGAGCCTACTTCTCTCTTTCTACAAGAATTAACTGAAGGCATGTACAGAAAGCATCTAACAAGAAATCTTTACAATATATAACTCATGCCAAGAACTTGAGGTTCTGTCTACAACACTGTTTCAAAAATGATGTAACACACAGAAAAGTGTAGTGGCTCTCAGCCAATTACCACATAATCAATATAATACATCTTCTTTCCTTAGGTCAAAAGCATGGTTGGTATTAGGCTTTCGATTTAACCTTATAGAAAGGTTTCATAGTCTTGATTAAGGATGCATAGAATACTAGTCATTACCATGGCCATGGTTATATTCATATACTGCTACAATAGTATGATATGCTATTGGCCTTATCAGCCTCCATAGCTTCCATTGAAATATCATAGGTTTTGGCCATAAAGGCACCGACAAATTTTCCAAATGATACAAATATAGTTCCAAGTCCTCGCCCTCATGGCCTAGATGGACTATCACAGTTAATAATAAAGATTACCAGTCCTTGGCCTCATGGCCTCGAAGGACTATAACAATTAAAAATAAAGATTACCAGTCCTTGGCCTCATGGCCTCGACAGACTATCACAATTAAAACAAATTTTACCAGACCTCGGCCTCATGGCCTCGACGAACGGTCACAGTTTTGAATAATATTAACTAAAGTTTTTGGCCTTTAAAGCCAACGGTAATAGCTTAGTATTGTATTACCGTATCATAATGTATAATACACAGTCAATAGATTACCTAAGTCTATATGTGTAGACTACCAATAATTATACTCAAAGCTATGCCTTTCTTGAGCTTCACACTACTCTCGGCTCCCTTCTCTTCACTCAGATCTCCCTCCTCTTTCCTTTTCCATACACTCCCAAAAACTAACTCAATGACTCTCTTACGAAAAAGGTATCAAGAGTCTCCACTCTCATTCCCACTCCTGTGAGAATAATTCAACCATCACCTAAATGCCCTCCCATCAAGAGCATGCAACACTCAATGTGCTACAATCACGAGTCGGTTTGGCTTTCACAAGCACTTCTCACACTCCTCCATACTTTGAGGAACATGGGCTACATAAGCTATGAGCACACAGTGATAATAAACCACTAGATAATTGTCATAGCAAGAAGGTGGTGAAATAATGATAACCCACATAATACATATACATAAATATACTATAAGTACAATATGGTAATCTATACTATCATCAAGATAGCATTACCAACAACATGTTATAGCATCGAGAAGAACCAAAATGTGAATGAGGGATCGAGGTTCACTCCCCCACTTCGTAATCTTAGCAAAATACCTAGATTAAATAAATTGATATACATAAATGTAATAAATAAACATATAGGATAGCTCCGACAAAGACAATGGCTAACTCCAACTAATAATAATGTCTTGAGAACATTTATTTAGTTAGATCAACATAAAAGACATCGAGAAACCCTAACTTGACATGATGACAATTAGTCGAATCAAAACTGCCTAAATAAGGGAGAATGACTAAAACATACCCAGTCTCACAATGGTTCATGTAAAGAACAACTTTGAAAATTCATATGGCAACCTGTCTTTTTCCATAACATCTATGGCAATCTATCTTTTATTATCCAAATTTTTGGCCCCCCTGATCTGGGCTAGTCGAAACTAAATTTCAATGGAGCTTCTAAGGGTAACCCAGGTCAGGCGGGAGGGGAGCTGTGATCCAAGATGACAAGGGAAATGTCAAGGGAATCTATGCTGGGAACCTTGGTTTCCAATCTAACAATTTTGCAGAAGCTTATGCGACTTACCAAGGAATTTGTCTGGCTAAGGAACTAGGTATCAAAAAGCTTGTCATAGAAGGGGACTCCAAAAATATTTTGGACATGATCAAGGATAAAGTTGTCCCTAGTTGGAACATAAAAGTTATTATAGATCTAAGCATTGTTGAACTAAGAAATATGGACAAGGTGAAGGTGCAACACATCTTTACAAAAGGAAACACAAGAGCTAATGACTTAGCAAACAAAGGTTGCATCATCAATGATTGTTTAAAGTGGAAGAGGGGAGATGACATCCCTAACAATATCTCTAATTTCATTAATAATGATTAAAGGGTGTAAATTTAATGCTCAGTATGCTCGGATGGAGCGGCAGACTATTCACATGTTCCAGACTAATCATGGTGAGGATCCTAATCATTGCCAAATATGCAATGAAATTGCTATTGCATTGGGAATTGTTATTGTCTTGACTATTCACAACATCATTTTTAGTCTGCATTACAGAGCCAAAGTTGAAGTTAATACTAGACTTAGGATGGGAGGTGATTTAAACCGCATAGAACTAACTCAGTTTGAAAGGTTAAAGGAGAATAGTGAACTCTGGGAGATTCTGTAGAGAGGGGACTTCACCCCTTATATAGAAGCTATGAATGGCTATGATACTATTCTTTCGAGTGAGTTTCCTCATTCTTGGAAAGCAGGGACGGTCTATGTAAGAGGGTTAACTTTCAGGGTCTCTAAAGATTTAATTGCTAAAGCCACGGGGCTGAAGCTGGATGGAACCTATATACCTAGGAAAGTTAAAGGCAACTACAAGAATGATATGTTGATATTTTTCCAAGAGGGAGAGGTGGATAACAGATTGCAAAATGGTTTCAACCGGGAAGATTTTCTAGGCATTTGGAGCGATGTGGCAGAGGTCATCATGAGGTACATCACGCTTGAAGGTAGGTTCAAAAGATTCCATGGTTATCTTTTTCCCCTTCTAAATCATTTTCGTCACAACATTAGAATCAATCTTCCCTATAGGTTGTATTCCTCTCTTGAGGAATTTGTTCAGAAAGTGTTGCTCAGTGAAAAACTCCTCCCGTTACATCAGAGTCTTATTTACACCCTCTTTAAGTTTGAATTGGCTCAAACCCCTACTCTAGGGTTTCACCCTAGGATCTACAACCCCCAGCTCATCAAGAACTTCCTTGATAGTGAGAACAAAGAGGAGAGTTCCACTGACATTGGTGAGGGTTCCCAGAGGGTTGGGTATTCTCGGGGGGAGAGTTCCAAAGGTAAGGTTACTTCTGACAAGGGATTGTAGACTAGGAAATAGGCAGGGCAGGGGAAGAGTAAAGTGAAAGAGATAGCCGCTACCCCTCTTTTTGATTCTGAACAAACCACTAGTAATAGAGATTACAATAAGGCTCCCTCTCAAATAGTGATAGTGAAAATGGGTCAGATGGTTCTCCGCAGTATGAGCATTCTTGAAAATGCCCATTCCCTGTAGAAGAAAGAGCAAGCTAGGAAACCTAATCCTAAGGGTCATGTTGGGACTCCTATGAACAAGGGAGTGAACAAAGCTTAGATATCCAGACCTAGAAGGAAGATTAGCTCTGACGAGGATGACAGTTCTGATGAGGAAGTGTTAATTCTTGATTCTGACACCAAAAATGAGACAGATGAGGATACTAACACTGAAACAGAAATGGATGAGGAAGAGGACTCCTACAAAGATTGTGGGAAAAATCTGGAACATAAGGAAAAGGGCAAACTCCTCAAGGGCTCCAAAAGGCCCAACCAAACCAATTTGGAAGACTCCCCAAGCAAGAAGGCTAAGATTACTAAAGACTACACTAAGGAGATTCAAGATTCTGAGTGTAAATTGTGCACCAAACTTAGTGATAGAGTCACCATTCTTTATCAAGCTATGGATCTCCAAAACCATGTTCTGAAATGGCATCTTGCCCAACTCCACCATGCTAGAAAGAAAATTTAACAGCTCGAGTCTATCAGCCAACTAGAAGTGGAGGAATGGCCGAAGGAGTCTAATGATGAGCTATGGGGCCAAGTGCAAAATACGGCCACCAGATTTGAAAATTGGGAACGCATTGAGGATGAGATAGGTCAAATCAAGGTTACACAAGAAAACTTGGACAGGAAAGTGTTTGACCTTGTGGACTATAGTAGGGAAATGGTGAAGAATTCAACCACCACTCTATATGTGTTGAAGGAGGAGTTGGAGAGAAGAAAAACTATGGCTGAGGGAGCGGAGGGGAAAGAGAAACATATGATCAAGAAATAGGGGACTGTAGTGTAGCTGAAGGAAAGCAACAACAAGGAGAAGTTGGAGGTCACTCAGAACTAGGGGACTGAGTTGGAAGGGAAAGGCAAGAAGGAGTTCCTAAGCAAAGAGTGGTATGCTATAAGCTACCTTAAAACTATGGCCAGAAAGTAGTTGGCCATCTACTGGTCCTATCTATTTTGGATGGCCTTCTTGGCCAGCTCATCTCTTTTTTTTGGTTATTTATGCTCATCTTTGGTTTTACATCTTGTGGAACTCTTCTATTTTCTACGGGGCCTCTGTATATGGGTTCGGGCCCTTTCCCAGTTTCTTTAATCAAAACATCTATTTCCTTCTCCTGGGTGATACTCTCCTTCCCTTCTCAGAATTGGAAGTCTCTTTTTCTAGTTACACTCACAATCATTCAAAACCATGATCAATGTATCATCATCAAATCACTAGAGATCATACTAAAACAAGCTCAATTACATGTAATCTTATGTCTAATTTAACAACATTAATCATAATCCATATAACCAATGATTTATCATGACATTTTCCACAAACGTCAAATCATTAATCTATGATTACCGATCCAGTTAATCTCATAAAAAGTAAAAGTTAAATATAGTCAAAGTTGGGGATGTAACACTTTTCTTCAAATGTTGAGAAGTTGGTGTCTTATTAGACCTCTTGCGATTCTTCTCGCGATATGCAGAAATTGACTTTAGTTTTTGCTCTTGTTTGATTTCCTTCTCAAAAACTTGGTCCATAGCAGTAGGACCATGCACATCCACTTCTTGACATATCTAGCATGTTCAGACCCATGATGAATTTCTTGATTATGAACCTTTCATCTTTCTGATATTGTGGCACAGACTTCAGGAGATGGGTGTACTTTTCTTAATATTTAGCCACTAACATTTCTCCTTGTCTTAGATTCTAAAATTTTGTTAGCTTTTGATCAAAGAAAAGCTATGGTAACCACCTCTGGTGAAATATGACCACAAATTAATCTCAGGTTAAGATTAGAGAACTTAACCTTAGTTCTATTTTCTTATTCATCCACAAAGTGGATGCTTCACCTACCAACTAATAGGCACTTCATACTACCTTGGCTATCTTTGAGTAATTTTTGATCTCAAAATACTTTTCCATCTCTGTCAACCAAGCTTCTACAGCATCACCACTTACTGTTCCATCGAACTTGGGTGGCATCACTTTCTTCATATCTCTTGATATCTCAGAGGCAAGTCTACTTCTCTTCACTTGTTGAGACTTAGTATTATCAACATCCTCCCTTCATTCAATATGACTACTAGGTTCATGAACATAATCATCATCCTCTTGATGTGAGTCCTCTTTTTCTCTTTCAGATCTAGCTTGATCCCTCACTTCCTATTCTAGGTTTCCAAGCCTTTCCTTGGTTTCATTTAGCATGGTCAAAATCTAATCCAGCTTAGTGGTTGGGTTTTTAGAGGGATTGGACTCTCCTTGACTATCTTCAAGATTTGTTCGAGTTCAAATCATAATGATACTCTATATCCCACTTGATATTCATATCAAGTTATAGATTAAAATTTGGAAATAATACATCTCATTAATTCAAAATTCATCAATAAATCTATTCACAAAACTCTAATTTGTGCAAAACAATCTCACCTTTATTATAGTTTATTATGGGTATAAATACATCCTTATTTAAATAGATAACTCAACAAGACTTCATGTTACTTTTGGTTAAAGGATATTCCTCAGGTTCCTCTTCCCCATCAAAATCCAGTAAAACAAACTTAGAGAGTGGATGTACACGCAGTTACTCCTCCATCACCTCTTTTCCTAAAACAGGGGCATCATGACCACACCAAAATGGCATGTCACGACTAGAAAAAGGTTTACTTGGTTTAGTTCTACAGAAGTAGGAACAATAGGTTTCTTGGCCAGTTTGTTGCGTTGTTTCCTTTCTAGCTAAATACACTTAAGAGCATCAACCAAAGTCTTAGAATCTTCCATCCATGCACCCTTAGTATAGCTAAAATGCTCTTTGAGTTTTTCCTCCTCAATAGGTTCTTTCTTAACCTCTATCTTGGGTAAATGTTGGGGAACAAACTTTCTAGTGGTTTCCTTGGTTCTTCACCATGCCATTCTGGCATAAATCCAATTTCAAACATTAGCCAATCTGCTGAATGTTAACAAGTTTTCTTGTAGTGAGCTCCTAGGTCTATGTGTTGAACCTAGAAGCTCTAATACCATGTGTAACATTTCTTCTCATGTTAATAGGAATTACACACACAATTTACTAAGAAAGTAAATGAGCATGATTAACATGAGTGAAATTTTTTTATCATTGCATAATTATAAAGAAATAAAAGCATATCTTTTCTAAATATTTTTCAACCTTGAAATTACAATATATTCAAGGATAGAAGCATAGTGAAATCATTTCACTTTACATTTACAAATATTTTGCATTTAGCAATATGAATAAGTTTACATAAGTTTGACAATAATAAGTCAACCACGAAGTACACTACATATGGAATCTTGATATCCATCTCACAAGTCTCAGTGAGTCTTCTGCTATAGAGGGCTCAGAGCATCATCTAAGTGCTTTACCTCCAACCACAGACCGACGATCCCCTGCACACCTTCCTTCCTGGAAATAGCCCTACCCTTCATGAAGAGTATAGACATAAAGAACCAACAGGTTTCCATCTGAGTTCTAGTGTTGTGTCCTATATAACTCAATCGACCATACAACTCTAGACAATCTTCTAGCTAAGTATGATCACTCTGATGAGTCATGCCATCTAGATAATGTGAACTGACTAATGCACATGCAGAGACAAATGCATTACTTTGGCCAAAGTTTCTATATAAATAGATGTTTGCAATAAACGTAGTCGTGTGTTCAGACACCTCTAACTTGACTTGGAAACTATCTCATCCTATCATTTTATTTGTTTGACTAGTAATTCTAGACATAAATTGTCTTGGCTAAGCTTAATTCCTAGTCAATCTGACTTAGAATTTAATCCTGAATCTAGGATATATATATATACAATGTATAAAATTAGAAGAATTAACTCTTTAGAGAGTCCTTAGTTGAATTCTTGCAACCATCAAAGTCTATGACTTCCTGTCATTCTACTCAATGACTCAAAGATTAAGCATTCTTGTACTATAAGTCATGTTTTGACTCTAACATGAAATCATTAAACTTTATCAAAAAGCTTCTTCGACTCTTTCTAATTATAATATCTTAATCGATGATTTCTCGACCCTTTTACTGTCAACCATAATATACAATAGACTAAAATAATGTCATAATCCATCTTAAGAGATTTTAAGTTCTCTAAACCCATCTGGGTTGATTCTAGGGTTTTTAACTTCTCTAACCCAATCATTGAAAAATATCAAAAAAACTCTTGTCTTCCAAAAGTAAAAACTTATAATAATATAACATTAAAATAATGGTCTCTAGTCTTCTCTTGAATATTAGGGCATCACAATTCTCATTTAACATGATTAAACATAGCACACGAGGTATATCCTCTGCATATAGAATATTTAATAAATACTAAAATTTTCATAATTATTCTCTCGATTAAGTCTATCTTTCAACCTAGCTATGTTTGAGTCTTCAATAATAAAATCATCCACCTCTTAGTCTTCTCATATTCATGGACTCTAGATACATAGAATAAGTTTGTGAACTCATGGCAAACATCCTTAAATATAATGATATTTCTGTCATGGATGCATATGTGATAATAGGCCACTATCCTTAGATGTTTCTAGTGATAACAATATCTTTTAAAAATACTCTTCAATAAGAGAATAACTATCACAAAAGCTTATGAATGAATCAATAAAACTTATATATATATATATATATATATATATATATAACATTTGAGATATAAAACCATCTTTATATATATATATATATATATATATATATATATATATATAACATTTGAGATATAAAACCATCTTTATCTAAACTCATTGGTCTCAACCTTAAGTCTAAAGCAGAGTTTCTAGAGAGGTTCAATTTTTGCATTCTATAAGGTAGATACTACAAAGTTTTTATGATTATATAACAACTACTGCATCCTATGCTTTGCTTGAAAATAGAGGAAAAAGAAAACAACTATCTACAGATAGGAATTCCTTTGAAATAACGATGTTATTCCAAACCTTTTTTCCTTAATTGGTGTCTACCAAAAGACAAGTTTACTACCTATTTACACTATGATCTCGATGATATAGTGATGGCATATCAAAGAGTTTATATCACAATATTTATGTGTTTTAATAGAGTAACAAAGTTCTCTATAAGTTCAAGGATATCGAACAATGGAAATATAGTATTCTCTACAATATCATATTGCTTATACAATATTGTTTAACAACTATAATAATGATGTCTCTCTTTCAAGATTTCGGACTCTTAAGTCTCCTACACTTCAATGCTGCTTTGATTCATAACAAAAAGGAATAATGCTCTTATTCATACCTATCTATGCTTTCATAGCCATTGGGATCTTAACCTCTCTATTTACATAATTCTAAAAGTCTATGTAAATACATCTATGCAACTTTATATGGGATAGATGTATCATAGAGAAAGAATGAAAATAATTGTTTAAAAACAAGATCTCCTACCTCTATGTTGTCTCTCCTTTGACTAGCTACAAAATAGCTCTGAGTTCGTGCTAACAGTAGTGCTCACTGTTCTTGTTTCCCTGTAGATGCTCACACAGTAATCTGCCTCTATCAACTGCAGTCCTTCCTTATTCTCATGCACTTTGAGTCACTTCCACAACGGTCTATTCTCCACACCTCCATATCTTCGATGGTATATCCTTTTTAAAGGGTTCACCTCTCCACATTTCCGTGGAGCTCTTGGTACAATCTGTACCTATCATCACTCTCAAAATACATGCGTATAGTGATGGAGTTACTGGTTATTTAAGACCACTCCCATCAGTTCAATAACTTCTCTCTTTATCCATCAAGAAGGTTATGAGTCAAAAGACCATGAAAGGAAGTAGTGGTTTGATTTAAATTACCACGTTCCCCTTAATGCTCATCGACATTAAAAAGAAAAGGTTTAACTTATAAATCATATCAATAGATATTTAACAACATATTATCGTTAAATAAAATGTATACATATGTTGTTTCTATAACATAATAAGATATAAGAATGGGGTCGAGGTAATCTCCCCCTCTCAAATAGTTTAATGCTAAAATTAATAGATTATAAAAATGAAATTCCTATCAGAATTTACTGAAAATGAGGTAGTTTTACTAATATAAACTATATTCATATCACACAAGGAAAATAACAACTATCGACCATATCTTGTCTATGGTCATACTATCCAGACTTGGTTTTTTGACAAAACCTACATTAATGGATCTTGACGATAAATCAACGATTGTCTCGAGTCGAAACCCAAACTCAGATCAATTGGGTCGAACACAACTTACCAATTTGACGAGGGTTCACTAAACAATGTAAGCACAAGAAATAGATGGCAACCAATCCATTCTATCCAAGCATCTATTCTCTTCTCTCCGATGATGCTCTCCGTCTCTTTCTCGAAGGGTGGAAACTAGTTTCTTGGTTACAACTTACAATCACCAAACTGGTATTAGTGTATTGTTAGTCAATCCATATACCTTATGAATAAATAATCATAACATCATATAATCACATGTCTAAATTCTAAACATATAAAGATAAACTCATGAAATTATTGATTTATTCTGACATTTTCATATAATGTCAAATCAGTAATCCATGCCAAATTATCTACTAATTACATACAAGTAAAAGTAAAACATAGTAAAAAATTGGGGTGTGACAACCCTCACCTTGCAACATTTTACACATGACTTGCAAATAGTTCAAAACAAATCACTCCTTCGGATGGGCTCTCATTTATGTTTCCGTGGCTTCAAAAATTCCTTCTTCATCATCAAACACTCTCCTTGTCTCCAAGACATTTTTCTAAACAATTGTGGCACACTCTCAATCTGCACATGCAAGCACTTTAGAGCCAACGCTCTCTGTAATTACAGGTCCTCCCTACAATAAAAATCTCACCACTATCCTCTACCCAAAAATATTCTAGAAGATACACCTCTCGAAGACCTCTTCTACTCACTTCCTCTTAGTGGAAGAAGCCTTTACACCTTCTACCCCACTTTATCTTTGTTGGAGGACAACCAACTTAACTCTCACAACTTCAATTATCTCTTGCAACTTCACTGCTTCACTCTTCACCACTCTTCACCTGCAGGTCCTGGTGCATACTTTGCACTCTCAAGATCAACCTGCTTTGATACCACTTAATGCAAGAGTAACTCTCTCTCGCTACCAACACTCAATTCTACAACACAAAGAAAGACCCTCTACCGCAATACAAACTCAAATCAAATTGTTCAACTTGGAAAATTTCAATCTTGCTATAGTAGCTACATGAATACAGGTTATTCACAATCACCATTCATTTTATTCAAACTATCACACAAGACATAGGAAATCATTCCATTCAAATTTATTCCAACTTCAATTTTTACTTGTCTTCTGGAAACATTCATTTATGTATTATGCAAAGGTTTATACAACAATTACAATGAAATTGTGTTCCTAGATCTTATCTTTGTTCGGATCATTCTACCATGATGGCATCATTGTTGTTCTTCCTTCATGTTGCTTGTTCACTGCAACAAAACCATTCCTCTATTTTACTCTCTTTTGTTCCCTTCAGTTGGTTCTCCTCTAATTGAACCCTCTACAACACTTGTATGGTTTACTTGTTCTCTGCAACCACTTCAATTCATGTATGTCTACAAATTTCTTCTAGCTAAACTCCTCTTCAATACATATGTATGTTCTTCCAATTTTTCTCTCCAACTTTTCTCCTCTACCATATGCTGGTATCTCTCTCTAATTCCCATGTTGGAGACTCTTTATGGACTCAATTATGCCTTTCTCTCTATGCCCCTTTGCATCTTCCTATTCCTCTGCTTATGGTGCTCTCTACTCAACCAAAATGGGTGATCCCTTACGCCCTCTCTGACATATTCTCTTGGCAACTTCTCTTTTATTCTTCTTCTTAGGTAGCCCCCTCTACAACTTCTATGCCTTATTTTTTCCCTCTAGTTTGCCGTGCCTTTTGATTTTTCTCTTCTTTATTTTTTTCTGCTTATCTACTTTCCTCCAATATGTTGCACCTCTTTACCTTTTCTTGATTTGCCTCCTTTTTCTTATATCTCATGGCCTTTTATTATTATTCATTTTCTTAGACTTTTCTATTTTGTTTTTGATATTCTCCTTAACCATTTGTGATCTCTCTCCTTGTTTTACTCTATTTTCAATCTTTCATTCTTTTCTTAACTTCTCCATACAAAATCCAGCCAAATCCTTTGTGTTGGTAATGTTTAATAACATAAACAAGAAGAATCTTTGCATATTGTGTGTCAAGAGAAAGCATTTGATATGTTATTGCAGTCATCACTTCTTCACTTCCCATAATTGCATCACACTTTAGAAGCAAGGTGTATTATTTTCCGCAAGTGGTACATCTTTCAACAAATGTAGACTCCTTTCTAGTGTTTGCAACATAGCTCATCATCAAGAGCTCCTTACTATACAGTTTGAGCACTTCCTCCAGAAGTATTTTTGGTAAGAGCATTATTCTCTTTAGGATTGAGACACACAAAGGAACATTCAATTGGTAGTTCCTTGCCTTGTTAATTCACATATTGAATAGATCCTCCACGTGCTCCTTTCAATTGTGGCAATCCATCAACATCTGTTAAAGAATTGAATGTGAATTCATGGCATTTTGAAATCCTGCACACTATGAAGACTCTGCATTCACCTTCATCGGTATTTCTTTATCATTACAACTCAAGAAGAGCTTGCCACATATACAATCAAAAAGTCACCAACATTACCAATTTTAAGCAACTCCAACAGGATGTGCGAAATTGGGTGTCGACTGGTGAAAAACTCAAAGTTCTTTTTTTCACCTAAAAATTGGTGAATACACTTGGAATGACATCCCAAGGTCCCTTCCAGAAGAATTTTTTCTCCAACCTTCATGAATCGTGAGATTTTAAACTTTCTATAAAACTGCTAGTATCAACTTCTGGCATTAAAATACCCCAAATGGTGAAAGATATGTCTTCAATTATTTTAGCACATTTGGCAAAATGTATTCAAGAACACACCTGTCAAAGGATTTGTTGCCAAACCTCCAGGATCTCCCAAAACAATTATTTTCGTGAAATCAACACGTTGTGTGCCGAAACTTCCATATGACGGAAACTGAATTCTTGCAAATCTGATTACATGAAGTGTGAACCCCAAAGATGAGAGATGTCAAATATGACCAAAACAAACCCAAAACTAAAAACTAAACCTGAAAATGTTTTAGGCTAATGTTGATTGCCAATTCACTCGAATGCTCCTACATCAACAAGGAATTATAGGAGGTGATGTCAATTGGAATCACCTAAGAAACACTCAAGTCCCTTGAACTCATACCAACACAAACATACAACCACAAATGCTTTATATCTCAAAATCTAGAATCTATGTATTGATAATTTTACTAGTTTTCATAAAAAAATAGTCAACTTGTTTAATTCACAAATCATAAATTGTGTAAGATGAGATTATAAAAACTATAGGAAAGTTTATCCTATAGTTGGAAACTACATATCCAAAATTTGGAGATATTTAGTTCACAGTTTACAAAATATGAATCTTATATATAGGTTGATGTTTTCTTTTCAAAACATATACAATATGATCAAAATTTAATTCTTTCTTAAATAAAAATCTTAAATTCCTCAATTACAAGGAAAAACAAATATTATCTACATATTTTCATGATTAGAACCATACCTTGAATACTCTTGCATAAATTTTAAGTCTAATGAAGACCTTGAAATTCCCATTTCCAAAGCAAAAATAGCCGCAATCTTCTTTTTTCCTTTCTTGTAAATCTATTCTATTTTATTTTCTCTTAATTGCCATAATAAAAAAAATTGCACAATGCATAATGAAAGACTAAAAATGACTAGAAAACATTAAAAATATATTTCTAATAAAAGTTGTGCTTTTGTTTTCTTCTTTCCTCAATCCTATCTCATGAAATCTCCAAAATAAGAATATAATCTTTAAAGATAACAGCTAGGGACTTTTTAAATCTGGTAAATTATTGAAGCAATTTAATTCCACTTTTATTATTCTTGTCCCTAAAAAATGTGATGCGGCTACCTCAAGTGATTATATACCTATAAGCTTATGTAATACTATTTACAAGGTCTTTTCTAAGCTTATAGTGTTCATAATTCAACCTCTTCTACGTGACCTTATATCCCAGAACCAAAAAGGTTTTGTTCCAGAGAGGTAGATTTTAGACACTATTTTGGCTACCTATGAGATTCTACATTCTATGGAGAACAATAGGAAAGAAGGCATGGTTCTTAAATTGGAAATTTCAAAAGCGTATGGCAGGATCTCTTGGTCTTTCCTCTCTATTGTTCTTTGAAAGTTTGGTTTCAATGGTAGGATGCTTGAACTGATTAAAGAATGTGTTTCTACTTTAAAAATTTTTGTTTTGGTGAATGGTATTCCTAGGGTTTCTTCAGTAGTGGAAGGGAATTGAGACAAGGAGATCCTTTCTCTCCTTATCTTTTTTATATTGGTGGCTAAAGTTCTTAGCAGGAACATCTCCAAACTAATTGATTCTTGCAACCTTATTGGTGTTGAAGTTGCCTCCTCTCTTTCTCCATCTTCACATCAACCATTAGTTGATGATACTATTTTGTTTGGGGCCTGTAATGAAATAACTTGCACAAAGAAGAATATAATAGGAAATATGTTGTAAATACTTGATTATAAATGAAAATAACAAGCCACTTCGAGGGTAAAAACCTCCCAATATCTCCTATGAGAACACAATTTGCAATATGATGATGACAAACTTATCACTAGCTCCTATATATACCTAATTATGCCCTGGCTACCACCTAGGCCGACTTACATACTTAAATATAACCCCTAGGCTAACTAATAACCTATAATTAACTATAATATGATTATATATCATAATTAAGAGCTAAGGTAGCCACAAGTTGACTACTCATAACCCTATACACACTATATGATTAAGGGCATAGCATGCCCCCTCTTTAGAGAAGCATTGTCATCAACGTTGATCAAGTGTGGATGTTTTTGAATAAAATATTCATCATTCCCTATGGTTTCTGTTGAACACAAGGAATACTAAGAGGGGAGGTGAATTAGTATTCTATAAAACCATTCCTTCACATATTCATTAATCCATTTACCAAATTCAATAACATGAAAACAAAATAAACATAAGAAGAGCAGCCACGAAGTCATAACATATAGACACCAAGATTTTTACGTGGAAAAACCAAAGAGGGAAAACCATGGTGAGTGTTAGCTCACAATATATTATGATATCAAAACTAGATTACAAAAGGCTCACTGCCTGAGGGCTCACTGCCCAAGGACTCATTGTCCAAAGAAGTGCTCACTACAATAGGCTCACTACCATAGAGAAGAGAAGATAGAGAAAGGGTGGCTCACTACCAAGAAAGGACTGCTACACATGCATCTCCAGAATGTTGGAATGCAGTTACATTGATAGCTCAATATACAGATTCAAAGGTCTTCATTATATCTACCTTGCTTTTCTTCTCTGCTTCACATATACTCTATTCTTCTACCCTCTGCACTCTTAAATTGTACTTTCACATCACAAATTTGGAGTAGGATCGTATATCCACAACTATCACACCTCATCGCACCGAAATCCATTAGGTATTAATATCCACAACAAGATCTAACCTAAAATTTGGTTGGCTTGACAGTGGTGAAGTGTGTACACAAAAAGCTCATGTACTCTATCAGCTTGAATTCTTTACATGAAGTTATGCGGACCAATGAAAACCTTCAAGGATCTTCATATAGGTGTGGACCTATTTTAGAACAACTTAGAATAATGATTCAAGCAATATATCTTCACCATACAACGATCTAACTGAGAGTCGGCTTCATTCTTAAGTATACTCTTAACCTTGTTGTCTGTCATATCACAACTTCTAATGCGGATCTCATGGGACTCCAAAATTCATATCAAACATTCATTAGGCATCACCAATCATACCTTCATAACTGCAAGTCATAATA
The DNA here is from genome assembly GCA_027924645.1 of Cunninghamia lanceolata. Lineage (NCBI taxonomy): Eukaryota > Viridiplantae > Streptophyta > Pinopsida > Cupressales > Cupressaceae > Cunninghamia > Cunninghamia lanceolata. The sequence goes on from BSBN01000568.1 coordinate 3,761,015, forward strand.
TTCTTGTGTGGCGATATGCGGATCTCAGAACTGTTACCTCTGTCTTAGTTAAACACTGTCAAACTGATTGTCAAAACTTGGAAGCTTGTAGATGATCTCCCGGTGGACTTCAGATACTGCAAATCTAGAATTAGATACTTCTCATATGTGTTTACAACACCTCCAAATTGTACATCAAGATAACCAATAGCAGAGGAATGCAGAGTGAATTACTCAAGTGTTCTGCACTGTTCCTCACTGCACTCTACTTACCGGACTTAGGTAATTTACAATATGACTTCTGAAGATTGTCAAGACATGAAACTTAGGATACAAGATTGTACAACATCTTAGTATAACATATCAGAATTGCATAGCAGGATCTTTATCTACGGAGGAGTACCAACTAAATCACTATCACTGTCTTGGTAAACTGCCAACACTTAGTCAATTTTGGCTAAGTTAGTCTTTCCGGACCAAAAGGCTACACATAACATATCAGCAGTGTCTCTTGACCATGTTGCCAACAATGTCTTCAATTGGTCATTTCTTCTGCTAGATGAGGCAAATTGTCTGAGGTCCCATAATGATTCTTAATTCTTCATTGAGCTTTGGTAACACTATCTTGGATGGAACTTTGAGTATATTAACATTCTTCTAGATAGAGACATGGTAGAAAGGTTGTATCCTATTTTACTTAGGTAACCTCATTTAAATGTTATGTTGTCAATCTATTTTGAACCTTTATAATGCCCATACAAATAAGGTGCCCACTTGTGATCCAAAAATGTAACTACTTGTCTCAAAGGTGATGTAGTAATCTTTGGCTATTTCACTTCCATTGATAATAATTGAGCCATAAATTTATCCACATCCTTTTTTAGTGACATTTGGTGTGCATTTACCAATTGTGGACTCTTTGCATGTAAATCCCTTACCTTAGCTCATGTATTTTTTACCCTTTGAGAAGAAGTGCATGAACAATTCCTAGAAAATCATCTCAATTGTGTCCAAGGTAGTAATCCATTGAACTCCCAAAAAAATGTATGCTCCAACCATGGGTATAGAAAACATAAGTTTATCTATCATGTAGTATCCCATGGTGAGTTTAATACTAGATAGAATTTCCCTAAACAATGATTGTACCACCATTTGCAATTATAACTTGGAATTTGGGGGTAGGGTAGATAAAACAATTTAATTTTGTTGCTAGTTGCTTATTGATGAAGTTATGTGTACTCCCTGAGTCAATCAATATTGTCACAGTTTGTTGTTTAAGGAAACCCCTTACCTTGAGTGTTTGTGGGTTACTAATACCTGATAGTGCATGACAAGAGATAGTTGGTTGGACATCTTTAGATTCCTCTACCACCACCGCTAGCTCTTCTTCATCCTTGTCTTCATCATAGGTAGCCTTAATGCAGAACAGCTTCTTCTCATCACATTTATGTCTTTTACTATATTTTCCTCTACTTGCCTTGCCATAATCATTGCTTCAGAGATAGAATTTGGATAGAACATGTGTAACTCATATTTGATGTGATCCTTTAAGCCCCCAATGAATAACTCCAAATTTTTTATTGCCACATTTTCCACTCTTAAAGACAAAGTGCAGAATTGATGAATGTAATCCTTGACCATACTTGTTTGCCTTAATTTGGTAATCTAACTAAAGTATCTATCCATAAGATTGTCACCATAATGTGTAGTGAGTTCTTCTTGGAAAATGGACCAAGTGACAATACATCCCTTATTTTTCTTTTTTTCACATAACTAGTGATACCAAATGAATTGGTTGGGTTCTAAGTATAAGGAAGGCATGGCCACCTTTTGCTGGCACGGAACATGGTGACTATCAAAGAATTGCTCCACTTGACATAGCCAATTGGTAGGATCTTGACCATCAAACTTTCTCATATCCAACTTTGGTGTGAAATTCCTAGCCAAATATTTTTTTTCAAAAAAAAATAGTAGCCCATAAACTAGATTCAATTTCCTAAAAGTTTTATTCCTACATATTTTTCAAATTATGTAGATAACCCATTCGAATTTTCACATGAAATTGCTTAAGTTTGTTTTTTAGCATTTTCATTTCCACTTAGAGGTATTGTTTGACCCATGATGATCTCACACTCACCTAGGATTATGATTAAATTCATGAGAGATATCCTTCTTTGAATTAATTTATGTAAATTACTAACTCTACTTTGAACTTCATCAAGCCTTGTTATAATGCTATCAAGGATAGATTGGGCAGTGTTGGGAGAAGTAATGATATGATGGGATTGAGAAAGAGGTTGTGAAGGGATAATAAGAGTATGATGTAAATGGGATGTCGAAATAAGGAGAGGATTGGTAGTGGAAGGAATATGTTGTTGGTGGTGGGTAGATGTAAATAGCATAGAAGTAGCAATGGGAGAAGTGGAGCATGGAAGTGAAGGTACCATGAATTGGTTTTGGGAGGAAAGAATAAAAGAGGAATATTTAGAAATTGAAGGTTGAGAAGCATCATTAAAAGTATAAGATCCATTCATAATTTGACCTCTACCTTTAAGTACCTTTGTTCCATAAGATTTAGACATGATCATTGCATGAAGAGCATTTATTACTTCTAGAGGATTAGACCAATTATCAAATTTGGTAACATCCTTGATAAGCATTTGTAACCTAGTGGCAATGTCCACCTTATTATTTTCCACATTAGCAAGATAAGCTTCATGATCAAAAGATTCTTCCTAATTTAGATAAATAGATCTATATTTAGATTTTTTACAATAGAAGCTTCAATTTGATCTATAGCCCTTGTAGGGATAATTCTAGGACTTCTCCTAATTCGAAGATGATATTAAGTATTTAAGCATACAACTCTATATGATTGATATAACAAAAGAGGAAACGTAAGAACACACACAAATTTCAAACCTAAATTAAGGATAGAGAAGGAAATCAACAAATATCATATTGGAAATCAAAAATTGAAAAGGAAGGTAAAACCCTATGGTAACACACTAGAGGAATTCAAAATGCTAGTGTTCACCAAAATATAGATGAAATAAGCACACCTAGGTACAAATCTTTAGGATATAATAAAGCAATAAATAAGATGATACAATTAAACGGGCTAGATATATAAGAGTTGAGATTGATAAAGTAAATGAGTGACTTAGGATCACTTATCTCTTTTATTGAATTGGAGTTGTCAATGTGGAAGATGTAGCTATGTGATTTGTTTGATGATCCGATCTACGAATTTGGAATTGGATCTCTACTTTAGACTTTGTCTCTAACCTTTGGTATATGTCAAGACATGACTACATGCAGTTTAGTTTGGGGATGGCATGATTATGTATGTATGGCCATGATTTTCCCTTAACTGTTGTGAGATCTTGTAACATGCTCACCTTCAAAGATATCTACTTTTGAGACCAACATCGTGTTAATGAGCATCTTTAGGGGTTTTCTATAAAATGTTTGAATTATGAAACTTCTTTACCTCTGAATCAAAGCCCTGGTGTAAATTTCATAAGATTTGAAGACACAAAAAATATGTAATGCATAATGCCTAGATGTAGTATTTATCAATTTGATAAATGTAATTCCTAAATGCTACTACTTGACAATATGTTCCTAATGTGATCTGATATGATTTCAAATATCTCTAGAGTGGATTTCCAATTCCTAAATGCTACTACTTGACAATTTGCTCTTAATGTGGTTTGATATGATTTTCAATTCCTAAATGTTACTACATGACAATTTTCTCTTAATGTGATTTGACATTATTTCCGATATAATTACATCATAGGTACTTAATTCAAATATTTCAGCATGCAAGATGATATAACATGGTCCAATTCGATGAAAGGGTCAACTCAAAATAAGTAAAAAATAATTTTTAATAAGGAAGACAAGATCATGGGCATGATCATGTTCAAACCCAACAAAATCACACTTGCAATCCAATCTAGAATGAACAAATGAGTATAATTTAGAATGGGTTTGGACCACTATGGCTAGGAAGTATGAAGGCTAGTGGATTATCTCGCTTTTGTTAGCTTATACACAAAATAAAACTAATTAAATTTTAAAACATCATAAAACCAAAAATAAATATAAAGCAAGTAAAAAAGAAACAAGTAAATACTTTTATTCTCTAAAATTATATTTAATTAAAACATGATAGTATTTTTTTATATCTAAATTTAAGCAATACAGGATTCCTAAAAGAGATAAATTAATATTGTCAACCTAACCACATGCATTTATTATTATCTATTTCTTTCTAATACGTATTTGAAACGTGCATTTTTTATTTATTTCAGTAGTTATCTAGATATGTTGGACTGTGTATTGCTTTATTTTGCATCAACGTCTCTTCTTCTCATCCTGATCCTGATGATGGATCACACTCTATAGCACGAGATGAGATTGTCTAGTAGTTATCTAGATATGTTGGACTGTGTATTGCTTTATTTTGCATCAACGTCTCTTCTTCTCATCCTGATCCTAATGATGGATCACGGAGTGTGATCCGAAACGTTGATGCAAAATAAAGCAATACACAGTTTTACCAGAAGCTCTACACTAATATCATGGACTCTGGAAATATCATGTATACAACTATATTGAGGCCTGTCAACTCATTGACATCTCAGTCTAGTTCAAAAGATTGGAGTTGGTGATACACTTTCCAGCATTCAAAGAGACTGACTTTTGTTTCAAAGCATGCTGAGAGGTAGCAAGACCGAATCCTTTACGGATCACTTCATGGCTTCAATGTGCTTCTATTATTTTTTACAAATAAGAACTGTATAGCAATTATTCTTCAAAATCTAAATCCTTACTAGTAGTCTAAAAATGTCTCGTCGAGGGATGACATGAAATGATTTTGTATGAGGAAAAAGGATGCAAAATGACACTACTGTGGAGATTCAAAGGGTCCAAAATTCGAAGGCTAAACCTTTTGTCACAAGCAATATCCCAACTAAGCAGAGTGCAGAAGATTGAGAAAGAAAGTGGTCAAGGGCATCTTAAGTGAGACAACTACAATGAACCTTGTTTCCAACGCCATCACCCAGCAGCTCTCATGGTTCATTATCCAAGCAAAATAGTAGATGTTATGGCACTACAAGGACTCTTCAAATCAAAATAGTAGATTGTAGTAGTTGCTAAATTTAGTTACCTGAGCATTTCGCTATCAGTGGCTCTTTCTTGGATCCATGACAACCCCCCACCTTAGGATATAATACAAATTAGGCAGGCAATGATGTTAGGTTAGACATTAGCCTTAAGAGTCTAACGTACTAACATTACATATGTTATTACATTATCATCACCATGAAGTGTTCAATTAGTTTGACAATAAGCTCAATAGCCTATTAGTTGATTGTACCAACGTGAAGTGAAAATAGAAAGGAAAAATTGTGAGAGAGTTGAGGAGAAGTTGGAAGAGAGAAATGTCATAACGGAATCCTAGTAGGCCCTCGTGATTTCTCTTACCTCCTGTGCTTGTAATTCTATTTCTGATTCAAGTATTATTGTTACGTTCATTCTACCTCAATCTCTGCATTTCCTTTCTGCAAGAGATAACTATCTATCTTCTATACAAGTTATCCCATCAAACTCAAAGGTACCAAGTTCATAACATACTATTATATGAATGACCTACTATGTCAACTATTGACCATAGAATTTGTTTTTGTGGGATTTGACATTTTTATAGTCTTTCTTCTCCATCCCAAGAGACACATAATTCCTGAGAATGTAAAAGAATTCTCCTTCACTGTTCACAGAAGTTGTGGACCGTGGTAACCATTTGGCAAATAAAAACTAAAACATCCTTGTAAAACTTCCCAACTAGAATGGCCACAAATCAAATGTACATTCCTTGAGAAGGTAAGGATACACGGTCAATGTATTCATGTATGGTTTTCAGTTTTAAGTATATTTTTTTGTGTTTCTAGAATAGTTTAAAAACTTGGACCTGCAAAAACATGGCAACCTAAATTTTGACTCAACTCAGGATTTGGGAAAAACTTGGCATATAAAAAAATATATAAATTTGTAAAATAAACTTGAATAATGCATGAGAAATATGGAGAATGAAATTAGACACAAGTCTATTTTAATCATAGTAGTATTACATAGAATTAGGATTGACTCAACAAACCAAAAGTATAAAATAGAATTGAATTACTTACTAAAAATTAGGGAAACTATAAAATGCCGAAATATTCATAAAAACAGGAAAAAAATGTTGTTTTGTAATTTCAAACCAAATAAATGAAAAAAATCGCTGTTTTTCCATCCAATGCAGGCCAAAACAATTTTTAATTTTTTGCATTTTTCATAATTATATCGCTTCAACCAACTTGGATAAATCGATGCAATGTTGTCAAAGAGTCAAAGGCACAATAGTGTAAATGAAAAAATGACAAAAATTGAGGGTTTTGGTGTTTACTTCCTACTGCCTGTTTTTTTTCCCTAGCAGGTGACTTTTCAATACAGACTTGCAAGTACTCTCAGTTTTCAGGCGAGTTGCCCAGCAAGTACTTGATGGAAAACTTGCCAAACTCCCATGAAACTCGTCAGCAAGTTTTCCAAGGAGTGACTTACCAGGGCTTAATACTCTTAGGTACCTGCAAGTTGGCAAGTAACTCGCCAAGTTTTTGAACTATGGTTTTTAGTTTGTACTGCCATACCACTTTGTACAAACATTTCAAGGTCCATACTTCAACATCAATATATTATATTTTTATATTGAACAAACTGAATAAAAATCACTTTTGAGCATAAGAATAAACACTGCATAACACGCCAAACCTTAGTTTTATAAATATGCCTTCTAATCCTAATTAGGTAAACACTTGTAGGACAGCATACCAAAAGCTCAAAAATAAAAAGAAAGCAGCAGATGCTTTGTTTTAGAATGCTCATTAAACATAAACACTGCATAGCGCACCAAACCTTAGTTTTATAATAAATGTGCCTTCTAATCCTAACTAGGTAAACACTTGTAGCACAGCATACCAAAGCCCAAAAATAAAGAGAAAGCAGCAGATGCTTTGTTTTAGAATGCTTATTGAGCAACAAGCTACACGAAAGCACAACATAGTCAATAAGAAAATTATGAACTCCATAAATGAGCTGTTGGTCACCATATTTGGAAATCTTAAGTTGACAAGGGAACAAATATACAACTCAGCCTCACAAGCTTCAATGGTTATATATGTATCTCTTGTACAAGAAACGCAACTTGCAAGCCTAAAGTACAACCCCAATGACTGCTCCTCTTTTGCTTTCTCCATACATCCTTACTCTACCTGCATGATGAGAAAATGGAAAAAGTGATTTTCAATTATAGTTGACAGTTAAAGCCTCAACAAAGACATATTTGTAAAGAAAAAAAAAATCAGGGAAAAGATTGTATGCAGCAACAGGCAACATATTTTTTATATTAACTTAAACCTTCATATGAGAAACTTGCCTAAAACAAACTTACAAATGTTTGCCTGATGCATTTTGAAAAATTAAAAGTGCCCTTAGTTTTGAAAATTACCTCGCCTTAGATCAATTAGCCCTTTTTATAGGGGTTTAGATAATCAGCATTCATCGACATTGAACAAAACGAAAACATAGATTTTATCAAACATTTTTAACCTTTAGTTATCTTCTCTTCAACTGTCATATGTCTTTGTGACTTAGAGCTTGGCCATATTCTCTTAGTTCTACTGATATATCTAAAAAATATTATAGAAAGGGAGCATATTTCTATTACATATAGGTTTGTCTAACTGTAAACAGTCCCACAGATTAAATGACACATGCTAAGTGAGCTCACATACAAATGACCTAGCTCTACCACGGAATCCTGCAAACAGCACAATTTGGAATTAGCATGTGATCCTGAATTTGATAGTCTAGGCAAAAGTATCAATTCGCTCTTGACCATGAATATTAAATGATCAAATATGGAAATAAATGCATCTAATAAGATTATGTTCGCTCCTAGGATGTATCATATGTTTTAGCTTAGAATGCAATTTGATGACAGATGGTGATCAGACAAAGTCCCCATTTGAATGTTATAAAGACTGAATATTCTTGCAAAAGAAATGCAATAGTGGAAGCTATGAAATAATTTAAGTTTATGGATTCATAAGCATTGAATTGGATGAAGAAATATCCTAGTTATTAGCTGATAAATCCAGCACAAGTGCACTGATTATTAGTCTACAATTATCTAAAAGTATGAATGGAAATGGAAATGGATTCTTTTATAGTTTACGATGTCAGACGATCTAATTTTGGGTCTACAGATGGCTTATAACATATGAGACTACCTCATACTCCCAGTATGCAGGAGGCACCTAAAAAAATCCAAACCATTAATTTCACTTTAACAAAAAATTAAACAAGAAAGAGTCTTTCAAACAGGTACTACAATCTTTTTTATAATTCAAACTGCTCACCAAAGGTCTTCAATCATTATTTGAACTTGAAAGAACTAGAATGATTAAAACCATCCCAAAAAAATAGCATGAATTCCTCCATAAAATTCACTATAATTAAAAAGATGCTACTCTCAAAACAAGGGACAATGAAGTAGACACATGAACACATCACTCACTATTTTTTTTAAGCAAAGTCTATTTAAACATTTATAATCCTCAAAAATCAAACTCAAATGAAATTGGAAGCTTCATTTATTGGATTGCCTCCCGTTGGAATCCCAACAAAACAGGGACATGGCTTTCATTAAATGAGACAAACTTTTATTTCAACATTTATGAGAGTATAGAGAGTGGCAAGAGATGATATACTTGTCAATCCTGATTCCTTGCATAGAAAATAGCCAACACTAAATGGGCACATGCAAATAGCGAAGTGATGCTCAATATTGAAGAGAACATACCTTGTGCCCCGAGGTGGAGTAGCAGATCTAGTCTTAGGATTTCCATTACTAACATTTTGATTTTTCTCTGCTGGCTTAAGAATATTGAAAGAGCACTTTAGTGTTTCATCAACAATCAACATTGCACCAGCATTGTCAAATTCACCACAATAATTCGGAGCGGAAAAGATTGTAAGAAGCTGTCTATCAGCGAAAAACTCGTAACCATCTTCCACCACCTACATGTTAAGTTATCCCATCAGGAATTTAGTTATCTTGATAGGGGGAACATACTCATAGCTTCATATGATGCATAAGATTGCATTCAAAAATCAAGGACACAAAGAAATTTGCATCAAATCATATAAGAAACCTGATGTGCACGACATATGAGATCCAGATCAAACTTTTGGAGAAACTGAGAGACCTTGTCAGGACCAAATGTGTAAGAAACCCCTCTTTCATCATTTAAAGCCCATCCTTGACGCTCATTAGGATCTGACCAAAGAAGATCACATAACAGCCCTGTATCTGGCACATCTGTAGGGCGAGGCAAGTTCACAATTTGTTCCAAACTGTTCAAATCAGGTGAAAGACCTCCATGCATGCATAGGATCTTTTCGTCTATAAGAGCAGCAACTGGAAGACAGTTGAAGCAATCTGTAAAAGTTTTCCATAACTTAAGACTGAATTTGCGCTTACACTCATCATAGAAGCCATATATGCGATTAATTGAGGCACTCTCATGATTTCCCCTCAGAAGGAAGAAGTGTTTTGGGTATTTGATTTTGTAAGCAAGGAGGAGGCATATTGTCTCTAAACTTTGTTTTCCCCGATCCACATAGTCCCCCAAAAATAAGTAATTTGATTTCGGTGGCAAACCACCATAATCAAAATGTCGAAGAAGATCATAATACTGGCCATGAATATCACCTACAAAAGCAATATGTAAAATCAAAATAAATGGAAAAAACCCCAAAACTGCTAATCATAGTAACAAATAACAATTTATTTAAGTTCAATAAAACTATATCAGTACATCTACATTCTAAGGCCTACACTATGTAGTATGAATAGTGGTACAAAATTATGCCCATCGTTTGTGATCTCAATATGGGATGAATGGAACAGTTAAATAAGATGGAAAAATCCCATTAATAAATAGTTCAGATGTGATTAAACTCAGTCATGAACAATTTGGATGACTGAACTGTAATAAATGGGTAAGTATATTACGAATTCGTAATGGTTTCACTTTCCATACCTGAGCTAGTGCAGTGGAAATTCGATTATCAATAAACAGGTCAATTGCCACAGAAATATCTAGCTGGACCATTAAGTGAGGAACAGATAAAACAATTGCTATATAGTGAGTCAGGTAAAAGAAGTTGAGAACAGCTGATAGATTGCACTAGAAGTTTATTCTTAATAATTGGGAGGTTAAAGATGGAAAAAAGTAGCTCCATCTAGAGGAAGTCTCGATGGAGCAATTGCTAGAGAACTGAGAGCTCGTAAGCAGGAGACCAAGACAAATGGCTCTCTCTGATAGCCCTCTTCGATGAGCTTGCAAAATCATTGATGATAATAGTAATAGCTGATGAGAAAGCCCTTAGCATTAATTGATTAAAATATGCATTTTAGAAACTAATTGGGACTAATGGTCTCACTTTATCAAAACTTGACAGGAAGGAATTTAGAATTTAGAATCTAGATGTCCTTGATCAGTAACAGAAATAGTAGATGCATTTCTGGATACAACCAATTAGACTTAGCATACGGTGGCCATAAAAGTAGACAGGAGCCTTCTTATAATCATTAAGAACAAGTAAATGGGCTTCATATATGGTATCTAAATCCTAGACAACCTTATTATTGTCTCAGAGGCCATCAAGTTGGACACAAATTTTTAAAAATTAAAATTCAATAGGCAATCAACTCTCAAAGCAGGTCTCATGTTATGCATCACCTTAAGAACAAATACTAAGGCTCCCCCAACAATAATGGAGCACAGACAAACAAAAGGCAAGTTTCTAGTGTACCCCTCGCTCCGCCCTTCCCCCCTTCTCCCACAGACACAGCATAGGAAATGCCAAATAGATTTATATGCAAATAACAAACATAATCAGAGGAATGAGAAGTTAGTATAACGTGTTGGAATGTGAAGTCAGTTTTATTTATTTCAGCAGTGACAAGTAGTCAACAACGAGTACCATGGTAGTCTACTTAGGTACCCGCCCAGCAGGGCCGAAGGCCAAAAAATATGTAACCAAAGGTTGAACCGAAGGGGGTCGCTGGGGGGCTTTCTAGCCCCCCTACCATGCTTGGCCTTGCCGGAATTTTTTTTGGCCATATGACATGTGTTGACCATGCAAAATTGCATGTGGAAGTGCCACTCGCGCTTTTATGCATGGAAATCTTTCTTCAGAAATGATTTTTTTTGCTTGTATTTTTCATAACTATTTAAGTTAGTCGAGCTTGAATGAGAAGGCATGAGAAAAAGTTTTTGTAAGAGCAAATTTTCTTCTGAGAATAAAATTGAGAGATCTTTACCTGTGGTGTTTCTTGGTACATTACCAGATTTTTCACATAAATCTGTGTTGTCTATTTTGTGTGAATTATTGCTATTTCACTGCTTATTTCAATTTTGCACTGCTTATTTTTCTAACGTAAGGGACCATCTTGTTTATTTGGGGAATTTCTGACCATTCCATATGGAGCCAAAGAACTTCGATATGCTTAGCCTGCTGTTTTTTGTGGAATCAGGATACATCTAGATGCCCCATATTCATGTGCTGCCAGAGGATGTTTCCTGGCCATACCTTCGTCCCTAGTTACACAGTCCGAGGAACACATTTCTGAGGAACATTCTAAGATTCATGTTAAAAAGAAAAAGTGCTAATTGTCACCCCAAAGCTAGAATGGGTAGTCACGGATCATGTTCAGGACTTGGAGGGTAGTTAAATGTTTACATTTTTGGGACTTCCAGTTTTATGATATCCTCCTAATTCCATAGATATGTTAGAAATTAGAATATGTTGAAGAGTGAAGGAGAAATCAGCAACAGCCTCCAAGTATTTCCCTTGCTGCAAGTTGTCAGATTTGTACCAAAGTCCTTCCGACCATCATGTTCTATTTTTATTGCCAGATCCTACTTTCCATACATTGGTTGTTTCAATTTCAATATAATTGAACAGCTAAATAAGGGAAAATGAGTCTTTTATAGAGTGTCCTGTGTCGCTTACTAAACTCCGAGGGGCTAAAAGGGGTTAGGCAACATCGGTATACATTTACAAAGAACCACTCAATGTGCGAAAGGATTCGTCACAACCCTGACTTTAGATGAAGCGAGGATTATTCCAATTAGAAATGAAATTTTTAATGCCTCTTCTTTTAGCGAAAAAGTTCAGATAGAAATAAATATTTTAATGCCTCTTCTCATAGTAAACCAGTTCAGAAAAACCAGTCATTAATGACCTTATTCTCATGCCAGTAAATACTAAAGATAAATGTTGGAGACACCTTGAGATTCAAAGCATTTAAAAATCCTATGGCAGATGCAAGAGCCTCGTTAATTGATCAGGGCATGAAACCTCAAACAAATATTGTTGAAGTAGGTGTAAGGAAATGAAGACCAACGGACACATTATTTTTCCCGCCAATTGCTTGTCCTTTCACATTCCTCTTGTGATGCATAATGAAGCATTATATATGCTTGATATCTTATTGTAAAACACAATTCATTATCAATAACAATTCCTCTGCTCAGTGTGGATGTAGCCAAGTTTGGAGAACCACGATAAATCTGGTGTCTTATTTCTATTTGCTTTCTAATTACATCTGTGCGCTGTTTTTACTTCTTTCTTTCTGCAATTGAGTTGTGCTTTCAGTCTTAACAATTGGTATCAAAGCTGTACGGTGACGGTAGAGCTGATTGCAAAAATCGGTGTTGGATTTTCGAGCCATGGAGGAACCGAAGATTGAGAAGTTCTCCGGTCAGAATTTTGGACTGTGGAAAGTACATATGGAGTCTTTGCTGATAAAACAAAACCTCTCACTCACGCTTGAAGGGTCAGCAAAGAAGCCAAGCTCAATGACGAATGAAGAGTGGGACAAGATGGATAAGAAGGCAAGAGCTACGATTTTCCTCTCGCTGTCCAGCAATATATTGTTTAATGTTTCAGCAGAGAAGACTTCGAAGGAGTTGTGGGATAAACTTTGTAAGATGTATGAGATGGCTTCAACATCCAATAAAGTTTTTATCATGAAAAAGCTTTATAACCTGAAAATGAAAGAAGGCAGAATTATGTCAAACCATTTGAATGAGTTTAATACCTTACTTACCCAACTAACTTCGGTGGAGATAAAGTTGGAAGATGAAATTAAAGCAATCTTGCTGCTATGCTCATTACCCAATAGCTGGGAAGGTGTCGTGATGGCCATAAATACTTCAGCTTCAGCCAAAACAAAATTGGTGTTTGATGACGTAGTAGCTACACTCCTTAGTGAAGATATGCGTAGAAAGAACCAAGAAATATCTTCCGGTGAAGCCCTAACCGCTGTTAGTAGAGGAAGGCCTCAAAATAGAGGCAAAGACAATAACAGAAGAAGATCAAAATCAGCGAAGAGGTCAAAATCCAGAGGTAGAGTTGGTGACTATTGGTTCTGCGGTAAGCCCAGTCTATAAGAAGGTACAAGAGAAGGTTAAAGACAGCGAGGTCGATGCTGTTTATGACAAGGGTGATAATATTTTGGTTTTGTCCGTAAGTGAAACCACTTCAAATTCATGGGTTCTAGATTCGGGTGCATCCTTTCATGCCACCTCTTGCACGGATGCCTTCTCTAATTATCAAGGAGGACAGTTCGGGAAGGTCTACTTGGGGGATAACAATTTATTGGACATCATTGGTAAAGGTGATGTTCTCCTACAATCTAAAAATAGAAGCAAATGGCTTTTGCAGGATGTTAGGCATGTCCCAAAACTGAAAAAGAATCTGATTTCTGTAACCCAATTGTTCTCACAAGGCTGCAATACTACCTTCCATCCAGATTCATGGAAGGTTACTAAAGGTGTCATGCAGATTGCCAAAAGAAATAGAGAGGGTAGTTTATATGTTTTTGAGAATGACTTTCAAGTGGGAGCTGCTATGACAGTGACGAATAGCGAAACCGAGCTGTGGCACCAACGGCTTGGACATATGAGTAGGAAAGGTCTTGAAGCCATGATCAAAAGAGAACAACTACGAGGGTTGAAATCCGTGGATTTGGATTTTTGCCAACATTGTCTCTACGGCAAGCAGAAGCGGATCAGCTTCATAAAGACGGGTCATGAGAAGAACACCTCACCTTTGGAGCTGGTTTATTCAGATGTTTTTGGGCCAACTGAGGTAACTTCTCTTGGAGGTGCTAATTATTTTTTAACTTTCCTTGATGATTGCACTAGGAAAGTTTGGATTTTTATGCTTAATAAAAAATCTGAAGTGTTCAACAAGTTCAAAATTTTTAAAGCTCTAGTTGAAAATCAGAGTGGGCATAATATCAAGTGTTTGCAAACTGATAATGGCAGCGAATTTTGTTCACTAGAGTTTGATAGTTTTTGTACTGACAATGGTATTCGGAGAATCAAAATTGTTCCTTATACACCGCAAGAAAATGGGGCTGCGGAGAGGCTAAACAGAACGATTTTGGAAAAAGCACAGTGTATGCTTTCCAATGCTGGACTGGGAAAAGAGTTCTGGGCAGAAGCTTGCAACATAGCGGTTTCCCTTATTAATCGAGATCCCTCATCTCGGTTAAATCTTGACATTCCCGAGGAAAGGTGGAGGGGCAAGCGTATTTCTTATAGTCATCTACGGGTGTTCGGATGTGAAGTGTTTGCTCTTATTTCTCCTGAGAAACGATCCAAATTGGATCCCAAGTCGCAGAAGTGTATCTTTGTTGGGTATGGCGAGGATCAGTATGGATTCAGGTTGTGGGATCCCATTGCCAAAAAGTCAGTCGCAGTCGGGATGTCATCTTCAACGAAAAAGTTTTCCCAGGTTTGCACAGAGAAAGTACATCTTCAAAAGAATATATTAAGGTTGATTTGTTTGACAATGGTGTTTCTTTTACACAACCTTTAGATGTAAATTCTAGTGCTAGTATTATTGAGCAAACGCAGCCTCCTCTAAATGTTGAAATGTAGCTCCATCCAAATATGCCTCTGCTAAATACAACACTACCTCTTGTGGTGTCAACACTACCTTTAACTCCAACACAGCCTCCCTTGGATGGATCACTGCCCCCACCTATAAGTCCACTGCCTGTTCTAATTCCCACGTAGCCTCAAACACATCAACAGTCTCTATTTTTACCAAATGCCACTCAAACGCAGCTCCTCCCAAGTCCTCCTGCTATATCGCTGCCTCCTCAAACTCATACGCTACCGTCCTTCATAAATCCCACGCAGCCTCTAACTCAAGCATTGCCTTTAGCAGATGCAACGCAGCCCCTATCAGCTCCAATGCAGCATGGTCAAACAAGTTCACTGCCCTTGTATGCTACGTAGCCTCCTCAGACTTGTTCACAGCCTCTTTTGAATGCAACGTAGCCTGGTCAACACCATTCGCACTCCTCAATGGTGGCATCGCTGCCTCTGGCAAATACAATACAGTCTGGTTCAACTCATTTGCTACCCCTGGGGCAGAACATAGAAGAAATTACACAAGGGAGTATACAGGCACAGGGGACTGTAGAAATACAGAGGCAGAGTTTTGCTCAGAACAAGGCTAATTTGCAAAATGACATAGCAAATATTCAAAACCAGTTACACAGAATGAATCTGGATGATTCAAATTTGTAAGAGGAGCCTTCTCAGTTAAGGAGGTCTACCCGGGAGAGGAGACATCCTTCTAAATTTTCTGATTATGAATTATTATATTCAGAGGAGGCACAGCCAAAATCATTGATTTCTGATCAACCTGAACCAGCTACCTATAAACAAGCTTGCAAGGCAGTTGATTCTTCAAAATGGTAAAAGGCAATGCAAGATGAAATGACTTCTTTGCAAGCTAATAACACTTGGGATTTAGTGCCACTTCCACCTAATCGAAGACCCTTGAAGAATCGTTGGGTATACAAGTTGAAAGAGGAAGATGGGGGCAACAAGCGCTATCGTGCTAGACTGGTTGTCAAAGGGTATGATCAATAGAAAGGCATAGATTTTAATGAGATTTTCTCACCAGTTGTGAGAATGACCACAATCTGGGCAGTTTTGGGTTTGGTTGTAGTTTGGGATCTTGAACTTGATCAGTTGGATGTCAAGACAGCGTTTTTACATGGTGATGTTGATGAAGAACTGTACATGGAACAACCGGAAGGTTTTAAAAAACAAGGACTAGAACATCTTTATTGTAGATTGAAGCACAGCTTGTATGGGCTCAAGCAAGCCCCGCGCCAATGGTATCTCAAGTTTGATCGCTTTATGACTGAGCATAACTTCTTGAGATGTGAATCAGATCCTTGTGTCTACTATAAGTGACTTCCTAATGGTGAGTTTGTCATTCTCTTGCTCTATGTTGATGACATGTTGGTAGCCGGCACAAGTATGAGGATTGTTTCTGAATTGAAGTCTTAATTAGCTAAGAGATTTGCTATGAAAGACTTAGGCCCAACCAAGAAGATTCTTGGAATGACCATCACAAGGGATAGACAAAAGAAGGAGATCATGTTGTCACAAAAGGCATACATTGACAAGGTTGTAGATAGATTTGGTATGGCTGATGCAAAGGTTGTTTCTACTCCTCTTGCTGCCCATTTTCATTTATCTTCTGATTTGTGTCCAAAAACACAAGAGGATAAAGAGTTTATGCAAAGTGTTCCTTATACATCCGCTGTTGGTAGCATTATGTATGCTATGATCTCCACTTGTCCCGATATTGCTCATGCAGTGGGAGTTGTGAGCAGGTTCATGAGCAATCTTGGTAAGCCTCATTGGAAAGCCGTCAAATGGATATTAAGGTATCTTAAAGGTACTTCTGATTATGCTTTGTGTTTTGGTGGCAATAAGGTACAGCTGCAAGGTTTTACTGATTCTGATCTTGCCGGAGATTTAGATAAACGGAGATCTACTACTGGCTATGTTTTTATGTTTGGTAGAGCTGCCATTAGTTGGGTCTCAAGGCTACAACATTCTGTTGCTCTTTCTTCTGCCGAAGCTGAATACATGGCTCTTTCCGAAGGTGCTAGGGAGATGATTTGGTTACAGTAGTTGTTTGGTGATTTGAAATGTCAACAAAGTGACTATGTTATGTTTTGTGATAGTCGCAGCACCATTTTTATGGCTCATAATCACTCATCTCAGCGCCGTTCTAAGCATATTGACATACATGCTCATTTCATTCGTCATGTAGTTGAAGAGGGCAAGTTACAAGTTGCAAAAATTGACACAAAGGTCAATCCGGCAGACATTTTCACCAAGGTTGTTTCCAAAGAGAAGTTTGAATGTGCCAAGACTTCTCTTGGTTTGGTTAAGAAGAAGTAATCAGAAGTTTAGAGCAGGGGAATGATTGGCGAGTTGCAGCATCCGTTGACCTTCAAGTGGGAGATTGTAAGGAAATGAAGACCAACGGACACATTATTTTTCCTGCCAATTGCTTGTCCTTTCACATTCCTCTTGTGATACATAATGAAGCATTATATATGCTTGATATCTTATTGTAAAACACAATTCATTATCAATAACAATTCCTCTACTCAGTGTGGATGTAGCCAAGTTTGGTGAACCACGATAAATCTGGTGTCTTATTTCTGTTTGCTTTCTAATTACATCTGTGCGTTGTTTTTACTTCTTTCTTTCTGCAATTGAGTTGTGCTTTCAGTCTTAACAGCAGGTTCCATTCTACCCAAAAATAGAGTCCCATCAGATCATGTCACATTCTCTAATGGTTTGAGTTTTCTGAGAAGAGTATTAACATTATTAATTTTGTTTTATGTAAAAATGAATTATGGGACCTAAACTAAAAAGACAGTTCAAATGGTGCCAATTTAGAGAGAAGAAACTTCCCTCCACCAAAAAGAGCAAAACAGTAGAATGGTGCTCTGCAACATAATCTGATAATGTAACGAAAAACATAAAAAAATCTATAGCATCAAAAAGCACATTTCCACTCTGAACCAGAGGTTACGCTAAAATTTCATGCTTCAATTGAGCCAAAATAGCTTTCACTGCATGATTTTTGGTCCCAACTTTACAAGGATTGAACCAATGCTGCACAGTACAAAGAATACAACCAAACCATTATATCTGTACATGGAGAGAGAGGAGGTAAGGAGGAGAGGAAGGGCGACGGAGACAGAGACAGAGAGAAGGAGATGAGCAAACGATGGAGAACAGGGTATACAAATCAACCATCATATCTATAAAATAGAATTAAGGATTTGCTTTCTAGTCTCAAGTCCTTCTTGACCCAGCAAATTGACATTTTTTAGTGCAATGTGTAAGAATGAGCCTTAAGGAGGCTGCAATGTCCTACAGAAATTGAGTACTCAATCTCGACTAACATTTTGGATTATATTTTAGTTGATTTTTTTTTTAAAACAACGTTCATATATTGTAATAAAGTTATTTCAGTGTTATGCTAGTTGTTATGGTTTGGTTAGTTATGATTTTAAAAGCTTTATAAAAGGCATATTGTGATGTATGGGTTATCATCCTAAATAACTTAATATTATTATTAGCATTCAATGTTATTGGATATGCTATTATGGTTTAATATCTTTCAACATCTTGTTCTTCTATTTTTCAACATGGTATCAAAGCACCTTTGAAAAATGGGTTGTGAAAAAGAAATGATTGGTAATTGATTGTTTCCTAATCTAAAAACACAAATTGTTTTGTTGGTGAGGCATCCAATTTGAAGCATAAAGTGAAACAATAATGGAAGCAATGAGGGAACTTATATAATTTGAAAGGGTTTCAATGGTCGTGTTGTTGCTCATACGATGTCTGCTAACATCTTCCTGGGATATAAAATTCTTGCCACTAGTTTTCAGAGGATGACTTTTTTAATAGCATTGATTTGTTGTTTAGGTATGCGAATGAGTTGCACACACACACACACACACACACACACACACACACACACACACACACACACATATCTTTTAGATACAATGTCATTATCATTCACACATATGGGGTGGGCAATTTCTAATGCCAAGATCATGCATGCCTTGTGGTTTCATTCCTATGAGCAAAGGACTCTTTATTTCTAACTTTGGCATATACATTAGAAAAATTTGTTTGAGAATCAAAAGGGACAAAAACTGTGTCTATTAAATGAATTCATTTGAAAAAACATCTGTTTAAAGTTGTGGCCATTGCCAAAAGCTGGAAATAATATGGGATAGCAACACTCACATGTGTTTAGAGTAGCAACAAGGCCGCCTATTTGCTTGAATACTTGCTATTCAATGCTCAATGTCACACATGCCATGAAAAGCAAAAGCTTGAAGGTCGCAGACGTTGAAAACAATAGAGAAGGTAAAAGGTAAAGAATTTATCAAGATTAAGGACTAAATGGTGTCATAGAGGAGGCTGGAGGACAAAGGAGGTTGGAGGATTTTTACATCTCAAGCTAGCTTCTCGTTTTGAGAAGCACCACCACATTTGTGTCCCTTCATGGAGCAAGGGGGCTTGGAAGTGTGGATAGTGTAACCTCTGAAATAAGTGTGATTAGTGTATTGACATTTACTTGTTGTGTGGATAGTGTAACCTTTGAAATAGGTGGGGTTAGTGTTGTGTAGTCTTACAACACACCCCATTTTGCCTTGGCAAAATGAGCACCCAACCTTCTTTTCCTTTGTTAGTTCTTTTGTTGTCTGCTTGGGCGGTATGGGTAAAATGTCATGTCAATTGAAGCCAAAATTAAAGCTAAATTTCAAGTTACAAAGTATCCCCTACAAAGGTCATGAATGGATAAAGGACTAAATTTTAGCCAGGGTTGCCTCTTGAACCTTGTGAAAATTCGTTAAAATGAGCAAGTTATGCTCACTGGATATTATGGGCAACTGGACATCTTCAATCAACTAGACATGGACATTTGTGAAAATGTTTAGGTCATGTCCAGTATCCATATCAAGTTCCAAATCCTTCACAAGAACACTTGGACTTGAAATCAAATTCAAGTGTAACTCATTAAATTTCCAACCTGACTGGACATTAGCACGTCCATGAAGTCCATGTCCAGTTCATGTCGAAACCGTCAAATTTATCCTGCACTGAGGACATTCTACTGGATCAAACATTTTCGATGGGTATTTTACACTAGACATTTTTTAATGTCCTGACCTGCTTGAATTGAATATGAAGATTCACTCGCCTAATACTCCAGTTAATGTAGTTTGACCGAGACAGTGATGATGTCACCCGCCTAAGTTATCACCACATGTGCCTTCTTACCTGACTTCGGTCAAAGT
Source organism: Cunninghamia lanceolata (assembly GCA_027924645.1). Classification (NCBI taxonomy): domain Eukaryota; kingdom Viridiplantae; phylum Streptophyta; class Pinopsida; order Cupressales; family Cupressaceae; genus Cunninghamia; species Cunninghamia lanceolata. Next base: position 3,781,341 of record BSBN01000568.1, read on the forward strand.
CAACTAGACATTTCTAGCAAACATTTCGAACCAGATATTTAAGGTCCAGATGTCCATCCATTCCTCTGTAGTAAACCCCCATACCGCAAATTGATTTTTGCAGTTGGAGTTTAAATTTAAAATACAAATCTAAATCTAGCTGGCACTTTTCCCCATTCTTGAGTATTAATTGCTTACCAACTGCAGTGAGCATTCAATGCATTTTCATACCTAGCAAATTTCACAAAGGATAAAAGCAATTTTTCAACTGATTTGTTAATCACAAAGCATTCTTAAGAGATCAAAAGCAAATTTATAGAGAATTATCTTAAGGGTGAATTTGCACAATGCAGAAGGCAAATTAAGCTAGGCATTGCAAGACCAGCTAAGTGAGTGAAACACTCGAAGGTAAACGGACCTCCTTATCACAACATAACAAGGGTGATTTTTTGTTTGCACAAGTATGTATATGACAAATTTTCCCTTTGCTAGTGGTTACAGTGATTTCTTTTTTACAAAAAGGTTAATCTTGTTTACCTAGGGTAAACTAATTGATGCATCTTACCATGGTAAATTCCATATTATCTCACGGGATTTTTCCCTAGAGATGTATTTCTTCTGGATTTAAATGTGAATTAAGGCATAGAAGAGTTTGCAAGTCCTAAGCCCCAATGCAGGAACTATCTACGTGTATTTGCATCATGCAGGATACAATGATGAAATGATTGAAACAACATGATGAGGAATTCAAGGAAGCACTAGAAAAAACCCCTAGAGCAGTCTGGTGCAAGTTCGTCCAGGTTACTGATACACATGTGGGAAATGTGGACATGGATGCATTCAAAGAAAGATGTCAGGCGCCAGATGTAGGGGACTTACTAAATAACATAGTGAAAAGTGACATGTTCAATGCAATCAGCTTCCCCATGACAATGGATGCCCTGGAATTGGTGATAGAATGTGCCCAAAAGTACAATCCTATAAACCAGAGGGTGGAATACCAAGGCTAAGTATATGCAGACTTCTCACCTAAGGGCATCTCCACGACATTCAACCTCCTGAAAAACCAAAATGTGTTTGAGATAGACATCAATGTGATAATGACACAATATAACTCCAAAGTGGCAAGGTGTAGAAAAGTGATGCACACCTCGTGGATGGATGCGACAACCAGGCTGAAGGCAATTTCCAAATGCCTCAAAATATATACAAGTTCGACTTCTGCGAAGAAGTCCAATATATGATCACATTGCTCCATCGAATGATTGGGAGCAAAAATGCCAGATCCTTTGAGCTTTGGATGTATGGAGTGATAAGGTCAGTCAAGGATGAGGGTGATGTTGTCCACTGGGCCCAATTGATCAGTGACTCCCTACATAGCGGACTAGTCGGCTAGAAGAAGAAGAAGAGGAGGTCCTTCATGCCTTCTTATGTTGTATATTCATGTGCTTACAGGTCTTAGTTTGATGGACTATATACAGTGGGAAAGTTGGGGAACAAACCTGGAGAGCAATTAGTATGGCGATACTACCCACAGCTAGAAAGAAGCCAATCAATTGTCCATTACTGAAGAGTTAATGACTGTTTCTTAATGTGGTTAGTCTGGCGTATGGAAGGGGATAGAGCCAAGAGGGTGTCAAGAGACACTCAAGGAGTTATCACAACCCATAGGTCCTGGTTCATCCATTTCCCAACCTTCACATACATCTAGATGGAGGGGTTTGAGGGCTCTTCCTACATGTAGCCCAGACATCCTACGGATAAAATCTTATTGCCAGAGATAACCAGGTAGATGATCCCATCCTATGAGGTGTTTGTTGTAAAGCATGGGCGAGGAATGATCAAGTTCCCATTGGACATTAGCTAGTTACAATGTTCATAATTCAAAGATGCCAAATTATCAAAAGCCAAGCTTCAGATGTTGAACCTGCAGCCCTTTCCACTCCAAGGGATCTTCGATCCATATCATATGATGGAGAATTATATGGAAAATAAACTTCATCATGTGCCACATCTAGAAGATTATTGGGCAGACTGTAATGATGAAGAGGATGTGAGGAAGAGGGAATTCCAATGGATAACGTTGAATCAGATGAGAACTTTGGGAATAGCATAGGTGCCTCCACATGTCTGGACTAATGACAGTCAGATTTTAGATCTTGACTACGACTTCAAATAGGTCTACAAGGAGACATTGCCCTTGCCAGACTGGACCAAGCCAAATGAGACATCATTGCTGTCATTTCTCATAATGTCCTAATGGCAACCCAAAGATGGGTGGATAAGCAAATAGCTGACATGAAGAATAAAGGGGTCGGCTTGACATATGATAAGAAGAGATAGAGGAAGGACATAACTAATGCAGATTATGATGACTTCCTCATTGTTAAGAGGAGAGTCATGGAAGCCCAGTTGGCCCAAGAAGGAACAACAACATCTGGAGAACCTCTAACAACTAACAATGTGAGCATTGCCACGAGGCCATCACCTCCAAGAGAGCAGCCAGTGCCTACTATCTTGATCATGATTATAGCTCCAAAGGTGCATCCTTGCATGGATATATTGCAAGGGGTGGAAATCCCCAAACAAAAGAGGAGAATGCCCATTGTACCCATGAGGGGTGCCATTTCAAAACCCACCGACATTCAAGTTGAAGCATCGAGACCTACACTAATGGAGCGTATGTTCGCAACGGGTCAACTTCAAGCATAATTGCCGTCACCACAGGCTGCAATACAAGCCCATTTAGCACAGAATGTGGTGGCTCATCAATCTCAAACTGAAGGGCGTGTAGTAGAGCTTCCTCAAGGCCAAAAGATCCAACAAATCATTCAGGTAAAGTAGCAGATGGCCAAGGAAGCAAAGGCACAACAAGAAGCTAGGGTAGAAAGTCTACAATTGCCCTTGAGTCAAGTCATGGACTTAACAGATGATGAAGTCATCACAGATGTGATGAACAATCTAGTGCCCTCACTCTTCACTCCACAGGCACAACATGCTATTGAAACACAGTTGGTATAGGCTGGGGAAGAGGAGAAGAAAGGACCGGAAGTAGAGATCTTATTGGACACTGAAGTGTCTGGACCTCAGGATGTGCTAGAGGATGAGCCTAGGGAAACTAAAGATATTGGGGTGATGGTGCATCCAGAGATGAGTCCATCGCAGGAAACACCACAACAAGTGGATGTCATCATCTCTTTGGAAAAGAAATAAGCTACTACCGAGGAAGAAGTGCAATGAGAAGAAGAGCTTCAGGTAGAAGAGCCAAGCAAAGAAGGGCATGATGAACAAATATCTGAGGAAGCTCTAGAAGATCAAAGGATTGAAGAGCCCCAACATATGGAAGAGGACCAATCGAATGCTGGAAAATACTTGAATATAGAAGTTGTACAGGGCACTCAATGCCCAGACACAGGTATAGGTGTAGCTCCGTCAAAACAAGAAAAGGAGAAAAGTCTAGACTAAGCTCTGCAACAGAAAGAGGTCCCACAAGAGCATGATGTCCAAATTGGACAAATAGGACAAGAAGGGTTAGCACCTGACATTCCAAGGTGGCTATCTTCAGAGGTAATTGAACCTCCCATTCATTTAGTTCCTTTTGATTTCAAAACATTGTTTTTGGCTAAGAAGATAAAGCCTAAAAGGAAGGCTAGGCCAATGTCCTCTATCAAAAGAGATGCAACTGGATGTACGACAACCCAATTGGTTGTGCCTATAGTTGACAAAGCTAAGGGTGAGATCAATATGAATTAATATCAGATTACGACCCTGGATTTGGGGCACACAACTACGGAGTAGGTAATTGATGACCTCATGGGTAGTGCAGAGGCAACAATAGCTAGAATCCATAAGGATAAGCTGAAGAAATTAGAGCTAAAAGGGTGCATTGCCCAACTCGAGGGATTCATTAAGGGGTTATTCACCCCAAGCATATCAATAATTGAGGTCCCAACCAATTTAATGTTGGTGACTTAGGATCAAATAATTGATCTGGATGCAAAGAGGCATCAAGCACGGGTCATGGAGGGTTGGTTCCAAAAGTTCCTAAAAGATGGAGAAGAGAACATCCGAACCGCATTGTCAAATTGGGACACCCTGATGTTCATAAAGAATAAGGTATATGCGTTGAAGACATAATGCATGACAAGGTTGGATTAGAATGATTAGGACCTCGCCAAGCTCAAGGTAATACAGAGGCTATCGAACAAGGTGTTACTAATTAGGCATATCATGATGGTCCAGACCATGCCCAGGATAACTATCTGGATGAAGGACCTGAAGTTTGAGGCCGAAGTCTTGAAAGGGTGCAGACACAAAGTTGTGGACATCAACACCAAGGCGCATGAACTTCTATTAGATGAAATGGAAATTTTAGAAGAGGTTCTTGGGGACATGGTGAATGAGAAAGAAGCATATGAGGAGCAAGCCTCTGTCACTAAGTTCTAGGCCAAATATGGGCTAGTTTTAAAAGACCCAATCAAACATTTTTCAGAAGATACTATTGACAAGGTAATAGATCTGTCCGCTAAAATAAAAGCATATAAGGGTAAGTTGGACATCCAAACCAATAAATGGATATCATTGGGTGAGTAGCTCCAGAAGCAGGAGTATGCTAAGGCCAAGGCCCATAATTTTGATAACAATGACATAGGGAAAACAATTGTAGCTTATGATGAATAAAAGACTCTAGAGTCTGGCAGATTTTTGGTTGAAGAGGACATAGGATTTGATACAGAGTAGTGCGGTATCCTGTGATGACATTTTCTGATGATAGGATATCAATGAAGAAGATGTAGATAGAGGGAGACTATCTGGATGGTCGAGATGTAAGTTAGGTTGTGTATGGATTGAAGAGACATCTATGCACAAGTACATGGAATATTCCAAAAGTTGTGACTTTGAAGATGCTAGGGAATATACTTGGTGACAGTTGTCATCCATTTTGAATGTCAGCTGGCATTCATGTGCTTTTGATCTTGGTCTTCGTTTTGTATGAGTTGATCATGATTGTTGGCAATGTAACTAATTCTAGATCCTTGTCTTATAAAAGGATCTGAATCATTTGTAAATAAGGAGATTGAATTGATGAAACTTGTTAAGCATTAAGTTTGTATTTTGCAACTTCTTGACTTACCCCATGGTTCTCTCTCACTCAGTGAAGACATTTGTACATTTTGTGCATACAATGAAATTGAAGAAAGTAGATTACAGTCTGATTGTAAATGAGTAATCTTTTGATTGGTTTCTGGTAATGGAGTATCAAATTGTTGCACCCTTTTGGAGTGCATTTGAATTATTTCTTGTTGTCATCGATTGTCCATTGAAGATTTGCATCTATTATATGTAGCTATGGAACACCTGGTGAAGTATAATTAGATTAACTTCAATTTATGAAAGTGTCTGGATGTACGTGTGAAATCACTAGAAAACTTAACTTCTTAAAACTTTTTCTTTTCCAACCCCGTTGTTTGTCTTTTATTTTACAAATTATCATAAATAATTGTAAATAATGATAAATCCAAAGCAAATAACTAGTAGTGATAACGAATTCAAAGCTTTAATGAAGATCTTTAAGTGAATTTAGAGGAATTGTGCAAAGATCGGTTAATTAGGGATGATTCAGAAGAACTAATCAAAGTTATGTCCAAGTCACAAATGATTTTCTCAAAGTCTAGTTACTAATTGATAAAGTTGACATGGATCATTAAAGATATGTGCAAATCATACAAGCTAATCATGATATTTGTAGGAAAGTGTCTGGATCAGGAAAATCAAACTCAAAGTGTATAAGTCCCCTATGTAAAACAACCTACAACGAACCCTAAGCGACTACAAGAGTAGTCAAGACCTAAATAACGGAGCCTTGGGTTTATGAATTCATCCTAAATTCATCATATCTTTCAAGATAAATAGGTGTTCGGAGTAGAATTTCAATCTGTGTCTGATAGTGAGTAACATCATCATCAACAGTTAGTGTATCCGCATTGGTTTTGTTCTTGTTATACACCAAAGGAGGGATTTCATTTCCACAACACTAGAGGAGGGATATTGACACTTTTGAAGGAAAGTGGACCCTTGGACGAGAGTTGTTCTTGTAGACATCTGAAACTAACTTGCCTCGCAAGCCACTTTCTCGCATCCTCACATTACTAACTTATCCCTTCTACCAATTAATTAAATAAATCCAATTTGTTTAATTTATCTCTAGCCATTCATCTTCATCCATCCCTTGTAATGAATTAATTTGATTAATTGTTACAACACCTTATACATAATCCACAATTGATTAAATAAATATTCCAAATATTTATTTAATTAATTTATCCATCTTCCTAATCCTAATTAATTAAGTAAAACATACTTATTTAATTAATCCCCCTAGTCTACAGCCTAATTGACTAAATATTAATTATTTAATTAGCTGCCCTAGCCTACATGACCCCTAGACCAAAATTAATTAAATAAATCATTATTTAATTAATTTTAATCCTCCATTAGCCCACTAACTAATTTTCTCCAACCACATTAATTAAGTTAATCACATGATTAACTTGGTCAAATCACACTTAACAACCTTTCCCACACCATTTGAATAAAAAGAAATTTTGCTAATCAAATGGGTCACATGACCCTTACATATCATCTTTCCCTTTTTATGTTAGAGCTCTTCTCCATGAAATGAGCTCACACATGTGATTGCTAAATGCATCCATGTGTCACATGCCAACACACTCCTCAATAAAACTTAATTTTTTATTCAAACACTCCTCCACAAAAAAATTGAATTTTTAATTCATTGGCAAGCCCACATCATCCTCACACTATCCCATGGAAATGACTTTTTAATTCATTCCTCATCCTTCCTAATGTGAATTTAAAATTCACATTTAATCTTAATCATCTAATTTTGTTGATGAGATCTAAGCCCTTGATCTCATCCTTTCATCTCAACCATTGATTCCAACTTTGAATCTTAGCCATTGGATTCAAATCCCTCCAAATTTGCCTATAAATACAAGGCCAACCCAAGCCATTTTCATCACATTCAATAGCATCAAAACCATGCCAAAATCTATCCCCAACAAGTCTTCCATATCCTCATAATGCCAAAATCCCAACTCACTCATCCATATCCAAATATCTCTTTCATCCTCATCTCCATCAAATCCTTTTATCAAACTATCTCTCATCCAATCTTTATTGTGTTGACTTAAGAGCAATCCACATTCACACTTCATCAACTTGGGTAAAGTTAGGAGCTACTTGGGTTCAAGTTCCTCCACCTTATCAAGAAGTGAAGGAGATTAGAGGACTTTGAAGGTATAAATCTCCTTTGTTTGAGTATCTTTCATGTTTTCTTGTCTTTCTGATTTCTCTCATCTTCATTTGGCACACTCGATGGGACCCTCTATGTTGAACACACACAGAGATAGCGGGGTGAATCAGTCTATTCTTAAACTTTAAATCAATTCCATTTACAACTTTAAACATCAAATCACATTAACCAAAAGAAGAAGAACAAAAAGGAAAGCAAAGCATGCACCATACAAGGACACCAAGATTTTTACGTGAAAAACCCAATGAGGGAAAACCACAGTGAGGATTAACTCACAATATATCAAGCTCACTGCTATATAAATTACAACTTTGTTTTAGGGCTACAACCCAAGGAAGCTACTACTCCCTATTGGACTTGCAGACTAAGGCTACAACCTTAGGGCAAGATACGAGGACCTGCTGAAGAGACTCACTGTCTGATAGCAGGATACATGAAAATTACAATGAAAACATAAACATGAACTGGTATAAAGAAGGCATCTGACATATGTTGATGGTGCAGTCCCTTATTTTGCACGATTACTCCATCACTCTAACTTAGCACACTTCATGCTTAACACATTCCTCAATCTATCCTCTACTACTTCACAAATGATTTTGTTCTTCTATAAATACCCTCTGCAACAACTCAAAACCACAATTAGGTCAGCACCAAGATGACCTTTAGATGAAACATGTGATACTATATAGGTTGGCTCAAACAAATACATTGTGAAGAGAAAATGAGTTTCAGATCATTACACATGGTATAGCAGGGTCAAATACATCACAGTTCAAATCCTCTAAAGCAAAATTAATTGATCAGGATCAACTACAAATGAAGGAAACCAAACTGTCAGCTCAGACAACATCAACACTGCTAACTGTTCATCTTTGCATCACCAGGGAGAGACCAAAAACATTGTGTGGACTAAAATGTGAGCAATATTACAATCTTATCCTAAAGTATCTGATCATTATATCCTACTATAAGAAGAGAAACATATTGAACTGCTAGAAATAGAGCATCCTAGACTGACTGTGACCCATCAATACTTATGATCATTAAATATTTACCAGTTGTATATATTATCAGGAATGCTTTGCCTAGTGAGCCTCCACACCATACATGCAATGGGGAAATTCCAAAGAGGTGCCAAACTTTGAGTCTAGGAAAGAAAGAGCGTTAGCTATGATGTTTTTCAATTTAGTCTAACCACTTGGTGTCAAAAGTGTCAAAAATATCTATGGTATCCCAACTTGCATTCCTATACGTCCTTAATATTTTTTCTTTGGCTACTTATGAACCTTTGACTTGAGACATTACTAGTTCTGAATCACCATGCACACTTAAACATTTAATACCAAATTTGGAAGCAATTTTCAAACCTAGGAGTAGGTCCTCATATTAGCCATATTGTTGGCGTAGTTGAAGTTTAACCTGAAAGTAAATGTGTAGTTCATGTCATCAAGTGACACAAGAACAATACCTGAACCATTCCCTTCCCTAGAGAATGCATTATCAAAATAGGTCTTGGTCTAGTCCCACCTTACATAACAACCTAGCTATCAACTAAAAAGATTGAGACTTGTTGATTTTCTTCTTTTATTCTACTTTACTCCTCTGCAAGAAAACATGCATTGATCAAAAAATTTGAATATTCACATGTAAAGCCAAGAATACAACTATATGGACAATTAGGCATCACAAAATTTGTTAGTAACTCCCTTTGACAACACTCCTAAATTTATCCTTGATAGTTGATCTACAATTTCACATGATGTAACTTCTCGATTCCTAACTACAATCTTGAAAGTAAAATCAAAAAATAGTAGCCATCTACTCACTAATCCATGGATAATTATGAACTTTCTAACTAATACAACTCTTGATTGTCTACATATAAAACTAGAGGATTGGCCAATAAGTAGTGCCTCAATTTTTGAACTAGATATAGAAAAAACTTAGTGCCTCACCCCTTATCAAATTGTAATTCACTTATGCTCTCAACATGATTCTATTAGCAAAATAAATATAGGATGGTCCAACTTGTGGATACCCACTTGGGCTTAAATCACAACCAATGGCAAAGTAGGAGTATTGACATGTACATAAAATTGTTTCTCTCAATCCAAATAGGCCAATATAGGTGCATCATTCAATCATATCTTAAGATTTTCAAAGGCATTATGCTACTCAACTATCCAAATGAATGACACTACCTTCTTAGTCAATATGTCAAGGAGGTAAAACAGTTATATAAAATTCTTAATAAATTGTTTTTAGTACTCCACATGGCAATGAAAGACTTTATTGTACCCACATACTAAGGCAATTTCATGTGAACTACTAACTCTATTCTATCAAGGTTTGTTTTCAACCTAGGATAGCTTATGATACAACTCAATATCATTCGAACAAATTCTTCATTCCTTATATCCATATGTTAATTTTGAATACTTAGTAGTTTGGTGCTATGTTCTAGTACAATTTGATCTTCTTCCATGTTTATATTAAATGACTTTATTTCAAGACCCATCATCCAAAATTGACTAAGGTTGATTGTATATGTTCTCCTTTTTTAGCTTTAATATGGACTTCAAAAATTTCCTGTAACTCTTTCCATGACTATGGTTGTCTTTTACACCTCCCACATATGATAGCTCCTTCTATCATAGAGTAGAAATCTACATTTAGAGATATTCTATTTTCTATGGGTGCATGTTACTATCCCTCACTCCCCATGCCCATCCCCAAGCTATTTTCCTATTTAAATATTGTTTCTAGGATTTTGGGGTTACTTTTAACTATCTCTTTTCATATTTCCTATGTTTCCACTTCCCCCGAAAAAGGGACAAGGTGGAACATAGAGAAATATGTAGTTTCAAAAATAATTGACCACCAATACCTCCATATAAGTGAGATTTGTCTTCTTGAAGATGTTATCCAATAATGCCTATCATAGCCTTTTCAACTTGGTAGGGGCGATGCATATGTCTATGAAAACCAATGTCTAGTGAGAAAACTAATGAGATCACAATCCCCTTTATACCATGTGACTAGCACCTCATTAATATGCCTTCACTCCACAAAACAATAGTCAACTACTTGTTCAAATGAAAATAGGACAGAATGAGACATGAGACTACAAGAGATTCAAAATTAACCTAATAAAGGAGGATAAAATCATCAAGTACTAATTATGACATTAAGTCCTACACACTATATTTTTATTTCCTTGAATTTCCTAGAGTTCTGAAAAGAAGCTCATATCTTCTCTTTTACATATGATTTGTAAGTTCTAGTATGGATATTCCACTATAGCTTGTTAATTACAAATTTAAAAGGAAGAATTAAAGTACTACAATATTCAAATATTCAACTAAACATGAAGGAATAAGAGCAAAGGAATTACCCTAGAGAACTTGAATTCTGGGAGAAAACTCTAGCAAGAATGAGGTCTAATGGTCTCCTTGTCCACTAACTCTCATTCAATTACAATCTCAGGCCTCTTGGGAATACAAAATGCAAGAACTTTCAATCTTCTTCTCTTAAGACCAGTCACTAACTCTTACACTTCCCTCCATATTCCATTACAACCTACTTACATGGTGATAATCACTCTCTCAATGAGTGAAAATTCAACCTATGCATACTTTGATGCTTCCTCTAGTTCTCTAAATGCTTATTTCAAATCAACAATGGCTATTTATGCTTGTACAAGCCTAAACAAAAGTTGAAAAATGCAAGCAAGAGAAAAATATAGAATTTGGAATGACGCATGACATCTTTTGGCACAAGATAAAACTACTAATTACTATACACAATGGTTTCATATTTTCCCTAACAATTTTGAAACCTCGTCTTTTTGGAATCAGTGGTTGCATAATCGCTCTATTAGAACTAGCCATTTTGTACAAAAGCCTGAAACACCTTTGTTTTCAACATGAAACACTTGTTTCCTTAATTGACAATATACATCAAGTTGTGAACCTCTTCAAGATGGAGTTGAAGTGTGAATTACTAATTTTTTGTTCTATTTATGAATCAACCTGACTTGACATTTAATGCTAGAATAAAATAAAGGTTAAGGCTAAGCCTTCAGGAGCCATGTCACCATATTGTGTTCCAATTAAACAAATATAAATAATTGTGTTCACATACTTCATAAATGTGTTAAGTTGATAGTTCTAGTTCTAGTTTAGATTTGTGTTCACTCGTATAGGAATATTTTCCCCCAATTTCAATTCAAGTGGGGTTGACCGTATGTGTGTGTACATACATATACAAATATATTATTATATCTATATATACATATATAGTATGTGAATATATATGTATAAATATACACATTATATATCTACAGGGACCTTAAAGATAAACTTTTGTGGTGCCTCTCAAGGCAATCCAGGCATATTCAAGTAGATTGTGTTATCAAAGATTGCCTGGGCTCCTTTATCAAAGCAACTTTAAAAAAATTGGCAGTTAGAACAAACATTGAAGCCCAAGACCTAGTCTTGGGTCTTCAAACAACTGCATTATGTGGGATCAAGAAGCTACATCTAGAAGGAGACTTAATGAATATTATCATAGCCGTCAATATAAGACGACAAACTAACTAGAGAATTGACAACACTTTGAGCCAAGCATGGGTGTTGATGGATTCATTAGAATCATTTTCCTTCTCTCACTACTATCGTGGAAAAAATAGGTGAAAGATTTCTGGGCAAATTATACCATCGATTGTCAAGAGAATATCATTATGGATGATGATATCAATAGGTGGAAAGGTTTGAAGGATTTAGGGGAGTTGGGATCCTGTTCAAATGGCAAGACAGGGAGCTTACCAATTGCACAAGTAGGGTGGCTAGGTCTTTGATGAGGAATGTTTGGTTGTCATATGGAGCAATGAAGGGGATGTTGGTTCATCTACTGGTTTAAATGGTGTTGGGTTGAGTAATTGAGGCCATGTGCCTTTCTCTTTTTGTCTATTATTCTAGTCTATGTTTCTTTTCTAGATTAATAGAACTATGTCTAGAGTGGTAGATTGTGCCCTACTTTTCTATCTCTTGAGTGGTCAAGGGTTAATATTTTATGGATAGTTTTATTGTGGACAAGCTCATGGCTAAATTTTGACCTCATATTTTTAATGTAATATCTTTTTTAAAATTAATATAATAGACAAGGAACCCAATTTTGGTGAACAAAATATATATTTACATGGTAGCCGAGTGTCATTTATGGTTAACGGTCAGAAGTTATAGTATATGAAATATATATTTAAAAAAGTCTAAAATCTCATAACAAAAGAAACAAGTGTCGCGTAGTGGCCAGTACCTTCCTTGTAGTGTTATAATAATAGTATGTGTTTTGTAGTTGAAATTTTTTTCTTTGATTAAATATTTGTTTGATATTGATGTGGAACTGTGGTAGATACTCTTCATGAATTGATTAGTTGATTTTGAGTTTGATTTAATACTTTTTTGTTAGCATAGACTACAATGGAGTTTGCATTGGAGAATGTCAGAAAATGTGAATATAGGACAATTCAAGTCACTTTTTTATTTATTATAGCATTTGACAAATTGCATTACAATTAGGTAAATTAACTAGTTGAATACAAGATCTTAAAAAGACTAATTGCAATGAAAATGCATTGTAGAATGTACATGAAACATAAATATAAATACAATATAATGATAATTCCATTTATTTGTATAATCAATAATTTAATATGAATATTATTATTAATATATTATTAATTATATCATTCTATTCATATTTAAAATAAGAATTTTATAATTAATATATACAATAAATAAAAATTAAATATTAATATAAATATTAAAAATTTTGTTATAAAATTTGCATAGACTTAAAGAAAAAATATTATTTGTTTAATACCTTAAACAAATTAATATGTTAGTATTCCATTCCATACATCCCTCGGGCCATATTTTTCTACTTGATTTTAAGAGCTCAAATTTTGAATTAATCACAACACAAATAAATGATTTTCCAAACAATTTTTGTTAAAATTTTCTCATCTAAACTTAAGAAAAATTAAAATTTGTTCACCATGAAAAATAATGATAATTCCATTTATTTGTATAATCAATAATTTAATATAAATATTCCCCTGTTAATAGGGATGGGGGTGCTGAGATCTGACAGAAGAGAAAGGAGATGAAGTGGACACCGCCTATGAAGGGATGGGCAAAGATGAATTTTGATGACGTCTCCAAGGGGAATCTGGGTGCTTCTGGCGTAGGTTGCATGGTGTGGGATCACAATGGTGATATTCTAGAAAAGGCGGCAAAAAAGCTCCCAGATGGCTCTAACAATGAAGCCGAAATACAGACTCTTATTTTGGGCCTTAATTTATGTTGCTTCTCAAGGTTAAGAAGGTAGAGATAGAAGGGGACTCCTTAGTAGTGATTAATGCCTTGAGAAAAAGGGGTTTGGCAAACTAGAAATTAAATGGCCTCTTATTGGAGGCGCTAAGTATTTTGGATGGTTTTGAAAGCATGGTGATCAACCACGTGCTAAGGGAAGGAAATAAAGAGGCCTACGAGTTGGCCAACCTAGCAATCATCTTGGAGCAAGCTTCTTTGTGGGAGGTAATGTGTAATGAAGATGCCAACCCTCTTGACTGACAATCAGTCTTTTTCTAGCGTTAGAATGATGGAAGTGAAGAGTGCGGAATGGGTTTTATGGCGGATCGTTGGGCTTCGATGCTGGATAGTTTCTTCGTTGGTTATTGTGAAAATTGATAGCTATCTTTCTCTCAATATGGACACCCCAATTAGGCTCACGTGCAAGAAACGACAAATGTCCTTCTTGGGGTGTATCACAGAGAAGTAGTTGAGGCAAGTTTTCAAGCCCAAGAGTGGCATTGTGCTCTTTGTAATAGAATGGGTTTTGGGAGAGAGGTTCATGGTGGCAGAGCATAGGTATAGGGTTAATTCTGATTTGGCGTCGATGTTTCTTGTTGTTCTTTTGGATGCAAATGAAGATAAGGCAGCCATCACAACACTCGTGGATGCCTTTGTTGAGAAAGACTTATGCGATGGTTGGAAGGAGGTGGTGAGCTTGGCCAAGTCGAGAGTGGGCATCCCTCAGGCAGATGAATTCCATAAGATCAATGTGGTAGGAGACACTGTGACCTGGTTGCCATTCATTGAGGAGACTGGGGTCGAGCTAATTGCAGGGAGAAGGAAGTGTGCCGCGAGAGGGATTTCCTTTCTGAAGAAGCTCATTGGGCTTGTGGCAGAGGATGCTTGGATGATGGAGGTGTTGGAATCTTACTATGCCAAGGATGATAATGCTTAGATGGGTCTGTTTGTCTATAGTTTTTCATGCTATTAGTATCAGGATGTATAGTTATATATTTATGTTGTTAGCTTCTAGATTAGGCTGGTGTGTAGGGTGATCATTTGTAGGGATTTTGTCCTACTATATGTTATATGGGGTTTTATGTATTGTTCAGAACTCTGTTAAATATTTTGTTAAATTTCAATATAATGGGAGTAGGCCCCAAGCCTACAATTTACCAAACAAAATAATAATAATAATTTAATATAAATATTATTATTAATGTATGATTAATTATATTATTGTATTGTTATTTAAAATAAGAATTTTATAATTAATATATATATATATATATATATATATATATATATATATATATATATAATGAATAAAAATTAACTATTAATACATTATAATGATAATTCTATAATTTAATATACATTCTATTATTAATATATAATTAATTATATTATTTCATTAATATTTAAAATATCAAATAATATGTATACAATGAATCTAGATAATAATATGAATATTATATTAATATAAATATTAAAAATTTTGTTATAATATTTGCATAAATTATAGAAAAAATATTATTATGGTGAGAGGCGAGTGAAGATGAGAGCACAAAATAAAAACTAAAAACAAAAAAAAATTGGAAAAATTGAAAAAATTAAAAATAAAAACAAAAAAGAAATTGAAAATGTTGGAAGGAGAAAAAACTCCCAAAAAATAAAAATTCAAAAATTCAAAAATAAAAACAAAAAAAAGAAATTACAAACCATTGAAGAAAAAAAAAGTGAAAAAATCAAAGAAACTAAGAAAAAAAAAATTTAGATATATTTTTAAAATTTGTTTAATAACAAAGTGTCAATTTTCCACAGTCCATAGAATAAAGAAAAAATGTTTAGTCCATAAAATAAAGAAAAAATATTTTTGGAACATTCTTTCTGTAACCAAAGTGCGGGTAAGAATTTAACCACTCATCACTAAATTAAAAAAAAACTCATTGCAATAGTGTACAAATAAAGCAACTTGACGTCGTAAATATAAGATATTGCCTTTAAACGGCTTGGGATCCTCCCTCAACGCCGTCGGCCGATTCTTTGGCCGCCAATTGACGCCTGCAGGAAGCTGCAGCGGCGGCACTCAACCGAAATTTCTTGGGCATAGCCCTTCTGTTAGTAAACAGAAATCTATTCCTCTTCGCTACACAACTGTTGCCATCTTCTCTGGAATCCAAACTGTGGCTACTCAAGTGCGGCTTCAGAGTTGGTTTCCACCTGGCCATAGTCCCCCACCCAAACCCTTTACTTTCCGGGTGGGCGGCTAAAGTTGGGGTTCTTCAAGAGGTTGTATCACCAAGGTCTCAGCTAGCAGTTGAAGACTTTGTAGTAGACTTTTATCTCTATATTTATTCTTTGAAAATCTTTGATAAAATGAAGTGAACGATTTTAAATGATGTTCATTAGACCAAACAATCTAAAAGACCATGACACAAGAGTCACAAGACCTTCATTAATATTTAAACGAGCATTTGGAGGTCAAACTCCTCCCTTTTTAAACATTAAGTGACTCTAAGCCTTCTAGCATTTGAACTAGGATCTTTTACTTAGCTACATCCCATCTCAACTAGTCAATCAACCTTGGAGTCCGTATTGTGTAATTGTGGTTCTGTATCTGCCATTCTATATTCATCAAAATCTTTAATTTCAACACATATTTAAAGGGGGATTTTTTATTACCTCTGGTAAGGGCTTAAATTTGACAGTCCACCTTGCATGTCAAGCAACTTTTCTATGACAGTTATCTATTCAATAGTGCACTTCAAATACTATAAAATGTCTTAGTATAAGTAAATCATATCATCACAATCTTATATAAATTTTGACAGTTTGTCCAAAATCTTTCCTTTTATATGATACAGTCTTTTTTAAATTTTCATTGTATTTTACAGTAAAAATGCCTAAATACAGCTATACAACTGTCAAATTTAAGTGGTTTTTTTGGATGCTTTTAAATTTAAATACTCTATTGTGTATTTATGATACAATTCTTTAAAATGTACTTAAAATTAGAAGTGTTCAAGGTTAAAAAGACAAATAAATGTTTGCATTATTTCAAAATTATTCTTTAATTTCTCATTCATAATCAGACTTACAAACTTTAGATATTTAAAATAAGAAATGTATTTTTAATCTTACAAATTTATAAGTATTTACAAATCCACATTATTACATAAACCTTTGAAAACTATACAATTCAATATATTTAATAACTTTTTTTTAATTGAACAATGCAAATAAATTACAAAAGAGAAAAAACAGACCTCCAAAGAGGAACTGTTAAAGGAAAAGAGAAACCAGCTAAACAAAGATACACATAAACAGCCAGTCCAGGGGCATGGAAACACTAAACATTCCTGTACTGAAACACAAATACAGTCTCCAGCAACTTCAACCAGAACGAACCCAAAATGCCAAAGCTGTAACCCAAAACTATAATAACTTCTGGACTGAAAATTCATCAAATGAGATGAACTCAAGTAATAAAGCATTAAGCTTTTAAACAGGGGCCTAAGCTCAAATAGCCAGGAAACATGTAAAAGAGTTGAAATTAAGTAAAACAATAAATTCAACTCCCTCTTACTACTATACCCACAAGACATCCAAGGAGCAATTCTATAATGTAACTGGGAATTTCTCAAAGAAAAAGTAGAAAAATACTTAAGCTGAAAGGACAGGGTAATTCAAAAAGTATTGAACTGTTGAATAAGATGAGTTTAAATTGAAAAAGCACTGGAACTTTTGTAATGGGCCATATCTAGATAATATGTATCATAACAGAGGATGCCCATACAACTCCAAATGATTTTGACAGAAAAAAATGTTATAATAAACATCAGATTTTCACATTCCATGATATTGTAATTGAATACTTCTGGATTAAACTGTGTGATAGTATTTTTCCCCAATTTTTCCAATCATACTCCATAATCCATCATCAAAAAAATAAAAAGCAACAAAAGAAAACCAGAAAAAATACTTCTAACAACTTTTATCCAATAATTCAGAAAGAAAACTCAAAACTCAGTCAATATATTAAAGAACTGAAAAAGTATTATAGGAAAATGTTACCGCAGATATTAATCGGCGCCTCCAGCTCCAACAACATAGGCTCATTCATAAATATGTCCTTGGCGACCAAGCATAGTTGTCGTATCTCTGCTTCTGATAATTCTACCTTCTTCTCAGGGGGCGAACCTCGAATGGCCAGCAGCCTCTTTATAACACTATCTAATGCTGCAGCTTCCATCAAATCCAAATTCAAAGGCCCAAGACGAAAAAATACTTCTTTCCTGCTCTCTTCACACCCTCATAACACCAGACCACAACAAACTCTGGGAAGTTTTATGGTCCTGGTAATGGTGGGTTGAAGTGAAGTGGAGAATGAGAATAAGAATAAGAATAATAAGACCACTTTCTGTCTGTGATTCCTTTTACTTTATCTGACTCTGACTGAGCATAAATCAATCTGTTTATCTACAGGGGTATCATACCAATCGAGACGGAACAGAGCTACAGACATGCCCATCATTGTCCAATTCAGGCGCTCAAAATACCATTTCACTGTCTCTTCAAACTTTATATTAATTATCTTCAAAATTTAAGAAACCAAAATGTCATATCACATCAAAACCAAAACGGAGACTTATTTTTTCAGTTGGAAGACAGCAAACAACTCTCTTTCTTAAACATTCTCCACTTAATTTTAGCCAATGGATCCTTTTATAGTCTAGGATGGGGGGACCTGATTTTGGGTCTACACGTGGCTTAAAACATATGAGACTACCTCATGCTCCCAAAAAAAAATAGGACGAATATTTCTTTTTGGTGTGGATGAGGTGTAAAATTATTATTGACTTTTTGATGCGTATGACATTTAAGTGTTCAAGTGGAACCATCATACTTTTTCACTGAACTTCAAGTCTTGAAGGATATTTTTTTGAGTCAACCCTTACTCTGTATGATTGTAAAAAACAAAACTAGCCTACCTATCTTTTAGGTAAATCTATGTAAAAGAGACTCTATTCTCAACGTGCCTATTTTTTTTATTGGATTTCTTATTTGTTATCTTTGGCTTCCTTTTTCAAAGGATAGGTAAAAGTAGGGCTTAAATTTGACGGCTCACCCGCCTATCAAGAAATTTTTTTATGATAGTTATCCATTCAAAGGTGCCTTCGGGGCCTAAATTTGACGGTTGACCCTGCTATCAAGCAAACTTTTAATTATGGTTATCCATTCATAGGTGCCATTAAAATACTATGACATACCTTAGTATAAGTAAAATTATAAATAAGCTAAATATATATATCATCACAATTTTATATAAATTTTGACAGTGTTTCCAAAATCTCTCCTTTCATATGATATAATCTTTTTAAAATTTTGATTGTATTTTACAGGAAAATGCCTAAATGTGGCCACTCGGCCATCAAATTTAGGCCCTAGGTGCCTTTAAAATACTATGACATACCTTTATATATATATATATATTTATTTTGACAGTCTATCCAAAATCTCTCCTTTCATATGATACAATCTTTTTAAAAACTTGATTGTATTTTAAGGAAAAAATGTCCAAATACGGCCATTCGGCCATCAAATTTAGGCCCTAGATAAAAGTATTTAAAAAATATTTTTATTTATTTGCATTGTTCTTTATTTATTTTTTTTATTTTTATTTTTATTGGAAGAGTTATTTTTACTATTATAATAAAAATAGTAACTAAAAAATTATTATATGATTTGATAAATAAAATAGTAAATAGTTATGTACTTCATAAATAATTAATATAAGTAATGTTTTTTAATTAATTAATCATTTTAATTTTAATTTAGACATTATTGAAGAGCTATTTTATTTTTCAATAGCAATGCAATAAATCATAGAAAATATTCTCAATGGCGGGGGCCTACAAAAAGAGGCAAAAAGAATGTTATCACACTTGGAAAAGCCCCAGGGAATGAGGATGTGGAAAATGAGGAGATTGTTCATAAAGAAAATGAATCTATAATTGAACACATTCAGAATGAAATCTTGTTAATTATGTCAGAGTGAGTGCAAGGGATGGCTAAGGTCAAGAAAATGATGGAGAGATTTGTTTATGGCCAACATCCTAGAGATCCCAAACATAGGGAGTCACACAAGCTAGATTGGGAGGAAGAGGAGTCTCCAAAGGGGAAGGGTGCTATAGGATTTGACTCAGACCTAAAGATGGATCATCACCTAAATAATTCTATGGCTAGGCACTTCACACCAAACTTGGATGTGGAAGTTTGATGGCATAGATCCTACCAATTGGCTTTAGAACATGGAGAAATTATTTGACATTCATCATATTCCTTATCAACAAAAGGTGGCTATGGCTTCCTTATATTTGGAACTTGACCAATTCATTTGGTATCATTGGGTATGTGAAGAAAAGAAAAAGAAGGGATGTGTTGCCACTTGGTCTATTTTCCAAGAGAAACTCACTACTCATTACGATGACAATATAATGGATAACTACTTTAGCTAGATTACCAAATTAAGACAAACAGGTATAGGGTATGTGCAGGATCATGATGGGCCAAACTATACCTCTAAGTGGCAATGAAAATACAAAAAATCAGACTTTATCAAGTTCATGTGAAATTTTGAATGGATTATCTATACAATTTGAAAAAGATGTAAGAATGAAATTTGTAGAGAATTGAATCTAGTTTATAGGCTACTATTTTAAAAAAAAAAAAAACTAAATTTAGTTAGTGAAAATTGAATATTTCAATGAACAGCTATTAAATTTTTCAGAAAAAAATAAAAAGTGGGTGTCTGTCCAGCCAACCTAACTATGAGTAAAAATATATTTTTTTTTTGAAACTTTCAAAATAAGTAGAGGACTCATGTCCGGATGTGATGCATATTTATTTGAAAATTTTTTCTAATAAAATAATTAGTTATGATTTTTTTACTATAACTTTTTTTAAAAAATAAAAAGTAATTTTCCAGCCAACCTAACTCGATAAAAAAAATCAAAATTCAATTTTTTTTTAACCTATAGCCAGAAAAGCATAGAGTGTGACGCAGGTTTCAGATCTCAAAAAGGTGAAATGGTTTGAAAGTTATGGATGTTTTTCAATCAGTGTGTCCATTAGAATTTCAGAGACACAGTATATTGAAAATTATTAATAATTATTTAATAAAATGATAACCAAATAAATCTTATATTTTTAGAAAGCTAACAATTTTTTCTATAAACCCTTTTCGTTCGATCAATTTTGCATAAAAAAAAGTCATCAGCACGAAGGGTGAAGTTCGAAGAAGAGACTGAAACATTAAAACACGTTACAATCCATAAAAAGTCAACAATCAAAACGAATATCAGTTTTGGTTCAGTAAAGGCAACTCAAAACGGATATCCGTTTTGTTGATCTATGAAAAATTTTGTGCCATTGGTTTTGGATGAAGAGAAGCAACATATTTTGTACCATTGGTATTGTTTCACCGAAGATACAATCCATGGGTATATCGTTTATGTATGCGTGGACATTTCGTGTATATCCTGCTATCGTTTATCGTGGTTGTAAATGGTGAATGTACATGTCAAAGGATACAAAGGTTGACCGGCCATATCGGGAAAATTGGGAAAAGATACGTTAGTTGACCGGTTATAACAAGTCATGTTATGTATAGTCTAAATCGAAGACATCAGACTGACAATAGTTATCAGAGAGACAAAGTTCCATTGAGCCGACAACATTGATCTCACAGATCAAGTCATATCGGGGTGACAATCATTAAGTGTCACCGATGGGTTATTTATCGGCACATTGGAAGAACGGTTGAGAACTACACCAATGAGAGGGAGTCACACTGACAGAAGGAACATTGGAAAGAGATGGACTCTCGGAGGCGAGAAGAAAAGTGTCACCGATAGAGACGGTCTGGCCAATGGTGTAATTCGGTGTTTATTGTTTCGGTGTGAGATACAATATCAGAAATCGAAGAGAATGTCTGACCGATGTAGAAGTCATATCGATGACTAATGGACGGTAAACACATCGGGGAGAGTTATAACGTTGGAATGCAAGTAAAAAGTCTCACCGAGGGTATTGGTCTTACTGATAGACAAGGGTGGTGAATCTCACATTGGAGTAAGTGTGTATATATCCTGCAATCATCTTATTCCATGAGACCACATTTCTTTGAGGCATTTTTTCAAACAATTCATGTGTCTTGTCTATGCTTCCACACTTTCCGTACATGTCTACCAGAGCATTTCCAACTAGAATATCTACAAAAATCCCACTTCCATTATGCTTTGATGAATGTCCATACCCTATTCCAAAGCTCCTATTTTGGTAGAGGTAGAGAGGATGCTGACAAAGGTTGCAGAATCTAGCTTTACACTTGCCAATTGCATTTGCTTGAAAATTTCTAAAGCCTTTTCAACAAACCCGTTTATGCATATCCTACAATAATAGTAGTCGAGGAGACCACATTTCTCCAACTAGACTTCTACCAATTCAGAAAATGTGTGCTTCTGGACCAGTGTTTGGTACAAGAAACATACCAATAGAGTGGTGGCCATAATTCTCCCTCAATTGGAATTAAAAGGTACCCTTTTTCCATCCGAAGGAGGTCTCTCCTTGTTATGCACTTTAAATCTCTCTTTTAGTTCTTTCAAGGGAAGGATTCCACCTTGGTTTGACCAGTTGAAAGCGTTGAAGATACTTGACTTAAGAAGAAATGGACTAGAGGGTTCTATTCCCAAATCTCTTGCCAATTACTCACAACTTCACTGGAAAAGAATTTCACACAACAACTTGAAGGGGAGCATACTTGCAGAATTTGGTGGTCTGGGGAAGTTAGAACATCTTTGTTTGTCCTACAATCGCCTGAGCAGAAGCATTCCAAATTCTCTAGGAAACTACATGTCTCTAATTGATTTGTCCCTTTACAATAACCATCTCACAAGTGCTCTATTCTCATGTCTTTACTTTGAAGGGAGCATGCTAATTACTTTGATCCATCCTCTTATACATATCGAAGAACAACGGAGGAGTCACACCGACAGCATAAGCCTGAGCGATGGATTCTACACATCGGCAAGAGGTCCCACATCGGGCTAACAAATTTGAAGGTTACCGATAATGATAAGTCTGGCCGACAATAGAGAAAGGAAGAACATGTGAAGCATAGTTCGATGAGACATTAGAAATGTCTTGCTGATAGTAAAGAAAGAGTGTATTTCGGTCTCGTTTGGACCTTGGGAAGGATATTTTAAAAGCTATTTGAGCAATTGGTGGGTTAATGGATATTTTACACCCTATTTGTAAGCTTTTGTTGTGTTGCTCTGCATCACTTGTCTACAACATACAAAGTTTACCTTTCTCACCCATACCTTCAGTATATAAAGGACATTAATAGGGAATTTTTAATTTCCACTCAGTCAGTGCAATCTAGGAGAGAATAGATTGTCTAAAGTTGTGATCTATTTCCATTTACACTTGCCATAACTACAAATGCTTAGTGTTTATTCTCAACCCCGGTATATGAATAAAATGTGACCTATTGTTCTAATAGGCCTATAGGGACAAAGAGGTGATAAAGCCTTTAATTTTAAACATGACACGGTTTTGATAACTTCCCATATTGGTAAGGTCCTGGATGACAATCCTTTGATGCACCTAATTATAATAGGTGTTATGATAGTCTTTGGTATCTTTTCATTTCTTTCTTGAATGGCCTGCAAATAGGACATAAGACATATCAGATCCTTCATAAATAAGAATTCTCATACATTACATTTAAACTTAAACTCCCTAAACATCCATCAATCCATCCATTAATATCAAAATGCCATGAATATCCTATGATCAACCATTCTAATTCCTAGGATAGTCATATATTGCAATTTTGCTTCTCTATACTAAAATAGCCCAAGGAATATCTAACCTCGAATTTGTATTTTAACAATCTAATGTCTTTACAAATAACATTGAGTCTTCTTTTGGGACAACATTTTTGCCTTTAGAAGCTCCTCATTTGATGATAGCCTAAAATCAAATAATGGCTTATATCCAGAGCTTTGTTAAGTTGATACCTAGGTGGATTAGTGTGTAAACATTGAAATTAGATGGTAATTCACAAGTTTATTGAATAATACAATGAATCCCTAGTCTAGAATCCAAATGTACATAATAAAACGGATATCTATTTTGTAGTAGGCATATGCACATTGCAAGTGTCTATTGCAAAGAATTGGGTTTTCCAAAATGGATATCCATTTTGGAAAAGCAAAAAAAAGACAAAAGGAATATTGCTGGGCCCAACTTCCGCAACCAGAGACCCTCTGCTGTCGAAATACTCATGATTTCTGGCTATGATAGTGAAAGGAATATTTTTATGCACTTTTGGAGACACAATTTTCTTGTTACAATCATAAAGGTGATATTTTTGTTCCCCTAATGGGGAGCAATAGTTGTCGTAAAGCAAAAAGGAGGAGGAAAGTTACATTGGAGGAAATTGAAGCAATTAGGAAAAAAGATAGGGAAAGGAAGAGGATTGGAAGGGTGGGTTTGGCAGATGCTCATCAAGGTGAATCGTCTTCTTTACCATCTAATGACATGCAAATTGAAGATGTTAATTTTGATTATAATGAAATGTTAGATAAGAATGAAATTCACCATGATATTGCAAATGAAAATATTGAAAAATGTTATGAAACACCTATTCATAATAGCAATACCATGGACAAAGAAGAAGAAGAAAAATGAAGACGTGCACTTGAAGAAAGTGGATATGAACATCATGATATTGAAATTGCACTCCATAATCCATTTGTTGATAAAATTGATGAGGTTGAAAACATGGATGAAACAAGAACAATCAATGTATCTCCAAATTTCATAAGAAGAGAGGACATTTGTCAAGAAGAGAATAACCGTGATGAAATTGGAAAACACCCAAAAACCCCAAAATGGTTACTTGAAATTGATGAGAACATAATGGAAAAACTTGAAGGCAAGAGGTCATCACGAACGGTTCGGTTGTGGGCTACAAAACTCTTCAATGAATACTTTGAGAAGAAAACATTAACCGAACAATGCCAACTTTTTGTGTAATTATTAAAGATGTACAAAATGAGACCTTTACTAAAGAAATTAAAGATTCAGTTAAACAAAGTGTCCGATCGGAATAAAATTATTGTAAGAAGCCTTTTCAATGCACTCAATTCTATTGGAAAGACTAGCAAGGAGAAAGATAAAAGAGCTACCCATAGAGTAATAACAACCTCAATAATAAGAAAACAATTAAGAAATGCTCGATTAATGAGGCAAACTTGTGTTGACTTAAGATTGAATCGTAAAACATTGTCAAAAGCACTAGCATTAAGATCAAGGCTAGATAGTCCTGTTGCCAATGATACTTGGGCTTTCAGTGGTAGGCTTCCACGAGTTGACAAGAAGCTAATTGATAGCACAAAGGAAGAAATTGAACAATTTTGGCACACTAACTCTAGGGTATCACCGAATTCAAAAGATGTTGTAAAGTTAAGAATTGGTGATAAAGACCGCACACCACATCCTAAACATTACTTGGAATGTAGCCAAACAACATTGTACAAACAATATTGTGAAACTCACCCAGGTATGACAATCTCACAAAGAGCATTTGAATCTCTTAAGCCATTTTATTGTGTTCCTCTTAAAGTTCGTAATACATGTTGTTGCAAATACCATGTAGAATTTTCTATGTACCATGAATTATTATGCAATATTCGTTCTACTTTGCACACTAACGAAATGTTACAGGAGTGTGGTGCAATTCAACTACCAAAGTCATCTAGGGACTTATTGGATTTATTTCTATGTATTAGAGATGATGGTTGCATGTTCTACAAGAATGATTGTTTAAATGAAAAGTGTTTACAATGTGGTGGGTTATCAAAGTTTGTATCATGTTTTCATGAGGGCAACGAGCATGATTTTGGAAACAGAATGGTTGAGAAAAAGAGATATGAGACAGTGAAATACAATTTGAAAAGTAGAGGTGAAGGTTCTAGATGTGAGTTGATTGTAAGAGAGGTAAGTATTGCTGATTTTATTGATGATTTTAAGAAAAATCTTTTCTACAAGTATGTCAGACATAGCCACAGGTCTCGATGGTTAGATCAACAGTTCAGGATGTGTAAAGACTCTTTCCCGATTGGAACTATTGTCTCTATAGTTGATTTTGCAGAAAACTATACATTGCAACCCCAAAATGAAGTTCAATCCCAGTACTACAATTCTATTCATATTGCTATTTTTGTTCACATCACATACAGACATGCCCCTGAGAGTACAGAAGAGAACAGGAAGATTGTCAGAGAATACCATTTTTACATGAGTGATGATCGATCTCATTCAGCAGAGTTTGTGCAATATTATT
This sequence comes from Cunninghamia lanceolata, assembly GCA_027924645.1. Lineage (NCBI taxonomy): Eukaryota > Viridiplantae > Streptophyta > Pinopsida > Cupressales > Cupressaceae > Cunninghamia > Cunninghamia lanceolata. The sequence goes on from BSBN01000568.1 coordinate 3,807,433, forward strand.
TTCAACAATTTTATGGGTTCTTGCAAGAAAAAGATATTAGAATAGATCAACATCTCATTTGGTTAGATAATTGCACTGGTCAATTCAAGAATGCTCGTAATTTCTATTGGTTGAGCAAAATGCATGTAGAGAAGGGTATACCTCATATATGGAATTTTTTTGAAGCCGGGCACGGAAAAGGTGAACATGATGGAGCAGGTGCATGCGTGAAGAGAGCTCTTTTTAAAGAATAACTAAAGATTAGAGGTGGTGCTACATTCAGTGATGCAGATTCCATTGTTAAGTGGTGTAACTATGCATTGTCACGAGGAGTGGCTCTTGATTCTGAAGTGCGCAGGTTCTTTTGGTTGGTTGATGATGGGATAGCGATAGAGAAATTGGAATGTCAGAGAATCAGTGAATCATCAAAGATGCATTCATTTCAAAGCTCAAATGCAAGTACATGGACTATTTGGACATGAGAATTAGCTTGTTTTTGTCAGAGTTGTATTAAATGTGATTGGAACAATTGTGAGTCAAGTGAGTGGGTAGATGCATGGATTCCATAATATTTAATCCCTTTATATGAAGGTCAATCATCTTCCGTCAATGACATGGAGAGCTCATTTGACTATGAACATCTTTCAGACCTTGTACAGCCAGGTCATGTTTATGCAGTTGTTGCATTGCATGGAAATGAAGAGAGGTCAGACTATTGGTTGGCACGATGTGTACAGGAAAAACAAAAGCTAACACAACCTATGACAGATGATGATGGGTTCACATATCCTACAGGATCAGTTGTTATTGCTGGGACTTGGTTACGAACATATATGGTTAAAAAGAATGGCATCCCGGCCTTTGAAGACTTTGAGAAGCATAAAACCATATTGATGTATTCTCACCTAGTTGTAGCAACAAATGTCAAGTTACTAAAGCATCGTGGAAAACCAAAATCAAAAGAACTATGGACAATTAGTAATGCTGATCATGAAGCAATATTGGATACTTTGAAGGTAAGAGATGACCCCTCAGGTATGCTTGACTAGCATTTAAACTTCCAGATGGACAGGTATGACATTTTTTATCTTAACTTGTTCTTGTTTTTTCTATTTTTTTTCTATTTTTATTAAAAATCTTGTTACTTTAACTATAATGCATGCTTTTGACTATACAGGACTACGAATAAAGTTATTTTACATGGCATCATAGATTATTTTGCATGGCATCGTAAATTATTTTGTATGGCATCATAGGTTATTTTGACTATACTCGAGGTATGATTTTTAGTTCTCATTTGTATTTCTTAATATTGCACATTTGTACCTTTTTCTACATATGGAATTCCATTAGATGACATGTATTTGATGTCTTTTGCCAAATAGTTCATGTGCCTTGTCTATGCTTTCACATATTACATACATGTGTCACATGGCAATTGCAACTACAACATCTGACAAAATTCTCATTTCTTTGAGGTATTCCACCAAACAGTTCATGTGCCTTGCCTATGCTTCCTTACTTTGCATTCTTATAAAAGTCCTATAATAGTCATAATTAATCTTCATACTAATCTTGATAGTAATCTTGCCATCATTGTATTCCATGAGATGACAGTCCTATAACAGTCCTATACATGTCTACTAGGATAGTTTTAACTACAACAGTCCTAAAATAGTACTAGAACAGTCCTATAATAAGCACAACATTTAATGTACATATTTATGATATTCATGTTTACTTTTAAATCTGCTTGTTCATGCTTCTCACAGGACGTCACCTCCCCTACCCATCCAGCTCTATAGAAGAAGAGAGACAACAAATGATCAAAAGGGATCACCAATTGGTGGTAAGTGATTGATTACTTATGTCATGTTATATATTTTGAATATTAAATTCTATATTAATGTGCATGTTGTTTGATTGTATTAAAAATCTCTATTGAGGAGGTCTAGTCGATGAGCGATAGAAGATGAGTCATTGACTGGTTTACCATCTTCATGGCCTAGCAAGAGCCATAGATTATTTGATAGCAATCCATAGGAGATTTGATTTTGGGACATTTTGTTACAGGTGTATTTGGCTTTGTAAACATACTTTTGTATGTTATCGATGTATATCATTGTGTATACCCATATGGTTTTATTTGTACATGCCTATATGGCTTGATATATACACTATACATTATTTTCATGACATTATGTGCATATATGTATATATTGTTGGATTTAGGGCATACAACTAAGAGGGGGGGTGAATCAGTTGTATAGAAACTTCTTGTTACTTCAAACACTTGATTCTTCGTTGTTAGTTAACATCATATCAATTAATCATCCATGAAAGCATAATACAGAAACACAAGAGCAGATAAACATTAACACATTGAACACCAAGATTTTTGACGTGGAAAACCTGGTTAAGGGAAAAACTATGGGGTGATTAACCCAAGAATTATTCTTTGTTAGAAGAATAAGAAAAAGAATGGCACTTGCCAATTAGGGCTCACTGCCCGAGCACACTGCTCACAAAGAGGCCCACTACCTACAAGGAGACACATTGTCTACAAAGTGATAAGAATCACAATCTTGAACTGGAGAATGACATCTCTACCATGTCCGGATCAGTTCCATTTAAGCCCAAAAACCCCTGCTCTGCTTTTCGCACTTCTCCACGCTATGCCACACTCATCCGCACAATCCACACGTTGAAATGAACTCACAAACCTTTATTTATACAAGACATTGACTTAGGAACAATCATCTAAGTTGGTAATCAACCATAAGAGTATCCACAAGATGAATAACACATCCGGTCGGCCATCATAAGAACATTTGCAGGATGAACAACTCATTCGGTTAGCTATTCTGAACAAGAACTTCATCCGGAAGAATATCTTCAATTCCGGGCTCTTCCATCAATGCGGACCAACAACACAACCTCAACATGATCCAAGAACCTTCACAAGCCTGCCTGAATGACCAGGTACATCCGCACTTTCTCTACTTACTAGAATCTCTTCTCTTCCTCATCCGGAACTTCAAGAACACAGTCTGTCGCCACTGTCACAATGCAAAAGGTACTTCCGGACCTCAAAATCATACATAACTCAAGATGACACATTACAAGGACATCCCAAACACTCCTTCCAATCCATAGATTAGGATTATACAATTCCGGACCTCACCGGACCTTTCTGTGATCCTCTATCACCTCTGAACACTTGCCGGAACCAGTTCCACACAGACAGCCACAACTTCTTCATATCTTCATGCAGACCTCTAAAATCTTAACTGAAACATCGCAAGACTCATATCTACAAACCCTTTAATCCGCATCCTCTGGTTCGCAACCTATACAATACATTTGCCTTCTTCTCATCACTATTCTTCACTGTTCCTGACTGAGGCTAATTTTCTCAATATCCTCAGCACACAGCTCATCCAATCCTTCTTGTCAATGCAATATGAGTATGTTGACATCAATGACAACACTGGTTCACCTCATACTTGCAACATATATAAGATCCTAATTTGGCACAAGTAGGGAGAATGCTTGCACAAGTTATGGAATTTGGTTTTAAACATTCCAATTGTATTTGCTTCAAAGTTTCTAAAGCCTTTTCAAAAAATTAATTTTGTACATATCTTGCAATCATTGCATTCCATGAGATAGCATCTCTTTAAGGTGTCATGCCAAACTGTTCACATGCCTTATCTATGCTTCCACACTTTGGATTTACACCCACCAATTGCATTTTCTTAACATTTCCTTTCAATCCTTATCAAAAATTCTATTTTGTGCACATATTGCAATCATTGCATTCCTTCATTTACAACACATGATTAAATAAGAAGATGCATATTTACAACACTTAAGACCTTCATGAAATGATACATTGGTTTCTTGATATTCAATCATGCATTGGAGATCTTCAAAGTGTTAAATATGTTTGAAGTGATGAAGAAACTTGTTATTTTGATGTATTTCAACTCCAAACTTCCACCTAGAAATGAAGGCGCTAATCCTTTATCAAACTAACTTAAAAGTGCGCCTTGGTACTTAGGGCACTAGATTATGATTGATCAACCTAAAATGTGCGCCTAAGGCTAGATAGTGAATTGGAAGGATAAAATGCATCATCAAAGGAGTTTATAGTTATTGAAGGCATCAAATGATGACTTGGGCGCACATCTACCTCTCTACACCATATGTGACCAGTGCCAATTATTGAATAAACAACCTAGAATGAGTGCCTTACTATTTGAGGTGCTAGTTTTGCTTCTAGAACACCAAAAGTGCTTCTAAAACATGATTGTGAATGAGGCACACTTTTCATCATCTCTAACCTCACAATTGCGCCTTCCATTGGAAGCTCATATTGTGCCTAAAGGAACGGTACTGAGATATCATCCATGTCAATGATTGAGAATGTGTCAACTGGAACAACATTTTTTGTTCTGCTCATCGTGGGGTCGAACGGACTGCGCCAACGAGTCAGGGTGGGCGGGTAAATGCTAGGGGAGGTCTCATTTTGTGCGCCAAGCGTCCCATTCATTCCGGGCAAGAGGCTACTGGCAAAGTCCCTTAAGATACCTGAGACCAAAAACTGCCAAACTTTGACGGGGTAGTTCTCAGGATTCGTGATAGTTGGGAATGTTATGTTTGGACCTACAGGTGCACGTGGCATCCTTCCACAATAACCTCTCTCATTTTTGGTCAACTCCATTCCGTTTGACCGTGCCGAAATCAAACGCATTGTTGCAAAATGCTTTAATTTGATGCAGTGGAAAGGTGCTAGGTGCGACATTTTTCATTCCATAGCTCGTGGAGTTGAACGGACTGCGCCAACGCATCGGGGTGGGCAGGTAAATGCTAGTGGAGGTCTCATTTTGTGCGCCAAGCATCCCAGTCATTCCGGGCAAGAGGCTACCGGCAAAGTCCCTTAAGATCCCTGAGACCAAAAAACTGTCAAACTTTGACGGGGTAGTTCTCAGGATTCGTGATAGTTGGGAATGTTCTGTTTGGACCTACAGGTGCATGTGGCATCCTTCCACAATACCCTCTCTCATTTTTGGTCAACTCCATTCCGTTTGACCGTGCTGAAATCAAACGCATTGTTGCAAAATGCTTCAATTTGATGCAGTGGAAAGGTGCTAGGTGCGACATTTTTTCATTCCATAGCTTGTGGGGTCGAATGGATTGCGCCAACGCGTCGGGGTGGGCGGGTAAATGCTAGTGGAGGTCTTGTTTTGTGCGCCAAGCATCCCAGTCATTCCGGGCAAGAGGCTACTGGCAAAGTCCCTTAAGATCCCTGAGACCAAAAAATTGCCAAACTTTGACGGGGCAGTTCTCAGAATTCGTGATAGTTGGGAATGTTCTGTTTGGACCTACAGGTGCACGTGGCATCCTTCCACAATAACCTCTCTCGTTTTTGGTCAACTCCATTCCGTTTGACCGTGCCGAAATCAAACGCATTGTTGCAAAATGCTTCAATTTGATGCAGTGGAAAGGTGCTAGGTGCGACATTTTTCATTCCATAGCTCGTGGGGTCAAACAGTCTACGTCAACGCGTCGGGGTGGGTGGGTAAATGCTAGTGGAGGTCTCGTTTTGTGCGCCAAGCGTCCCAGTCATTCCGGGCAAGAGGCTACCGGCAAAGTCCCTTAAGATCCTTGAGACCAAAAAACTGCCAAACTTTGACGGGGCAGTTCTCAGAATTCGTGATAGTTGGGAATGCTTTGTTTGGACCTACAGGTGCATGTGACATCCTTCCACAATAACCTCTCTCATTTTTGGTCAACTCCATTCTGTTTGACCATGCCAAAATCAAACGCATTGTTGCAAAATGCTTCAATTTGATGCAGTGGAAAGGTGCTAGGTGCAACATTTTTGATTCCATAGCTAGGTGACACAATTTCTTCCTTAGGTGCTAGAATAAGGAGTTTTCAAGCACAAAGGGCGCCTAAATCAAATTTTCTTCACAGTTGACACCTTAGGTGATTTCAAACATTTAAAATAGCATAAAATGGGCTCCCATCTCAAGGCGCCATCTTTTGGTTTAAATTTGCATGAGTTTCCTCAAGGCGCTCATTCATGTTTGCATGATGGTAAAAATGCGCCTTGATCAACTTGGGGTCTATCTTATCATTTTTCAAGACTTTGAATGATCAAATGTGATTTAAAGTAACCCTTTCTCTATCAGCGCCCATTCAATGAAGTCATTTCATGTAAATTTCCTCAAGGTGCCCACTTGATGCTCAATTGAGAGGTTTTCTTCAAGGTGCCTACTTAAGTTTGGCATGAAGGTGCACGGCGCCTTAGCTCATAAGGCCTTATACCTGACGTTCTTTATACTTTAAACATTTATGAAGGCCATAGGATGACTTTTCCCCTTAGGCGCCCACTCTTAGACTTTTCAACACCTCATTTCAACCCTTATGTCTCCTTAGGCGCCATATTGGTTTGAACTTCTCTTTCATGTCAAGGCGCTCTAGGTGGCCTTCTCCTCAATGTCCCTTTGACGTGCTCAAAATGTCAAACTTGTTTCATTGTTTAGGCGCCACTTGTTGTTGTCTTGGTGTTAAAAGAGCGCCTAGTTTATCCACCTCTCTACATTCACATCAAAGTGCCTAGGATGCAAGTGGGCACCTAACTACATACTTGTTCTAGCTTACTCCAAAACTTATGATTCAAAGGAGCGCCTAACCACATAGTGAGTTTTAGTAACTTCAATGCCTCTTATCAATAGGCACCATTTTCTAGGAATCTTACTTCATGTTGTATCTTGGTAAGCATCCACAGATGATAATTAATGTTTAGGCGCCAATTCTAGTTTTCTAAGCAATCTAGTTCTAGGCGCCAATTGGGGTTATTTTGGGATTCTAAAATTGCTAGGTGCTACTAAAAGGTCATGTAAATGCCATCTGGCGCCTAACTCATTACCCCACTACAGTTCAACTTTCCAAGGTGCCTAGCTTAATACTTGGACTTTAAAGATACTTCATCCTCCATTCTAGCGCTCCAACTCATGATTTAGCTCTCCCTAAGGCGCTCATATTCCTTCAAGGCGCAATCTAGAGGTTTTTTGATTCATCTCCACTTTAGGCACCCATACAGGATGTTTTTGACCCTATAATGTGCCTTACCTCATGTAGATGTCTACTTCAATTCTCATGACCTTCAAACATTCTTGATCAACTCCAATACATCTAATGTTTGATATTGCGCCTATCATGCTTGAGGAGCCAATCGACTTTAGGGCGCCAAAAATCCATCTCCACATCAAGGTGCTCTCTTCAAGCTCAAGCAACTTACCTCCTTTTTCATGTACTCTAGGTTCTCAAATCCTAATTGCAAGGCGCAAATCCTCTTTATAGGTGCTAATTGAAGGTGATTTCATGAGGAAAGTAGCGCCCTATCCTTCTAATGTCCAATTTGACGTGCTTAATCAAGTTTGAGAGTCAAAATGAGCCCCTCTCCAAAGGCGCCCTTCTTCATATTCCAAAAAACATCCTTTCTGAGTGAAGGCGCTCACATGGTGCTATTTCCACTTATCTATCCCTAGGCACTAAAAGGTAAAATTCCACATGAAGAGCGCCTTCTTGAAGGTTATTCACTCTGGGTGCCCCCAAACTTACAATGTTCATGAGAATAAACTTGGAATTTCATTCCTAGGTGCCACTTGAGGTGGTTTAAGTGGGTAAATGCGCTCAAATTGATGATGTTCAACTCAAAATCCTTTAAGTGCTCCTTGGTGATGCCCTCAAAGTCTTAGGGTGCCAAAATGGGTTTCTCCACACCATGTACTCCAAGAGGCTCTTAAACTAGGCGCCAATTGATGACCTTCCTGACTTAGGGCGCTCCTCTTATGAAATTCAACCTTTAAACACTCTTAAGGCGCAATCTATCATTAGTTCAAATCTTACTTCACATCAAGGTGCCTAAAACTGGAAGGAGTAACAAGAAATGGTGCCAAAACTCATTCCTTCAACCTTGAGCGCAATTCTTCTGATCCTCTGAACATGCAATGGGCGCCTAAACTCTTGAATCATTCCTTTGTCCAAAACTTTGATGTTTAATGTCTTTTATGCCAATTTCAATCAAGGTGCCCTATCTTGGAGCGTTTGGAGGTTGATATTTCTCTAGGCGTTGATGTGAGTTGGTAGAGGTGGGAAAATGTGCCTAAGTACTAGACCAAATTGGCGCCCAAAAATGCAAGTCTCCAAGGTAAGGTATATTGAAAATATATTTAAGTATAAGTTTAGATACTTCAACAGACCTGATGGAAAAATTTTGAGTTACTTCCCATGAAGGATGAGGAAGAGTTCATGTAGAAGGCCAATTTGTTGCTATTATCAAAATGAAAATTTCTCAAGGAGATAGAAGACTTGAAATACTACTATGCACAAGTAGTCAATCCCACATAGAAGAAGTATCTAGATTGAGCCACAACTTAGAGGAGACAAGTTGTGATCCTACATGAGGAGTTCATATATGTGATTTGTGAAGGAATTGTAGATGGATTTCCACCAATATGTAGCATCTCATACTTCATGGATATGATTCTATGTTCTAGTTTTCCGAACAAGCTTATACATGCCTTAAAAAGGAGGTAGGAATTATTGTATGTAATGATGGTTAAACTAGTGGGCATGGAGGTGATGTTGGAGTAGAGGTATCGCTAGCTAAGTTTGAACAAAGATGTACATATATTCATTGAAAGAGGTACCATCAAACAAAAACAAAGATAATTACATAAAACATTGGGTTTAATAAGCCATTGTGCATACCAAATAGATTGTGGGAGGAACTATCTATATTCTATCCTTGGATCTATGCACATAAAGGGGCAATGATTCTATCTTCATAGTGGTATTTTTTCCTAAATGTAACACTTCATTCCTTGTGTGTAGTTGAATGAGACATTCTGGATAGTGGATTTACTCTTCAAGGAGATGTTTTGGTTGCATGGCTTGCTATGGAGCATAACATTTGATCATGACATGAAGTTCCATAGCTAGTTTTAGCACAACCTATGGAATAAATTAGGCACAAATCTTATTTATATCTCTATGTATCATCTACAAATGGATAGATAGACATAGGTTGTTAACCAAAGTCTTGGAAATATACTTAGATGTGTGGTAGGGGAAATTATTAGGTTGTGGAACTCTATGTTGGTGCAAGTAGAGTTTGTGTACAACAACTTGGTGAAATTATCATCAATGAAGGTTCTATTCCAAGTGTAGAAGTTGAGGAATTTATGCAACATGTATGAGAGAGATTCATGCACAAGTCAAGGAGTAGATGTAGGAGAGTAGCACAATGTATATGTATTACACATAGATGATCATTATAGAGATAATATTTACTCAAAGTGTGAGTTAGTCGTGGAACATTTAATAAAAATAATTACCTAGAGGAACCTACAATAAGTTAAATCTAAAGAAAGCCAGTCCATGCTACATTATATGTATATTTTCTAAGAACACATATGAGATATATTAGGACTAGGGATTATGTATATTTATACATGATTTGAGGGAAACCAATAGTCTCCAACTGACTCTTGAGTACTTGACTATTCATCTTCCATACTTTTGCATTTTTTTTACATTTTTCATATGACAATTTGGACATATTTACAAAATTTGACAAGGTGAAGACTAAATACATAATGAAATGGTTTATCATGACCTTATTTGATTAGGGCATATATAAGGAATTTTTTCATATTGATTCTATTGATCTAAAACCATTCTCTTGATCTAAAACCATTCTCAATGCTAAACATATAATCAATGGACTAAAGAACTATCATCATAATGTATGGCATCATGGGAAGTATCATGACTTGCACATAAGAAATTTAAATTATATTGTATATCAAGGTGTATATACATTAAAATCTAGTCCATAATGGTAGACATATACAAAAATTTGGCAAATATGCCAACTCAAAATATTTTTTACAAAATGTGGCATATGCCATGTCTCAAAATCTATATACAATCTACATGCCAAATAGCTACATCAAATACTACAAGTCCACTTGACCCTCAATCTGTGATGGATCCTCAATCTGTGATGGATCCTAAAAAAGTGTCCTCTTTGTACCAAAATGTCTAGTAATTGATGGAGGTGAAGTTTCCTGCATTAACAAGTCAAAACACAAATTTGATTAATCTCTTCATTTATTAACATACATCTAAATCACTACAATCAACTATAAGACCGCTAGATAAACTATCAATTATTTAGAAAAATTCAATTCAATTACCTTGACTCTATGTTGTTGTTCGAACAATCGTTCTGCAAATGATTTTCTCTTAAGACGATCAGGTGTCCTAGTGAAGCATGATGGCAAAGGTGGCACATCACTCACATTCTCAATAGACTACATAAAAGCAAAGTAACATTGAAATAAATTTATATATAATTATTAAATAAAATAGGAAATGCATACATTTAAAATAGGAAATGCACTACACAAAAACTTATCTACTAGAAAACAAGCACATACCACCATCGAGGCCTCCTGCATCAATTAAGAAGGACAAGAATGTAAGACTCTAAATGACTATAATCAAATATTTAAGTTTTCTAAATTATCAATTAAAGTACAATTTAATCAAATTACCTCCACCCTTTGTTGGCATTGAGAAAGCCATTCTGCAAATGATAGTCCCTTGGGTCGATCAGGAGTTTGAGAAAAGACTATTGGCAAAGATGCCACATCATTCACATCTTCGATTGACTATAAAATAAAATTAACATCAAGATATAAATTAATATATAATTACTCACAAAGATAATTAATGCATTAAAAAAAAGCTGATGTGTACAACAAATTATACCGGTAAGTCCAAGCCAAATTAGATGGCAGACAAAGTTCCATGATGAACTTCTGTCAACTCCCCCTCTGTCATCAACTGTTATCCCACTTAGATACATTAGTACTAATAAAGTTGTTTATATATTCAAATGGAATAGACCTTAAAATTTAACTTTAAATTTTACCTGCATAAAAGATTGCTCATGCATTTCTCCTTCTCTAATGTTTACTGATCCGGTAGCTTCTACTCTTGTCCCTAACCCCTCAGCTTGAGTTCTAGACCCCATTACCTCATCTCATGAATGGAGATCATACTCTGATGTGTTCAATGGTGGCTCACTACTCTCCATAATAGGACCCAAGCATAAATGATTGCAAGAAATGCAATGATGGGGCACACATACATGTCTAGACGATGACGGTCTAGTAGTACCAGGTGATCCAATATCATCACCTTCATCATGTGTTTGTGCAAACTGAGATGTCTATATAATCAAATGCTCAGTCAAAGAGTGTATGGCACTAAGGCCCTGTTGTGTTGCATTTGCAACAACGTCTGGGTGCTGCATTGGGGGTGGAGAAGGGATAGCAAGAGGGGGAATATAGGGACCTTGTACTTGTCTAAGTGCCCCAGGTCTATCTTGAGGCATTCCTCTGCCCACTCCTTGAAACTCTCTAAAATCAAAATAATTAACATGTTGACCCATGACGAACTCTGCATAGAGTTTACGGAGGAAATACAAAGGCACATCTAAATTGTTGTTGGGTGGTTTATCAAAAACCATCCACCAACGATCCCAAAAGTTTTGACTAATGCCGTCATGAATACACCATTTGATTGAAAATTTTGGCTTACGGACATCAACATGCAATTCGATTTTAGGATTGATAAAGTGTTGGGCTAACATAGTTTTTGTAATCTCTAAATCTTTGACTTCCTCATATGACAAATTGTTAGCATATTCAGCCTTCTTGGCTTCTTGCCATTGCTGAAATGATTCGTGTTGGGTTGACAAGGTTTGAATATGATTAATGATTCCCTCTAAATTTGATGTCATTATAGACAATCGAGGGTGGCGGCGATACATTTCTATGATCCTGCTTATATGATCAATATTTCTTTGAATATTCTCTTCTATTGTTGGAGGGGGAGGGTTTGGGTTTTCATTTTGTGCATCCATTTTACCTAATTAAATTATAAAACATACCCACTTAGCATAAAAACCAAAAAAATTGCTTGAAAATACAAAACAAACAAAAAAATTGCATGAAATCTCACCCTTTGGATCGGATATCCGTTCCTTTGCTCTGATATCCATTTTTTGAAGATGAGACTGCGTTTTTGCAAGCCGCGGGTTTGCAAAAATGCAGTCTTTTTTTGCTTTTTATGCTCTCCAAAAAAGATATCCGTTTCCAAAACAGATATCCGTTTTCTTTTTCCCTATTGTATTCATTATTTTTTATTTTATTATTGTAGCATTTTTAGCATTTTAAGTATTTAGGCATTTTAGCTATAAAATACAAGCAAATTTATAAAGGATTATGATCATATTTAGGCATTTTAGCTATAAAATACTATCAAAATTTATATAGGATTATGATGATATATATATTTGATTTTTATATGATTTACTTATACTAAGGTATCTCATAGTATTTTAAAGGCACTTTTAAATAGATACAGAAGAGAGGTAGATACAGGAGAAAGGTAGATGCGGGTTAGGGGTTAGGGATTAGGCCATTATTTAGGGTTTACAGATTTAGAGAGAGAGAGAGACTACTTTTGACATGCAACCGTAAACCCTAAATAATTCCCCTAAACCCTAAACCCAAGTAACCCTAAATAATTCTTCCAAATACTAAACCCTAACCCCTAAACCATAAACCCTAAATAATTCCCCTAAGCCCTAAACCCTAAACCTGACAAAGGGAGTCCTAGTTTTCTTGTTTCCATTTGCTTCGTCGATAAGGGAGAGGGAAAGATAGAGGGGAGAGATAGGATATATAGGAATGATAGGGGAATGACTGGGATGCATGATTAAACCTAACCCCTAAATCCTAACCCCAATTTCCTAACCCCTAAACCCTAAACTTGAGAAACCATAAACCCCTAAATCCTAAACACTAAACCCAAGAAACCCTAAACCTGTATCGAGCTCTATCTCCCTATCTCACTATCTCCCCATCACTATCATTCCTCTACCTCTCAATCTCTCTCCCTATGCTTTAGCCATGTCCCTCACTCTATATCTCCCTATTGGTCCTCTCTCTCTAAACACTAAACCCTAAACCTCTAAACCTTAACCCCTAAACCCTAAACGTGAGCAACCCTAAACTCTATCTCCTATCTCTCCCTTATCTCCCTATCTCTATCGTCCTTCTACCTCTCAATCCTTCTCCCTATTTCTCTAGACATATCGCTCACTCTCTATCTCCCTATCTCTCCCCTTTGTCACCTCTATCTCTCCCTATCTGTCTCCTCTCTCTTTCTATCTAGCTATCTCCAAAACTGAGAAACCCTAAACCCAGGTACACCCTAAATCTAATCAACTCTAAACCTATATCTCCCTATCTCTCCCCTATCTCCCTATCTCTATCATCCCTCTACCTCTCTTGATCTCTCTCCCTATGTCCCTAGCCATGCGCCTCACTCTCTATCTCCTTATCTCTCTCCTCCATCTCCTCTCTCTATCTCCCTATAATTCCTCTCTCTATAAACCCTAAATCCAAAACCCTAAACCTCTAAACCTAACCCCTAACCCCTAAACAATTTAAATCCTAAACCCTAAATAATGCCCCTAAACCCTAACCCCTGACCCCTAGACCTGAGAAACCCTAAACCCCTAAACCTTAAACCCCAAACCCCTAAACCCTAAACCCAAGTAACCCTAAACCACTATCTCCCTATCTCTCCCCTATCTCCCTACCACCTGTGTCCCTCTACCTCTCAATCTCTCTCCCTATGTCTCTAGCCATGTCCCTCACTCTCTATCTCCCTATCCCTCCCCTCAGACTCCTCTATATCTCCCTATCATTCCTCTCTCTCTATAAACCCTAAATCAAAAACCCTAAACCTCTAAACCTAACCCCTAACCCCTAAACAATAAATCCTAAACCCTAAATTATAATGCCCCTAAACCCTAACCCCTAACCCCTAAACCTGAGAAACCCTAAACCCCAAACCCCTAAACCTAAGTAACCATAAACCACCATCTCCCTATCTCTCCCCTATCTCCCTACCACTTGTGTCCCTCTACCTCTCAATCTCTCTCCCTATGTCTCTAGCCATGTCCCTCACTCTCTATCTCCCTATCCTTCCCCTCAGACTCCTCTATATCTCCCTATCATTCCTCTCTCTCTATAAACCCTAAATCCAAAACCCTAAACCTCTAAACCTAACCCCTAACCCCTAAACAATAAATCCTAAACCCTAAATTATAATGCCCCTAAACCCTAACCCCTAACCCCTAAAACTGAGAAACCCTAAACCCTAAACCCAAGTAACCATAAACCACTATCTCCCTATCTCTCCCCTATCTCCCTATCACCTTTGTCCCTCTACCTCTCAATCTCTCTCGCTATGTCTCTTGCCATGTCCCTCACTCTTTATCTCCCTATCTCTCCCCTCGGACTCCTCTATATCTCCCTATTGGTCCTTTATCTCTCTCTAAACCCTAAACCCTAGACCTCTAAACCTTAACCCCTAACCCCAAGACCCTAAACCCTAAACCCTAAATAATGCCCCTAAACCCAAGCAACCCTAAACCTCTATCTCCCTATCTCTAACATCCCTCTACCTCTCAATCTCTCTCTCTATGTCTTTGGACATGTCTCTCACTCTCATCTCCCTATCTCTCCCCTCTGTCTCCTCTATCTCTCCCAAACTCTTCCAGTCCCCTCTCTCTATCTCTCTTTAAACTGTAAACCCTAAACCCCTAAACCCGAGAAACCCTAAACTCTAAACCCTAAATAATTCCCCTAACCAACCTCTAAACCACTTCTCTATATAGGTGCAACTAATACCACTTTTTCATTGTTCAACTTGATGTTCATCTTGTTGGTTCTATGTCATATAATGTTCCACATTGAGCTCTTTATCTCAGTCATCCGGTTGTTCTTTATCTTGCTCTTTATTCTCATCAACTGGATGTTCCTTTGTTTCTTGATCTTTTCCAAGATCCAAATACACTTCCTACTGTTCTTCTTGATGCTGGTCATAAGGATGTGTCACTTCACCTTGTTGCTTTTTAAAATAACCAAGAAGAGGCAACAAGAGGCAACAAATTGTTACTTTTCTTAGGCAAATTTAAGTTTTCTAATTACTACTGAAATCTTTTTAAAATAATGTAAGGAACATGCGAAGCTTCAAGGAATCTTTTTATGGCACCTGTGCTAGCTTTTGTCCTCAAGGATCCAACATTTTGGTATCCTCCTTTGTAGAAATTAGAACATCCTCTTGATGACAATGGGAAGAATAAGGATGCCTTGAGAACTTGGAGATTTTATGGAGAATGTAAGAACCTTCAAATCCTTAAAATTGAAATGGAAAAGGCTCACAAAGTTAGGACTGTAAAAGTATAATAATTATTGTGGGGGTTGTAATGAAAATATGGCTTAACTCTTTTGAGGTGACTCACTATCCATGATGTGTTGGGATCAATGGAAAATGGAATAAGAGATATTAACAAGAATTTGACATAAATGGAAGAAATGGATAGTCTCCCCTAAAAATGATGGCGAGAGATGTATTAATAGTAGAAGAAGCAACATGAATGGTGGGGTTGGTTGGGAGTGGACTAAAGAATTGATTGAGAGATTATAGAAGACTAATTGGGAGTGGACTAAATAATTGATTGAGAGATTATAGAAGACTTATTGGGAGTGGACTAAAGAATTGATTGAGAGTCAAGAGGATAGGAGAATTAGTTAGGGGAAGTAATGGTTCAATCAGGGGTGAAGAAAACTCTCAATCACAAGAATAAATGATGCCAAAATGGTTGGAACTAAAAGAAATCACGCATTCCAAAAGATGACAAGGTTGCCCCTTTCATATGATATAGTCTTTCTAAAATTTAGATTGTATTTTTTAGCTAAAATGCCTAAATAGTAAAATCCTAAAATAATAAAATAAAAAACAATGAAAACAATAGAGAAAAAAGAAAACGGATATCTGTTTTCAAAACAGATATCCGTTTTGGTTTGGTATCCATACCAAAACAGATATATGTTTCAAAGTCAAACTTTGCCAAGTCACGAATTTGGCTAAGTAAAAACGCGATTTTTTTCCTATTGCCACTGTTTGGCCCACAATGATCCTGCACATACCCTATAGTCAAAGATTATATTCATCAATTGTAGACTTTGTCTTTAAGAGTGGAAAATATGGTAGAGGGAAATTTGTTGGAATTATTCCTTGGGGGCTTAAAGGATCACATCAAATATGAGGTATGCATGTTCCATCCAAATTCTATTTCCCAAGAAATTATTATGGCAAAGCATGTAAAAGAAAAAATTGTGGTTAATAAAAGGCAAGGTTTTGTAAACATAAGAGGTAAAAGCACTCCTACACAGTCACTTCCTTAGCCTATTAGATTGATGCCACAACAAATTGAAGAGAAGAGAGAAAAAGGGTTATGTTTCAACTGTGATAACAAATACAGTTGAGGACATAAATGCATTGAAAAGAAATTGTTTTGTATTGAAGGGTTGAGTGAGAAAAAAGAGGAGGAACCAATATTAGAGGGTGATAATGAGTTAGATGAGGAATCACGAGATCCCCAACCAATAATTTCTTGTCATGCACTCTTAGCTTTTAACACCCCACAAACTCTCAAGGTAGTGGGTTTCTTAAAGAACGAGAGAGTAACAGTGTTGATAGACTTAAGAAGCACTCATAACTTCATCAACAAAAGGTTGACTACTTGTCTAAATTGTTTTATATATCTAGCTCTAGAATTTTATGTCCCGATTGTAGATGGGGGTACTATTAGTTATTTTGGGAAATGCCATAGCATTAAATTATCAATGGGAGATTATCATCTTGATTGACCAATGTTTGTTTTTTCCATGTGTGTTGCACAATAGATATTATTTTAGAAGCACAATGGATTACTACTTTGGGAACAATTGAGATGAACTTCCAAGAACTATTCATGTGCTTTCACTTAGAGGAAAGGACAATAGAACTAAGCAGGTTGTGTGCAAAGTCTCCATAGATGGTAAGTTCTTACCAAATGTAAAACTTACTTAAGAAGGGGGCAGATGGGTTTGTGGCCCAATTGTTTTCATTAGAAGCATATCACTCAAAGGATTCTACACCATTGGATCTACAAGTAGTTATAGATAAGCACTCGGTAGTTTTTGGGGAGATACCAAAAGGATTGCCTTCTAAAAGAGATCATGATCATGGCATTCAACTAGTACTAGGGAGCCAACCACCCAACATTAGGCCCTACAGGTATCCATGTACAAAAAAGTGAGATTGAAAAGATAGTTCAAGAGATACTAAAGGTAGGTATTATCAGGAATAGTTAGAGTGATTACTCCTCTCCCATGGTAATTGTGTGCAACAAGGATGAAACTTGGAGGATGTGGCCTAATCACAGAGAGCTCAACAAGTACACCATAAAAGATAAGTTTCATATTCCAGTAATTGATGATTTGTTAGATGAGCTTAATGGTGTTTTTTATTTTACAAAACTTGATCTCGGTTCTAGTTATCATCAAATTAGAATTAGAGATGAGGATGTACATAAGATATCTTTTCGAACCCATGAAGGTCACTATGAATTTTGGTAATGCCTTTTGGTCTCACAAATGCACCATCAACGTTTCAAAGTTTGATGAACTCTATCTTCAGGGCATTTCTATAGAAATTGTTTTTGGTATTTTTTTATGACATCTTAATATATAGTAAAATTTGGGAGGAACATCTGCAACATGTAAATCAAGTTTTAGACATTCTTGAGCAGCATTGGTTGTATGCTAAGCCATCCAAGTGTGTTTTTAGAGTCAAAGAAGTGGAGTACCTAGGTCATATTGTGTCTCATGAGGGAGTCAAGGTGGACCATCATAAGATCAAGGCTATTGTAGAGTGGAAAATACCTAGGACCCTCAAGAACCTATGGTGTTTCTTAGGGATTACAAGTTATTATCGTGCTAAGTCTGAAATATAATAAATAAATATAAGCTTAACTAAGTCTGAAATATAATAAATATAATTCTTTTTCATGATATTTAGATGTTTATTTATATATGTATATATGCATCTGCATATATACCTATATAAATAAACAAATCTATAATATAAAATATAATAATAACGGTTAAGTGCAGAAAGTTGGGGGCGAAAAAGGTGGCCAAATTTTTTTCAAAAAAATTTAATACATAACGCGAGCATGTTATAACGTGCTCACGTTATAGTTTGGTAATGACAAGCCTAAGGCTTGTCAAAACCAAACCATAACGCGAATGCATTATGACTAACTATAAATAAAAAAAGAGCATTTGTGCTCATTTCATTTCTTTGTTTTCCTCTACACCCACGGCCTACAAACCCTAAGAAGCACGCTCACATTTTGGAAAAGTCGATTCAACACCAAAATCTTACCGATTCGTTGCCAAAATGCCGCCACGATGTCGAATAGGCCAAAGAAGTGAGTTTTATTTATTTTTTTGTTTGAATTTGTTTCTAAATAGGTAGGTTTGAGTTGATTTTTGATGTAAATTTTGTTAATTGTCAGGAAATGTTAATGCACCTCCTCCTCCTCCTCCTCAAAATCCACAAAATCCAGAAGAGGAAATACCTACCAAACAACAAACTCCTCCATCCATTCCTCGACATGCCCCTGGAACATAAGAAAATCTAATGGGGCAAATTGAAAACAATAAAAAAGAAATTGAAGACATAATTGCAAGGTTGAAAGATCCTTCCACTTCAACCTTGCATAGGTCCACACTTGCTTAATCTCTTGAATCTATGTTATCAAATGTAGATTCAATTAGCAAGCAAATATCTAGTTGGATGGATAAGAGGAGAGAGTTTAGAGACTATTATGCAGACAAGTTGTCATAAGAAGGTGTGAAAAAATTATAAATTACAAAATTAGACTTGTGTTCCATTTTCACAAACCCACAAACAAATCAACCTCCACCCATTACATGCAAGAGGTTCCCTATCCATTGGTGCAACAACCAAGAAATAAGGGACAATTTTGGGTAGAGGTGGTGGATGGTTTTTGACCATCCTCCATGCAATAATAATGAGGTCCCACAATACTTTTTGAGGAAACTCTACTGCAAGTTTGTCCTCAATAAAGTGCCAAACTATTTTGATATGCGGGACTTCCAGGGTAGAGGTGGGGGGTCAACACAAGATAGACCAGGGGCACGTGTTGACCCACAGTGGGCAGTGAGATGAGTAATCAGTAGACCAACCCATGAGCATGTTTCTATCCCTTCCATTCTGAAGGAGAGTGTTGAGGTTGATACACTTCAGTCCATTAGTGCCTTGACCCAGAGCATCATAGAGCATGCCAGTCCTGTAGCATAGCGTGGGTTGGGAGATAGTGCGAGGAGTAGGGTCCCACCCCATGCTTGTTAGGCCTGTGGGTTAGCCTATGGTTATGACCCCATGGATAGTCAGAATGCAGGTGCATAGGCTACATCTGCAACTGAGCAGATGGTGATGACAGATACCCTCGTGAGTGAGACTTTCGGCCTTAATACTGAGGTAAATATTAGCAAGTTTATTGAATTTAATTTATTAAATTTTATTTTTGAAATGCAAGATTAACTAATTTAGTTGGATGATTTTAATAAAATTTTAGGGTCATAGCATTGATGCAGCTTTCATTGGTTCTCCACCTGTATATTACACTATATCATCCACTGTCGGGGTATGTAACTAGTAAACAATTATAAATATTACATGTGAATAGCATCGTTATATGAATGGTATTCTAATATCTGATTTTAGATGTTGAATAGGTTAATATTAGAGATTTCATGGCAACACAAGCTAGGGTTGGTGGACTTCAAAGCT
Organism: Cunninghamia lanceolata; assembly: GCA_027924645.1. NCBI lineage: Eukaryota > Viridiplantae > Streptophyta > Pinopsida > Cupressales > Cupressaceae > Cunninghamia > Cunninghamia lanceolata. Next base: position 3,827,287 of record BSBN01000568.1, read on the forward strand.
TCACAGATGTAATAAAATAAATAGTTTAATAAATGAATTGTACTTACTAGATTTTTGTATGTGACTTATGTGCTTTATTGTGTGTACTTCCATGTTTAGATGAATGTGTGTATATGTTAGGAGCCATGATTTGCATCACTATTATAATTTTTGTAATTGAATAATGTTGTTTTATTTCTAGATGATGCAGGATGCGAAGACACCTCCCGATGTTCATAGGGCAATGGAGCATGGTGTGACCTCTATGATTCATAGCTCCATGGCATTGATAGGGGTATGAGGCAGATTAGTAAATTTCAATTTACATTCATTGTTATAGTTGTTTATTTTTGAAAAATCAAAAGATTATTGATTTGAAGTTTAATTTCTATCTGGATGGTTTCTATAGGACATGACATCACCATGACCTATTCCTACTACTGAGGAAAGTGAGGAGACAAATTATATGGTAGTGGTAAGTGATTATTTTGTTAAATGTTTCATTTTTTATAACATGTAATTTCTATATATTAAAGTCTATACTTTTTATTGTAACAGCTAAAGATGCAGGAAGAACTAAATAGGAGGAGCAGCCCTCGGATTCATAGTAGACCACCCACATACGCATCTCCATCCCCTAGAAGATCAAAGGCTGCCCATGATCTATTCTCTTCACCAGCCAGAGGGGAATGACTTTTTATTGTGTTCCTTTGTTGTATGCCTATATGGCATTTGTGGACATATATTTTGTATTGCATATAGTTGACATTGTATGCCTATATGGGATTCTTGTAAGCCTGTATGGCTATTTTGTATATATGTTATGCTTATAGCGACAAATATTGATGTATGCCTATATGGATATTTGGTTAATACAAATCTTTTTTATTGATGGCGTCCATACTTGCATTATAAATCTACGTTTGAATGGATATTTGTAGATGGTTACTTCAAATATTTAAAGTCCAATTGTATTACATAGGATGTTTGTTGATCCAATAAGCTAGCTATTGTTATTCAAGTATCACCTTTACCTCATTTTGGAAGTAAAAGATAAAAGTTGTATTTAAAAAAAATGAATCATCATGTTGAACAGAAAATATTCATATTCTTTATGAGTTTCTCAATTAAAAATATTCAAATGAGTATGCTAATCCATATTCTCTATGAGTTGGTCAATTGAAAATATTTCTTAATTTCTTGTTATTATACCATATTGGGATGCAAAGAGTATGTTTGTTGTTTTGAATAAGATAGTCAAAATCATATGCTTATGAGCACTTGATGACCATTGTGGTTATTAAATGTAATTCCTCTTGCATATAAGGTGAGGTTATGAGATTAGATTGAGTCTTACCTAATTTTAGTATGCAACATAACATTGGGGCTATAGGCTTCCATAAGTCATACCTCGGGGATTTTCAGTTTTAGGCACAAATTTGCTTTAAGACCTTAGGCGCATTTCTCTACTTGCACAACCTCAAAACTCTGCCTAGAACTCAAGGCACCTTTCATCATCCAAACAACCTCAAAATTGTGCCTTGATATTGAAAGGATGTTTCAAAGTATAAAAGAGGGCATCTTAAGGGAGGCAATTCATCTTGATTATCAAAGTTGATCAAACACATCAAACTGAGCATCATACCTCTAGGCACATTTTTTCTTCTCTCTAAACTATCCATTTTGGCGCCTTGATGTAAAGTGAAGTCTAAACTTAGTGAAGATTGTGCCTAGAAAGATATCACCTTGGATATGCGCCTAGAGTCATCCTAGATCATCCATTTGTGCCTAAGGGTCAATATAACATAATATAACTTAGGAAGACTTTGAAAATCATCAAAAGAAGCCTAGGCACCTTTTCTTGTCTCCACCATCCATTTTGGGCGCCTAGAGGAAAATAAACTTCAAATCACTTCCAACTGTAGCACCTAGTGTTAGAACCTTCAAAATGACTAAATCTTACCAAAGGAAGTCTAGGCGCCTCTTGTCACTTGGATCATCATGAATGGGTGCTTAAGTGGAAGGAGAATAAGCATCTTGTATGGAGGCGCGCTTTTGTGTCTAAATAACCTCATTTTGGTGCCTTGAAGGAAGATGTTCTAAATCCTAAGATCTAGTCCCTATGTGTAAAATGGTCTCCTATAGGTTTGAACAAGTGATTGAAGCCATCAAATTGCCAAGAAATGAGCTAAGTATACTAAGGTGCCTTTTGTTGTCTAAACTATCCATTTTGGCGCCTAGGAGGAAGGAGATTCAACATCATGAATCAAGGTGCCCTTTGCCATCAAAACAACCTCACATTGGCATTTTGGAGGAAATCAACTTAAAACTACAAGTCTTGGAGTTTTTTCATATTTTGATGATGTATTTTGAGAATAATTATAATGATTGAAGGATGAGGTGGGTAAAAAGTCTTCATCTAGCTTAGGCGCCCATTCAATATTTAGTTTTTTCACATACCTTAATTTGCGCCTTGACTTGGAGGAGTTAGTTTATGCTTTTAAATGATTTCTATGTGTTTATATGATTCAATATTTGTCAATAATTCAATATGCCTGTACAATGTAGCTCAGACTGTTTCGGCATGTTTGGGTACAAAATAGGACCATGTCTAGCCTAAACATACCCATCCAGACCTGTTGGAACTGTCAGTTTGGTCACATGAGGAGAAGAACAAAAGTTACACCCCTTTGCAACTTTACACTGCCTCCTGACAATTTTTGGGGCAACAGAAAACCTTTCACCACGGGAAAACGCCTCAGAGATATAAAAAACTGAGAGAGGTTATTGTAGAGGCACTCTATGTGATCATGTTGCCTTAGATAGAATGTTTCTAAGTGACATAGTTTTTGAGTAACATCTAGTCAAAGATTGCTGCCTTTTTGCACTTTGGACTCTTCAGGGATATCATCAGTACAATGTAGCTCAGACTGTTTCGACATGTTTGGGTGAAAAATAGGACCATGTATAGCATAAATGTACCCATCCAAACACATTGGAATAGTCATTTTGGTCACATCAAGAGCAAGATGAAAGTTACACCCCTTTGCAACTTTACACTGTCTCTTGACAATTTTTGGGGCAGCAGAAAACCTTTCACCATAGGCAAATGCCTCAGAGATATAAAAAAATGAGAGAGGTTATTGTAGAGGCACTGTACATGATCATGTTACCTTAGATAGAATGTTTCTAAGTGACATAGTTTTTGAGTAACATCTCATCAAAGATTGCTACCTTTTTGCACTTTGGACTCTTCAGGGATATCGTCAGTACAATGTAGCTCAGACTGTTTTGTTTGGGTGAAAAAAAGACTATGCCTAGTGTAAATGTACCCATCCAGATGTGTTGGAATAGTCAGTTTGGTTGCATCAGGAGCAAGATGAAAGTTACACCCCTTTGCAACTTTACACTACCTCCTTCTGACGATTTTTTGGGTAGTAGAAAAAAATTTCACCATGGGTAAATGCCTCAGAGATATAAAAATCTAAGAGAGGTTATTGTAGAGGCACACAACATGATCATGTTGCCTCAGATGAAATATTTCTAAGTGACACAGTTTTCAAGTAACATCTCATCAAAGATTGCTGCCTTTTTGCACTTTGGACTCTTCAGGGATATCGTTAGTACAATGTAGCTCGGACTATTTCGACATGTTTGGGTAAAAAAAGGACCATACTTAGCGTATATGTACCCATCTAGACGTGTTGGAATAGTCAGTTTGGTCACATCAGAAGCAGGACAAAAGTTACACCCCTTTACAACTTTACACTGCCTCCTTTTGATGATTTTTGGGGCAGCAGAAAACTTTTCACCACGGGCAAATGCCTCAGAGATATAAAAAAATGAGAGAGGTTATTGTAGAGGCACTCTATGTGATCATATTTCCTTAGACAAAATGTTTCTAAGTGACATAGTTTTCGAGTAACATCTCATCAAAGATTGCTACCTTTTTGCACTTTGGACTCTTCAGGGATATCATCGGTACAATGTAGCTCGGACTGTTTTGACATGTTTGGGTGAAAAGCAAGACCATGCCTAGCGTAAATGTACCCATCCAAATGCGTTGGAATAGTCAGTTTGGTCACATCAGGAGCAGGATGAAAGTTACACCCCTTTGCAACTTTACACTGCCTCCTTCTGACGATTTTTGGGGCAGCTGAAAACCTTTCACCACGGGCAAATGCCTTAGAGATATAAAAAACTGAGAGAGGTTATTGTAGAGGCACTCTATGTGATCATGTTTCCTTAGACAAAATGTTTCTAAGTGAAACAATTTTTGAGTAACATCTCATCAAAGATTGCTACCTTTTTGCACTTTGGACTCTTCAGGGATATCATCGGTATAATGTAGCTCGGACTGTTTTGACATGTTTGGGTGAAAAATAGAACCATGCCTAGCCTAAAGTGTTAGAAAGGAATTTCAAGTCTTTTCAAAGGTTTAATACAATTGTCAAGTGTTTTGAAGGCTTCACTAAACCTAAACAAGCCGCTGCAGTCCTAATTAGGACAGTTGCAACAATGGCAAGTAGTTGTTGTTTTGAAACTGACAGGGCAGTTTGATGGTGGAAGATCAATGGAATGGGTTGTAGTAGGTCTATTCTAGTATGCTATGATGAGTTTTTGGTGGGAAATCTGAGGAGAAGAAGTTTTCTTTGAGGAAACCTAAGAAAACCATGTGTTAGGTGATGTTTAGAGACATAGAGAAGGAACCATAGAGGCATTTTTGGGAACAACAGATTGTAGGAGGAAAAAACCCACAAAATTCATAGTTTTGGCATGAATACTAAGTTCTCAAGTCATTGGTTGAGTTCTGTGTGTGAATTTAAGGGGGGTCTCTTTATATTTTAGGCCTAATTGGCGCTCTAGATTATTGAGAAGAGTTATAGGTTAGGGTATATCATCCAAAACAACCTATACCTAGTTTTGGATATGTGATAGGGAGTCCAAATGGGTATCTACTGATTGTCCAAGTTCTATGTTTGAAGATCTATATCAAAAGTTATTAGGACTATTCTCCTTTTTTAGGGCTACAAGTCATTTCTTGGGTTTGTGAAGGAAGTGTTAATCCTGAGATTGGTATGCCTTTGGCAATGATTGGAATGGGTCCCATAGCATCTTAAATCACCTTTTCCATGAAGAATTTAGAGTCTTTAACTGTTGTTCCCACTTTTGTATAATGATCATGAAATTTGGGCTTTACAGCATAAGGATACCTTGTCTAGTTTGCCATCCTCCAACTATCCCATTGCCTCTACATCACAATTAGAGACACCTATTATCTAGTTAGAAACCAAGACACCTAGAGATACCTATATTTTATACATTATCTAGATTTTATACATTATTTTCAGGATCAACTTCATCCATCACTTAGGTCTAACCCCATGAAGCATAACATGATGATGTAAAAATGTGTATATGTGAAAAAGTGCAACAGGAAATAAAAAAAGACAAACCTTAAAAATTAATGTGCATACTTACAACTCAATGTAACATGAATTTACAAAATCAATGTGAATATTTACAAATTAATCCAATGAACCATCCGGGTCTGCTCTACTCTTTATTGTGTCAAGTATTGCTTCATGGTCAGACTCACGCACCTTCCACAAGATTTTCTTCAAAGGTCTACCCTGATACTGTATCAAATGAACATTGGATGCCACGACAAGGTTTGAGTAATGAAGAATCTTCTGATGCATGTCAAAGTCCTAAAACAACCAAACATTAACACTCTTATGTGGGTACCTTCTAAGTCATGTTCCAGTAATAACCACTGAGCCTGTAGGGTATTTAATATTTTCTCCATCTGTAACTGGGGCCTCCAATTTCTTTTTGGCCTCAACACAATGACATAAGTAATAATATGTTCCCTCTTCATTATCTTCATCTGCAATAACTGCATATACGTTCCCTACATTAATATGTGTAGCAAATTAGATGAAATTAGTCAACATTACAAAAACACTACAAAGTAAGATGACATTAGGAATTTCAAAAACTATGCAAATAGATATATTACCTGGTTGAACTTGATCTGATATGTGGTCAAAGTCAACTAATGATTCCATTTGTGTTAGTTCCAGTGTCGTCGGGGGTCAATACATGTCAAGTGGGCTAAGATAACTTAACTGCCATTCATCAACCCACTCCCTTGACTCACACTCATCCTAGGCTTGAATTGTACAGAAAAAATAAAAGCATGACATCTTTCATGTATGGATACTCCATGAACCTAAAATTGAGCTTCTAAAAGAGTGCATCTCACTTGATCCTATCAGTGTAGATCAGTCCTCATATGGTGCAATGTTAGTATCATCTATCAACCAAAAAAATCTACGAACTGAAGACTTACCTTCATTACCTGCGCCCATGGAAGCATTACACCACTCGACAATCAATTTTGTATCTGTGAACTTTGCATTGTCTTTATACTTTAACTCTTCTTGTGCTATGGCTCTTTTGATACATTCTCTGCACCATCATGCTCCCCCTTTGCATGCATGACCTCACAAAAGTTCCACATATGCTAAAGACCTATAAAATTATGCCTCCTACTCAACCAATAGAAATTCTATGAGTTCTTGAATTGTGACGCATAGTTATCTGACCATATGATATGCTGACTGAACGATATGCCTCTTCTAGCCAAATCATTGTAGAACACCTGAAAGCAACCTTGCATGAACTCCATAGAATGCGTACGATCATCACTAATATAGAAATTATACTCCCTTATGATCTTTCTGTCATCCTCTATACTATCATTCGCATGAATGAATGTGATGTGCACAAATATAGAAACTTGTGTGGAGTTGTAATATTGTGATTGCACCTCACGTTGTGGCTGTAGACTGTAGTTCTCTGTAAAGTCAACGACTGAAACAATGCTACCAACCAGAAATGTGTCCTTGCATAACTTGAATTGCAAGTCCAACCATCGAGCTCTATGGGCATGTCTTGCATACTCATACACTATGCTGTCATGAAATATAGGCATAAACTGATACACTGGAATCTTTTCAATAACCAATTCACATATCTTTGCTTCTTTACCATCTTTTGTATTGTGTTCCATTGTTTTATACTTGCCAAACTCTATTTGTTCATTTCCAACTGCATGTGTTCTTTCCATATGTTCACATATTGGCAAATGTTGCAAGCCACCGCAATGATGACATGTGCCATCCAAGCATAATTTCTTGTAGAATATTTAACCTTCATCTCTTTCACATAAATTTCTTGATATGAAGTCTCTTGAAGATGTTGGTGGGGCACGTATGGCACAACCCTGCAAAACATTGTTAGTATGCATATCTAAACATATAGACCTATAAACATCAAAATGGTTAGAAAATTCAATATGTAATCTACAACAAGTAGTGCGTGTGTAATTTATATTGACATAGAAAGGTTTTAGAATTTCAAAATATCTTTGACAAATTTTAATTTGAGGATATTTCTCTAGAAATTTACCATAAAACTGTGTTTGAGTCTCATCCAAAAAATGCTTTGGATGTGGCTCACGGTTCTGACTACCGATTCTCCTTCTTACCACATCCCTTTGATTAAGAGATACCCTTGTGTAATTCTTCCAAAAGTCTTTAATTAGTGATCTCAATGCTTCAACAATTGGTTTATCTTTTCGTGATAGTCTCCCTAAGAATGCCCATAATTCATTGGCATTAGTGTCCTCAATTCTTTGGCTTCTTCCAACGGATCTTGATAAAGTTTTCCTATTAATTCTCAATTCTTGACTCGTCTTTCTAATGAGACGAGCTTTCCTCGTTTGACTACTTACTATAGTCGATGTAATCACACGTCGTGTTGCATTACTATCTTTTGTGCGTGAGGTGTTTACCCACACTCTCATATGCACTCATTAGATTCTTGACAATAGATTTTTCACTTGAAGCCTCTGATGTTCTCAACCCAAGAATCTTCACGATGGACCTATACTTTATACTTTGCATCATTTCAAGGAATAGTTGACATCTTGCAGTCTCATTTAACTTTTCAAAGAACAATCTCCAAATCTTATGAGCATATCTTCTACAAGTGCATTTTGGAATCTTACCTTCCATTGGCTGCAAAATATTCTCATCAATATCAATCAAATACTTTGGCTTTCTATTTAAAAATCTAGGTGGTGTTAAGTTAGATAAATTCATCTCAACATTAGGAATTTCATCAATATTTAAATGAGATGGGCTATATGGCATACCTTCGATCGAAGATGGAATAGATGACATACCTTGAGGTTGAGGTGGGAACGATGGCGTACCTCCTTCATCACATGTGAGTGATGATTTACTCTCAACTTGAGATGTGGTAGATGGTGTCCCTACATGTTGACTTGCAGTAGAGGACATGTCTCCAACTATGGTATTCAAATCTCTCGTAGCATGAAGTTTTTGCATTTGTTCTCTTTGTGCCGCCAATACCATATCTCTTTGTGATGGTTGTGGTTCCTCTTCAATTGGCATGTCTTCATTTATCGTGTCTAATTTCCTCTTCTCACGAAGTTCCCTCATAGCTACTGCTTTCTTTGAATTCTTAGCTTCTATCTCTTCCTATGTTGGTTTAATTCTTGATCCTTTCCTTGGCATGACAGAGAATTTGTCTATAGCATGATAAAGAGACCAATATTAGTTCCTAAGAAATGAATCCATACAAATAACTAAAATATATGTCATTCAACCCTTCATAGTAAATGTACATACAATCATCATGTGAAAGAGTAAATGTCACTCAACCAAAATAGGTACAAAGCATACAAAGTAAATTATTGCAGCCATGAAAAGAGTACATGGGACTTCATGCTTGAAAAGGTTGAGGTAGACCCAATTTGACATGTTTGTTGTTACTAGGGCTACTAGGATTTGGAATTGAGGTGTTTTGTTGGTACTAGGGATACTAGGATTTGGGTGGCTTGTGAAGGAATAGACAACAATTGTTGTGTCATGTGCATGTACAAATCATCATGAATATGTGCATACTTGTATGATCTTGGCACCTATTCATTTGTATTTTAACTTGTTAATATGACAATATAATAGTGGGATTGTATTTTTATTATGTTGTAAGGATTTATTTTTGTATAGTTTGACATCATGGTATGTTAAGGTCTATTTATTACACATAATTATTAAAGAGCCCAAGTGTAGAAAATATACATGGCATCATGTGAGATTGTAGGCTACTTTCTTGATTGGGAATGTGAAGAGTTTTAAACATGTATGATAAAGCATGATAAAGTAATTCAAATAGAATTAAGGAAAATGTAAATAACATGCATGTAAAGACTTGACATACCTTTAAAAAGGAGATTTGAATGGAGAGTGTACCCAATTATGTAGTGTTTTTTCTTCTTGCATCAAACTCCTCAACAATTTGAGTTTTTCACCACTTGCTTCCTTTTCAATGTTAAATTGAATAACACTCAAATATAATTACTAAAAACAATACTATTAACCAATCTATAATGTTAAATTCCTAAAATTGAATCACAATTAACATTGCAACACTACAAAAATTGAAACTTGAATAGATATATATCAAACTTGGTGTGAAAACTATGTTATTTCCTCCTTCTCAAGTTGGCAAAGCAGAAAAGGTGGTGGAAAGATCATCCAAAGGTGGTAGAATGTGTAAAATGTGCATGTGAACTTCCCAACAGCATGAAAGCACTTCTTTTTTGTCGGAGCACGCGCAAAATCAGCATGAAAATAGAGCATGTGGGCCTGGATCATGGGGGTCAACACTATTTTACTGTTTCTATAGTAGGATAAAATGTGAGCGCTTTATAACGCGCTCGCGTTTTGTCCTGCTATAGATTGATCCATAAATATTTGTGTGTATCTCACCTTTACAATATCTCACCTCTAGTTCCATCCGCTCATGTTCTATATCTCACTTATCTCTCCCCCTAACCTTTCTACCTCTCTACCTCTCCCCTCTCTAATTCTCTCAGTCACTCCTTGTCTACCTCAACCCTAAACCTTATCCCTAAACCCTAATCCCTCAACCCTCAACTCTAATCCCTCATTCATAAACCCTAAACACTATCCCTATTCCTAAACCCTCAACGGGCTCAATACTATACCTTAAACCCTAATCCCTTATCCCTAAACCCTCCAACCCTATCCCTAATCCATATACCCTCAACACTCTACTTTAACCCTAATCCCTCGACCCTCAACCCTATCCCGAAACCCTTAACCCTTGAACCTTAATGTACTTAACCCTCAATGTCAAACCCTAATCCTTCAACCCTTAACTCTAATCCCTCAACCCTATCCCTAAACCATAAACCCTAAACCCTAAATCCTCAACCCTTAACCCTCAATGTCAAATCCTAATCCCTCAACCCTTAACTCTAATCCTTCAACCCTTAACTCTAATCCCTCAACCCTAAACCCTAAACACTATCCCTATTCCTAAACCCTCAACGGGCTCGATACTATACCTTAACCCTAATCCCTTATCGCTAAACCCTCCAACCCTATCCCTAATCCTTATACCCTCAACACTCTACTTTAACCCTAATCCCTCGACCCTCAACCCTATCCTGAAACCCTTAACCCTTGAACCTCAATGTACTCAACCCTCAACGTCAAACCCTAATCCCTCAACCCTTAACTATGATCCCTCAACCCTCAACCCTATCCCTAAACCCTAAACCCTAAAGCCTCAATCCTCAACCCTCAACGTCAAATCCTAATCCCTCAACCCTTAACTCTAATCCCTCAACCCTAAACCCTAAACCCTATCCCTATTCCTAAACCCTCAATGGGATCAATACTATACCTTAAACCCTAATCCCTTATCCCTAAACCCTCCAACCCTATCCCTAATCCTTAGACCCTCAACACTCCACTTTAACCCTAATCCCTCGACCCTCAACCCTATCCCAAAACCTTAACCCTCAAACCTCAATGTACTCAACCCTCAACATCGAACCCTAATCCCTCAACCCTTAACTCTAATCCCTCAACCCTCAACCCTATCCCTAAACCCTAAACCCTAAATCCTCAACCCTCAACCCTCAACATCAAATCCTAATCACTCAACCCTTCACTCTAATCCCTCAACCCTAAACCCCATCCCTAAACCCTCAACACGATACCTTAAACCCTAATCCCTCAACCCTCAACCCTAAACCTTATCCCTAAACCCTAATCCCTCAACCCTCAACCCTAATCCGTCATCCCTCAACTCTAATCCCTCATCCCTAAACCCTAAATGCTATCCTTATTCCTAAACCCTCAACGGGCTCGATACTATACCTTAAACCCTAATCCTTTATCCCTAAACCCTCCAACCCTATCCCTAATCCTTATACCCTCGACACTCTACTTTAACCCTAATCCCTCGACCCTTAACCCTATCCCTAAACCCTCGACCCTCGAACCTCAACCCTCAACCCTCAACGTTAAACCCTAATCCCTCAACCCTTAACTCTAATCCCTCGACCCTCAACCCTATCCCTAAACCCTAAATCCTAAAGCCTCAACCCTCAATATCAAATCCTAATCCCTCAACCCTTCACTCTAATCCCTCAACCTTAAACCCTATCCCTAAACCCTCAACACTATACCTTAAATCCTAATCCCTTAACCCTTAACCCTAAACCTTATCCCTAAACCCTAATCCCTCAACCCTAATCTGTCATCCCTCAACTCTAATCCCTCATCCCTAAACCCTAAATGCTATCCCTATTCTGAAACCCTCAACGGGCTCAATACTATACCTTAAACCCTAATCCCTTATCCCTAAACCCTCCAACCCTATCCCTAATCCTTATACCCTCGACACTCTACTTTAACCCTAATCCCTCGACCCTCAACCCTATCCTGAAACCCTCAACCCTCAATGTTAAACCCTAATCCCTCAACCCTTAACTCTGATCCCTCAACCCTTAACCCTTAAAACTTGAACCCTAAAACCTATCCCTACACGCTCGATACTCGACACTATATCTTAAACCCTAATCCCTTAACCCTCATCCCTAAAGCCTCAACCCTAAATCCTTAAACCTTCAACCCTAAACCCTATCCCTAATCCCTCTACCCTCGACACTCTTCTTTAACCGTAATCCCTTGACCATCAACCCTATCCCTAAACCCTCGACCCTCAACCCTCAACCCTCAACTCTCAACATTAAACCCTAATTCATCAACCCTAAACCCTAATCCCTCAAACCTAAACCCTATCCCTAAACCATCAACCCTTAACACTATACCTTAAACCCTAATCCCTATCCCTCAACCCTTAACCCTTAAAACTTAAACCCTATCCCTACACCCTCAACACTTGACACAATATATTAAGCCTTAAACCCTCATCCCTAAAGCCTCAACCCTCAATCCTTAAACCTTCAACCCTAATCCCTCTACCCTTGACACTCTAACCCTAACGTCAACATTAAATGCTAATCCGTCAACCTTAAACCCTATCCCTAAACCCTCAACCATCAACACTATACCTTAAATCCTAATCCATCGTCCCTAAAACCTAATCCCTCAACCCTCAACCCTAAACACTATCAATAAACCCTCAACCCTAATCCCTCATCCCTAAACCCTAAACACTATCTGTATTCCTAAACCCTCAACCCTTGACACTGTACCTTAAACCCTAATCCCTTATCCCTAAACCCTAAACCCTATCCCTCAACCCTTAAAAATTAAACCCTAAAATGTATCCATAACCCTAGATGCTCAACACTTTATTTTAAACCCCAATCCCTTAACCCTCAGCCTTAAAGCCTCAACCCTCAATCGTTAAACCTTCAACCCTAAACCCTATCCCTAATCTCTCTACCCTCAACACTCTACTTTAACCCTAATCCCTTGACCATCAACCCTATCCCTAAACCCTCAACCCTCAACTCTCAACATTAAACCCTAATCCATCAACCCTAAACCCTAATCCCTCAACCCTAAACCCTATCCCTAAACCCTGAACCCTCAACACTATACCTTAAACAATAATCCCTCAACCCTAAACCCTAATCGCTTAACCCTAAACCCTATCCCTAAACCCAACAAAACTGCTTTGCCTTATGTTAGGTTTTTAAACCCATCATTTTTGACACTCTTTTCTTAAAGATATTTGAGTTGCAAGAATATGTCAGAAAAATGGCTATGAACTTTTTTAATGTTAGTAATGTTATATGGCATGTTTTTCTGGCCCATCTGGGGTTCATTATGCCAATAGGTGTACACACTATGAGAAAAGATTTGTGTATGGTACATCTACAGTGAGTAATTAACACTTGAAATCAGAAGGATGATCATTATGAGAAAATATTTGCATTGGGGTACATCTATGTTTCTTTCTATCCACCCCGCACTTAGGGGAGGTATATTGTTATGAAACAGGCAAATAATCTCCCATTGTTTACTGGCTCTATCCACTAAGAACTACTAAACTTTTTTCTCTTGGTAATTGTAGAGGACATTCACCTATTTTTGGCAACTCTTGCATTCCCAAACCATTACAAAAACTAAGTTATTTTAACCCAATAAATAGCTGATTGCATTGATTTAATACTCTACTATATTAAAGCTTAGCATTCACACAAATGCAGATGTTCATATTATAGAAGACTACATTATATTAGACTATTAGAGATCCCTCAGAAAAATGTAATAACAAAACTGCTTTGCCTTATGTTAGCTTACAATTAAACCCATTCTTTTTGACACTCTTCTCTTAATAAAGTAAGAGTAATAAGAATAGAAGGTAGAGAATTTGATCTGACTAGTATGCATGGTCGATTTACATTCCATGACTTCATTTTCATTGAATAAAAAGGTAAATATCTGATTTGAAAGGTGGGGTAGAGTTCACTGTCATGTATTTTTCTAGATGATAGGGTCCATAATGTCCAGGGTTCTTCAAAGAAAGGCTTGTAACATAATTAATTTTTTTTATACCAATCCTCTAGGTAAAGCTACAATTCAAATGCTTTCTTTGAAAGTTGAAATAAATTAAATTAGACTTACAATTATGATTTTCTTCCATTGCTTCAACAACATCATTGTTTTCTTCATCAGAAACCAATTCAAGATCTGCAACTTGCTGCCCATTGGTTGACTTGAATTGCATCCTCTGTTAGAAGAAGGGCATTTTTTATTTGTATCAATGTTGGTATTCATAAGCTGAAGAGCATTGATATTTTCACACACCCTATTCTTTGAAATATCTTAACCTTAAAATATGACTTGGCTATGTACTTGAACACATCAAAATCTCCAATCTCCAGCCGATTCACAAAATTTTCCCAACCCTACCTAAATTCTAGTTTATTTATGGTACCCCTTAATTGTACATCCCACTCCTACCCACCTGGACCTTGAAGAACGAGGCACACCCATTAAACCAACTCATTCATCAACTTGCTGCCCATCGGTTGACTTGAACTGCATACCTTGTTAGAAGAAGTGCATCTTTTATCTATATCAATGTTGGTATTCATAAGCTAAAGAGCATTGATGTTTTTCACACACCCTGTTCTTTGAAATATCTTAACCTTAAATTATGACTTGGATATGTACTTGAACACAACAAAATCTCTAATCTCTAGCCCATGATGAGTCACAAAACTTTCCCAACCCTTCCTAAATTCTAGTTTATTTATGGTACCCCTTAATTGTACATCCCTAAACCCTAAACCCTAATCCTTTAACCCTAAACCCTAATCCCTAGTACCTAAACCATAAACCCTAATCCTTAATTATAATTTATGGTACCCTAATCCCTAACCCTAAACCCTAATCCCTTATCCCTAAACCATAAACCCTATCCCTAAATCCTAAACCCTATCCCTAAACCCTCAACCCTCAAAACTATACCTTAAACCCTAATCCCTCAACCCTAAACCCTATCCCTAATCCCTCTACCCTCAACACCTTAAACCCTAATCCCTCAACCCTAAACCCTATCCCTAATCCCTCTACCCTCAACACTCTACCTTAACCCTAATCCCTTGACCCTCAACCCTAAACACTATCCCTAAAGCCTCAACCCTAAACCCTATAATCCCTCAAGGTCCTAAACTCTAATCCCTTATCCCTAAACTCTAAATCCTATCGCTAAACCCTCAACCCTCATCCTTAAACCTTAATCACTCAATCCTTATCCACCCCTCTACTCCCCTATCTAGCTCACCCCCATCTCTACCCTCCTCTACCCTCGACATTATACATACATACATGTACGCATACATAGATACATACATACCTGATTAATAACCTTGAACATAAAAAAATTCAAGGGGGACATAATGTGAGCATGTTATAACGTGCTCGCGTTATGCAATCATGACAAATAGTGCACAAACTTCTGCAGAAAAGGAAAAATGTAAAGTTGAACATAACGCGAGCACGTGTTATGTTTTTCTTTGGGAATCCCAAGCCTTGGGCTTGGGATTTTCTTTGGATTTCTAACCCAAAGGCTTGGAGTGCCTTCCCAATGTCCAGAGATGTGTTTTTCCATATTCTACAGGATTTCACATAATTTCATTCGTGCTAACCCTCAAATTTACACGTGTTTCAAGGTCAAACAAATCAAACACCTGGGTAATGTTAGGCTTTCTCTTATCTATTTGACGATGTGATTTTTTTCACATTTTGACAATGTTAAGCCTTTCATCTTTAATTTATTTTGTTTGTGTGTCCGTTTTTTGGCAAAAACTACTATTTGGTCTTTTTTTCATTATAAATTAACTGTTCATTGAAATTTCAAAAAAATTACATATTTAGAAACTAGACTCTATTCTACACATATTAAAAAAACAAAAAAATGATTTTCAATCAGTTTTCAAAATTTATAGGGGTAGCACGGCTAAAATTTTGTTTTTTAGGATGTGTTCACTTTGAAAATTAGTAAAAAATCAAATATTCATCAAAAAATTATCAAAAAAATTGGGCATAAACTACATGCTGTTAGCTAATTTCTCACTAAAGCGATTTAAAAAAACCAAAAAAAAGTTGAGCTTTTGAGGGAGCCACAAAACATGCTATGTTATGTTTTTTTGACAGAAACAATACCAATTTCTGTGGCTCCCTCTTTTGAACCCCTTAATCTATACCATTTTCAAAAAAAATTAGTAGTTTAGAAAGTAGACTCGAAGTAATATGAACATTGTTTTGGTTACATCTCCAAATTTTGAGTGTAACTATGCTCAATTTCTCATCCAAGGACAGCATTTCCTGATTTTAGAAAAAAAGTGGCCACTTAAGACCCCTTTTTGGCCCCCCATCTTTTTGCACTTATCCTAACCACACATGAACTCAAAGCTCTGGTTCACTGTGAATTCAAGAATTCATTTCAAAAGCCATGACAATGCATATTGAAGAGTTCCTTGGTTTAATACCCAATATGGCATTGAAACAAAGCAAAAGATTATAACCCTCATAATGAGATTCTATCATAGTTTCATCTCATAATCAAAATGATCGTAGGATAAGATTAAATATATACCAATCAATTGTCTTTGCACAAATTTCTA
Organism: Cunninghamia lanceolata; assembly: GCA_027924645.1. NCBI lineage: Eukaryota > Viridiplantae > Streptophyta > Pinopsida > Cupressales > Cupressaceae > Cunninghamia > Cunninghamia lanceolata. The sequence goes on from BSBN01000568.1 coordinate 3,843,785, forward strand.
CATCTAACATAATCAAGTCAGCCACTATTAATAAATTTAGAGAATCACAGGAGTTTGGCTTCATAAACTATAGCAAATATAAACCCATTCCCTTGTTTTCTAACATGAGTTTACAAGGAAATCTACAACTGAATTAAGATACATGCCTTATTATATAAATGAAGATCTGATAGATGTCAAAAAACTATCAACAGAATTGGTATTATCTTCTGACTTGTTGATAATCAAAATATAAGGAGAACTCACATCCCAAACTAATAATAAATTTGTATCAAACAATCTTTTATCTCTGTCAGACTAGAGAAGGTCAAGCATTCTAAATACTTGTATTTATAGACTGCAGACCCATAGACAGTTGATGGTATTAAAAACCCTATTTCATATAAATTACAGTCATTTACATGGATAAGCAAATAAAATTATTTATATATATAACTAGACCTATTTCAGGGTCGACAACAAATTAAGAAAATAAGAAACTTTTAACATGTTTGAAAAATCAAAATGTTCTCAGTATTGACCTACATAGGGTCAAAAAGAAGTTAAGAACTCCATCCTTTGACAGTCTTGTCGAATGGTCAGTTTTATATAATTAACTATGTTTGTAATAATGACAGGCTTGAAGATGGCCAAATAGTTTCTTTTAGGAAAAGATAATGGTTAACAAACTTCCTGACCTTTTAAGGTCTAACCCAAATAATTCAATCAAGACTAATCTTAGTTACCTCGAAAGCTCATAAAACTTCTCCATAGTTCCTCTAAGAACAACCCAAATGGGTTAAACACAAGAAAAATTTGACATTATAATAAACAAGTCTAAAGTGGTATTAAGATAATCGACACTATCCAATCTCAGACCTATTATGGTTCCCCATAATAACATTCAAACCAATATGTAGGCTAACTACATAGATTCCAAACAAAACTATTTTTTAGAAAACCCTTAATGTTAAAATTGATAACAAGCCAGAGAAAGATTTCTCTCTAAAAGCCTACACAATCCTTTCAAAATATTGAAATCATTTTTAAAACTATAATCAATATATATTGCAAGGAGATTCACATAGAATAGAAATACTTAAGCCATTAATACAATGGACTATTACATACCAATGCTTCAGATAGTAATCTTCTCCAATATTACAGAACTCAAACTTGTCCTCTTCCCCACTTGCATCTCTCTTTTTTCCCAATTGTCGCCCCTTCTTTCATTCTCTCCTCGTGGAGACAAACTCCCTGAGCTTTCTCAATGAACTCTAGATACCTCTGTACATTAACTTCCCCACTTCGTCCACAATGCCCATAAAAACTGAAGTGATGCCTCATTAAAGAAAAATCCGATGCAGTTCAACTCCACTGCTCTTCGTAGTACTCCCACAATAAAGTCATTTATTGCATTTTTATCTCCACGATGTGGAGCTTAATTTGAGCTCTTATATATATATATATATATATATATACATATATATATACACACATATATATATATATATACACACATATATATATATACATATACATATATATAGACATATACATATATATATACATATACATATGTATATGTATATGTATATGTATATGTATATATATATATGTATATGTATATATATATGTGTATATATATATATAGATATTTATAGATTTATACAGATATATCGATATTTATATATTTATATAGATATAAATACAGATTATTCTTATATAACTATTAATTTATACTACAACTTCTCAATGTAATCCTCAAGAGATTAAACAAACAGATAAAGGATATGCAATGCCGATCAATCCTAATCTGACTCGACAAGAATGAAGGACAAGATCAACCACATCGACAAAGAGTCATGTAAAACAAGGAGTCAATATTATATCCTTTATGCTAACTTGATAAAGTAAGAACAATCACAAAGACATAGCAATAACAGTGATATGATGCAAAGTACACTAAAATTATGACATAAGAAAAGTATCCAATTACACATGCAAAATAATACATATACTATGTGAGTGTGTAGTTCTCGGATCATGATGTCTCATCCCTTCACTCTAATCTATTTCTCTCTCTCCAGTGATACTCTCCCTCTTCGTCTGGGAGGGGGAACTACTTTCTTGCAACCACCTTATTTAACAATCACAGTAGTTAGTTCAAATTAACTACAACATTTATATCATGAAATAAATATTTTAACAACAATAATCAAGAAGATAATCCATTATCCATATTAGAAATTATATCCATTTATGCATATCATGAATAAAGACAAATTTATCTCATCATAATTATCCTCAAATCACAGTTTGATAGCATATTTCAAAATGCATAACAAAGCATCTAACTAATAATTAGTTAAAAATAACATAATTAAAGTTGTCCAAAAACGAGATGTGACACATTGTGGATGTGATGCTTCAAGCCATGGCATAGGAACAATACTCATGCAAGAAGGAAGGCCCATAGCATTTGAGAGCCGCCAACTCAAAGGTAAAAATTTGTTGAAACTAAGTTAGGAGAAGGAAATGTTGGCTATCTAACATGCAGTAAAATAATAGAGACCTTATCTAATGGGAAGACACTTTAAGGTAAAGACAAATCATGATAGTCTCAAATATTTCTTGGAACAAAGGTTGTCATCTAAGGAACAACAAAAATGGGTCACAAATATGTTGGGATATGATTTTGAGATCATATATAAGAAGGGAAAGGATAATGTTGTGGCTGATGCTCTATCAAGGTGAGATGAACCCACAAAGTCACTATTGTATGCCATTTGCAAGGTATAAGAAGATTGGGTAAATGAGGAAATAGAAGAGTGAGAGAAGGACTCAGATACTCAAACTCTCATTGAGAAACTCCAATAGGATTCAATTGTGTTAGATAAATTTGCATGGAAAGGAAATATTTTGTGGTACAAGGATAGGCTGTAGCTATGCAAGAATTCAACCCTTAAGTTTAAGGTGAACATTGGTAGAACTACATGCTTCTCTAGTAGGTGGGGACTCTAGATTCTTGAAAACTTATCATATAATCAAGTAATCTTTCTTTAGGGAGGGGCTAAAAGGGATGTTCAAAATTTTGTAGCAGAATGCATGGTATGTCAACAAAATAAAGGGGAGACAATTAAGACTCTAGGTCTTCTTTAGCTCTTACCTATCTCAAGTCAACAATGGGAGGAGGTATCTATGGATTTCAACATAAGTTTGCTAGATCTAAAGGAAAAAATGTCATCATAGTGTTTGTGGACCATCTCACCAAATATGCACAATTTTGTGTTTTGGCACACCCATTGGTAGCAAGCACTGCAGCAACAACCTTTATGAATACTATTCAGAAACTACACAGGACTCCAAAAGTTATAGTAAGTGATTGTGATCCTATATTTACAAGTGATTTTTGGACTAGCTTATTTTCATTTTTGGGAACTCATCTTGCTCGTAGTTCATCATATCATCCGCAATTTGATGGAGAGATGGAGGTCGTCAATAAATGCGTGGAAGGGTATCTCTGATCTTTTACTTTAAATAAACAAAAGAGATGTGTGTAATGGCTACCATTAGTAGAATGATGGTATAACACTTCCTTCCATACTTCTTCCAAGATGTCTCTATTTTTGGTACTATATGGGTACCAACCATCAATCACCTCTTCATTAAGGGCTCAACCAAAGGTTCAAACAATTGAAGAACACATTCAACATCAACAAGAGGTACTTGCTAGTCTCTAAGAGAACCTAGCAATGTCACAAAACAAATTGAAGCAACAAGCTGATCAACACCATAGTGAAAGGAATTTTGATGTGGGAAATTGGGCCTTTGTGCAACTACAACCATATAAGAAAATGTCTCTAAAACAAAAAAAAATAAAGATAACAAGCTTGCACCCAAGTACTATGGTCCTTATAAGGTTTTGCAAAAGATTGGTAGTATACCATATAAATTGGAGTTACCTATGTCAACAAAAAATCATCTAGTTTTCCATGTTTCATGCTTGAAGAAGGTTATTGGGAAAAAAGTTGTAACACAAACTGAGTTACTAGATCTTGATGAGGAGGGAAGAATAGTTATGGATCTTAAGGGAATTCTTCAAACATGCACCAAGAGGCTACAAACAGGGGAAATCATAAAGTATTTGATAAAATTGAAGAACGCTCCAGTCGAAAAAGCTAGTGGGAAAATGAGGATTTTATGCAAAAGCATCCACATTTGATTAGTGCTAAGGACAATGCTTCTTTGAAGAGGGGGCATGCTATGCCCTTAATCATATATATGCTTAGGGTTATGAGTAGTCATCTTGTGGCTACCTTAACTCCTAATTAAGTTATATAATCATTATTATAGTCATATATAGGTAGTTAGATTGTCTTAGGGGCTATAATTAAGTATCTAAGCTAGCTTGGGTGGAAGCCATAGCATAATTAAGTATATATAGGAGCTAGTGGTAAGTTTATTATCATCATATTATGAATTATGTTCTCATTGGAGATTTATGGAGGTTTGTCCCCTCAAAGTGGCTTGTTATTCTAAATTATTATCAAGTATTTGTAGCATATTTCTTATTATATTCTTCTCTTGTGCAAGTTATTTCATTACACACTCCACCCCTTGCTATCATTGTAGTTACACCTCTCATTATTATAATAATTAGGAGTTATTAGTCAATAGTCTATTTATTGTGAGAATAGGTCCACAAGTAGCTTGAAAAATTCTCACATTGCCAAACTACAAAAAAAAAACCGCTAAACCGGTGCCAAGAAAATAAAGGCAAATATTTATTTCAAGTCAACAACGAGAGGAGGTATCTATGGATTTCAACATAGGTTTGCCTAGATCTAAAGGAAAAAATGTCATCATAGTTTTTGTGGACCATCTCACCAAATATGCACAATTTTGTGTTTTGGCACACCCATTGGTAGCAAGCACTGCAGCAACAACCTTTATGAATACTATTCAGAAACTACACAGGACTCCAAAAGTTATAGTAAGTGATTGTGATCATATATTTACAAGTAATTTTTGGACTGGCTTATTTTCATTTTTGGGAACTCATCTTGCTCGTAGTTCATCATATCATCCCCAATCTAATGGATAAATGGAGGTGGTCAATAAATGCTTGGAAGGGTATCTCCAATCTTTTACTTTAGATAAACAAAAGAGATGGGTGTAATGGCTACCACTAGTAGAATGATGGTATAGCACTTCCTTCCATACTTCTTCCAAGATGTCTCTATTTTTGGTACTATATGGGTACCAACCATCAATCACCTCTTCATTGAGGGCACAACCAAAGGTTCAAACAATTGAAGAACACATTCAACATCAACAAGAGGTACTTGCTAGTCTCTAAGAGAACCTGGCAATGGCACAAAACAAAATGAAGCAACAAGCTGATCAACACCATAGTGAAAGGAATTTTGATGTGGGAGATTGGGCCTTTGTGCAACTACAACCATATAAGCAAATGTCTCTAAAACAAAAAAAAGAAAGATAACAAGCTTGCGCCCAAGTACTATGGTCCTTATAAGGTGTTGCAAAAGATTGGTAGTCTAGCATATAAATTGGAGTTATCTATGTCAACAAAAATCATCTAGTTTTCCATGTTTCATGCTTGAAGAAGGTTATTGGGAAAAAATTTGTAACGCAGACTGAGTTACCAGAGCTTGATGAGGAGGGAAGAATAGTTTTGGATCTTGAGGTAATTCTTCAAACACGCACCAAGAGGCTACAAACAGGGGAAATCATAAAGTATTTGATAAAATGGAAGAACACTCTAGTCGAAGAAGCTAGTGGGAAAATGAGGATTTTATGCAAAAGCATCCACATTTGATCAGTGCTAAGGATAATTCTTCTTTGAAGAGGGGGCATGCTATGCCCTTAATCCTATATGTGCTTAGGGTTATGAGTAGTCATCTTGTGGCTACCTTAACTCCTAATTAAGTTATATAATCATTATTATAGTCATATATAGGTAGTTAGATCATCTTAGGGGTTATAATTAAGTATCTAAGTTGGCTTGGGTGGAAGCCATAGCATAATTAAGTATATATAGGAGCTAGTGGTAAGTTTATTATCATCATATTATGAATTATGTTCTCATTGGAGATATATGGAGGTTTGCCCCCCTCGAAGTGGCTTGTTATTCTAAATTATTATCAAGTATTTGTAGCATATTTCTTATTATATTCTTCTCTTGTTCAAGTTATTTCATTACACACTCCACCCCTTGCTATCATTGTAGTTATACCTCTCATTATAATAATAATTAGGAGTTTTCAATAGTCTATTTATTGTGAGAATAGGTCCACAAATAGCTTGAAAAATTCTCACATTGCTAAACTACAAAAAATAAACTGCCAAACCAATGCCAAGAAAATAAAGGCAAATATCTATTGTAGATAAAGGCAAATATTTGTTGTAAATTGATATTTATTAATTCGTCATAGAATACACCCTAGAGTTTACAAGTATGAATTCATTTTTTTTCCTAGCCACTCCATGTCGACAAGTATGAGGCTATTTAATAAGGATCATTAATATTGATGAAGAGTGTGATAGCTACAACTTGCATATCTAATGAATTTTACCTTGGGCTTCGGTGTTTTGCATGCTAGCCATGTGTCTGTGTATCCCATGTATACCTATTTCCATTACACTTGAAGGATGATAAGTCATCATGAATAGAACTCCCTAAACTTCTTTATATTGTTCCAATAGTTTTCTTTAGCTTACGATTAGATGTGGCTAAACCCTCTGATTCTCTCATCCCCAAGTTTTTTAGGTCATCCAAATGACTGAGTTGGTGCAACAACAAAATAGATATTAATGATTGATCACTTATTTTATCTCTTTGACTTATGATTTTACATTCTACCTTGTCTCTTCTCTGCCTTAGATGCTTCGGCAAGGAAATCATCAACATGAGCATTCACAATTATTATTGTTGTTGAAGTAAATTTCTTGCAAATTGGGCAAATCTTGATTGTAGAAGCTTCATCATTGCTAATGTTAGAAAGATATGATGTGTAACCGACACAGATTTAATTGCTTGAGAATTTAGATTTTCAATATCGTTTCTCTTAGATTGCTTTGAAATTGATGCTATTGGTACCTGATCATTTGGTACTTCTATAGCCTTTCATGTTTCCTCATGGATACTTACATCCATAAATATTTTGTAATATATTTGCTTCAAATCAAATGTAAAGATCCAAGCTAGGCTTTGGTTGAAAAAATATTTGTGCATCCTCCATGTGTCCAAGCATGAATCCACACATCCCATGCCATGCTTCACAAAATGCACTCACAGGAGAAAACTCAATACAACAACAGCCTCACACACAACCTCCCGTACAACCAAGATAATCAATTAGCCAACCCAAACTAATGACCATGTGCATGCTTTTATAAATCAAGCTCACACAAATACAAGATGTAGTATTGGGTAAACCATGTTGAATACAATGAACACTGAGAGGGGGGGTGAATCAGTGTTCTACAAAACCATTTATACACTTGCTCTTTTATCCATTTACCAAATTCAATTATGTGAAAGCAGATTAAACAAATGAATAGCAACCACAAAGACATAACACATGAACACTAGGATTTTTACGTGGAAAACCCAAGGAGGGAAAAACCACAAAGAGTGTTAGCTCTTAATAAATTATTATAGCACAATACTGAATTACAAGAGGCTCACTGCCCAGAGCTCACTGCTCAAGAAAAAGGCTCACTGCCAATTAGAAGAAGAAAGAAGAAGGGTGGCTCACTACCAAAAATGAATTGTTGTGATTACATCTACTTATGCATGGTTATAGTTCCAATTAAGCTCATAAACACTGACTCAGAACTCTTCATTTAGTTCTGCCCCTTGTTTCTCTGCTCTGCTCTTACATATGCTCAAGATCTCTCTTCATTTGTTGTGGCCATTCTATCTTCACATATTTCACATCCACATACATCACATTGTACATGACCACTCTCAAACACCGAAATCCATCCTCTATTTATTTCCTCAACTAAATCTTTCTCATGATCAGGTCGGCAAGTAAACTGTGAAACGTGTATACCAAGTGTTATATCTTGTCGGCTTGTTCTTGTGTTAAATCTTCAATGTGGATCCAAACCATCATGTACATGTCTTCATATGTTTCATCTCTAATCATACAACCACTTACATTTATCATCCAGCTCAAATTTCTTCTCTGCATAAGGATTTAACTAGCCTGTCGGCTTGTTCCTTAATAACATATATGATAGGTTCCTCTATCACATCACAACTCATGTTGCAGACCAAATGGAACTTCATGAATCATATTTAGCAATCATTATTGATCTCTTAACATGTCTTCAGCTCTGCAGAACAAAACATGCTAATGCGGAGAAATGCAGACCACTTCATTCTGCATTGTTCATTGTTTCTGTCTTATTTCTGCTGACCCGGACTTAGCCTTTTCATAAGATGACTTCCGGAGGAAGTCTTGACCTGATTATTGGAATATAAGAGAAATAGGTATCTATGAATATCATACCTAAACTGCATCTTCATATCTTATCTTGCGGAGGATCCTTTTTCTGTCTCATACCTAAACATTTTCCATACTTAGCCATTTTAGGACTTCCAAACCAAAATGCTTGTACCTTATTGCCAGATTAGGATTGTCTTCCAGAGTAATGTGTCTTTTCCATTGTGATGAATGATCTTTGCCTTTTTGCCATCAATGAAAACACTCAAGTCTAATACATATCAGTGTCTCTTGCCAACAATCTCCCCCTTTGGCATTGATGGCAACACTTAGTAAAAATACTTGTCTACTCCCCTTTACTATATACACTCTGAATTTGTTCTCCACCTTAGTTGATTAGTCATTTTTTACTCATCCTCTTCTCCCCCTTTGTCATCAATGGAAAAGGTGTATGAACTGGAGTCAAAATTTTGTCAAAACTGTAAAAAATTGCTATACTCTGCCGCATATATACAAGTACAATCTTCATCTTAATTTTACATGAGTTGCAGGATATCACCAAAAATGGTCTTCATTTGAGATAGCTCCTCATCCCACGCCTTCTTAGTATTGTCCAAAATTATCTCCTCTGCCTCCTTGACCACTTTATCAGTTTCCCCTAACATCAATGAATTCATCCTTTTCTTGGTCCTAAAGGTATCCTTGAGTTCCTTAGAAATTTTGGCTTCCTCTTTAGGAGTGATCTCGCGACTCATCCTTGTTAGTACATGCTATCTGAGCTCAATGTCTTTGGCCATAGCAGTTTCTTTTCTAGTAGATAATATGCTACCCAATGTGTTAGGAAGATTAGAAATGATTTCAATGAGGGCTCTATTGTATATGTTAAGATACTTTATGGTAGCATCTTCTAAAATCCTTTTATCAGCATCATTGTAATCATCATAAAATTTAGCCACAGGTTTCAGATTTCCATCAACAGTAACATACTTTAATACATCTGCAAGTGTTAATGTGGCTTGAGACTCATCTACCTTCTGTCTTTTGCTAGGTTTCTCCCTTCCAGAGGGCTTCTCCTTGCTACTTCCAAAGGCTTTAGTAGCCTTAGCTTTCATCTTTTTGACATCTTTATCAGACTTAGTCTCTTCTTCATCTTTTTCACTTACAAGTTTAAATACATTCTTCTACCTTTTGTTTTCTATCTTTTTGCTCCTTTGTCAGTTGGCTTCTTTACATATTCCTTTAAGCTAGCAGATGTGGGACCAGAAGAGGAGGCAGAGCTTCTGGTAGACCTCTTTGTTGCTTGAGGTCTTTCTTCTTTTTCTTTAGGTTCATCTAGAACCTTAGCTCTTTCACTTTCTTTCTTTTCCCTTGCCTGCCTGACTTGTTCCTTTGTGAATCCATATCTTATAGCAATTTATTCTACTTCTTTTCTCACATTCCTGGTGGATTCTATTTATCTGAGTTCAACATGTAGTTTCACAGACAACTCTTCATATGTTCCAAATCTTTCTTCTTTTTTGTCCTTAGGTTTGCTCAGCATGTGTTGAGCATAGTTATCTAATATTTGTCCATCCACTTCATAATCCATTGGCATTATCTAGACTGTCCTAGGCTCAACAACCTCCATCAAACATTGATTTTTTGTAACCACAAAACATATAGTGTCCTTATACTTGTCAACAATTTTCTTAGGAATTCTTTCTCGAGTGCATCATGCTTTGAAATTTTTTGAAATACCCCCATAGGGATGCCTTTTTCTCATCTTGGCTTCCAATGCTACTTAAAACATTTCTAATTTGGACAGCTACGGGTTTACTAGTTAACTAGAATAGATTCTTCATTTTTGGCAACTCATTCATAAAATAGAAGAATAGACAGATGATCAACGTACCGAATTTGAATGGATAGTTTTTTCTTTCCCTGATCTTCTTTAGATTCTCTAGTAGTTGGATTCTTGGCAACTCACACAAATCATACTCAGCATTCTCTTTGACCATTTGATATGCAATGTATATTGTAGTACCGGAGACAGAGTTCTCCTGATTTGAGAAGTAAACCTTGTAACCTATGACCATAGAGGCAAATCTTATGGCATGGTTTGTGATGTCGTTTATGTTCAATGCCCTCTTGTCAAATTGGGCACCGATAGCCTCTGTGACAGTTTGATTCTTCATGGCCTTTAGCAAGGACACACCTCCGATGGAATTTAATCCTGTCACTACCCTAATTGCTTCCATAGTGATTTTGAAGGGCTGCCTCAACCACATGAATTCATCGTGAATTCAGCTTAGAATGTACCAGACCCATTCATCCTCTATGAATACAGGAAACTCTACATACTGGATGAATTTATTCTCTTCTAAGATTTTTTATTCTTCCTTTAGGTTAAATTGATCATTGCTCAGAAACTTCAAGTATAGGTCTGAGAATTTGTCGCCACCAAGCTCATCTACGGCAACATGGATATATGCCCTAACATCTTCCACATACAGAACTCTGTATGGTATTTTCAAGAATGCACCCATTGGACCAACTTCGGTTCCTTTGAAGGGATGTTTCTTGAATTTGGGTCTTGCTCATTTAGTAATATCAACAACTTGCGAAGTCACCATTTTAGAGTTTTAACAGACTCACAAATGGGGTTTGAACGAAAATACCTTGTTCCATTGAGCTAGGGTTTCCTTTATCTGAATCACTCCAAATCCTTCAGATCTTAGTTTTTTTTTCTCAAGTTTCACCTTAGTCTCTCCTGGATGTCTGATATCTTGAATGCAAAGTGATTTTGAAATCAAACAAGTCCCTTTTTATTCTCCACATGACTTGACCTAAATCATCATAAATGCTTATTTTCAAAAAGTTGCAGGTCTTCTTTGATAGATATAGTCGATCAAGATTGCTCCGCAATGTGCCACATTGACTTCTTTTCTTATAGTTTTTCTTTTAAGAGATTTGTCATATCATATTCCATCATATACCTTCGTGTCAGATTCTGACACTAACTATCTAGCTAGGGGTTTTGGATTTTCAACACTGCTCCCCCTAAGCCAGAGCTCCCAATTCACTTCCCAGAGGAAGTATCTAGACCAGAAGTTGGTGCAAATCCTTTATTGACTTCATTAGCATCTTTCCTGATCTAGATCTTGCTCATCTCATTCTTGGTTTCTACCGGATCAACCTTGTTCTTTCCCTTGACATCTCTCTGCTCTGTTTTCCCCTTCTCTGTAGGTGGTCTCTTGTTACATTTTTGCTTCTACAAAATTTGGCAAAGTGTCCGGGTTTGTTGCAATTGAAACAAACAACATTTTTCTGACCTTGATTTCTTCTATAATTGGAAATTGGCCTTGATCTACACTGACCCTATGACCATACTTATTGTATTTAAAATAGTAACCATTGAAAGATGGGTACCTTTGAGCATTTGGTTGTCTGACCAGAGATTTTTTAGGTCTTCTTTGATTCCTCACCGGATGGTTACTACCTCTTCCTTCTTTAGATCTAACTTGCCCTAAATTTGAACTTTCTCCCTTTTCAAATCCCAAGCCTTGCTTATCATCTAGATACTTTTGACTAGCCAGCAACTCATCAAGTTTTACAGAGCTTATTTTGAATTTTTCTTTGTAGCTGTTGGCTGCTTCTATATCAAACTTTAAGAGAAGAACTTCTTTCCCCAATTTTTCACATTCCTCTGACTTGTGCTTCACAACTTGATTAAGATATTCCTCAATCTTGGTCTTTTCTTCAATCACCCTGAGAAGATTCTTTGTGGATTCACTTGCTTGTTTTAGTTGCTCAGATAATTCTTTCCTTCTTTCCTGAGATTTGTTGATTTGCTCCTTTAGTTTCAAAATACAATCATCAACATCTTTGATATTGTCTTGCAAATCCTTGATGTCTGTTGTGGAATTGTCAAGATCCTCTAGAGTTGCTTCGAGTTGTTCATTGTTGACATAAACATGATCACCAATCACAATGCTACCAAGATGACTTGCTTCAGGATAAGTGAGATACCTTTTTGATGCCATGAGAACATCTTCCCAGATCTTCCTCAAGTTGTTAAGCTTCTTCCAAGGAACCTTGCTCTAATACCAATTGTTGAATACAATGAACACTGAGAGGGGGGGTGAATCAGTGTTCTACAAAACCATTTATGTACTTGCTCTTTTATCCATTTACCAAATTCAATTATGTGAAAGTAGATTAAACAAATGAACATCAACCACAAAGACATAACACATGGACACCAAGATTTTTACATGGAAACCTAAGGAGGGAAAAACCATAGAGAGTGTTAGCTCTCATTATATTATTATAGCACAATATCGAATTACAAGAGGCTCATTGCCTTAGGGCTCACTGCTGGTGCAGGAGCACCAAGGCTCAATGCAGCCGTACATAGTTTTTGGTTTGTCAATTTTGAGTTTGCAGCTTGTGTTTTTGTTTTTGGAGTTTTTCGAGCATTTTGAAGGTGTTCGGCATTTTGTTCAACAGCTGAACCATCCGGTTGAACCCCACAGTTGAACCCGCGCCAAGGTTCAATGGTTCATTGGAATCATTGGTCACTTTGTTGATCGGCACTTGTTGATCGGTTGAACCTTGCTGTTGAACCATTTCGTTGAACCCGCGGTTGAACCTCGCGCCAGGGTTCAACGGTTCAACAGTTTTATATTTCTGTCTGGTGAAGTTAGAGTGTTGGTCCATTTGTTCAACGGTTGAACCACGCCGTTGAACCTCTTCATTGAACCTTTCGATTGAACCCGCTGTTGAGGTTCAAAGGTTCAACGGGTTCATGCATAGAGGATGGTGGAGTTGAAAACACCGATCATTTTGTTGGAGGTTGAAACTCACGGTTGAACCTGGTGATTGAACCATTGTTGTGGTTCAATGGTTCAGCGAAGGAGTATGTATCGCAGTGATAAAAGGCATCAGCACAAGCTTCAATTCTTGCGCCGACGATGTATTGTCACACCGACAGAGAGGAATGGAGGAAGCACATCGGCATACGGTAAAGTGTCGGAATGACTTGAAGAGCGCTGGCCGATAGACTAAGTCTCCCCGATGGTAAACAGATCAAAGTGTGCATCGGTGTAAGAATTAAGATCGGTGAGTAGAAAAGAAATTTCGCCGACGTTGGTAGCTCTTGCCGATGGGAGTCTACGGGATACAAAGGTCATCGAGATGAGGTGATATATCGGAAGAAGGGACTTAGGCTAGGCCGAAAGTCATTCGTTTTGCCGATACAATGTGTTGGAGAGACATCATGGTAAGTCTGGCCGACTGTCAAGAAAATGTAGAATTCAACCGGCAGTTAGAATACGAACCATCTGGTAACTGAACCGTCTTGTAACAGACATGGAATTCATATAAAATGTAACATTCTTCCTGTAGAGAGTGTGGGGAGGAGAAGAATCGAAGAAGGGAATTTTGATGTGTAAAGCATTTTGATGTAATTAGAATTTTAAAGAGAAATAAAGTACAGCAGTTCGATCATCTGTGTATTTTCTTTTCTGTTTTCAGTTTACCATTCTACAGTAGATTAGTCTTTCTGTTTCTGAAATTTTGTTTTCTTTTGCAAACCATGACTCTGTTTTGATGATTCTTCAAATCCCAATGTACAGTATGGAGATCATCAAACAGAGCCATGATTTTTGTTTGTTTTCTTTTGTGGGGTGGTCGGATTGCCAGCTAGAGGTAATGCATGCTTGTTCTAGGCGAGCTCAGTGAGGAGTCCGGCTAGATAAACAAGTAGGAAAAATAGATTTGCAGGGGTGGAAAAATAGAGAGAAGGAAAGTGAGTACCAAGCAGTCCAGACCCTTGAACAGAGTGAGAAGGGTGGGCAACAGGCTCAGAAAGTTATGTGCCATTGAGGCAGCATCTCGGAAAGCAGTGAGGACAAGGTATGTGTCCCACACCAAGTAGTGAAGTAGAGTTTTCCATCTCTGCAAAGAGTATGTCTTTTAGCACTTTGAATTGGTAGGAAGGCTAGAGTTGTCAAATGGTCTTGTACACCTACAGGATGCAGAAGCAGGCAGCCTAGAGTCCTCCCTATCAAATTGGTATCAGAGCCAGGTTGATTTGGGTTATTCCTAGATAGGAATAGAAGAGTTGTATGTCATCATCGAGTTCAAGTGAGTCTGTTAGTTCATCCAAGAAAATGGTGACTAATGCAGAGTTAGCAAAGAAGGTTGAAGATCAAGAAGAGGAGAATAGACTCCTACAAGAAAAACTAGCAGAAATGGAGAGTAAGCTAGGTGTAATGTTGCAAAAGACTGAAGAAGTCAGCCAGAGAGTTAAAAATTCTGAGGATAAGGGAAAAGGTGTATCTGTAGAAGATGAAGAGCCCACACCTAATCCTAAATTGGAAGAAGAACCATTCTTGAAAGCTTTGAAAGCAATGAGTGGTAAAACATTGGAAGGAGTACCACTTTTCAGTGGGAAAATGGACCTAGATTTGGTCATGGAGTGGATAGAAGGACTTGAAAATCACTTTGAATGTGATGGTGTAAGCGAGGCACAGAAAGTAAAGGTGGCCAAATCCAGACTCAGGGGAGCTGCCTTAACCTGGTGGAAATTTGTGCAGACTGAAAGAGCAAAAGAAGATAAGAAGCCCATAGCTACTTGGAAGGGAATGGTAGCTAAAATCAAAGAAGCATATATGCTAGAAGATTATGAAATACAGTTGCATAGGAAGAGACAGAATCTGAGACAAAAGGAATTAGATGTCAGTGCATACACTGAAGAATTCCAAAAGCTATGCTTAAGGTCCAAAGTAATGGAGGATGAAAGCATAAAGGTAGCAAGGTACCTTAATGGTCTGAAGTGGAATATACAAGAAGAAATCAGTTTATTGTGCCCTACCACAGTGCAAAAATGCTATCAGCTAGCATTGAAAGTGGAGGAAAAGAATAAGAGGAAACAAGACTCAAATAGCAGAGGAAGAGGAAGAGGCAGAGATAACAGAGGACATAGAGGAGGTTTTGGTGGAAGAAATACTGACAATAGATCCCAAGCAGAATCCAAACTCACAGAGCAGAGTGGGGAGTCGAGTGGTAGAGGAAACCACAGAGGAAGAGGATCTAACAGAGGAAGGTCAGGAGGATCAGGCAGAGGATCCTATTTCACTAACATGAAGTGTTACAACTGTGGCAATCTAGGTCATCCAGCATATAGGTGTCCAGAAAAGGCCACATCCTCTTCTCAAGGAGGTGATAAGAGAAATCACTATGTCCAAGATAATGCATCCAGCAGCCAGTCACCTAAGGTCAATCTGAACTCAGAAGATGGAGAGAACCTGATGATAAGGAGAACTTTGATGAAGGAACCAGTAAAGTCTGAACCAAGCCAGAGGAGAGCACTATTCAGAATCAAGTGCAAGATTTTGAATAAGGTATGTAAAATTATCATAGACTCAGGATCCACTGATAATATTATTTCTGATGAGGTAGTTAAGAAACTGAATTTGAAAAGAATTACTCATGCAAACCCATATAGAGTCACATGGTTGAATAAGGGTCAACATGTGGTAGTAAATGAACAAAGTTGGGTAGAGTTTAGTATAGGTGGCTACAAGGATAAGGTATTATGTGATATACTACCCATGGATGCATGCCATCTCTTATTGGGCAGACCATGGCAGTATGACTGAAAAGCAGTACATGATGGTGAGAAGAATGCCTATTCTTTTCAGAAGGATGGTGTCACCTATAAGATTCAGTCATTGGAGGATGAAGATGCAGTTCAGACAAAGAGTCCTAATATCTTGGTTGTGAGTGGAAAAGAGTTTCTGAATACTCTTAAGGAAGATGGTATTGGTTATGCCATCATAGTGAAACCAAAAGAAGGACAGCAGGGTAAGAAGACAGAGATTCCCAAAGAAGTGCAGCCTATACTGGAGAAGTATAAAGGCATAATCAGTGATGGTACACCAACCACATTGCCTCCACAGAGAGCAATAAGCCATCAGATAGACCTGATTCCAGGAGCATCTTTGCCAAACAAGGCACCTTACAAGATGACTCCAGATCAGCACAAAGAGATTTCCAGGCAAGTGCAGGAATTGCTAGATCAAGGATTGATCAGGAAGAGTATTAGTCCTTGTGCAGTGCCCACAGTGTTGGCACCCAAGAAAGGAGGATCATGGAGATTGTGTACAGATGCCAGAGCCATAAACAAGATAACTATAAGGTATAGATTCCTAATTCCCAGAATTGAAGATCTCATGGACTGTATTGGAAAAGCAAAGTATTTCACCAAGATAGACCTGAAGAGTGGTTACCACCAAATAAGAATCAAGGAAGGTGACAAGTGGAAGACAGCCTTCAAGACCACAGAAGGACTGTATGAATGGCTTGTTATGCCATTTGGTCTATCAAATGCACCCAACACCTTTATGAGACTCATGAATGAAGTCCTAAAGGATTACATTGGTAAATTTGTTGTTGTTTTTCTAGATGATATTCTAATTCTTAGTCAGACCAAGGAAGAACATCTAGAACATGTAAATACTGTTTTGCAAAAATTACATGATGAACAACTAACCATCAATCTGGAGAAGTGTGAATTCATGAAGCAGGAATTGGTATACCTTGGTTTTGTGGTGTCCCAGGGAGAGTTGAAGATGGACAAGTCCAAAGTAGAAGCCATATTGAGCTGGCCTACTCCCAGAGCAGCCACAGAGGTGAGAAGTTTTCATGGCTTAGCCCAGTTTTACAGAAAGTTTATCAGAAATTTCAGTGGAATATGTGCACCTATGTTGGATACAATTAAGGGTGGAATGAAAGCAAAATTCAGATGGACACCAGCTGCAGATAGAAGTTTTGAAAGGTTGAAGAAAGAGGTAGTAACACAACCTATTTTGTTGTTGCCTAGTTTTGATAAGCTATTTACTGTTGAATGTGATGCAAGTAATATAGCTATAGGAGCAGTGCTAAATCAGGAAAACAGACCTGTAGCCTTTTTCAGTGAGAGGCTGAATGAAGCAAAGAGTAAGTACTCTTCATATGACTTAGAGTTGTATGCGCTAGTCCAAGCATTGAGGAAGTGGAGACATTATCTCCTACCTAAAGAATTTGTGGTCTACATAGATAACCAAGCTCTGAGTTTTCTGAACTCACAGGATAAGTTAAGCAGCAGGCATATCAAATGGATGGAGTACCTGCAGTCTTATACCTTTACAATTAAGCATAAGAAGGGGCAACTGAACAGAGTTGCAGATGCTTTGAGCAGAAGATTGCTCACAGTGCAGGAAGTGCAATTGAAGAGCATTGGGATTGAAGATTTCAAGAATCTTTACCAAGATGATGAAGATTTTGCTGAGGCATACAAGGTATGTCAAGATTTTGAGAATCACTTTCACAGTGAATTTGCAGATTTCACCTTACAGCAGGGATTGCTATTCAAAGGTGGACAATTATGTGTGCCAAGAGGATCTATGAGAGAAAATCTCATACAAGAGAAGCATAATGGCAGTCTGAGCGGCCATTTTGGTCTGAACAAGACACTGGAGCTAGTCCAAAGGTTCTATCATTTGCCAAGGATGCACAAAGACATCAGAAGGTATGTAGAGCAGTGTACTGTATGTCAGAAGGCCAAGGGAACCACTTCTAATGCAGGACTGTACCAACCCTTACCCATTCCTTCCAGGCCATGGGAATGTGTAAGCATGGATTTTGTAGTTGGTTTGCCTAAGACTAAGACTGGTTATGATAGCATATATGTAGTAGTGGACAGGTTTAGCAAGATGAGCCATTTCATTCCCTGTAAAGTGACTCATGATGCCAGTCATATAGCACACTTGTTTTTCAGAGAAGTGATCAGAATTCATGGACTTCCAGCAAGCATTGTGTCTGACAGAGATGCTAAATTCATGGGGCATTTCTGGAAAACATTGTCGCAGAGGTTGGGAACAAATTTGTCTTTCAGTTCAGCATATCACCCACAGACAGATGGTCAGACAGAGGTGGTAAACAGGACATTGGGCAACCTGTTAAGGTGTATAACCAAAGAATATGGACAGAGTTGGGATCTTGTCATTCATCAGGCAGAATTTGCCTATAATGATAGTGTGAATAGGACTACTGGTAAGAGTCCATTCGAAATAGTCTATGGAATGCATCCCAGAGGTATATGTGAGCTCAGAATTATGGGAAACATGGAGAATAGAAGTGGACATGCAGAGGATTTTGCACAATCCATGAAAGAAGTGCATGAGCAGGTGAAGAAAACCTTGACAGAGAACACACAGAAGATCAAGGATAGAGTAGATGCTCACAGAAGGGATATTCAGTTTGAGGTTGGTGATCTGGTTATGGTGCACTTGAACAAAGCCAGAATGCAGAAAGGAATGCCAACCAAACTGCAGATGAGGAGAATTGGTCCTTGCAGAATCCTGAACAAGTATGGAAATAATGCATACAGAATTGAATTGCCAGAAGATTTGGCAATCTCACCAGTGTTTAATGTCCAAGACCTGGTGCAATACAGGGGTCCTCAATCAGCAGCAAATGGATCCATTTCAGAGAAGGGACAGACAGCAATAGATGTGACTTTGCCATTACAACCCAAACTACAGGCAGAGCGAATACTGGATTCCAGAGTACAGAAGCAAACTAGACATGGTGTCTACATGGAGCATTTGGTTAAGTGGAAGCAGTTGCCTGAAACAGAAGCTACCTGGGTTGCAGAGTTAGAATTCAAAAAGAGGGGCATTGATTTTGCCTCATTGTCACCGGAGGTGACTTAGCTTCTTCCCGCACAGGGGGAGTATGGTGCAGGAGCACCAAGGCTCAATGCAGCCGTACATAGTTTTTGGTTTGTCAATTTTGAGTTTGCAGCTTGTGTTTTTGTTTTTGGAGTTTTTCGAGCATTTTGAAGGTGTTCGGCATTTTGTTCAACAGCTGAACCATCCGGTTGAACCCCACAGTTGAACCCGCGCCAAGGTTCAATGGTTCATTAGAATCATTGGTCACTTTGTTGATCGGTTGAACCTTGCTGTTGAACCATTTCGTTGAACCCGCGGTTGAACCTCGCGCCAGGGTTCAACGGTTCAACAGTTTTATATTTCTATTTGGTGAAGTTAGAGTGTTGGTCCATTTGTTCAACGGTTGAACCGCGCCGTTGAACCTCTTCGTTGAACCTTTCGATTGAACCCGTTGTTGAGGTTCAAAGGTTCAACGGGTTCATGCATAGAGGATGGTGGAGTTGAAAACGCTGATCATTTTGTTGGAGGTTGAACCTGGTGATTGAACCACTGTTGTGGTTCAATGGTTCAGCGAAGGAGTATGTATCGCGGTGATAAAAGGCATCGGCACAAGCTTCAATTCTTGCGCCGACGATGTATTGTCACAATGACAGAGAGGAATGGAGGAAGCACATCGGCATATGGTAAAGTGTCGGAATGACTTGAAGAGCGCTGGCCGATAGACTAAGTCTTCCCGATGGTAAACAGATCAAAGTGTGCATCGGTGTGAGAATTAAGATCGGTGAGTAGAAAGGAAATTTTGCCGACGTTGGTATCTCTTGCCGATGGGAGTCTACGGGATACAAAGGTCATCGGGATGAGGTGATATATCGGAAGAAGGGACTTAGGCTAGGCCGATAGTCATCCGTTTTGCCGATACAATGTGTTGGAGAGACATCATGGTAAGTCTGGCTGACTGTCAAGAAAATGCAGAATTCAACCGGCAGTTAGAATATGAACCGTCTGGTAACTGAACCGTCTTGTAACAGACATGGAATTCATATAAAATGTAACATTCTTCCTGTAGAGAGTGTGGGGAGGAGAAGAATCGAAGAAGGGAATTTTGATGTGTAAAGCATTTTGATGTAATTAGAATTTTAAAGAGAAATAAAGTACAACAGTTCGATCATCTGTGTATTTTCTTTTCTGTTTTCAGTTTACCATTCTATAGTAGATTAGTCTTTCTATTTTTGAAATTTTGTTTTCTTTTGCAAACCATGACTCTGTTTTGATGATTCTTCAAATCCCAATATACAGTATGGAGATCATCAAACAGAGCCATGATTTTTGTTTGTTTTCTTTTGTGGGGTGGTCGGATTGCCGGCTAGAGGCAATGCATGCTTGTTCTAGGTGAGCTCAGTGAGGAGTCCGGCTAGATAAACAAGTAGAAAAAATAGATTTGCAGGGGTGGAAAAATAGAGAGAAGGAAAGTGAGTACCAAGCAGTCCAGACCCTTGAACAGAGTGAGAAGGGTGGGCAACGGGCTCAGAAAGTTATGTGCCATTGAGGCAGCATCTTGGAAAGCAGTGAGGACAAGGTATGTGTCCCACACCAAGTAGTGAAGTAGAGTTTTCCATCTCTGCAAAGAGTATGTCTTTTAGCACTTTGAATTGGTAGGAAGGCTAGAGTTGTCAAATGGTCTTGTACACCTACAGGATGCAGAAGCAGGCAGCCTAGAGTCCTCCCTATCAACTGCTTAAGAAAAAGGCTCACTACCAATTAGAAGAAGAAAGAAGAAGAAGGGTGGATCACTGTCAAAAATGAACTGCTATGATTGCATCTACTTATGCATGGTTATAGTTCCAATTAAGTTCATAAGCACTGACTCAGAACTCTTCATTTAATTCTGCCCTTGTTTCTCTACTCTGCTCTTACATATGCTCAAGATCTCTCTTCATTTGCTGTGAACATTCTATCTTCGCATATTTTGCATCCACATACATCACATCACACACCACCACTCTCAAACACTAAAATCCATCCTCTATTTATATCCGCAACTAAATCTTTCTCATGATTAGGTTAGAAAGCAAAATGTGAAACGTGTATACCAAGTGTTATATCATGTTGGCTTGTTCTTGTGTTAAATCTTCAATGCGGATCTGAACCATCGTGTACATGTCTTCATATGTGTCGGCTCTAATCACACAACCACTTACATTTATCATCCAACTCAAATATCTTCTCCGCATAAGGATTTAACAAGCATGTTAGTTTGTTCCTTAATAAAATATATGATAGGTTTCTCTTTCACATCACAACTCATGCTGCAGACCAAATGGGACTTCATGAATCATATTCAGCAATCATTATTGATCTCTTAACATGTGTTTAGCTCTGTAGAACAAAACATGTTACTGTGGAGGAATGCGGACCACTTCATTTTGCACTGTTCACTGTTTCTGTCTTACTTCTGCTGACCTGGACTTAGCCTTTTCATAAGATGACTTCTAGAGGAAGTCATGACTTGATTAATGGAATATAAGAGCAATAGGTATCTATGAATATCATACATGAACTGCATCTTCACATCTTATCTTGCAGAGCAGTACTGATCCTTCTTCTGTCTCATACCTGAACATTTTCCATACTTAGCCATTTTAGGACTTTTGGACCAAAATGCTTGTACCTTATTGCCGGATTAGGATTGTCTTCCAGAATAATGTGTCTTTTCCATTGTGATGAATGATCTTTGCCTTGTTTCCATCAATGACAACACTCAAGTCTAATACATATCAGTGTCTCTTGCCAACAAACCATGTGTTCCAAAACCATGTGAACACAAAAACAATTCACCCCAAAATTAAATATTTGCCACAAATATTAAATATTTGTCTTATGTCTCCTACACAAAATATCTAACCCAATGTTACATACAACTTATACAAGTGGACCCTGTACGCTCAAAATCGTGACTCTGATTGCATGGGACTATTGGGTCAGATTTTGTCATGCACACGGACCCTTCCCTGCTTTCCATGGGGCGATTTGCCACATCACTCTCACTCACATGGAAGTAGCTAGTTGAGAGGAGGTGAGACACGGTGAGGGTCTGCCTCGTTGTAGAGCTGGACATCACGGAGAGCAGTTGGCAAGTACTGTGGCCTTTGTTTTTGTGTGCTAAGTTGTATGTTTCGTTCGATTGAAGTTGTAGTTGAGATAACCCTGTGACCCAAAGGGTCACTGGTTTCTCTTCTCCTATTAGGGTTTCTTAGATTCCACCTCTATGTGGGTAGGTGATTCTATTTGTTTATATCCTCTTGTCTTTCTATGCATTGAACAAGTTCTTGTTGTTTTTGGAGTTGTCTAGTTTCTTCTAACAGTAAGAGGACGAATGGGTCTCCTTGTGGTAGAACAAATGTTTCTTGTTGTGGTCTTGGATCGATCTCCTCAATCTCGTCATGAATATCCTTCACCTCTCCTTTGACTCCTAGGCACATTCGTGAGCCAGGATAGAGGTAGTTGTGTGATTGCTATCCTTAACTAGATTTAGGGTTTTGACCTAGGGTTTGACTTTATTTTGACTTGTTTTTACCTCATGATGGAATCGAGGGTTTGATTGGATCAGTTAACTGTGGTTACCTCATGATGACTTCGAGGGTTTGCAATTTTGTCTATTCTAGGGTTTTTATATGCATGCAAAGCTAAATGATATGCAAGACATTTTTTTGTGCTTTTAGTATTTTGGAAATAAAAAGTGCTTTTAATCTATGAAAGGGAAATATGTATGCAATCTAATATGATTTTCTTGATGCAAAGTTAATCTATGTTTTTTGGGTTTTTGATGATTTTGAAGTAATATAATGTAAAGAAAGAGGGAAAATGCTTCTTCTGATAATCTAGATCTAGAAATATGAAAACAACTAATCTAACATGCAAGATCTAACTATCAAGGAAAAAGTAATGTTTTACTATTCCCAAGAGCAAATTTGGTTTTCTAATTACTATTAAATTGAACAAAATAATGAAGGAACCTCAGAGAAACAAAGATTTGTGTGACTACACTACCCTCAGCAATCCTTGATAATGGCAACCTCAAGTCCTTTTGTAGCAGCGAGAGATCCTCTTGATGACAAAATGACACAAAGAAGCAAAAATAAGCTTTGATGAAGCTTGAATGATCTCAATGAGAGCTCTGGTTGAGCACAATCGCATAGAATGAAGCAGCGTAACGTTGCTTGGTTGAACAAATAAAGCAAAAGGCACCTTCATCCTATGAGAGCATTTGAATGCTAAGTTGGAGAGTAAGAACATGCAAGAGTTGTGTGCACAATGAATTTGCCTCCCTTTGTGCTTAAGGGAGGGGGGTATTTATAGGTTAGAAGAAGGGATGAGAGGTGGAATTGATTGAGAAGCTAACTCAATTGATTGAAGAGTTAACAAGGATGATTGGGGAGTTAACAAGGTTGATTACCCAATGAACTCAACTAACTATGGACTGATAAATCAATTATAGCTTATCATTGGAGAGGAAATGGAGGTGAGGGAATGCATGAGATTGATTGAAAGTTAATTTGAGATCAAATAGAGCTAATTATGCATGTGTGGGTGCATGAAATAGTTAACTCTATATTAGGCATCAAAAATCATGCAAACTAGAAGAAAAACAGGCAAAAATGAAGCAAAAACGAGTGAGAAACTTGAGTTTTTCCATGGCTGTGAAATGGCAGGATCACCCTTTTTGCCAGTAGGGTCATCCTTGGGCAACCATGGGTCACCCGGAGGGAGATCTAGGTTGGACAGGGTCTTATGCAGAAAATCAGGTTGGGAGATACAAGAAGAGAAGAAAAGGAGGGGTTCTGCCTCCAGGAACAAGTCAATCATGTGCAAGAATCCAATCTCCACTTGCACCTATAGGATCTCCTAGGGGAGATTTGGAAATAATAGGGGGAGACTTGGATTGGTTGAGCGGAACTAAAAACCAAAAGTGGGAGATGGATAGGGGGGACCTATAGAAGGCTTCTAAAGGTGCATAGGATGAAAAACATAGGGGAAAGGTGAAAACTCACCTACAAGACACTCACAAGGCTTAGGAGCAAGGTCAAAAGCTTAGAAAATGCAAGTCGACAAGTGTCACAACAAGTGTCGAAAAGCATCGCAAATGGGGAGAGAGAAAAATTGACAAAGAGAAAACAACACAAGATAAGCAAGAGGACATGTCATTAAGAGGTTCGCTACTTTAAAGGACATTATTTCATGCTTACATGTACATGACAAGGATTTGAATCATCATAGGGGTCCTCGTGGAGGTTGTGTGTGATTTTTGTGCTTACATATTTGCCCCCTCGAGGACGGTAGTCTACATGAAAGGTAGGTACCGTTCCCAAACTAGGCCTTACCTATTGTCAATTTTCCCTCAATTTGTACCTACAATAACTAGCATCAGTCCGGCATTTAAATATATCAAAACAAATAATGAAAACTGAAATGACGAACTTAGCATGGATCATTCAAGATCGACTACTTGTTTGCCTTTGTCAGTTTGGACCTATAGGGATGAGAGAACACAAAACAATGCATGAAATGGATGCATAAAAGCAAAGAACTAATCTAAAAATGCATAAATGAAACTAAGCTAAGGGCAAACAAAGCAAGTCAAATTGTGACATTAGAGCGAAATGGCGACGGAACCATTCATGTGAGCAGTCGTTAGAAAGGTATCATCGAGGAGATCGCAAAGATGGCTGCCTCTTCTTCAACTGCGTAGAATCGGGTATGTAATCAATTAAAAACCCTTCTCTAAACCCTAGTTTGAATTGTGGAAAAATCTCTTGAAATTGTCCATTTTTGATGATTTTCTTCATTGCATTGTATTTGTCTCATCGTTTAGAGCAAGATTAGTTTTTTGTTTTTTGAAATCGATCAAAAATTAAAGTTTTTGGTTGAGGGATCTTCCTCTAGGGTCACCCCTTTTGTCAGGTAGGATCGCCCAGGGGAGATCTTGTCTGACAGCAAGGTCGCCCAGAGGAGATCCTACAAAACAATAGGGTCGCCCAAGAGAGATCCAGAAAAACACCTGGGTCACCCGAGGGTAACCCTATGGGGCTGAATTTGACTGAATTTTCATATTGTTTAATGCTTGTTTCACTCTGATCTGACATGTTTTGGCTGATGTACTCAACTATTTATTGCAATTTTTAAGGTTTATATGCTTTTTTTATGTAAGGTTTTCTGCAATTTTATGATTTTTAGGGATTTTTACGAGTTTACAAGATCTAATCTAAAGTTCTCTTCTGATTTTGCAGGACATGTGTATCTGATGGAATGCCTACTGAGAGCAGGGATGGCTCTTAGGGATGTTTGCTTCATTGATTACTAAGGATCATGCTATTCTGAAGAGGGTAGGCCTAACTAGAGTTTGTCATGTGTATGTGATTCATCCTGTGTCTCGTATATGCTGTGACATTTTGACTTACTGGGATGCAGACAAAGACATATTTAGGTTCCCGCAAATCTTTGGAGAGTGGACCATCACTCTTTATGATGCGTATCATATACTTTGGGTTCCTATGAGAGGACATTCTTTGGTTCTTCCAGTTTGTGAGTCCTATGAGGACAAGGCTTCTTGGGCTGCGTTCATGGGGGTTAATCATCCTGGGGATCAGATAGGAGTCCAGCTTACTTCTATGCCACAACTTCACATCCCACTTTTGAGGTGGTTCATGATTGGGTTGATTACATCAAGGCTATCAGGAGACAAGGCCTCAGCTCATCTGAGATGGTGTTGGGCACCCATCATTCGTGAGACTAAGGAGGGCACAGTTTATGCTTGGGGACCAGACATCTTAGCTATGGTTTACAAAGACTTCTATCATATTTCATGGTGAGGGGCTCTAGCTTTTAGCCACTCTTCTTTGATCATGACATGGATATTTGAGCACATGAAGCCCTACTAGAAGCTCATTCCACTTCTAGATAGACGCTTACCAAGAGCAGTGAGGTGGATGCATGTTGGTCACTTTGATGCTTCTTTATCCACCGTTGCTACTCTTACCGATGAGGACATGATCTTTGATCCTTATCGTGACATGGAGGGGTACTGGGCCTGAGATGGCGAGATCAGAGAGTATTGTCACAGGGTATCCGAGATTAGAGACCGTAATGGTCTAGTTGAGGCCCATCGGGTTGATCGTGTCTTACAGCAATTTGGCAAGGATATCCTTGAGGACTTGCCCCCAGTGTCTACTTGCTACCGGACTATCCAGGAGATGGGTGAGATTGGGCAGATGATAGTCATTTGGATTCCTTTGACTCTAGGAGTCTTCATTACTAGAGTTTCGAGATGAGGATAGAGGGGAGGGAGAGGGGCTCCTTCCTGATCTCTAATTGTGACTGTGGACTCAGAGTCTACTGAAGAGGACTACATTCCAGATGATGATTCGTTAGATGAGGTCCTTCCCGAGGATGAGGATTTTGATGATATTGATGATTTGGATGATGTTCCTAATATCCTCAAGGGTCCTATTGCTCCTCGACCTCCTCATTCAGATGAGGTGATGCGACAGTTTGACCTCCTCAAGGGTCCTATTGCTCCTTGTGATCCATGTAAGTCTAGTCTATTTGCTTTGTGTTCTTTGTCCTTTCTCTTTTCATGGGGAACTAACTTGTTCTTCTTTCGATTCGCTCTTTCAGGTAATGTTAGAGAATGGAGGGACTTTGTTCGCGGGATTAATGTTGGATTAGCTTCTCCCTTCACTAGGATGACTCGTGACCATCTTTTAGATGACCCTAGTGTGCCCCCTATTGCAGGGTGACACATTGACATTTTTTCTCTTGTCTATCATGGATGCCAGATAAATAGAGAGTTGAAGACCCAGGTTGACAACCTTAAGGGTGAGAATTAGGTACTCTGAGAGATGGCTCACCTTAATTTTGGATGACGTGATGCTAGTATGGTGGTGCCTTCACAGTCGCATGCTCATAGTAGAGCACCTCACTCTCATAGGTCTCATGGAGCGATGGGTGGTATTCGTAGACAGAGAAGTTGAAGTCCTGAGGGTTCCATTGGAGGGAACTACCCATGACTTTCTTTCTTGAAATCATGCCCCCTTTCATGCGGAGCCTCTACCTCTTTTGAGAGTATTTTGTCCAATCTCTTTTGATACCTTTGTATACGTAAACTTCAAATGTTTCTATGAAAGTTTATCCTTTTATGGTTTTCTCCTATTGAACTTGTACTCATCTCTTGTGCATGTTTGGAGGTTCTGGAACTTTTTGATTATGTTTGACCTTTTCAACTCTTTTAACGATGCAAGTATGACAACAATGACATATTTTTGTAATTTTTTGTGGCATATATATGAGATGCAATTTATGATATGATAATGCAAGAACATAAGAAATTATGAAATGAAACTTTTACTCTTATTGAATATCATGAGATATGACTTTTGACTTTATTTCTTTGAGACTCTTTTTTCTGATTTTTGGCATGAATGCAATGTGGAGCAAACAATGTGATTGCTTTTAAATATGATTTTCAGTTCAGGGGATTGTAAGTTGTAGTGATATAAGAGACCTATTCAAGGATGTGAGATAGGATTTAGGAAAACTCAAGTGGGGAGTGGGAATGAATATGGAGTGTTTCTGATTTCTAGACTTCGCTAAAGGCTAAACACTGATCCTTATCTAGATAAGACAAATTGATAAGCTTTCGACTTTAGACAAGTAGCAAATTTTATAGGTGTTCACTTGACTTAGATCATAGATGGCAAGCGAAGTAAAGCTAAGGTAAAGGATAAAAAAGAAAAGAACAAGGGTCCCTTGGTAGAAGATGATCCTAGAGACTACTAGACTCTTTGGTTTTGCTCAGCTAGTGCATGTGTGTACTTTGTACTTTTCTTTCTCTATTAGAATGTCACCCTTGAGGCTTCGAGCTTAGACTAATGTCCACCCAAGAGTATGGACATTCAATAATCTTCTCTCTTTTACTCTTTTTTTTATATCTCTCTTTTTTTTGCTTTTTCACTTTTTTTATATTTTCCTCACTTGATTTTTTTGGATTTTGACTTTTCAAGAAATGAATGCTTTTTGGAACTTTTGATATGCAATGATTTGATCTCTCAATTCTCACTTTCTCAATGCTCTTATTTTGATCACTCATTTATTTTTATTCAATTGGATCTTAGATTGCTTCCTTTAGAATTTTGATCTTCCTGACGTTTTTGGCCAAGAAAGATAAGGGGTTGAGCACCACCTAGAGTTTTTGTAATCTGGTTGGACTTCTCTACTACTAGGGAAGAATTGGGAAGGTCCACTTGCAAGCTTCCATTGAACACTGTAGGTTTGAATACTGACTTTATTTAGACTTAACATCTTGACACATTAAGACTGGGATCAGTGTAAAGCTAAGAGTTAGGCTTTGATTAGAACCACTAGGAATGAAAAGGGGATAATGGTGATTGTGAAAAATGGGGAATCTCTAGGTCCTGAAAGGATGACATATATCTAGACAACATTATACTCCTTACTGGAGAGAAAATAGCAAGAGAAAGTCACTAACTGTAATGCAAAATGAATAGAATGATACAAAAATGCAATAAACAAATTGCTTTTGACAGTTTTGATTTTTATATTTTTTTTGGGTTTTAGACATAGTATTTCTTGAGGTGAAAGGCATTGAATGTTTCGCCAAATTCCTCTCCCTCCATTGTGCACAAGAGATAGGCACCATTTCTGATGTCTTTTTTGACCATGTAAGGACCTTTCTAGTCTTCCAAAAAAGCTCTTTTTCATCTTCTTTTCTTATTTTTCATGCTACCTCTTCTTAAAACAAGTTCTCCTATTCTGTAGGGTTTGTCATTTGAATCTAGTTCTACCAACTCAGTGGCTTCTCTTAGCATTGTGAGATGAAGTAAGTCTCAAAAGGCATGTTGATGAGAGGGAGTCCAAAATAGGACCTCGTCACAATTCAATAGTTCTGCCAAAAGGTCGAATTGTTCTTGCATGTAGATCTTCACCTCTAGTTTCTCTTGGATTCTTTGCAAGAATTAGAACAACTCAAGAGGAGTTTGTGGATCCCTTTTCTCATCAAGAGGGACAAAGCTTATACTTGCCCTCTCATTTGTTTCTGGTCTCAAGTCCATGGCATATTTGATGTAACTTTTTGGGAGTTTGAAAATGACAGGGTCATCAACACCGACTGTCACTCTCATCTTCCACTCTCTGTGAAAGATACCTTTGCTTTCTTCATCTTCATTGGGAAGTTTCTCAACCATTTCTATTTGTACCTGAGGTGCTTCCCATTCACCAGGTTCATTTGATTGAACTAAGGCATATGTGGTTGGTTTTTCATGTGGTTTGGATACCATGAACATCCTAGGTAGCATACCTATAGCATTGGTTGATTCATTATCTATAGAATGTGCCTCTTCCATGGGTATCACTGGTTGATCTAAATCCTCTGTTGGTGTGAGAGGCTCATACGATTCTATTTCTTCTGGTGTCTCGAGGACACGTGATTCACTTAGCGGTGACAATGGTGTGTAACCTTCTGTTATGTCTTCCTCTACATCTGAGAAAGCATGTGGGTCTACATTTCTTAGATCTAATGTAGTGGTTTGAAACACCAGTCCTTCAGTTCTATGAGGCTTCTCCCCTATGCAAGGGAAGAGTTTGTAGGCCTCCTGGATGTCGATCATGAGTATTTCTAGGAGAAATTGAAGTGGTCCTTCTCACTCAATCAACTCCATGATCTCAATAGTCTTATCTTTGGGAACCATTTCCTTTTGTTTCGGTAATGGCTCATTCTCTAAAGTTTTTATCTTTGCAGCATTTATGGTCTTTTCTGGGATTTCTATTCATTTGATGCATATCAACTGAGGTGTAGGATTCGGGACAGTTAACTTGTTGGTAGGGAGTTCATAGTCTATGGGGATACCTATGTGTTTGTTTGGTGTGTTTGATTTTAACATACTGAAAGGTTTTGGATCTCCCCTTGCAACATATACTTTCCCTAAGTGTAAGAATCAAGCTTCTTGAAACAATGTGGATGGCACAGCCTTCATTCTATGTATCCATGGCCTTCCAAGAATCAAGTTATATCATGTGTCCTTATCTATGACATAGAAAGTGGTTGGAATGGTTTTGGGTCCCGAAGTTACTGGAAGGGTAATTTTACCTATGGTGGTCACTTTTAGATTATCATATCTACTTAGAGTATCTTGTGAGGTGGTGATATTAGTGTGTCCATAGACCATCCTTTCTAATAGGGAGAAGGGAACTATATTCACTACGGCCCCATCGTCAATTAATGTTCATTTGATGCACATATCATAGATCCACACTTGAAGGTATAGTGCAAGATTGCCTTTTTTTCTTAACTCTGCCTCAGAGGGCATCTGTTATAAGTTGAAGAAAAACCTTGAATCTTTAAGTTTTGAGTTTGGTGGGCTGAGATCGTAGTCCACATGATTGATTTGCTCACTAGGTGGTGGTGTAATTTGGTCGAGGTATTTTAGACCTATTACTTTTAGTAATGCTAATCGATGTGAAGGAGAGTTCCTGAGTAAATCAATGAATGAAATGTGCGCATATGTTTTCTTTAGGTCTTCTATGAGCTCATAAGGTCTGATTAGAGCTAGTATTGGTTCTACTACTGAAATGATGCCTTTGTATGCTTTTATTTGCCCATTTTCATCCTCACGGTCTTCCTCTTCTTCTTCATTGTGCATGATCTCGACTAATCCCATCATCCTAGCTTCTCCTTTTTGTCCCAGTTGTGGTGGGATTTTAGGGTTACTACTCTGTGTTGTCTTGTTTTGGTTTGTCGTTTCTGTATCTTTATGCGTGGGGAACAGGTCTTGATAAATTCTCATGTTTACGTTTTGTGGTGCTATTGGAGCTTGATTTTGTCTTGTATCTTTATTATCCGGCATGACCTCCTATGGGTTTAAGAACATTTCTATGAACAAACGTTGTTGGTCTTCTGATACCCTTGCTATGAATCTATTATATTCCCTACAAGATTCTTTGTTGTGCCCCCTTGTTCTATGAAAATAACAAAATTGATTGAACTCATATGGGGGTCTCTCATATCTTCCATTATTTTCATTTCCATTTCTGTTGCGGTTCCAACTTTGGTAGTTGTCTCGAGGGTAGTACCCATTGTTTCTAGGTCAGTCTATGGCATTTGCGTTAGGTGGGTAGTAATCTCTCCCATTGTAATCATCTTTTATCTTCTTGATTGGGGGTTGATCTATCACCCCATTTGTGGTTGCATCTGAGCACCACCTAAAGTTTTTGTAATCTGGTTGGACTTCTCTACTACTAGGGAAGAATTGCGAAGGTCTACTTGCAAGCTTCCTTTGAACACTGTAGGTTTGAATACTGACTTTATTTAGACTTAACATCTTGACTCATTAAGATTGGGATTAGTGTAAAGCTAAGAGCTAGGCTTTGATTAGAACCACTAGGAATGAAAAGGGGATAATGTTGATTGTGAAAAATGGGGAATCTCTAGGTCCTGAAAGGATGACATATATCTAGACAACATTATACTCCTTACTAAAGAGAAAATAGTGCAAGAGAAAGTCACTAACTGTAATGCAAGATGAACAGAATGATACAAAAATGCAAGAAACAAATTGTTTTTGACATTTTTTATTTTTATAAAAAAAATATGTATTTTTACGTTTTTATGATTTTTTTGGTTTTTAGACATAGTATTTCTTGAGGTGAAAGGCATTGACTGTTTCACCAAATTCCTCTCCCTCCATTGTGTTCAAGAGATAGGCACCATTTCTGACATCTTCTTTGACCATGTAAGGACCTTTCTAGTCTTCCGAAAAAGCTCTTTTTCATCTTCTTTTCTTATTTTTCATGCTACCTCTTCTTAAGACAAGTTCTCCTATTCTGTAGCGTGGCTTCTCTTGGCATTGTGAGATGAAGTAAGTCTCGAAAGGCATGTTGATGAGAGGGAGTCCAAAATAGGACCCTGTCACAATTCAATAGTTCTGCCAATAGGTCAAATTGTTCTTGCATGTAGATCTTCACCTCTAGTTTCTCTTGGATTCTTTGCAAGAATTGGAACAACTCAAGAGGAGTTTCTGGCTCCCTTTTCTCATCAGGAGGGACAAAGCTTATACTTGTCCTCCCATTTGGTTCTAGTCTCAAGTCCATGGCATATCCGATGTAACTTTTTGGGAGTTCGAAAATGATAGGCTCATCAACACCGACTGTCACTCTCATCTTCCACTCTCTGTGAAAGATACCTTTGCTTTCTTTGACTTCGTCACGAAGTCTCTCAACCATTTCTATTTGTACCCAAGGTGCTTCCCATTCACCGAGTTCATTTGATTGAACCGAGGTAGATGTGGTCGATTTTTATTATAGTTTGGATACCATGAACATCCTAGGTAGCATCCCTATAGCATTGGTTGATTCATTATCTATAGAATGCACCTCTTCCATGGGTATCACTAGTTGATGTGAATCATTTGTTGGTGTGAGAGGCTCATACGATTTTGTTTCTTCTGGTGTCTCAGGGACATGTGATTCACTTAATAGTGACAATGGTGTGTAACCTTCTGTTATGTCTTCCTCTGCATCTAAGAAAGCATGTGGATCAGCATTTCCTAGATCTAATGTAGTGGTTTGAAACACCATTCCTTCAGTTCTATGAGGCTTCTCATCTATGCAAGGGAAGAGTTTGTAGGCCTCTTGGATGTCGATCGTGAGTATCTCTAGGGGAAATTGGAGTGGTCCTTCTTGCTCAATCAACTCCATGATCTCAATAGTATTATCTTTGGGAACCATTTCCTTTTGTTTCAATCATGGATCATTCTCTAAAGTTTTGATCTCTGCAGCATTTATGGTCTTTTCTGGGATTTTCATTCGTTTGATGCATATCGACTGAGGTGTAGGATTCAGAATAGTTAACTTGTTGGTAGGAAGTTCATAGTCTATGGGGATACCTATGCATTTGTTTGGCATGTTTGATTTTAACATACTGAAAGGTTCTAGATCTCCCTTTGCGACATATACTTTCCCTAAGTGTAAGAATCGAGCTTCTTGAAACAATGTGGATGGCACAACCTTCATTCTGTGTATCCATGGCCTTCCAAAAATCAAGTTATATCCTATGTCCTTATCTATGACATAGAAAGTGGTTGGAATGGTTTTGGGTCCCAAAGTTACTGGAAGGGTAATTTTACCTATGGTGGCCACTTTTAGATTATCATATCCACTTAGAGTATCTTGCAAGGTGGTGATATTGGTGTGTCCATAGCCCATCCTTTCTAATAGGGAGAAGGGAACTATATTCACTACGGCCCTATCGTCGATTAATGTTCATTTGATGCACATATCATAGATCCACACTTGAAGGTATTGTTGGGATAGGTTGCCATTAACTTGCAATTCTAACCAATTCATGTGTCTCCAAAGTTCTTGGAAAGTGGTCCCCAACACATTAAGACTTTGAGCGATTAATTATTTGTTAATTATATCACTTTAACTTTTGCAATCAATTCCTAATTGATAAGTTCAAACTTGGGCATGCATTTTTAGAGTGGGGCCATGAAGACTTTGTTGACTTCTCCTAAGTCTATTTTGAGAGTTTGATAACTCCTAGTGAGTGGGAGTTAAACTTGGGTGTCTCCTTTTGATGGGGACTTATATTTAGACTTGGAGTTGTGCTTTTTTATGTACATGAGTGGATAATGTTGAGACACCTTGCATGGATATAATGTTGGAGTTAACTAAAGTGTTAGAGATGCATGAATTGGATATTGCTTGCATGTGGTCAGAATAGCTTGCATGGACTTGAACGTTTTTGCATGTTGTTGCATGTTGATGCATGTTGCTCATATGGACTTGCATGTTGTTGCATGTCGCTTGCATGTGCTTGCATGTCACTCCTATGGACTTGTATGACCTTGCATGTTGTTGCATGCCACTTGCATGTGCTTGCATGTTGTTGCATGTCATTCCTATAGACTTGTATGACCTTGCATGTTCTTGCATTTCAGTTATATGACCTTGCATATAGTTGCATGTCAGTTTTGTGAGATTACTTGCAGAACACTCCAACTCTAGAAACTTGCAAGATGGTACATCTCAATGATTCAGGAAATGGGTATCAATTGCATGTTGTTGAAAATGCATGCATGTTAGTTTTAAGATATTACTTGCAGGACACTCCAACTCTTGAAAGTTTTAGGATGGTACATCTCAGTGTTTCAGGTAATGGGTATCAGTTGCATGTTGGATCTGGTGTTTGCATGTCACTTGCATGTACAGAACAAGGTAATTCAGAATAACATTAGGGACATCAATTGTGCAAGTTGTTGCATGAGAATTGGTGTGTGTTGATCACTTCAGTTGATTGAAATAGATTGGGATAACTTGAGCACCCAATATTGGGACTTTCAGTTGTTGTTTTTATTTAGAAATATGTTTGATGTTGGCAAAGAAAATTTTAACATACTTGTGTGCACACATCATGAAGGGGTAGTTAACTCAAAGTTTGGACTATGTTTGAGTTCAGTCTTCTCAATTTAAGTGAGCTTGATTTTTGCATGAGCTTTGGAAGCTATGTTATCAAATGTAATTGATTATATTTTGAGTTTCAAGCTCTTGTTAAGAAGTTCTTGAAATAAAAGAAGTTCTTGAATTAAAAAGAAGTTCTTAAATTAAAAGGAAGTGCTTTTATTTAATTGAGAACCCCATACATTTTCCAGAGAGTTGTTTTGAGGAAAAAGACTTAGAAGATAAAAGCAAGAAGTTTTTTGTAAAAGACTTAGAATAAAAAAGCAAAGAGCTTTTTTTGACTTAGAATAAAACAGCAAGAAGCTTTTTATTGAAGAAGTTTTTGAAGAAAAAAGCAAGAAGCTTTTTTTAAGTTTTTTACAGGTTTGAAGATTGAAGAAGCTTTTGAAGTGCATCAAGGACTTAGAGGAATTTCAGTATTGAATGTAATCTTTTCCAAAGAGATTTAATACAAGCACAAAACATCTTTGAGTGTGGAGTTTTTTCCCGAAAGGGTTTCTCCACGTAAATATTGTGCAAGCTTTTTCTCTTCTCTTCTCTTCTCTTCTCTTCTCTTGTACATTGGTTTGAAAGTGCATAAGCACTTGTTCATTAATTGTTGCAAATTAATCTTAATTTCAGCTTTGCATACACAAAATTTTAAAGTTTATAGCAGCAGTTCTACCTTCATTTTCAACATTTGTTATCAGAGCTAACGATTGTGTAGAGTAAGGAATGCCTTTCACTTAAAGTTTTGAAGGTTTTTTGGCTACAGTGGGAGCTTTGTTTTGTAGATTTTGCAAATCTGTGAGTTTGGAAGCCATGGTATTTACCTCTTAGATGGATATTGTCAAAAGAATTCTTGTTGGGCTCTTGAGGCTCAAGGTTATGGATCTTTATAGAGTTGATCCTATGATAGTGATTTGGAGCTCCATTTTAGCAATATGTGTATATTCTCTTGTTTGGTGGTTTTATTCCTTTTCCTTGTGGTCATGTGAAGTGAAAGGGTGTTTATGTTGGATGGTTACTTTTGGTACCTTAATCACATGGAAAAACACTCATTTCTTGGACTACAGTTTGGAGTGTTTATGTAAGGTTCATGGTTTCAATCCATGGTTACATGAAAGCACTGGATGATTTATCACTAGTTGTATGGAGGTTGTGGAGTTGGTATTTTTTATGATATGGACACTCTTGAACAACTTGGTTTCTCCTTTCTCATATTCATGCTATTTTGAATATGTAGGGTTTTCATAGTTTTCCTATTTCAAAAGATTGTGGGTTTGTAGATCTATGATATTCCATTATTTCAGATGGCATATTTAATGGTGTTCATTGGTGTGAATGTTTGGATGTTTAAATGGTTTCAAATTTACAGAGATTGCAGGTTTTACATGTTAATCAAAATCTGTGGTTTGTAGATTTGTGGAAAATTGTGTTTAGACACTTTCTGGATGGAAACGATTTTAGATTTATCAAGGCTACTTGTTGGGTTCCTATGATCTATGGTTTCTCCTATGTGGATTTATTTGGAAAATCAGATTTAGAGTTGATTCTGGTGTTTAAGTCTTAGAAATCTACATGTTATACCTGGTTAGATTTGTTTTACATGTTACTGATGTGGGGTTGAATCTATTTTTTCAGTTATTAAAGGTTGGAGCATTGATCATGTTTTTCTCTATGAGATGTTACATGTGTGCAGATCTTGTGAATAAGATGATATGGGTTCTATTTGGTAGGCCTCTTCTTGGTCACCTTAATTACATTGGTATTTTTTGTATTGAGACAAAAGGGTAGTTTGGAGTACCTAATTTAGTTATTCATTGGAATCTATAGCAGTAAAGTTATGTTGCATAAGAAGCTTTTTTAACTTTCAGTGGAGTTTTTGGTAATGATTTTGATCATGATACCATGCATAACTTGGTATCACTTTAAGTGGGAGTTTTGTGCATTTACATAATGTGTTCTATCTTCTTTGTTTAAAGATATTGGTTTTAAACTGTTGTTGTTACAGTGTTGTGAGCCATGCAAAATCTTTGATTAGAAGATGTATGATCTTTTGCAATGGTTGTTGGTGTCATAAGAAGCTCTTGGATTATGCCTTTAGTTTACAGTAAGGGTTCATTGACATTTTTGGTTCTATTGACAGAGGATGCTAGATCTTCATATTTTTTGAAGAGGTGTTAACATTTGGTTTTCCATGGAGGACTCTTGGAGTTTTCGGTGAGGTGTTGAGTTTGTAACTTATCAGTTTTTGATATATCATCCTTGTTTTAGAGGATGTATAGTATTATGTCATGATTCACTCTTGATCATGAGTTAGAGTTTTTTGACATAATACAAGTGCTCTTAGGAGCAAGATATGTTCATTTGAGCATATGATCTTCTTTTTGAGAAGATGTTAGATCATGATGTCTTGATATGTTCTTGATTCTATAGTAGGAACTTTGACAATGGTTTGGTTAAGTTCTCTTTAGTTTTGAAGTATTAATCATTTGCTTGGAGCCTCATGATTGTGCAGATTGCATTTGAAGTTTGCATGGATTGATTGCTAAAAACTCATGGATACTAGAGAGACTTGGGTGAGGCTTGATATCTCTTGAACTTAGAGATATGTGAGAAAGATTTCTCATTATGAGATGTCAACAAAAGGACCAAGAAGCCTACACTTGGAAATGGATGTGAGTCCATTATAGACCTTATGAGAAGGTCATCTTTAATATAAGCTTTTATTGCTTGGTGTTATATGCAAGGACAATCTTGTATCCCACTCTTGGTCTACTCGGCAGGTAAATGATCTAATACGTGTTGCCCACCTAATTATTAGATGCATTCTTTATATGTATCTTGTCTTCTCTTTTACACTAGTCTTGAAAAGGATTGTTGAGAAGTAGATGCATGGGTTTATGGATTTATGTTGTTCTCATTATTATTTGATCTTGACCTATGGAACTATTTCTAAGGATTTGTTTTGGAGAGGTACAAAAATGGTTTGTGGTTTTTGGGCTAATTTCCTTTGTTGTGGGAATGTTTGGCTAGTTTGATCTACTTTCAGTGAGAGGTTAACATCTATTGCTGCCATGTTTTCATCATAATTTGGATGTTAGATGTTGATACCTTTTCAGTTTGGGAGTGTTGAAATAGATCTTACTTTACATAGTTTGGCATAGGTTAGTGTGGTATAAAGACATTGTATGATTTTGCAATTTCTCTCTTTCCTAGTATATTGTCTTCTTCTTAAAGGTTCTCGTGTTTATGGAGTTGAGGTTTGCATTGGAGTCAAGTGTTATTGTTGTTAACAATAATTTGGTAGCTCCTTGATCTCTTTCTTCATTGGTTAAGAGGACTTGGGAGAGTTATTCAGAGATTGGTAAAGAGAGATGTTTTATGCATATCATTATATGTTTTGACACTATATGGTAGAGGATTTAGCCACATCTTCTAAGAGAAGTGCTATAGGAGGATTTGTAATGCCTTGATCTTATTTTAAGATTTGACATTAACCATGCAGTGGGAGTTCTTGGATCTATATGCTCTTTATTGTCACGATATCTTCTTGGTTGTCTTAGTTTCTAGGTTATTGATGTGAAGATGATTTTGCATGTTTCACTATTTGGATCTACGAGTTGTGCAGGTTTAGCGAGCTATCTTTACCCATTGGTTGCATTGAAGACTTGGATGTGGAGTGTCAATATCCACAAATCCATTCAGTGTTATTGCAGATTATGTTTGTTGGACTTATCTTGGGTCATTTCTACATTGGTATGTTGTATTAAGATGAGAGGATGGATGATTAGCAAGATTGATTTATAGGGACTTGATTGTAGTTTTGGGTTGGTATGTTGATGGCATGGAGTTCTACCTATGATGGTTTGTTTACCCTAGTTTTGAGGTATGGATATTTTGGATGAGCTAGCAAATTGTTGTGGTTGTTTTTCCATTTGGTATGAGTGTGGCAGACACTCAGAGTATTATGTTATCATATGATTTGATGCTTGTGTTCATGTTGAGATTGGTGCAGGTTTCAGTGACAGTTGATATGTTTCACCTTGGCATGTTTCTTATTTATCATGGGTGACATGATGTAAGGAGTTCTTGTTTTAGATGATGGTTATCATGGTTGCTTTTACAAGTATCTTGTTGGAGCACAAATTTATGTTGAAGAATCAATGGTACATTGATGGCTAGGGATGTTTTTCCCCGTGATTTAAAGTTTGATTATATCATTTAGAGTTATTGCAATGTATAATGTCAAGTGGGAGAATGTTGGGATAAGTTGCCATTAACTTAAAATTCTAACCAATTCGTGTGTCTCCAAAGTTCTTGGAATGTGTTCCCCAACACATTAAGACTTTGAGAGATTAATTATTTATTAATTATATCACTTTAACTTTTGTAATCAATGACTTTGTTGACTTCTCCTAATTCTATTTTGAGAGTTTGATAACTCCTAGTGAGTGGGAGTTAAACTTGGGTGTCCCCTTTTGATGGGGACTTATATTTAGATTTGGAGTTGTGCTTTTTTATGTACATGAGTGGATAATGTTGAGACACCTTGCATGGATATAATGTTGGAGTTAACTAAAGTGTTAGAGATGCGTGAATTGGATATTGCTTTCATGTGGTCAGAATAGCTTGCATGGACTTGCATGTTTTTGCATGTAGCTTGCATGTTGTTGCATGTTACTTGCATGTTGTTGCATGTTGATGCATGTTGCTCATATGGACTTGCATGTTGTTGCATGTCACTTTCATGTGCTTGCATGTTGTTGCATGTCACTCCTATGGACTTGTATGACCTTGATGTTGTTGCATGCCACTTGCATGTGCTTGCATGTTGTTGCATGTCATTCTTATGGACTTGTATGACCTTGCATGTTCTCGCATGTCAGTTATATGACCTTGCATGTAGTTGCATGTCAGTTTTGTGAGATTACTTGCAGAACACTCCAACTCCAGAAATTTGCAAGATAGTACATCTCAGTGATTCAAGAAATGAGTATCAGTTGCATGTTGTTGAAAATGCTTGCATGTCAGTTTTAAGATATTACTTGCAGGACACTCCAACTCTCGAAAGTTGCAGGATGGTACATCTTAATGTTTCAGGTAATGGGTATCAATTACATGTTGGATCCGGTGTTTGCATGTCACTTGCATAGACAGAACAAGGTAATTCAGAATAACATCGGGGACATCAATTGTGCAAGTTGTTGCATGAGAATTGGTGTGTGTTGATCACTTCAGTTGACTGAAATAGATTGGGCTAACTTGAGCACCGAATCTTGGGACTTTCAGTTGTTTTTATTTAGAAATATGTTTGATGTTGGCAAAGCTAATTTTAGCATACTTGTGTGCACACATCATGAAGGGGCAGTTAACTCAAAGTTTGTACTATGTTTGAGTTCAGTCTTATCAATTTAAGTGAGCTTGATTTTTGCATGAGCTTTGGAAGCTATGATATCAAATGTAATTGATTATATTTTGAGTTTCAAGATCTTGTTAAGAAGTTCTTGAATTAAAAGAAGTTCTTGAATTAAAAGGAAGTGCTTTTATTTAATTAAGAACCCCATACATTTTCCAGAGAGTTGTTTTGAGGAAAAAGACTTAGAAGATAAAAGCAAGAAGTTTTTTGTAAAAAACTTAGAATAAAAAAGCAAAGAGCTTTTTTTGACTTAGAATAAAAAAGCAAGAAGCTTTTTTATTGAAGAAGTTTTTGAAGAAAAAAGCAAGAAGCTTTTGAAGTGCATCAAGGACTTAGAGGAATTTCAGTATTGAATGTAATCTTTTCCAAAGAGATTTAATACAAGTACGAAACATCTTTGAGTGTGGAGTTTTTTTTCGAAAGGGTTTCTCCACGTAAATACTATGCAAGCTTTTTCTCTTCTCTTCTCTTCTCTTCTCTTCTACATTGGTTTGAAAGTGCATAAGCACTTGTTCATTAATTGTTACAAATTAATCTTAATTTTAGCTTTGCATACACAAAATTTTAAAGTTTATAGCAGCAATTCTACCTTCATTTTCAACAGGTATAATGTAGGATCCCCTTTTTTTGTTAACTCTGCCTCATAGGGCATCTATTGTAAGTCAAAGAAAAACCTTGGATCTTTAAGTCCTGAGTTTGGTGGGCTGAGATCGTAGTCCACATGATTGATTTGTTCATTAGGTGGTGGTGTAATTTGGTTGAGGTATTTTAGACCTATTGCATTTAGTAATGTTGATTGATATGAAGGAGAGTTCCTGAGTAAATCAATGAACAAAATGTGTGTATATGTTTTCTTTAGGTCTTCTATGAGCTCATAAGGTTTGATTGGAGCTGGTATTGGTTCTACTACCGAAATGATGCCTTCGTATGCTTTTATTTTCTCATTTTCACCCTCACAATCATCCTCTTCTTCTTCATTGTGCATGATCTCGACTAATCCCATCATCCTGGCTTCTCCTTTTTGTCCCAGTTGTGGTGGGATTTCGAGGTTACTACTCTGTGTTGTCTTGTTTTGGTTTGTCATTTTTGTATATTTATGTGTGGGGAACGGGTCCTGATAAATTCTCATGTTTGCATTTTGTGGTGCTATTGGAGCTTGATTTTGTCTTGTATCTTTGTTATTCGATGTGACCTCCTGTGGGTTTAAGAATATTTCTATGAACAAATGTTGTTGGTCTTCTAATAGCCTTGCTATGAATCTGTTATATTCCCTACAAGATTTTGTGTTGTGCCCCCTTGTTCTATGAAAAGAACAAAATTGATTGAACTCGTATGGGGGTCTCTCGTATCTTCCATCATTTCCATTCCTGTTTCCGTTGCGGTTCCAACTTTGGTAGTTGTCTCAAGGGTAGTACCCATTGTTTATAGGTCAGTCTATGGCATTTATGTTAGGAGGGTAGTAATCTCTCCCATTGTAATCATCTTTTATCTTCTTGATTGGGGGTTGATCTGTCACCCCGTCTGTGGTTGTACTCTTATTGTTTTTAAGGATTTTAATGATAGGGGTATTGTTTCCCATGTCTTCCTTTATCAGCTTTCCATTTGAACCATAGACTTTTCTACCACTGTCAATGGCGGCTTGGTCAATCCTCAAAGCACTTTCCAATGCCTCTTCGTAGGATTTGTATGGTAATTTTTAAACATCTTCTCTCATGTCTTTGTTAAGGGCATGCAAAAAGAGGTCGCATAGTTCTTGATGATCCATGTTCGGAGCACTAGTTGAAGAATAGAGGACTTGCCTCCATCGAGTGACAAAGTGTCCTACCGATTCGTTTGGCTCTTGTTTCATTGTGAGGAATTCTTTGATCCCTATTTTAAAGAGTTTGTTCATGTCAAATGCCATAAAGAACTCTCTAATTAATTGTCTGAATGAATGGATTGAAGCTTCTATGAGATGATAATACCAATCCAAAGCGATGCCTTGAAGAGTTTTTAGAAAGATTTTTACCAAAACCCCATCCCAAGGGAGGAGTTCTCTTATGGCCGTGGTGTAGGCTTTAATGTTGGAATTTGGATCTCCTTCTCCTTTGAACTTTGGGAGATCTAGCAATGGCCAAGGTAATTGCACGCTTCTTATGTTTTGGTCCAAAGGTTCTTTCAAATATTCAAGGTATGTTCCTAGAAAGGCACTTTGAGATTGTGTGGTTGATAGTAACAACCCTATAGGTGGGTTTTGATAACCCATTATTGGATTTGTTGAATTGTTCTGAATAGGAGGATTCCCATTCAAACATGTGCCATTACTGGCATTTTGCGAGTAATAATTGAGGTAGGGGGATTTTGAGATGCCCCCTGGTCCTGTTCATGAGACTTATGCCTTCTTTTTGGAGCATCTTTCTTCACTTCCAGGATTATAATTCTTTGCACTAGAGTTGCTATTAAATCTACAGGAGTGGCAACTCTAGGTGTTTCTTCATTTCTATGATGTTCTCTTTGAATATTTTCATGGTGATGTACTTCGTCGCGTGCAGCATTTTTTTTCTCTTCTTGCAAGGCAATCCTTAATGCCTCTTGAGCATCTTTGGCTTCTTGTAGATGTTTTTCTAACCATTTAACTCCCTCATCAAGATGAGTACTCGATGTGCTTGTGGAAGGTTTTTCAAGTCGATGTATTTCTGACCTTATCCTTCTAGCTTTATGTGGCGCATTTGATATCACCAGGTTGTTTTCCCAAGCTAGTGTTGAAAGATAGAGAATGCCTGGATTCTCTTTGATCTTGTTCACAATCAAAATCTTCAGTCATAACAATTGGTGATTGGCACATCAGGATGCAGCGGCACA
Organism: Cunninghamia lanceolata; assembly: GCA_027924645.1. NCBI lineage: Eukaryota > Viridiplantae > Streptophyta > Pinopsida > Cupressales > Cupressaceae > Cunninghamia > Cunninghamia lanceolata. The sequence goes on from BSBN01000568.1 coordinate 3,886,711, forward strand.
TACCTATCGAAGGAAAGAGTTTCTGGTTCTCTTGAGGAAATGTTCTCTTGGTTTAAGTCAGGTTCCGACATATTCGGGGGTGCCATAGACACCACATAATAAATGGAATGGATGACAGTGTAAGTGATAGAAGCTGAAGCGGCTAAAGAGGCTATGAAGAAAGGTGTGAAAATGTTTTGAAGCTTTTACTAAGTCTTTGAAGTGTTTGAGAATGGGAACAAAAAATTACTTGTCCTAAAAGGATTTGTAAGTTCACGTCGGGTTCACCAAAATATGTACGCCCAAAATCGTGACTCCGGTTGCCTAGGGCTATCAGGTCATATTTCAACATGCACACAAACCCTTCTCTCCTTGCCATAGGGCGATCCCCACATCACTCTTGCTCACGTGGAAGTAGCCAATCAAGAGGAGGCAAGACACAGCGGGGTTCTGGCTCATTGGAGAGCTGGACTTTGCAAAGAGGGGTCAGCAAGTACTGTGGCCTTTGTTGTTGTGTGCTAAGTTGTATGTTTCATTCAATTGAAGTTATAGTTGAGATAACCCTATGACCCAAAGAGTCACCGGTGTCTCTTCTCCTATTAGGGTTTTTTAGATTCCACCTTTGTGTGGGTAGGCAGTTCTGTTCGTTTATGTCCTCATGTCTTTCTATGCGTTGAACAAGTTCTCATTCTATCTGGAGCTGTCTAGTTTCTTCTAACAGTAAGAGGATGAATGGGTCTCCTTGTGGTAGAACAAATCTTTCTTGTTGTGGTCTTAAATGGATCTCCTCAATCTCATCACGGATAGCCTTCACCCACTCTCTTCTAACTCCTAGGCACATTCATGAGCTAAGATAGAGGTAATTGTGTGATTGCTAACCTTAACTAGATATAGGGTTTTGACCTAGGGTTTAGTTGACCTAAGGTTTGACTTTGTTTTGAATTGTTTTTACCTTGTGATGGAGTCGAGGGTTTGATTGTATCGTTTAACTGTGGTTACCTTGTGATGGCATCGAGGTTTGCAATTTTATCTATTCTAGGGTTTTTATATGCATGCAAAGCTAAATGATATGCAAGACATTTTTTTGTGCTTTTTTAGTATTTTGGAAATAAAAAGTGCTTTTAATCTATGGAAGGGGAATATGTATGCAATCTAATATGATTTTCCCGATGCAAATTTAATCAATGTTTTCTTGGGTTTTTGATGATTTTAAACTAATCTAATGTAAAGACAGAGGGAAAATACTTCTTCTGATAATCTAGATCTAGAAATATGAAAACAACTAATCTAACATGAAAGATCTAACTATCAAGGAAAAAGTAATGTTTTACTATTCCCAAGAGCAAATTTGGTTTTCTAATTACTATTAAATTAAACAAAACAATGAAAGAACCTCAGAGAAACAAAGATTTGTGTGACTCCACTACCGTCAACAACCCTTGATAATGGTAACCTCGAGTCCTTTTGTAGCAGTAGGAGATCCTTTTGACGACAAAACGACACAAAGAAGCAAAAAGAAGCTTTGATGAAGCTTGAATGAGCTCAATGAGAGCTTTGGTTGAGCACAATGGCATAGAATGAAGCAGGGTAACATTGCTTGGTTGAATAAATAAAGCAAAAGGCACCTTCATCCCGTGAGAGCATTTGAATACTAAGTTAGAGAGCAAAAACTGGCAAGAGCTATGTGCACAATGAATTTGCCTCCCTTTGTGCTTGAGGGGGGTATTTATAGGTCAGAAGAAGGGATGAGAGGTGGAATTTATTGAGAAGTTAACTCAATTGATTGAAGAGTTAACAAGGATGATTGGGGAGTTAACAAGGTTGATTACCCAGTGGACTCAGCTAACTATGGAGTGATAATCAATTATAGCTTATCACTGGAGTGGAAAAGGAGGTGACGGAATGCATGAGATTGATTGAATAGTTAATTTGAGATCAAATAGAGCTAATTATGCATATGTGGGTGCATGAAATAGTTAACTCTATAGTAGGCATCAAAAATATGCAAATTGGAAAAAAATGGGCTAAAACAGAACAAAAAGGAGTGAGAAACTTGAGTTTTTTCGTGACTGTGAAAATGGCAGGGTCACCCCTTTTGCCAGTAGGGTCGCCCAGGGGAGATCCGGGCTGGATAGGGTCTTATGCAGAAAATCAGGTTGGGAGATGCAAGAAGAGAAGAAAAGGAGGGGTTCTACCTCTAGGAACAGATCAGTCATGTGCAAGAATCCAAATCTCCACTTGCACCTGTAGGATCTCTTGGGGGAGATCTGGAAATAATAGGGGGAGATTTGGATTTGTTGAGCGAAACTGAAAACTGAAAGTGGGAGATGGATAGGGGGACCTCTAGAAGGCTTCTAGAGGTGCATAGGATGAAAAACGTAGGGTAAAGGTGAAAACTCACCTACAAGACAGTCACAAGGCTTAGGAGCAAGGTCGAAAGCTCAAAAAACACAAGTCGACAAGTGTCGCAACAAATGTCGAAAAGTGTCGCAAATGGGGAGAGATAGAAATTGACAAAGAGGAAACAACACAAGACAAGCAAGAGGACAGGTCATCAAGAGGTTCGCTGCTTTAAAGGACATTATTTCATGCTTACATGTACATGACAAGGATTTGAATCATCATAGGGGTCCTTGTGGAGGTTGTGCGTGATTTTTTTGCTTACAGACCCAAGTAAATATCCAATGTGGCTAAACACATCAATTAAGATGCACCACAAATAAATATTTATTTTACATAAATAAAATAATCAATGTTATGCAAGGTGTGTTGGTATTGGTAGTATTGTCATTAATGTCAAATATTCATACACATGAGATTGTTGGAGTATGGTCATTGATGTCAAAAGATTGTTGGAAGTGTTGTCTTTGGTATCAAACGAAAAGGAGAAAATTGTCTAAGGGATAAGAAATACCTTCAATCAACAAAAAGTTTGGTTTGCAAACTTGCATGTTGGCCGATGAAAATTTTGTCAAGAAAAATCTAAGGAAGAATGATTTCTGCCTTCGGTTGGCAAAGTTCATGTTTCGCAAAATAGTTTGCAAGTTGCGAAGTTCATTGATTAGTTGATTCTCCGATAGAGGAGAAAGTTGGGAGATGATAGTTTGGAAGAGGAAAATGTTTAAGTCTCAGAAAAGAGGTTGGTACATAGGTTTTGAGGTTCACTAGTTAGTTGATTCACCGATTTGCTAGTTTACTAATTTGCCGACAAAGAAGGAAGCGTGAAAAAGACAAGTTTTAGGTTTGAAGTGTAAGTTTGTGTTTTACGAACTTGTTCACAAGTTCAGTTTTTGGCCGATTCTTTGACAAAGATGAAGGAGGTGTGAAGAAGAAAAAGTTGAAGGTCAAAGTTAAGTTATCTGAAAATCTGTTATCAGAAAAATTTGTGTTTCTAGAACTTGTCCGTGAGTTCAACATTTCACCGATTTGCCGACTAGGTGACCGATGGCTTAAAGAAAAAGGTTGTTTGCCAATAGAGAAGGAATGTGACAAAGGTTTGAAAAGGGGATATTTCACCAATAAAAGGTGACAAAGGTCAATTTTGAAGAAAGTAGAATTTGTCGATAAAGGCGATAAAGGTGTTAGTTCGAGTTAGCAAGAATTCGCCGATAGAAGGGATAAAAGCTAAGGTTTGTAAAAGGTAAACTTTTTTAGATATAGGTGATAAAGGAGAACAAAGAGTTGGTTTGTGAAAATGATATTTCTCCAATAAAGGGAACAAAGTTAAAGGTTCACAACAGAGTGTTTTTTGTCGATAAAGGACTGGAAGAAGAGTTGATGTGGTAGTGCTACAAAGACTCAGGACATTCAAATTAAAGATTTGAATATGTGTTTCGAGGCTGACTGGATAAAGAAATTTAATGGCTAGTAATTTCTAATATGCAGAGTGAAGCCGACTCAATGACATAGAAAGAGAGTTAAAATTCCTAGGTCATTGTTGTAGCGTGCATATTTGAATATTTATATATATGTAGTAACCTGTGACTAATTCAATTTGGGTCCTAACCTATTTTTGGGCCATCCTAAGCAAGCATGTTTTTGGGTCTTGGTTCAAGTGTACAGACATTGGAATTTTTAATTTGGGTCTGATCCTTTATAATGATCATGTTGGAATTCAAAATTTATGTATTCAACATTAGAGATTGTTTTGGTGTAGCATTGACTTTGATATTGTATTTTCTATAGTTGGGTATAAAAGAAAGATCTATCTGTGAATTTGAAAGTATCAGTGGATGTGCATGTGTGCCTAAATTCAAAAGATTTGAATGTGTCTACAAGTGTGAATGTGAAGTGAAATACATCAAGTGATCAGGCGTAAACAAAGAAGTGAAGTTGAATTGTCTGAAGAGTATGAACTGAAGATCATGTGTTTGCATAGTATGTGTAGGTGTTGAATGTTTTGTTACTGTTTCCATTTTTTTGAGTTGTAGCTCAGTTGTTGTGGGAGGTTGAAGCCTCAGATAGGTTGAAGCCTATTGTTGAGCTGTAGCTGAGTTTGTATGGGAGGTTGAAGCCTCAGATAGTTTGAAGCCTATTGTTGAGTTGTAGCTCAGTTTGTATGGAAGGTTGAAGCCTCAAATAGGTTGAAGCCTATTGTTGGGTTGTAGGTCAGTTTGTTTGAGATTGATTTCTCTAGTAGGTTGAAGCCTACAGACTTGTAAATATTGTAATTCACTATTTTATATCTTTGTGAGGCTGGATTTGGATAGTAGATCCAAGCAACTTGCTCACTGTGGTTTTTCCCATCTTGGGTTTCCACGTAAATTTGGTGTTACGGTCTTTTGTGTGGATGTGTGAATTTGCTTATACTTTCATAGTTCTTTCATAATCTGATTGATAAAGTAGAGATCCAGTTATCGCAGTAGTTTAATTTTAAAAAGTGGTAAATATTGATTCACTCCCCTCTTAGTATTTCTGTGTGTTCTAACAATTGGTACCAAAGCAAGGTTCCTTGGTGCAACCTTACAACTAAAGGTAGATCTAGGATAGGAACACATGGATCAAGAAGGATCCTCATCTAACAGAGCACCTTATTTTGATGGATTTGACTACACCTTCTAGAAAGTGAGAATGGAAGCCTATCTTAGCTCTCTAGGGTATGATGTTTGGAGATCTGTGATGGGTACTTATAGTACTCTTGCACAACATCCTTTCATAGATCTAGTTGATAAGAAGGCTTATGAGAACAATTCCAAAGCTAAGAATGCTATCTTGTGTGGTCTAGCTAAGTCAAAGTTTGTCAAGGTAATGCAATATAAGACTGCCAAGGATATATGGGATAAACTCAAGAGTATCTATGAAGGGAATGATAAAGTAAAGAAAGCAAAATTGCAAACCCACAAGACCGAATTTGAAACTCAGAAGATGAAGGAAGAAAAGAACATTGTTGACTATCTTATTCAAGTAGATAAGGTTGTAAATGCTATCAGAGGTCTTGGTGAAGAGGTTGAGGATTCAGCAGTTGTGAAGAAAGTACTAAGATCACTCCCTCAAAGGTATGATTCAAAAGTTTCTGTTATTGAAGAAGCAAGAGATTTGAATGTATTTAAAATGGATGAATTATTTGGTTCACTCTCTGCCTATGAAATGAGAACACAAGCAAAGAAACATCTAAGAAGGAAGTTTCTTTCAAAGCATCTAAGAAAAATGGATCTGAGTCAAGTGATGCATCTGATAATGAGGAAGCTGACTTTGTAAGAAAGCTAAAGAAAGGATTAGGTAAGTATAAAGGTAAGTTACCTTTCAAATGTTTCAACTATGGAAAGATTGGACATTACGCATCTAAATTTCCTCTCAAGAAGAGTGGAGATAACAAGGTTTTCAAAAGATCTAAATTTAACAAGAACAAGAAAATCCTATACTCTAATAGTGATTGTAGTTTAGCAGAAGAAGAAGACAACTGTGCAGTAGAAGATGAAAGGGTAGAAACTCTATTCATGGCTATGGAAGTCTTGGACAACTCAGACAGTGCTACTTTTGATAAAGAAGAAGAATGTGAAGTTGACCTTGAAGGTGAACTGATCTCTACTCTTGAAGACTTGGATATAACAAGAAAAGAAAATGAAGAATAGAAGGCCAAGCTCTTAGAATCAGAGGAGATGATTGTTAAATTGAAGATTCAAGTTGAAGAAGGAAAAAGAATTGTAGACATGGTAAACACTGCTTTCAAAACCAAATCAGATGAGTGTTTAAAACTTGAGGAAGAAATTATTTCATTGAGAAAGGAAGAAATTGTTTCAAAACCAAATTAGTTGAATAAGAATAGAAAGTTTGGAAAAAGCTCTAAAATTTTGGATGATATAATCAATCTTCAGAGACCCCTATTCATTAAGTTAGGTTTGGGCTATGATGAAGAAATCACACAATCCTCTATTCCATTAAAGAAGACCGATCCAGAGAAGATAATGTCAAATGAAGAAATCCCACTGAAGAAGGATAGTACAAAAATTGAAGAAGTTCATTTCATTCCTGTTATCTCTCAAAGAAGAAGATTCAGAAGATCAATTCCTCCAAGACAAAATCTCATGAATAGGTTCAATTTTGCTTTTTCTCATTATCGTTTCATTTGCAATCAGTATGGTCACAAACCAATTGAGTGCAAATCTAGGATGAAAAGAAGTAACTTTGTTAGTAGAAACACTTTTGCTCTATTAGTTGACTACAACATAATATGCTATACATGCAACAACTTTGGGCACATAGCAAGGTACTGTAGAAGTGGACTGGCTAAATCAGAAACTTAGAATGTTGATGATGACATTCCTATAAATCAGAAGATAGATTAGAAGAAGGAATGGAAAGTCAAGAAGAACAATCATGAAAGTGAAAATTCAATGATTGTCCAAACTACATTTCATGCACAAGGACAAGCAAATCCTCGGGTTATAGACAGTGGTTGCTCAAGTTACATGACATGTGATAAAAGTAAGTTCACCAGTCTTGAAAAGTGAAATTGTGGATCAGTCAAGTTTGGAGATAACAACATTGCAAAAATGTGGTAAAGGTACAGTAAGTCTTGATGGAAAGAATACGACAGAAGAGGTTCTATATGTAGAAGGTCTCAAGCACAATCTTCCTAGTGTAAGTCAGATATACATCAATGGTTATAATCTCATCTTTCATGCACAAGGATGTGAAATCAGAAGAGCAAGCACTAGAAAACTTGTAGTAGAAGGAAACAAAATAGAAAATGATTTGTATAATCTTTGTGAAGTCAAAGGAAAGAGTTGCCTTCTAGGGCAGACTGATGAAAGTTTGTTGTGGCATAAGAGGATGGGACACATCAACTTTGACAACCTTGTGAAGATTAGCCCTAAACTTTCAATTAGAGACATGCCAAAGATTGCCAAACATGCTAGCTCATTTTGTAAGGAATGTTAAATTGGGAAACAAACAATGACCACGTTCAAGGCCAATGAATGTTATTCTGCCAAGCCATTAGAAATGATTCACACATACTTATGCGGTCCTATGAGGACAAGGAGTCTTCAAGGTGAAAGGTATTTTATGTTGCTCATTGATGACTATTCTAGAATGACTTGGGTTACCTTTTTGAAGGATAAATCAGAAGCATTCAGTAGATTTAAAATCTTCAAATCCATGGTTGAAAATGAAATGAATACTAGTATCAAGTGTTTAAGATCAGATAGAGGTGGTGAGTTCACATCAAATGAATTTGAGGAATTTTGTGAATAACATGGAATAAAAAGACAATACTCATTTGCAAGGACTCGTCAGCAAAATTGAGTAGTTGAAAGGAAGATCATAATTGTCCAAGAGATGGCAAGAACAATGTTGAATGAAGCCAAGTTGCCTAATGTGTATTGGAAAGAAGCAGTTCATACTGTTGTTTATATTCTTAATAGAGGACAACTTGGAGTGAAAACACTAAGACACCATATGAGCTATAGAAGGGCAGACTTGCATCAGTCAAGTATTTCAAAATTTTTGGAAACAAATGCTACATTAGAAGAGATGAAGAAAATTTGGGCAAGTTTGATTCAAGATCAGATGAAGGAAATTTTCCTGGTTACTCAACTACAAGAAATGCTTATAAATGTTACAAGAGACTGAAGAAGATAGTTGAGAGTGAAAATGTTAGGATTGATGAAAATATACAACCACCAACGCATGATCAAGATGATGACTGTTCAGATGATTCAACCTACTACTTAGATGATCCAGTTTGTACAGAAGAAGAAAATGAATTTACAGAAGAAGGGACACCCATAGAGACCACCAAGTCACCTACAAAGTTCATTCAAAAGAATCATTCTAAAAATCAGATAATTGGAGATAAAAATGGAGTTATGACTAGGAGAAGACTCAGAGAACAAGTAAATTTCTCACTATTGTCTAAGATAGAACCAAAGAACTTGTCTGAAGCTAGCAAGGATGAGAGTTGGATTGAAGTAATGAATGAAGAACTAAATCAGATTGAGAAGAATAAAACTTGGGAACTTGTTCCAAGGCCAAAGGACAAGAATGTGATTGGAACCAAGTAGGTTTTTAGAAATAAGTTGAATGAAGATGGAGGAGTGGTTAGAAACAAAGCAAGATTAGTCTGCAAGGGCTATTCACAAGTGGAAGGCATTGATTTTGAGGAGACATTTGCTTCCGTGGCAAGATTGGAAGCAATAAGGATGTTCCTTGCATTTGTAGCTCACAAAGATTTCAAGGTATATCAAATTGATGTCAAATCTACTTTCCTAAATGGTGATTTAGAAGTTTACATAGAGTAGCCTAAAGGATTTCAACTATCAGAAGATTAAAATATGGTATACAGACTCAAGAAGGCCTTTTATGGTCTCAAACAAGCACCTAGGGCATGGTACGCAAGGTTGGACAAGTATCTACACCTGCAAGGATTCAAGAAGGGGATTGTTGATAGCAATCTTTATATCAAAACTTTGTGCATTGAGATGCTAATAGTTGTAGTATATGTTGATGATATTATTTTTGGTGGAAATGATGTTATGTGCAAGATATTTGTTGAAGAGATGCAAAAAGAGTTTGAAATGTCCATGATAGGTGAAGTCTCATTTTTCCTTGGACTTCAAATTTCTCTATCAGACAATGGTATTTATATTTCACAAACAAAGTATGTCAAGGAGATGTTGAAGAAGTTTGGTATGGATGATTGAAAACTAGTAGGCACACCTATGGTAATAGGTTGTCATCTTAGCATGGATGATGAGTCACCTCAAGTTGATCGGACTCTTTTTAGATCCATGATTGGAAGTTTATTGTACTTGACTACCTCAAGGCCAGACATTATGCAAGTTGTTTGTATGAAGGCTATGTTTTAGGCCAATCCAAAAGAAACACATGTGAAAGTAGCTAAAAGGATTTTTAGGTATTTGAAGAGCACTTTGGACTATGGATTGTGGTATGAGAAGGGAATGGATTTCTCTTTTACAACATATACAAATGCAGGTTGGGCTGGTAGCATTGATGACAGGAAGAGCACAAGTGGTGGAGTTTTCTTTCTAGGTGGTATATTGGTTTCATAGTTAAACAAAAAGCAAGTTTCAGTTGCCTTATCAAAAATAGAAGCAGAATACATTGTAACAACTGCATGTTGTATTCAGGTTTTGTGGATGAAGTAAACATTGAAGGACAAAGGAGTTGTATATAATGAGCCCATTTCAATTTTGTGTGATAATACAAGCGTAATCAACACATCAAAGAACCCTGTGATGCATTCAAGAACCAAGCATATATCTATTAGGTATCACTTTTTGAGAGAAAAGATTGTTGATCAAGAGATAAAACTAGAGTATGTGCCTACAAAGGATGAGACTGAAGACATTTTCACAAAACCCCTTTCTAAAGATACTTTTGAATACTTAAGGTAGAAGTTATTGGCAAGAGACACTGTGTGGCTTCATAAGTGTTGTCATTGATGGCAACAAATTCTATCCCACACATCCACAGTACATAGTATGCCTATACTAGAAGTTAGATTGAAGATTATTTTGATCTAGTGAACAAGAATAGAGTATGTAACAAGGTTCGACAATCAGGTACGGATCTCTCATATGGTGTAACTCAATAAGTTGTGGACTTGGAGAAGTCAAGAGGGCTATCATGACTACTGTATTCCAAAGATTTAGCCTCCGGTGATAAAGCAAGAAAAAGATATGAGCATCTGAGTGTTGGGTTCTAGTCAGGCAGAGCAGACAGAGGAACAACTGATCGATAGAGCATCAGACTTCAATCCAGATGAGTAAAAGGTGTTGATCAAGCAATTTGTGGGATTATACATTGTTGTCCGACATGATTAATGACTTCTATGCTTAAGCTTTTGATACGCATCACAAATCAAGCATGGATTCAGTCGACAGATCAATAACTTGTAAATATCTTGAGGTTCTTGTTGCTGACTAGAACGTTGATGAAAATCCTTGATGTGGATATATATACCAGATGGATTCTAGCATGTAAAAGTGTGTGTTGAAGATGTAAAGAAATAAGGTGCAAAGAAAAGCAGGGATAAATGTGAGAACAACAATTCAAGTCCAGTATGTGACTGAATAACAACATTGAATAGAGGAAGAATGAAGTGCGTCAGATCAGTATATTGTGCCTAACTGGAACTGAACTCTTGCATTTGTAGATGCTTCTCATCAGTTCAAACACTTGATTATCTTTTGTAAGTTATGTAGATAGTGAGTCTCTTGTAGGCAGTGTGCCTCTTGTGAGCAATGTACTCAGGTAGTGAGCCCTAATTGGCAAGTGTCATTTTGTACTCCTTTATTATTTTAATAGAGAATACAATCTTGGGTTAGTCACCCCGTGGCTTTTCCCTTAATAGGGTTTCCACATAAAATCCTTGTGTTATTTGTGTTGATTTTATTTATGTTCTTATGATTACATATGCTTCCATGTTTTGATATAACACTTAATATTGAGATAATGAAAGAAAAGAAAATTAAGGAAATATTGAGATAACTGATTCACCCCCCCATCTCAGTTATCTGCCTTATTTTCAACAATTGGTATTAGAGCCAAGTCTCTAAGAAAAGCCTAATGGCTTGAGGAGGATCTGGGAATCACAATGGATGCATATGGTATGAAAGAACAACTACAGTCTACCCTAGATGATCTTGAGCAATCTCACTCTGAGGTCAATAATTTGAGAGAAAGACTCAAACAAGTTGATGATTTCATAAATGAGCTAAAAGAAAAACTTAGTATCTCTGTGAAAAAGAGAAAGTAACTACTTCAAAAATTAGCCAATCAGAGTGAAGTCAATGATACTAATGAAGATCTGAATGAGAAAAATAAGCTATGTGAGAAGTTGTCAAAAGAAGTCATTATGGTAAGGCATGAAATGGAATCAGGGGTTATGAGATTCACCCAAGAAATTGAAGAAAAAAGAAAGATTGAAGATAATCTAAAACAATCCCTCAAGGAGAAAATAGAGGACTGCCACAAAATGGACAGAATAATCAGGCATCTTGAATCTGATCTTGAAGAAGCTAGAGACAATGAAGAACTCGAGAATCAGATAGGCACTCTTAAACAAGATCTTCAAACTGCAAATGAATACAAAGAAAAATTCAAGATAAGCTTAGCCCAACTTGAAGTTCTTCTTGAAAGCCAAAAAGGGGTAGATGATAAGCATGGCTTGGGATATGAGAAAGGTGAAAGCTCTGGATCCGGTCAGAAGAACTCTCGATCAGGAAATCAAAGAAACAGGCCTAGAAGACCTCTGGTAAGGCAACCTAACACTCAAAGATATCCATCCTTCAATGGATACTACTTCAATTGCAACAAATTCGGTCACAAAGCAATCTAGTGCAAAAATAGAATGAATCAATTCAATTCATCCTTCTCCGGTTAATGTTTTAGTTGTAAAAGGTATGGTCACAAATCTCATGAATGCAGAAATATGCAAATGAACAATTCTTTAAATGGTAAATGCTTTGCATACAATAAGATTGGACATATGGCTAATAAGTACAGATCAAGAGGATATCATTCAAATAAGCAAAGAAATGTTGTGTGTTACAATTGCAATAGATCCGGTCATATTGCCAAATTCTACAGAAGTAGAAATCAGGATAGAAAAGGTCCGGTGGAACATGATCAGAAACAACATAAAGCAAAGGTAAAATAAATGTGGATGAAGTTCAAAAGGAGATGAGCAAGATTTGGGTAAAAAGGAGTACAATGACTATTGGGGATGGATCCGCACCAGAATCCAGTGCTGATATTCCTTCTAGAAACTAAAAAGGTGAGCTCTGGCTCAGGGGGAGTCACAGAGAAAAATAATTTCCCCCAGCCAGTCAGCTAGTGCCTAAATTCGGCACATTGAGTAAACATTTGACGCTACAGATTAAAGGGTTCTCAGAAAAACCTGCAAATAACCTTCAGTCAAAATGTGAAAGATTCGCATGGAGTTTTGCAAGATTTATAACCGCTCAAGTTAATCCAGTTCCGACAGCTATTCGGTAAAGCAAAATTTCACAGACAGATCCGATATGATTCAAAATTGAAATGCTTTGATCTGTGGACCCATGACATGATTGAAGAAAAGAAGATATGTTGTCAATCCTCACTGACAATGATTCTAAGTTCCACACAGTGATTCAAGAAAATCTCTCTTAGAACAGGGCAATAGGATAACTTAAGTTGTGCATTTGTCACAAAAGGAAATTAGGGTTTGCACAAGGATAAAAGGGTTCTTTCACTCATTATTTACACACTTGCACTCATGAAGAAGAAAAGAAGAGCTCTGCGAAGAAGATTCTATAATTCACTCAAGTTCAACTGAAAATCAAATTCAACCAGCGATTTGTTCTGGCTCCTGCTTCAAACCCTAAAGCATGAAAAGGTACTTCCATTCAAAAAATCTCTCTCTGAATCTCTTGCAAAATGGCTACTCCAATGGTTGTCAATATTTCTGATAGGCTGAGACCTAAATTCAAGAAACACCCTTACAAATCTCTAGAAGTTGATCCCTTGGGTGCGTTTTCTAGCATTCTGCTCAGAGTCTTACATGTAAAAGATGTTAGGGTTTATATCCATGCAAACATTTAAGAATTTGGAGACTCAAAATTGATGGATATTTATCACAAGCAGCTAATAGATGAGAATTTTGAACTCAAACCTAAATTCAAGGCCCTCCAGGACAAACACTTCAGACATTGCATACATTTTCCATGTTTTGTAGAAGATGATTGGGTCTGGTATGTTCTAAGTAGGATGCATGATAATTTTATGTGGGTAATGAGGCCATTCAAGATAACTAAAGATTCCATCAGGGCAGTGACCGGACTACATTCATCAGGTGGGTTACACGCACTCAAATATGTGAAGAACCAAATGGTAACTGAAGCCACCAGATCAAAATTTGACAAAAGAGCAATGACTATAGATGACATCACAAATCTGGATGTCAAGTTTGCTTCAATGATAATTAGCTACAAAATCTACTATTCGAGCAGGGAGAATTTTGTGTCTGGTACAACAATCTATGCTGCATATCAGATGTTGAGGGAAGATGCAAATTATGATCTGTGTGAGATTCTTCTAAATGAATTGTTGGAGAACTTGCATAAGATTAAAAGGGATAAGAAAATTTCCTTTAAATATGGCAGTCTAATACTGTGTCTATTTTTCTATTATATGAATGAGCTGCCTGGATCAAATGGCTTGGTCTGGCAAAATGATAAACCCGTTGCAATTCAGATCAGAGATTACATGTATGGACTTGGTGATGCTCAAGCCCAAAACACAGCTCTCTGGGGTTACTTTAAGAATTTCCAAAGCATAATGCAAGCTAGAGAAAGAATACCACAAACAATAGTTGACAAATACAAAGATACAATCTGCTTCATGGTTAACACTGATCAATGCCTAATGGAGGCAGTTGAGCCAAGAACTATATGGATAATGCCTATGGGATATGAGGTCAATGAAAAAATCTTGGAACTACATATTCAACACCTACTGAGCCAGCCTAAGGACACTGAAGCAGAAAGGTTTGGCACCTTGGAAGAGCTAAGTATAAAAATACATGTTGAGTTAAGATAGCCGGAGATGAAGAGGAAAGTAAGAAAGGAAGTTAGAGAAATTGCCAAAAGATTTGGCTTATCAAAGGAGGCTGTAGATACTAACAAAGAGAAAATAGAGAGGCTAGAGAAAGAAAGACAAGAATCAAAGAAAGAAAGTGCTCCTGTACAAACCTCCTCTCGGACTAGATCCTCCAAAAGCTCTACTCCTGTCGCTTCCAAAAGCTCAAAGTCTACCAAACCAGAAGTCAAGACATCCAGAAAAGGAGAAAAGAGGATGAAGACCAAAGCCACAAGGACATATACAAGCCATAAAGATGATGAAGAAATAGAATTAGATGAAGAAATCAAGAAAATGAGGAAGAAGAAAGTTCTCTGCTAGCAAAAATGAGGAAGAGAAGGTAGAGGAATTTGTTGAAAAGCCCTTGATGACATGATCAAGTCAGTTATTGTGGATGGGAACCTGTAGCCGATGATAGAGTTCTATGATGAATACAATGATGTTGACAAGAGAATTCTGGAGGAAGTTACTATAAGGTATTTGAATATCTATAACAAAGCATTCATTGAAATAATTTCATTAATTCTTGAAAGCCTAGAAAAAGTACTGGAGCTGAGAAAAGAGAATGCAAAAGAAAAAGAGTTGGAGATCAGGGAGCAGATAATGATACAACTATGTCATTCTATCACTCCCAAGCAAATGAACATGGTTCTCAAAGGTAGTAAAGATGATTTCCGGAGCATTTCCGGAGCAAGTCCAGAATGACCAAACTCATGCTTGGAGAAACTAATCAAATAGCTAATGAAACAAAAGAAATTCTTCAGAATGCCTTAAAGAGATTCAACCTTCCTATTGTAGAGGAAATAGTTGAAGAACCTTCTACCATGGATGTTGAAGGATTAATCAATGAAGAACCTTCTGACAAGGATGTCGAAGGATTAAAGAAAATAGATGAAGAGAAGTCTGAGGACTTAGACTCCTTTATTCCGGAAGAGGAAATTCATGAAGCAGCAAACACATGTGACATCTTTCCTCTGGATCCCACTGCAACTATGACAAACATTCCTGACTCTGAAGCTGAAGGGGAAGGTAGAAGAGAGGAGAAGAAGATTTAGGGAAAAGAAGAAGAACAAGCAGAAAAGACTAATGATGACTGTTCTGATATTTCAAAAGGAAAGAAGTCTCAATCTCCTGCAAGAGACACTGCAAAGATAGTGAAGAAATTCTTAGACAAAGAAATGATGGAGCTGGATGAACCTAAGCTATTTCAAGGACCACTGAATTTTGACTCTCTCTCCCCGGTTCAGACAATGAAAATAACATCTTTTGCTCAAGCCAAAGCAAAAGAAAAACTTTTGAAATCTCACATGGAGGACTGTGAATTGTTGGAGATTGCATCTGGGATGCTAGAGAAGATCATGCCATCCTATCAAAAGGATCCTTTGACCTCACCATCCGGTAACTTGAAAAACTTAGTAAATTCTATTAACACTCATTTTGAATCTCTAGAGAAATCAGCAGAAGAAAAGGTCCGGAAGGAGTTTCTGGGAAAAAGATTTACTAAGGTGCAAGGACTTATTGAAAATGATAGGTGGACTCTAGATATTGGAATAAAGAGCCTTGAAAAAGCTCTCAAAGATGGTGGGGACCTATTCAAATTTTGTCTAACTTGGCCTAAAGTGACAAAAGACATTGAGGAGAAAGTAAAACAACAAGAAGAAAAACTGTCAAGCCTAGTTCAGAATTTTGACCCTCTTTCCTCCTCTTTAATGAATCAAGAATGCCAGGCTATTGTTAAAATAAATGAAATAAAGAGACTGGGCAAAGAAAAGAAGAACATAGTGAACAGAATGGGTGAACTCAGAGGGATAACTATCCCTAAGTTAGAGGCAATGCATGAGGCCTTAACAGAAGCTTAGACCATGGCCTAGACCAGTGATCTAGCAGATTTAAGAAGGGCAGAATCTTATGCATTTTTGTTGAGTGGTCACATCTCAATTTTGGATAGGATGAAGAGGAGTTGGGCCACAGAGTTTGTACAACTGAAGACTACTTTTGCAGACATACTCAAGTATATGTAAGTTTATCATATGAATTATATGTACATATGCCTCCTTATGAGGAAACTTTTTGTACAATTTTGGTTTGTGGATCCTGCCCTTTGCCATTGATGTCAAAAGGGGGAGTGAAGAGTAGTGAAAAATGAGGAATCTAGCAAAGGGGGAGCTCCGGTAAAATAGTGCAAGAGACAGAACACACGCAAAGGGGGAGTTATTGCGACACTTAGCCATTGTTCACTAAGTGTTGCCATCAATGCCAAAGGGGGAGATTGTTGGCAAGAGACACTGTGTGTCTTCATAAGTGTTGTCATTGATGGTAACAAAGTCTATCCCACACATCTGCAGTACATAGTATGCCTATACCGAAAGTCAAATTGAAGATTATTTTGATCTGGTGAACAAGAATAGAGTATGTAACAAGGTTTGACAATCAAGTCTGGATCTCTCAGATGGTGTAACTCAGTAAGTTGCGGACTTGGAGAAGTCAAGAGGGGTATCATGACTACTGTATTCCAAAGATTTAGCCTCTGGTGATAAAGCAAGAAAAAGATATGAGCATCTAAGTGTTGGGTTCCAGTCAAGCAGAGCAGACAGAGGAACAACTGACCGATAGAGTATCAAACTTCAATCCAGATGAGTAAAAGGTGTTGATCAAGTAATTTTTGGGATTACACATTGTTGGCCAACATGATTAATGACTTCTATGCTTAAGCTTTTGATACGCATCACAAATCAAGCATGGATTCAGCTAACGGATCAATAACTTGCAAATATCTTGAGCGTTCTTGTTGCCGACTAGAAAGTTGATGAAAATCCTTGATGTGGATAGATATACCAGATGGATTCTAGCATGTAAAAGTGTGTGTTGAAGATGTAAAGAAATAAGGTACGAAGAAAAGTAGGGATAAATGTGAGAACAACAATTCAAGTCTAGTATGTGACTGAATAACAACATTGAATAGAGGAAGAATGAAGTGCGTCAGATCAGTATATTGTGCCTAATTGGAACTGAACTCTTGCATTTGTAGATGCTTCTCATCAGTTCAAACACTTGATTATCTTCTGTAAGTTATGTAGACAGTGAGTCTCTTGTAGGCAGTGTGCCTCTTGTGAGCAGTGTGCTCGGGTAGTGAGCCCTAATTGGCAAGTGCCATTTTGTACTCCTTTATTATTTTAATAGAGAATACAATCTTGGGTTAGTCACCCCATAGTTTTTCCCTTAACAGGGTTTCCATGTAAAATACTTGTGTTATGTGTGTTGATTTTATTTCTGTTCTTATGATTACATATGCTTCCATGTTTTGATATAACACTAAATATTGAGATAATGCAAGAAAAGAAAATTAAGGAAATTTTGAGATAACTGATTCACCCCCCCCCTCTCAGTTATCTGCCTTGTTTTCAACAGAAGTTGGGAGTGGTATCACTCTCACCAAATCAGTAAATGTTTATGATAGAGCATCTATTCAAGGGGAACAACTCAAGGCTTATTCTTCACTCCCTGCTTGGGCAATGGCTACCTCTCAGGGGGAGTAGGTAGAAAGATAACAGTTTGGTTAATCAGAGTTTGGTATGGCTTTGTGAAGAAGAGCATTACAGTGAGGGAAAACCTATCTTGACAATATCATTTTGAAAGTGGTTTGTTGCGTCCCTTTGCTATTGATGTCAAAGGGGGAGAGTTTTTAGAGATTTCAAATGGTGCAACTTTCATAGGTTGTGTTTCAGTTCAGAAATGATAGAGTAAGGGGGAGCAATGCAAAAGAAAAGATTTGTGTTGCCATCAATGACAAAGGGGGAGATTGTTGGTATTTGTAGCATTGTCATTAATGTCAAATATACATACACATGAGATTGTTGGAGTATGGTCATTGATGTCAAAAGATTGTTGGAAGTGTTGTCTTTGGTGTCAAATGAAAAAGAGAAATTTGTTTAAGGCATGAGAAATGCCTTCAATCGGCAAAAAGTTCTGTTTGCAAACTTGCATGTTGGCTGATGAAAAGTTTATCAAGAAAAATCTAAGAATTTCTACCTTCGGTTAGCAAAGTTCATGTTCCATGAACTAGTTCTCAAGTTGTGAAGTTCGCCGATTAGCTGATTCTTCGACAAAGGAGAAAGTTGGGCGATGATAGTTTGGAAGAGGAAAAAGTTTAAGTCTCAGCAAAGAGGTTGGTTCATAGGTCTTGAAGTTTGTTGGTTTGCTAGTTTGGCAGTTTATTGATTCACCGACAAAGAAGGAAGCGTGAAGAAGACAAGTTTCAAGTTTGAAGTGTAAGTTTGTTATTGGCAAAGTTTGTGTTCCGTGAACTTGTTCGTGAGCTCAGTTTTTGGCCGATTCCCCAACCAAGACAAAGGAGGCATGAAGAAGAAAAAGTTGAAGATCAAAGTTAAGTTATTGGAAAATCCGTTGTCAGTAAAATTTGTGTTTCACAAACTTGTTCGCGAGTTTCGCATTTCACCAATTCACCGACCAGGTGATTGATGGCTTAAAGAAAAATGTTGTTTGCCGATAGAGAAGGAATGTGATAAAGGTTCAAAAAATGGATATTTCACCGATAAAAGGTGACAAAGGTCAAGTTCAAAGAAAGTAGAATTTACCGATAAAGGCGATAAAGGTGTTAGTTCGAGTTAGAAAAGAATTCTCCGATAGAAGGGATAAAAGCTAAGGTTTGTAAAAGGTAATTTTTTCTGATAGAGGCGATAAAGGAGAACAAAGAGTTGGTTCATGAAAATGATATTTCACCTATAAAGGGAACAAAGTTAAAGGTTTGCAACATAGTGTTTTTTTTTATAAAGGATTGGAAGAAGAGCTGATGTGGTAGTGATATGAAGAGTTAGGACATTCAAATCTTTAATTTGAATATGTGTTTGGAGGCCAACTGGGTAAAGAAAGTTTAACGGCTAGTAATTTATAATATGCAGAGTGAAGTCGACTCAGTGACATAGAATAGAGAGTTAAAATTCTTAGGTCATTGTTGTAGCATGCAAATTTGAATATTTATATATATACAGTAACGTGTGGCTAATTTAGTTTGGGTCCCTATTTTTGGGTCATCCTAGAAGCAAGCATGTTTTTGGACCCTAGTTCAAGCATACAGACATTGGAATTTTTAATTTGGGTATGATCCTTTATAATGATCACATTAGAATTCAAAAATATGTATTCGACATCGGAGATTATTTTGGTGTAGTGTCGACTTTGATAGTGTATCTTCTATAGTTGGGTATAAAAGAAAGATCTGTTTGTGAATTTGAAAGTATCAGTGGATGTGCATGTGTGCCTAAATTTGAAAGATCTGAATGTGTCTGCAAGTGTGAATGTGAAGAAAAATACATCAAGCGATCAAGTGTAAACAGAGAAGTGAAGTTGAATTATGTGAAGAGTATGAACTGAAGATCATGTGTTCTCACAGTATGTGTAAGTGTTGAATGTTTCATTACTATTTTCAATTTGCTGAGTTGTAGCTCATTTTTGTGGGAGGTTGAAGCCTCAGATAGGTTGAAGCCTATTGTTGATTTGTAGCTCAGTTTGTATGGGAGGTTGAAGCCTCAGATAGGTTGAAGCCTATTGCTGAGTTGTAGCTCAGTTTGTATGGGAGGTTGAAGCCTATTGTTAGGTTGTAGGTCAGTTTGTTTGAGATTGATTTCTCAGGTAGGTTAAAGCCTACAGACTTGTAAATATTGTAATTCACTATTTTATATCTTTGTGAGGCTGGATTTGGATAGTAGATCCAAGCAGCCTGCTCACCGTTGTTTTTCCCATCTTGGGTTTCCATGTAAATCTGGTGTTATGGTCTTTTTGTGTGGATGTGTGAATCTACTTATACTTGCATAGTTCTTTCATAATCTAATTGATAAAGTAGAGATCCAGTTGTTGCAGCAGTTTTATTTTAAAAAGTGGTAAATACTGATTCACCCCCTCTCAGTATTTATGTGTGTTCTAACAAGGTTGACAACACACCTTTTCCAACATTCTCCCACTTGGTGTATACATTACATGAGGGTCAATCAATGAAATACATCATCATAGGAAAACATGAAATCACATGAATCTCCAACATGCTCTTGTGCTCCATCAAGATACTTGCAATAAAATCAAAGTAACCACCATCTCAAGCAAGAACTCCTCTCATCCTCCAACATGCCACCTATGGAAGAAAAGGAACATGTCAAGGTGAAGATGCACCAATCCAAAGAACACAAGTATCAAATCCAAGTGGTAACAAAGGCTCCAAGTTGTTGTCAAAGGTAAAAAACCCACATGATCAGAAATAGCACCCACAACATATGCTAATTCTTCCAACCATCCATACCTCATAGGTATCAACAACATCAGTAAACTCATGCCAACAACATATCCAACCCATATACTGCAATCACAAGCTCCATGTATAAAACTTGTCAATGAACACATACATTCAGGAACTCCCACTACATGGGTAATGTCAAATTTTAAAATAGATCGAAGCGTACCAAGTCTACTAATCAAAACTCAAACCAAGGTGTGGTTAATCATCAAACCAATGTGGTATCAATAATAATCACAATTATCCACACATGCAACATACATCACTGCATACTCTCCCAAGTCCAACCATATCAACATGAACCTCTAGAAAGTAGCCATAAGACAAAGAGAGAAAACCTGTAAATCATAATGTCCTACCACCACCTCAAAGGGCTAGGTTGTGTCAAGTATGATCTCCTTACAACCCCAAATGAAAATCCTTAAAAACACCCAACCATTCAATCACATAGATCAAATGAACACATGTATCATGTAACCAACATGGATGTAATCCTCTCTAACCAAGGTATATCAAACTCATAATCATTCCATAACCAGGAATAAGCCTAATCACATCTCCTAAACTCCTCATAATGGACATCATAAATCAAACCATATGAACAAGGAGATAACTATGCTAACACCCCTCAAATGAACCGTCTAGAACCAATAACTATAGCTCAAGATCCATATCCATGAGAAGATAAAACATAAAGCAAAATGCATCTAAAGGATGGGCAATACCTCATAGATGATAATATGTCGAGTAGACCAAGAGTGGAGAATGAGAATACTCCTCTAGGATACACCAAGCCACAATGACTCTCTCCAAGAACAATCTCCTCTAGGTCCATAATGAACCCAAGTCCATATCCAGGTGTAGGCTCCTTAGTCTTTCTACCGAAACCTCTAATAATTAGTTGTCTCAAAAAAATGTCTCTAATCCCAAGAGAACTCTAGCCTAACCTAAGTCTCCAATTATCCATGAGCATCTCCATGATTAATCCATGCTAAACTCCAAATGCAACACCGCACTATCATGAAGCTCCCAAGCACATGATCAATGTACTCAATACCAAGAGAACCAACAAGATCATTGTCAATGCTCCCACTACACATCTTCATAATCAAGGAACCCATCATGACATCATGATCTAACATCTCCTCTAAGAAGATCACATGCACTAATGCACACATCCTGATCTCAAGAGAATCTGTATCATGTCAACACTCTAACACTGATCAAGAATCCATCAAGACACAATATCAACACCTCTAAACCAAAGATCAACATCTCCAATCACATGAAGATAACCATATCCTGCCAAAGCTCCCACTAAACTGTGATACTGAGCTATACATGGCAACAAAGTAACCATCTCCTAAATGAAGATTATCCATGGCCCCAACACATTCAAGGAATCCTGTTGTAACATCAACTCCCAAAAAATAGAGTAAAACCATGATCTACAAACCAAGAAGATAAAACCATCACTATCAAAAACTCACATAAAACCATGTATCCAAGTTTTCAATGACATCATGATAAACATGCTACAAGTCCCAATAATTGAATATCCATGTACTCTAATCATCCATCCTCTCATCTCAATGCAACATACCAATGTACAAATGACCACAGACAAGGCCAACTAACAAAGTCTGCATAAACACTGAATCAATCTTGTGGATACTGAGTCATCACACTGTAGCCAAGGGGTAGCTAATCCACAAAACTACATAACTCAAAGAGCCAAAACAAATGTAACATGCAAACTCATCATCACATTATTAACATGCAAACTGATATATCAAAGAAAAGAACATATAGACTTCAAGACTCAAACACCAAATCAATGCTAGATTTGATTTGCCAGACAATTCCACAACACAAGTAACCATAGTCAAGGAAATAATCAAGCATCCAAGAGATAAGAACAATCTCCTAAAACTACACCATACCACCACCTGTAATCATGAATCAAACATCATAGCCCATACCTTTCAACCATATACATGATCATGTCATGCCAATGCACAATTTTACTTGCATATCCATGACACCATAATCATTGTCATTGATGTGCTTGTACTTATCCCCCACTGAAACAAGACTTCAAGTCTCACACATGTATCAACCATGTCCTCAAACTAGAAGACAACCTATGTACCTGTCTCCATCAAAGTTCAAACTCTGAAAACACCTACAAATCTGTAATTGGAAGTACCAAATCTGAAAACCTTCTATATCATGTTGATGGTCACATAACAACATGCACTCTCACAAATTTGTGCCCAAAAATCCATCTGAATGCTCTCACAATCGCACCTTGAATCTCAAGCTCTCATAAGTGATCAAACAAGTACCAATCTCTCTTTGCACACCAAACTTAAAATCTACACAATCCAATTTGTAGTATGCAACAATAGCTCTCCAATGCCTATCTAGAATTGAAAATTCAATTCCGTATGAAAAAGTTATGAGCGTAAAACTGTCTCAGAGAATGCCTAGCTTCAAGAACCAAATTTTGACACAAACAGAAAAATCTGATAACCAAACCTACACCACTACATAGTGCTCAAAGAGACCTTTCTAATGCCTATAAGAAGTTGAAAATTTGACACCATGGGTGAAAGTTTTGCCTCCCAGAAAAAAATGTCAGTCGAGGGCTAAAAATTGCCCCATGGGACCCTATTCGTACAGATGACGTGGTACCGACATCATCACTATGTCAGCAGATGACGTGACAGAGTAAGGTGAAGTGGCATATGGGTACTGACGTGGCATCACTGGCTAATGTCAGACTCCAAAGGAAAGTTTAAATTTCTTGTAAATATTTAGAAATTCAAACTTTCAAGTGGACCCGAACAAGTTTTTTTAACTGCATTTGAAAAAAATTTGAAGTCCGTTGTGGAACTGCAACTGGTCGGCGGCGGCAAGCCTTGCCCGCTGGCAAGGGGCTCTGGCACGCTGTCCGACCAGGCTACCAGCCCAGCCAGGGTGGGGCTGACAACTCCTGCACTCTGCTGCCACAAGGTATGACATGGTACAGGGGTTTGCAGACCCTGTACCTGCTTCCCTTTTTTTTCATATCTTAAAATTTTTCTATAGTCAAAAACAAAAAAAAAAAATTAATCAAAATATAGAAAATTTATCAATGCGCAAGATTTTTTTTAATTCACTAGCGTACCTACAGACATCCCTACTGTTCTCCCTGGGGGCCAATTTTTTTTGCCTCAGGTCACAGTGGCCAAAATAGGGCAAATAATATGTTTTTCTTAGCCTCTCAGTGTTGAACACCTAGAATATTGAGAGGGGGGTGAATCAGTATTCTGTTAAATGATCTACATATCAAACATTTAATCCATTTAACATATTTAATTCCAATAAGGGAGATTAAGCATAAAGAAAATAATCACAACTCATAACACATAAACACCAGATTTACGTGGAAAACCCAAGAAGGGAAAAACCACGGTGAGGATTAGCTTACAATATAAAGTAGTATCAACCCTGAATTACAAAAGGCTCACTGTCAGAGGGCTCATTGCCCAGAGGGCTCACTATCTAGAAGAAAGGCTCACTGCCAGAGGGCTCACTTCCCAAGGACTCACTGTCCTGAAAGAAAGAGATAGAAGAGGTGGCTCACTGCCAGAGTTGAATTGTTGTAATTTGATCTAACATATGCATGGAGTACAGTTCCAATGAAGTTCAAATTACTAAACTAGCATTCGTCAAACTATTCTGAAATACCAGACTCTACTGCTCTGCATTCATTTAATTTGCTTCCATAGACATTTGTCACATTACACCTTCATTCAATCTGTTATTCACATCACCTTCATTACATTCACCATTCACGATCCCTTGACACTTGTTTATACTGTCTTCAATCTTGAGAACATTCTCCAAGATTGGCATTACACCTTTAAGACAAAAGATTCAAATTAGGTCTAGACCTAAACACTCCCACAGTGGAAAGGAATGAAGGCGAACCACAACAAAGTTTATCTTGGACCTAAATTCATTCAAGCATGCTACTCCACACTTTCACAATCATCAAAGTAACTCTACAATTAGTGTAAGCACCCAAGGCCAACCAAACTTGTGTTAACACAATGTTCTTTTAAGTACACACTTCCTCAAACCTAAAAATGACTTGTAGACCACATGCAAGGCTTCACCACAATCTAGATCATTCCACGAACATCCTGAAACATCCTAAAATCTAACAGATTCCTCTGCAATAACTTTCACCTACCGCACAACCTTATCCTATTTATCCAGTATGCTCAACTATCTCTATTATACACTGTATCTCTAGAAATTGACTTTTGGAGCACCAAATCATGAACAAATTTAATAGAAGAAAGATATAAACCTTATAAGAACAAATCCAGAATTGTGAGATCTAAAACTTCTTTGCAGATAAATGTGGAGCAAAGACATTTCTCCCAGACACCTCTGCACAACTCAGAAACACATGCCACACATTGGTGAACATAATTTTCTTTGCACAACAAACCAGAGCACCAAATTTGAAATATAATAACTCTTAACACCTCTGAACAACATGTCCAATCTGCAAAGATAGATCTTCAACAAAGAGTAAATGTGAAGCAAAAGAATAGCACTACTTTGTAATCCAAAGTGCTACATCAACACACTGTTTCTTTTATTAATCAAATTTTCTTAAAATCACTTGGAAGCTAACCAACAAAAACATATTCCCAACAAATTTAGCAACTCTTCAAGACAACCACATCGTCATTAACAAGGCAACTCAACCAAATAGCTCATATCCTTACAACAACCTCATCTCTGCCTAACCAGTAGACATAGTTGACACCAATGACAACACAGTCTTGTTGACATCAATGACAACACCGATTACACTTATTTTTCACACTCAGATCTCCTAAATCCAATGGAGAGGTCCATTTTTGTACATGAGGTCATCTATGAAAAATCCCTCCTCAAAACCCTCATTGAAGCCATTCAAGAAACTCTTTTCTGCAACCAATTTTTAACACACAAATCTGCAATATTCTCCACAAATATGCAACACCCAATACCCCAAATCTACAAACAAAAACCTACACAAAACCCTCTTGTAATGTCCCAAATCTTTCATGCATTTCCATGACATCAACTTTACATGAAATCTACACACACAACCTGGTTATGCACACACCTCCCACAACCATGAGCATGGCTCTGATACCAAATGTTAGGAATTTGTAGGTTCAATAAACCAATTCCACATAACCCAAAAGGAGAATATGATGCATGCAAGTAACCATAATGCAAAGATCAAATGACAAACACAAGATGACATAAGATATACCCTATGAAAACCCTCAAGAGGGAAAAACTCAGCCTCCAAAAGCATCCACACTCAAATGTATTATTCAGCAATAAACATTACAATACATTCTCATGAGTCTCCATGAACACCTCTGAAACATCAAGCTCCTCCAATGCATCCTCCATGTGCCAAGCATGAATCTATGCATCCCATGCCATGCTTGACAAAATGCACTCACAGGAGAAAACTCAATACAACAGTTCAGCCTCACACACAACCTCCCGCAGAGCTAAGATAATCAATCAGCCAACCCAAACTAATGACCATGTGCATGCTTTTATAAATAAGGCTTACACAATACAAGATGTAGTATTGGGTAAACCATGTGTCCCAAAACCATGGGAACACAAAACCATTGACCCCAAAATTAAATATTTGCCACTAATATTAAATATTTGTCTTATGTCTTCCACACATAAACTATCCAACCCAATGTTACATACAACTTATACAAGTGGACCCAAATAAATATCTAATGTGGCTAAACACATCAATTGAGATGCACCACAAATAAATATTTATTTTACATAAATAAAATAATCAATGTTATGCAAGGTGTACAACACACCTATTCCAACATTTTATACTATTTATCATTTTTATATCCAAAAGATGTGTCACATTCTAGGATTTAATGGCTATAGGTTTTAATTTATTTTTTAATTTCATATATTTTTTACCAAGTTAGTTTGGCCAGAAAATTGTTTTTAATATTTTTAAAAAGTCAGTAAAAAATTCATAAATAATTATTTATTAAAAAAATTAATAAAATATGCATCACATTTGCTCATGTGTCATATACTTAAATCCAATGTTTGGACCTGAAAAATATTTTATTTTGCTCATATTTAGGTTGGCTAGAATGACACCTATTTTTTACGTTTTTATGAGAATTTTGGTAGTGTCTCATTTAAATATCCAATATTTACAAAATTAATTTAAAAATTAAAAAAAAAGTGGTAGCCCATAAATTACATTTAATTTCCTACAACTTTTAGTACTACTTTATTTACATAGTATGTAGATAACTCATTCAATTTTTTACATGAAGTTACTTAAGTATGTTTGTAGCATTTTCATTAACACTTAGGGGTATTATTTGCCCCATCATGGTCCTGCACTCACCTGTATAATTTTTATTTTAAAATTTGGGTTTTTAATTTTTCTGCATAACCTATAATAGAAAGGGCCACAATTTCAACATTTTTTTGGTGTTAGTAAAATGTTGGTGCTGCCAAGAGAAAGAACTCTCAAAGTGCATGGTTGGCATAGAGCACCTGAAACAATATTCAAGTAGTTGGGCAACATGTAAAAAGGATATTTATTATAGCCTCAACCAAATTTTTGGCTACTATTAAATGTAGGTAAAACTATGGATAGGGTTATGCTCTTAGTCCAATCTCCCAGTAATAGCTGCATAGCCATCTGTCTATCAAGATCATGACAATCTCATCAACTATCCAACAAACATGTTCATAGGTGAAGTAATGACAATTGAAATTGTTTGGTGGAATGATAGGTTGGCAACTAAGAAAATTAGATCTTCAAAATAAAATAAAATCCTCAACCCACCACAAATGTGAATGAATGCATATAATTCTTATTATTGTCAGCATAAATATTTTGGAAGAAATTAAATTTGCATTATTTCCTCATCAAAAATATTGTATGGGATGGTTTGCATGCACTTCAAGCTCTATCGAATGCACTCCAATCTCTTTCAACTAGATCCTACTCTTTGTCTCTAACTATACAAAATGTATTGATGGGGATTTGGGAACATCCATAAACAAAAAACCTAAAATAAGGCCAAGAGATTGAAAGGACTTCAATCCAATTAGTACAAATGCATTACATAATCACGGAATGAGGTACATCATCAAAAGAAAAAATAATATATATGAGTTGGTGTGAGTAGTTATATTTTATAGGGGTGCATATCCAAATGTTTTTTAGCAATGGCAGTGCAAGATCTTTGTAGGTTGAGCAAGTTATTAGAAAGATTACTCTACTATAACATTCTCTCTTGACTTCTCCTAACCGATGTTAGACACTCCTCCCTTCTTTGCACTAAATGGTGATACCTTTGGACAGAAATTCCCCATCTTAATTTCTCTCGTGATTTTTTTAGCTACATGAGATAGTCTATAAGACAGCATCTTCTATTCAATCTAGAAGCTATCTTACACATCAAAGAGACAATCGAGCATATTCTTATTCACCATGATGGATTTTATGATAGTTTTTAGTTTCATATTCCTAGGAGTTTTAGTAGATGTGGAATACGTAGCATGCTTTTTTTAAATAGATTTTTCCCGAGCTTTGTTGAGACAATTAAAATTGAGAAATGCATTAACTATGCAGTGAAAAAAGAAGTGAAATAGATGTTTCTTGAAGTTGTCACCCATTTATTGGGAATGAAAATGCATCTACCTCTTATTGTTTTTGGTTGCACAACTCTTCTACACTTGCAACTTACAAGATTTATCATTCCATAAATCCAACCCTCTCTAAGAATTTCTTGTTCTTACGAACTTCTTTATTATATACTATTAAAAAATTGATTGATCACAACCTTTGGAGACTCATAGAGTTATGTCCAGTTCTTCAAAAATTGGTGCTCATAAGTTGTAGGGAGTTGATTAATTTGAAAACATAAGATACCAATCTCAACTATTTGATTTTAGCAACTTGCTCTTGTCTAGAATCTATGACAATAGACTATTCACAATTGCTTCAAGTCAAAACAAGGGATATTTTTAGCTTGGATGAATTCCAAGTAAATTATTTTAGTATGGTTGATCTTGAACTAAGGGATTGCTACAAATTAGGTAAATTGCAACTAAACTCTTGTATGTTTGTAAAAAATTGTTGGATGGCTTGGAGGACATTCAAGTGAAGGACATTCAAATGTGAAATCATTGAGAATATTATCCCTTGCAATATGCTCATGAAAACCTATTGGCTCCTTTTCAAACCTTGAACAACTTAAAATATCACCATACATGATGGTAAAATTCTTCTTTTAATTTGGCTTTGGTTACCTAATTAGGCTGAAAGCCTTTCCTATGTGAGCAGCACATGATGGATTACATAGAAGAATGGTCCAGATTAAAAGAACTACCATCAAATAAATCTTGACCTTATATTTTTAATCAATTTATTAAATAATCATAAAAACTTGCATTTATTACTCACATAAAAAAAAAAATTAATCTTTTCTATGCAATTTGGTATGAATGCAGTGTGATGTGGCAGCTTTGTTTTAACTTGTCAGTTGCCGAAATTGTGGACTGGGCCGTCTCCATCTAAGATGGATTTAATACTGCAACGTTGATTTTAAAAACTAATTTATAAGCCAATTTGGGCCCTATTTAATTAAGTTTAAACTATTAAAATATTCCTATAATTCGGAGTATTTAAAAAACATATATAAATATCAAAAAAAGTAATGCCCAACATGATCTCTAATTAAATTTCTTTACATAAATGAGAAACTTATTGTTGGCTTGACCTAATATAACAATAATATATATAATAGTAATATAATATTAAAAAATCATATTATATGATATAGTTAGTTAGGGTAGTATTGTTGATTTTATATCATGAAGTAGAGTTACATTCAATTAATCCACATTGACTAGCAATAAGTATTTCTCTAATTTTTTAAATGTGATAGATATTATAAAAGTTCATATATTGTACCCTCACATAATTATTTTTAAAATGATTATATGATTAAATATGCATTTATTTCTATGGCGGATTATATAAAAACCGATAAAAGATACAATTAATTTACTACATATATACAATTTAGACAAGTTACTTAGAAGGTGAGCTATAATTTTCAAAATTATATTTTTTAAATGATCTATATGATCTCTCATAGGGAGTGAATGTAAAGTAATGATAACTTAAAAAAATATAAATATTTATGTGGTAAGGAATTGACATGATAATAATTTTACCTCATCTGAATATGTTATGTAAAAAGAAATTTACTAATATAAGTGAAAGAAGACAATAGTTAATGTGATGAATTTTCAATAAGAATTGATAGAATAATTTAGTGGATTAAATAACTTATAAATTAATAAATAAATAAAAAATCTAACAAATACTATAATTTCTTCAGAAAGTTTTCAACCTACCCATTGAACCTATGGGTCCAATTGCTAGTTCTATTTATAGTTCAATTGACACTCTTTTAATGTTGTCATTAATTTACCATCATTTCTTATTGTTTGTAAACATTATGTGTGTTGGTAGTGTTTGTTCAATTGATGTGCTCATAAAACATATTGCTGATTTTTATGGAGCATATGACTCAATACTAAGTGTGGAGAGTGTTTTGATCCCTTTAGTAGAAAGGAGTGAGAATCCATCTAGAGGAATGGCATTGTAGCTAGGTGTGGCAATGGAGAGTGTTGCTTCAATATAGAGGAGGACATGGTGGCAAATAAAAGCACAAAGACATTTACAATGACAATAATAAAGACACAAAGCAAGTGGTGATTTAGTGCCCTTACGTTCAGAGGTAACCATGTCAACTATGATCATTACCACAATTCATTATATATCTCTTTTGCATGTACAATGTCCCGTACAAGAGTTATTTAAGCCACTTTAGGCAATTTGATTACAATGTATATTTCATGACTTTCTTGATGTTTTAGGTGAGAAAGGTAAAAAATTTAAATCTTTTGTTAAATTACGTATCTATGTATTCATCACACTAATTCCTCCTATTCCTTCAATTCCTCTTAATCTTCTTAACACTCCCTTGAATTTCCTATCCGCGCATCCCTTGCACCTCCTAAAGTTGCAAGTGCTAGTTTTATTTACTTTAAAGTTAATTTATTTAAGAGTTATTTTATTTTACTTTACAACTATTTAAGAATTATTTTATTTTATTTACATTTGAGCTAATTTTATGTACTTAAGATTTTTTTTTATTGTTCAATTCGGCTTAAGGGAGCCAGAACCCATGTATAAATGGAACCACAAAAAAAGATACCAAAATTGGTTACTCATCGAATGAGGGCCATTATATATTAACTTTAGTTAAATAATAACAGACTTACAGCCTGAGTATTTTAGCTATGTCATAATATTTATAAAACATTTTAACTATAACTATATGGTATATTTTCCTTCACAAGCTTCATCCTCAATCCCCTGCATCACCCGAGTCCTCCTCTGTATCCTTTGAGAGCTGCATTTCTGACTAGTCCACTCCTATGCCATCAATGAGGCTCACCGCTATCTTTAGCAACACCACCCCCCAGTGAGATTTGTTCCATCTCTCCGCCTCTAGATGTCCAACAACAGGTATCACAAAAGGAATCCACAGCCTGTTATATCTCAGTAGCACCTCCAGCCAACAGCGCCCCTCCAGTCTAAAACCAGTCTAGGGATGACAAGCTCTAACACTTTATCCAAACCCCCTCTCCATTTGGCACGAATAAGCACCATCCCCATTTCTCTTACCACATCTTTCGATTCTCCCAAGTCAAGGAGGATGCCAACAAATATACTGGTGATGTCCATGTTCACCTGGTAATTTTCATCCAAATTCATTAACACGTCTCCCAAAATCATACCAACCACGTGGAGACCAATCGCCGAGATCAATTTGAAAATCCCCTAAAGCCTCTTGTCTATAATCGGCCTCCGAAAGGTCATTTGTCTCCGCATGCCAATAAGTAGCACTGTCAACTCCATTGAAGTCAAAATGAGACAATGCATTTGGTTTCCTTCTCTCAGGATTTAACAGCACTAAATTGACCTTTGACACAAGATGTAATTACTTCTTCATAATTTCTCATCATACTTAGGCTCTCTCCCATGCCTCTTAGTACTCCTAATTGCATCATCTCCACCTCAACTCCTACTTTCTCTACAAAAAACCATGTCAAACAACCTATTCAGCTTCCATCGTGAGTCATTTGTCACACAACTCATCATCAACCCTAACCCCATTCCTTCCTTACATGAGCAGAACCACACTCTCCAACCCCTGGGCATATGGCAACTCTCTCGAGCTCTCATATGAAGGGTTCCTACTATCAACTTGAAGTAGCATGTCTAAGTTGGGGGCCGTCGTATCCCACTCATCTATGGATTGACCAATCACAATCTCTTCCTTTAGCTCAAAGGCCACATTTGCCAATCTATCAGCCACTCTATTAGATTCCCTAAACACATGATTGACTTTTAATTCTATAAATTTATCCAAAAGAGCTAGTCCTCTATTAAGAAGATTATTTAATCTCTAATTCAGTGTTCGTTTATTCTGAATTAAATTAATAATTATTTGTGAGTCACCTTCTATGGCACCCTTTTGATCCCTGAAGAAAAACCCAACTGCAAACCAATAACAAAGGCCTACATTTCTGCCTCATTGTTTGACATGATCCCAAGGTGGTTCAAAACTGCCCCACAAAACCTACCTGCATCATCCCTAATCACACATCCAATTGATGAGGGCCCAAGATTTCCCCTTGAGACACCTTCAAAGTTTATCTTGTGCCATCCCCTATCGGGAGCCATCCATCTTGCCTTTGTTCTGCCTTCTGAGGGGTAATCCATTGAGACCCCTTGAATGAGGGGGACTATAAACCCAGGCCAAGAATCTCTCATCATTTCATCCCAAGTCATGAATGACTTCCCTAAAATTTTCTAATTTCTCACTACATTATTGGCAACTTCTACTATTGCTCTTTCAATCTTTTTCCAAAGGGAGTCTTCATCCATAGTTTTATCCTGATAAATCCTTTTGTTCCTCTCCTTCCAAGTCTCCCAAATCAAAATGGAAGGTCTTATTGTCTAAAGGCATGAGAAAAGAGCCTTTTGTAGAGCCTCGACCAAGCATTAAATGTCCCCAACGTGTCACCAAGCAACACACTCTTCCATCTGATATTACTCATGAGTTTCTTCCAGCAATAGTTTGAGAGTTTACATCTACTCAAGATTTGATCCACGTTCTCCTCCTCTTCCTTACATAGGCAACACCTCAAAGGGCTTGCTAACCCAAATTTCCTCAGTCTGTCACCCATTAGGTTTCTATTTTGTAAAGATGCCTAGGTGAAGGCCCCTACCTTCGGGAGGCATTGTTTGTCCCAGATTAAGTGCATAGGCCAGTCATCATTAACACTCTCAGCTTCCACCACCATATACCCAATTTTAACATTGCAATTCCCAGATTTCAAGCCACACCACACTATTTTGTCTTCCTCCTCCAAAAAGTTGACCCTCCTATTAAAAAGTTCTTGCTGTAGTTTGTCCTTGGAGTCTCCCAGCATTGCTAACTCTTCCAAAGTCTTCCATGTCTAATCCTGAATACCATTATGCTCCACTGACTATACATAATCCCTGACCTTGTCACCCCATTTTTGTTGAAGCACTTCCTTCACTACTTGCCAATCTCCCAGATCCTTCAAAGCTTTGTACCCTTGCCACGAGTCTTCCCAAAAGAGAGCCATTCTCCCATCTCTCACTTCCCAAGAGATATGTTTTGTGATAATTTCTCTGCATTCTAGTAAAAAATTCCACATAGCTGAACCTATTGGGGGGTTTCAATTGTCAAGATTCTAGTAGGATCTCCATGTTTGTGTGAAAGGAGTCTTTATTCATATAGTTTACCTCTATCTAGTTTCAAACTAGCTTAAGTTCACTTAGTGGTTTAGTTGTCTCACCTCATAGACATATGACACATGCTCTCACACTTGTCTCAAGTGTTCGACATATGTCACACATCATGGAGGGTTAGTCAGTGTTTGACTCTCACCTTCTCACTTCCTCCTTGTCCTACATATACAAGGAGTTCATTGTACATTCTCGTACATTTTATGATAATTTTAGCCTCTTTCTTTGTGCACATTCATCTTGTGGAAGTTTTGGTTATTGGATTCATTTCATTGCTGCTCCTATATGGTATCAGAGCCTAGAATCGCAATTCCCTTCCCAATTTTAGTTTCATCCCCCACATTCAGCTCTATCATAGGTGTGTCATAGATCTGTGCAAAATTTTCGTGCAAAAATGCAAATTTTTTTTACAAATTGAAGATTTGCAAGCAATTTCATCTGTGTTTGGGCAAAATTTTGAGTTTTCCGGGCAAAATTTTCTGGGCTGTGGTTAGTATTTTGGTCCTTATTTGCAGAGGTTTGATCCCATTTTTTTGGCAATACTGGTCGATTTCAGGGCCAAATTATGTGTTGTTGCCGTCAAGGGTTTCATATCTGGAGATTTTGGGAGTTCTTTTGAGTTAAATCTCTCTTTGTAGCAGGCTGTGGTATCATCTGTCACAGTCGACATTCCTCAACGAGTATTTGGGCAGCTATAATAGAGATTTTCATCACCCCCCCTGTGGATTCAACACAATCTCTGTTCAAGCATTTCATTTGAGTTCGCAGTCTTGTTTGTTGCCGGTGCTTTGGTCTCCATCTATCTCCATCATCGTTTCCAAGCTCATGATATTCTGAGCAATAGAGGTCGTGGGTTTGGTGTTTGCTTTGTAATCAGCTTCAACTTCAACATCGACAACATTACCCTAGTCGCCATCACCAGACTTCCAAAATCCCTGGTTGGCTTCACAAATCTGCCTGGTACCTATTTAGTTGCTGGTGTTCTATTGCATGGCCGTCATTGATGGAGTTTCATCTGCATTTACGCCACATGATCCCTATTAATTTCAGAGGTCGTGGTGTTAGAAGTGCAGGCGTTCTTTTAGGCGGTACTCACATAATCCTCAGAAATGGCGGATTTAGGAGGGTTGTTTGTTTTATCATTTTTGGCTAACATTTTAATGTTAAAGGTTAGCATTTTTTGTGACACTGCCAATTTATGTCACAGCTAATAGTTTACAAGCTAACCATAACTGTTAGCATTATATACTATAAGTTTTGTTACAGCTTATGTTTTGTTAACATTTAGTGTTAACTTAATTGTAACCACAACAAAAGTAACAAACTGCAGTTAAAACTTTTATGCTAGAGAAAGTTGAATTTGCTAAAACAAAATTTCCCTGGAAAGACCCTAACCTTGCATAGGTGTGTGCAAAGAGGGGCTTTTTTCATTTTGTCGTAACTTTCGCCCACGGAGGCAAAATTGGGCATATTTATAGTCTTTGGGAAGCTAGTTCCAACATTGACAAAGTTGCATCGAGACAATTTGGGAATTGTCCCATTTTCTCGCACTTTTTTCCTTCCTTTATAAAGCAAGCTTTGTACCCATTGAAATTATTGTATCTTTTGATTGGCAACTCGAAATCGAGTGTCGTTTTTTAGAAAGTGCATAATTTTTCACCACTCATCTATTGGAAATGATTTTGCACTATTGTTATAAAGTGTCATTTTCATTCCAATTAGACCTGCTTACTGCACTACAGTTATAAAGTGTCAAATTAGGGGGGGGCTTCTTTTGCAGTTTTAATCAAACTTGGGGGGTTTGTAAGGCACAATTTGCGTGCCTCTGTGTTTTTCAAGCATGGATCCTAAAACTGATCTATTAACACCACATAATTTTCACACATGGAAAACTAAAGTACAACAACTTCTTCAATCTAAAGGGCTACGACAAATGCTAAATGATCAACAACTACAATTCAATAGGGAGTATGAACAATTTGTCTATCGCAATAAGTTAGATGAGGCAATGGGAATCATTGGCCTCCATGTATCTGCCAACTTGTAATTTCATCTAAGCAATTGTACAACTCCTAAGCAAATGTGGGACAAATTTAGCGATTTATTTGGTAAAGTTGATGAGTTCAAAATACTTCAATTGGTTTATGAATTAACAATTTTGCCACCTGATGTCTTCCCTTCAATTGAAGATTATTTAGTCAAATTCAAGTCTTTGCTTTCTTGACTTCGTGTTGTGGTAAAACAAAAATAGATCAGGTCTTCGCTTCTACCTCTTACTCTACAATGGATGCACTTGGTTTAGCATTTACTATGCCTACTTTTGAACAGTTTTGTGATTGACTCACGAGAGAACAATCTAAGTTACTCTCCATGGATCCTAACACTTCTTCAAAAAGTCAAGCATTAGTAGTTCATGCATCTAAGGGTGAAAGTAATAAGCATTCAAAATAGTCAAACGCAGAATCATCTTCAAGCACTGAGAAATCATCTAAGAAGAAGACCAAACATCCCGGGGTTACTGGCAGTAGTTACGGGATGTCATTTACTATGGTAAATAGTAATTGGTCAAAGTGGGGTGCACATGTGGAGGAATAATCTATTTTTAGTGTTATAATGCACGTCATAGATGTTGTAAGGTGTAAGAGATTCTATGACAACTGTAAGTTGTCATAAGAATCTATGACACTAATAATAGCATATGATGTGTCATAAGATGTTGTAAGTGGCTATTTTTAGCCCCAAGGCGTTCAAACTTGCATGAGAATTTTTTTCCAAGTGTAGGATGCATGTATGACAGCATTTATGACCTCGTAAGAGCCTATTCTTGGCCATGGACGCCCAAGGTTGTATTGTTGACTCTTGACAAGTGTTAAGGGCTTGTAAGAAGTCATTTAATGTCTTGAAGTTGTGTAAATTCTATATAAACCATAGCATAGTAGATGAGAGTGATATAACAATTTACAGGGACCCAGGTTCTGCCAGAGTAAAGGTTGGAGGATAGAGGAAGTGAATGTATTTGTAATCTCCTTTTGTGAAGATAATACAACTTGGCCTCTTTTCTTGGTGGAGTTTTTTACCCGAAAGAGTTTTCTCCACGTTAAACACTTGTGTTATGTGCTTCATTCTGCTTCTGGTATATTTCTATATTATGGGATTATGTTTTGTTACAATCTCCATTATTGATAACACACAGTTAAAGATTGCTGAAATTTATTCGAATTAGATTTCTATTGAAGTAGTGTTGCTTTCATTTCTAACATTTGGTATCAGAGCCTAGCCAACTTTGACTCTTGGGTGGTAGTGTGGAAGCTGTAGCTACAGTGGGAGATTTGGTTGCATTTGTTTTGTAGATCTTGTGTTGTTTTTATGGCTGCATCCACTGTTGCATCAACCTCTTGAATGGACATTGAGAAGTTCAACGGAACGGGGTATGAGTTGTGGAAACTGAAAATGGAAGATTTGTTGGAAGAAAGAAACCAATGGTTGGCTGTCCAAAAAGAGAAGAAACCTGACGATGTCTCTCAAGATGAGTGGGATAGACTGGATAAGAAGGCACGGGGAACCATCTAGTTGTGTCTTTCAAACTCTGTCCTGTTGAATGTCGCAAAGGAAGAGACCGCATACAAGTTGTGGAAACGGTTGGGTGAGATCTATCAAGCCAAGAGTATGGTAAATAAACTTTATTTAAAAAGAAAATTGTTTTCCATGAAAATGCAAGAAGGTGAATCAGTTGCAGAGCATTTAAATTCTTTTAATTTGTTAGTGAGTCAGCTTGATTTAGTAGATGTTGAGGTTAGTGAGGAAGATAAATGTATCTTACTTTGTTCTTTACCTGAGTCTTGGGAGAATGTTATCCTTGCTATCACTGCTAACCTCGTGGATCTAAAGTTGGATGCTCTTGTTTCAGTGCTACTGTCACAGGAATTGAGGAAGAAGAGTTCAAATAGTTCAGGGGATGCTCTCAGTGTCAGGGGAAGGTCTAAGGAAAGAGGACCTAAGGGAGATCAGAAAGGGGTTAAGGACAAGTCCAAGGGCCGGTCTAAGACTCCTGGTAAAAAGAATAGAGTTAAGTGTTGGAACTGCGGTAAAAGGGGACATGTGAAGAAGGAGTGCAGAAATCCCAAGAAACAGTGGGAGAGTGCTTCAGATAAGTCCTTGAATGCAAGTAAAGAAGTTTTACTTTCTGCATGTAATCTTGTTTCTAATAATCATTGGTTGATTGACTTAGGATGCTCATTTCATATGACCTCGCATAAGGAATGGTTCTCCTCATTTGAAGATTATGATGAAGGTAATATCTACCTTGGTGACAACTCTACATATCTAATTGTTGGGAAAAGAAAGGTATTGTTGTGTTTCAGTGATGGGAGGATTAAAACCCTCCCTAGTGTTTTGCATGTTCCTGGATTAGCTAGAAATCTGATTTCAATTTTGAAGTTGAATGATTTGGGAATGCATGTGACATTTGACAAGCATGGTTGCAGATTGGTGAGAGGGAACTTGGTGGTAGCGAAAGAGAAGAGATTCGGGAACTTGTTTAAGCTTGAAGCCACTACAGTTTGTAATGCCTCATATGTATCTAAGGCCACTACTGAAAATACATGTATGTTGTGGCACCGTAGATTGGGCCACACAAGCAATAATGTATTGAAAACTATTAAGAATAAAAATTTGTTGGATGGTTTCTCTTATTCTGATGAGCACTTTGATTTCTATGAGCATTGTGTGTTTGGTAAACAAAACAGAAAATTATTTCCTTCAGGAAGCAATAGAGCAAAAGAGAAGTTAGAAATTATTCATACGAATGTGTTTGGACCTGTGGATAATGAATCTATTGGAAAATCTCATTATTTTGTAACCTTCATTGATGATGTATCTAAATTTACATGGATTTATTTTATAAAGCATAAATCTGAAGTTTTCACTAAGTTTAAGGAATTCAAAGTCTTAGTAGAGAACCAATCAGGTTTAAAGATAAAAATATTAAGATCTGACAATGGAGGGGAATATTGCTCTAAAGAATTTGATGAGTTTTGCAAGCATGCAAGTATAATCAGACAAAAGACAACTCCATATACACCACAACAGAATGGTGTTGCAGAAAGGATGAACCAAACAATTATGAAAAGGGCCAAAAGTATGCTTAGTGATGCTCAGTTGGATAAATGCTTTTGAGCAGAGGCTGTGTGTACTGCTTGCTACTTGATAAACAGATCTCCTTGTAAGGCTCTTGATTTGACACCTTATGAAGTGTGGATAGGTAAGAAACCTTCTGTTTCACATTTAAGGGTTTTTGGTTGTGAGGCTTTTGTTCATGTGCCTAAGGAAAAGTGATCTAAGTTGGATCCAAATGTTGAAAAGTTTACATTCATTGGATATGGTGATAATGTGAAAGGTTATAAGCTTTGGAATCCACTAACCCGCAAGATTATCTTTTCTAGAGATATAATTTTTAGGGAACTTAGAGCTATTTCTGAACCTAAGCAGCCAAAAGAAAAAGATGAAAAGGGAAAGAGAGTGCACTTTGAGTTAGAGCAACAAGATGCACCTCAGGAAGAATAGAATGATGGATTAGGGGGTGAAGAAGAAGAAGAAGATTCAAGTAGTTATGATGAAGATGAATCTATTGTGACAGAAGAAGTTGGTACAGATGATCATGCAAAAGAACGAGTAGAGTCTCTTACTCCACCCTTGAGGAGATCCATAAGACAACGGAATCTAGTTGACATGTATAGCCCACCAGATTTCTGTTGTGTATATGCTTTATTGAGTACTAACAATGAACCTAAATCCTATAGGGAAGCTATTTCTACAAATGATAGTGAGTCTTGGCAGCTAGCCATGCAGGAGGAGATGATGGCTTTAGACTCTAATAACACCTGGGATCTTGTTCGTTTGCCCAAAGGAATAAAGGCCATAGAATGTAAGTGGGTCTTCAAGAAGAAGTTTGGAGCAGACTGGTCATTGGAGAAGTACAAGGCTAGACTAGTAGCCAAGGGCTACTCCCAGAGAGAGGGAGTTGATTTTGGTGAGATATTCTATCCTGTTGCTAAATTGACTTCTATTAGATTTCTCTTATCCATTGCTGCAGCTTATGATTGGGAGATTGAGCAAATGGATGTTAAGATTGCATTCTTGCATGGAGATCTTGAAGAATAAATTTATATGCAACAGCCTACAGGTTTTGAGGTAAAAGAAAAAGAACATTGGGTTTGCAAGTTAAAGAGGTCTCTTTATGGTCTGAAACAGTCCCCCAGAATGTGGTATCAAAAGTTTGATTCATTTGTTTTGAAATTGGGTTTTGTTAGAAGCGAGGAGGATCATTGTCTTTACATTCATTGTGTTGATGATTCTATACTGGTTATTGCTTTGTATGTTGATAACATATTTTTCAGCACTACTAAGGGTATGGTCAGTGAGCTTAAAGCCCAACTTTCAGGTGCATTTGAGATGAAGGATCTTGGTGCTGCAAGGTATATTTTGGGAATGGAGTTCAGGGGGGACAGAGTTAATAGAAAGCTTTGGTTGTCACAAAGTAAGTATGTGAATACTACTTTGCAGAGGTTTAGTTTGCAGGACTGTAATCCAGTTAGAGTTCCTTTACCCATTGGTACAAAGCTTTCATTAGATATGTGTCCAAAGACTGAGGATGATCTTGAGGATATGTCTAATGTGCCATATGCTAGTGTTGTAGGAAGTTTGATGTATGCAATGGTTTTCACTAGACCAGATATTGCCCAAGCAGTGGGAGTTTTGAGCAGATTTATGTCTAACCCAAGTAGACAACATTGGAACTATGCGAAGAGGGTGTTTAAATATCTTGCAGGTACTCCTGATCATTGTTTGGTTTATTCGAGTACTAATAGTACTAATAAATTTTTGGACATACAGGGTTTTGTTGATACAGATTGGGCAGGTGACTTAGATAGTCGAAGGTCCACTAGTGGCTATGTGTTTACTCTGTTTGGAGGTATAGTGAGTTGGATGAGTAAGAGGCAGCCCACAGTTGCTTTGTCCACCACAGAAGCAGAGTATATGGCTGCAACTCATGTCTCTAAGGAGGCAGTTTGGTTGAGGAGACTGTGTATAGGTATTCATTTTGATTGCAGGAACATTCAGATTGGTTGTGATAGCTAGAGTGCTATTTGTTTGGCTAAGAATCCCATGTATCATGCTCGAACTAAGCATGTTGATGTTCAGTATCACTTTGTTCGAGAGTTGGTTGCAAATGGAGAGATTGAGCTGAAGAAGATAGACACTCAGGAGAATGTTGCAGATTCATTGACCAAGCCTGTGAGCACAGAGAAGTTCGTGTGGTGCAGAGAGGCCATGAGCCTTGTTTCTAGTGCCTGATTATTTTTCATTTGATTTCCTATGGGTTGATTTACAATGTATAATGTCAAGTGGGAGAATGTTGGGATAAGGTGCCATTAACCTTGTAAATCCCAATATTGTATTATTCCAATTATTATTTGTAATTACCCATAAGGGATGTACAAGTTTCATCGGCAGTGGTAAAAATTATTTACTGTCCATGGTAATTATGGAGTTACTGCACGGTAAGTCCCGGAGTTACCGGCAGTAGTTACAGGATGTCATTTACTATGGTAAATAGTAATTGGTCAAAGTGGGGGCACATGTGGAGGAATAATCTATTTTTAGTGTTATGATGCACGTCATAGATGTTGTAAGAAGGTGTAAGAGATTCTATGACAACTGTAAGTTGTCATAAGAATCTATGACACTAATAATAGCATATGACGCATCATAAGATGCTGTAAGTGGCTATTTTTAGCCCCAAGGCGTTCAAACTTGAATGGAAATTTTTTTCCAAGTGTAGGATGCATGTATGACAACATTTATGACCCTGTAAGAGCCTATTCTTGGCCATGGATGCCTGAGGTTGTATTGTTGACTCTTGACAAGTGTTATGGGCTTGTAAGAAGTCATTTAATGTCTTGAGGTTGTGTAAATTCTATATAAACCATAGCATAGTAAATGAGAGTGATATAACAATTTACAGGTACCCAGGTTCTGCTGGAGTGAAGGTTGGAGGACAGAGGAAGTGAATGTATTTGTAATCTCCTTTTGTAAAGATAATACAACTTGGCCTCTTTTCTTGTTGGAGTTTTTTTACCCGAAAGGGTTTTCTCCACGTTAAGCACTTGTGTTATGTGCTTCATTCTACTTCTGGTATATTTTTGTATTGTGGGTTTATGTTTGTTACAATCTCCATTATTAATAACACAGTTAAAGATTGCTGAAATTTATTCAAATTAGATTTCCATTGAAGTAGTGTTGCTTTTATTTCTAACAGATGTTAAGATTTGTCATTGAAGGATTGAGGCTTTGGAAGAAGCCATGAAGAAACACAACATTTGTACTCCTAAACCTAGCAAAGGGCATGCCCTTACTGCTACAGGTTTGAATTCATCCACATCAAATTAGATAGTTGACTCAAGAGCCTCACATCACAGGACTCATTTAGTTGATCTTCTTGAGTCTCTTTTTGATAGTACCACTTCTTATATTTCAATGGGAAACTCTTCATAGATTCCAGTTATAGGGTCAGGTTCAATTAAGCTGGCAGATGGTTGCATTGAGGATGTCCTCTCTGTTCCTAAGATTTATGCCAATATTCTCTCCATCTATCAGATATGTCATACTAGGGATGGGAAGACTATTGAGTTTTCTCCATATGATGTTGTTGTTCGTGACCTACTGTTAGGAACTTGTGTTTAACCCTTCTCTTTACTTTGTTAGTATATTATTGTTGGATGCATATGCTTTGTAAGTCATTCCATGAGTATATTGTATTATCCCACATTCATGGGGAGTAATAGTTGTTTAGATTAGACTTAGTATATAAGTACGTGTTGAGGCCAATGAAGGCATCCACGAGTTTATTGTATTGAGCTTGCTCAAATGAGGTTGCCCCCTCGAAGTGGCCTGCGATCAATAAATTCCTTCTATGTTCTGTTATTTCTGTTATTTCATGCATTTTTCATTATATTGTTGTAGGAGGTTCTCCTCATCTGGTATCAAAGCGCTTTCTTGGGCTCGCTAGGTGGAATTCCTGCCAATTTTTTCTTTCACAGTGGCCTCCAGGTGTTGTGATTATTACAGTAGTTCTTTTTTCTTTGCATCGGTATTGTTCATTTCAATTACAAGTTCAGATTAGGGAATAATCCCTATCTGCTTAACTATGGGAAGTTCCTAGGCATAACCCTAAAACTCATTGTGAGGAGTACCACAGGAACCCCGAAGTAGCTGGCCCATTGAGAGGACCTGCCAGCGAAAAGGGCAACGGCCCCTACCTGATTGACTAGTTCCCATCCCTGAGGTAAACCAAGAGCTGTTGTTTGTGGCAAAGCGGTTATCAGTTTTACCTGAGTCGTGGAGTGAGCGGTACTGCCCCAATATGCAAGCTATTAGACATCATTAGTAGCTGAGTGAATCCCCTGAACCTTTAGGAAGCCGAACATACCTAGGCTCCATATCTATTGCCAGCTAACAAATCGCATATTGCATCTGTCCAGAGCTGTTGCAGATCGTTTCCAGAAAAAAAAAAATCTATTTTTCACCATATCTTCCTTGCTTTAGCTCTGTTTCCTCTGAAAATTCACTAGAACCACTGAAATTCCATTCTCCATATTTCCTTCCTTGAGGACCCTATCCCAAATTCCACTTACCGAATCCAAAAATCCCCCATTTGTCTATTTTTAGGGTTTGCCATAACTTCTTCAATTCTCACCCAATCGCCTTCAAATTTTGCCACAGTGTTCATTTCCTATTTCTACTCCTTTGTCTCTCTTGGACAAATTTTTCCATTCTTTCACCCCGCTTCTGAAATCCCTATTTTCTGCTTCCCTGTCCCTCAGAAAGTGTCCAAAACCTAGTCAAACCCCAATTACCCATCAGAGTTTTTCGCAAATCCAAATTTTCCTTTACTAAAAAAGTTTCTATTTTTGTTTTTCTACGCATTCCCAAAACAAACAAACAAACAAAAAAACTCTTGGTTATGGTTGTCACCCGCACAGGAGCAAAAAACATGGAGGATGAACTTGCAGCCCTCAAGACCAAACTCCAAGATCTTGATGAAAAAATTCTCGGCCTCAATCTTCAGCATTCAGCCATGAACAATAGACGGCAACCAGAGTCTTCTGTAGATACTGGGTTCTCTTCTTCCAACAATTTTTGTGAGTCGAAGCTTGATTTTCCTCGCTTCAATGGTGATGATCCAACTAGATAGATATACCAAGCAAAACAATATTTCAGTCTGCATAATACTTTTGATGTCAACAAAGTCCCACTTGCATCCTTTCATTTGGAACATGAAGCCCTTCAATGGTTCCGTTGGTACATCAAGGCTCATGAAGAGCCAAAATGGACAGATTTTTGCAAACTCATTTTGCAATGATTTGGCCCTAGTGCTTTTGATGACTTCACGGGAGCACTCACTAAACTTTGCCAAACTGGCACTGTGAGAGAATATCAGACAGA
Organism: Cunninghamia lanceolata; assembly: GCA_027924645.1. Classification (NCBI taxonomy): domain Eukaryota; kingdom Viridiplantae; phylum Streptophyta; class Pinopsida; order Cupressales; family Cupressaceae; genus Cunninghamia; species Cunninghamia lanceolata. The sequence continues at coordinate 3,930,582 of BSBN01000568.1, forward strand.
ATTTGAGAAACTGGCCAATCACACAGAGGGATTATCTGATGAATTCTTCAAGAGTTGTTTTGTCAGTGATCTGAAGGATGCAATCCAATCTGAGGTTAAAATGTTCTGTCCCAGCACAATGATGGAAGCCCTAGGGTTGGCTAAGTTGGCAAAGGACAAGATCACAGCTCAACAACACTCTAAATCCACTTTTGTTCCATTCAGAAATATGGTTTCCCAAAGACCTCCAATCATGCCAACTCCTAGAACAACTCCTATCAAGCATTTGTCTGAAGCAGAGATGTCTGCACGTAGAGAAAAAGGGCTTTGTTATAATTGCGATGAGAAATTCACTCAGGGACAGATGTGTTGAGAAAAAGCTCTATCTCTTGGATGTGGATTCTTTGCCTGCAACTGAAGTTTATGAAGATGCTCAGGATACAATAGATGATCAGGTCGACATTCAGCAGCCGCCTGTTGACCCTCCTTCTCAGGACGACCACCCAGAGATCTCTCTACATGCTTTAGTAGGAGTCACCACCCCATAAACCATGCAGGTCAAGGGTTACTTCAAGAAGCTCCCTCTTACAATACTCATTGATTCTGGTAGCACTCATAATTTCATTGACCCTCGGATTGCCAAATAGGCTGATTGTTTTGTCCATCCTTGCTCTAGCTTTGAATTCATGATTGCCAATGGGGGCACATTACCTTGCAAAGGGAAGTGTCGCAATGTGCGTATCTCTATTAGAGATTATAACCTGCACTCCAACATGTTTGCCTTGCCCTTAGGCGGATGTGATGTGGTTTTGGGTGCTCAATGGTTACGTACACTTGGACGCATCTTATGGGATTTTGTTGAACTTTGGATGCAGTTTTCAGACAATGGGCAAAAACACACATTGAAGGGCTTACAACCAGGGTCTCTCAGCATCATCAGTTCACATTGCATGGAAAAGCTCCTTAAGAAGAATTCACATGGTGTCATCGCTCAGCTCCATTCCATTCAAATGCAACCATTAGTGGTCTCCACTACTCCTTCAGATCTACAATGAATTTTGGATAGATATGCATGTGTCTTTGCTAAACCAGTGGGATTGCCACCTTCACGACCAAAGGACCATCGTATTCAGCTCCTTCCTGGAAGAGTTCCTCCCAACATCAAGCCCTATTGCTACCCATTTCACCAAGAGACAGAGATTGAGATGCTTGTTTGAAACTTACTGAAGCAAGGTATTATTCACCCTAGTACCAGTTCCTTTTCTTCACCAGTTCTTCTTGTCCGTAAAAATGATAGGTCATGGCGCCTCTGCATTGACTTCCGAGCACTTAATCACATCACAATCAAGGATAAGTTTTTGATTCCTGTTGTTGATGAGCTTCATGGCACTCATTTTTTCTCCAAGTTGGATCTTCGTTCTGGGTATCACCAAATTCGAGTTCATGAGGATGATATCCCTAAAATGGCTTTCCACACACATGATGGCCACTATGAGTTTTTGGTCATGCCCTTTGGCCTCACTAATGCTCCTTCCACATTACAGGCATTGATGAATAAAATATTTCGGCCCTACTTGCGGAAATTCATTCTAGTCTTCTTTGATGATATCCTCATCTATAGTAAAACATGGGCTAAGCATCTCCAGCATCTGGATCTTGTACTACAACTTCTCTCTAATCATCATCTCTATGTAAAATAGTCTAAATGTGTTTTTGGACAAGAGGAACTGGAGTATCTCAGGCATATTGTTTCAGGCCAAGGGGTTCGAGTGGATCCTGCCAAAATAGCTGCCATGAAAAATTGGCCGCATCCTCAGACACTCAAGAGCCTCCATGGTTTTTTGGGACTGATTGGCTACTACCGCAAGTTTGTCAAGGATTACGGGAAGATTGTAGCTCCATTAACAGCTCTGTTGAAAAAGGATGCTTTTACATGGACACATGTTGCTGAGTGTGCATTTGAAAAACTGAAACAAGCTATGTGTACTACACTTGTTCTAGTTATGCCAGATTTTTTCAAGACCTTCACTATTAAGAGTGATGCTTGCGGCAATGGACTTGGTGTTGTTCTCCTTCAAGATTAACATCTCATTGCATTCACCAACAAAACCCTTTCAGGTAAGAATTTAGTACTCTCTATATATGAGAAGGAAATGATGGCTATTTTGCATGTAGTATAGAAGTGGTGGCCATACCTATTAGGGAATCATTTCTGCATCAAGACTGATCACCAGAGTCTGAAATATTTCCTGGAACAATGGGTATCCTCCCCAGCACAACAGAAATGGGTTAGCAAACTCATGGGTTATGACTATGAGATCACTTACAAGAAGGGTAAGCACAATATTGTGGCGGATGCTCTTTCTCGCACATTTCATGACCAAGCTTCTCTTTCAGCTATTTCTATGTCTGTTCCAAATTGGTTGGAATCTGTCTAGCAGGGCTATGTCAATGACTCTTCATTATCTCAAATCATCCAACAGTTGGCCAATAACCCTTCTGTTGTACCGCATTACTCTTGGGATGGTGCTTCTTTGAGATACAAGGGTCGTCTGGTGCTTCCCCAGAGCACAGATCTTCAACAAGCTGTCTTCTATGAACTTCATGCTTCTCCATCGACAGGGCACTCTGGGTTCCTCAAACTTATGAGCGGGCATGGCGTAACTTCTTTTGGAAGGGAATGAAAAGGGCAATTCAATAGATGGTGGTTGAATGTGATACCTACCAGCGCAATAAGGGTGAAACGACACTCCTTCCTGGATTTCTCGAACCCTTGCCCATCCCTACACTAATTTGGACAGATATGTCTATGGATTTCATTGAAGGGCTCCCTAAATCTAGAGGGAAGATAGTGATCTTGGTTGTGGTTGATCGCTTCTCCAAATATAGTCATTTTTGTGGCCTCAGCCATCCCTATACCGCCTCCTTAGTCGCACAGATTTTCATGGACCAGATCTTTCATCTTCATGGAATCCCTTATTCCATTGTCTCGGATTGTGATATAACTTTCACCAGTCATTTTTGGATAGAACTATTTCGTCACACTGGCACCAAACTGAAGATGAGTTCAAGGTATCACCCACAAATAGATGGTCAGACTGAAGTTATCAACAAATGTTTGGAAACTTATCTTCGTTGCTTCACCTTAGAACAATAGCATCAGTGGGCAAAGTGGCTCCCTCTCGTTGAATGGTAGTACAATACCTCCTACCACATTGCATCTAAAATGACTCCATGTGAAGCAGTCTATAGTCAGGCACCGCCAGTGCTTCTTCCATACACCCCCAGCAGTTCACCAGTTCAGGCAGTTGACACGGTTCTCTGAACCCAAGATCAAATTCTTCACATTTTGCAGGACAATCTTCACATAGCAAGAAATTGAATGAAACAAACCGATCAGCACCGTTTTGAGCGCACTTTTCAAGTAGGTGATATGGTTTTTCTTCATTTACAGTCATACAAGCAATCCTCCCTGAAACTCAAAGAGTGTCATAAGTTGGCTCCAAAGTTCTATGGGCCATATAAGGTTCTTCAAAAGATTGGGTCAGTTGCTTATAAATTGGAGCTTCCTCCTTCTTCCCACGTTCATCCAGTATTTCATGTCTCTTGTCTAACGAAATTTCTTGGCACCAACATCAGAGCACAAACTGTTTTACCAGAACTGGATAACGAAGGATCCATCATTTTGGAGCCAGAGGCAATCCTCGACAGGCGCACTCGTCAGCTTCGCTCTTGATCCATCATAGAGGTATTAATTCAGTGGCACAGAATGCAACCAAAAGATGCTTCATGGGAACCACTCCTTCAGATTCAGCAACAATTTCCACATCTTAAGCTTTGAGGACAAAGCTTTTCTAAGAGGGAGGGGATGTTAGGAACCCGTGTTTAACCCTTCTCTTTACTTTGTTAGTATATTGTTGTTGGACGCATATGCTTTGTAAGTTGTTCCGTGAGTATATCGTATTATCCCACATTCATGGGGAGTAATAGTTATTTAGATTAGACTTAGTATATAAGTACGTGTTGAGGCCAATGAAAGCATCCACGAGTTTATTGTATTGAGCTTGCTCAAAGGAGGTTGCCCCCTCGAAGTGGCCTGCGATCAATAAATTCCTTCTGTGTTCTGCTATTTCTGTTATTTCGTGCATTTTTCATTATATTTTTGCAGGAGGTTCCTCTCACCTACAACATCTAGAGAAGATCATTGCTTCAGGTAGAGCAGATCATGGATCTAAATTGTACAGGTTACACAATTTTGAGACATCTAGTGGTTCATCACACATTGCCCATGCAGACTCTTTGAGTTGACTTTGGCACGAGAGGTTTGGACACCTCAATTACATGTATCTTTAGTAGTTGAATACATAGGAGATGGTACTTGGTCTCCCTAAGGTTTCATGCACAAAGAGCATTTGTCGAGGTTGTGTGCTTGGGAAATATCATCAGGAACCCTTTTCTTAAGGGTAAATCCCATTGTGCTACTTCCTTACTTGCGTTGGTTCATAGTGACCTCATGCCATTTCCAACTCCTTCATTTTCTAGAGCCAAGTATGTACTTACTTTCATCGATGACTTCTCTCACCGCACATGGGTGTACTTTCTCAAGTACAAAAGTGATGTATTTAACACTTTCAGGACTATCAGGGTGTTCGTGGAGAAGCAGTCAAGTTCTTCTATTCAGCAGATACGCATAGATAATGAGGGGAGTATGTGAATCAAGACTTTTAGGACTATTGCACTAAGCATGGTATTTGTCATCAGTATTTAGTTCCCTACACTCCTTAGCAGAATGGTGTTGCCAAACGAAACAACAAAACACTCAAGGAAATGGAAAATTGTATTCTTCAATCTTGATTAATGGCCCCAACCTTTTGGGCTGAAGCAATCAATTGTGCCAACTATATTCAGAACTACATTCCCCACAAGGTAGTACATAATATCACTCCAAAGGAGACTTGGTCAAATATCAAGCCTAATGTTTCCTTCTTCAAGATATTTGGTAGTGAATTGAAGCTCGGGCATTCATACTGGATGGTCAGCGTGAGGCAATGGATAAGAAGAGTCGACCATTCATCTTTGTTGGCTATTGTGAGGATGTGAAAGCCTATAGGTTGTTTGATCCTATTACTTGAGATGTCTTCTTTCGAAGAGATGCCTAGTTTGATGAGTCTTTCCCACATATGGATCCTCCATCCACATCTTCTTCCTCACTACCTACTCTGCCCTCTTCATCTCATGAGGATACCTTAGCACTTGAGGATCCTGTAGATGTTGGTCCTAATACACCATCTCCACCACCTCCACCACCACTTCAACCTCTACCCACTCATGTTTTGCCTAAATGGGCATGTAGTAGTATTTAGGAGGCTAGATCTTTAGCTGATGATCCTATGACTTCTCACCGCACTCGCTCACAGACTTCTAGCTCTAGTCTTCTGAGTCATACCATATATCCAGATTCACATATTTTTTCAAAGGCTTCAAGTGTTCCAGAGTGGGATTCAGCTATGGCAGAGGAGCATTCTTCTCCAGATCCACAGAGTTTTTCAAAAGTTTCAGGTGTTCTAGAGTGGGATTCGTCTATGGTAGAGGAGTATTCTTCTTTGATGAAGAATAATACATGGGATTTAGTACTAATTCCTAAGGGAAGAAAGATGGTTCGGTGCAAGTGGGTGTACTACACAAAGTATGTAGCTAATGGTTCTATTGAAAGATACAAGTCACGTCTTGTTGCTAAGGGTTTTTCATAGGTTGAGGGTATTGATTAATATGAGACCTTTGCCCCTGTAGCCAAGATGGATTATGTTCGCCTTGTCCTTGTTCTTTCTATTGCTACATCTCAGAGTTGGCATGTATTTTAGATGGATGTGAAGAGTGCCTTCTTACATGGTGATCTTCATGAGGAGATCTACATGGAGCAACCTCCAGGATTTGTGCAGGACTCTTCACTTGTATGCAAGCTTCGACGTTCTTTATATGGTCTCAAACAAGCCCCTTGGGATTGGTACGAGAAGATTGATAGCTTCTTGCTTGCATCTGGTTTCACATGTTGCCACTCTGATCACACTATCTATATTCAGAAATATGGCGATGACCTTTTGACCTTCTAATTTTCTTCTGACTAGTTGTTCCTCATCCATGCTTCAGGATATTCGACACTCTTTGATGGAGCATTTTGACATGATATATCTTGGGCTTCTACGATATTTTCTTGGTCTTCAGGTTCTCCAGTCTACTGAGGGGATCTCCATATGCTAGTAGAAGTATGCCATTGATATGCTTCATTTTTTTAGCATGGCTGATTGCAAGACAACTCCTATACCATTTCAGTCTGATGTTGTTTTGACTAGCACTTGCACAACACCTTGTATTGAAGCATCTTTGTACAAACATTTAGTTGGTAATCTTTTATATTTGACATATACTCGCCCTGAAATAACCTTTGTTGTTGGGCTTGTCTCCCATTTTTCACATGACCCTCATGAGATTCATTGGAAGGCAACCAAGCGCATTTTGAGGTATATTCGGGGTACCACACATTTTGGAATTCAGTACACACCATGAGCTTCATAGATAGTAGGTTTCACTGACTCAGATTGGGCAGGTGATGTTGACTCACAAAAGTCAACCTCTGGGTTTGTTTTCTACCTTGGTTCAGTTTTAGTTGTTTGGTCTTGCAAGAAGCAAACCACTATTACATTATCATCCACTGAGTCTGAGTATTGACATGCAGTTCTTGCTAGCCAGGAGGTACTATGGCTTCGATAGCTTTTGACAAGGTTTGGTCTACCACCAAATCTTCCTACTATTCTTTGGTGTAATAACCAAAGTGCCATTCACATTTCACGCAACCCAGTTAAGCATCAGAGGACGAAGCATATCAAGATTCACATTCACTTCATTCGACAGCTTATCCAGCATGGTGTTCTTTCCTTAGAGTATTTGTCTACTCAGGAATAGGTTGATGACATCTTCACTAAACCGTTATCATTGCCTCTCTATCTTGAGTTACGATGTATGCTTGGGGTGAAGGAAGTTATCCTTTGTATTTAGATATCTTTTTTGGAGAGGGTTTTTCCCACAGGGTTTTCTCCTTTACTCCGTTTGTGAGAGACTTTCATTTTGTACATGAGTACCTCATCAAGCCATGTTGTTGAGACTCATTTTTTTAGTGATTTGCTCCCTAACTATCACTTAAGGGGGGTGTTAGTGTGAAAGGAGTCTTTATTCTATCTAGTTTCACACTAGATAAAGTTCACTTAGTGGTTTAGTTGTCTCACCTCATAGACATATGACACATGCTCTCACACTTGTCCCAAGTGTTTTACATGTGTCACACATCATGAAGGGTTATTTAGTGTTTGAATCTCACCTTCTCACTTCCTCCTTGTCCTACATATACAAGGAGTTTATTGTGCATTCTCATACATTTTATGATAGTTTTAGCCTCTTGCTTTGTACACATTCATCTTGTGGAAGTTTTGGTTATTGGATTCATTTCATTTCTGCTCCTATACTCTAGAGTCCAGATATTTGTTTTGAAGGATTCTTGCCCATTTGGCCTACGGTTGAGAATACAAACCCCAGATCAATTTAGCACCCAATGCCTTATTCAAAGAACTCCATTTTTGCAAGCCCACTCCTCCAAAGAGTTTTGGACTGCAGATCTTTTCCCATGACACCAAAGGAAATTTTTCCCCTTCCCTGAACCGCTCCAAAAGAAAATCTTCATGCTCCTACTCAACTCATCTTTAATTTTCTTGGGCATTTTGAAGCACTGCATTAAAAAATGGGAATGGCATAAACTACCGATTTGAGCATCAAAATCCCAGTCGGTGAGAGCTAATGACCTTTCCACAACTCCAATTTTGCCTTACAACTTGTCAAGATGTGGTCCCAGAGAGAGGATCTATTAGCACCATGAAAGAGGGGAGTGCCCAGGTACTTACCTGGCAAGTTTTTGATTTTCAAGCCCAATCTACTCATAATTTCCTTTTGTTTCCTAACCTCGGTGTTGAAGAAATATATTTCTAATTTTCTCCAATTAACATGTTGTCCTAAAGAATTCCAGTACTTTTCCAAGGGTTCCTTGATTACCTTTGTCTCCTTGAATTCCACCACCCCAAATAATAGTGTATCATCTGCAAACTGTCGATGGGTCACAGGTTCAACATTAGGAGCAACTTTTATACCTCTCCATCTACCCACTCTCACTTCTTTTATGTATCTTCCTAGGCCTTCTAACATGCTAATAAACAAAGAGGGAGAAAGGGGCTCCCCTTGTCTCAATCCATTGGAAGTGTTGAAAAAACCATGGGGGCAGCCATTAACTAGAACATACATCATTGGGGTAGAGATGCAGCTACTTACCCATTTAATCCAATCCTGATTAAAGCCAAAATTTTCCAGAACCACCACCAAAAAATCCCTATTTACCTGGTCATAGGCTTTCCTAATATCTAGTTTGATTAACATTCTTGGTAGCTTGCTTCTCCTAACAGTGTGTATTGCCTCATGAGCTATAATGATACCTTCTAAGATAGATCTCTCGGGTGAGAACCTGCTTTGCTCTTCTGAAATAATGGCAGGAAGGACCTCCTTCAATCTATTATCCATTGCTTTTAAGATGATCTTATAGATGGTGTTACAAAGGGAAATGGGTTTGTAATCATCCATGGAGTCTACTACCTTCTTTTTAAGGATTAGGGCGATAAAAGTGTTATTCAACACGTTGAACATTGTGGCTTTCCTCTTAGACTCCTTTGCTACCTTAACCAAGTTCCCCCCCAATAATACTCTAGAATTTTTGAAAGAAAAAAGATGAGAAACCATCTAGACCTGGGGCCTTGTGTGGAGCTAATTGGAAGGTCGTCGCTTTAATCTCCTTCTTCGTGAAAGGTTTCATCAAGTTTTCGTTCAACTCTTGATTCACAATTTGAGGGATCCTACTCAGCACTTCATTTCTGGAGCCCAGGTCTGACTGAAAATCTTTGTTCAACAGCTCTTCAAAATAGTCCAGGCTACCTGCCCAATCTGATCCAAAGAACATAGTTCAATCCCATTCTTGTCCTTGATGGAAGAGATTTTGTTGATACTTCTTTTGACCTTCATTATATTGTGGAAGTACTTGGTATTTTGGTCTCCCTCTTTTAGCCAGCATTCCCTAGACTTCTGCTACTAAAAATTTCTTCTCTTGCCAAAACTTCATCATATTTTTTTCTTTAGCTCTTTCTCCTTCAAGAAACCTTTCAAGTTCATTCCCTAATTGAGAACAAGCTCATTTATCTCTGCTAGTTCATATTCCAACTTGGCCTTCTCCTGGAAAATGTTTTTAAAATGTTCCTTATTCCATTCCTTGAGCTTGATCTTGACAAAGCATAGTTTCTTCCACAGAATAAAAAGCTTGGATCCCCTGACCCTTGGAGCTTCTACCCACCATTGTTTGATTTTATCCTCTATTTCTGGGTCTCTTAACCACATTTTTTCAAATTTAAAGGAGATCCCTCCATTTCTGCTATCCATCTACAATATGAGCTAAATAGGGAAATGATCTAATCTAGTAAGAGGGAGGATGAAAGATTCCACCACCAAAGAAGAATTCAACTAGTTTCCACCAATGATAAATCAGCCCAACCGCTCTACAATGTTGGTAAAATCCTTTCTCCTATTGGTCCAGGTGTATTGTCCCTTCTTTGGAATCACATCCTAAAGTTGATTATCATTCACAAAATCCTAGAAATCCTTTTGAACTATAGATGGACCCCCAATACCTCCCTTCTTCTCGCTCGCATTAAGGGTAGCATTAAAGTCTCCCCCAAGAATAATTATTTCCTCTTCCAATGGTTTCAACACGGCTGAGAGTTGTTCCCACAACACCTTTTTTTGTATGGTGCTAGTTAGGCCATAAATGTTTAGAATCACAAAGTTTTTGCCATTTGACAGGAGTTTTAATCTGCATATCTGCCAGGAATCACAAGATTGCCACTCTTCAATATCTAGGGTAAACAGGTTCCAGACTATCCCTAAACCACCCAAAGCCCCTCTCGCTAGTGCAAAAAGACCTCTCCATTGCCTCCATTTATTCATCAGAAGATCAACTTCCTCCTTCCCCAGTTTTGTTTCTTGTAACAACATGAGATCAGGTTTGCTCAATTCCAATTGGCACTTGAGCATGCGCCTTCTGTTAGGAGCATTCATGCTCCTAACATTCCAAGAAATGAGCATCATTTCTCCTTGGGAAGGAAGAATCCCTTCCCAGATCTTAGTTTACTTTGCCCTTTAGCACTCCCTGCAATTTCCAACCTGACTTTGTTCGTTTTCCTACCTTTCAAGCTTTTTTCTTCTAATTTTGGTTTGATGTTTTTTTCTTTCCTTTGTGATATAGTCCTTTCTTCCAATTCCCCCAATTATTCATCAGAGGGAAACACCTCCTCCTTTGAGTCCTAGAATTCCTATTCTAAGGCCTTGATGTTAGCTTCTCCATTCCTGTCCTAGCCCTCATTGCATCCAAACAACTCTAGGGCCAAATCAAATGTAGATCTACCTTTCAGGTCCCCTTGATCCTTCCTACCAGTCATACCTATTGGAATAATTGTGTGGTTGATGGATCCATCCTCCCCAGGGCCATCTTCTACTCCCTTAGGGTCCTCCTGCTAAGACTTTAAGCTTACTTGTTGTAACACATCTGAAGGCTCTATTGCTGGGAGAAGCTCTCTAGTGTCCTTATCGCTCACCTCCTTGAGAGATCCCATGTTTTCTTCCAGCACATACGGTTGGGTATCCTCAACATTGTAATGTGGACCCTCCTTGGGCTCTATCTGTCACGTCTCATACTTTTCATACTTGATTGAGTGGTTAAAATGCAATAATTACATTGGTAGGTTAATTGATCACTTCGGCTATATTGGGACTAACTTATTGATGGTCTTATGAGTTTGACTTTTGCAGCCTTGTCGACGACAAGAGCATGGCTCAGGTAGGAGAGCCCTAGCTTCATGGCAACATTTGTCGGGTTTTATCTGGAAATTCCACACACTCACTTAGATTGCATTGCATGCATATTTTTAAAACATATATTTCGATGAGTGATTTAAGTTTTGATGAATGTTTGCAATTGCATTCGTGTTTGTTAAACGTTTAATTACAAATGGTTGCAACTTCTTGTTTGGATCTGACTTCTTCTTGCTCGTCTCAAAACGAAATCTGATACCTATTATGTCAAAGAAAACAAGTTAGAATTTCTTGATGGATCTAAATCGATATATTTGGAATTAAAAATGATAATTTTAGAAATAAATATATATTTCATTTATATATATTCAAGGGAACTAGTTTGTTTATTTTATGGATGAATTTACAAAACAATACGTATTTAGCAAAGTAAATCAATCTAAAAAAAATGCAAAATTCTAAATGTATTATTATTACTATAATTGGAGTGTATTTCTTTAATAATTATATATGTAAAAAAATATATATAAAGATAGAATTAAAAATTAGATGGATTAAAATAAGGATGCAAGCTTAAATTAAAACAAATAAATAAATCTTATTCAAAGTTATAAAATAAATATTATTTTTATGATCCTTAAAAAAAAATAGGTATTAGAAGTTTTAGTTTAAACTAAAGATCATTAGTAGTTTTCTTTTACTTTAAATGAAACGTATAGGAAAGAAAAAGAAAACTTACTTTTAAATAAAAGTAAGACTTGAAGTTAAAAGAAGAAAGTAAGACTATTTTGCATGGACGGCGTGAGAAGTAAAAAATAATAAGAGAAAAGATAAATTTTTGCATGAAAATAGAGAACGCCAATAATAAGTTTAGGTTTTGGCTCTTTTTTTGTTTGTTTTTTTTTTTGATGATGGGATATAAGACGAAGGAGGAGGGGGAAATTAAGATACAGACGGTGGAAGAAAAAGGCATGGATTTGCAGCATTTGAAAAAAAGAGAGAGACAACGGAATAGAGAGGAGAGGACGAGTTGCTTAGGGAATACGGCCTCTCTGAACAGGTATTACTCCTAGTGTAAAATTATTGCTACCATGTTTAGGTTAAAATGTATATTTATAGAAAAAGATCTGAGTTTAGCACCTATTTATATTATTTTCTACTCATAGATGGTTTTCGTTTCTTCATCTGATGAATGTTACCTCCGTGAACCTGCAAGACAGAAAAATAAAACCTTGTTTGGATCATAATGACAACCTTTGGGTATAATAGCATTGGTTTCTTTCCTCCTGTCAAATCGTAATTGCAGATCTAATCATCCGTAAGTTTGTTTGTTTTTATTTCTCTTAAAACGGCCTGTCTAAAATGAACAACTTCTGGCTAAGAGTTGTTTGCCTTTAGTCTAAACCTACTAGCCTCCAACCTTGGCAATGGACGTGGCCTCTGCAGCCTGCTGCACGCCTGTACTTGGTTGTTTTCTATTAAAAAGCCTGCAGCCTCAGAAACCGTGCACCTCAATGTAGATAGAGTGATTACCGTGAGTAGGTTGGTTGACAAATAACTCTCTTTGTTTTACGTATAGTTATTTCATTTCATAAGACCTCAGGCACTCCTTCCAATCATTCACTGGTTTTCTCTTTTCCTCTGTTTGATTTAAGTTGTTCTCTGAATGATGTCTTTCCTCCGTTTCTCATAGATGCTATTCTCTGCTTTTGTGTGCCGAACTCAAGCTATTTAAATGTAGTCTCCTATAATTATTTGGTGATCTTTAGCTGTGAGTATCCCATTCGCTGTTCTATGTAATGATCTCTAGCTGTGAGTATCCCTTTCGCTATTCTATGTAATGATCTCTAGCTGTGAGTATTCCTTTCGCTGTAATTATGATCTCCATCTTCCTAAATGATGATCTTTACCTTTCAAAAGCTGATCTCTACCTTCCAATCGAATTCTGAGTGCTTTTGCCTTTCAACTTGGTCACTGTATCATAAGCACAGAGACGTCTTCTTAATCTTTTAGCTGTCAATGTTGTTTTTAATCTTCCTGCAGTACACTAACCTTACCGTGCTAAAGTCAGTTCGAACTCCCTTCTTATGCATTATGAATTTTTGGAAACAACTCGAAATATCGGGAGGGAGTGGTAAATAAATTTATTATGGACCAAGTTACCACATAATAGAATAATAGATAATTCTGTATTATTTGAGGTGTAAATTGCTATTGATTGTTTGACCATTGAAACGAGCAAAAAGAACTGAATTATTAAAACGAGTTTAAATCCTCTTGTAGATCAAAATTTCCTCTAAAAAAATAACCTTTAGATGATTTTATTCCATAAAAAAAAATGCATACTTCAATAGAAATGAATTCTTCAACTAAATCTTGTTTTCCTAGTAACGAATTGTTACATTTTGTTAGTGGAATATCGTAGTCATGGTGTGGCAGAAATCTTAAATGTTTATGACTCATAGAAGGATAAAAATCATAAATTACCTATGAGACGAAGAAGTTGTCCTTCAAACCAAACCTAGGATCAAACAATAGTATATGAATCATAGAAATTATCGACATTCTTAGTCTCTACAAATCTTATTTTGCTCTCTTGCTCAGAGGATGTTTTAAATTTTCCATTAAGATTGTTAAAGAATAAGGAAGTTTATTGTGTTTTATTCTTTGATGTATTGGGAAAGATTGTCTTCCAGGACGGGTATCGAATGTGGTTTATTAGGGAAGTAAGTTTCTTTTTCAAACTTGCATGCCGTTATTACGGAGTAACGCTTTGGCCAAAGCTAACAGAATGTTGAAATAGACATGCACCATTGAAATAGATGGACTTTTCCTAGCTATACATTGTATATTTTATTTTCTACCACATCCTATTGATGAGATGCTGCATTCATATTAGTGATGCATGTAGATTGATAGGCACATACCAAATTCCACCCTGCATATGTTTCCAGGTTGCTAGGCTCTTCGAGCAGGGTCGGGCATCCTTCAGTTTGAAGGATACCGGGGAAGCGCAAGCTTCGTGGTTGGGCGGAAAAAGCACCTGAACCATGTTCTTGTCCTTCGATGTAGCAGATGGCCGGTTGGTCGATGGCGGTCGAGGACTCCTTGTTAGATTATTTGTCATTTATATCAAATTGTACTTCTTGTATTCAATGATTGTAAGGCTTGATGCCATTATTCGACACTTGTAATATTTATTTTTGACATACTCTGTAAAGGACTTCAGATGTATTTATGTATGTTTTGAATTTACGGTTGTACTTTTACTTATAAATTTGAAGTCTTGCATGGACTCTAGAATGTTATCTTATTACATATCCTTTGGAATGACAAGCATAAGTTATATTAATTTACTGTACATGATTTTACTTTCAGTAAATCTTTGTGTTACTCCAGTTTCTTGTGATGTGAAATTTTAGTACTTTACACTATCACCTATAGAATAGGGTTTTCCTCATTGTTATTCCATTCCCAGGGAGTCTGGTTTGAATGTTCCCCTTTATCTATTGGTCTGTTCAACCCTGCCTCCTGAGGTTGTAGAATGTGCTCCTTAATCTTCTTCTGATGATCTATAGGGGCTTTGATTTCCTTCAATTGTTCTGAACTGTGAATCTCCACAAACTTCCTTCCTGATTCTGCCATGCCTAGTTAAGGGCAATCTTTATTTTAAGGTGCCCTTGCTCTTTACATTCTCTACAAGCTAGGGGAGATCTTTCCATTTCTACCCATTGCCTCCATATTCCAAACTCAGATCTGATCTCAATTTCCTCTGGGAAGGGCTTTGAGAAATCCACATACACGCAAATTCTTGCATACATCCCAAACTCTCCATCCACCAGATTATCGTCAATCTTGATGAGGGTGCCTAGGTTGTCACCAATTTGTTTTAGAATCCCTGGGTCCCAATACTCCATCAGAAGATTGTACAGTCAGAGCCACATAGGTGTAACAATAACTTTGTGTTCCACTAGGTTGAAGTTTGGCATCCATTCCTTTATGTAAAACCCTACACCATCCATAAGATAGGGGCCTTCTACCAAAATATTCTTCTTAGATTCTATTGTCAGACATATTACCAAGAAAAATCCTTTTAGGAGGGATTTAATTTTGATATCCTTGTTCCAGTTTTTCTGACACTAGAAGGCAACTTTGGCCCTCGTAGGCCAAGGACCCACCCATTTTATGAACAAAGCATGGGAGCTAAGTTTTGTGACTGAGTTTACAAGACCGATACAATTCAAATTGAAGGAAATACATTTAGGCAGAGGGTTTCTTGCACTTACTGGGATCGCATTTGCTCCTGATGCCATCAAGGATCCCTTCTCTATCCAGATGGCTTTATTTTCTTGTAACCTACTCCCCTGCGTAGCTCCTGAAAAACCCTCCTCCTTACTGGATCTTCCAAACTGTCTTCTCCCCCATCGATCCTCTAAATGGCATCCTGGTCCTATGATGAAACTCTGACCCTCATATTGCCTACCTTGCATTCTCCAATGACCTCCGTAGTCCTTTCTCCAGCCTTGCGGGAAGGCAAAATCCCTTTTGAAGGAATTCGGGCGTGTGAGCGCCATTAAATCCATTGCCATCCAAGAATAAAAATCACTTAAGAGATATTTTATTAACTAAGAGTTATTTTATTTTATTTACCTAAGAATTGTTTTATAGTTTTAGTTTTTTTAAATATATGGTAGCTCTTTTATATGTTAATTTATTTTACCATAGAACTATATTAAATTAAGAGTTAATTTATTTTACCATAGAACTATTTTAAATTAAGACCTAACTTATTTTAGAGAGTATTTAATTAAAATTTATATTTTACTTTAGAGTTAATTTATTTTACCATAGAGCTATTTCATTTAATATGTATTATATTTATTTTAATGTTAGGATCTTTATATTTAAAAAATAAATGTAGGCTCTAAATAGTTTTTTTGCACCATGTAAATTATGCCTCTCAGTGTGAATATTATATAGTGATTAGTTTTTGTCATTATAATATTTTTAAACATACATAATAATAAGTTACAATTAATAAATATTAATTATTTAATTATTTTGATAGGAAATAATAATTCTATACTAAACAAAAATTATATTTATTATGATCTCATTTAATAGCATTATTAGAGATATAATAAAGAATGAAATAGGTAAACTTTAATAAATAATACGGTTTTCTTAATTAAGTAATATTATGTTGATCTAAATGGTAGTTACTTTAAACAGTCAAAAACAACTCTTTGTTTAAAAGTAGTATTTTGTTGATCTAAGAGTCGACCAAGTTGCTTTAATTGGAGATACATAATTAATTTCAACAATTAAATAGTAACATGTATGTGAACTATAGCTAGATTTGATTACTCGATTGCCATTAACATATATGGGCATCAAAATAGAAAGATGTAAATTTGAAAGATACACCACTTTATTAAAATCAAAGATATGATATTTGTTGACATTTAATGTAATAAATGATGGAATGAATAGACATGTTTTTTTAAAATGGTGAAAACATTAATTGGAAATATATTCGCATGCACATGCAACGCTTAATTTAAATCATTATAGGCTACATTCTAAATAGTTGTGACCTTAGAGATAGTTATCCATCAACAAAGACATGCACTAGAACAAGTTAGATTCCAAAATGTGTTAAAAAACATTCAAAATGCATCAACAACTTTTGACAACTAGTAAGTCCCTATGGGACAAAGAAACATCTCTATCAATGCTAAGGAACATTCATTATTTGATGCATCGATGTATTTATATGCAACAAATAATATGGTCATGCTCCATAACAAAAGAATGTTAAAGTTGTCACACCAATTACACATAGTGTATCTACGTATACCAAGAATATAAAATCACATGAGAATGATAACAATCATCTAGATAATGAAGTACTATTGTACTTTACACAATGCATAA
Source organism: Cunninghamia lanceolata (assembly GCA_027924645.1). Lineage (NCBI taxonomy): Eukaryota > Viridiplantae > Streptophyta > Pinopsida > Cupressales > Cupressaceae > Cunninghamia > Cunninghamia lanceolata. The sequence continues at coordinate 3,947,448 of BSBN01000568.1, forward strand.
TGTTGGTCTAGACAATTTATGAGTTAATGTTGGCTTAATTAATGGGCACCTAGTACTATAAAAAAATATAATCTATTCTAAAGGTACTAGACCACCTAACTTGCCATTTTGTGTGATGATTGAGTTTACTAATTATGGGACATCAATAATCTAAAGTTTGTCCCTATTCCACCTGTCACAAGAGGCAATCATACACAAATTCCAATCAAAATGGCATGGGCTCTAACCATACACAAATCACAAGTGTTGGCATTAAAAAGGACCACAATAGATATTGGTGATATAAAGATAACATGTTTGACAATATTAAAAAAACATGTTTGTCATTCATTGTTTTTTTCTAAAGTTAAATCTCAATTCATTACAAATATCACCACCATTCTCATTTGAACACTACTCAAAGATGAAAAATATGTGTCATGTAAACAATTAGAAAAATAAAGAGCAACAATTACAATCCTTATCTCTAAGCTAATACTTCATGAACATCTTTTTTGCATGAAATTGGTATGTTTTCCTATAATATGGTTTGTTCTTTCTACTTACAATAACAATGCTCATTGTTGTCTAAAATCATAACTATCAAAATAAATCTATTTATATGATATTATGTTCATGATAATAACTATAACATAATGTCACTTGCTAGAACAATATGTGCTCATCTATATAATAAATAGTATACTCATGAGATGTCTTTTTTAAGGTGTCAAAATCACTGTCATGTTTGACTTCTGAAAACCTTGCTCAAACTTTTAGTATTCAATATCCATATTATACAACTACAAACAAAAAAATTACACATATAGCAAACTAAACAAAACATAAAAATTGTTTCTCCAATTAAACTCCTAAAACTTGCGTGGGTTGGCCAATCAATAACAACTCTAGATGTGTTTTCTAGTAGTTAACCATCCACACATTGCTCAAAAAGTAGAACCAATCAGCCTTGGACGTTAAAGAAAGATCTTCCTGTCTCACATCATAGAAAATGGTATCTACTAAAAGAAAGGAAGACATGACTCTCCCAGCCCCCTTTGGCACGACTTGTATTTTAATAGCCAAAAGCATAAAGAAGCAAGCCAAAATATTTTGCATTTCTAAAATATGCTTGAAGAACATCTACAGAATATAAAATCAAAATCAAAATTGCCAAGAACTAGATTATAATCAAGATCAATATTATCAAAGGGACAAACATAAACATTTATATAAAAAATTTCACAAAATATAGGTGCAAATTCAAGTTGTCCTAAACAAAATTTACATTTATAGACATCCTAGTGACTACACACAATTAAAATGCTCAACTATCTTGGGTTTGGCACTAGTTTGATACCTAGGGGTGGTACTCTCACCCACATAAGATCTGAAATAAACATTTGTTTAAAGCAATCAATAGTGTTTCAACACCCCCTGAAGATATCTCAGGGAGTCATGTTTGTTGTATATGTGTGGTTCTTCAAAACTCAAATCTTATTGTTTTGAATCAATGGAAACAAAAGCTATAGTAACACTGGATTTTGAAGAAGTGGGAGATGTAGGAGATATGATATCATCACAAGGTTTAGGAACTGATGAGGAGGAAAGAACTCCAAAGTTTAAATAACCAAATTGATTCTCCTTATGCAATCTGCAACATGTATCAATATCATCTATACTCAAACCACCATTAAAATCAATAGAACCAAAGAAGGAAAAAGAGTACAATCTAGAATCATGATCTTCCTCTCCAATAGCAATGGTGTCTCTACTCTACAAATCTCATATGATGACTAAATTTGGTGTGAACTCACTTGTTTTTCCTATGCCACTATGTGTGATTTGATAAATTGAAAGGAGATTATTTGATAAGGAACATAAAGTGCATCATTAAATGTGCCTTCAACAATACCAATAGTACATTTTCCATAAGAAGACATATAGGTGTTATTCCCCATGAGAATCAGTGGGAAACAACAATGCTCAAATGTAGAAAATGGTTCACATGATAAAACCATGTGATGTGAAACCCTTGAATCAAGAAGTCACTTATGAAATGCAAGATTTGTAGAAGCAAAGACTGTCATACCTTTGTTCTTATCTTTTTATAAATTCATAGATGATGTAGATGGAGAAGAAGATCTATCGGTCCTTGGTGTAGGCAATTGAATTTGATTGTTTTGAAGAAGATGTCTTAATTCATCAATTTCATTTTTATAGCAGTTGTGTTCTTCATGCCCTTGTTTCTTGCATTAACATGTGGGCCTTCCCCTATAATTTTTCCCTTTTGATGAGGGAGATGAATCAATTGGAGCTTGTGATTTGAGTCCCTTATCTTGATCCTTGTTTTGTTTCTTTTCTTTATTATTTGTAGCCTTTTGTTCAGTTGCAACAAGAGCATGTTGTTTTGTAGACTTCAGTATACTCATTTGAATTAGTTTGCCATTCTCCTTTGTGAGAGAAATAGCAAAATCTACAAGTGAAGGCATAGTGAAGCATGTACCAAGAGCACTCTTTGTAGAATGAAATGTAGAAACAAACACTAAATAGTGTGGACCAAGCTTTGATAAAACACTTAAGATCAATTTCTCATCTTTCTTTTTTATTCCACACTATTTAAGTTAGAACTTTAGTAAATTCAATTTTGTGAAGAAGTCCTAAGTTGTGTTAAAGTCACTTGGATTGAGACTTATTAATTTATTCTCTAATTGATACCCTCTCATTACATCTTGCTTGCCAAACAAATATTCTAATTGAAACCATACTTCATTAGGTGTAGTGACCAATTCACTGTGAAAGAGAAGATCAAGAGAAATAGATATACATATTGTGTCATAAGCTTCATCACTTCTATTATACCATTTGTGCTTTTTGTAGTTGATGTAGATTCTACTTCCAAACCCATTGTGACCCTATATAACCCCAATTTCTTGAGTTGGATTTCAATTTTAATGTTTCCATTCATAGTAATTAATGGAATTAATGTTAGATCCATTTTACAATATTAGAGTTAAGAACACAAGACAACTCCCCCTAATTAGACTATTACTGAAATTAGGCCCCCACAAAAAATTGCAAGAAAAATTACAAGTATGGTAAGTTTGGATGTCTAAATCGATCATTTAGAACATATGATGATGTTTATAATTTTCGATAAAATTGGCTATCCAAATTTTAATTTTACATGTGTAAATATATTCCTTGTGAAATTCTGATATTTTTTTAAAAAAATTGTAAAATTTGAATATTAGGGTTGGGTGAAAGATATGCCTCATCAAAATTTAGTACAAAAGTAAACTTTAGAGGCCTAAAATATGTAAAAAATTCCACAATTTTATAAAATTATTGACACCATAGTGTTGGTGGTGGAATCATCTTTTTGTCAACTACAAGTTTGCAAAATTTGACCACCTAGGTTAAAAGTTATAGCAAAAAGAAAAAAAATCCCTTTTTTAAATAGTTTTGTGCCGGTGGTACTCTAGTGGTTGGCTAGTGGCAGGCTAGAAGGGTGATCAGGGTAGACAAGGAGTCTTCCTAGCAAACAAATAGACCAAGTGGAGTGACTGACTTAGATGAAAGACTGATTATGGAGTAGTCAGTTCAAACGCGATGCGGATAGAGTGTCTGCCTAGACTAAGAGTCTTAGTGTAGGCAGAAGGAATCCCTAGAGGGGTCATGGGCTGCTAGATCTAAGTAGAGAGTCCACCACATGGACATAAATAAAGGAACTTGGGCAGTTTGCGGAGAAGGGCCCTCAAAATGTGAGCGGGAGACAGAGAGAGGGTCAAACGAACCAAGAAGATTAGTAAGGCCAAACATGTTGTAGGAGGATAGAGGCCCACAAATGGTTTGGCGAGGTCTGAAATGTGTGTTGAGGATGTCCAAGAGGGGCATTCAAAGGTTGAACAGAGTGTAAGGTGATGAAGGTCGAGGGTGGCCTGAGTATATGTCACATGTCACGCGATCAGGTTATCAAGATTGGGATTGCAGACATGAAACCCATCAGATTATCTACCTTTGAGATGCACACAACCGAAGATGAAAGAACAAGGAGATGCATCTGACCCTTTCAAGGTGATGGTATAAGAGGCTTTGACAAAGCAACGTGAGGAGATGATGAGTCAATTCTCTCAAATGATCCAACAAAATTGAGGTAATCAACAAAAAAACATAGTTGGAGTGTCATTTGGTGGTCACACACCTTTCAAGGTCCATGTAAATTTTGATATCCCAAATTTTGAAGGAAAAATTGATGTAGATGTTGTTGAGGACTCGTCGTCAAAATTGGAAAATATTTTTCTATGAACCACTTCTCTGATACAAAGAAGATAACCTTCGCCCTTCTCAAAGTTGAACGTCATGTGAGACAATCATGGGAGACTAAGTGGGTATGTAGAGAAATCCCTAATGGTCAAGAAATTGGTGTTGATGCTATATTGGACAACAAACCCACATGGGGAGATTTTGTGGAATTCATCAAGGAAGCATATTTCCCCGAAGATACATAGGAAGAGACATATATACGATGGCAGTTGCTTTGATAGAAAAAGGATCAATCTGTTCAAGACTACACCAACACATTCCATGCTTTATCAGCGAAGCTTGGTATACAAGATATGGAAAACATAGGGTTTTGAAGTACCGTAGTGGGTTTCACCGATACATTCAAACTAAGATGGATTTTTTGAATATTGAGACATTGGGGACTGCTTTCAAGTATGCAACAAAGACTGAAGAAAAATTCAAACAAAAAGGGAGAAAAGACTATTTTGGAGGCAACAAATCAAAAGGGGAAGGTAGTAGCAAGTTTGTGGGAAAATAGATCACCAAGGAATTCTCCTCATAGTCACCAAAGAAGGATATCAAAAAGACACAAAGAGGTACGGGCATGTGGTGTGAGATCCATAACAATGCCTTCCATAATACCAAGGATTGTCGAGCTGCTAAGACCTTGATGACAGGAACACATGAAGTGGAGACTGAACTTGAAGTATTTCCTTCATGTCTTTTTGAGCAAAAGGATAATGATCAAATTATCAAAGTCGACCCCTATGCAATGGTGGCCACTGCCAAAATACTACCCCGTGGGGATGAGGAGTGCCTATTCCATTCTCAAATGTGGGTAAATGGAAAGGCTCTACATTTTATTGTTGGTAGTGGAAGCCAAAAGAATTTAATCTTTATTGAGACTGTCAAGAGGTCAAACCTACAGACAACACCTCATCCACAACCATACTCAATGGGATGGGTAAACCGGGGGCGAGATATTTAGGTAAATAAACAGTGTCGTTTACCTTATTCCATTAAGCCATTCAAAGATGAAGTAATTTGTGATGTGGCACCTTTGGATGTATGTGATGTTTTGTTGGGGCAACCATACATGTATAAGCGGCATGGAATCTATAAGTCCATACCATGCAGTGTTATTATCAAGTTGGGTGGACAAAAATATCGGATACCTGAGGTAAGTCCTATAAAATTTGTATCATTAATCAGTGCAAAATAGTGTAGGCAGTTGATTGGTCACACTAGGGCATTTGTACTATTAATGATTCGACCTGAGGGGACAAGGTCAGTTGTAACCAACACTCATGCCAAAGTAGCCACCACTACCATCCAACAACAGTAGATGGATCAAATTCTGACAAGATATCAGAATGTCTTCAACTCACCAACAAGGGTACCATTGCACTGCCAAGTCAAGCATGCTATTGATCTAATTCTAGGGACACCATTACTAAATGAGCCAATATATAGAAGATCGGTTTTGGAGAATGACGAAATCAAGAGACAAATTCAAGAGTTAATTCAGAAGGGACACATTTGTCCAAGTGCCTCACCGTGTGGAAGCCCAATTGTCCTTGCTAAAAAGAAGGATGGAATATGGCGACTCTGCATTGACTATCAATCTTAAAATAAAATCATTGTAAAGAATAGATAGCCACTACCACACATCGATGATCTCTTGGATCAACTCAGGGGGCTAAGTTCTTCACCAAAATTGACTTGAAGTCTGGGTATTACCAAGTTCCAATTGATCCATCAGATGTGTGGAAGACTACATTCAAGTCCAAAGAAGGTTTGTTTGAATGGTTAGTCATGCCTTTTGGCCTAACTAACACCCCTGCCACTTTCATGAGGATGATGGATGATGTACTCAAGCCCTTCACTAATTCCTTTGTTGTCTATCTTGATGACATAGTCATATTTAGCAAAACCTGGGATGACCATTTACAACATGTTGAACAAGTATTAAAAACACTGCAACAACATAGACTTTATGCTAATAGATAGAAGTGCTCATTTGGAATGGAGAGTATTCAGTATTTGGGATATATTGTGGATAGTCATGGTGTTCATGTTGATCATGAGAAAATACAAGTAATCAAAGATTGGCCATCTCCCAAAAATATCACAGAGCTTCGTAATTTCTTGGGATTGGCTAACTTTTATCAGAGGTTTGTACTTGGTTTCTCACACTTGTCATGGCCTATGAACCAAGCACTCAAGGGAGGAGCAAAAGCAAAATTCATTTGGATAGAGGCACCATAGAGAGCTTTCATGGAGTTAAAAAAGGGTTGTGTTCAGCACCTATGTCAGCACTTTCAGACATACAATAGTCTAGAAATTGAGACAGATGCTTATGAGTATGCACTTGGGGCGGTGTTTATGCAACATGGGCATCATATTGCCTACCATAGTGAGACCTCCTCTAATACAGTCCGCAGGTATCCTACATATGACAAGGATCTATATGCAATTGTCCAAAGCTTGCAAACAGTGAAAGCACTATATCTTGGGGAAAGAGAATATCATACACATAGATCACAAACCTCTTCAATTTTTGTAGACACAAGGTAAGTTGCAGAATGATAGGCATCAAAGATGGTCCGCCTATCTGCAACAATTTCAACTTAACATCTGCCACAAGAAGGGAAGCAGTAATAAAGTTGCAGATTGCTTGAGTAGACCCCCGATTGTTGCCCTGACAGTGATATTAGATTCTTGTGGTCACAACACAACAGACTGGCCCCGATTAAATGGTACTAATCCTAATTTTGTTGAAACCTACAATAGGCTCCTAGAAGGTAAGAATGTTTCTGACTTCTACTTGTAAGATGGAATTCTTTGTCACATGGGTCACATATGTGTTCCACATGAGGAAAGATTGGGAAGCGCACTATAGCCATGTTGCAGGACACTTTGGGATAGGTAAGACTATTGTTGTATTGCAGAGACCTATTTTTATTGGCCAAAGATGCATTATGATGTTATTTCCCATATTCGAGCTTGTTCATCCTATGCTATTGCAAAGCCTACAAACCACAAGCAAAGCTTGTACACACCTCTTCCTATCCCTGATAAGCCATGGCACTTAGTTTCAATGGATTTCATGTCTGGTCTCCCAACTACCAAACGTGGTCATGACTGTGTGTATGTGGTGGTAGATAGATTTTCAAAAATGGTCATCATGGTAGCTTGTAAGAAGGGTGTTTCCATAGAAGAAACTCCCAAACTATTCTTTGAAAATGTGTGGGTTCACTTTGATTTGCTACAAAGTATCATCTCTGACAGGGATAGTAGATTCCTCAACAAATTTTGATCATCACTTTGGGCCATTATGGACACCAAGTTGACAAAATCCACTACATTCCATCCACAAACAGATGGACAAATTGAATTAGTGAATCAAATGATCATCCATATTTTACGTATGTATCATTCAAGACATCCCCACACATGGGATGAGAGCCTACCCTATGTACATCATAGTTACAACCATGCTCTACATGGTTCTACAAGGCACATTCCATTTGAAGTTTGTCTCAAGTATCAACCTTTGGCCCCCATGGACATAGCATTACCAGTCATGTTTCCTGATGTGTCAACACATGCTGAGAAGAAGGTGGTTAAAGCATCAAAGTTCGTTGAAAGAATTCGTCATATCCAACAACAGGTTTATGATAGATTGCAATATACCACTCAGAAATACAAAGATAGACATGATCAACATCATACACCTCATCAGTTTTAGGTCAAAGATAAGGTGTGGCTTCATCTACAAAAAGAGAGGCTTCAAGGACCACATAGAAAACTTTGTCCTCTTCGTTATGGGTCATACACCATCATCAAATAGATTGGTGAGAAAGCTTTTGATCTCAATCTTCCACCATTTCTAGGGTTGCATCCTATTTTCAATGTTGAATTGTTGTGTCCATATTTTCCACCTTTGTTGGACACCTCTGAAGTTGCTGAGCATATTCATCAAACAGAGTTGAACCCAGAACCAACTATTCCATTAGCAGCTGATTAGGTCAATGATGTTATTGTGAAGACATTGAAGAACCAACAACATCCTCTCTACCGTGTGGTACAGGATGGACAATTTTCTCACCAGGGGAAATGGCTCACCAAGGATCAAATTGCATCAAGGTTTCCTCATCTACTTTAGAGCATAGGTGCAATGGAGCCCATTACTTGTCAAGGGGGGACCAATGGTCCCATATCAATTTAGGAGCATAATTTGAGTGGCATCTCTACAGGTAAAAATGGAAAATATCAAAAAATCTAATTTTTTGATATTTTCTACATCTTCATAATTTGCATTTTCAGAGGCCTTCGGAGTGGAATTTGGGCTCAAGGCTTTCATCGATTGCTTTGGGCGATAGCAAAATGCACGGTCCAACGCAACTCAAACTAGATCTCCAGGAGATCTTTCCATCAGTTCAAGAAAGTCCAAATTCTGACCTAGTGGCTAGAAGTTATGACCCTGTCAAGTGGGGTTCCAAAAAAATCATAGCTTTTTGAAAAATCCATTTTTTGTAGTTATTTTCATCACCTTTCAACTGTCCATTTTGAATTCCAAGGACATGGTGACCTTTCATATTCTATGCTTTGTATAAAAACTCAAATTCAGATCAAATAAAAGAGTTTTGGAAGGCATACATCTCTCTGCGAGTTTGCCATATTGTTCAAAATTATTTGTTGTTTAATTCTACAATACCGCAGGTCCCTTGCCAGGTATTGTCCTTTGAAATAGTTTCAGATCACTCAATGGCAATGTCCGTTTGGCTCCATGATGCTCTGTTGATAGGGATGAGTGCTGGATTCACCTAGATTTGGGAAGGGACTTACAATTCATGTCTCTAATACCATGTTGGAGCAGCCAAAATCAGAATGCAAGATCCAATGATATCTTTCACAAATGAATATAAAGCACAAACAAGCATGTCTATCATAAAATGAGAGAATGTAAAATGTACAATGTAGCTCCTTGTATAAATAGGACAAGGAGGAAGAAAGAAGGTAGAAGTGAATGACTGACTAACCCTCCAAGAATGCAACACATGTTAGACCACTTGGAACAAGTGTGAGAACATGTGTAAAGTCCCTATTAAGTGAGACAAGAAAACTAAAAAGCGACTTAAGTTAAGTGTGAATAGGTCAACCTAGAAAAGATAATAAACTAACTAGATGTGTAATGACCCTATTTACACTAACACATAGGCTAAGTAGATGATGGCAACTCATGCCTATAAGGAAGCCATTTGGATTAAGAGATTGTATTCAAACGTTGGATTAAAGCAGGGTGTGGTGATAGTTTATTGTGACAATTAGAGTGCAATTTGTCTAGCACAGAACCTGACATTTCATGCTAGGACCAAACATATAGATGTTCACTATCATTTTGTGAGAGATATGGTCAAGGATGGCAGGGTGAAGCTAGAAATGATAAACTTTGATGAATGTTTCAAATGCATTAACTAAGCTTGTGAGCACAGAGAAACTACTGAGATGGTGTTTGGAGTCTATGGGCCATTTCACCCCTAGTAGCTAATTCCTGGTGGTATGTTTCCCTTTGGCTCTTAGCAATCTGTCTAGCACAGAACCTGACATTTCATGCTAGGACCAAACATATAGATGTTCACTATCATTTTGTGAGAGATATGGTCAAGGATGGCAGGGTGAAGCTAGAAATGATAAACTTTGATGAATGTTTCAAATGCATTAACTAAGCTTGTGAGCACAGAGAAACTACTTAGATGGTGTTTGGAGTCTATGGGCCATTTCACCCCTAGTAGCTAATTCCTGGTGGTATGTTTCCCTTTGGCTCTTGCACAGTATTCAACAAGTTAGAAAATGTTGGGAAATTAGGTTTCTCAACCTTACAGATTTTTCGTTATTATTTATTTCATTTAATATCTTTATGTACTCAATTACATATTATTGCTATTATTTAATATTTAGCTCCAACACAAATTGGGGCATTGGAATTTGATGAGGTAGTTATGCCAAGTGTTAGTGCCTTGCAATGATGGAATAATAATACTATTATTTTTGACATTATCTTTAGCAAAATGGGATGCCCTACTTTTATGCAGTCCTATGACAAATTCTATGACATGTAAGAGACTTTAGAGGGAGTTACTGGGAATCTTGACCAGCTGTAAGATGTTGTAAGAGGCGTCTATAAGAGCCTAATTTTAGATAGGAACTTTGTCTATCTTGGGCACCACATCTCATGGGAGGTTTTTTAAACCATGGATGGTTTCTAAGTTGCTAGAAGTCTATAAATTGAGGGCTTAAGGAATGGTTTATATTATGAGTTTACAAGTACACAGGTGTTGTTGAAATTACTCTATATTTGAATACTGTTGTTCTACTCTTGTAAAGAATTGTATTGCAAGTGTATTGTAATTATTTGTTGATTTGATAATACATTGTGCAGGTTTTGAAGTGTGGGGTTTTTCTCCCAAAAGAGTTTTCCCCACATAAATCACAGTGTTATGGTTTATTGCTTATTGATAATTTATGTGTTTCTCTACTTTCTGTGATAAGTTTAGATCAAATTTGAAGTTATTTGCATAACACCCCTCTGAAACATTAGTTACAAATTTTTATTATAATATAGTGTATATAGAAAATATAGAGTTTAATGTAAAACATAAAATATAAAGCTCAATACACCCAATAATGGGTTGTTTTAAGCAGCGACATAGGACATTTTAGGAATGATGAAGTTGATACTCTTTCATTTCGCAACATGGTGGAGACAAAGGAAGTTAGTATGTGGCGGGGGCAAAGGACTTCTCAACAAAACATTGTTTGCATTCTTCTCGAGGTATTGCTATCGACTATGGCCTCTACAGCCAGTGCAAGGGGACTGGGTAGGAAGATGGTTGTTAATTAGATGGGGAAAGGTGTCATAACAGAGAAAGCTGGTAAGAAAAGGAAGAGACATGTCTCAGCGAGGAGGAGCTGACTGATTTCATGGCTATGATGGAAAAGGATATTACAAAACTCGGTCTACACCTCTAGTTGCAGAGAATGTTAATACACAAAAGGACGCTAGAACACTTTCAATGTGGCACAATCATTGGCTTGTGCATCCATGTTTCCACAACGAGTTCATTTCTTTTACATGATGATATAGGAGATGTCATGCATCAATCTGAGGTGCATTTTGATTTTTATTTGGAGCATTTGCATGCTATCAAGCAGAGGCAACTTTGTTTACAATGAGTGGTTGAGGAAATCGCCTTGAGCCTGAAAATTACTCTCCCAGATGAGGCAATACTAGTGGAGTCCAATTGTTGTGAAGAAGAGGAAGTAGAGGACGATGAGGATGCAGTGAAAGAGTCGAGTCCAATAGAAGGAGAGAAGGCGACGAAGACTCCAAGTTTGGTAGTACATTGTCATAAATGTTTATGTTCATCTGGGGGGTTGTGAAGCCTGTGTAATTTGCCTCGACCCCCTTTTTTTCCCCTTCAAATAGACAATGAACCTTCTGCTAGCAGTATAAAGACTATATAAGATAGCATAGTAGTAGGTGATAGTAGAAATATATACTTTGGTTTTTTGATGGCATACCACCTGTTCAAATTGGTTTTTTTGGTTCCTGGATCCCAAACCAGGTTATATATCAAAACTATATATAAAGCTCAATATAAAATATAGAGTTCAATGTAAATTATAAAATATAGAATTTAATGTAAAATATAAAATATAGAGTTGGTATGAATAAAATATAATATAGTTTAAATTTGTTTAAATTTATATTATAATATAGAGTTTAATATGGAATATAGAGTTCAACATCAATAAAATATAAATTAATTCAAAATTGTATGAGTTTTTATTATAATATAAAGTTCTAAAATATAAAATAAAGAGTTCAATATAAAACCTATAATCTATAATATAGAGTTTAACAAAACTATAGTATAATTAAAAACTATACCTCTATGAAGTTAATTTATTTAACGTCAAATATAGAGGTTATGGTAGCGTTAATTTAAAATATAATATAATTCAAAATTATAAAAGTGTAAATTCAAATATAAGGTTGAATGTCATAAAATAAGACAATAGAAATAGAGAATAGGCATAGGGAATACGGATAAGTAAATATATGTGCTTCTCCAATGGTGGGTGAATTATAAGTTTTTATTATCATATAGAGTTCATCACAAATAAAATAAAATTTAATTTAAAATTGTATGAGTAAAATGTATAGTTCAATATAAAGTCAACACTAGGCATAGTGAATATGGATAAGTAAATATATGTGCTTCTCCAATGGTGGGTGAATTATAAGTTTTTATTATCCTATAGAGTTCAACACAAATAAAATAAAATATAATTCAAAATTGTATGAGTAAAATACAGAGTTCAATATAACACGTGAAGAAAATACAATATAATTTAAAAACCTATAATTTCATAAATTTAATTTATTTATTTAAAATTATTTTATTTATTTAATATATAGACACATAAATAGATACAAAGGACATACAGATATTTAATTTACTCAAATGATTATGTCCTTTACATCATGAAAACATCATTTTTTCCCCTCAATGTTACACATAAGATGTCATACCAATGGATCATGACGATGATTCATCTCAAACTTACTTTGACCATGTATATATGAAATACCCCATGCACTTAGATCATTTGTGTATGATCAAAGTTACAAGAAGATGGTAATTTTCTTTGTCGTAAACATGAACAATTGAAAGTACATAACGTACCAACAAGTGTTTAAGAGTTTGGGCCAGATATTATTCAATTCCAAATATTGATTCATCCAAGTATAATGATTTCAACTGGAGTGAGTTATTTAGATTATTTGGTACAGGAAGCAATCATACACAAATTCTAGTCAAAATTTGTCCCTATGCATGGACAAACTCTAGATTAATGTGCATAGTGTATCTACATATACCAAGCATATAAAATCACATGCAAATGATAGCAATCATCTAGACAATGAAGTACTATTATGTGTTGCACAATGCATAATGTTAGTCTACAATTTATGAGTTAATGTTGGCTTAATTAATGGGGCACCTAGTACTATATATTTAGTCTATTATGTGTTGCACAATGCATAATGTTAGTCTACAATTTATTAGTTAATGTTGGCTTAATTAATGGGGCGCCTAGTAAGCATTATATAAACGGTATTTAGCAGATAAGCTTTTATACGTAAGCATTATAGTGCTCGAAATTGTCTCACCCCGTAAAAAAATTGCTGGAAATTTTTCTGAAGTCGGTTGTTCCTATCGGTGTATTCCTTGAACCTCCTATGGGTGCAAGTGCTAGTTTATAGTCTATTGTAAAGGTACTATACCACCTAACTTGCCATTTTGTGTGATGATCAAGTTTACTAATTATGGGACATCAATAATCTAAAGTTTATCCCTATTTCACCTATTCACAAGAGGCAATCATACACAAGTTCCAATCAAAATGGCATGGGCTCCAACCATACACAAATGACAAGTACGGGCTAAAAGGGCCACAATAGATATTGGTGATATAAAGATAACATGTTTGACAATATTAAAAAACATGATTGTCATTCATTGATTTGTCCAAAGTTAAATCTCAATCCATTACAAATATCACCACCATTCTCATTTGAACACTACTCAAAGATAGAAAATATGTGTCATGTAAACAATCGGAAAAATAAAGAGCAACAATTACAATCCTTGTCTCAAAGCTAATACTTAATGAACATCTTTTTTGCATGAAATTGGTATGATTTCCTATAATATGGTTTGTTCTTCCTACTTACAATAACAGTGCTCATTGCTGTCTAAAATCATAACTATCAAAATAAATCTATGTATATGATATTATGTTCATGATAATAACTCTAATATAATGTTCCTTGCTAGAACAATATGTGCTCATATAATATAATAAACAGTATACTCATGAGATTTGTCTTTTTTAAGGTGTAAAAACCACTATCATGCTTGACTTCTGAAAACCTTGCTCAAACTTTTAGCATTCAATATTCATATTATACAACTACAAACAACAAAATTACACATACAGCAAACTAAACAAAACATACAAATTGCTTCTCCAATTAAACTCCTAAAATCTGTGCCTTCTGGCCAATCAAAGACACCTCTAGGTGTTTTTTCTAATAGTTAACCATCCACACATTGTTCAAAAAGTAGAACCAATCAGCCTTGGAAGTTAAAGAAAGATCTTCCTGTCTCACATCACAGAAAATGGTATCTACTAAAAGAAAGGAAGACATGGCTCTCCCAGCGGCACGGCTTGTTTTTAACAGCCAAAAGCAGAAAGAAGCAAAGCCAGAATATTTGGCATTTCTAAAATATGCTTGAAGAACATCTACAGAATACAAAATCAAAATCAAAATTGCCAAGAACTAGATTTCAAGATCAATATTATCAGTGGGACAAACATAAACATTGATATAAAAATTTTCACAAAATTTAGGTGCAAATTCAAGTTGTCCTAAATAAAATTTACATTTCTAGACATCCCAGTGACTACACGCAATTAAAATGCTAGACTATCTTGGGTTTGGCACTGGTTTGTTACCTGGGGGTGGTACTCTCACCCACGTAAGATCTGCAATGAACATTTGTTTGAAGCAATCAATAGTGTTTCAAACCCCCCCTGATGATATCTCAGGTAGCCATGTTTGTTGTATATATGTGTGGTTCTTCAAAACTCAAATCTTATATAAAAACCCAAAAGCAGTCAAACGGAAAACCCAAATTCACTGATCATTAAGAAAAATGAAAAAACACAGTCAACTTTAAGATCTCCAGTGATCTTTCCATCAACCATAATTGTTCCCTCTCGTTTTATACACACACACATTCACAATTTCACTCAACCCCACCCCTTAAGGATGGAACAAACCTATACTATAATATTTCTAGTAGACCTCTTAAAGTGACAGGACTATTAGCAGGAGCAGCTATTTCTGTGGCAATTTTTAGGTCTTTTGTGAGCATTTCTACAACATCCCTCATGACAGGCCGACTTGATGACTCTCTCTGAATGCACAAGCGTGCAACCTCACAGACCGAATAGAGTTCAGCAAGAACTACATTGTTTAGTGCCGGATCAATCAGCGCCACTGTCTGCTCCTTTATTTGCAAAAACTTTGCTGCCTGCTTAACCAACAAACCATTTTTTATTATAGAAATTGTAGGAGGTCCTTGCTAGTATTGGATCAGGCATCCTATTCAAAAACAAAGAAAGTGGATTGTAAGTAAATTGACATACCCATTCAACTAGCAATCCGGTTTGCTCACTAAATGGTAACCTTCCAGATACAATTTCCAGCAGGAGAATGCCAAAAGAATATACATCCCCTGCACGACTGTAAACACCCTTGTGCACGGTCTCTGGATCTACAGAGGCTCCTGATCTTCTAACCAGTGCCAGCTCTGAGCTTGCTATAATCGGCACCTTCCCAAGACCATTTATCTTCAAAAAACGAAGGATACATGAGAGGTAGGTATAGGAATACAAAAAAAAATGTAGTTAATCTTTGCATTTTCAATATTTATATTGACTGAAAAAAGTAATAAACACGCTAATAAGATAGACATCAGATTTCCACAGTCCATGATGATGGATCACGGAGTGTGATCCGAAACATTGAAGGAAACAACTCTCACACGGTCAAATCCTGAAACACTCGAGATATAACCCTAATAAGAGTAAATTCTTATTGTTGCCCTACAGAAGCCATGTCTCTAAATTGCAGACAAATCGGGTACTGGTGGGCAATGCCTGTGTGAAATAAACAGGTATAAGAGTACTAAAAAAAGCCCTTCCAGGATCTATAGAATGGGGGTTATTAATTAAAATTATTTTTATGGCCAAATTTAAGTGGTAAATCACCTTTGCAGCATAATCTTCTGTTAGAAGAATATTACTTGATCGAAGGTCCCCGTGAATAACAGGGGGATCACAAGAATGATGTTGGTATGCTAAGCCATATGCTATTCCAATGATAATCCTCATCCTCTGCTTCCATGTGAGACGTTCATTTCCTGTACATACTACAGACAATAGCTGAGCAATGAGTCATAGTCTGAACTGAAGAAATTAAGATTGCAAGTATAAAACTGTGCCGAATGCATTGCATAAACTAACCCTGAATTACAAAGATGATTACATATGCAGATGTCCAAGTTGCACACCATGTAAATTCTCAAAGAGCGTTCCATTTGAAGCATACTGAAAGATGAGTATCCTGCATATAATAAAATTTAAAAAGTCATATCCTTAATTGCTTCCAGGAACAGAGCTATGAAAACTCCAAGCCAATAGGATTTATGGGATAGCGTTGCTTGCCTGCAACCACCATCCTCACAATATCCAATCAGGTTCACCAAATGCTGATGACGAATGCGTGATAACAACTCCAACTGTTCCATGTCCCATTGCAGGCAAGAATTGAAGAACAAACCATTTTGTTAGCTATACTTTCTCTACAAAAAATTGGGGCTTATGTGAATAACTAGATTGAAACTGAAGCGAATATTCAATTTCTATTTAAAAATTTCACCTTGTTTTTAGCCTTCAAAATTTATTAATAATACTAAATTGTACAAGCAGTTTAGAAGCACAATTTCAATCAACATGCCTATATTGAAAATTGCAAACATCTAGCTACAGATTAAGGCTAAATTTTGTATGGCCAAACATGCGTAACTTAATGGTTTTGGTGAAGAATAGCCTTGTTCACAAGAGAGCTATATCTACCTACACGGACAAGCATACTGCAAATACATATGGTTGCCAAGAAACTCAGATTCAGGTACAGGGACCACTCCAGTATTCACATCTCCCGGTGACTGTTTAAATATAACATTTCTGTAGCCCTGTTCATAGACTTCTGTTTCCTGTTTCAAATTCCATCCGTGTCTGTTCCTGGTGGCTGATACAAGTGCTCGAGAACATAACTGTAAGGTGGTTTAGGTGCATTCTTTCAGGTCAGTGTAAATAGTTTTGCTTAAGCTATTGATCATCAGACCTTGTGACAAACAGGATACTAATGAAGAGAAAGCAATCTAGGGGTTTCCCAAAAAGTTACAAATTAGTGACTTCAATCTCCTGCAATCTATATTACTTCCAACTCCTGTCAATTGCAATTCATATTAGCCTACACTGTTGCTTCTAGATAAATTGTATTTAGAGTTATTATATAATGAACTTTGGTTTGTAATCTTCATCAATATCCCATCCCAATGAATATTTCTCTCTAAGAAATTTATCAGGAAGCTATTTAATCTGCACTTATTAAGAAGCCAGGTTCAAAGCTTGGCTGGGGGAAATTCTCTCATGGGGATAGGCATAGATTGTTGGAGGCTAATTGAATCTGTGGCCCTCAGATAATCCTGCCCCCACTGCTAAAAGTAGTGGTCCAATAGTCTCAACTCTGTGTACCTGGCAACAGGGTTTGCCCTACCTGCCAGAAATGACAAAACACACCAGAAACCTAGACAAAACACACCAAACCAAGCGAAAGCAAATGTCCTATTTGCCATGGTAGAAGAGTGTAACAGGCTGTTCTTAAATATCATCCACTTCAACAGTCAAAGGTCAATTCTGGCCAATAAAAATAGGACAAATATTTACCACTTTTTGTTATGAATGAGGTGTAAAATACCTATTGATTGTTTAACCATTGAAGTGGATGATATTTATGTTGAGTGGAGTGTAACATGTCAAACGCAATACCAGATATGGCCTTCTAAGTAACCCTCATAAAATGCATTCCAAACTCTCGAATCTATTTTGTAAAATACGCCTTGAAGTTTTATACATCGCATTGAATGATGATGGGTTCAATTTAAAAAGATAAAAAGGAGAAATCTTACATATACCTCAGTTCTCATGAAGCAAATAAAAAGTATTACATAAGTACCTGAAAGCGAGAACGGGCTTCAACATCAGAAGAGTGCGCTACATCACTTTTGGGCACCTTAATAGCTACCTCCATACAGTCTGGCAATATTCCTTTAAACACAACATTGGTTGTTCCTTCTCCTACTTTATTACTAAACTCCTCGCTATATCTTTGGATCTCTTTCAATGTAAATGCTTTTCTGTCTGCATAAACAAGTAACACATCAAATAGATAAAGCACAAACAGATACCCTTGGAAAACAAGATATGAATGCCTATTCTCGCTATAAGCAGTCTACCATGTAACAGTATAAATGACAAAAATGCAGTTCACTTCACCTCTGAGGCCACTCTTGAGTTCAGTTGTTCTGCTTTCTGAAGTGGATAGTAGGTGCTTTGCAACCAAAAGAGATATGTGAATAACCAGTAAGAGGAGAAGAGCCATAGCAATAAGAGAACCGGCTCCTATCAAACCAAGTATCCATGAATCCATACTGGCATGTGGGCAATGATAAGACCATCAAAACTCATAAATCAAAGATTTTTGAATATCCATGAATCCATACTGTCATGTGGGCAATAAAAAGGCCATCAAAACCCATAAATCAAAGATTGTTGAATACCCGTGGATCCATAGTAATGTGGGCAGTGAAAAAAACATCAAAAATCAAAGATTGTTGGATACCCATGAATCCATACTGTCATGTGGGCAATGAAAAAATCATCAAAACCCATAAATCAAAGATTTTTGGATGGCACTGGTGGGTGTTTCATTTGCTAAAGACTTGCCTTGATTTCGAAGGAAAGGAAAAGTCTTTGCCTGTCGCTTAGGTAAGCCCAAGTCCAACAATACACTCAATAAGGAGATGATGGCAGCAGAAAACATGTGCTATGTGAGTGTAAGTGGAGTAAAGTGAGCTGAGTGTGACAGTAGATAATGCTTTAACCCATAAGAAAAGTAAAAGACCCAGTGGGGTAGTCCAAATTTCCAATGCTTTCTTCCATAAACAATGTTTTGCTTCTGGTTACCTGTACTACACAAGTTACAACTAATAACTGCAACTGCACTCACCATTCAACCACCTCACCTACCAAGCCAAATCTCTTTCTTTTATGCATTCCTAATCCCTTCGATACAATTTCCAAGGGCCCTCTGCATCATTCCCATGCGCTTGTCCCCTTCTCACTCAATTCCATATTATGTCTTGACGTACCAAACCTTTTAATTCTTGAAGACAAAGCAAAGTATTTGTTGTCGCAAGTCCAACTCACGAGTATATACGAATCTCAGGGCCTAAATCTGACAGTTACCCTGCCTGTCAGGTAATTCTTTTGGGTGACAGGGTATCCATTCAAACTAACCTTTCAAGTCAAAGGTTTCTGGTTTGTTGGTAAGTTTGAATGGTATTGAATGTGTCTTTAAGGATCAAATGTTGTTGAGTGCAAGGCTTTCGACATTATAAGGGATGATGTTGGGATCGTATCGCAAACAGTTTTGACCAAATGGATACCCTTTAATCCTTCAGCGTAAAAAAGTAAACTTAGATTTGTTCTCTCTTTGAATTACATAAGCAATCTATCGTAGACATGATATTTCCACAGAGATGGTTTAATAAAAAGAAAGAGAAGGGTATGGGCACAAGTACATGTTTGACTAGAGTCAAAGAGACAAATACAATAAGATATTAAGATAGAAAAGAAATAATAAATTAGAAGGGAGGAAAAAGAGAAAAGGAATAAAATAAGGAAAGAGGAGTCAAAGGGGATCATTGAGAGAAGTGTATTTTATAAACAGAGGGGATAAGTATTATCATATCAAAAGAAGAAAATGTATAAAATATATATATATAAAGGCTAAAAAATAAAAGGAAAGTAATAAAATAGAAATAAAAGCAAGGATTATATATATATATATATATATATATATATATATATATATATATATATATATGAAGAAAAATAAAAAATAAAATAAAATTAAAATAAAAATAGGTAGAAATAAAGTAAGTAAAGTAAAAAATTATAAAGGTTTAAAATAATAAAAGGAAAGATACAATAAAATAAAATAAATCAGAGCAAGGATTAAAATAAAACAAGTACCACGTAGTGGCCTTGTAGTGTTGTTATTATAGTATTTGTTTAGTTGTAATTTTTTTTTTAATTAACTATTGGTTGTATATAGTAGTTATTTAGTTGTAATTTTTTTGTTGATTAGATATTGGTTGTATAGACAAATTGCATTCCAATAATTGAAAAATTAACTTTTGAAAAGTGTTGAAATGTCTTAGGTAAATAAAATTAAAATCTCAAAAATAATCTAATTTGATAAAAATGGGGGCTTATTGGATGCTGAGGTGAAGGATGTTGATTTTTTGCTCTGCATGTCGAGCTAGGGCTTTCGTGCCCTAGCCCGATCCTCTGGTTTTTTCTTGGTCGTGCGAAGTGTGGGGAGTGCATGCGTTTTGGGGAGGTCTGGGGTTGTGTTTTTTTATTAGTGCAAAGTTTTTTCAGCGGCATCGGTGTCTCTTTCTCCCTGAGCGTGCGGGGGTTTTGTGCCTGGTTGGAGGCCGTGGGTGGGGTTTTTGTGCCTGGTTGGTTTGGGTCTGCAGTTCGAAGGCAGTGCTAGGTGGTGGATCAGTTAAACCCTAGTGGTGGTTCTCTTTTCTTGGGGGCCTGCTTGCTCGCCTTGGATCTTGTTTAGTTTCAATGCCGATCAGGGAGTCTTCAGGGGCTAGTCCCAAGATGGATTTTCGCTCAGCAGCGGTTGGTGCAAATTCTCCTTCACACACTTCGAAGGTTTTTAATAATAACTTGTTCTCACCAGATCCAGGTTTGGTTGGTTCAGGTTTGTCTGGTGGTACTCGGATTACAAAGATCAATGGATGTCTTGAACGTTGTGAGGAGAGGCCAAAATTGGTTATCCCGCTGGAGATGATTGCGGAAGATATTGATTATTATTCGAAGCATGCATTGCTGTGTAAGTTTATGGGGATGCGGGTTTCTTTACAATTTCTTGAATCATGGGCCCAACGGACTTGGATGCCAAAGGGAGAAATGGAGGTTATGCTTTTAGCAAATAACTTTTTCATGGTTTCATTCAATTGCTTGGCAGATCGCAATAAGGCCTTTGAAGGAGGCCCCTATTTTCATAATCAGATTGGGTTATTCATTAAACCTTGGCATGCGGGATTCAATCCTGCTGAAGAGCTTCCAAACCGGGTTCCAGTGTGGGTTCGGCTTCCAAGGTTTCCTGTGGAATGTTGGCGGGATGATGTTTTACACTTGTTAGCTTCAATGCTAGGAAAACCAGTTGGTGCTTCACAGCAGACTCAAGTTAAAAAGGTGATGACTTTTGCTCGTATATGTGTTGAGATTGATTTAAGTAAACCCTTGCCAGATTCGGTGGATATGTGTGCGGGTCCTTACTCTTGGGTGCAGCAGTTGGACTATGAGACTCTTCCTTTTCGGTGCCGTCTCTGTCATGAATATGGACATTTATAGAGGAGATGCCCTAAGGCTAGGCCTGTGGACTCCCAGCCTTCTCAGCCTCACCGCAATCCCCCTAGAGTTGAAAAGGGGAAGGAACCCATTCCTGGTGATGTGGATGGGGCTGATGGTTTCGTTCCTATCAAGGCTCGAAATAGGAATCGAGGTCAAAAGAGGACTTTGAAGGAAAGGTAGGATGAAGATTCTTTCAACAGATTTGAAGTTTTAGATGATCTCAGCCAGCAGGAAGTGAATCCAGGCTTGGTGAATATTGATCAGGGTGCTTCAGGTACAGGACAGGAGGGCCTTCTTTCTGAAGCTACTCAGGTTTTGCAGGATAATAGGGCTTTGCAAATGGACACAGATGTTCAAATGGAAGTCCAGGTGGAATCGGTTCCTATTATAGTAGGGAAGAAGGGTGGTGAGGATGGATCTCCTCTTGTTTCAAATGTAGGTACTGAGGGGGTGAAGATTAATAAGTCTTCTTCTTCTCATTTGGGTCTTCATCAAAAGGATCCAAAAAAAGGGACTGGGGAGAAGTCTTCCAAGCTTGGTAGAAAAAAAGATTTGGATAAGATTAAATTAACAGGGGAAACTTTGGTAGAGTCAAGGTCTGTTAAGACTCTGGATTCTCATTTTTCGAGCCCCTTGAAATGATTGTTCTATCCTGGAATGTAAGGGGCTTGAACAGTGGCCCTCGACAAAAAGTTGTTCGTGATTTGGTTAGAAGTCAATCTCCTGATGTTTTTTTCCTGCAGGAGACTAAGTTATTAGTGGATTGTATGTTTGGTTTAGTGCCTAAGTTGTGGGGGAGTGGAGAGTGCCAGTGTATTGGTGCTCAAGGGTCTACTGGAGGAGTGGCTTGTTTATGGAATCCTCGGAAGATCCGCCATCTTTGGTGGTTGTCCTTTCAGTCTTCTATCTCTATGATTGCTTCTTGTTTTGAGACAGGGGAGTTTGTTCTCTTCTCCAATATCTATGCACCTACTGAACTTCAGGGTAAACAATTGTTGTGGTCCCATATCTGGTTTGTCCGAAGCATAGTTCCTTTCCATCCGTGGATTATGGCTGGAGACTTCAATGCTATTTCTGAGTTGGCTGAGAAGAGGGGTGGTATTGCAAGGCTTGAGCCTTCTGCACTGCTACTTCAGGATAACATTTCAGCTTTAAATCTGGTGGATATCAAGCCCATTAATGGCCAGTTTACTTGGAATAATCGGAGGATTGGGAATAACTGCATTGCGGAATGACTTGACCGCTTTTTGGTTTCTTGCTACTGGGTTGGTGGGTTGTGGTCTTCTAGCTCTGAAATTTTGGATTGGAGGGGATCAGATCATTGGCCTATCAAGCTGGCTATTTCTTCAGCTCGTGTGCCTCGGTCTCCTTCTTTCAAGTTCCAGCTTATGTGGTTGCGTGACTCCTCTCTCCATGACTATATTGTTGAGTGGTGGAGGTATGGTAGACCTGCTTATGGTACAGCAATGTATACTTTTGCTAAGTTACTTCAATTTGTCAAGTATCAGCTTAAACGTTGGAATCGGCAGTGCTTTGGAAACATTTTCCATGCTAAGACTGCTGCCCAAGCTGAGTTGGATGGTATTACGAGGTTGATCAGGGAGGATGGAGTGACTGAGGACCTGCTTCGGGAAGAGACTAGGGCTTTGAAAGCATTGGAAGAGTGTGAGCTACGAGAGGAAGTTTTTTGGAAACAAAAGGCTTGAATTGAGTGTCTTCAGGAAGGGGATAAAAATACCACTTTTTTCTTCAACTCGGTGAAAGCCAGGAGACATGGCAATTCTATTTCTACTCTGGTGAATGATAGGGGTGAAACTCTTTCTTCTTTGCAGGAAATCACATGTGAAGCTATGCAATATTTTGCTTCTTTATTTAGGGAGGACTCGCAGGGGGGTTCTGATGAGGAAGCTCAGGTCCTTTCTTGTATCCCTTCTTTGGTTTCTAGGGAGATGAATGAGCATCTTATGAATGATATTTCGATTGAGGAGCTAGAGGGGATCGTGTTTCAAATGAAGAGGGGGAAAGCTCCTGGCCCTAATGGTTTCCCGATTGAGTTCTTTCAAGAATTCTGGGAGATTATCAAGTTGGACTTGTTGGCAGTTGTTCAGGAGTCTCATAAGAATAAACAGATGTTACGGGCTTTGAATTCTACCTTCCTTGCTCTCATCCCAAAGTGTGATGGGGCGGATAGGTTAAGTCAATTTCGTCCTATCTCTCTTTGCAATGTGATTTATAAAATTATCTCTAAATTGATTGCTGATAGGTTGAAAAAGTGGCTTAAAGTGCTGATTTCTGAGGAACAGAGTGGTTTTGTGGCGGGACGTCAGATTCTGGATGGGGTTGTTATTGCAACTGAAACCATTCACTCTATGGCTAATTCCAAAGATAAGGCAATGTTCATCAAGCTTGATATGGCTAAGGCCTATGACTGTGTTCGATGGTCCTTCCTTCGGAAGGTTCTTGGTGCTTTTGGTTTTGGGGATGCGTGGATTTATTGGGTTATGAGTTGTGTTACTTCAGTCTCCTTCTCTGTGTTAGTAAATGGTGAACACTCTGAGCTTTTTGGCGCCTCTCGGGGTTTGCGGCAGGGTGACCCCCTCTCTCCTTACTTGTTTCTTCTTCTTGTTGAGGGTCTGGGACGCTTGATAAGAAGGAATGTGGAGTTAGGTTTCATTCAGGGCTGGGGGTGGGGAGGTGGTTTACCTCCACAATCTCACTTGCAGTTTGTTGATGACACTGCTTTGATGGGTATGGCTACAATTAGGGAAGCTTTGAATTTGCGCAAGGTGTTGGATGTTTATCTTCTAGCTTCAGGCCAATTGATCAATGAAGATAAGTCTTCCATCTTTTTCTTCAATACTCCAGGTTCCATTCAAAGGCAAATTGCTCATATCTTGAGATTTCAGACTGGGGTTCTCCCTTTGACCTATCTTGGTATTCCCATCTCTATTGGAAGACTTCCCAAGGAGTCTTGGCAGAATATTCTGGATAAATTTCGTGTGAAAGTTAATCATTGGACCCATCGCTGGTTGTCCTTTGCGGGTCGTGTTCAGTTGCTCAAGTCTGTGGTGCAGGCCCTCCCCATTTATAGATGTATGATTCAGGTGGCCCCTTTGGGTTTTTTAGGGAATTAGATTCCTTAGCAAGACAGTTTTTATGGGCTGGTAGCTTATTGTCCTCTAAATGGAGCCTTGTTAGATGGGACATTATTTGTAGCCCGAAGCAGTTTGGCGGCCTCAGGTTAAGGCAGTCGTCGTTGTCAGGGATGGCGTTGGCTGCTAAATTGTATTGGCGGTGGTGTGTGGAGCAGGATGGGATCTGGGCCAGGATATTAACTCAGAAATACTTCCTAGGGATCCCTCAAATTGATATTCCTCGGTATCCACTAGTGGGGAAAGGCCCGGTGATTTGGAGT
This sequence comes from Cunninghamia lanceolata, assembly GCA_027924645.1. NCBI lineage: Eukaryota > Viridiplantae > Streptophyta > Pinopsida > Cupressales > Cupressaceae > Cunninghamia > Cunninghamia lanceolata. The sequence goes on from BSBN01000568.1 coordinate 3,972,556, forward strand.
ACGCTCAAGAAAGGGGCTACTCTGGTCAAGGATGGTTTATTTTGGATTTGTAAAAGAGGGACAAAAGCTCATTTTTGGTCTGATTCTTGGGATGGTTTTCCTCCCATTGTTTCTCAGTTTCCTAATTTGGTGACTCTATGCTAGAGGTTCTGTGAAGTTGGTTGGTCAAGGGTGAGTGACTTCAAGTCCTTTTCTTCTCATGGGCAGTTGGTGGTGGCAAGATGGAAGAATCCTGATGAGTGGCCTGTTGTTGGTATGGAGGAGGAGTGTGCTGAGCTTCATAGTATCCTTTCTCGTAGACGTTGTAGCTCCCTCCAGGAAGGGGATGTTCTTTCTTGGTCTCCTAATTCTAAGGGTGTCTATACTATTGCTTCTGGATATCAGGTGTTGTTATCTAACCAGCTGGAGGGGGTGGAGGTTCACTGGTGGAAGAAAGTGTGGAATAAGCTTTCTTGGCCGAAGTGTAACTGCTTTATTTGGACTTTGGCTTGGAATAGGTGCTTGACTTGGGATAATATTTAGAAGCAGGGTTTTCAAGGTCCTTCTATGTGTGTTATGTGTGGATGTGGAGAGGAGGACTCCTCTCACTTGTTTTTCCATTGTCCCTTGACTTTGCAGCTTTGGCATTTTTGGTGGGAAGTTTGGAAAAGCCCCTGTGTTCATGCTTCATCCCTGGTGGAGTTTTGGAGTAGTCTGGGTAGACCTCCTTCTATGGCCTCTTTCTTGCAAGATATGTGGTATGCTGGGCCTTCCTTCATACTATGGCAGATTTGGTTGGAACGGAATCGCAGAATATTTCGAGGTGAGAAGTTGTTGATTCAACAAGTTTGGCACAAAATTATGAGTATGATTCGGGAGACGGTGGAATCTAAGTGTGATGTGGTGTTCCCTTTGGAGAAAGGAGATGCTAAGTTGGTGGATAGATTGGGTATTCAGGGGTTGTCTCCAGCTTCTGCTTGTGTCAGGAAAGGAAGGCGAGTGAAAAAGAAACTGCAAAGGGTGGGAAGATGGCTTCCCCCTCCGTCTGGCATTCTGAAGCTCAATACTGATGGTTCTTCAAGGGGCAATCCTGGGCCTGCTGGGATTGGTGGGACTGGCAGGGATTTTTCGAGATCGGTGGTTTTTTTCTACTCTGTTCATGAAGGATGGCAAACTATCAACCTTATGGAAGGTTTGGCGATCCTCTATGCTTTGGAGAGGGCTTATGCTTTGGGATGGCGCAAGGTTATCTGTGAGTCTGATTCACAGGTTTTGATTAATTTGCTGAATACACAGAAGGTTTCTGATGTTAGTTGGCAGTTGGCTATGATGGTGCAACAAATTCTGCAGATAAGTTCTTTGATGGAGATGGTGTCTTTTGTCCATATTCCAAGGGAGTGGAATAGGGCAGCAGATTATTTTGCTAAGTGGGCTTCTGAGCATTTAGATGGTTGGAAGGTTGATGAATGGGAGCAGGTTCCTCATGAGCTCCGATATGACTTGGAGAAGATTCTTGCTGAGGATGGGAATGGTATTGGTGAAGGATGATGTTGTTTCATGCTTTGTATGGCTGTTTCTTATGGATTACTAGGGCCTTGGCCCTTTGATGCTTTGTAATGTTCTTTTCTGAATTTCAATAAAGTCTTTACCCCTTTTATTAAAAAAAATTTGATAAAAATAAAAAAATGCTAAAATATTTCCTTGACTATAAAACTAAACTCTACAAAGTCTATTAAATAACACAAATATTTCCTTAAAATCTAATAATACTAATACTTTTATAATTTAAAATGCATTAAAATTTTATTTTTTGAGTACTACTTTTGTTTATTTTATTTACCTACTCAACTAATGCATGTCATTGTAGGTAGGCATTAGATGGGGTTTAAGGTATTAATATAAATATATATTTATTATTGGGGTTTAAATTTGACACTAATATAATGACCCTCTCTACACTTAATACCCAACAATATATTTATTTATTTTTCGATAACAAATACCCCATTATGCACTAACATGCTACGATACTTCCTATTTAGTGTTGTCATTGCATGGATATTAAATAGTTAAATCTTGATAAATCATTATAAGATTTGATATGTAACTATGAAAATATTATTTTGACTCAACTAGAAGATTATAGTTCTATTCGTAATCTTTATTTTTTGAGTACTACTTTCATTTATTTTATTTACCTACTCAACTAATGCATGTCATTGTTTTATTTTTTGAGTACTACTTTCATTTATTTTATTTACCTACTCAACTAATGCATGTCATTGTAGGTGGGCATTAGATGGGGTTTAAAGTATTAATATAAATATATATTTATTATTAGGGTTTAAATTTGACACTAATATAATGACCCTCTCTACACTTAATACCCAACAATATATTTATTTATTTTTCGATAACAAATACCCCATTATGCAGTAACATGCTACGATACTTCCTATTAGTGTTGTCATTGCATGGATATTGCATAGTTAAATCTTGATAAATCATTATAAGATTTGATATGTAACTATGGAAATATTATTTTGACTCAACTAAATATTATGAAACAAAAAGGAAGATTATAGTTGAATTCGTAATCTTTATTTTTTGAGTACTACTTTCATTTATTTTATTTACCTACTCAACTAATGCATGTTATTGTCAATAGGCATTAGATGGGGTTTAAGATATTAATATAAATATATATTTTACTTAAAAATTCATATAATGTGAGGTCAAATGGTCTTCAAACTTAACATGGCTGACCATATTAAGAGGTAAATAAAAATTCTCTAAACAACAAGAAAACAATTAAATATAAGCAAAGTAACAAAATAGTCTTTAAACTCTTGTCACTATTGTTTTATAAAAAAATTATTAGGGTGTATATTTAATATAATAGGAAGTTGTTTCCTATGTATTAAATATTCAATGTTCATATTTTTACTTAAAATTTAAATATAAATATTCAAAATTAAATATTAAATATTTAAATAATATAATAATAATGATTATAATGATTAAAGAATTAATTATTGTAGTAATACTAATACTTTTATAATTTAAAATATATTAAAATATTGTAAGTTTGAAGAATAAAATAAAAAATCTAATAAATTTCATGATACTGTAGATTTTAAAGTTTTGACTAAATAAAATTGAAATCCCTAAAATAATCTAATTACATAAAATAAAATATGTAGAACCCTAAAAACTAAATTAAAATTAAATTACTTTTAGCTAATGAAGCAAAAAATAATCTTAGTGGGAGACAAAATTTGTGTTCATAATTTGTTTACTTGCACTCTCTACGATCTGTAGAGAAGAGGTCATTTTTTTAACCAATGACAATACAGATAAATCATTTGTCAATAATTTTTTGTTAAAAATGTATCATGTTGACATAGGAAAAATACAAATTTAAATCACATTTGCCCGACAAGAAAAATAATCATTTCTTTTGATTGATTTACAATAATAGATTAATAACTAGATAAGTGTGAACTCATTACAATAGTACCTAGCCGAAGGCAAGTAACTAATAAATAAAAGCAAGGATTATATCTATATAATAAATAGTAAGAAAAAAGAATTAAAATAAAATAAAAAGATAGAAATAAAATAGATATCACAAATAGATAAAACTAAAAGTATGTATATGATAAATAGATAGAAATAAAAGCAATAAAATAAAATAAAAATCAAAGTAAAAACATTAGAGTATGAAAATATAAAGGAATAAGAATGTAAAAGAGATAAAAAAATAAAACAGAGACTATAATGCAAAGTGTGAGACAAAAATTGAGAAAAGTGAGAGAAAAAATTATATATATATAGGACTAAGTATATATGTATATATGTGTGTGTATAGGACTAAGTAAATATAGTATAGGAATGAATATATATGTATATGTATATGTATATGCATAAATTATGACAAAGGAGAAAGCCTAAAAAAGAGAAAAGAGACAAAAGAAACGATAGAGGGAAGTAGAAGAAAGGAGGAAAAACAAACAAGAAGAAAACAAGGACATCGAGGCCACAAGAATAAGAAAGAGCAAGGACAAAACAGGGGGCAAGGACAAACATAGAGGGGGAGATAGTAAGAAGTGAGACGAGTAGAAGCCTAGGCGAGGATGTAAGGCAAAGGACTAGGAAGGGTTATAGAGGAGGAAGAGTTAAGGGGGGGAGATGAGGAGGAAGAGGGTGGCAACGGGTACAGAAGGCCAGAAGGTAGTATGTGCGGAGAGGAGTCAGAAAAGAAGAGAGGGAAAAGGAGGGAAGAGCGGGAAGACAAGTATAGAAGGGGAGAACTGGCTGGGATAAAGTTACCAGAGAGGCCATGAGGAGGAAGGAATAAGGGGGAGGGGATTAGTTTTTAAGGGAGTTTAAAAGAGGGTTCCATGTGTGGCTCAAGTTCCACCCATCATCTCTATTAAGGTTGGTAGGGTTATTTCTGATGAAGATAGCCTCCTTAAGTTTTCTCTTAAAGAAGTTATCTTCCTTGGCAAGGACAAGGGTATCCTCTAAGTGGATGTGGTGTTTGGTGTTCAACGAGTGCTCTGCTAGGGCTGATTTTGCAACCCTTACATGTTTGATATCTACACTGTGTTCTTTGATTCTTGTGCAGATGGATCTACCTATATCTCCAATGTAAGGGGTGCCACAAGAGCAGTCAATTCTATAGACGCCAGAGTTTACAAGAATGTCATGGGGGTCTTTGGTGGAAGGAATGAGTTTTCTAATTGTGGAAAGAGGTTTGAAAGCACAATTGATACCTTTCCTGTGAAGGATTTTGGCAATCTTATTAGAGATGCCTTCGATGAAAGGAAGGATGGTACCAAAAACAACATCAGAGTCATTTTTGTTGGGTTTAGAGTTAAGGTGGGTTTGGGCTTGTTTAAAGGCTCTCTTGATGTGTTTGTTGCAGTAACCATGGAGCTTGAAAACTTTGGAGAGGTGGGACAACTCTTGGTTTAAGTGGTCATTGTCACAGATGTGGAAGGCTCTTGTGGCCAAAGTTTTGAGAACACTAGCCTTATGGGTCGGATGATGGTGTGAGGAAGCAAGAAGATAGAGGTCTGTGTGAGTGGATTTCCTGAAGACTTAGCGGCCAAGAGAACCATCGTCTTTTCTAATGAGAAGGATGTTAAGGAAGGGGAGTTCGTTATTAGATTCCAATTCTTTGGTGAACTGTATGCAAGGGGCAATAGTGTTAAGGTGATTGTGGAAGATCTCAAGATATGTTGGTGTCATCTACATAGTGCTTCCACCAAGTTGGTTTGAGGGGGAAAGAGTTCAAGGCACACTCTTCAAAATGCTCCATGTATAGGTTGGCGATGATAGGAGAAAGAGGAGATCCCATGGCCACTCCATTGGATTGCTCATAGACCACATCTTGGTAAAGAATGTGGATTTTAAGCACAATTCAACCAAGGATGCAATTTCTTCATTGGTCTTCTATCTGACAAGCACGATGGAGTCTTGAAGAGGTGCTTTGGTGAAGAGTGAAACTACATCAAAGCTAACAAGAATTTCATCCTCATTGACCTTTTTATCTTTGATAAAATCAACAAAATGGGACAAGTCCTTGATGAAGGAAGAAGATTGACCAATAAGAGGAGAAATTAACTTGGCCAAGTGGGCAGCAAGTTTATAAGTGGGGGAGTAGGTAGTGTCGGCAATCGGTCTCAAAGGAATGTTAGGCTTGTGAATTTTAGGTACACCATAGATGCGAGGTGTAATTTCTTTATTGGGCATGAGACAATTTTTAGTATCATCATCGAAGGTAGAATTAGAGATGGCAATTTTTACCAGTTTGAAGATTTTTGAGATAGGATTGCAGGGAAGGATTTTATAGTTTCCACTATTGTTAAGATGGTCCAACATTTTGGTGACATAGTCTGGTTTGTCCATGATAACAGTGGCATTTCCCTTATCCGCTTTAACAATGACAACATCTTGTTTAACAAGTCTCTTGAAAGCGAGGAACTCATCTTTGGGGATGTTCCATTTGGGGGGTTTGGTATGCCTAAGGGCAACAACAGTCTTGTCTGGCTTAATCTACCACGTCATTGGGAAGAGAATGGATAGCATTTTCAATTTCAATGAGAAAATCAACTTTAGGGATGTGGGTTGGGGTGATGGCAAAACTGAGGCTATCTTCATCAGAAATAACCCTACCAACCTTAATAGAGACAATGGGTGGAACTTGAGCCACACATGGAACCCTCTTTTAAACTCCCTTACAAACTAACCCCCTCCCCCTTATTCCTTCCTCCTCATGGCCTCTCCGGTAACTTTATCCCAGCTAGTTCTCCCCTTCTATACCTGTCTTCCCACTCTTCCCTCCTTCTCCCTCTCTTCTTTTCTGACTCCTCTCTGCACATACTACCTTGTGGCCTTCTGTACCCCTTGCCACCCTCTTCCTCCTCATCTCTCCCCCCTCAACTTTTCTTCCTCTATACCCCTTCTTGGTCCTTTGCCTTACATCCTCCCCTAGGCTTCTACTCACCCCGCTTCTTACTATCTCCCCCGTATTTTTGTCCTTGCCCCCCCTATTTTGTCCTTGCTCTTTCTTATTCTTGTGGCCTCGATGTCCTTGTTTTCTTCTTGTTCATTTTTCCTCCTTTCTTCTACTTTCCTCTGTCGTTGCTTTTGTCTCTTTTCTCTTATTTCATGGTTTCTCTTTTGTCGTAATATATATATATATTGCTCACATACGCTCTCTCATTCTATTATTTACTTTGAATTTTTTTGTTCTTTCTCTCTCTTTTCTCAATTTTTGTCTCACACTTTGCATTATAGTCTCTGTTTTATTTTTATAGTCTATTGTAGCATTTAAGTTGGAGTTATTTACCATGACAAACCCTCTTGTATTGAAACTTAGAGAGTAGGGGCTAAATTTGACAGTCGGCCCTACCTCTCAAGTAGATCTTTAGTAATGCTTATCCATTCAACGTTGACCTTCAAATGTTAAGACACGCCTTATTTTTTAAAAATATATATCAAGGGAAATACACACCTTACATAAAATATATAGGCTAATTAAATAATGCAATCATTTGCACACTATTAACATAGATATATGAGTTGAGGCTCAAAATAATGAATGTTAAATTAAATGAATTTAAATGTGATACTTAGTTTGATTTTGAAGAGTGGAAAAATGATGACCATGGTGGAATGGATACCCTTAGTCCTTGGCTCTTAACAGAAGAAGTATCATCTTAGACTTGTGCTCTCGTATCAAGTTGCAAAAAGGATCTAAGTTAACATAAAACCCTCCCAAAGAAGTTACCTTTCAGATATTATAGCATGTCTTATTTTTTGAATATATATCATATATAATAATTATTATATAGAACTTTTGATAGTCTATCTAAAATCTTTTTTTAATATGATACACTCTTTTTAAAATTTTAATTGTATTTTATAGCAAAAATGTCCAAATATAGTAGTACGACCTTCAAATTTAGGCCATGTATACAATATTTGATTGTCTATTGATTAGAATTTAAGTTGGATCCATTTACCATGATAAATCCTCTTATGTTAAGACTTGGAGAGTAGGGGCTAAATTTGACTATCGACCCACCTCTAAAGTAATTTTTTGTAATATTTATCCATTCAAAGTTGACCTTCAAATGTTAAGATGCACCTTATTTTAAAAATATATATCAAGGCAAAATACACACCTTACATAACATATCTAGGCTAATTAAATAATGCAATCATTTACACACAATTAACCTAGATATACTAGTATAGATATCTTAAACACATCTATCTAAAAATATGTTGAGAGATATCAATTTGAAGCTAGGCTATTTTATATGTAAATTATTTGTAACACTACCCAAAAAAACTACACACCCTTTCCTTTCATTTAATGTATACAAAATAATGTTCGATTTTCTAATGTTTTTCTTGAATTTTATTTTCTTTCTTCCTACAAAATTGCATAAAAAAGTTCTCAAAGATTTATCCAAATATGATGGAGAAATGAACAGTGTTGATGACAACATATCTTTATTTTTACATGCAATTTATTTTGGAAATATTATGTTTGTTATTAAATATTAATATTTTGGCGTGTAAATTGTTGGGTCCCAAAACCATAGGTCCACAATCCTAGAGGGTATTTTCACCTTGAAGGCCATGGGATGTCATCAAGAAGGTAAAACAAGGGCTCATCAATAGATTGAGGATGGTTAAAGGCCGATTGATGAGAGTGGATAATCTCTCTTGCACTTTGAGTTTAGCTAGACTCAAGAGGGTATTTCCAAAGGTACTTGTCAACAGGGTTTTAAACCAATTAAAATAAACATGATTGAAACAATGGAAACTATACCCAATGTACACTTGACCCCTATATTTGTCACTAGGTTAAGACAAAATAGCTACATATAAGATCTCAATTAAGCTGAAACTCCAACCTTGCATATGCAGATATAGATGATAATAGCACTATAATCCCCACAAGTGAATCCATTTAACATTTCTTAGACAACAGCAAGGAGTAGGCATGCAAGAACATGATTTTATGATAATTTGAACACTGAAAGGCACTTATGATTGTTCCTTGGTTTGTAATAATGAATCATGAACAACATGTGAAACCCTAATCTAATCTTATAGATAACAAGACACTGTAAGTATAAAAAAGATGCACAGGCCTACATGGTGACCTAAGGATGAGCTATAGTCATATTCACATACATGTAAGCATGAATATATACATGTATCAATAGCATTCCTCTTGGTGACATGTCTTTTTCCATTTTTCATTTTGTTTGTGCTTTCCTAACCTCTGGACTAACCTTCTATGGTCTTGCACACCTTCTAGCTTGTCTTCTAACCAAAGTTTGACAAGTCGCTTTTGTTGCTCTCTAGCCCCAATAACCACATCAATCCACTTCACAAGAGGGGAATTTATGTTCCCTAGGGTATTTGCATCATTTAAACCCTTTAAAATCATCCAATCAACTTCCTTATTCCATCCCTGACTTCAATTTCATTATCACTTTCTTCCTTTCTAGGTTGCCCCTATCACTATAGGATCTTCCTAGGTGACCCTGCAGCTAAATTAGGATCTCCACGGGTGACTTGCCCTAGTGAAAGGGGTGACCCACCCTGCAAATATCTAATGGCCCTATTTTTGGGATGTAAAAACCATGCACACCTCCTAGATCATTCTCCATCCTAAAAACTACCTGTACAAAACTTCCTCGATGGGTCGCCCACTGTCACTCAAGGATCTCCTTGTGTGACCCAGCCACTTAAGAAGGATCTCCAGAGGTGACTTGCCCTAGTGAAAGGGGTGACCCACTTCCCAAAATGGGTGACCCTGTCATCTTTTAACATGTGTGGTTTCTTCCATTTATGGCCCAAATTTGCTCCAAATTGAGCCCTGATTGCATGAGTCATCTTCCCTAACTGATCATCAACTCCTCCTAACTGACTCAAGACTCCCAATCACTCCATTATAACCCTAAACCAATTATACTCATCTCCCAATAAATCACATGCTAACTCCATTTCTTCTTCTGTGATAGGCTATCAAGGCTGGTTCACTCCCAATCAAACCTAGTTCACTGTCCAATCAAGCCCGTTAACTCTTCAATCAAATGAGTTAACTCTCTAATCACCTCCACCATTGTTGTGCTTCTCACACCTATAAATACCCCCTTCTCTATGCATTTGGGGAGGCAAATTTAGTATTGTTACTCTTGCTCTTGCTTTGTTTTGTCTCCATAGCATTTTATGCTCATGCAGGACCCCGTGAGCCTTTTGAATTTTTGCATTTAACTTTCATAGATTTAAGCCATTGCCCTTCATATGAATTATAATGCCCAATTCTTTTTAAAGCTTCCAAGCTTCAAGCCATAGTACTTCATAGGCATTCTAATGTCCATTTGTTATCCAAGCTTCCATAGATTCCATTTTATTCATTTTGCTCCCATCTTCACTTTTGTCAACAAGAGGAGGGCCCTATTGCTAAAAAGGAAGAGAGAGGGTTGTCGAAAGGACTTATGAGGGCTCAAGCCAAGCATTTCCATCTTCATCATATCAGGTTTTTCATGTTTTAGGATAGTAATTAGCTCACACTCTAGCTCTTAGGAAGTAATCATTGTGTTGCTCTTTCATTGATAGGTTTTTCTTTGATTCAATTAGATTAGCATTGCTTTCATTCATTAGATTACATTCATTTCAATTCTTGCAATTTCAATTTCTTAGATTAGATTCAAAATTGCTCCATGAAAACCACAAAAACATAGGACTAGCTTGCATATTGGAAAACACATATAGTTTCATACATATTTCAATTCCTAGTTAATTCAGTAACATTTGAATTTGGAGAAAAAGGAATAAAAAATCGCTTTGCATACATTTAGAATGCATTTCATAAGAAAATTACAAAAACATTTGGAAACTTAGAGAACAAAACCATCAGTTCCATCACGAGGAAAATAAAATTCAAGTCAAATAAAGTCAGACAAGGAGAAACCCTCAGTTCCATCACGAGGTAAACATCATTCCAAACATCAAACATAGTTAACAACAAATGAAAAGAAACATGAACATCTCCCCCTATTATCAATCATTTAATGTGCCCAATCATTAGGGAAGATTGGATACAATCTGTCCTTGATGTTATTGGGGAGAACTTCCCCCACCCAATTCAACAATAGAAAATTGAACAAGCAAGCAAAGAATAAGAACACCACCCGTGAATTAGAGATCACCAACTCTTGATTCATTAAATCTTAAGAGAATAAGAAAGGAGACAAGAATGTTAGAGACTTATCAATCAACAAAACAACCTTCATGCTAGGCTAAGGAGACTTAGGACTCATGACCCTTCAGGTCATAAAATCATCACAACTACAACAACAATCAAACATCTCCACAAGAATAACTTTCAGAACATACACATAGCACAAAACCCAAACTCCGTCCACAATGTTCTACTCCCTAAAGAAAGAGAGAAGAATAACCCCTCGGTCCCACCTCCGATCGACTAGCTCTTACCACGTGAGTGGGTGTGACTAGGAGCTGCCTTTAGCAAGGAGGACAATTCATGTGTCACGCTACACTATGAATCACTTGTAAAATCATCTAGGTTGCATTCTAGACAACACATATTTTGGTAAACTCGATGTGAAGAACAAAACCTTTTGGTGGAGATCTTCATGTTTCCATTGCTCCATTCACACTTTCACTTTGCCATTTTTCTCTTCATTTCACTCATCCTTTTCTCTCTTCATTCCATTTATTCTATGGTGTCTAAGGAACCCCTAGATATGATGGAATCTAAAGCAAATCTAGGGAATATTCCCTCTAGAGAGCCTGAAACACCCTCATTTGATAGGTATGTGCCACCTAATCCATTGGCACTGATTACCAACTACTATGATTTCAAAGACCATATTATGAAAATGATAGATGCGAGACTCTTCATTCTCTCACAATCAACAATCCCACTTGGGAACATGAAGCTATAATTCAACCAACACACTCTAACCATGGCAGAGCACATCGAGTGCTCGTAAGGTTAGAAATCCATCAACTAGACAAGAGGGATAGAGACACAATTAGATGATGAAGTGAGGCATCTATAGAAACACTTGCAAGAATCTAGGGAGGCCCAAGAGGTGCTACATGTCACACAACAAGCTGAGCAATTAGAAAATACCTCTAGAGAGCACGTAAATGGAGGAAACCATAAAAATTCACAACCAACTGGAGAAGCACCAAGAAAAGGAGATGCAACCCCTACTGACCTAATAACTACCCTAGTCCAATGGATTAGAACATTAGAAGCAGGATATAATAGTCTCCTTGAGATAAAAATGATCTAAGAAATAGAACACGCGACACTAGGGTCAAGCAAGACTAAGGGGCAATTCAAAATCCCCCTTATTTGAACTATTACTTGCTTAATGGAAGTAATAAAATAATCCAACAAATTCCAGAAGTAGGTGGATACTATCTAGCTCATAGCATTCAACTGTCTCAAATTATCCACAAGCTCAGCTGACATACACAAATGTGCCTGCATATCAACAAGTCTCACCTGTAGGGCCCATGTTCTTAACACCCATATCTCAGATCACATTCTCAAGAACCTACATTGAATATCTAAAAGAGCCCCTACATCACAACATACACAACATAATATTACCATGACCTCTCCTAGACCTACCCAAGTTCAAGGGAGAAGGTGACTTGAATTCTCATGTAAAGGTATTCACAACTACCATAAGAGAGCTCCTCCCTTGGGATGGGGTCGTGTTGAGAATTTTTCCTAAAACCCTTAAAGGGATTGCTCTTGATTGGTGCTATCAATATCTTGAAGCCTCATCCACTCTTTTTTCCAACTCATAGGAGAGTTCGTCATGACCTTTGATATGAACAAACTAGTTAGGACAGGAATACAAGAATTCCTAGCAATAAATCAAGATGTAAATGAATCAGCAAAATATTTTTTAACTTGAAGGAGACAAGTATTATACTCTTCAACAAGTTCTCCTAATATGGACCATAGAGAACTATGTGACCTTTTCTTCCACACTCTTAATAGGGATACAAGAGAAGTACATAAATTACCATACAAGTCCTATGAAGAAGCTTTGGAGAGTGCATTGAAAATTAACCAAGTCACCATCGATAGTGGAAGAAAGGCTTACAACTTGAATGGAAAATTAATAACTCAGAAAATCTTCAAAAGCAATCTCCTGAAAAACTCAAAAGGCAACCAGAATTCTACAGACAAAGACATTAATGCTATTGGAAATTTGCCAAATAATGAAAAGTCTTGCCATAAATCTCAAAATGGATACCAAGGATCAAATCAATTTTCCTACAACCCTAACACATACTATTTATTTCATGGAATAAAGGGGCATGAAATGAAAACCTACTATGGCTTCAATAAGGCCATTTCAAAACTTCTAATGATCAACAACAGAAGTTCATGAACTTCCTTCAATCTCAACAAAAAGACAAAGAATCCCTAAATTTCAAGAACACTCCTGACCAAGGTACTCTAAGCCATGTAGAACTAAACCAAAATCAAGAAGTATGTGTCATCCAAGAAGAAGAACAATCAAACCACGTTGAGAATGCTTTTACACAAGTAGCGAGCCTACTTAGAACCTCAACTACACATAGAAAAACTTTCCTTGATGTTTTGGAAGTAGGATGTTAAACTCAAGAAAATCATGGTCTCTTTATTTTTGATCCTATGAAAATTCCATCGGATGGTGAAATGGCTCGAAAAGAAGATTCTCCTTTGAAAAGAAGATTCTCCCCTCTACTTATAGGTGCAAATTGATGAAGTCACCATCAAGCGAGTTATTATAGATGAGGGGGCAGCAGTTAGTCTCCTTTCATTTCCTTCCTCCAAAGAATGGGCCATGACAAGAAAAATATCACACGAGGAACTACAACCCTAAGGGTCTATGATAGTCAAAACATTCAAACTAATGGAAAGATAAATCTATGTTACTATGTGGCCTAAAACCCTCCTAACAAAGTTTTATGTGATCAATAGAGAAACAAACTATAACATGATCCTTGGGAGACCTTGAGTTTAAAAAATGAAAGCCATCACCTCTACATTATTTCAAGAGGTCCATTTTAGTCACATGGGAAAACTTTACGCCATTGAAGCAAACTTTGTTTACAACATGGAGAAAGAAAAAGAGGAAAAGGATAAGAAGACATGAATAAAAATTATCAAAGAAGGGGAATACTCCAAAGAAATTGTAAATGTCCTCGACATTTCATATGAAGGTTTAGACATAACAAAGGAGTTCCCTTTCGACCCACAATCAAAAAGGTCATAGGCACCATTTAGTCTAACATCCATCCCCTGTGACAAGTATAAGAACAGTTGCATGAATAAATATATCAAGATATTCCCCATTAGTACAGTTGAAATCATTAAGAAAGGAAAAGAAATTGAAGGGGAATCAGGGAGCAAAAGTCAACTTATGAGTCAAGTGAAACATAAAAACCTTCAAATATTTGTAACCTATGAACCCTCCATTTTAATGGAGCAAGTTGCAAAATAGGAGCAGGGGTAGCAGTAATCCTCACTTCGCCAATGGGCAAGGTTCTTCCCTTTGCCTTTAGGTTAGGTTTATTTTGCACAAATAATGTGTTTGAATACAAATCTTTGTCTTTAGGAGTCATTCTCACCATGAAGTTGGGAGTTAGGAACATCTTGATCGTTGGAGACTTGCAATTGGTAATCAATAAAGTTTTAGAGAATTATGAAACAAAGTCATAATGATTGCACCCTTATAAGGACGCCATTCGAAAGTTAACCCAATTCTTTGATCTTTTCACTATGAAAGCCATACCAAGAGAAGAAAACCAAATAGCAGAGTCAATTTAGCTAATTCAACTACAATGTTCACACCTCATGCTCAACTTCATCATATCAATACGATGTGGTTCACTATTGGAAAGTGGAGACCTATTGAGTATTCTAAACTACGTTGAAGGCAGAATGAAAATACCAACCAATGATTATGCTAAAAATGATGAGGGCATCTTAGAGCATATGCATGCTTATGATGGTCTCCCCAACAGTCTGTCACAAAAAAAGATACATGTTCCTTCCTCATCCTGATGATTATTTTGGGGGTGAATTGGAAATCTTGCAAATCGATAAAAACCTAGAGTTACCACTAGCTCCCCAAAAGTTTGAAGGACAAATCTAAGCAATGATCAACACACATCAAGGATCTTCACAAGATTTTCACTCAGTTGCATGAATACAAAGTTAGGCTAAATCTAAAAATGTGTGTCTTTGGGGTGACCACAAGAAAATTACTTGGTTTTATAGTTTCTCAAAGAAGAATTGAATAGACCCAACTAAAGTGAAAGTTGTGTTAAATGCCACTCCTCCAACAAGTGAAACCATGGTAAGAACTTTCTTAGGACAACTGGGTGCAATACGACATTTTATACCTAACATGAATTTTAAAATTCATCCCATCAATCAATTGTTGAGAAAGCAAGCCAAAATAACTTGTACTGTAGACTGTCAAAATGCTTTCGAACAAGTAAAAAAATTCCTCGTGGCCCCACCAATGCTTATGCTGCCTAGACACAATAAACCTTTCATTCTCTACCTTAGAGCAACACAAATTTCAATAGCTTGTATGCTGGCTCAAGAAGATGACGATGGAAGAGAAAGAGTGATATATTTCATCAGTCAAACATTACTTGATTACAAAAAGAACTACATCTAGGTGGAAAAGGAATGCTTATTCATAGTAGTTTCCACAAGAAGATTGTATCATTATATGTTGAATCAAGAAACCAGGGTTATCATATGATCAAAACAATTGAGAACCTTCTTAAATAAACCAATGTTGTCTAGAAGAGTGAGACAATTCTTGGCATTACTAAGTGAATTTGAGTTAACCTATGTCAACCAAAAGTCCATCAAGGTAAAAGTAATTGCTGATTGGTTGGATGATAACCCTGTTCCCCAAGAGTAGCCAATAGATGAAGATTTCCTAAATGAATAAGTGTGTGCAATTGATCTTGAGAATTATGCCTCTTCTTACTAGTACAAAGATATCATCAATTACTTTGCAAATAAAGCTTAACCTAAAAATATGACCCCTTTAGGAAAGGGACACTTGCATGTCCTTGCAACAAGATATGTTCTATTTGATGATGTTTTGTATCAAAGGGCTTTAGATGGTATCATACTTTGTTGTGTGGTTAAGGAAGAAGCACATAAAATTTTAGAAGAATGCCACGGTAGAATTTATGGGGGTCATTTTGGTGGTCATGCCACCGAAAGGAATATACACTAACTAGGATACTTTTGACCTTGCCTGGAAGGAGACACGACCAAGTTTGTAAAAAGATGCACTAAAAATGTCAAATCTATGCACATGTTCATCACACCCCCACAAGGGACTTGTAACCAATAGTTACTCCTTGGCCCTTCTCCACATGGGGACTGGACCTAGTCAAAAAAATCTCTCCACCCTCGATTGTTGGAAATTTATACATCATCATAGTGATAGAATATTTCACCAAGTGGGTTGAAGCAATGCCTTTGACCATAGTTTTAAAAGCAGCAATCACTAAATTCATTTTGAATAAAATCATATCATGCAAAATTAGAATTCCTCAAGTGATAGTTATAAATAATGCCCCATCATTCAATAATCCACAAGTATGAGAGTTGTGTGAAATATTCCACATTAATCACAACTTAGCATTAGTATACTATCCTCAAATGAATGTATAGGTTGAAGCAACAAACAAAACATTAAAAGAAATTATGGTGAAAATTATACAAGATTCTAAGAGAGATTGGCACTTACAATTATACCCCGCTCTTTGGGCTTATAGAATTAGCATGCATACACCTATTGGAACAACACCATATGCCCTCACCTTTGGATCAAAGGTAGTCTTACCATTAGAAGTAAACTACCAAGCTTGAGGGTATCCTTGCAAGGACTATTAGATAATGAAGAATACCGTGCGGTTAGATTGGCAGAATTAGAATTGATAGATAAAAGATGATTGAGGGTTGTACAAAGACACGATTCCTATATCACATGAATAAAGAAACAATACAATAAGAATTTTATTCCAAGACCTTTTCAAGTTGGAGATTTGGTACTTAGAATTGATAATTTAATTGATAAAAGGGCTGAGAAGGACACAAATTTAGACTGAATTGGATAGGTCCATACATGGTCAAAGAAGATGTTGGAAATGGTGCTTATATTTTGTGCACTATGGAGCGTGAAGAGTTTGGTAGTTAATTCCTTTCACCTAAAGAAATATTATGTCTGAAAACCCTAAAAATCATAAAAACACAAAAAATCCAAAAAAGCATAAAAATGAAGAAAAGCAAAATTGCATTTCTCATTTTGTTTCATCATACATTTGTGAGTGACATACTCTTGTCTGATTTTTGTCTAGTGAGGAGTCTACGATTTCTTAGGTATAGGTTGACCCTTTAAGCCTTTGAGATTCCTTATGATCATACTTACCACAAATCATTTCCCCTTTATATTTCCCAACAAGTTCAAATTAAAGCCCAAGCTCTTAGCTTCATACTGATCCTAGTCTTAATGAATCATGATGTTGAGTTCAAATGAAGTCAGTATTCAAACCTATAGTACCTAATAGAAGCTTGCAAGTAGACCTTCCCCATTCCTCCTTAGCAAAAGGGAAGTCCAATAGAATAGTGAAAACCCTTCGTGGCACTCAACCCCTTATATTTATTAAACAAAAATGTTAGGGGGATCATGACTCCACAGGAAGCAATTAAAAAAAATAAGAGTGCAAGAAAAGAGAGAAAATACCAAAAAATAAAAAATGATACTATAAAATACCAAAAGAGAGAAAAGAGAAAGAAATAGAAAAAAAGAGAGAAAATAATAAAATAGAGGATTGCTCATATCCGTAATCTTAGGTGGAGATAAATCTAATCTCGAAGCTACAAGGTTGGCATTTTTCAGAGAAAATATAAAAAGGAGAGGTACAAAGCACACACACTCACTAGTTGAGCAAAGCCAAGAGTTCAACTATCTTTAGGACCATCTTCTGCTCTATATCCCTAATGAGTGCCAGGTAGATCTCCCCAAAACATTTATCTCCCTTTTATGTCCCAAACACCATTGCATATGTTGATTTGTACCTTAAGGACTATTTGAAACCTTATTTAATTATGTTTAATATAGATGTAATATTGCAGCAACTGTTGGGGTTAGATAGTTTCATGTTATGAGTTTTGACTAGTAGAAATATGTAGGAACACATTTTTGAGTGTAGGAATCCTTTCAATATAAAGAATGAGGTCTTTATGAGGCTCTGGAGATGCTTCTATCAACTCTAGAGTTCTGTAATAGAACTATTTATAGAAGCTCTGAAGATGCTTCCAGCACTCCAAAGTTCTGCAGAGGACACTGAAGATTTTGAAGGAGACTGCAATATAGTATGCCAACTCATAATCCACCTAAATTCTTGGGAGATAGGATGACTATTGTTGCTGATACCGTTAATCTAGTTGTAGAGAAGAAGCTACCAATTGACTATTTTTGCATGAGTTGTAGAAGTTTCCAAACTATTGTTTTAAGTTATTTCCTTTTTATCAACGGCCTTCATGTCCTATTTAGACTCAAGTTAAACTCTAATTTTAAGTGTCACCTTTAGTGTCACTTTAATAATTTATTTTAGTTTGCATGACTCTTTTTAGAAGTGACAATTACATGTTAAAGACATTGAATAAAGATTTTTGTATCTAATACAAAACTAGGAGTAGAAGAATAACTCTGGAGATATTTTTATCAGAGAAATATATTTGATTTATATATGGATGGAAGATATAGAGTAGGATATAAATTGATTTAAGAAAAAGGTAGGAGATACTCTGTTTTGTTAAGAATACTCTGTTTTTGAAGGATCAGAAATAAAAAGTAGGCAGTTATATATTTGTAGTTTGAAGCATTAATTTGGTCTTTCCTCTAGAGGTGTGGAGCAAGGGCCCACTCCCACCAGAGGAGTAGAGACTAGTATTTAGGGATTAGTTTTTCTACTTTGTTAAATTTTGAAATTGCTTAGTTAAGTTCACTGCTTTGATAATCTTTAGATGAATTTACTGTTCATTCTATTTACCATTTTCTTGGATCTCTGATAAAGTAGGTTTGTTTCAGTAATTGTAAACTTTTAGATTCTTATATCAGATTTCTTTCAAGAAAGTAGCTAAATGCATGATCATAATTAGATTAGTAAGTTTTGGTTTCTAGGAAGTAGTTTTGGGACTATTGATTAGTAGTTTCTACTCCAGACAACCATGGACACTGCACTAGATTTGACAACTCAGGTAATCATTCTAATTAAATGCAAGGTACACTAACCCTTGTCAAGCCCTTTCCTTTACCCCAGGCCTATCTTGTTGGCCATATTTGATCTAAGTCTAGAAGGTACTAATAAAATTTGTTGCTTGTCTAAGTTGAAAGCTTATCAAAGTGTTTTATCTAGACAAGGATTAGTATCTAGCCTTTTGCAAAGCCAAAATTAGGAAATTTCCATCTCCCTCCCATTTCCACTTGAGTTCTTCACAAAATCCTATCCTAAGGTTTAGAAGTTCTCCCTCTACCAAGTCAACTTGCAATCCCCTAAGTCAAAAATCCTACTTAAGAGTAGTCACAGTGTTTGTTATGCTTGCATACATCATATCATAAAGAGAAAATCAAAAGCAATAACTCGTGTCATAAATCGCGGCATAGCATAGAAATAGGAAAATGTGTTACATTTGTACTTTCATATGTTAATACATCCATGCATTTCATGACACATCTCATATATTTTCAAAAAAGATCAAAATAATTTTCATAATCATTTTGTTGTCTATAATAAGAAGCCTAAACTATCCATGTGAATAAAAGACAAAATAAGAGGGTATAAGACATCAAACACAAGTCAAATTTGAATGGATTAATCATAGTAAATATCAAGAGAGTCTAAGTTCATAACGAAAGTGTACTCAAGCATGAAAGTATCCCCATGCAAGGGGGCAAAATCAAAACTTAAGACCATAAACTTCAAGGATGATTTTGACTAATGGAACCCTTAGGGCTTCTTCTTCGAGGTCTGCTTCGACTATCTACTACCTCAGAAGGTCTATAAGACCTATAAGAATAAGAAGGCATCTGACTAGGAGCATATGATTTTTTCGTTGAACCCCAAGATTAGCGATCTCTCAAAGTAAGGCATTCTTAGCCTCAAGCACACTCATCCTAGCTCATTAAGAAGCAACTTCCTAACCTATGTAATAAGTAGGAGCTAAGATATCTATATGATGACATACTGAGGATGGAAAGTGTGCATCAACAAGGAGAGTCTCTCTTGATCAACCGATAGCAGGGAGTAGTACATCTAAGGAAGCTCATTACAAAATATTTCTCTATATCCATCTACTATACCTATGAAGAGACAATGAAGAGTGATTCAAGAGTTAATTCCATGTCATTATGTCAAAATGATGAAAATAAATGAGAGGAAAAGAGGAAGTCATTAGAATGCTCACAAGGATTACCTAACTATGCCTCATATCCTCCTTTGATAACTCTAAAAGTAGACCATGCACATGTCTAGGTGGTGTTGCCTCTGGTGCTATCTCATCTATATCTATAGGGAACTCTACATCCCATTCATCATGTTCCGCCTCATTAGGATCATAGTCCTCATCCATAGAATCATCAATCTCATCAATAGAAACAATTCTATGGGATCAAGGTATCTACACTCACCTGCGACCAACCTCATGAATAGACCTAGTAATCGAGACCCCAGGAACTAGAGGAACCCACAAAAGTGCCCTATGTTGAGCATGAACCATCTCCTGCATAGACCTATAGCAAGTGGGGACTGGGATAAAAGCCTTGGGAAAGTCTAAGTTGAAGAACCCTAGTGGCATGATGAGCCTCAACCAAGCCATTCCTATCAATCAAATGGCTCACCCCTCAACAATAGTCATGTATTTCCCTATCACCTAGTCACATCCCCTCCATATCAGCATAGGCATAAAAAATGAAGTCAGCATCTGTAAGTGTAGCCATGACATGGGTGGTGGCATCATAAGGACCAAGGCATCCCCATCACATGGTTCTTGACAATCTGGGATTGGAAAAAGGCACACCCCTTTGAGACAAAACAATGTGCTCTAGAATCTAGGTCATAATCAGAGAAGGATGTCTAGAGGAAAGAGCACCTCATGATGAGATACAATATATGTCTTAATACACCATAACAAGAATGTCAATCCCCCAAGAAAAAATAGAACCACGTTC
The DNA here is from genome assembly GCA_027924645.1 of Cunninghamia lanceolata. Lineage (NCBI taxonomy): Eukaryota > Viridiplantae > Streptophyta > Pinopsida > Cupressales > Cupressaceae > Cunninghamia > Cunninghamia lanceolata. Next base: position 3,993,384 of record BSBN01000568.1, read on the forward strand.
AATCCTCTAGATGATTGGTACCTAGCACCACCTGAGAATAATAGATGCCTTATCTTTTAACAAATGAGATGCAATCAATCTAATGAAGACCTTTTATAAAGAAGAAGTCGTGAGGCTAGGAACTGAGGTTAACTCAATGCCAACATGATCCCTGAGATAATTAACCCCCATAGAAACAGCCCAAGATAATCTTTCCCTCTTTGATTCACTCTTAGAAAAAGCAAGATGATCACCTCTGATAGGACACCCTAAGATATGATAAACATCATAGGGAGTAATTGTCCACTCTTTGGACACCTGAGGAAACTGAAAGGTGTTCCAATCAACATACCAATATGTCAACGTGTCATAGCATATGTGAGAAGGGGGATGTCTAATGGGAACGCGAGCTATCTTATCCAAACCTAGTTTCTTCAAGATAGTATGATCTCCAATAGACAAGGACTCAAGGGACTCCATAAACCAAAATTGTTCACAGGTCACATTCCACCTGATGCACATCTCTTGTCAAAAACAAAGAAACAACATGTTAGATAGATGGCCAATCTAGAAAATCACTATAAAAAGTATAAAACATTCAAAACTTTCACTAAAAAAACATATATCGACTGAAAAGTTACAATAAATGAGGAAGTGCAACGTCGTAAATTGCATGCCCTTGCAATTTCACACTATATTTTGGCCTTCCTTCACTATCCATTCCGTTAGTTTCTTTGTAGGCTCATTTTAGCCCTTGCATTAGCTTTTTACCATCCCATGGTGCGTAGGACTTATTTTCATTGTTATCCTTTTGTCAAGTTTAGTTAGAACTTTTGTGTTAGTCATGTGATGTTCTAGTGTCTTGTTGTTTTTGAGCCCAAACTATCCAGACACTAACACTTCATGTGGACATCCATTAATGTGCTAGCATCTCGCAATAGTTATGTGTTTTGTGGTCATTTCTAGGTGTTTCTCTGCTTGTCATCTTTTGTTGGTTAGAGGTAACAGATCAGGAATATTCTGAATAGCTTGTTGGCCTCTTCCTCTTCCCTCCATTCCCTCTTTTTGAATCTTATCTTGGTTTTTGCATTCCTTTTTGGCTCTCTTAGCTTTGTTGGAACTCCATCTTGCAACTTCTTGCATCTTACAACTCTCTACAACTTTCTCCAGCTTTCAACAATGTATTCCTTCAACTCTCTTGCTCTCTTTGACTTCTTCAAGCCCTTCTAGGTGATATTGTTCTTGTTTCTCATTTTATTGCAAGTATTTTATTTTGTTGTTCCCTTGAGCACCTTGGGATGCTCACATCCCTTTTGTTTCCTTCATTCTAGTCTTCACTATTTGTACAAGCACAACTCTTACCATTCCCAACCACACTTGGGATAGGAGCATACACACGTGCATTCTATTTTTTTTACCTATTGGTTGCTATGGAGGTTGAAAGAAGATTTTGTTGTGCCCTTGAGCACCTTGGGATCCTCACATCCCCTTTGTTTCCTTCATTCTAGTCTCCACTATTTGCACAAGCACAAATCTTACCATTTCTAACCACACTTGGGATAGGAGAATAGACACACACTCTATTTTTTTTACCTATTGGTTGTTGTGGAGGTTGAAAGACCAAAGAAGGGGTTTGATTGAGGCAAACCCCCAAATAACCCCAAACATTTTTCCCATTCTATGTTGTGCAGGTTGTGGAGAAAGAATCAAACGCACATGAGTTTTTCTTCTTTTCCTTTATCTTCCATTCATTTTCTCTTATTAAATGCTTTATTCATGTGATTTCTTGTTAAGTTTGACATCTGGGAACTTATTTCATTTTCCTATGCAAACTGGGTGAAATGATAGACTCCTATTAAGTTGTACAGTATGGATTTATAAATTTTTGTTGCTACCTAGACAACAGTGCTACACAGAGACATCCTCGCGATTCACTGGAGTCTAAGCTCAAGGCTTCCCTACTTTGGCAATAGGTTCTTCTTTTCTTCCTCTTTCCCACTCTGTAATTTATTTCTATAATTTGTACTTCTATTTTCAGTAAGTTCATGTTTTCCGTTCCATCTTATATGTAATGTAATGTAGAAAGTAGTGATATCACTTTTTCTTCATTAAATTTTGGTGAACCTACATGGTTAACTTAAAGAACCTTCTTTTTATTTCAATTTCTTCCAAAATTAAATTCAAAAATTTTCTTTCCTAAAAATTATTTTCGAAGCATCACCCCAAACCCCGTCCTTCGATGGGATCTGTCAATACCTTTCTTAACTTTCCCCATCTATTTTTTATAAATAAACATGTTCTCTTCTTTTCTTACATGACTTTCCAACTTTTCTCAAAGGGTTTGTGAAAGTGATGTTCCATTCCATGCATGTGATGGTTCAACTTAGCTCTTCCTATGTCACTTTATTGTTTTGATCCCTCTCCTAAAATTCCACCTTCTTGTGAGGATATTTTGGTGCAAGAGGATGAAATCATTGATACATTTCTTAACATTACTCTACCCTCTCTTCATTTAAATGCTCTCCCTTCTAGAGATGAAGCACTAGAAGATGAATTGTCTCACCTCACATTAGATCTCCCATGGGTAGATGTTGAGCATACTTCTTATGTTTCTTCTCCTACATCATGTATTCCTAAATAAGATAATAATGTTAATACAATCATTGTTAATACACTTATCCCACCCACTAAGGGCATGTTGGATAAGTGCATTAATGTCAAAAATATTTCATCTATTCCTAAAATAATTATGCATAGGGTGTGTGATCCACCCTTGCCTTCTCATCTCATGATCATTGTTCAAGGTATTCTTGACAATACTCAACCTTCGAATCACTTATTAGAAATTACAAAGTCTATAACTCAAAACATGTATGTGGATCCCCACTACCATGTAGTAGCCCACATGTACAATACCCCATGAAACAAATAGGTTACTCTTGTCCCTATTTCCCTTCCTCCACCACATCCTACTCTTCCTCCATCTCCTCGTCTTCCCCAAAAGACTATTGGAGACTATAATCTTGTTGAACAGCTTTGTGATACTCCTGCCAGTAGTTTTCTTTGGGAACTCATTCAAACTTCACTAACATATCATGGCATGCTCCATGAAGACTTACAAAAGATCCTTGTTGCATCTTTTTCTAGGACGGATGATGTAGTTGCCTTAATCGATTGCATATACACAAATTCCACAAATATAACATTCCAATAATATGAGTTACCATCTCTGGAAGTGCAAATGCAGAATGATCCTCTTCTCATTATTGTTAGAATTAATTCTTTTTGAGTCAAGTGTACCCTTATTGACAATGGTTCAGGTCTCAACGTTTGCGGCGTATACCTATTAAATCATATTAATATTGATACGTCTTGTATCTCCTTTAGTAATCTTTCTATTTACAACTTTGATAACATTGGTCTAGACAAACACTATGAACAATCATGTTGTTGATTGAATTGGGCCCTATCACTTTGCCTACCCTCATTCATGTCATGCTTGGTGCATTATCTTATAATCTCCTTCTTGGTAGACTGTGGATTCACGCCATGGGTGCAGTTTTGTCTACATTGCATGGATCGATTAAACTCATTTATGTAAACAAGACTTACATAATCAAAGTTGATTTGGATCCTATGCAGTATTGTCAGCAAGAGGATTTTGTGATCCAGCCTGATACTTCTCCTACTCTCTAGAATCTCATTCCTTCTTCTTCTATCAAAGATGATTCCCCATCCTCAACTCCTGCTCAAGGAGTTGATAATGGCATTGATTCATCCTTAAATACATGGCTTGCTGATGATTGGGGCTCTTTAGTCTTCACCCCCCATGGGATTGGTGAATATAAGGTCAACCCTTCTCACTTGAACATTCCCACATTCAACAAGGATCTACATTTTGGTATTAGAATTGATCCCTCTTCTCATGTAAATTCTACTACTACTTCTCCAAAATGTGCATACACTTCTCATTTTGACTAGGCTAGTGATGTTGATTCTCCACTTATTTCTGATTTGGAGACACGTTATAGCCTTGGATTCAAAATTGTTTCTAAACACGGATACAATAGAAATGGTCTAGGGTGCATGGAACAAGGAGTTAAGGTCCCTATGGAACCTACACCGTGCTTCAATTATATAGTGGGTTTAGGTTACTAGCCTTCTCCTCTATCTACATCCCCTCCTCCATTGTCTGAGGTCTCTATGGCATCTTCTTTTAAGAAATTCAACCTTTCTCCAAAATATAAGGGGTTTCTTCCTACTCCTACTTCTTCTCTTCTATCTAAACAAGAATGTATTTTGTTGAGGCTTCTAAAAGCTCGCTTGATCACTCTTCCCCTCCTAGACACAAAAAAGTTTCCTAAACACATTCAATCAACACTTCCTGTTTGCACATATCATTGAGTGCTTGACCATTCCACCAGTGAATCTGATGCCTTGAAGGAAAAAATTCAACACCTTATCGACATGGGTGCTCTCAATCTTCTTCTTGTTGAAGCACATGTCTCTTCTACATGACAAGTGATATTGAGCATGGCCTCTATCTGATTCATTGTTCTTCCTCTCTTTTCTCACAAGACTATTGTGTTGCTACCCACTATGTGGCACCTATAGCTTTCTTTGTTTGTTCATTTCTATTCATAGTGGTACAATCTCACGTGTAACCATACTTTATATTTGGTAACAACATAATATTATTTTTCATGGTTGTCCTCACTCGTATTCTGGGGGGCATAAACAACTTGTTCTATGGATATGGATTCTTTCTAAGGATCTCCCCTCTTCTTTCTTCCCTTTTTCTTTACCTTAAAATATTTGCATATCATACATGCTAATATTTTAAGGGTGCATATATTATGCTCACATGTGCATCCATACATGCACCTTGCTTTATTTGCACCCCCTAAGGTGTAGCTTATCAATTCACCCCCTGTGGTGTTGTTTATTTTAATGCTCTTTGAAGTGTTCATCCCCTACATTGTTGGTGTTTGATATGCTTCTTGAGGCATTGTTGTTTGAAACGCTCCCTAAGGTGTTGGTTTTTTATACGCTCTCTGAGCCGTTGGTAACATGTGAGCCACCTAGCATAATACAACTTGCTAGCATATGTGCTTCATATGACATACCTTTTTACATTCATGGTCACGTAGCATAATGCAAATTTCTAGTCTATGAGGGTAATGTGATTTACATGACCCCTAGCAACAGAGCAATCTAGTGTCTGAGTCATGTACTCTCTTTCATTCATATTGAATGCTTTCCTATCTATATGTATGCCTTCTCTCCTTGAAGCAATCAATCGACTCATTATATTTGTCTATCCTCTTAAGAATTCCTCTATTTGTGGTTTTCTTTATTTTTTGTTGCATTTTGGGAATGACGCATAGTATTGAGACAACTTTTCACATTAAGGTCTCTTTCACTTTGCCGACTCAAACTTTTTCTTTGCTTGTTATGCGTGCTTTTCTCCTCTATGTATGTGTTGTTTATATTTATGTATATGTTTGTGATGCTCTGACATAGTGGTTTTGCAAGTTTATGCTCTAACACTATTGTCTTGCAGCTTTTTGTTGTCTAATGTATTTGTCTTGTAGGTTCTCATCTTAGGGGTTTGATTCCTCTACTTGGAGAGCTCTACAAGTTATTTACTTTTAGTACTATCCTTTTTACTTTAGCAATCATATTCACGCAGTGTCATAAGCCTGCTAAAGTGGGGGCTAACTGCAATATCATAAATTGCATACCCTTGCAATTTAATGCTATATTTTGGCCTTCCTTTAGTTTCCATTCCCTTAGTTTCTTTATAAGCTCATTTTAGCCCTTACATTAGCCTTTTTCTCTCCCATGGTGCTTAGGCCTTCTTTTCAATCTTATCCTTTTGTCAAGTTTTGTTAGACCTTTTGTGTTAGTCATGTGATGTTCTAGCATCTCATTATTTTTAAGCCCAAACTATCTAAACACTAGTACTTTGTGTGGACACCCGTGCAACGCGCTAGCGTCTCATGACAGTTTTGTGTTTTGTGGCCATTTCTAGGTGTTTCTATGCTTGTCATCTTTTGTTGGTCATAGGTAACAGATCAAGAATATTTTGAACAGCTCATTGGCCTATTCCTCTTCCCTCCTTTCCCTCTTTTTGATTCTTAGCTTGGTTTTTGCATTCCTTTTTGGCTCTCTTGGCTTTGTTGGGACTCCATCTTGCAACGTCTTGCATCCTACTGTTAGAATGCACATGAAAACTGAGAGGGGGGTGAATTAGTTGTGTATTAAAATATTAAACCTTCAATGCGATTCCAATAATCAACCTCTTATTATGCATTAGCAGAATGTAAACATATAAAGCATCAATGCAAACACATTCAAACACAAGAACACTAGATTTATGTGGAAAACCCAAGAAGGGAAAAACCACGGTGAGGATTAGCTCACATATATATGAATAGAAACACCGAAAACAAATAGGCTCATTTCCAAGAGCTCACTTCCCAGAAGAAAGGCTCACTACCAAAAGAAAGGCTCACTGCCAGAAGGACTCACTATCTAGAAGAGAGAAGAATAGAAGAAGATTGTTACATAGAGATTCACTATCTCAAAGCAACAGGAGAAATCTACCACTACCACTTCTTTCCATCTGTAACCTTTGGTTCACTGCCTCCAACAACTTTAAGCACATTGAAAATATAGACACCTTATGCTCACTACATTCAGGAGTCATAAGCATTTAAGCTTGCACTCAATTCACCACCCTTGATTCACATTTGTATCATCTTCTCTACATTTCTCCACTCAACTTCATCTTGCATTTATATCATCCACAACCTAAAATAATCTCAATTAGGTCAGCCTCATGAAACGTGTGCACCTCAAACATGCAACACCATATAGGTCAATACTAAACACTTCTGCAGTGGAAAGAAGTGAAATTGGACCATGCCAAGGGTTAACTAGGACTCAAATTTGTATCATCATGTTGCTCATCACATCAACAATCCATAAGGTACCTCCACAAATAGCGCTAGCAAGCCAAGTTGGCCAAACCTGAGCTAACGACCACATCCACACTTCTCTAGGTCCAAAAAAATCATGCATACCATAGAGAGACACTCCACAACATCCAAACACCTTTCCACAATATTTAGCATCATCAAAATCTTTTGTAATACTACTGCAACCACCTGAAACAAAGAATGTCTTCATTCTTCACATCAGGATACACTGCTATTGAACACCAACACAATAACTGAACTTGCGAAGTACCCCAACACTAGAAACTTCAAGGGAAGGTAGATACAAACAATATAAGCACTTTCCCAGATCTGCAAGACAAGAAACCTTACAGTGGAGAAATGTGGAGCAGTCTCATTTCTCCCAGACAACCTCTTTCACAGTGAAACACTCTATCAAACACATCTTCCATTGCCGCATGATCCAGAACCTGAAACTCTGGATATAACACCTTTGAACACCTATGATTGTCACTTCCAAACCATACAATCATATCTTTAACTATAAAGAAATGTTGAGCATAACACTGAGCACATCTATGTCACACTGCACACCTTTTTATTCAAATTTTCTCAAAAGTACTTGGAAACCAAGTGAACCACCTACTAGAGGTTGACATCAATGACAACACCAGCAAGTTTCTAACAATCTCCCCCTTTCTAATTGATGGCAACACCAATCTCTTTGAAAAACCATTAACAACAAAAACAACAATTAATACTCCCCCTAACTAAAGCAACTCTTACTCTTCACACACCTTTCTGCTCAATAGTTTTTCAATCACTTCAACTATCTCCCCCTTTGACATCAATGGGAAAGGGCAACATTTGCATCACCAGAAAGAAATTACTCTTTCTCTATTGCTTTCACTTTTCTGAACACTCCCCCTTAGGGGTATAAGATATGCTCCAACTAACTGCACCAACCAATAGTACCACTACCTACTCTCCCTAAGAGGTAACCTTCAACATCAGTCTAGGACTAAAAATATGTCTTGAAATGTTTCTTGGATAGATGCACACACTTATGCATCTAATCAAAGGAAGGAGGGGCAATAACCCCTAACTTCTGTTGGAGATACTCAAAAGTATCTTTAGGAAGAGCCTTTGTAAAGATAGCTGCAACTTGATCCTTGGTAGGCACATACTTCAATTTCACCTCATTCTTTGTAACCTTCTCTCTTAGAAAGTGATACCAGATTGAAATATGTTTTTTTCTTGAATGCATTACCAAATTCTTTGAAATGTTGATAGCACTTGTATTATCACATAAGATGGGAATAGGTTCATCATATGATACTTTGATATCCTTCAATGTTTGCTTCATCCACAACACCTGTGTGCAGCAAGATGCTGTTGCAATGTACTCTCCCTCTACAGTAGATAATGACACAAAATCCTACTTCTTACTCAACCATGAAACTAGTTTGCTTCCAAGAAAGAAAGCTCCACCACTTGTACTTCTATCATCTTTACATCTTGCCCAATCTGCATCTGTATATGCACTCAAGAAAAATCAGTATCCTTAGGATACCATAAGCCAAAATCCAGAGTGCCTTTCATGTATCTAAATATCCTTTTTATTGCTGAAACATGTGACTCTTTGGGATCTGATTGAAATCTGGCCACAAGGCAAACTGCATGCATGATATCTAGTCTAGTAGCAGTTAGGTATAATAGTCCACCAATCATTGATCTGTACTTTCTCTAATTAGCCTTAGGAGATTCATCATCTTTGCTTAACTTACAACCACTAGTCATGGGAGTATATACCAATTTGGTGTCTTCCATTCCAAACTTCTTCAACATTTCCTTAACATACTTTGACTATGAAATGAAAATACCTTTTTCTGATTGATTGATTTGTAATCCAAGAAAGAAATTCATTTCTCCACACATTGACATTTCAAACTCTTTCTGCATCTCCTCTGCAAACCTTTTTCACATACCTTCATTTCCTCCAAAGATTATATCATCAACATATACTTCCATAATCAGGATTTGATCTTCTTCAACTTTGAAGTATAGATTGTTGTCTGCAGTGCCCTTTTTGAATCCTTATTGTAGGAGGTATCTATCCAATCTTGCATACTGAGCTCTAGGAGCCTGTTTGAGTCCATACAGTGCCTTCTTCAATTTGCAAACCATACTTGGATCATCTGATAACCGGAAGCCTTCTGGTTGTTCAATGTATATCTCCTATTCCAATTCTCCATTCAAGAATGCAGATTTCACATCCATCTAATAAACTTTGAAATCCTTATGAGCTACAAAAGCCAAAAACATTCTAATGGCTTCCATTCTTGCCACTGGAGCATATGTTTCCTCATAATCAATTCCTTCCACTTGTGAGTAGCCTTTACATACAAGCTTAGCCTTATTTCTAACTACTTCTCCATTCTCATTCAATTTCTTCTGAAAGACCCATTTAGTTCCTATCACATTTTTGTCTGCTGGTCTTGGGACAACTTCCTAAGTCTAATTCTTCTCAATCTGCATCAATTCATCTTCCATAGCCTTGATCCAGTGCTCATCTTTGCATGCTTCAATCACTGTTTTGGGTTCTATTTTAAACAACAAACACAAATTTACTTGTTCATCTACCATAGCAATTTTCCTTCTTGTTAACACACCTTTGTTCTTATCTCCAATGATTTGATCTTCAAAATGATTCTTCTGCACATACTTGGGAGTTTTAGGAATGATTCATACCAATTGTTAGAATGCATAGGACAATTGAGAGGGGGGTGAATCAGTTGTGTATTAAAAAATTAAACCTTCAATGCTATTCCAATCATCAAACTCTTATTATGCATTAGCAGAATGTAAACATATAAAGCATCAATACAAACACATTCAAATACATAAGGACACTAGATTTACGTGGGAAACCCAAGAAGAGAAAAACCATGGTGAGGATTAGCTCACATAAATATGAATAGTAACACCGAAAACAAATAGGCTCACTACCAAGGGCTCATTGCCCAGAAGAAAGGCTCACTGTCCAAAAGAAACACTCACTGCCAAAAGGACTCACTATCCAGAAGAGAGAAGAATAGAAGAAGATTGTTACAAAGAGATTCACTATCTCAAAGAAATAGGAGAAATCCACCACTACCACTTCTTTCCATCCACAACCTTTGGTTCATTGCCTCCAGCAACTTCAAGCAAACTAAAAATGTAGACACCTTCTGCTCACTAAATCTGGGAGTCATAAGCATTTAAGCATGCACTCAATTCACCATCCCTGATTCACATTCACATCATCTTCTCTATATTGCTCCACTCAACTTCATCTTGCATTTATATCATCCACAACGTAAAAAAATCTCAATTAGGTTGGCCTCATGAAACATGTGCACCTCAAACATTTAACACCAAATAGGTCGGTACTAAACACTTCCGCGGTGGAAAGAAGTGAAAGTGGACAATGCCAAGGGTTAACTAGGACTCAAATTTGTATCATCATGTTGCTCATCACATCAACAATATGTCGAAATGCACAAGACAACTAAGAGGGGGGGTGAATTAGTTGTTCAAAAACTTGAAGTACTTACGAATATCACCACATCAAATGTTCAATCACTGTTATTATGATTTAACCATGAAAGTAAGAAATAAGAAGCTCAACATAATACCACATCCAACACATGAGACACCAGTTTTTTTATGTGTAAAACCCTAAAAGGGCAAAACCACGGTGGGTGTTAGCCCACATAAATAAATGTGTTATAACAATACCAAAAAATAGAGGCTCACTGCAAATGTTGGGGCTCATTGCCAAGGGTTGGTGAACTGATTTGATAACAGCTACTCCATGCCTGAGTTCAATTCCATTGAAGCACAATATAACTCCTCTGCTTTGCTCTTCTTACACCTTTTCACTTATCTTCACATTTTCACACAAGGACCTCTTTTTTGCAACTACATTACATGTTTTTATACAATTCATCAACCTTGGAATGTACATCAATGTCGGCATTACATTCATCAACCGTTGGAACAATCTCCAAGGTCAACATTATAAACATACATAGAAATAGGTCTGGACCTAAACAAAATTAGCTAAGGACAAGATGTATGTGGATCATGTTATGCCTTAGCTGGGACTCAAATGCAATCTTCCACGCCACAACACACTTCCTCAATCTTCTATGCATCTCCGCAAGTAGTGGGAATAACCAAGTCGGCCAAGACTGGTGTTAACACTAAGTCCTCTAAGAATAGTCTTCATCCACAATCCAAATTTCTCTCTGCAGACCAATCCAAAGGTAGGAATGTGATCAGAAGATATCAACAAGCACATTGTAATCACCAAGAACATCCACACATCATCTAAACACTTTATCCATAAGATTCTTCAATCAGGAACACTTGAACATAACTATTATCCACTATCATATAGAAAGGATCACTTGTAGACCACAAAATCATGAGCCATTAGAGTTGAAGGCACATAACAACATTACAAACTTGATTCTAGAACCGTAGACCAAAATACTTAAATGCGGAGAAATGTGGAACATAATACATTCTCCCTATCACCACCAAATGTATAGAAAAAGTAGTTTCACTCTGGTGAACATAAATCACTCAAAACTTCATACCAGAGGCTCAACCTTGGAACATAGCATCTTCAGACATGCCTTGAAATAACTTCCAATCTGTAGACAAAGATATTTAATCTACAAGAAATGCAATCAATCTGCTGGACTGTTCTTCAGTAAATAGAGATACTCTTCAACACACTATTTCCACTAGGAGAGCAAATTTTCTCAAAAGCACTTGGAAATTTAGTATCAAGAATACTTATTCATTATCTTCAAGCACAGTTAACACCAATGACAACATAGATATGTTGACATCAATGACAACACCGATTAGGCACATACTTGCAACACAATCCATGAGGTACCTCCGCAAATAGAGCTAGCTAGGTTAGCCAAACCTAAGCTAACAACCACATCCACTCTTCTCTAAGTCCAAAAACATCATGTGGACCATAGACAGACACTCCACAACATCCACACACTTTTCCAAAATATTCAACATCATAAAAATCTTTTATAATACTACCGTAACCACCTGAAACAAAGAATGTCTTCATTTTGCACATCTAGATACACTGCTACTGAACACCAACACAAGAACTGAACTTGTGGAGCACCCCAACACTAGAAACTTCAAGGGAAGGTAGATATAGACAATATAAGCACTTGCCAGATTTGCAGGACAAGAAACCTTAGAGCGGAGAAATGCGGAGCAGTCTCATTTCTCCCAGACAACCTCCTTCACAGTCAAACACTTTATTGAAAACACATCTTCCACTGTTGCATGATCTAGAACCTGAAACTCTGGATATAACACCTCTAAACACCTCTGATCATCACTTACAAACTACAAAATCATATCTTTAACTATAAAGAAATGTAGAGCATAACACTGAGCTCATCTCTATCATACTGAACACCTTTTTATTCAAATTTTCTCGAAAGCACTTGGAGACCAATCAAAGTTTCTCAAAAGCACTTGGAAACCATGTGAACCACCTACTAGAGGTTGACATCAATGAAAACACTAGCAAATTTCCAACACCTATAACTCTCTAAATCTTTCTCTAGCTTTCAACAATGTATTCCTTCAACTCTCTTGATCTCTTTGACTTATTCAAGCCCTTCCAGGTGATATTGTTCTTGTTTCTCATTTATTGCTTGAGTTGTAGACACCTAAAATTGTCTTGTTCCTAGATCAGACATTAATCTACCATACTTCACTTTAATTAAATAATTCTTAATTATTTGATTAAGTTCATCTATCGATCACCATCAAATTTATCCTCCATATTAATTAAATAATTCTGATTATTTAATTAATTCAATTTATCCTCCATATTTAATTAAATCAATTTTTCTTCTCACATTAATTAAATAAATTATTTATTTAATTAATTAAAGCTAATATTCCATTTCTTCAAAATAAGTAAAATTCAATATTTTATTTATTTATCCATTTGCATGAAATTAAATAATTTATTTATTTAATTTCCTATTATTCCCTCTCATCTATAATTCACTCTTAATCAGTTTAGATAACTAATCAATCAAATTAGTTAACTAAATTAATCAAATCAATTAACAAGTTAGTCAATTTAGTTGACTAGTCAATCAATTTAATTGACTATTCAATCAATTGAGTTAACTAAGCAATCAACTTAGTCAACTCTCTAATCAAATCTGTTAACTCCCCTGATGCATGAGAGGACAAGGACACTTGTCACTCTCTCATTCATGCACATCCTCTCAACCATTTCTAGTCATTGATCACTCTCCACCATTGATCTTCACTGTTGGAAGTATATAAATTGAACCTCATTCTCCATTTATGATCCTCTCTCATCTTCATACAACATTACACTGCTGAAATCATCCTAGATCCTATCATCCTCATCACAAACTTATGCTAACAAGTAGAGCAATCCACATATCAAAGAGCAAAGAGCAAAGAGTAATCAACTTGAGGTTTGGGTGCAACATCAGTACGCTCCATCAATGAAGTTGGATTTGTGAATGCAAAGGAAGGTGAATTACATTTAATTTGGTTTATCTTTCATTTATCTTTGTATTGCAAATTTTACCTATCACATTTTGGCACGCCCAATGATCTAATCCCTTCTTTTTGGAGAGTGTTTGTTGAGGTCTTTTGTTGTAGATTTAGGTCTTCTTGAAAAAAATCTATGAATCACCTTTCACAAATGGTCTCCTACATGAAAACTGACCTCACCGTTGAGTCCAGGAGGCCTCACAGGTGAAAATCAACATAAAACACCCTATATTTACGTTACTATAATTTTTTTGAATTTTTGGCCCTCACACAGGGCATACCGTATGGATTTGTATGGCCGCTTGCAAGCTTACCATAGATTTGTTCGTAGGGTTTTGGCAAATTAAAAGGGAATTTGAATTTAAACAATAAAAAATTAAACATTTTTCTATAGTTTTAATAGTTGCTTTTAAAAAAAAAATCCCTCGTCTATGCAGGCACTATAGGCATAGTTTTAAGCCTTATAAACATTAAACATTATAAAAAAAATACAAAAAAAACATAAGGAAAGATCGCAAATAAATTTTAGGTTGTTGTTTTTAATAGTTTTCAACTGTTTGGGGATCGGGCCCCTTGGGCCACCGCCCGCCTGTTGGCCTGCACCCATCCCCCCACCTGCCTGTCTACCTGCACCCATCCCTACTGATCTTCCCCTGCACACAACCCTCTGCCTCCTGCGCCCTCGCCGATCTTCCCTTGCGCATAACCCTCCTCCTCTGCCTTGCATTCCCTACTTTCCCCTCCCGTGCTCACCACCCCTCCACCATGCCACCCCTCCTCCCCACTCTACCACCCCTCCTCCATGCTCTACCACCCTACACACACCCTTACCCATGCATCTTTCACCTCCCCTTTTCCCTACTTCGTTGCTCCTCCCACTAGCCGCTCCGCCTCCCACACTCCCCCGATCTGCCGCTAGTCGGCCTCCTCGACCCCTCCCCTCTCCATTCCTCCACCTCTGTTTTCCTTGAGCCCACCCTACCATTGTCCAACGCACAACAAAAAAAATAATAAAATAAAATAAAATAATACCAAACAAAACAAAAAACAATAAACATAACAAAAAAAACATTAACCCTAAAGCCACCTTTTAATTTTTAATTTTTTCATTTTTTTTTTAATTTTCGAGTGCTCAACCCCTGGTCACATGGGAGACCAGGAGCCTTAAACCCCTTAACCACCAACTTAACTATTACCCCTAAACTGCCACATGTGACCAAAATGACCTTTAACTGCTAGCGGTCACTTAACCACCAGGAGCTTGCCTCTTGCCCTCCAAATGCCCTAGAAGGGGCCTTTTTTTCCTTTTTACATAATTTTTGCATACGAGGTCAGATTTTCATGAAACCAATGATGTTGGAGAGCTGACTCACCCAAATTCACTATGGAGAAGAAAGTTTTAGGTAATTTTATTATATTTGTTAGCTACACTCAGTCAAAATCAGCCCTTCTTTGCAAACTTCAAACGATCATAACTTGTGCAAAATTTATCCAATTTTTGCAATTTTTTTTTGAAATGGAATAGGATTTTGTGTAGAATTTGATCATAACATCAAATCTATTGTATCTAATCATAATTATTAGAAAATTTTTAGATTGCTCATTTTTCACCTAACAAGTTGGCTTGCAAGTTTCTTTGTTCTCTTTTGTATTGGTGCAATTCAGGAGGACATAAGGCACTGCACAACCTCAACATTAGAATTAGATTTGAAGATAAACATTCCAAGTGTACACAATCCAACTTTTGTCTTTTCATTTAATCAAAAACCTTGTTTGCAATCATACTTTGATTTGGCTTAAAACGAACAACTGTTTGCATCATCATCCTTGAAATTGGGTTTAAAATGAACATGTGTATTCATTAGCACACTTGTATTTGGGTATTAAAACAAAATTGTGCTTGAATTTCTTGGTGGATTTGAGTGTGATTTAGGGTGTGTATGCTCTTCTCATGCACTTCGTGTGATCTTGAGAATAAAAACATCCCTTAGTCCATTCATCTTCACACACACATTTCCATTTATAAGGGTCAATTAACATTTGCGAGTGTGAGTCAAGTGTGTGAGATAAAAAACACCACTTGATTTGCTATTGTTACCTTTCTTAGGATCCCTGCTTGGAGACACACCACTCCAAGGGAAGACCTCAACTCTTGTGTTCTGACAGAGTATAAACAGTGAGGAGCGAATTGAAAGACACACCTCTTGGAAGTTGAAATCTTGTCAATCGGGCTAAGCCCCCAAGAAATTTATACCTTGGGGAAGTGAAGGTGAAGGGTGGGTTACCCTCTTCTCTTAGCTGTGTGGCATTATTTCACTTTCGTTTCATGGAAGTGTGCCCCCATACCTTGTGTATATTGGGGACATCCCTAGACCACTTGTATATCCTAGACTAAGAGCTATTGGCCATACCCACTTGATTAATATTAGGCTTGTTGATGTGTCTTCAAGTGTCTTCATAATCATACAAATCAATCTTGAAATACAAACTTGTCATTGTGTCTTGTGTGTGTGATTCTTGCATGTACATGTGAAATATTTTGTTTGAATATTGACTAAGTCGAGCTCTCAACACAATCACACATTCCACATCATCCTAAACATTCTTGTCATCAAATCCATCCTAAGCCAAGTCATCTTCATTGTAATCTAAGTCCTCATCATCCTACTTGTCATATCCACACCTTCATAATCATTATCCACCTCAATTCATTTCAAGAGTCTACCCGTGTCTTTCACCCCCACCTATCCTCTCAAGGGGGTATCATTCCAAATCATCCACACCATCATCCCAATCTATCCATAATCCAATCAATTTCACCCATCTCATCATCCTTATCATAATCCCATTTCATCCACATAATCCTTGTCACATTCCATTCTTTATCATCCTTGTCAAAATGGTTATGACATTAGAAAACAAGAACTATAAGGATGATCATTATGGTGTTCAAAGAATGTTTGATGAACTTAAGAGGTTATATGGAAAAGAACAAATCATATAACATCAACAAATTCCCACTCAATCCTATGTGTCATCCCCCTTAACTTTATACCAACCAACCACACATCATGTTACCCCTACATCAACCTATCCCACTTCTTCCATTGTTAACCCCTATCTATATCCATCCATACCTCAAGAACATATAACCCAACCTAATCCAATGACCAATCATGTTACCCCTATATCAACCTATCCCACTTCTTCCATTGTTAACCCCTATCTATATCAATCCATACCTAAAGAACATCTAACCCAACCTAATCCAACCACCAATCATGTTACCCCTACACCAACCTATCCCACTTCTTCAATTTTTAACCCCTATCTATATCCATCCATACCTCAAGAACATCTAACCCAACCTAATCTAACCACCAATCATGTTACCCCTACATCAAACTATCCCACTTCTTCCATTGTTAACCCCTATCTATATCAATCCATACATCAAGAACATCTAACCCAACCTAATACAACCACCAATCATGTTACCCCTTGATGGGGAGCCTCTATCGGTAAGACTATTTCCATCAGTCATGGTAGGAATCGCTTTGCCGACATGCTGATACTAGAGTCTTTGCTGTGACCCCACACTATCAGCGAACCCTTGAAATGTTTTGCTAAAACCCCAAGTCTACCCAATACATCCTATTGGAGAGACTTCTTCTCCGTTTGGACAAATAGTCAGCTCAACCATCCCAAACTCTCATCGCCATGACTCTTAACATTGGCGAACGCCTACAGCCTCTGACCGATGCACCGATGGGCGTCAACCGTCGGTGTGACTTCCTTTGTTGGTGAACTCCTACAATCTTTGGTCGATGCTCGATGACAATTAAGTTCTGCTTGTCTCAACCGCGACTTCCATTCAACACCTTAAACCTCTCTTCAGCCAGACTATCCTTATCACTCTGAGTAAGGAATACTTTTTCGATGGCCTCTGTCTCACCAACAACAACTCCAAATCCTCCAGTCCAAACCCTAGCACATGGAGATGCTAGGCAATCTACTATGCACAAACCTCGATCTGGAACATCTGCATCGCCGAACAGGAAAACAAAACAGGAAACATAAATAGATATCTGTACAATGAAGCCATTCCACTGATTTTGACAGAAATCTTATTAGTGGAATGCTTCACATTGACATTTTGCAACAACAAAAAGCACATAAAGGAAAAGAAATCTACAACTATGCAGTTTGTAATTACAGAGAATGGAAAACAAATTGACGACATATAATAGTTTGATTTCTCCTTAACACAATGCACAATTACATTCGCACAATTACATTCAATCTCCTCTTTGTTCTGATTGCAATCTTATCTGATCTTGTTCATTTCTCTGGTTTTATAAACTCGCCAGAGGAACACCAACCCATTCCAAGCGGCTGGGAGACTAATTCCAAGCGGCTAGGAGAAAACTAACTAATTCCAAGTGGCTGGGAGACCAACTGTCTAACCACTAACAATTTGACAAATGCAAACTAAGTACTTGGGACTTACAAAGGTTGTTCTAGATACAAATAGAAATGACATGCATTGGTTGAATAGACCTTATTACAATGCAAACATGATTTAACAAACAAAACATGATTTTAAATGCCTCATGGAGGCCACCTTGTGTTAGGTGCTCCTGCACCATACACCCCACCTAGAAAAGAACTCATGTCCCATGAGTTGAGTCTGTGTCTTGCACCACCGTCATCCTTCACTGCATCAAGCCTTCCTCACAATCTCTAGACTACAACTTGCTTCCATGGAATAAAAAATTCATGCCTAGCATTGTAGGCTCTACTCACACCTTGCCACGAGTGAGTGCTTGTAACCAAACCCAGACTTTGTTCACCATTCTTCCTTACTGTCATCTCTGCCTGAACATCCTCATTCAAAATCTTGGTCCATGCTTCATGTACTGCTACTATGGTAGAATATGATTGTCCATCAACTCTTGTTGGCTCTAGAGGACAAACAATGGTCCCTACCATGATAGCATCTGTTTATTTCCAATCAACTTGTGGCTACTTGTAGACCTGCTCTTTGACCTTCTTCTGATCCATTGTAGACATTACCATCTGATCTCTATCATTCAAAACTGAAATCACCTTCAAACTTGGACCTATGGCAACCCCACTCCTTGAGACATCCTCAATTGTCCTTGTCTCTTCTTCATTGATCTTCACAAACTCTTTCTTACCCACCAAAATGGTCTTGGTTGCCTTCTTGGCTTCAGCATCCTCCTGTAATGGTGTCATCACAAAAGTCTTTCCATCCTTCTTGATGGTGTATGTGTTAGCATATCCATCATATAATGCTTGCCTATCAAATTGCCATGGCCTACCTAAAAGTAGGTGACAACACTCCATGGGCAAAATATCACATAAAATTCTCTCCTTATATTCTCTAATTTCAAAATCAACATATGCTTGCTCATCTACCAAAAGTGATTGATTATCACTTACCCAAGATGCTCTGTAAGGAGTTTGACGAGGAATCCGTTCTATGTTCAATTTATCCACCATTTCCCTAGACACCATATTATCTGTTGAACTAGAATCTATGACTACCTTGCATATTTTACCTTTGCTTTTGCAATTGATCCTAAAAAGAGCTCTCCTCTGTGATGGTTCAATCTTCACTGGTGCTTTGAGTAACATGTTCTTGATCATCAGATTTTCTCCCACTTCTGATGTCAAATTCACTTCAGGAGATGTCACATTTCCTGCATCCTCTTGAGTCAATGTGGTTCTTCTCTCATTGCCATGAGAAGTTGAGGCCTTCTATGGACACTTATAAGCTGGGTGCCCTATCTGATTGTAGTTTTAACATTTCATGTTGGAGAACTTGGATCCTCTGTCTGATCCATTTGTCCCACCTCTTTCATTTGGCCTTCTTCCTCGGTAGCTTCCTCTGCTACTTGAGTCTCCAACTTGCTATTCTTGGCTAGACTCACCACTAGACCTTTGGTTAGGAATTCTTCCTCCAAAACTGCCTCTAAAATTTTTGTCACCTCTTCCTCTACTCTGCTGCTCACCTTTCCTCTTCAACTTCTCTTCAGCGCTTAATGCTACTTGAAAGCATTTTTCCACAGTTTCAGGTGTAAATAAACTTATCTCATCTTAAATATTGATCCTCAGACCATTTAGATACCTTGCTACCTTGGCTTTTTCATCCTCCATGTATCCACAATGAAGAGTATATTTGTGAAACTCCTCGGTGTAAGTAGCCACATCCATATCTTTTTGCTTAAGGTTCTACATCTTCCTATAAATTTGCACCTTGTAGTTAGATGGAAGGAACTAGGACTTGATCTTCTCCAGCATTTTGCTCCACGAAGATATCATACTCTTCCCATTCTTTACCCTCTCTCCTTGGGTATAGTTCGACCATGTAAGGGAAACACCTTTGAGTTTAGTTTTTGCAAACTTAACTTTCTTACTTTCAGGAACTTCTTTGTACTCAAAATAGTTGTTTAGAGCATCAATCCACTCCATGACTTCATCAACATTCATCTTTCCACTAAACATGGGGATATCTATCTGAGCCTCTGAAGAGTCCTTGCCAATAGCCTTGATGGCTTCTAGGAATTGCTTTTGTTCAGCTAGTATCTTTGCCTCTTCGTGTTCTTCTACTTCTTCCTCTTTCTCTTCTTCTTCATATGAACCTTCCTCTATCCTTTTTCCTATCTTCATTGCCTTCAATTCTGCTTGGAGTGCTTCCCTGACTCCAGTTTTGATCATTTCTTCCATCTCTTTAAATTTCTTGACCACTTCAGTGGTCATCCCCTTTAGAGGCATATCTCTAGCCTCTCCTTCACTTTCACTATCTAACATAAACATTCAGAGACAACGCCAACACTTCTGCAAATCCTCAATTTGACTACAACACAATGCTCAGTCAGCTGTCCATCCTACACACTGCTTCACAAATCCATTCCTCTCGTCCAACAATAGATCCTGGAGATGCACTACCACTCTCTCTCACAGTGGCCTCACTTTGCACCCTCTTCCAGCCAAACCTCTATTGGTGAATGGTCATGACAGACCTCATCATCTTCTGCCCACACACTACAGGAATCCTATTCCTTCTCACAACTAGATGGCATGAGCAAGTCTTCATCTGCCTTCTCAGTGACATAAATCAAATACACAACACCTTCACCTAGAGCTTTCGCTAGCTTTGATACCAATATGATGGGGAGCCTCTATCGGTAAGACTATTTCCATCGGTCATGGTAGGAATCACTTTGCCGACATGCCGATACTAACATCTTCGCTATGACCTCACACTATCGGCGAACCCTTGAAATGTTTTGCCGAAACCCCAAGTCTACCCGATACCTCCTATCGGTGAGACTTCTTCTTCGTTCGGACCAACAGTCAACTCAACCATCCCAAACTCTCATCACCATGACTCTTAACATCAGCGAATGCCTACAACCTCTGATCGATGTGCCGATAGGCTCCAACCGTCAGTGTGACTTCCTTCGTCGGTGAACTCCTACAATCTTTGGCCGATGCTCGATGACGGTTAAGTTCTGCCTCGTCTCAACCATGACTTTCATTCAACGCCTTAAACCTCTCTTCGACCAGACTATCCTTATTTCTCTAAGTGAGGAATACTTTTCCAATGGCCTTTGTCTCACCGACAACAACTCCAACTCCTCCAGTCCAAACCCTAGCACATGGAGATGTTAGGCGATCTACTGTGCACAACCCTCAATCTGGAACATCTTCATCACCAAACAGGAAACAGAAACAGATATCTGTACAATGAAGCCATTCCACTGATTTTGACATAAATCTTATCAGTGGAATGCTTCACATCGACATTTTACAACAACAAAGAGCATAGAAAGGAAAAGGAATCTACAGCTATGTAGTTTGTAATTACAGAGAATGGAAAACAAATTGACGACATAGAATAGATCAATTTCTCCTTAACACAATGCACAATTACATTCACACAATTACATTCAATCTCCTCTTCTATCTGATTACAATCTTATTTGATCTTGTTCATTTCCCTAGTTTTATAAACTTGCCAGAGGAACACTAACCCATTCCAAGCGGCTGGGAGACCGATTCCAAGTGGCAGGGAGAAAACTAACCGATTCCAAGCAGCTGGGAGACCAACTATCTAACCACTAACAATTTAACAAATGCAAACTAAGTACCTGGGACTTACAAAGTTTGTTCAAGATACAAACAAAAATGACATGCATTGGTCGAATAGACCTTATTACAACGTAAACATGATTTCCTAAACAAAACATGATTTTAAATGCCTCATGGAGGCCACCTTGTGTTAGGTGCTCCTGCACCACCCCTACATCAACCTATCCCACTTCTTCCATTGTTAGGCCCTATGTATATCAATCCATACCTCAATAACATCCAACTCCTTATCTTAACATTTCACCTCAACTCCAAATCCATGCACAAGGATATCAAGTTCCTTCACAATAGGAACACACAAGTCTAAGTTACCCTTTACACCAAAATAAAGTGTTCTTAAGTCCTTATGGTACCTTTGACAAGGGGAACACCACTCTAGCTTATGCATCCTATGGGTACCCTACCTCATCATCCAATCAAATGCTAATACAAGAGCCTACTATTCCTATCCCAACACCTCCATGTAGTCCCTATCCTAGTCCATTGGTCCATCAAACTTCTAATCCATCAAGCCTTTAATTACCTTCATCCCCATGTTCCTCCAATCTTCCACCAAAGGATCCCTTGGAGATGACCCTACAACAATTGATCCAACTAACATCACTTAAGCTACACCTAATAAAATCATCCAATTCAAATCCTACAACATCCACCCCTATTATCCCTCCACCTAATCCACATCCTAAGCCTACAATACCATCCACCATTATTATCCATCTATTATATTGTTCATCTACCCATACACTCATGAAGGATGTGATCCAATGGTGATTGGCAAGGAATCAACCATCTCTGCGCCATCAAACACCTATCCAAGAGCCTATCAAAGAGCCTCCAAACATGTCCATTGCTTCAACCCCATCATGTAATCCATAACCCATCAATCCTATTGAAGAGTCTCCTACCATGATTCCAAATCAAGATTCATTCTACCCTCATGTTATTGACTATCTCAAACCTATCAAGCTTATCCAAGAGTCTTCTACCTCCACTTCCATTCAAGAAAATTAAGAGATATGTCAAGAGTATAATCTAAAACATGTGGAAATATTAACCCCTCATCCAAATCAAGATCAAAGCATTTCCACTCATCCTCTCCATAATCCTCTTTATGATCAAGATATTATCTATGATTAAGTTACTACCCATGAACAAGTAATCCAAGTTCATCCTATCCAAGCTCACTATCACAATATCCATGTTAATCCTCTCTATGACCAAGAGCCTATTCATGAGAAACTTGATCCTATCCATAATCTCACAACCATCCATGAGCAAGATAACCAAACTACTCCTATCCATCCTCCACCTAGTCCTATCCATGATCCACCAACATCCACTTTCCTTGATGAGACACTTGGCTCCAAAGTACACATAGATTATCAAACAAATAGCTTGGATCTTAATGAGAATAATGATAATCAAGATCCTAATAATCCTGCATCACCCACTATTGACCATATTTCACATTCACCATCATATACCCTTGGTCTTACCACCTTCATCCATGAATGTTCCTCTTTAGGAGAGCAACAACCATTATCCACCACCTCATCCTCTCCATCAAATAATAAGCTCGTATCTAGTGTCCAAAACACCCATAATCCCATTGTCCACTGCATACTCCAAAAAAGGAACTATCAAGGCAAAGGCTTAGGCCTTCATGAACAAGGTATTTTGGAACCCATCCATGTTAAAGTCCCTCCACGATTATATGGCCTTGGTTATATTCCCCAAGAAAAATAATCTTAAGATGTTGGTACTAACTCCATGCCTTCTAAATCCACTCCTTTCCATCATAAACCACATCATACCCCCAAAACATATGTTGCCATTCCTCCTCCATTATACTACAAATCACAAAATCATGTGACCATATACCTCCCACCATCCAATCTACCTTCACTCCTTCCAACTCGTAATATCCCTCCATCCAATCTACCTCCACTTATCCCAACGCCTAATATCCCTATCCTCCAATCCCCTTATCCATTTATCCACAAATCCACTTTTAATCCCTCCATTCATAAATTTCCTCACATACCTAATCATGACCAACAAATGCACACATCAACCAAACATGAAGCTTCCACCAAGTCCATGGGATTCATAAATAAAGTTTTAGATGCCTCTACCCATAAAGAAAAAAATCCTAAAAATACTTATGCCTCAGGGCATCAATGCAAAGAGTCCAAGCAAAATCTATCCAAAAGGCTACCCAAGCCCATACTTTCACAAGAAGGTCCAAAAATAAGATGGTTTGGGTCCCTAAGCAAAAAGAAATCAAGTCAAATGAGACATCCACATCCCAAATATCCCAAAAAACTCATTTCATACAAAAATCCCAAAAATCTCACTTCATCCAAAAATCCCAAATTCCTTCATCCCATAAATCCCAATGTAAAAATCATAAAAAATCCTAAGTTTGTGTGCGTACCTAAAATCCTACATAGACCATCCCCTAAGAAAACAAGTCCATTACTTCATACACCTCCTTCTAATCAAAAGCTTTAATGTTTATCACGATGTGTGTAACCGTTGGTCTTAGTTCCTTTCCATTCCACAACATTTCCACATACCTCCATCTCCCCATCTTTAATCCACTATCCTTCCATCCATAATCCACATCACAATCCACTATCTCCCATCCATCCTTGCATAATCCTTCCATACATAATCCACATCATAATCCATTATCCACCTACTCCACCTCCCTCTAATGCAATCCCCTACAAACATCTATGAGCATAGTGACACTTGACATGGTCCATGTCCATCATCCATCTTTAAATGGGACTATCACCTTTCATGGAACTAGATGCTTGAGTCCTTCTTGTCCATATCCACCTATTCCATCTAAGCATTGAAAAATAAACCAAAAAAAAAGAAAGAATTTTAAAAAAAAAATCAAAATAGTAAAGAGAAATCCCTTCATCCAATGGTGAAAACTTGGTAAATAGGCACCTTGGATAAATACCATGATGAAAACCTAGCAAACAGGTGTTATGTGTAGGTTGACTATCTATGTGTCTTACACTCGGGGGCATGTTGTCTCATCCAACCTATCATTTCCTTCCTATCTTCCTCATCCTATCCTATCATATCCTATCCTATCATCCTTAGCCATTATACCCACATACCTATCACATCTATCCATCCATCCTCCCTTTCTCCTTTTGACCTTGACAAAGGCATAGAGGCAAAATGTTGAAAAATACTTTAGAAAATCTCTTGATAGACCTAATCCTTTCCAAACTAATCCAATCATCCTCTTGTCCTAAGTTTTGTCATGTAAAATCCTAAACATACTACCTAGATTGGGACATGTTACTCCTATGTGACATAGTCTTTGGAGATCACATCCTAGCTCGCTTATGATGTATGCATTCATTCCATCCACTACTATCTATTCTTTTATCCATCCCTCTATCATGAGCTTTCCATCCCACACACTATTGCCTACCCTTTTATCCATCCCTCTTTCATGAGCTTTCCATCCCATTTCTTATCACCCATCCTTGCATCCACTTATCTAATCCCATCTTCCTCCTTGCATCTAGACCTGGTTTGCCCTTGTCATTGGTATCTAGCAACAAGGCTATCCAAACTACAATACAGTACCATCCCATAAAATAAAAATGTCCAAAAACAATCAAAAAATCCCAAAAATATCCAAAAATAATTAAAAAATCCCAAAACAATCAAAAATCACAAAAATATCCAAAAATAATAAAAAATCACAAAAATATCCAAAAACAATAAAAAATCTCAAAAACAATCATAAAATCCCAAAAATATTCAAAAACAATCAAACAATCTCAAAAATATCAAAAAACCATAAAAAATCTTAAAACTATAAAAAAACCATAAAAAAATCTCAAAACTATCCAAAAAACAACCAAAATATCTCAAAAATATCAAAAAACCATAAAAAAATCTCAAAAATATCAAGAAACAATAAAAAATCACAAAAATATCCAAAAAACAATAAAAAAATCTCAAAAATACAAAAAATTAAATATTCAAAACATCTAAGCAATAAACCAAATGCAAGTCATCCTTAATCCATACCAATCTAGTCAACCAATCTAGCCAAATCATCCAATCACATCCTTTGGTCTTGATCCTAATCTTGTCATAAACCAAATCAATTAATCATCATCAATCAATCATCAATGGGATATTTCAATCCCGCATCCTTGTGTTGATCTAGGGATATATCGTTCTCCACAATGACAACACTATCATCATCATCAAATCAATCAGTCAATTGATCGATCATCAATTTACAGCTTGATAGGGGCAATACCTTGTTTGTTTTTGTATCATTTGTTTATGCTTGCTTGCTTGCTTGTGTGTGTCATCTTTTTAATCTTGCATTGGTATCAAATCCATATATTTCTAGCTAATATTCATATCTTGTGTATGTTGGAATAGCTTTTTACATTATCCTTTGCATCTAAGGTCATATCATACCTTCTATGCATTAGGACTTTAATGCTCTAAGTATCCTTCCTTATACGTCTAGACAAGGTTGTATTATGCTGGGTGCACAAGACACATCGTCACCCTTGTCCTTATATCTTGGTGCATTATGTCTAGTGCTATATCAAACTATAGGATTGCTCTACTCAAGTTAGCATAACTACTCATAAATCCATCATTCTATCATCCATCCTTTTATATTCTTCATTTTTCTCTATTTTGTTCTCTATCTTCTATCTCCTTCTTTTCTTCACATCCATTCATTTTGAGAGCACACCCGTATTCTTCCAATTCAT
The DNA here is from genome assembly GCA_027924645.1 of Cunninghamia lanceolata. Taxonomy (NCBI): domain Eukaryota; kingdom Viridiplantae; phylum Streptophyta; class Pinopsida; order Cupressales; family Cupressaceae; genus Cunninghamia; species Cunninghamia lanceolata. Next base: position 4,019,926 of record BSBN01000568.1, read on the forward strand.
CTGTCCTCTCAAGGGGGCATCATTCAACCTATTAATTATATCTACTAAGTACTTCTACTCGATTGGGGCATCATCATTTCTAATCCAATCATATTATTCTTCTAAACCAAAATATTCTTCTATCCAACATAGCACTATGTTTTAAACTTCTTTAAAATGTTACTTCACAACACCATTCAAAGAGGGGAAAAATGTAGACACCTAAAATTGTCCCGTTCTTAGATCAGGGATTCATCTACCATACTTCACTTTAATTAAATAATTCTTAATTATTTGATTAAGTTCATCTATCGATCACCATCAAATTTATCCTCCATATTAATTAAATAATTCTAAATATTTAATTAATTCAATTTATCCTCCATATTTAATTAAATAATTCTAATTATTTAATTAAATCAAACTTTCTCCTCACATTAATTAAATAAATTATTTATTTGATTAATTAAAGCTAATATTCCATTTCTTCAAAATAAGTAAAATTCAATATTTTATTTATTTATCCATGTGCATGAAATTAAATAATTTATTTATTTAATTTCCTATTATTCCCTTTCATGCATAATTCACTCTCAATCAGTTTAGATAACCAATCAATTAAATTAGTTAACTAAATCAATCAAATCAGTTAACAAGTTAGTCAATTTAGTTGACTAGTCAATCAATTTAGTTGACTATCCAATCAATTGAGTTAACTAAGCAATCAACTCAGTCAACTCTCCAATTAAATCTGTTAACTCCCCTGATGCATGAGAGGACAAGGACACTTGTCACTCTCTCATTCATGCACATCCTCTCAACTATTTCTAGCCATTGATCTCTCTGATCACTCTCCACCATTGATCTTCACTGTTGGAAGTCTATAAATTGAACCTCATTCTCTATTTCTAATCCTCTCTGATTTCATACAACATTACGCTACAGAAATTAGTCTAGATCCTCAACCATTTCTAGTTATTTGCAAGTGCTCTCTGCTTATTTTACAAGGCACAACTACCTTTGAAAGATGTGTAATGAATGAAAACATGACATTCTTTTAACTCAAAAAAAGAAAAGGAAAAACTAACACCTATCCATAACCATGAAAATAGATGTGATTGATTGATTTAGAGTGAAGAGGATGCAAATAAATGATACAAAGCCCACCTATTCCACACCCACAAATGATAGTCAGGAAAAGAATGAACAACAAACCCCTTTCAACAGATGAGTTAATCTGAATTCAAAGCCTTAGAAATAAACACACGCACAATCTGTATAACAGATAAAACATTGAAGAGTAATTACAAAGACTCAAAGGTCATTTGCAATCAAAATGAAAAAATTAACAAATTCACAGATTCAGAAACATCTCCTTTATTTCTCCAATGCCAAAATGTGAGCTCATAGACTCAACACCCCTGTACAACAAAACTGTGTTGAAAAGAAAACTAAGCTGCTCCCATGCTTCCCCTGTTCACGAACAACCGAGTAAAAAGATCCCTTACAATAAGCCTTCTGTGAGTTTTTAAAGGCTTACCCCTATTGTAATGGTTCTTTGAAAGCCAGTTATAAAGGAAACTCCTCTTTTCCAGTAACAATTTCTTAAAAGATTCTTTTTATTCTGATGTACAAATTCCCTTTCAATTAAAGTCATGGCCTTCATAACTTGATCTCATCAAATGCCATCTGCGCTTTGTATGAGATTTAATATTTCTAATGTGTGCCTTCAAAAATATTTAGAGCTATGATATTTGATGAAAATTTTGTTTTAATATTTCTACTTTGGCATAATTTGAATAGGTACCAGAAAAATTGGTTGGATTTAGTATTCACTTGGAGCATTTTTAACAACCATTCTTTACACATTTCCATGATCTTTGGATTCACTATTATCACATTCCCTTTTTATCATTATTTTCTAGAAAGCCAAACAAACACACTCTCGAGGCATATGAAAATATGGACATCACTTCAAGAGCCATGACTTTGAGTTTCTCCGTAATGAGAGATATTTCGTTCTCCCTTTAATCTCGTGCAATATATTAGTTAGCATCAAAGGTGAGCCATAACTAATAGCACATTTCACAGTGACCATTACACCCTTGGCTGCAAGTTCCAAAGCATGAGCTAATGGCAAGTAAACTAGATAAATGTCTTTGTTACCAAGACCTGGAACAATTATGGCAGCAACTGTTGTGAAAACCTTTCCATGGGTCATCATGACTCCCGATAATAGGAAGACTCAACATTTGTTACCTTTGAAAGGTTCAAAAGGTCAAAGAATGTATTGAAATAGAGGCAAAGAACTTGAGATAAATACAGAGAATAGCTGGATTCTATGATGTAGATTCCCTCAATCATTTCTTAGTAGAGGAAAAAGGTACAAACTCTACATCTATTGTCCCTAGTAACCAGAAAGGGGCCAACGGTTAGCAAGCCCTGAGAGTGATACCAAACCAAGAGGGGATACTGGAAGTTTCTAAAACTTCAGATTCAATATATAGTAGCTTGTCCACAAGCTTTCTGCTAAACTACTCAAGATAGTTTCCTCTCACCGCCTTTGTCCAGAATGAGAGGTTGATCGAGATCCATCTCCTTGGAAAAGCTTGCATTTAGGAACTTTTGCACAAAGCCTACAACCTGTACACATCTTTGAAGTTGGTTAAAAATTCAAGGGATGCAGTTACAACTTCAACCTGAATTGTGACATTCTTTCCTATATAGTGGCTATTAGCCATTGGATTGCCCAAGTCCATTCTATCAGATAAACCATTTCTCCTTGCAACTTCCTCTCTGTGTGTTTTTGCCACTTACTACTTCAAGAGAAACTATTTTGAAATTGTACACATCTTCCTTCTCAGTGAATTGACCCTTTAAAGCATATTTAGGCACCATATATCCAATTGCATTTGCTTTAAAGTTTCTATAGGGTTTTCAAAACCATTTTGTTCATATCCTGCAATTTTTGCATTCCTTAAAAAATACTGAAAACTATTCGCATGACTTTGTTTATACCATACCCTTTGCATCCATTTCTTCTAGGGCAATTGCAAACACTACGTTAGACAAAAATTCATTTTCAATGATGCTTGGATGGACATCCATAACTTTCTTGAAAGTTGTCATTTTGGCATGGGCTCGGAGGATGCTAGCAATAGTAGTGGAGTCTGGTTTTAAACCTGCCATTTGTATTTGCTTGAATGTCTTTAACTCCTTTTCAACAAAATTATTTAGTGCATATCCAGTGGTTGTGGCGATCTATATGAGATTACAATTTCTTCGAGGCATTCTTCCAAATAGTAACGATCTTTGTCTATGCTCCCAAACTTTGCACACATGCTTACCAGAGCATCTTGAACTATAATATCAAGTTGTTAGAAAAGAGAAACGTTGAGGACCAAATTCTTCAGAGTAATCGGCAATCTTTGTAACCTTTCAATGCAACTCTTTTGCGATCCCTAAAGCAACTTTCAAAATAACATTCCTCCTTTCCATTGAAGTTTTATGCTTACTTTCTCTGAATGTGCATCATTCCATGAGATCACATTTCTTTGAAGCATTTGTCGAATAGTTCATGTCCCTTGTATATGCTGCACAAGGAAGACGCTAGCAGGGGTTGAGCGGTTTGGCTCTTCACTTACCAATCACATTCGCTTTAAAATTCATACAGCCTTTTCAACAAATCGTTTATGAATAATTGTGTGATCATTGCAGTTCATGATATGACGTCTCTTAGAGGCATTCAGTCAAACAGTTCATGTGCTTTGTCTATGACTCCACATGTTTTTATACCAGTTTGCTAGAGCATTTCGAACTATAGCATTAGACAAAAATTTCTATCGTCGTTATGTTTTGATGAATGTCCACCTTTTTGTCAGAGTTTAGTTTCTTGATAGAAGAATGGCCCTTGTCTCGAATTCCTCTATGCTGCATTACAAGTTGTAGGAACTCCGCTCACCAAATGGATCACTAAAGAACCTATTCGAGCCACATAAAGCCTTGTGAAGAAGGATCGTTGAAAGGTTCCGGATTAGATAGAAGACTCCCTCCATTTTTAAAATCAAAAGGATTTGTAGAAGAAGAAAATTTCTCTACTTTTTTTTCCTGACTCCTTGCATCTCTTAGCATAGACTTAGCATCTGGACATGGAGGAAATAGACCATGGCTTGACTCCTCAATAGCCTCGCAATCTACAGAAGAAATGATCCATTTATATCTTGCCTTTGTAGCACTCTACAGCTTCATTCTCTCTGTCCATATAAAGATAATAAATGAAAGTTCAAAAACCCCAACTAGAAAAAGTTCCAAAAACTGTAAAATTGCCGATAGTACAAGAGTTGGGGATCGGCAATTATCATGAACTTTGAACTTGCAAATGGATGAGTTGGAGATATATCGAGTTCTTGAACTCTTGAAATTTTTGATAATAAAGAAGTCAGGAAATCAGCCATTTTGAGAACTTTTGTACTCATAATATAAGGGGTTCAAGAGCTTGTAAAACCTCTGACAATAAAGAGTTCTCCATTCATAAAGTCTTCAAAAATTCAAGTGAGAAAAAATTGGAGCCACTAAAAATATATGACTTTAATAAAGTCATTTATTCTTTAGACCATGGGACTTTATAACTTTCACTTTTTCACAAATGGTAATATCTCCAAAATTTATCTTCATAAAACTTTAAAACCTAGAACCTTTGAAACCAAGCTTTGTCTTAGAGATGAAAAACTCTATATCTCTCAAAGGAAATCTCTATTTTCCACGAAATTTGGACAGTAGATGATTGCACTCCTCAGAGAAAAACCCAGAAATCTTTTTAACCCCAACAACCTGAATGTCAAGTTTTGGCTTCATTTGCAAATCACCATCGGGAAAAACTAAGTTTTAAAATATTTCAAACAGTAAGGCATTTTCGCAGGCAAACTGGCCACATAGGGTAGAATGGGGTTAGGATCAAGCCTATAGAAGGATTTCCCACTAGCTTTAATAGGTTTTCAAAATTAAATGTTTTCGTGATCTGGCAGGTTTAAGGGTTTGGGTGCTCTTGGAATTTTGAAATTTCTCAAGTTCAAAATTTTGGGTAACAATAGGCTCTAATTGGGGATGAGGACTACAAATGATGAAGCAAGGAATCTAGAATCTCATGCAAAGACTGGTGCTTAAATTCCATTGGGCAATAGATTCAGAGAGAATAGAAGAAAATGGAGCAAGAGCAAGCCAAAAACATGACAAAGCAGGAAAGGAACCTAAACTACCAACACAACAAAAACTCCTAATATATACATGGAAGGAAGACCCGACCTCAAGTAACTCCAAGATGATCATGCAAGTCCATTAATAGGTTGGGATAAATAGATGCCTGTTTGGAAAAGAGAAAAGTATCCATGAAGCACCTATAGACTTAGAAGCTATCCCATGAATCGAGACAAAAATCTAGAACTTGTGAAGTGAAAAGACCTCCTGGGTAATACTTCAAAACCAAACAACCATTTTGCATCATAGACCTTAGCAACTTCTCCAACATATTCCTGCATATGCACTGTGGTAGACAACTTGATATCCCATGCCTGAAAACACCTAGTTGAATCATTAGAAGACCAATCATTAGCCATGTGTCTCATGCAAAACTAGAAGTAGATCAAGTTAAAAATCTGCACTACAAATTTCATGTGGCTTAAAATCACCCCCAACTGGAACAATCTCTTCTTTCTCTGTAAGATTTGGCTCAACAATCTCAAGATACACTTCATCATCCCTGTCTATAATCTATAGATTAGACATGACAACCTCTTCTCCACACAGAAATTCATCCTCACATACATTAAGGCACTAGTTTGGAATATAAACAATATGAGGCTCATCACATTTATCTATTTGACCACTTTCATCAAAACTATTATGGCTACTTATAACCTCATCTTCCAATTTTTGTTTAAAAATTTTGGCATCCAAAATTTCAAAATGAAAAGATTCAAAGATAAAATCATTTCTAACCTCTTCTTGTAGCCATACCTCTATATCATCTTGCTCAGGAAACTTGAAGACTTCATATACGGCTTGTGAGGACTCCGGAGAAAAGATATTCAGTACCTCATCTTTATGTTGTGTATCCTCAAATTGTTCGTCATCGCTGGTGAAAGTGAATGATTCCATTTCTGTGGTAACAATCTCATCTGCATTACCTTCTTTACAATTTACATCATGGAAGGATTGTTCATCTTCTTCATCACTCAAGGAACTTTTAGGTTCATTATTATCTTCTTCATAGTGCAGTTAATTGTTGGATTTAGGATAGACAACTGAGAGGGGGGGTGAATCAGTTGTAACCAAAAACCTATCCCTTATTTACTTAAAAACCTTATATTTCAACAACATATCAATGATTCAATCATGGAAGCATAATGCAGCAATTCAAGAGTAGAAACACATTCAATACTGTTGGGTGAATATTTTGTCGTTAACTCACTAACGGCAAAATGGGTATATCAGCCACAGCTATGATGAGACAAAGTCTCTCCTCTCAGCAACGGAAGGTTCCCTCTAGTTGCTTGACTATTACAAACAAATAACTTATGAAACTTATGTACACTAAAAACTATATTTGTGGCGGTTCCATTTCATCTCATTCTCTTTTTCCAGAATAGATGTTTATACTTCAAGATGATGATTTCAATGAGAGTAATATTAAAGAACTTACAAACTATCACAAAACCACAGAAACACAAAGTTTTTTGTTGCCTCACTTACTAATTGTAAATAGAACTATTTGAAGTTGAATGCAGCCCAAAGTCTTCACTCTTCTCCAAGATGATAAAAATAGATTGAATATAACAACTTGCAACACAAAGTCTTCAAGCTATTTTATTCTCACAAACACAATCCTCACAAATGATTTGATAACACAAAGTCTATCACGATCAAATTAAGAACGCTCTTTAATCACTTGAAACAATCTCCACACTTGAATTATTATCAAAGAAGATTATGATAGTAAGACGTAAGAACAATGCTATCATAACACAAATAATCCCAAGACAAAGATTGGAATTGAACTTGCTTTCTTGTATTGATAAATATTTGATAATTGATTCTCACAAAGAAGCACAAAGTCTTGATTTTCTTTTTAATTCGCCAGAGTTTTCTTGCAATAGATAAAAGATCATATTTACAATAGAGGCCCTCTTTATTTATAGGGAGAGGCCTTGAGAAAATTTAGGAAAAACCTAATTACTTTGACTTATTCAAAAATAGGAGTCCTTTTGTGATTTGGGACTTCCTATGTTTTTACATGTAATTACATATGGAAAAAGTACATGTAAAGATGTCCAAAATTGTTTTGAAAGTACATCTGAAAAAATGAAAAATAAACCAAGGGAAAAAGCTGCTTCAACTTGTATCGCCATCTTTCTTCATGTGACCATCATACATAGTAAAAGCTACTTGCATCTCGATACTATTTGGACTGACCATGTTCCTAAAAATCATCTTGGCTCTCACTATGGCATCTCTGACTGTAGTGACTGATTTTGCATGACTAGTATGTTGGCAAGAGACACTATATGGATTCATGATTGTTGTCATTGATGGCAACAAAGTTCATCCCATTCATCCGCAGGTCATGGTGTGTCTCTACCGGAAGTTAGAGTGAAGAATGTTATGGTCCGGTAAACAAGAATAGAGCATGTGGCAAGGTCCGACAGACAGGTCCAGATCTCTCAGAGGAAGTATCTTGGTGTAGTACAGATTTGGGGAAGTCCAGAGGACTACCTTGAGTGGTATATTCCAAGGATTTAGCCTCCGGTGATAGATGAGGAAAAAGATATGGATAGTTGAGTACCGGATTCCTAAGTGACAGTGTGAATAGAGGAAGAACTAACTGACAGAACATCATACTTCTTTCCAGATGAGTTACTGATTGTGGTAAAGGTTATGAAGGCATGAAACATGTTTGGCCGACATAATTAATGATTCTTACAAGCTTATACTTGATCCGCATTACTTGATGTGCAAGGATTCAGCCGACAGATCAGAATTAGTGAAAAGATTGACTATTCCGAGTGCCGACTTGAAAGGTGATGAAATTACTTGTGCAGATATATATACACGATGGATTTAGTTGTGAGGGTTGTCGTTATGGTTGTGTTGTGCAAATAAAAGTAGAATTGCAGAGCAGAAGCAGTAAGGAAGGTCTGGTATGTGAAAGAAAAACAACAAAAGAAAAGAGGAAAGATGAAGTGCAGCAGATCAGTGTATTGAGCTTAGCCGGAACTGAACTCCAGCATTTGCAGATGCCTCCAATCAGTTCAAGTATTGTATTACATTCTTTTGTAGACAGTGAGTCTCTTGTAGGCAGTGTGCCTCTTGTGAGCAGTGTGCTCGGGTAGTGAGCCCTAATTGGCAAGTGCCATTTTGTTTTTCTATTCTTCTAACAGAGAATACAATCTTGGGTTAATCACCCCATGGTTTTCTCCCTTAACAGGGTTTCCACGTCAAAAATATGGTGTCATGTGTATTTCCATTTCATGGTTGTGTTTGCTTAATTGAATTAATACTGCATTGATTAATAAGAAAGTTCAAAAGGAAGAATTAATTAGGATAACTGATTCACCCCCCTCTCAGTTATCAACAATTGGTATCAGAGCTAATTTCATCCTAACAGAGTCTAATAGCTCGAGGAAGATCTAGGAATCCAAATGGATACATATGGTTTAAAGGAGCAACTCAAGACTGCCCTTGAGGATCTTGAATAGTCAAACTCTGAAGTCAATGAATTAAAAGAAAGACTGAAATAGGCTGATGATTTCATGAGAGAACTAAAAGACAAATTAAGTCTCTCTATGAAAAAGAGGAAGGAGCTGCTTCAGCAATTAGCAAGACAAGGTGAAGCTAATGATGCAAATGAAGAGCTGACTGAGAAAACCAAGTTATGTGAAAAGTTATCAAAAGAAGTCATTATGGTAAGACATGAAATGGAATCAAGAGTTATAAATTTTACCCAAGAGATTGAAGAGAAAAGAAAAACTGAAGATAATCTAAGACAATCTCTCAAGGAGAAATAAGAAGATTACCACCAAATGGATAGAATTATCAGACATCTTAAATCTGATCTTGAAGATGCTAAAGAAAATGAAGAAAAACTTGAGGATCAAATTGTCTCTCTCAAAAGGGATCTTCAATCAGCAAATGAATATAAAGAGAAATTCAAGATAAGTTCTGCTCAACTTGAATTTCTTCTTGGAAGTCAAAAAAGGGCAGATGACAAGTGTGGTTTGGGATATGAGAAAGGGGAAAGCTCTAGATCCAGTCAGAAGAATTTTGGATCAGAAAATCCAAGGAACAGGCCTAGAAGACCTCTGGTAAGATAGCCCAATGCTCAAAGATATCCATCTTTCAATGGATACTACCACAGCTGTAATCTCTTTGGTCACAAAGCTAATCAGTGCAGAAAGAGAATGAATCAGACTAATTCATCCTTCTCCGGACAGTGTTTTAACTGCAAAAGGTATGGTCACAAATCTCATGAATGCAGAAATATGCAAATGAACAAATCATTCAATGGTAGATGCTTTGCATGCAATAGAATAGGTCATATGGCTAATCAATGTAGATCAAAAGGATATTAGTCAAATATGCAAAGAAATGTTGTTTGCCAAATCTGTAATAGATCCGGTCACAGTGCAAAATTCTACAAAAACAAGAATCAGGACAAAAGAGGTCCGATATATCATAATCAGAATCAAGATAAGGGTAAACAAAAAGTGAATGCAGATGAAGTTAAAAGTGAGATGAGCAAGATTTGGGTGAAGAAAAGTACAGAGAATATATAGGTTGGATCCATACCAGACTCTGTTGCTGATATTCCTTCTGAAATTTAAAAAGTGAGCTCTGGCTCAGGGGGAGACACAAAGAAAACCTCGTTCCCCCAGCCAGTCAAGTGGTGCCGAAATTGGCACAAGAAGAGGATGCGGATTAAAGGGTTTGTAGATATGAGTCTTGAGATGATCCAGTTAAGATTTAAGAGGTCCGCATGAAGATTTGAAGAAGTTGTGATCCATCAAGTAGAACCAGTTCTGGGAGATGCTCCGAAGTGACAGAGGGTTACAAAAAGGTCCGGTGAGATCCAAAAGTGCATTGTCCTATTCTGCGGATTGGACAGAGTGTTTGGGATGTCCTTGTGATGTGTCATCTCAATTTGTTCATGGTTGGAAGATCTACATGATGTTCATAGATCAGGACAGATCCAGTTCTTCAAGTCATCCGAATAAGGCAAACCGGAATAATATAGGTCGAGCATTTATTGCAATCAGATATTAGGGTTTGCGGAGCAATATAAGGGTTTTCTCATTGATCATTTGTTCATTTTGCACTCAAGAAGAAATGAAAAGTGGAGCTCTACAACAAAATTCCTCAAGTTCATCAAAGATCATTTGCAGAAGTCTTTACATCCAGAAATCAATCCAACCAACTCCGTGAAACCGAAAGGCGCAAAAGGTATTTTCCATTTTCAATATCTCACTGCAAATCTTTTTGATGATGGCTACTCTGAATATAGCAAAGATTTCTGATAGACCTCGCCCCACATTTAAGAAACATCCTTACAAATCCTTGGAGGTAGATCCCCTTGGTGCATTTTCCAGTGTTCCGCATGGTGTTTTGCACACGGAAGACATTAGGGTTTATATACATGCAAATATTGAAGAGTTTGGGGAAATCAAGCTAAGAGATATCTATCACAAACAACTGTTAGATGATTCATTTGAGCTCAAACTCCAATACAAGGGCCTCTGGAACAAACACTTTGCACAATACATACATTTCCCCTGTTTTACAGAGGATGAATGGGTTAGATACATTCTGAGTAGAATACATGACAACTTCATGTGGTTGAATGGACCATTCAAGATCACTAAGGATGCCATTAGGGAAGTTACTAGATTACACTCATCTGGTGGGATTCCTGTTCTCAAATCTGTAAAGAACCAAACTGTGAGTGAGGCTACCAGATCTAAGTTTGACAAAAGAGCAATGACAGTAGATGACATCACTGATCCGGATATCAAGTTTACCTCCATGATCATTGGATATAAGATATATCATTCTAGCAGAGAAAATTCTGTACCTGGAACTGCCATCTATATAGCTTATGAAATGTTAAGAAAGGATGCAGATATGATCTCTGTCAGCTTCTCCTGAACCAACTCTTAGAAAATCTGTAGAAAATCAAGAAAGATAAAAAGAATTCATTCAAGTATGGTGGATTAATTTTGTGCTTATTCTCTACTTTATGAATGAGCTTCCCAGATCTATTGGCTGGGTATGGGAGAATGATAGGCCAGTAGCTATCCAAATCAGAGATTATTTGCATGGACTTGGTGATAACCAAGCACAAAATACAGCTCTGTGGGGATACTTTAAGAACTTTCAGAACATGATGCAAACAAGAGAAAGGATTCCCCAGTCCCTTGTTGAGAAATACAAAGACACAGTCTGCTTTATGGTAGAGACTGATCAGTGCCTAATGGAGGCAGTAGAACCAAGGATAGTCTGGATCATGCCCATGGGGTATGAAGTTGATGAATAGATTGTGGAGCTGCATGTTCAACACATGCTAAGTTAGCCTAAAGATCCAAAGGCAGAAAGGTTTGGAACCTTTGAGGAGTTGAGTGTAAAGATTCATGTGGAACTCAGAGAACCAGAGATGAAAAGGAAGGTGAGAAAAGAAGTAGAACATATTGCCCAAGGCCTTGGGATCTCAAAGGAGGCACTTGATGCCAACTGGGAAAAGAGACAAAAAGCTAATGAAGAGAAGAAAGAGGCAGAAAAGGGAAGCAAGAAAAGTGCTCTGGTAGAAACTTCCTCCCAGACCAGATCTTTAAAGAGACTAGCACCTATCCCTGCTAAAAGCTCAAAATTGGAAGTCCAAGCATCTAGTAAAGGAGAGAAAAGGTCAAAGACAAAAGCCACAAGGGCTTATACAAGTCAAAGAGATTAAGAGGAAACTGAATCTGATGAAGAAGTCAAGAAAATGAAGAAAAAGAAAAAAACATCCGGTCAACCCTCTACCGGACAGAAGGAAGAAGAAAAGGCAGAGGAATATGTTGAAAAACCCACTCTTAACATTGATGACATAATCAAATCAGTCACAGTGGATGGAAATCTTTAGCCAATGGTTGAGTTTTATGATGATTATGGTGAAGCAGATCAGAAGATATTGCAAGATGCCACAGTCAGGTATCTTTTACAACAAAGCATTTATTGAAATTATATCTCTGATCCCTAAAAGCTTGGAGAATGAACTAGAAACAAAAAAGAACACTGCCCAAGCTAAAGACCTAGAAATCCGAGAACAAATAGCAATCCAGCTATGTCCTTCAATTGACCCCAAGACAATGAATATGATATTCAAAGATTCTAAGGGTGAGTTTAGAAGCAAAGCAAGGATGAATCAACTTATGCTTGGTGAAACTAACAAGGTAGCCAAGGACACAGAAGAGATCCTCCAGAAGGCTTTCAAAAGATTTAATCTTCCTATTATAGAGGACTTGGGTACTGATCCCTCAACCACAAATGTTGTAGAAGAAACTCTTGAGAAAGTGACAGAAGAGGTGGGCCCTGAACAGACTAACATTTCTCCTCCGGTTTCCCCTACAGTCTTCGAATCCAAAGAAGAAGAAAATTTACAGGAGAAAGAAGCAGAGGTGAAGGAAAAAGAAGGTGACAGTGCAAAGGTTGCAAAGGGATAGAAGTCTTCAACAAAGAAAACCATAACTGCTAGTGGTGGGAATGTAGAAGGAGAGAAAACTCCAAAGGACAGCTCCAAGACTGCAAAAGAGAAGAAACATCTGTCTCTGGCAAGAGACACTGCACAAACTGTCCAAGAATTCCTGAGCAAAGAAACAATAGAGATTGATGAACTGGAGCTTCTACAAGGTCCATTCAATTTTGATTCTCTTTCTCCGGTACAGATAATGAAAATAGCTTCATTTGCAAATGCTAAGGCTAATGAAAAACTCCTAAAGTCTCATATGGAAGACTGTGAGTTGATAGAAGCTACATCTGGAGTGCTGGAAAAGATCATGCCATCTTTTTAGAAGGATCCCACAGCCTCCTCTTCTGGTAATCTCAAAACCTTAGTCAGTGGTGTTAGTACACATTTTGATTCTCTAGAAAAATCAGCTGAAGAAAAGGTCCGAAAGGAGTTTTTGGATAAGAGATTCTCAGAGGTACAAGGATTAATCACTAATGATAGGAGAAATATGAGTATTGGGATAAAAAGCTTAGAAAATGCTCTCAAGGATGGCGGTGAAGTATACAAATTTTGTATTTCATGGTCCAAAGCAATAGTAGAAATTGAGAAGAAAATAAAAGAGGAAGAGGATAAACTACTAAGTTTGTCTCAAAGTTTTGATCCTCTCTCTTCCTCCATAGTAAATCAAGAGTGTCAAACTATTGCAATCACAAATGCAATAAAGAATTTTGAGAAGGAAAGGAAGAACATAATTAACTGGATGGGTGAACTTAGAAGGATTATTATCCCTAAGTTAGAGGCCATGCATGAGGCCATAAGTGATGCTCAGACTACCGCCCGGACCAATGATTCGATAGATCTTAAGAGGGTAGAAGCTTTTGCGTTTTTGTTGAGTGGTCACATCTCAATTTTGGATAGAATGAAGCAAAGTTGGGCTGCAGAACTCATCCAACTAAAAACAACTTTTGTAGACATACTACAGTTTATGTAAGTATTCCACATGTATATACTTATGCGGCTAAGTACAGTTAAAATTTTGAAATTTTTGGTATGCAGACCCTACCCTTTGCCATTGATGTCAAAGGGGGAGTGAGGAGCAGTAAAAAATGTGGAATCCAACTAAGGGGGAGCTCCAGAAAATGTATATAAAGACAGAGCATTAGCCAAGGGGGAGCATAGTGTAAACACTTAGTCATTTTTCACTAAGTGTTGCCATCAATGCCAAAGGGGGAGATTGTTGGCAAGAGACACTATATGGATTCATGATTGTTGTCATTGATGGCAACAAAGTTCATCCCATTCATCCGCAGGTCATGGTGTGTCTCTACCAGAAGTTAGAGTGAAGAATGTTATGGTCCAGTAAACAAGAACAGAGCATGTGGCAAGGTCCAACAGACAGGTCCAGATCTCTTAGAGGAAGTATCTTGGTGTAGTGTGGATTTGGGGAAGTCAAGAGGACTACCTTGAGTGGTATATTCCAAGGATTTAGCCTCCGATGATAGATGAGGAAAAAGATATGGATAGTTGAGTACCAGATTCCTGAGTGACAGTATGAATAGAGGAAGAACTGACTGACAGAACATCAGACTTCTTTCCGGATGAGTTACTGATTGTGGTAAAGGTTATGAAGGCATGAAACATGTTTGGCTGACATAATTAATAATTATTACAAGCTTATACTTGATCCGCATTACTTGATGTGCAAGGATTCAGCCGACAGATTAGAATTAGTGAAAAGATTGACTATTCCGGGTGCCAACTTGAAAGGTGATGAAATTACTTGTGCGGATATATATACACGATGGATTTAGTTGTGAGGGTTGTTATTATGGTTGTGTTGTGTGAATAAAAGTAGAATTGCAGAGCAGAAGTAGTAAGGAAGGTCCGGTATGTGAAAGAAAAATAGCAAAAGAAAAGAGGAAAGATGAAGTGCAGTAGATCAGTGTACTGAGCTTAACTAGAACTGAACTCCAGCATTTGTAGATGCCTCCAATCAGTTCAAGTATTGTATTATATTCTTTTGTAGACAGTGAGTCTCTTGTAGGCAGTGTGCCTCTTGTGAGCAATGTGCTCAGGTAGTGAGCCCTAATTGGCAAGTGCCATTTTGTTTTTCTATTCTTCTAACAGAGAATACAATCTTGGGTTAATCACCCCGTGGTTTTCTCCCTTAACAAGGTTTCCACGTCAAAAATATTGTCATGTGTATTTCCATTTCATGGTTGTGTTTGCTTAATTGAATTAATACTGCATTGATTAATAAGAAAGTTCAAAAGGAAGAATTAATTAGGATAACTGATTCACCCCCCCTCTCAGTTATCAACACAGTTAACTTGGTTTTGAGGTTATCCAAAGTTAACTAATTGTCTAGAATATTGTCCATAGAGGCCATTGAAAATGTTTTATCTTCAAATTCTTTCTGGAACATATCTTCAAATTCCTAAACCATTTCTTTTCCAGAGAGAAATTGGTTATCCTGTGACACGAGCTTGCAAGGTAACTCCTCCAATTTATGCAACATACTGACATCACCTTGTTCATTGAGTTTCCTTCCATTCTCAAGATTATTGATCAAGTCTTTAAGCACATGACTCCTATATATCAATGCCTCTTTAGTTTCAGTATAAGAATCCCTATTAGGAATGGCGCCAATTGATATTAGAGTGCTTATTTTCAATTTTCTCATCTCCACCCATTTATCATGATTCTTTTCTATGCGGTCAATATCTTGAGAAATAGCATCAATGAGATCATCAAGCTTTGCTCTTATTTTCCCATTTTATCTGTCTTCTTAGGATTTTTGTCGTATTCCTTTTGTGCTTCAACAAAATCAAGCTTTAACACTCTTGTAGCAGGAGGGCACATAAACACCTTATCAATGAACTCAGGATCCAATCTGATGATTACATTGCCACTAGCATCCACCACAGCCCTAGTATCTCTGTTATATAACTGAGCACACTGAAGAACAAATTCTATGTTGTGAGTTGCCACTGGGAAAGATGACACCAGATGAATATTACTGTCAATTATCTTCTTCATTGCAGCACTGGGATTGCTTAACTTGGTTCTTTCTACAAACTCAGCCATGTCCACATGGCCAATCTCTGTATCTCTAGTGTTGTCAACATTAGAAGTGATTGAGGTGATTGGAAAAACACCTTGATATTTGTACTTCATGACTTTCAATTTCTTCGTGGACAACTCAGTCATCTGAACGAAGCTATCACCAGAAGACTGTCGATGAAGAATGAAGATCTATAGAAGAAACTGCAGCAAAAGTCATGATCATGCAATTAGGGAAAATATTGGTAATCTGGGAAAATTGCATGTCAACGATCACAACTAGATAGACGTGCTTGAAAGGGCTAGAGTGCGAGTAGGCCAAAATTCAGAGGAAAGCGGGCTCAAAAAATCAAAACTAAAAATTTCCCAGAGTTAGGAAAATTTGGGAGAGTGTTTGCATGGGTGGTAAAATTTGTCGCCCTTGCATATGAGGGATTTTTTGTACTTGCATAGGCGGTAAAATTTGCCGCTACTGCATGTTTCAGGAGAATCATGTTATATGTTGGAGCGGTAAAAACTACTGACGCTACATTTGATAGGAAATTACAAGTGTTATACATCGGTGGTAAAATTTGCTGACAATGCATATTGGTATGAATTGTATTCAAGGTTCAAGCGACAAATTATGCTGACACCGCATAGGATAGAAATTGCATGATTTTCATGTAAGGGCAGAAAATTTTGCCGCCTTTACACTTCCATTTGAAAGTTTAGGAAAACACATAAGCGACGAATATTGCTGATTTTGCATGTAAGGTAGGGTTGCAAGGTTTTAGTGTAGGAGCGGCGAATTTTGCCACTCATACACTTGCATTTCGATCACAAGTTTATGGAAAGGTCTTAAGTGGTAATTTTCACTGTCATTGCAAATGTTTCGAAGATGAGTTTAGTAGGGTTGGGACAAATCACTGATAACACATGTTATCATAAAAACTCGGGGCACAAACATTGATCAACAATTTTTGCCGTTTGGATCTACTAGTTTACAATCTAGGGCATAAGCAATAAGACCTATTTGATGACCTAGACAATGTGTGTTTGAAGAATGAATTTAGAATAAAAAAATCAAGCACAGAAACGACAATAACAAATAGGAACGCAACATTTTTACAAAAAGTTTTGTTTAAAACAAAATCAGACTAATAAAGTCATTAAACAATTATATTAACGAAAACCCTAGAAAGTGAAAGTAGTTTAAAAATGACTTGTTGAGTTTGAAACCCTAAGCTTAAAGGCAGTGAATCAAAATTTGTTTGAATCCAATGTCGGCGCGATCAAGCAGCTTGAGGAAGGATTTGCTAATCAATCAGAAGACTTAAGAAAATAGAAATAAAAAAAGATGACTAAATAACACAAATAAGAAACTTAAAACAAGTCTTTAATGTTTAGCACGCGTGGACATTAATGCCACTTGAAGTTCAAGATCTTGAGGATCCTGCTTAGGCGGCGATTTCGAGCACTCCAACACGTGTTTCACAAAGAATGCAAAAGCAGCAAAAACTGCCAACCTTGCAAATGTTAAAACCCTTTTTAGAAAACATGCAATGGCGGCGAAAATTGCCACTCAAGCATGTGGAAAAAGAAAAATGATGTAAAAGCGGTAAAAAGTGTCGCCATTACACTGTAAACCAAAAAGATATGTTAAGTCGGCAATTTCTACCGACATTGTATAAGTGAACAAAAAGACATGTAATAGCGGCGAATTTGGCTGACTTTACATGTGAAGACTCAAAAATTTACTAACACCTAAAAATTGACCAAAATTGACATTTTGATTAGTTTACAACTTAATCAATTTTCGCAAAGATTGAGGAATCAATTCGAGGGAATGTCGCAAACTAATTTAGAATGTCAAACAACTTCACACAGAGCCAAGAGAATCTTTACTCAATTTGTGAACTTAGAGTGTAGATTTATGAAATGGACAAGTTTCGTAGGGGTTGTCTACAAAAACGAGCGCAGCTAATTTTGAGAACAACAGCTGGCTCTAACTAAGGAACTTCCTTCGATCGAACTTTGAAATGATCGAAGGGAGAAGAATCCAGTCTCTAAGTGCCTTCATCCATGCCATTGGGCTATAGAGTCAAGCCAAAAAAGAAAAAGACACAAAAGACTAAACAAAAACACAAAAATAAAAACACAAAACTATACAAATGTACAAATGAACTTATTTGATACTTCAAGGATTGAAGTGCTTCAGATGTTGCCCACTGTGAGGTAGCAAGAATGGTGTTCCATCCTGATACTCCAGCAAGAAGCTATTCTCACCATAGAACTGGTGAATGGTAAATGGACCTCTCCACAAGGAATCAAACTTTCTATGCATTCCCTTTGGTTCTCTCCTCTTGTCCCACAACAAGACTTGATCTCCAATCTAAAACTCACGAGTCCTTGCCTTCTTGTCAAAGAGTTTCTTTACCTGACTTTGGTGCTCAGCAATATGATCCACTACCATAGTTTGCTTCTCCTCAAGTTTAATTAGATACATAATCCATTTATCAATAGAACTATCAAAAGTTCTATCTTCCAATGCCTTTACGAACTTCAGTGCTGGCAATTCCAAGGTAATCGGTATCTTCGCATTCAAACCATATAGAAGCTGAAATGGTGACATGCCTATTGCCCTTTTGGGGGTAATCTTATCTTCCCATAAAGCATCAAACACTGCTTTATGCTAAATTCTTTGATTCTCATCTACCAGTTTCTTGATGATAGTAACCAGATTCTTATTACTTGATTCTACTTGACCATTCCCTTACGGATAATAGTCTGAAGAATGGGAAAGAATGATCCCATGCTCGTAACAAAATTCAGTAATCTCATGGGAAGAAAAACAAGTAGCATTGTCTGCTACAATCTTGTTTGGAACTCCAAACCTGGAAATAATGTTTTCCTTAAGGAAACTGCATACCACTTCAGAAGTAGCATGTTTGACTGGGATGGCTTCCACCCACTTGGTAAATTAATCTGTCGCGGTGAGAACATAGTTGTGTCCCACACTCGATGGTGGGTTCACAGTACCAATGAAGTCGATGCCCCATTGCTGAAAAGGTTCTTCGATCACCACTGGTTTAAGAGGTAAAGCGGCCAACTTCGGTTTCCCAACAAACTGTTGACACAACTCACACCTACGCACCCAATTGTACGCATCTTGAAATAGTGTGGGCCAATAGTATCTAGCTCGCGAAATCTTGTGAGCTGTCATAGGTGCAGAAAAATGTCCTCCACAAGCCAAATTGTGGAAAGATTCCAGAAGTTTACTTTGTTGCGCTTTATCCACGCAACGGAGAAATACCCCATCAAGGCTTCTTTTGTACAAACCATTGTCCCATAGGACATAGTTAGCAGCTTTCAACTTAACAGTTCTTTTCTTTTTATAAGACAGATAGGTAGGACACTCACCATAGCTAAGAAAATGAGCGATATTCGAATAACACTCATCAGTAGTGGTGACAAAAAGAATAGTTGGTGTATCCTCAATTTCTTCTTCTTCGTCCCCTGTCTCTTTTGGCATGTTATCAGCAATCAATTGACACAAACCTCTACCACGCACAAGCTTAGTAGGCTTGATATCTAGATCAAACTCTTGGATCTTTGCAATCCAATTACCTCTCTTTGTTCCAAACTCCTGTTGAGTCAGAATAGACTTGACTGTTGTATCAGGAACCAAAACAATAGTGTGTGAATTCAGAAAATAGAACCTGAAATGCTTCACCACTTTGACCACGGCATAAGCATGCTTCTCCATATTCAAATACTTTAATTCATGAGCTTTGAGAGGACAACTCATAAATGATATGGGGGATTCCACACCTTCTTCATTCTGCTGAACTAGAATAGCTGAAAGTGTATATTCTGAAGCATAGCTATAAACTACGAAATCTTTGGTATAGTCAAGATAAACAAGAACTAGAGCATGAGCAATAGCCCTCTTGATATCCTCAAATGCTGCTTTGCCTTCTGCAGTCCAATGGAAGGTAGCCTTACCCTTCATCATGTTGACGATGTGATGGGTTTTCTCTACAAATTCAGGAATGAACCTTCACAGAAAATTCACCTTTTTGAAGAAAGAATGAACTGCAGTCTTACTAGTAGGCAGAGTAAGACTTTGAATAGATTTGACTCTTTCTGAGTCAATTTTAGTGCCTTCCCAGGATACAATGTGTTCGAGAATTTTACCCTCTGTAACCCCAAAAACTAACTTCTTAGGGTTGAGAGAAATACCATTTTGCTGACAACATTCCAACACTTGTCGTAAATGATGCGCATGATCATGACAGTTTTTGGAGAAAATAGTCAAGTCATCGAGATACACCACGATGAACTTTCCCATCTCATCTCTAAAGGCAAGGTCCATTGCTCTCTAAAACGTGGCGCCAACATTGATCATACCAAAAGGCATTTTGCAATATGAAAATGTGCCCCATGGTGTCGTGAAAGCAATTTTGAACTGATTTGCTTCATTGACCTCCACTTGATTATACCCTGAAAAATTGTCTAACATAGACAACATTTCTGAACTAGTTATTGTTTACAACACTTGGTCCATGATGGGTAAGGGTAATTATCTTTTAGGGAAGACTGGTTGAGATTCCTAAAATCAACAAAGATACAGATTTCTCCGTTCTTCTTCCTTACAAGAACTATGTTCGTGATCCAGGTGGAATGATGAATTGGAAAAATTATCCTTGCATTCAGCATCTTCTGAATCTTAGAAAGGATCGTACCTGATATTTTGGGGTTGTATTGCTTTTGCTTCTGCTTGTGAGGCAACGATCCAACTTTGAGGGGAATTTCATTATGAATTTCCTTAGGTCTGAAAGATTTTAGATCATCATAGGAGTACGCCAAGACATCAATGTAATGGTGAAGGAGTGTGATGAATTTGAACTTTTCATCAGCAGTGCAACATTTCCCAATATTGACCATTTTGGGATCTGCCTCCGAACTCAAATTTACCTGCTCAAATTCCATAGAGGAACTTGAATCCTATTGTTTCTGTTGCTTGATATACCTATCATGCTTATCAAATAGCTTCTCAAGGGAAACCAAACCTTTTGGAATCTTATTCCCTTTCAATTGAAGAAACTCTTTGTCGGTTTGTGAATCTATCTCGGAAACATATTCCCGTGGTGGAGATTCACTGCCTTCAAAGTAGAGCTCATCAAAACTATCCATCTTCTCCAAGAAAGCAATGATTTGGTTATCGCCATTGAACACCTGCCAATGGTCAGCATTATCAGGTACACTTGGTCAGAAGACCAACTCAATAGTGTATTTATTTCCTTTGAAATCTTTATGAGGAACCATGAGAGTGGTAGAAACAGCCAATGAATCTATACGATCATTAAACTCTCTCGACACTGCAGAAATGTTAAAAGCATCAAAATCTTTAATGCAATCCCATACACGATTGCAATAATGTCTCAATCTTTCATTTTTGGTTTGGTACAAATTTTTTACTTGACAAACCACTAATTCGGCATCTCCTTGAGCATGAAGAATTTTAACACCCCTAGCATGAGCAGCTTCCAATCCGAGCAACAAGGACTCGTATTCGGTGGTGTTGTTGGTATTGTCAAATTGTAACTTGTATGAAAAAGGTAAGATATCACCTTGAGGAGATATCAAGACCACTCCAGCTCCAAAACCAGTAGATGAACAACTGCCATCAAATTCTAAAATCTAGACTTCATTAGAATTTGATTTTTTGGAATTTCTTTGAACAGAAGATTCCTCTTCATCAGTGAGGGAAGAATCTGGCATTACTATACCTTCACTTGAACTTTCATCTGAAAACTCATCTGATTCTTCACCTAAAATGTCTGAGCTATCACCTGATGTACTCTCATCTGATGAACTAGAAACATCTTCAGTAGATAGGAAATAATTACCCATTCCTGAGGACTCAAACAAAATTTGAGCTTTGGGATTTGCCGTTTGGGTAACAATATATTTTGCCTCCTTCTCAGGAAGCAACTTCTGCATGACACCTTTAACAGGTATCCTTGCTTCAGATAGATCCATGTTCAACTCCCCACCTACATCCTTGCAGAAATTACGCCTAAGCAGAATACCATAGGAAGCTGGAACATCAGCTTCTAGGACGGTCATTTTAATCCTCTTGTCTGGAAAGGCTGCAAATGCAATTTGGGCATCTTTGATTTGACCCAAAAGTCATACTTGCTTGTTTTCCATAGAGAAACATCTCCCAAAAGTCTTAGTTAAGGTGAGGCCAAGGGAGTCTGCTACTTTGGTGGGCATAACATTATTAGAAGCTCCAGAATCTATTATGCAGTTACTCAACTTGTGACCATTTACCAATAGAGAAACATAGAAAGGTTCTATTTTTCCAAAGGCAACAAGGGGAGTAGTGACAAGATTATTTTGGGTAGGTTCTCTTTTTGAGGAATCATGGGCAACTTTTGGAAAATCTTGTCTTGTAGGGACGGTCTTGTTTTTGACGTATTTAGCTAACCTATCAAACTGTTTAGGATTAGCTTGTAAATACTCAACTTCAGACATCTGAATTTTAGTCTTCCTAGCATGATCTATTATATCAAATAACTAGAACGAGCTAGAAATAGAGGAAGGAAATCCATCATTCTAATTTTTATTTGAGGTAGTACTAGTCTGAGGGACAGAAGCAGAAGGTACATGGTTGTTAGATGTACTTACTGGCTTATTGCCCACCGGGTCCCTTAATTGGAAAGGCAACGGAGTTCCTCATTTAACAATTGAGATCACTAGTTGAGGTTCTTATCTTGCTTTTCCCTTATCAACTTGCTGAGTTGACTAATTTTGGGACCTATTAAAGACAACATATGCTCCTTCACACACCTCTCCTCCCTTTTCAGCTTCGCCTTGGTAATTCAGAAAGCCGATGGTAGAGTCGCCAGCTAATTCATCTTCTCCTTCTGCAAAGATATTAGCATCATTCTCCTGGTCCAACTCAGGTTGGAAAGAAAGTTCATTTTCAACTTCATAATAGCCAATTGCTGAGTTGATCGGCGCTGCTTCAATGGCAAGTTTCCCCTGTGTAGGAGGAAGACGATTGTGTTGTCCTTGATTTCTAGCAGCATTGCCTTGATATGAATTGTTGGGAAATGTCCTCCTTGGTATATCCCGATAAGAAGGAGGGGGAGACATACCTTGGGACATTTGCCTTTTTAGAGCTAGAAATTCATTTGCTAACTTTTGCACCATAGGATCCATGGTGCTTGTGGAAGAATTCTCAGTAGAAGAGGAACTTTTATTTCTATTAGAATCTCTTCTTATCTTACCTGCAAGGATAAGATCATCTTCAACTTCGGTAGCCAATATCTGAGCTGCAGGAAGATCTACAAGACCAGCTTGCCTTAACAAAAAACTCACTTCAGGAAGTTGAGTATTGATAAAGAAACACTTAAGATTCTCCGCTGTTGGCTGAGCATTTGCAGGAATCCTATTTCTCAACTTATTGAACTTAGCGATGAAGTCCCGCATAGGTTCATGAGGCTCTTTCTTCATTCGTGTAAGCTGAGCCAATAAGGCGTGTGCATCTTCTGCAGGTTTGAACCTAGCCTCAAACTTGGTTTTGAGAGTGTTCTAGTTGGTTATAGTCTGAGCTTGAAGATGATAAAACCAATCTGCAGCAGCGCCTTGCAGTGTTTCCACAAAAAGCCTTACCACTACATCTTCATGCTCAACACTTATCACACCACAAGCTATGCAGAAAGCTGCAATGTGTTAATCAGGGTGAACTTTCCTGTCACCATAGAATTTGGGAAAATTCTTTCTCAAACTACGAGGTATTCATGCAATGGTGGGGTTAAATTTAGAGGACCAAAAGTGTTACCCCAAGGGCCTTGGGTTGCCATGATGCACTGATTAAAAGGCAGGATAACAAACCTTTGTGGAGTATGAACAGACAAAACTCTGCTAGCACTAGAAATAGAAGCTTCACCTGGTATTGGAGACCTAGCGTTAGTAGGAGGAAAACTCCTGGTTCACTGAAGACGAGGTCGTCGAGGCAAAAGACCAAAATTATTTTGCTGCATCAATTCAAATACAGGATCAATAATACCTTGAGCTCTTTTGCTTCTTGTATACTGTGAATCTGCCAGAATGTAGTATACTCAACAAAATTTTTCAATAAATGGAAAAGAACTGAAAGTGCTTCAACTCAGAGTGTGAGGCTTCAAGTTGCGTGTTCCTTACCCAGTAGAGTCGCCAAAAAATTGTTGGGTGAATATTTTGTCGTTAACTCACTAACAACAAAATGGGTATATCAGCCACAGCTATGATGAGACAAAGTCTCTCCTCTTAGCAAGGGGAGGCTCCCTCTAGTTACTTGACTATTACAAACAAATAACTTATGAAACTTATGTACACTAAAAACTATATTTGTGGTGGTTCCATTTCATCTCATTCTCTTTTTTTAGAATAGATGTTTATACTTCAAGATGATGATTTCAATGAGAGTAATATTAAAGAAATTACAAACTATCACAAAACCACAGAAACACAAAGTTTTTTGTTGCCTCACTTACTAGTTGTAAATAGAACTATTTGAAGTTGAATGCAGCCCAAAGTCTTGACTCTTCTCCAAGATAAAAATAGATTGAATATAACAACTTGCAGCACAAAGTCTTCAAGCTATTTTATTCTCACAAATGTAAACACAATCCTCACAAATGATTTGATAACACAAAGTCTATCACGATTAAATTAAGAATGCTCTTTAATCACTTGAAACAATCACCACACTTGAATTATTATCAAAGAAGATTATGATAGTAAGACGTAAGAACAATGCTATCATAACACAAATAATCCCAAGACAAAGATTGGAATTGAACTTGCTTTCTTGTATTGATAAATATTTGATAATTGATTCTCACAAAGAAGCACAAAGTCTTGATTTTCTTTTCAATTCGCCACAGTTTTCTTGCAATAGATAAAAGATCATATTTACAATAGAGGCCCTCTTTATTTATAGGGAGAGGCCTTGAGAAAATTTAGGAAAAACCTAATTACTTTGACTTATTCAAAAATAGGAGTCCTTTTTGATTTGGGACTTCCTATGTTTTAACATGTAATTACATATGGAAAAAATACATGTAAATATGTCCAAAATTGTTTTGAAAGTACATCTGAAAAAAATGAAAAATAAACCAAGGGAAAAAGCTGCTTTAACTTGTATCGCTGTCTTTCTTCATGTGACCATCATACATAGTAAAAGCTGCTTGCATCTCAATACTATCTCGACTGACCGTGTTCTTGAAAATCATCTTGGCTCTCACTATGGCATCTCTGACTGTAGTGACTGATTTTGCATGACCAATTAACTTGGTTTTGAGGTTATCCAAAGTTAACTGATTGTCCAAAATATTGTCCACAGAGGCCATTGAAAATGTTTTATCTTCAAATTCTTTCTGGAACATATCTTCAAATTCCTGAACCATTTCTTCTACAGAGAGAAATTGGTTATCTTGTGACATGAGCTTGCAAGGTAACTCCTCCAATTTATGCAACAGACTGACATCACTTTGTTCACTGAGTTTCCTCACAGTCTCAAGATCATTGATCAAGTCTTTAAACACACAACTCCTATATATCAATGCCTCTTTAGTTTTAGTATAAGAATCCCTATTAGGAATGACACCAATTGATATTAGAGTGCTTATTTTCAATTTTCTCATCTCCACCCATTTATCATGATTCTTTTCTATGCGTTCAATATCTTGAGAAATAGCATCAATGAGATCATCAAGCTCTACTCTTACTTTCCCCATTTTAGCTATCTTCTTAGGATTTTTTTCGTATTCCTTCTATGCTTCAACAAAATCAAGCTTTAACACTTCTTTAGTAGGAGGGCACATAAACACCTTATCAATGAACTCAGGATCCAATCTGATGATTCAATTGCCACTAGCATCCACCACAGCCCTAGTATCTCTGTTATAGAATTGAGCACACTGAAGAACAAATTCTATGTTGTGAGCTGCCACTGGGAAAGATGACACCAGATGAATATTACTGTTAATTATCTTCTTCATTGCAGCACTGGGATTGCTTGACTTGGTTCTTTCTACAAACTGAACCATGTCGTCAACATTAGAAGTGACTGAGGTGATTGGAAAAACACCTTGATATTTGTACTTCATCACTTTTGATTTCTTCAGGGACAACTCAGTCATCTAAACGAACCTATCATTAGAAGACTGTTGATAAAGAATGAAGATCCACAGAAGAAACTGCAGCAAAAGTCATGATCATGCAATTAGGGAAAATATTGGCAATTTTGGAAAATTGCATGTCGACAATCACGACTAGGGAGACACGCTTGAAAGGGATAGAGTGAGAGCAAGCCAAAAATCAGAGGAAAGCAGGCTCGGAAAATCAAAACTAAAAATTTCCCAGAGTTAGGAAAATTTGGGAGAGTGTTTGCATGGGCGGAAAAATTTGTTGCCCTTACATATGAGGGATTTTTTGTACTTGCATAGGTAGTAAAATTCACCGCTACTGCATGTTTAAGGAGAATTGTGTTATATGTTGGAGCGGAAAAAACTGCTGACACTACATTTGATAGGAAATTACAAGTGTTATACATTGGTGGTAAAATTCACCGACAATGCATATTGGTATGAATTGTATTCGAGGTTCAAGCGGCAAATTAAGCCGACACCGCATAGGATAGAAATTGCAAGATTTTTGTGTAAGGGCGGTGGATTTCGCCACCCATACACTTCCATTTGAAAGCTTAGGAAAACACATAAGCGGCGAATATCGCCAACTTTGCATGTAAGGTAGGGTTGCAAGGTTTTAGTGTAGGAGGGGTGAATTTCGCCGCTCATACACTTGCATTTCGATCACAAGTTTATGGAAAGGTCTTAAGCGACAATTTTCACTGTCATTGCGAATGTTTCGAAGATGAGTTTAGTAGGGTTGGGACAAATCTCCGATAACACATGTTATCATAAAAACCTAGGGCACAAACATTGATCGATGATTTTCACCGTTTGGATCTACCAGTTTATAATCTAGGGCATAAGCAATAAGACCTATTTGATGACCTAGACAATGTATGTTTGAAGAATGAATTTATAATAAAAAAATCAAGGACAGAAATGACAATAACAAATAGGAACGCAACATTTTTACAAAAAGTTTTGTTTAAAACAAAATCAGACTAATAAAGTCGTTAAACAATTATATTAACGAAAACCTTAGAAAGTGAAAG
Organism: Cunninghamia lanceolata; assembly: GCA_027924645.1. Classification (NCBI taxonomy): domain Eukaryota; kingdom Viridiplantae; phylum Streptophyta; class Pinopsida; order Cupressales; family Cupressaceae; genus Cunninghamia; species Cunninghamia lanceolata. The sequence goes on from BSBN01000568.1 coordinate 4,046,940, forward strand.
CAGTTTAAAAATGACTTACCTGTTGAGTTTGAAACCCTAAGCTTGAAGGCGGTGAATCAAAATTTGTTTGAATCCAATGTCGGCGTGATCAAGTAGCTTGAGGAAGGATTTGCTAATCAATCGGAAGACTTAAGAAAATAGAAATAACAAAAGACGACTAAATAACACAAATAAGAAACTTAAAACAAGTCTTTAATGTTTAGCACGCATGGCCATTAATGCCACTTGAAGTTCAAGATCTTGAGGATCTTGCTCAGGCGGCGATTTCAGGTGCTCCAACACGTGTTTCACAAAGAATGCAAAAGCGGCAAAAACTGTCGACCTTGCAAATATTAAAACCCTTTTTAGAAAACATGCAATGGCGGCAAAAATTGTTGCACAAGCATGTGGAAAAAGAAAAATGATGTAAAAGCGGTAAAAAGTGCCGCCATTACATAGTAAACCAAAAAGATATGTTAAGTCGGCAATTTCTACCGACATTGCATAAGTGAACAAAAAGACATGTAATAGCGGCGAATTTGGCCGACTTTACATGTGAAGACTCAAAAATTTACTAACACCTGAAAAATGACCAAAATTGACATTTTGATCAGTTTATGACTTAATCAATTTTTGCAAAGATTGAGGAATCAATTCGAGGGAATGTCACAAACTAATTTAGAATGTCGAACGACTTCACATGGAGCCAAGAGAATCTTGTCTTGATTTGTGAACTTAGAGTGTAGATTTACGAAACAGACAAGTTTCATAGGGGTTGTCTACAAAAATGAGCGCAGCTAATTTTGAGAACAACAAATACACATAACACCAAGATTTTAACGTGGAAAACCTGGTTAAGGGAAAAACCACAGGGTGACTAACCCAAGATTGTATTCTCTGTTAAAAGAATAGGAAGAATAAAATGGCACTTTCCAGTTAGGGCTCACTGCCTGAGCACACTGCTCACAAGAGGTCTACTGCCTACAGAAGACACACTGCCTACAGAAGAATATGAGTATTACATATTTGAACTGGAGATTAGCATCTTTACTATGCTTGAGTTAGTTCCATTTAAGCTCAACACCTCTGCTCTGCTTTTCGCTCCTTTTCACTATCACCTTCTCATCATCACCCCACTTGCACCTTTGAATGACTTCATAACTCTTATTTATACATGACATCGATTTTGGAATGATCATCAAAGTTGACACAACATACACTTACTTTATTACAGATCAATTAGAAATACAATTTGACTTCTTATTAAAACTCTATGCGCATCGCTACACTGTCGGCCACACATAGCTAGGACTTCAATCTTCTTTGAGGAACATGCCATGCTTCACAAAACATCTTCAAGATCATCTGCAACATGCCTAAATCATTTGATCAGCCAAGACTAGGAAGAACACCATCATCCAAAGGTAAATCTTCAATCACGAGCTCAATTTTCAATGTGGACCGTCAACACGAACTAGACACAATCTAGAGACCCCCACAACCTTGCTTGAATCACCAAGAACATCCTCACCACTTCTGCTTACTGTAATCATTTGCATCTTCATCCAGAACCTCAAAAACATAGTTGGTCATCATTGTCACATTAAAAGGATTGCTTTTGGACCTCCGAACCACAAACCAATTTTGTTGCCAATTCACATTAGCCTCCCAAACATGCCACCGGATCCGCAGAACATGATATTGTATTTTCAAATCTCACCGGACCTATTTGTGTCACTCTATCACTTCTGAATAGTTGCTAGAACTAGTTTTACTTTCATGGCCATAACTCCTCTACATTTTCATGCAGACCTCTCAAATATTGATTAGATAATCTTCAGACACATATCTTTGATGCACATTCTTTGATCTTCATCTAGCTGGGATCTTTACTTCATAGAGCTTCACTATCTTCATTGTTCTTCTCTATTTCTGATAGGACTAATTTTCTCAATATCCTCAGCACACAACTCATCTAATCCTTGTCATCAATGCAATAGGAGTATGTTGACATCAATGACAACACTGGTTAATCCCATACTTGCAACAATCTCCCCCTTTGTCATTGATGGCAACATATAATGTAAAAAACTATTTCAACCACCAAGATAAGAGTCTCTCCTTACTAACTAACATAGCTCCCCCTATCAACAGCAACCATTCACATGTCTTTTCTCCTTTTACTGCTCCCCCTTTGATCAACAACCACTTTTTGTTTTTCACATGTCTTTTCTCCCCCTTTGACATCAATGGCAAAGGGCACATACTTGCAACTACTTCTCATACTTTAGAATCATACTAACTGCTCCCCCTGAGTAGCAGCCTCTTAACATCAATCCAGATCATAAGATATGATTGAGGGATCCACCGGACTGATGCACATCAGTGCACCTTAATTCAGAACCGGAGGGGTAATAACCCCTATCTTCTCCCTGAGATACTCAAAAGTGTCCTTAGGTAGAGGTTTGGTAAAAATGTCTGCAATCTAATCCTTTGAGGGTAGAAACTCCAATTTGACTTCATTCTTGTTCACCTGCTCTCTCAAAAAGTGAAACTTGATTGATATATGTTTTGTCTTTGAATGCAACACTGGGTTTTTTGATATGTTTATTGCACTTGAATTATCATAGAAGATTGTGATAGGTTCTTCATACTCCTCTCTGATATCTCTTAGCATTTGCTTCATCCATAATACTTGAGTGCAACTGCCTGTTGTTGCAATATACTCTACTTTTGTAGTGGACAAAGATATTGCCTCTTGTTTCTTTCTTAGCCAAGAAACCAATCTTTTTCCCAAAAAGAATGCACCACCACTGGTACTCTTCCCGTCATCTACATCTCCTGCCCAATCAACATCTATATATGCATGAAGAGAGAAATCATGATCCTTAGGATACCATAGTCCATACTCAACCATTCCCTTTAGATATCTAAGAATTCTCTTGATTTCTATGACATGAGACTCTCTAGGATCAGCTTGGAATCTGGCAACAAGACCAACAACATTCATAATGTCAGGTCTAGTTTGAGTAAGGTAGAGTAGTCCTCCAATCATTGATCTATACTTTTTCTTATTAGCCTTAGGAGATTCGTCATCTTTACTTAGCTTACATCCGATTGCCATGGGAGTATTCATTGGCTTTGAATCTTCCATCCCAAATTTCTTCAACAATTCTTTCACATATTTGGTCTGTGATATGAAGATTCCTTTCTTGGTTTGAGTGATTTGTAGACCTAAGAAGAAATTCATTTCCCTAAACATAGACATCTCAAATTCACTTTGTATTTGATTTGCAAAAGTCTTGCACATACTATCTTTCCCTCCAAAAATGATATCTTCAACAAATACTTCAACAATCAAGATATTTTCATGATCGATCTTAAAGTACAGATTACTGTTAGTAGTACCTTTGTTGAAACCAATCTTCAAAAGATGTTTGTCCAATCTTTCATACCAGACTCTTGGGGCTTGTTTGAGTCCATACAATGCCTTCTTCAGCTTGCAGACCATATCTCCATGATTAGACCATTGAAATCCATCCGGTTGCTCAATGTATACCTCTTCTTCTAAATCACCATTTAGGAAAGCAGACTTGACATCCATCTGATATACCTTAAAATCTTTGAAGGCAACAAAAGCAAGAAATAATATGACTGCTTCAATTCTTGCCACCGGAGCAACAATGTCTTCAAAGTCAACTCCTTCTACTTGAGAATAACCCTTACAGACTAATCTGGCTTTGTTTCATACTACTTCACCATCTTCACTCAGTTTATTTCGGAAGACCCACTTAGTCCCAATCACATTTTTGTCCTTAGGTCTAGGAACAAGATCCCAAGTGTGATTCTTTTCAATCTGCATTAGTTCTTCCTCCATTGCATTAACCCATCTTTCATCATTACATGCTTCACTTAGTATTTTTGGTTCAATCTTTGAAATCAAACAATACTTCACTAAATCTTGAGCAATTTTTCCTCTTGTTTGAACACCTTTTCTTCTATCTCCTATAATTTGATCTTTAGAATGATTCAGTCTTACATACTTGGGAGTTTTGGAATTCTCTTGCACTTCTAATTCTTGGACAAGTTCATTTAAACTTGTCTATTCTTCTTGTATTTCAGGATTCTCCGGATCAGTCTAAATCTAAACTAGATTTGGGACTTGTTCTCCTTGAGCTAAGACATCATTTTGATAATCTTCTTCATACTCATAATACCTTGAGAGACTTTCCATTCCTTCATCAACCTTCACATTTGTACTTTCTACAATCTTTCTCAATCTCTTGTTATAACACCAATATGCTTTGCTTTGAGTAGAATATCCCAAGAATATTCCTTCATCACTTCTAGCATCAAACTTGCCAAGGTCTTCATCTCTTTTGATATAGCATTTACTACCAAAGACTCTAAAATACTTCATAGTAGGAGTAATGCCAAACCAAAGTTCATAAGGGGTCTTACCAGTATTGCCTCTGATTTGTACCTGATTAAGAGTATAGGTAACAATGCTTATAGCTTCTCTCCAATAGATCTGAGGAATATTTTCTTCCATCATCATGGTCCTAGATGCTTCCTGGATGGTCTAGTTCTTTCTCTCTACTACTCCATTTTGCTGTGGAGTCCTCGAAGTAGATAAATGTCTCTTTATCCCATGTTTCTCACAAAATGTTATGAACTCTCTGGATGTGAATTCTCCACCTCTATCAAACCTGAGGCATTTTATGTTTATTCTAGTTTCATTCTCTACCATAGCCTTGAATATTTTGAACTTCTCAAGTGCTTTAGATTTCTCTTTCAAGAAAGTCACCCACATCATTCAAGAGTAGTCATCATTCAGCAACATGAAATACCTATCTCCTTGTAGACTCTTGTTTCTTTCTAGACCACAGAGATCAGTGTGCACCAAGTCTAACAATTTAGTTGAAGATTGTTCCTTACTTTTGAATGAGACTCTATTCTAATTACCCAACTGATATTCTTTGCATAAACTGTTAGTAGGTTTCATCAGTCTCAGAAGATCTCTTACAACCTGAGTGTTGCTTATCTTGATGATATTATCAAAATTCACATGACACATTCTCCTATGCCACAACCAACTTTGATCAATTTGAACAAATAAGCAACTTTTGTCAGTACCAACCAAGTGAAAGATGTTACCTTTTGTTTGTGTACTGGATGCAATCTTAGTTCTAGAGCTTTCAAAGATCTTGCATTTTCCATTTTTGAATCAGAGATCATAGCCTTTATCCACCAACTATCCAACACTAAGAAGATTATGGTTTAGACCTTCAACATACAAAACATCACTTGTTTTGTTCTTTCCATTAAAAAAATGGTTCCTCTGCCTCTAATTCTACTAGCAGAATTTTCTCCAAACTTTACAACTCCACCTTCATAAATTTCCAAGCTTAAGAACTTACTCTTGTCACCGGTCATATGGTGAGAGCATCCACTGTCAATAACCCATTCATCCTTTTCTTCAACCTGAGTAGCCAAAGCACTTTCTATCATCTTATGATTGGCGGATTCAATAGGCATTGGATCTTCTTCTTTGATGGCAATAAACACCCAGTCACTTTCGAGTTTATTTCCTATCTCAGATTCATCATCTATTACTCCTTCATCATCATCTTCTTGAAGATAGTAACATTTCTTTTGAAACCTTGATCTATTAGGGTTTGGTCTTGAAGACCTTTGTAGACATCTTGAGGCAAAATGACCAATCTTATTATAGGTAAAGGATTTGAAACGTAATTTTCCTTCATACTTACCAGATCCTCTTGGCAGTCTCTTTATAATAAGGGCTTCAAGTTGTTCATCTTCTAACTCATCTTCTTCCAGATCTTTCCTTGCTTTATCATACCACGTTGATTTCCTTGAGGAACTTTCTCCAGGATCATATCTTTGTTTGCCTTTTGTAGAGACACTAGCTTTGAATGCAGATTTAGTCTTGGGAAGTGCATCACCAAACTCAGCCAAGTCAAATGCAGATATCTTACCAACCAATTGATCCCTTGTAATAGTTGTTAAAGATTTGATTTCTTCAATAGTAGCAGCTTTGTGTTTGTAAGTAGGAGGTAGAGATCTGAGAACTTTAGCAACAATCTCATCTTCATCCAATATTCCACCAGCACATCTAATGCCACATACAAGCTCATTTACTTTTGACATATATGAAGTGATATTCTCATCTTCACTCTTCTTCAAGTTTTCAAACTTTCCTTTTAGACTTTGCAGCTTGGCACACTTAACATATTTGTCTCCTTCATAAAGATTTTCTAGCTTTGTCCAAATTTCATAAGCAGTTTTCAAATCCATAACATTTGTCAGCTCTGAATCAGTCAAAGCACTTAGTAGGGCTTCTTTAGTTCAAAGATTATTGTCTGCATCTCTGACTTCATCCATAATTGTTGGACCATTATTTGGGGGAACATATTTAGTTGTAGTTATGTTCCAATACTGATTTCCCATGCATTGTAAGTGACATTCCATGTGGCTCTTCCAAAGAGTGTAGTTTGTTCCATCAAACCTTGGACTATCCTTCTTGTAGGATGACATCCTAGATCTCCTCAAGTGATTATGCTTCTTCTAGAGGAACCTTTCTCTAATACCAATTGTTGGATTTAGGACAAACAACTAAGAGGGGGGGTGAATTAGTTGTAACCAAAAACCTATTCCTTATTTACTTAAAAACCTTCTTATAATTTAATAGCATATCAATGATTCAATCATGGAAGCATAATGCAGTAATTCAAAAGTAGAAACACATTTTTTTTAAAATTCGCCTAGTAAACTTTTTAATGTGACCGGTGACGCTGGTGCGACACGCCCTCCAGCGCCACACAATGCTTTTGCCTAGAGCTATGAACCGATGAGGCCACAACACAGGGGACCTCATCCCCAAGAAAGAATAGTTCAAACCCGCGAGCTCATTGGCCCAACGAAGGCGTAACACCTTGCGATCTCATTGGCCCAACGAGGGTTTGAACTCTGGTGGCTGCCACTACAAGCGAGTGACTTAACCACCGAACCACGCCCTCATCAGCTAAGTAGAAACACATTCAATACACATAACACCAAGATTTTAATGTGGAAAACCTGGTTAAAGGAAAAACCACGGGGTGACTAACTCAAGATTGTATTATCTGTTAAAAGAATAGGAAGAATAAAATGGCACTTGCTAGTTAGGGCTCACTGCTTGAGCACACTGCTCATAAGAGGCCCACTGCCTATAGGAGACACACTGTCTACAAAAGAATATGAGTATTACATACTTGAACTAGAGATTAGCATCTTTACTATGCTTGAGTTAGTTCCACTTAAACTCAACACCTCTGCTCTGCTTTTTGCTCCTTTGCACTATCACCTTCTCATCGTCACCCCACTTGCACCTTTGAATGACTTTGTAACTCTTATTTATACATGACATCAACTTTGGAATGATCATCAAAGTCGGCACAACATACACTTATTTTATTGCAGAGCAATTAGAAATACAATTTGACTTATTATAAAAACTTTATGTGCATCACTACACTGTCGGCCACACATAGTTGGGACTTCAATCTTCTTTGAGGAACATGCCATGCTTCGCAGGACATCTTCAAGATTATCCACAACATGTGCAAATTATTTGGTCGGCCAAGACTAGGAAGAACACCATCATTTGAAGGTAAATCTTCAATCATGAGCTCAATTTTCAATGCGGACCATCAACACAAACTGGACACAATCTAGAGACCCCCACAAGCTTCCTTGAATCACCAAGAACATCCACACCACTTCTACTTACTATAATCATTCACATCTTCATTCAGAACCTCAAGAACATAGTCGGTCATCATTGTCACATTAAAAGGATTACTTGTGGACCTCTGAACCACGAACCAATTGAGTTGCCAATTCACAGTAGCCTCCCAAACATGCCACCGGATCCACAGAACATGATATTGTATTTCCAAATCTCACTGGACCTATTTGTGTCACTCTGTCACTTCTAAACAGTTGCTAGAACCAATTTTACTTTTATGGTCATAACTCCTCTAGATTTTCATGTGGACCTCTCAAATATTGACTGGATCATCTTCAGACACATATCCTTTGATGCACATTCTCTGATCTTCATCCAACTGGGATCTTCACTTCATAGAGCTTCACTGTCTTCACTGTTCTTCTCTATTTCTGATAGGACTAATTTTCTCGATATCTTCAGCACACAACTCATCCAATCCTTGTCATCAATACAACAGGAGTATGTTGACATCAATGACAACACTAGTTAAGCCCATAATTGCAACAATAATAAGATTTAATTCTTCTATCGGCATGAGGTTTAACTCCTACATTGCTTACTTCTTCTCTACAAAAATGCTTTGGATCAAGAATAGTGAGATTAAGAAAATCAGCAAAAGGATGCTATGCATTTTGGAAACCTACAGGGTGAAAACTTTGTTTGTGCATGATAGAATTCTTCATAGGCTCACTACTTGTATTATTTACAACCTGATTTGCTTTCCATAGACCATTTAAAATCAATTCATCTTCAATTTTAACAGCCTCTTGTTGTGCAACTTCAATGTTATTTACTTTACACCGTTTCAAGAAAAACTAAACATCTAGATGCAATGTAGAAACAAAAGTGCAAAGTTGGAGTTGCTTACTCGGTTGGACATAGGTAGGAATCTTTTTGAACAACCTATTGAACCTATCCATAAAATCTATGATGGGTTCACCTTCTTTCTTTTGTATATTAAAGAATTGACAAAATATAGCAACTTCATCAACAGGACCTTTATATCTCCCCAAGAACTTATAGTTCAATGAGTCCTAATCAGTAATACATTTGTCTTCTAAATAATGAAACTAGTCTACTACAGGCCCAATAAGAGATTCAAGGAATAATCATACAAAAGCATTTTCTTCACTTACCCCCAAAACACCACATGCAACCATGAATGCCAGAATGTGACCTTCTGCATCTTGATGGTTTTCTCCACTGAACTTTGGGAAGTGCTTTCTTGATCCCTCGGGTAGAGGTGAATACAGTGCCAAAGAAAGAGGTCCAAAATGCTTTCCCCATGGTTGAGGAGAAATCAATGCCATAATGCAAATTTGAAAAATAAATCAGTAGGGGTCTTCAAAGGTGAGCCATAACCAATAGCACATTTCACAATGACCATTACACCCTTGGCTGCAAGTTCTAGAGCATGAGCTAATGGCAAGTAAACTGGATAAATGTCTTTTTTACCAAGACCTGGAACAATTATGGTAGAAACTGTTGTGAAAACATTTCCATGAGTCATCATGACTCCCGATAATAGGAAGACTCAACATTTGTTACCTTTGAAAGGTTCAAAAGGTCAAAGAATATATTAAAATAGAGGCAAAGAACCTGAGATAAATACTTAGAATAGATGGATTCTATGATGTAGATTCTCTCAATCATTTCTTAGCAGAGGCAAAAGGTACAAACTCTATCTCTACTGTCCCTAGTAACCAAAAAGGGGACAATGATTAGGAAGCCCTGAGAGTGATACCTAACCAAGAGGGGATACTAGAAGTTCCTAAAACTTTAGATTCAATATATAGTAGCTTGGCCACAGGCTTTCTGCTAAACTGCTCAAGATAGTTTCCTCTCATTGCCTTTGTCCAGAATGAGAGGATGACCGAGATCCATCTCCTTGGCAAAACTTGCATTTATGAACTTTTACACAAATGCCTACAACCTGTACACATCTTCGAAGTTGGTTAAAAAGTCAAGGGATGTAGTTACAACTTCAACCCAAATTGTGACATTCTTTCCTATATAGCAGCCATTATCCATTGGCTTGGCTAAGTCCATTCTCTCAGATAAACCATTTCTCCTTGCAACTTCCTCTCTGTGTGTTTTTTGCCACTTACTACTTCAAGAGCAACTATTTCGAAACTACACACGTTTGCCTTCTTAGTGAATTAACCCTTTAAAGCATATTCAGGTGCCATATATCCAATTGCATTTGCTTCAAAGTTTTTGCAGGCTTTTCAAAACCATTTTGTTCATATCCTACAATTTTTGTATTCCTTGGAAAATACTAAAAACTGTTCATGTGCCTTTGTTTATACCACACCATTTGCATACATTTCTTCCAGGGCAGTTGCAAATATTACATCAGAGAAAAAATTATTTTTAATTATGCTTGGATGGACATCCATAACTTGCTCGAAAGCTATCATTTTGGCACAGCCTTGGAGGATGCTAGCAACGGTAGTGGAGTTTAGTTTTAAACCTACCATTTGTATTTGCCTGGGTGTCTTTAACGCCTTTTCAACAAAATCATTTAGTTTATATCCTATGGTTATGGCGGTCTATGAGATTACAATTTCTTTGAGGCATTCTTCCAAATGGTAATGAGATTTGTCTATGCTCCCAAATTTTGCACACATGCTTACCAAAGCATCTCGAACTATAATATTAAGTTGTTAGAGAAGAGAAACGTTGAGGACCAAATTCTTCACAGTAACTGGTGATCTCTACAACCTTTCAACGCAACTCTTCTGCCATCCCTGAAGCAACTTTCAAAACAACATTCCTCCTATCCATTATAGTTCTATGCTTACTTTCTCTGAATGCGCATCATTCCATGAGATCGCATTTCTTTGAAGCATTTTGTCGAATGGTTCATGTCCCTTGTATATGCTGCACAAGGAAGACGCTAGCAGGGGTTGATCAGTTTGGCTCTTCACTTACCAATCAATGTCAATTTAAAATTCATACATCCTTTTCAACAAATCATTTATGAGTAATTGTGCGATCATTGTAGTTCATGATATGACGTCTCTTAGAGGCATGCAGTCAAACAGTTCATGTGCTTTGTCTGTGACTCCACATGTTTTATATACCAGTCTACTAGAGCATTTTGAACTATAGCATTAGACAAAAATTTCTATCTTTGTTATGTTTTGATGAATGTCCACCTTTTTGTTAGAGTTTAGTTTCTTGATAGAAGAATGGCCCTTGTCTCGAATTCCTCTGTGCTGCATTATAAGTTGTAGGAACTCTACTCACCAAATGGATCACTAAACAACCTATGCAAGCCGCAGAAAGCCTTGTGAAGAAGTATTGTTGAAAGGTTCCTGATTAGATAGAAGACTCCCTCCTTTTTCAAAATCAAAAGATTTGTAGAAGAAGAAAATTTCTCTACTATTTTCCTAACTCCCTGCATCTCTTAGCACAGACTTAACATCTAGACATGGAGGAAATAGACCATGGCTCGACAATCTATAGAAGAAATGATCCATTTATATCTTGCCTTTGCAGCACTCTACGGCTTCATTCTCTCTGCCCATATAAAGATAATAAATGAAAGTTCAAAAACCCCAACCAGAAAAAATTCCAAAAACTATAAAATTGCCGATAGTATAGGAGTCGAGAATTGACAATTATCATGAACTTTGAACTTGCAAATAGAGGAGTTGGAGATATATGGTGTTCTTGAACTCTTGAAATTTTTGACAATAAAGAAGTCAGGAAATTGGCCATTTTGAGAACTTTTGTACTCATAATATAAGGGGTTCAAGAGCTTGTAAAACCTCTGACAATAAAGAGTTCTCCATTCATAAAGTCTTCAGAAATTCAAGTGAGAAAAATTTGAAACCACTAAAAACATATGACTTTAATAAAGTCATTTATCCTTCAGACCATGGGACTTTATAACTTTCACTTTTTCACAAATGAAAATATCTACAAAATTTATCTTCATAAAACTTTAAAACCTAGAACCTTTGAAACCAAGCTTTGTCTTAGAGATGAAAAACTCTATATCTCTCAAAGAAAATCTCCATTTTACATGAAATTTGGACAGTATGATGATTGGACCCCTCAGAGAAAAACCCAGAAATCTTTTTAACTCTAGCAACTCAAATGTCAAGTTTTGGCTTCATTTGAAAATCTTCGTCTGGAAAAACTAAGGTTTAAAATATTTCAAACAGTAAGGTATTTTGGCATGAAAATTGGCCTCATAGGGTAGAATGGGGTTAGGATCAATCCTATATAAGGATTTTGTACCATATTTAATAGGTTTTCATATTTAAATATTTTTGTGATCTAGCAGGTTCAAGGGTTCAGGTGCTCTTGGAATTTTGAAATTTTTCAAGTTCAAAATTTTGGGTAACACCTATCACACAAGTATTTTATTTTGTTGTTCCCTTGAGTACCTTGGGATCCTCACATCCCTTTTGTTTCCTTCATTCTAGTCTCCACTATTTGCACAAGCACAACTCTTACCATTCCCAACCACACTTGGGATAGGAGCATACACACACTCTCTTTATTTTTATCTACCTAATGGTTGTTGTGGAGGTCGAAAGACCAAAGCAAGGGTTTGATTGAGGCAAACTCTAAATAGCCTCAAATATTTTTCCCTTTCTATATTGTGCAGGTTTGTGGAGAATGAATCAAATGGATAGAAGTTTGTCTTCTTTTCCTTTATCTTCCATTAATTTTCCCTTGTTAAATGCTTTATTCATGTGATTTCTTGTTAAGTTTGACATCTAGGAACTTATTTCATTTTTCTATGCAAACTGGGTGAAACAACAAACTCTTATTAAGTTGTACAGTATGGATTTATAAAGTTTTGTTGCTACTTGGACAACAACACTATGCGGTGATGTCCTCACAACATGCTGGAGTCTGAGCCTTAGGCTTCCTTGCTTTGGAGATAGGTTCTTCTTTTCTTCCTCTTTTGAAAGGAAGAAAGGTATGCGGAAACAACTTCCTACACTAATCTAATGATGAAAATTATGTAAATTTTAATCTTTACTAATTGTAGGTTATTAGATGCACATTAACAGAAAGGTAATAACACATAAAAAACAAGTATAATGCTCACAACACAAGATATACATGGAGAAAACCCTTTTGGGTAAAAAACCCCACACTCCAAAACCTGTACAATGTATTATCAAATCAAAAGATGATTACAACACACTTGCAATGCAAGCTCTTTCAGGAGTACACAAATATCGATTCTCATTCGCATCCCATGATCTTTCACATTGTCCAACCGCTTATTTATCAAGCCTCTTGGTAGTTATCCAATGTCAGTTTTTCCATGTCAGCCAAGAACAAACTAACTTTCAACACCTTTATTAAATATAGGCCAATTTTTGCTTCAGGGGCGCTACCCTTGAGCCTCCAACCGAGCTGGCGCTACCCCTAGCAACCCTCACTGGGGACGTTGCCCCCAGACCCCTATTGTGGGCTCTACCCTCAGGCCCTCATTGGGGGGATGGTCCCCTTGGGCCTCATAGGAGGGGCTCCACCCCCCTACACTCCCCTGTTAATTATTTTGGGGGGAAACCACAATTGACAAAGTCACCAAAATTTATCTTGCTGCATGTACACAAAGTGCTAACACATGGAAAAACTATGCCAAGACAACATGGGATCCCACAACATAGTGCTAAAAAAATAAATACAACATTAGGAACTTGCAAAGGTTGAGACACTTTAATTCCCAACATCTTTTCTGCTATGTAATTTGTTTTTAGAATTTGTACTTCTATTTTTAGTATGTTCATGTTTTTCTTTCTAGCTTATATGTAATGTAATGTAGAAAGTAGTAATATCACTTTTTCTTCATTACAAGAAGTTAGTGTCAAAAAATAGAAAAATCTAGGTGACAAAAGTATCAGAACATTCAAAATTTCCATCTGGCAAACTTCTTTTGGGTTATCCCTTTTACCAGGGTTGATCTCTAGGGGTGACCCAAAATTTTAGATTGAATCTCTAGGGGCGACTTGCCCTAGTGAAAAGGATGACCCTACCCCACACCCAAGCATGATAAAAATTGCTCAAAAAACATCAGAAATGACAAAATTTTGACAAATGAAAAAAAACTCACTAAAGGACAAGAAGCAAAAATCTAGGCCATTACAATGAAGAAACTTAAAAAATAATAGATTCTTTGCAAGAAATTAACAAAAGTAAAACCTAGGGTTTGAAAAAGGGGTTTTCTCATTTCTCATACCTGATTACTAATAGGGGAAGATTGGAAGCCATAGTAATGATCTCCTTGTCGAGATCTCTCCGTCACCTATTCACTCACATGATTCTATCACTATTTGATCACTCTTCACCTCTTTCTTCTTCTGTTAGTTTAGTTTGCATCTAGGCATTTGGTTTGTTTTATCTTTTTAGTGCTTTCCATGTCCTCATTTTATGTACGTTTCATTCTTACAAGCCCTCAGGGCAAAACAAGATGACTCAGGTATACCTCACGCATCAACAATATGTCTTTTTGTTTCTATTATAGTGGCTTATTTTTACATCATGATGTTGAATTAACAATTGTTATTTTAGGTACAAACGTGGGACATCAACATGTAAAATCCTAGTTTAGGAATGATACCTACCTTTCATATAGACTACCATCCCTAAGGGGGCAAATATGTAAGTATGAAAAAGATGCACAGACATACATGGCAGCCTGATGATGAGCTATAGTCCTAATCACGTACATGTAACCATGAGTATATACACCTCTCAATAATATTCCTCTTGGTGATGTGTCTTGTTTCCATTTTTCATTTTTTTTGTGCTTTCCTAACCTTTGGACTAACCTTCTACGGTCTTTCACACCTTCTAGCTTGTCTTCTAACCAAAGTTTGATAAGTCACTTTTGTCGCTCTCTACCATTGATAACCACATCAATTTACTTCACAAGAGGGGAATTTTTGTTCCCTAGGGGCATTTGCATCATTTCAACCGTTTAGAATCATCCAATCAACTTCCTCATTCCATCCCTGACTTCAGTTTCATGTCACTTTCTTCCTTTCTGGGTTGCCCCTTATGACTATAGGATCTCCCTGAGTGACCCTGCAACTAAAGTAAGATCTCTAGGGGTGACTTTCTTTGGTGAAAGGGGATATCCACTCTTTTGAGATCCTATGGCTAGTTTAGAGAAGCAAAAACTATTTTCACACCTCCTAGATCATTCTCCATTTCTAAAACCACCTATATAAAACTTCCTTTTGTGGCTTGCCCCATGTCACTGAAGGATCTCCCTAGGTGACCCAGCCACTTAAGTAAGATCTCTAGGGGTGCCTTTCACTGGTGAAAGGTGTGACCCACTTCCTGAAAGGGGTGACCTTGTCATCTTTTAACATGCGTGATTTCTTCCAATTCTGGCCCAAATTTGCTCCAAATTGAGCCCCGATTGCATGAGTCATCTTCCTTAACTAATCATCAACTCCTCCTGACTACCTCAAGACTCCCAATAACTCCATTCTAATCCCAAATCAATTCTACTCATCTCCCAATCAATCACATTTTAATGCCATTTCTTCTTCTGCCATAGGCTATCAACGCTGGTTCACTCCAAATCAAGCCTAGTTCACTATCCAATCAACTCTGTTAACTCTTCAATTAAGTGAGTTAACTCTCTAATCACCTCCACCATTGTTGTGCTTCTCACACCTGTAAATACCCCCTCCTCTATGCATTTGGGGGGGCAAATTTATTATTGTTTCTCTTACTTTCCTTTGTTTCGAAAGCATTTTATGCTTGTGTAGGACCCCATGAGCCTTTTCAATGTTTGCAATTAACTTTCATAGCTCCAAGCCATTGCGCTTCTTAGGCATTCTAATGCCCAATTCTTCTCAAATCTTCCAAGCTTCAATCCATAGTGTTTCATAGGCATTCTAATGCCCATTTTTTTATCCAAGCTTCCATAGCTTCCATTTTATTTGTTTTACTCCCATATTCACTTGTCACCAAGAGGACCCTGCTACTAATAGGTAGAAAGAGGTTTTCCAAAAGGGTTTTTGAGGGCTCAAGCCAAGCACTGCCATCTTTGTCATACTAGGTTTTTCATATTTTAGAATAGCAATTAGCTCACACTCTGGCTCTTGGGAAAGTAATCATTGTGTTGCTCTTTCCTTGATACATTTTGCTTTGATTCAATTAGATCAACATTGCTTTCATTCATTAGATTACATTCATTTCAATTATTGCAATTTCAATTTCTTAGATTAGATTCAAAATCATTCCACAGAAACCACAAAAATAGGACTAGATTGCATATTGGAAAACACATATAGTTGCATACATATTTCAATTATTAGTTAATTAGGTAACATTTGAATTTGGAGAAAAAGGAGTAAAAAATTACTTTGCATACATTTAGAATGTATTTCATAAGAAAATTACAAAAACATATGGAAACTTAGAGAAAAAACCTCAGTTTCATCATGAGGAAAACAAAATTCAAGTCAAACAAAGTCAAACAAGGAGAAACCCTCAGTTCCATCACAAAGTAAACACCAATCCAAACATCAAACACAGTCAACAACAAATGACAAGAAACATGAACACCTCCCCTATTTTCAATAACAAAATGTAGAACAAGCAAGGGAAGAACAAGAACACCAAAAGTAAATTAGAGATTACCAACCCTTGATTCAACAAATCTTAAGAGACCAAGAAAAGAGACAAAAATGTCAGAGACTTATCAATGAAGAAAATGACCTTTGTGCTAAGCTAAGGAAACTTAGGACTCATGACCCTTTGGATCATATAATCAGCACATACCATAACAATCAAATGTCTCCACAAGAATAACTATCAACACATAGCACAAAACCAACCACCATTTGCGATGTTATGCTCCCTAAAGAAAGAGAGAAAAATAATCTTTCAGTCTCACCTCTTCTTGATTGGATCTTGCCACGTGAGTAGGAGTGACAGGTATACTACCTTTAGTAAATATGGTAGTTCATATATCATGCCAGTCTATGACTCACCCACAAAATCATCTAGGTCACATTTTAAATGATATAGAAATAGGATTATAAAATGAATATTTTTTATCCTTCACCAATTGGACCAATGCCTACTCCATTGGGCAACAGAGTCATAGAATGCAAGACAAAAGGAGATACATTTCCAAAGCATCTACAAAACTAGATATGCATTCACACACAGATCATAGATAACATTACATATAATGGAGATACTTATTAATCTAAAACAAAACTATAATAACCCATATGGAATGAAGAAGAAACAATTAAAAAAGCCTTACATTGTATAGATGTTATCACACATACATCAAATCCTCATTAAATTTATACCGGTAAATGTGGAAAAGAAAATACATAGCTACAACTATACATTCCCTTGAATCATTAAAAACTACCTTGGAGACATACCATTAGATGTAAATGCACATTGTAAACCTTTCCTCTAATTTACAAGATGTACTTTTTCCTTTTGCAAATCAAACTAGCAATGTTTGATGCTCTAGATCCACTTGAAGCACCTATAGGTCCAAACCTGACTTAATGATCAACCCCTTGAATGATTAAAAAGAGTTGTATTTATAACTAGATTTCATTTTCACTCCCTAGGGCATTTTGGTAGGAATTTGAGGAACTACTACATCTCCAAAGCATTGAATGCACACCCATAAAATCTAATGAAATATGCCTTGATTCATGTGCAAGTCAAGAAAGGGGGCTTGAAAATGTCTTCCCACTCAAAATGGGTAGTTGCAAGAGTTAAAACGATCATTAATAGCATTATGGGAAGTTGTTGGTACTTTTTGGAACTTTTTGTAGAGATACAATGCATTATAGGATATGTGGGAAGGAGGAGGTCCTATAGGAGATCAAAATCCTACAAAAAATAAAGGACATCATGTAGGAGGTCAAAATCCTGCAAAAAATAAAGGACATCCTACTAGAGGTTGAAATCCTTGAAAAAACAAAGGACATCTGGTAGCAAGTCGAAATCCTACAAAAAACAAAGCACATCCTACAGGAGGTTAAAATCTTGTAGTGGAGGAAATTAGGAAGAATAGGATGTGTAGTAGCAGGGTAAAGTGTCACATCTTGTAGCAGGGTGAAATCCCACAAATCACAAAAAACATTAAAAAATGACAAGTGAACTGCCCAACTTAGAAAATTTATGGATCCTTGGAATGTTGAACATATGAGGAAGACTATGGAGATGACCAAAAACACATCCAAGGTAAGAATGGGAAAAAATGAGGAAATATTCAGAACTAGACATGGGAGGAAGGAGGAGGTCCTGTAGCTGGGTGAAATCTTGCAAAACATAGAAAATGCTAGATAAAAACAAAGGAAAAACCCTTTGAACTTAGAATAATATTGGATTTTTCAATTATCAACACATGTATAGGATCATGAGGGAAGGTAAAAGGTAAAACTAAGGAAAAATTCATCAAATAAGCAAGGGCTTAGGTGGATATGGAAAATTTCAAATTGGGTCCCAACATTGGCTTTGGCTGGCGACGTGTGTCTCTCATAGGCACAATGAGAATCTAGAAGAATTCTCTGGGAGAAAACCACAAAAAAGGAATAAAAAACAAGGGACCAAGACAATCACACTTCACCATGACAAACAAGGTTCACAATTGCACAAAGAAAAAGACACAAAAGGAAAGTGTACAAGTCAAAATGCCTCATTACTTAGGAAAAGTAATGCTTGAGATGTTGACCATGAACTAGTAGCTCCATGAATTCTCTAGTAAAATTCTAGAGATGGTAAAGATTATGACCATACCCCTCCACAACTTCATATGGACCAAGCCATAAAGGATTAAACTTCCCATATTTTCCTTTGTCCTCTAATCTAGCATTCCACATGATAACCGTATCTCCAACTTGGAAGTTTCTTTGAAATGCTCTCTTATCAAACAAATGCTTCATTGTTTGCTTCTATGATAAGACCTTATCATATGTAGATCTCCTACTTTCATTTAGCTCTATCAACTCTAATACTCTTCAAGAGACTACACCACCTTATTCTTCTTCAATGTCATGCGGCAACCTATACACTAGTAATTCTAGGTTGATTTTCATTTTAGCTTCCACTCCATATACAAGTTCAAATGGACTCTTACTAGTAGCATGTTTGTAGGTTACCTTATCAACCCATACTACACACTTCAATTTATCATCCCACCTTTTCTTGTTCACATCCATAGTTCTTCTTATAATATTTATAAGGTTTTATTGCTAGATTTAGCTTGTCCATTGCTTTGGGGATGATAAGGAGATGAGTGGATCAAATTAATCCCATATTTAGAACAAATATTTGGGATATCTTAGGATCTGAACAACATAGAATTATCGGTAATAATCCTTGCAGGCACACCAAAACTAGTTATCATGTTGCCCATTAAGATATCTACTATCACCTTAGATGTAGCATTATAGATTGACACTACCTCAACCCACTTGGTGAAGTAATCAGTTACTACAAGGATCCATTTGTATCCGTTACTAGATTTCTCTTAAATTTATCCTATAAAGTCAATTCCCCACTACTGAAAATGAGATTCAACTATAACTATCATGAGGGGAAGGGCACCTAAAAACTTTAGCTTACTTGAAAATCTTTGACATTCATCACATTTCCTTATTATTTCAGCAACATACTTAAACAATGTTGGCCACCAATATCATGCCCTAAGGATCTTGTATGCGGTGGTCTTAATCTTGTAGTGTCCTCCACAAACACCTTGATGACACTCATTAATCACTCTTTCAAATTGTTCTTGATCTAAAATTTGAGTATTATCCCATCATGATTTCTCCACATTAAATCATTTTGTATCAACACATACCTTTGAGACTAAAATTTGAGTTTTGTTTGCTAAATTTCGTTCATTTCAAGAGGACAACACATATTTTCTAAATAAAACATGACATCCTTATACCATGGGTTGTATTTCAAAGGACAAGGGCTGACAACAAAATGGAACTTGTCTCATTCACCTCTGTTGCATCTAGATTGCCATTTGCCATTAGTTTGGCCATGCCTTGCCCTTTAACCAACTTGGTAACTTGCACCTCCATGTCATATTCTTAGATTTTATTGATCCATCTACATCTTTTACCTAAGGCTTCTTGCTGAATGAATATGTCCTTCACTACTATATGTGACACATAAGAAATAATTTTTACACCCACAAGATATGATCTAAAATTATTAACAACCTTAACAAGGGCATAGGCATATTTTTCCATGATTGAATACTTCATTTTTGCATCTTGTAAGGACTTACTAAATAATGTAATAGGATGCTCATGTACATCCTTGTTTTTTGAAGTAGGATAACAACAATGATATAAAATAAAGTGAAGGAGAAAAACTACAAAGATTTGGAATAATTTGGACTTACCAATATTGGTGCATCCTTAAGGGATCACTTTATCTCCACAAATGATTTAGCCAATTCCTTGCTCCATGTGACTAATTTTCCTTTCTTTAGCATCTTGGATAAGGCTTTAGTCTTCTTAGCAAAGGTGGGGACAAACCTTCTAAAAATGTTTATTTTCCCAAAGAAAGATTGGACACCTTTGATTGATTTAGGTTGAGAAATGAGGTCAATTGCTTTTACTCTTTCTAGATCTATCCTCACCCCATCTTTTGATACAACGTGTCCCAATGGTTTACCTCTTCAACTCCAAACATACATTTTTTGGGATTCAAAGAAATCCCATACTCAAGGCATCTCTCAAATATCATTTCTAGATGCTTGCAGTGATCTTTCCTTTATTTGGAAAATACAATCAAATCACCTTGGTTTACTATAATGATCTCATCAATTAGACCTGCAAAGGTAACATCCATTGCCCCTTGAAATGTTGAACCCACATTTTTCAAACCAAATGGCATTCTCACATAAACATAGGTGCCCCAAGGAGTAGTAAATGTTGTCTTATGTTGCTCTGACTCCTTGACCACCACTTGGTTGTACCCTAAGAATCCATCCATTATGGACATCAGTTCTGATCCTATTATCTTTTGTAGAAAATGGTCCATGATTGTGAGAGGGCAATTGTCCTTAAGAGACTTGATGTTCAAATTCCAAAAATCCACACACAACCTTATCTCTCCATTCTTATTTCTTATGGGAACTATGTTAGATACCCACTCTAAATGTTGAATAGGCTTGATTATACCTCCCTACATCAACTTCATTAATTATTTTTGCAATTGAGGAGCATGAGCAGGATTGATTGGTCTTTTTTTCTGTCTAAACATTTTTTCATCCGGTTGGAGGGGAATGGTGTACTAAAATAAGTCCTCCATATAAGCTCTAAGCTCATCATAAGACCATGCAAAACATTTCATGAACCTTCTCAATAATGCAATTAGCATTTGATTCTTATTTTATTTTAGCCTCTTACCAATGTAGATCATCCTAGGTGTTTCTCCAACTCCTAGGTTCACACCTTCAATATTATCTTCTTTAATTGGCTTGCCTTTACTCTTGTAGCAATCTACATTATCAAACATTCTTTCCAGTGCTACAATCCCTTTATGAATAGTATTAGTTTTCAATTGAACTATCTCATTTCCAAACAAAGTTTCTTTACCATCCTCAATTTCAACCATAGGCTACCAATCAATTAGTTGGTTATCAAATTCATAAATACAGTTCAAGAATCTATATATCTAGTGACTATCATCAAACACTTTCCAGCTATAAATATTATCAACTATAGTGGGCCTTGTAAGAACTTCCACACTATACTGACAATGAGAAGAAAATGACTGTAAACCAAACCTTGATGTTACAATTTCTAAAGAATTAGCTTCTAGATTTTCTAACCTCTCTATCCATTCAATGTCAACTACATCAAATAAATCCAAGGTGTCCCAAACTACATTTCTATATGTCTTAAATCTCTTGTCTTTGGATGCATAAACACCTTTGACTTATTGCACAACTAACTATGAATCTCCCTAGATTTTCAAGCACTTGATTCCATGCCTATGAGTGATGTTTAAGCCAAGTATGAGAGCTTCATACTCAACAATATTATTTATGCACAAAAAGTGATCTTGAAAGGAAACCTGGAGAGTTCCCCACTAGGAGAAATTAGGACTACACCTGCACCTGAACCATTTATAGAACATGGACCATCAAAGAACATGGTCCACAAATTATTTGTATCATGCTCAAGATTAGGAATGAGAGGAGGATCAATGATCTCAGGATATTTCTCATCATAGAATCCAATAAAATGGTTGACATCAATATCAAAAAAATTAACTTCCTAAGTAGTCTTGTAGCAGTCTTCAATAATATCCATCATCTTCCTTCTTTGTGTAGTTTTCCTTCTTATCCATACAATGGGATTGTAGCATATGATAAATCCATTTGGATACTACCTCCCATAGATACTTCCCACATCCCAGATAATAACATACCCCACTTGGCAGGACAATCCAAAATGATTATGTCCATTATAAATGACGTATTTGGGTATGCAACAAGATGAACTTCAACATTGTTTACAACTCCAATTACATTCACTTCTCTAGAATCCATGGTAAAGCATTTTCCATTCAACTTGGACACTTGTAAACCTAAATAATTCATGACTTGAAGTGGCATGACATTACTATAAGCCCCAGAGTCTAACATGTAATTGTGTAATGTCCATCCATTAATGATTAGGGTTATTTAAAAGGAATTGACACTTAATTAGCTATTGACTAGGGATGATCTT
The DNA here is from genome assembly GCA_027924645.1 of Cunninghamia lanceolata. NCBI lineage: Eukaryota > Viridiplantae > Streptophyta > Pinopsida > Cupressales > Cupressaceae > Cunninghamia > Cunninghamia lanceolata. The sequence goes on from BSBN01000568.1 coordinate 4,069,446, forward strand.
AGGTAAACTTCTATAGTCTCTTCATTATTATTTTCCTCTTAAACACCATTTAGAAAAATATTGGGTTGATCTGGTGCATTTGCAATAGTGATGCAAGATAAGACCCTCTCCCTATGCTTAGAAATTCTAAGGACTTCCCCTACTAGTACTAAAATCTTAATTTGGCTTATGATTTGTGCAGCATCAATAGGGCTATAACTAGGAAGGAGTGTACTATATGGAATAGTCACATCATTTGTACTAGGAAGGAAAGGTATGATGGGGCCAAAGGAAGTAACATCCTTACCTTTTGGTTCTTTCTTTTTTCTTTGTCTTTCTCTTGTCCCTTCAACATCTGAGGTTGATCTTACTTGACTTTATGATTTGGATTACTCATTGATGGGATAGTTGTAGCACTTGATAGCGTAGCATGCTCTTGAGCTTTAGGAACATATTTCATCCTTGGTTCCTATTGTTGCACTGTAATTTTCTTCTTTTCTACCATCTTCTTGGTATTATTGTTGTCTCTTGTTTTACTGTTTACCCTCTACTTTTCTTTTTCCATGTTTGCATCAACTTTATTTGGTTTAGCAACAAATTACCTTATGTAGGTACTTGCCTATTTATCATTTGGTATCCACCTTGGACCTACATGATATTTGCATTTATGAGGACCTTTATATCTTCATATGATGGTTTGGATCACTTGTATCCTTGATGCATGAGCTCCCTCAAATGTTCAAAGTCATGAGTAGGTAGCTTAAACTATTGTGGACCTGCACTAGGATCATTTTGGAAGATATGATCATACCTATCATAGTTGTCATAACCATTATTTTCATCCATTGGTTCATATTCCTTTGTATCCAACTGATTAATATCTTCTTCATAATATTCAAAATTACCCTCTTCATTAGGAAATTCCTCCTCTTTTCTCATCGAATGGGCCATTGCATAATTTAAGGGATCATGGGGTTGAAAACTTGGAATTTGACATGATCTTTCCCTAATAGATTTGGAGTTTCCCTTTCTTGCCGCTTGAAACTTACTTGTTTGGGGGCCACCTGTCTATCATTTTGTTGTGGCCTCTTAGACCAATCAGTGTTTTAGGGCCTATTATGTAACTTTGTCCTTTATTGAAGTGTGTTGTTGCATCCTGAGGTGGCAGTCCCTTTTCATTTTTTGCTATTGTGTATGATAGGTATTTCATTGCACCCATCAATCTAAAGGCTTACTTGGGATTTCTCTGTCTGACTAAGAGATCCTTACATCTAATCTTTTAATATATTTACCTAATGCTCTCATGTTGTTTTCAATGTTTATGGGTATAGCATAAGCCTCCCTCAAAGTTTGAGGATTTTTATCTTGTAGACAATATACAATCTTGGAATGAAATACACCACAATAGAGGACTAGGCACATTGATTCATTTGGTCTAAGGTTTGGTGGCACCTTCCTCATAGTCATAATGAACTTGTTGTTGAAGTCCACCACTATTTCATTTACTCCCTTTATAATGGATGTAAGTTCATGTATAGCAAATTTAGGATCTATTCTATCCCCATACCGAAGTCTGAAAACTCTCATGAACTCCTCCTAGGAATCAACACTATTATATTAGAGACTTTTGTACCATTCTCCAGAAATCTCTTCTAATGAATGCACAAAAATTTCATCATCGTGTCCTCATGATCTATCTCATACTCATTAGTGACATTGATGAAATGTCTCAAATATTCTTCTCCAATAAGTACATTGTTACCTTGAAATCTAGGCATCTTCCCTCTTATCTCTCATTTAGAATTGCATTAGGGAAGTCTAGGATATGAAAGAAATCCAATTGTTTATACCTCTTAGATCCCAAAGGCTACCTTACTGGAGGGAACCTCTAAGCCTTGGTAGGTCTAGGATTCTGCACATTACTGTAGCATCATAAATTATGCTCGCACACAATTTCATGCTCTACTTGGCACTCACTTTAGCATTCCCTTCTCTTTAACCTCTATGTTGACCTCTTCATACTTACCTAGACCCAAAACTACAAAAGTTTCCTAATCCTAGCAATATCCCAAGCAATATTGACCTTTTAAGACTTGAATTTGCTTGGACTAGAGCGCTAGGTGTGGAGGTCTACACCAAGCATTGGCATCCTGATAGCATCTTCCAGTTTGTCAACTCATTTTAGAAGGTGTGTTTTTACTTGCATGGAATTCCATCTTTTTCTGCATGCCTATCTGTGCCCAAATGGCTCTTTGCCCATCTTTTTAACTCCATTCCTCTTCTATAAAAACCCTCTCACTTTACCTTTCAAATCATCATGAATTCTTATAGCAAAGCTCTGCCAAATTGTTTACTCAAGCTCACACTACTTCCACCATTATATTTGCATGTTAGCTATTTATTGTAGGTTATCAATCTCATATGATTGAGTCTAATCTATATTACATACTTCCACGTGATCGCCATCCTCGAAGATTAGAACCCTCTTGTTCTCTAACATGATAGCCATTTGGCAAAGCTCTTGTAACCATCCCTTGCAAATTTCTTTCATCTCATTTAGATTAATATTAGTCTTTTAATGATTTGGAGTATTTATTATTTATCTCAATATATATATTATTTGTCATTGATTGCCACATTCTACACACACATACAATACAATAGCACACACTATTTATTATTTATATTCATCTGGCTTTCGTTGAGATGGAAATACCAAAAATGAGATTTGACTAAAGAAAACCTCTATACAACCCAACCCTCTTTCTCTATTCTTGTAGGTTGAAGATTAGATAGAGGAAGGATAGAAAACACACAAGTGTTTGCACATTTCTCTCTTTCTTTTTATTGTTTTATCATTTCTAATCCATTTTTATAATAATTATCTTTCATACCCTAATGTTCATCTTTATTGCCAATAGGATTCACTAAAATTTATGCACAATCCATACCCATACGGATTGTGGATTTCATGGGCCATGTAGACTAAAATGCCTAGCATAGATGTCTACACCAAGCACTAGTGTCCCTGGCAGTGGGTTCCCTACTTTGGTGCTAGGTTCCTTATTTTTGGTTATTTCATTTTCAACACTGATTTCTATGAATTTTGCTCTTTGTGCCTGTTTACTCTCCTATTTTTTGTTGCACTTAGTTAGCTTCATTAGTTTAGATAGTTCATTTAGCACTTCAATTACAACAAAAGAATCTATCTCGGATCATCTCTCTCTTTCGAAAGGACAGTAGTGGGATATATATCTTCATTGGATGGGATTCTAATGTTTGATAGAAGTTTGCTCTAATTAGCAATAGTTTAGTGAGAAGTAAATTTTCTATCTCACATGTTGGTGAACCTGACATAATTTAAACATTTGCAAAATATTTTCAAACAAAACAAATAAATTGAATACCTCCTTTAAAATAGAAATATCTTCAACTTCCTCTATTCGTTAAATATGTGAGTGCTTGTGTGTTGTGAAGCTTGTATTAATTTATGAGCTTTACGACTTGGTGCTCTAACTCTAAATTTCTTGTTCGCAGAAGTTGGAGATTACACATGGCTTCTCATGTTCCTGGTAGCTCTGACACCACACAATTGGACATTAACATCTTCAACTTCTTGATGGCTAATTCTAGAGTATAGATTTCTACTGTCTTGCACTCTCACACCGGTCCTCTCACTAGACTAAATGACTTCATAGATCCTTCTGGTATAGATACGTCTATCTCTAGAGTACATCTAGCCCAACTACAATCATTAGACATCCAGATGGATAAATTTCATGACTTTTTGGGTATTGAGCACCTAGCCGGTGAAATTGTACGTCTAGTGGAAAATCTTATAAAGTTTTAAACACTGACCCGCAAGGTGTGGATTTCCTTTGTAGCGTAGCTCACATAGTGAATAGAAATGTTCATTCATTAGCTAGCTACATAGAAACACTTAATAAGTCATGATTGAATGGCTCTCAAGCTCAAATTTTGATGCCTATGTCGACCTCCTCTCTTTCTACTTTCACTTCTTCTCATATTTCAACAACCGCTACACAAATGAACAATGCTAACACTACTTCTATGGGATTGAGTGGGAACTTGATACATTAGTATGGCTTTGTTCCCCTGAATACTTCCTCATCATTTACCTTCTTAGGCACCAACCCCAGAGTTCCTCAACCACTACCTATCACCTCGCAATCCAATGCTCAAAACCAAAATACCCAAACATAATCCAACAACATTATAGACCTGTCATTAACCAAATATTACAAAATGTCAATACCTTACAACAATAGTTAGCCAGCATATCCACTTCCACATCTCAACCTTCTATTCCTTCTTATTATACAAATAACCCATTATCACTAGCTACTCTACGCACACCTTTTTCATCAAACTTCAAGGCACTGTTTCTTGAGAAATATAATGGTAAGAGAGACCCATAAAACCATGTGTCTACATTTACATCTATCTGTAGAAATTTCCTCTTCAATGATTTTATTCTCCCAAAACTCTTCCCTGAATCCCTCAAGAACACGGCATTGGACTGGATTTGTTCTCTCCTTGATCATTCAAGCACTTCCAACAACTGGTTAATCAAATTTTCCAACATTTTCAAGCTAACATTGACCTCAAGTCAGATTGACTAATCTCATCCACTGCAAGCAAACTACAAATGAGAAATTGATTGACTTCATTGGTTGGTATCAGGTTCTCTTCTCGTAGATACCTTATGCTCTTTTTGACTCTGACATGTAGTGGGTTTTCATCAGAAACCTACAACTGTAGATTAGAGATAAGATTCTGCTAATGTGTTCCTAGTCGTTTATGCATCTTTGCATAGCACTCCATGATTACCAGTAGTCAGTAAGTTAGTATGAGGGCTCCTAATTATAGAATCCCACTGGGTAATCAGATGCTAGGTCTTCCTTTAAGTACAATAAAATTAAAAAATTTATCAAAATAAATACTAATAACAATAACAATAATGCAATAGTCACAACACCTAATAATAGTGCTATGACCCTCTCTTCACAAGTAAAACTAAGGACTTGATAGTTTACCCTACTCTTTGAATCCCTTTATTCTATCATGCAGCAACTGTTAAACAACAACCTCATCCATCTTCCACCTATTCACCCCGTTGATACTTCCAAACCCCTACCACCTTTGTATGACTTGAAGGCCCTTTTCTAGTTCCACAGAGTAGGTAAACATGATACTAAAAGATGCATGATATAATTATAAAAAATATAGTCTCAAGCACAATGTGCAAGACCTCATTGATTAGAATGTTATCCAGGTCTCCAAAGTGAACAATAAAGGGAATAATTTAGTCACTCCACCAAACCAAAACCTTTATATCTAAACAAATCCCTTGCCTAATCATTCTACAAACCTCATTAAGCTTCCTTCTGACACGGTGATTACTCCAGAGCTTGTTGACGAGCCTTCTTCCTATCTCTCTCGGATGATGGCTATGGTGGATGACCACCATCAACCTAGTCAACCACGTGTTTCCCCTGAGCCTATCATCTCCTTTTCACCTGCCAATGTGCTAGCACACATTTATGATGGACCCTTCTATATCTCTGCCATGCTCGACAAAAGTCCCGTTAAGGGCATACTAGTCGACCATGTGTGCATCATAAATGTGATTACTGAGGAGCTCCTTTACATACATGAGTTGTATTAGGATTAGTACAATAAATCATAAAATTGGATACATGCACATGATGGGTCCTCTTGTTTTACCATGGGTTTGCTTACCCTACATGTTTGGGTCAGACCTAAGGCCCTGGACTTTACCTTTTCTGTGATCCCAACATCTAACCAATTTCATGTGAAATTGGGTCATCCATGGGTCATTTCCATGAGAGCAGTCCCTTCAATAGTCCACAAGTATTTGAAGTTCCTGAATGAAGGCTAGGTGCACACTATCTACCATAGTGGATTCAAGCCCCTCACCTTTTGAGGAAACTTCTCCTTAGACTACTTTTGGCCAACAAAAACCAAGCCAATGAAGCCTCATTACAACTTCTTGTTCCTTTCGTACCAAAAATTTAGAGTGAACCATATAGTCCAGTTGTTTGTTGGTACCTCTTCATCATCTACATCGACTGCTACCCCTTCTGCGCCTTTGTTGTCGGAGGTTGCTCCTATTTCTCCCACTGTCTCTACAATAGGAAGAGGAAAGCAACCCACATAAAGTGGGCCTCCCATCCCCTGTGCTTTAGGAACATACTCTATAGTTCCACCTCTTGTGTCTTACACGAGACCTTGAGGACCTCTGTGAGTACATCCTAGAGAACCTCAAGTACTTGGGACCTCTCAGTCTCTGTTCACCAATTTAATTCCTCCTACTTCTTCGGCAACATGATGAAACTTTCTGCCACTGAGAGCTCCTCCCCCTTCCCCTCCAATAGTTTCCTAACCTCCAGTGGTTGCTCCTATTCCTCCTACCCCTATAGTGGAAAGAGGAAAGCTACATGTGTCATGGAACCCTCTCCCTTCACCTGTGGTGGCTCAATCCTTAGAGGTTATGTTGGTCTCCCCATGTATCCTTGTGAACATGGATGACCCAGAACCCATGTTGGAAGACCCTCTGGCTTCCTCAACAGAGTCTCAAGCTCACTCTCGATGGAATCAACAGGTGAAATATCACCTGCATCATCATTGTGTCATAACCTATGGATGCATTACTGAAGTGCAACCTCCTGATGACTATCCTTTTCCCATGTAGCCACCTATGGATCCCTCAACTCCTTAACCCCCTTATCTTGTTAATCTCCCACCTCTTTCTCTACCATCTTTGACTCTTCCTTCACCATCGTAGCCTGATGTCAGCAATTCTCCCAACACCACTTTGTTAGAGTTAGCTCCCATCCTATATACCCAGCATCAGGTGTTCCCTGATGTCTTGCATCTCACTACCATTGACATGTACATTCCACTCTCTCTACCTAAGTGTAAGCTAGAGAAATACCCACATCACCTTTTCACAAGCCAAAGTGTATGCCACCCTCACTACCACCGAGTCCTTTAGTTTCTGGTCTACCAGTTATGGAGACCTCATCTCCACCTGTGGCCACTAGTGCTCAGGATCCCACTGTCAATACTAAGTAGCCATCGATTATCATATATTTTGATACAACCATTGCTCATGATCTCACTGTAAGTACTAAGATAGAATACGTATTTGAGTACTTAGGAGAGATAAAATCGTTGTCTACGATCTTCACATGATCGATTGACCTCACCTTTGGTGAGTTACGTGAATATCCTCCCTTGGGTGTTGATCCTCCATGTGATGAGCTAGGTGTTGTGCCCAACACTACCCTTAATGTGGTCCCTCTCATAGCCCATCCTTCATCCCTTTATGATGAGCAAGATTGGGAGGTAGATGACCTGCTTCAGCCCAATCCTTGAAGGTAGTCCCTTTGTGCATCTATTTTTATATGTGTTTTCCCAGGTGTGTTTTGTAATCCCTACGTGAGCATGACATGTATGAGTGGTTGTTAGTCCTCCTTGGATGACCCTTGATGCCCTTGTAGGAACCTAGATACAGGGGGAATGAAAAATTTGTGTCATTCTTTTATCTGTATCTACCTTCTTCTATGTGTTGTACTTGATATTTCATACATATTTTAGGGATGATGCAAAGTGTTGGATGATTTAGCATCCTTCAATGTTGACCCAAAATTTTCATTTGCCTTCATGTGCTTTTCCTCCTTTGTATTCGTAGTTCTATGCATTTGGAGGATGATGACAATTACAAAAATTAATTGCAAATAATTGATAAGATCAATTACAAATATTGTCCTACACAGATCAGACTATACATTATACTGACTCCAACACGCGTAGATCCCTTTGTATTGTTATTTTCAAATTTTCTTGTCTTATGTGACACCTTTTTGCATTGGTCGGCATCATGCCATGCTTACACAAGACTTTGTGTATCATGCCTACAACATTGCCTTGGTTGTCCTTCCTTGGGGGCAACTCCTTCATGACGTAGCTCTTTGGAACATATCTTTTAGGCATATGATTCCTAAAATCTCTTGTGCCTTGTTGTCCTCCTTTTACCTTAAAGATAATTGCTACTTCATGATGTATTCAATTATTTTAAGGTGGGGGCATACATTTTCTATCTACTACACCTTATCACACACCACACTAATGGTATTCTCCCTGCAACATTTGGTGTAGCACTTGTGGTCCATACCACCTTTATCAAAGTTACCTAATAAACAATGGATTTTGCTAGTCCTATAATTTCTAATACTGCCTAACATGTAACTCACCTAGTAGAGTGATGCTAGCCTATGATTTTACATTTTCTACCACTCAACACTTCTCATAAGCCACCTAGAAAACAATGGATTTTGCTAGCCCTAGTGACATATAAGTTTTTTGATATGATTCCTAGCAAACAACAGATTTTGCTAGCCCTAGAATCATACCTCTCTTTTGTTTTTACCTTTCCATGTGTTTTCATGTTTTTATTTAGATTAGTTCACATTAGACTATATTATTTTCCAACCATAAGTGTTTTAGCAAATGATATTTAGTCTAATCCTCCTTAGCATTAGTTATATATATTTATGTATACATGTGATTCTAAAATTTTTGTTATGTGCATATTTTTTGACCTAACATTGTGGTTTTGCATAATCCTAAGGTTGAGGGCTTCTTACCTTCACTTAGTGACATTTTGCTTCCTTCACACAATATTTGGGTAAAAAATTTCTTTCATTTTATTTCTTTTCTATACTTTAGCTTGCATATGCATGTAATAGCATATGCTTGCTAAAGTGGGGGCTAAATGTAGCATCATAAATTATGCTCACACATTATTTCACATTCTACTTGGCACCCGCTTTAACATTCTATTCTCTTTAACCTTTGTGTTGACCTCTTTCTACTTACCTAAACCCCAAACTGTAAAAGTGCCCTAATCTTAGCAATATCCCAAGCAATCTTGACCTTTTAAGACTTGAAGTTGCCCAAACTAGAGTGCTAGGCGTGGACGTCTGCACCAAGTGTTGGTGTCTTGATAGCATCTTCTAGCTAGTCAACTCATTTTAAAAGGTGTGTTTTTTCTTGTGTGGCATTTTGTCTTTTTTGCATGCCTATCCACACCCAATGACTCTTTGCCCAATTTTTTTATCTCTATTCCTCTTCTATAAAATCTTCTCACTTTTCTTTTCAAATCATCATGAATTCTTATAGCAAAGCTCTGCCAAATTGTTTACTCAAGCTCACACTACTTGCACCATTATATTTGCATGTTATCTATTTATTGCAAGTTATCAATCTCATGTGATTGACTTTAATCTCTATTGCATACTCACATGTGATCACCATCCATGAAGAATAGAACCCTCTTGTTCTCCGATGTGATAGCCATCCAAAAAACTCTTGTAACCATACCTTGCACATTTATTTCATCTCATTTAGATTAATCTTAGTCTTTGTGATTTGAAGTATTTGTTATTTATCTCTCTCTCTCTCTATATATATATATATATATATATTGTCACTACTCACTGCTATTCTACACACACATAGAATACAAGAGCACATAATATTTATTATCTATATTCTTTTGGTTGTCATTGAGGCAGAAATACCAAAAACAGGGTTTGATTAAGGCAAACCTCTATATAGCCCAACCCTCTTTCTTTCTTCTTGCAGGTTAAAGATCAGATAGAGGAGGGAGAGAAAATGCATGAGTGTTTGCACATTTCTCTCTTTCCTTTTGTTGTTTTATCATTTCCAATCCATTTCTGATAATAATCATCTTTCATACCCTAATGTTTGTCTTTATTTCCAACAAGATTCAGTACAATTCGTGTACAAGCTATACACATACAGACTGTGGATTTTGTGGTCCATGCAGACTACAGTGCCCAATGCAAACATTCATGCTAAGTGCTGGTGTCCTTTGCAATGGGTTCCCTACTTTCATGTTAGGTTCCTTAATTCTAGTTATTTCATTTTCTGCACTAGTTTTTGTGAATTCTACTCTTTGTGCCTATTTACTTTCCTATTTTCTATCACACTTAGTTAGCTTCATTAGTTTATATAGTTCATTTAGTGCTTCAATTACAACAAAAGAATCTAACCTGGATCATCTTACTCTTTCGAAAGAACAATAGTGAGATATACATCTTTGTTTGTTGGGATTCTAATGTTTGATAGAAGTTTTCTCTAATTAGTAGTAGTTTAGTTAGAAGTAAATTTTCCATCTCATAATTACGAAACTATTGGTTGGGCTATTGTTGATGTGGAATTTGATTATGGACATGATGCATATGGTTTTGATTCCTATTTTATTTGTTTAGAGGAGGATGATCGTAATGTTGATTTATATTTTATTATTGGGCTACTTCAGCCTGAGCTTGTACCTGTTGAGCAAGTTGAGCTTGCTACAATTCAATTTCTACTTGGATTTCTTGTCTCCTTTATCTAATATGATCTAGTGGTTCTAACTCCTCATAAAGAGTTCTTTCCCTTAATTTAGCATCTGAATGTGTTGGCTGATTAGCATCATGAAAAGATGTATCGTGTTTATTTCTTTGTGATATATTAAGTGAAGTAGGATGCCAACCAACATGATGTGTTCCTAGATTTTGATTTGGTGTGCTGAAGGTTCACATGTTTGCCTCTCAAGATCTATACCTACTTCCCCTACCATTAACATTTTCATTTCTTTAAACTTCATATTCATTTCTATTCATTCTTCTATTTTTCCTAAGTATGCTATCAAAAAAATATTTTGATATATACTGGTATTGCTTTCTCAAGTCTAGAAATGTGTCATTTCTTTCATATGTTCCTACTTGATCTTTAGCATTTAGTCTAGAGGATTTGTTGGAAGAGTACAGGGCAACCAACAGAACCTACCCTAGGTTACCACAAGGAGCATGTAGAGGATAGAGCCGACACATAAAGAGGTATTTTGGGAAAGGACATGCCTCTATGTGGATATATAGGATATACATGTAGGTAATGTAAAGCAAGAGTGTGTAAAAGAGTATGAGAGTGAAATAGATATGTATAAGGCAGAGACTTAGACATGCCAGAACAAATGTATATGTACCAATTGATGATGAATATATAAAAGAGATATAAGGGTTCTGATATGTGTATGTGTCTTATGAATGCTTTACTTGACTTAGATTGTACCGCATAACTTATTTCCTTAATGTTTATCTTTGATTCTCTCACTGTATGGCTAGGGTATAAACTTGACTTTAAAGACTTGACTGAGGACCAGATCTCCAGACTAGTTTACTTCCCATTTCTTGCCAACATTTGGTTCTGTTGCTTGGACCCTAGAAAAGGATAGTGAAGAAAAAAGAGGATAAATAGTAAAAAGGAAAACTATGGCATAGCGCAAAGTAAGGAAACTAAAGCGATAAGAAATTTTTTATGATCTAAGGAAGCCTTTGAATTCTCTTAAGTTCCTACCCTTGTGAGAGCGGAGAAGGCACTTAAGGGGATGACAAATCGAATAGGGGGAGGATCTGAAAAGATCATTGAAAAGATGTAACTCTTCAAGATGAGCCAACTATGGGATACATAAGGATTAATAAGATTCCAAATCAAAACACCCCTGGAAAAAAGGGGATAAAAAAACTAAGAGAGATTAGTGAAATTATACTAACCAAAATGGAGATAAGCAGAGAGGAGAGACAAAAACAAACCCAGGAACATTTGAAAGGTACTGCAGAATGATGGAGAAGGCATAAGAGGCAAGTATAAAACATGAAAGAGAAATTATGGAAGAAAAGAATTAGTTGGATGAGCATGCCAATGAGGGTACTATTGAGCGTGTCAAGGTAGGTGTTGCATGAGAAAAGGATATAAAGAGAAAAGAAAGGATGGATGAAACAATGATAGAGGCTACTACAAATTTGATACAAAGAGATATAGAGAATCTTGAGCCTATAACAATGCATATTGACATGGCTACAAAGCTTCTAAAAAGTATAGGAGAAATAATTGATGCATATGATCAGTTAAGAAGCTTGTGGAGGGAAGAACATAATCAAACCCTAGCCCTACTGCAAATATATAAAACTCTAGAATTTCAACCTAATTTTGCTAATATTCAAAATAGAGTTGACAAATAATGGGAAGAATTACTAAATCCTCTACGTAACCTCCAGCCCTTTAATTTGGATGTGGATTACCTAGACCACATGGTAAATCAAAGTATAATGAAGATTAGAGAAGATGTAGTATATAAAGAGATTAGTTCTGGAAGTATATGACAAAATAGTGAAAAGTCACCTACAAAAAACATAATGTCATTTATAAATGAAAAAGTATCCTCGAGAATGAAAAGGCAATTTGAAGAGACACACCCCCTCGACTAGAAGTCACTTCGAGTGCCTTATAAAGCAAGAAGAATTTTAAGAAAGGATCAAGTTGACAGTGAGAAAGAGAGAGAAGAAGAGATTAAAAAGATTTTGAGGAAATATTGGGAAAAGAGTATTTTGACATAAAATTGTGAAGAGATAAAGGATGGGAACATAAAACCCTAATACAGACACCAAAACCTAAGGAGAAAAGAAAGAAACAAAACCAACACAAGACACTAGAGGTTCCAAAAATATAGAAGAAAGGAAAGATGGATGCCCTAATTAAGTTACCAATATTTGAAAAAGACACAAGTGAAGCAACAGAGCACATTTTTGTTCTAGAATCAATTTGGAGTTGGAATGATATAACCAAGGATGAAACTAGAATTTTTGACTTTATTGGGACATTGTGAAATGATGCTTTAAAATGGTACAGAAAGGCATGCCTTAGACATGAGAAAACATGGGATAAATCTAAAAAGGAGTTCTTGGAAAATTTTGAAACTTCAGAGATACGTACTGAAGGATAAGAAAAATGAGAGAATTAATATAGAAAGATGGAGAAGCTATAAAGGAATTTGACAAAAGATTTAAAATAGTCCAAAAATTGGAAGACCCATTAACTGAGAAGTAGAAGATTGAATGGTTTACATCTAGGATAAGCCCAGATGTTAGAGCATCTCTAGATGGCAAAATATTTGAAATATATGTAGAAGTTGTTACATTAACATACCACATTGAATCACAAACATGGTGCAAACAAGATAAAAACAAGAAAAACATGGAATTAGAAATATTGAGGTTGGAATTGGAGCAGTTGAAACTAAAACATGAGATTTTGGCAAAACAAGAAGAAAAGAGGATTAATATATGATGTTCTTATTGCATAAAGGAAGGACATATCAGGAATGAATGTCCAAAACTGAAAGGAGAAAGATAGGCTAACACAATGAAAGTGGATATCAAAGCACTACCTACGAAGAACAATACAATATATTGTGGATTATGCCGAGAATGGGATGATCATGAAACACCGGATTGTTCATCACAACTATTTAGGGTAAGAGAAGATGATGATGAATGTGAATCATGGTATAATACAAATCATAAGAACAAAACACAAAATAATACCATAGCATATGTAAAAGGCTTGGCAAAAAGACCATTATATCTTCAGGATCATGGTTATAAGCAACCTTCATGGAGAAATGATGAAGTGGGTAAATCATAAAATACACAACAACAAAAATTACACACAAAAAATAGAACTTTCTTTATTGATTTGGACAACTTATTACATTACAGAAGCTCAGATACAATCAGAGGAATCAACCCTCCACAGGCTGCAACACATTACAACTTCCTATCACAAGACTCTAAAATCATCAGCCTTCTGTAACCCCAAATCAACTAGGGTTTCTATTTTCCTACCTATTCTTAACTCTACACTTTCTCCTTTAACTCTACTAATTCCCAGGGTTCCCAAAAATGGTTATTAATAGCCTTTTTGGTGGCCAACAACCTAATTTTGAAATTTGCGTCTCCCTCCAAAAATAGGTCAACTTCCGTGAGCCATAACTTTTGATCCGGGTGTCTGATTGATGAACCATTTTATGCGTCAGAAAGCTAGCAGAGTGCTCTACGCGCTAGGACCCACTCTATCAATTCTAGCCATTTTTGGGCCCATATGGGGCTATTTAGTGCCTCAAACTTGAGTTTGAATAATTTTCAGGCATTTTTTAGGAAACAAAAACTTTAATATCTTTCAACTCGCAAATGATCTTTATTTACGTGATTCCTTCACCAAAGGTCTTATTTTTTAGTTATGTAGCTTCCTGTAAATTTTCACTTCATTCTTTGCCCAAATGTAAATTTTCTAAAAATAGTAGGTTGCTATTTTTAGCAGTTTAGAAAAATTGAAAGTTCTACATCATTACTCAATCGATTATGGAACCAAAACCACAAATTTTGAAAAGAAATGGAAAGAACATCAACAATTTTGAAACACATCTTTTTTTGGGTGATGCAAGATTGCCCTTACACCACTAGATGCTCCTGCATCAGACACCCAGGGTAATTTGAGAAGTGACCCTGTCACGTCTCATGTGTTTGTGTGAGGAAAACCTAAATGGTCAACCTCTACCTTAGACAACCAAGAAGAATATTCAACAAGCTTTCCTTTCCATTTCACCAGATATTCTTCATATTGCTTGTTCCGAGCACTTCTTCCCACACGGCTATCCAAGATCTCCTCTATCTCCTTAGTTGAAGTAGATGCCAGAATACTCCACTGTTCTTTTGTTGGTCCATCCTTTGTTCCACCTTCATGATATTCTGATAAGTTAGCAATGTTGAAAACAGGGGAAATGTTGATCCCACTCGGCAGCTCTACCTCATAGGCACTTCTTGAATCATTTTTCTTCAAAATTCTGCATGGTCCAAGTTTCTTCATTTTCAGCTTATTGTATTTTCCAATTGGGAACCTTTCTTTTCTCAAGTGAACCATCACTTCATCTCATACCTAGAATTCCTTATATCTCCTCTTCTAATCTACCTTAGCCTTGTACCGAATATTCATCTTATTAATGTGCCTTTTCAGCTCTTCATGCAAATTCTTCATGTATTCTGCAAAATCTTCAGCCTTGGCACTTGTCTTTTCTCCTTTGTCTAGATTCCTTAACTCTGAAGCATTTCTTGGAATATTCCCATATATAATCTAGAATGGTGATTTATCAGTACTCCTATTGATAGAATTGTTGTAAGAAAATTTTGTTTGTGGTAAAATTAAATCCCATCCCTTGGGCTTATCTCCTACTAAGCATCGTAGCAGGTTACCCAAACTCCTATTCACCACTTCGGTTTGTCCATTAGTCTATGGACGGTGTGCAGAACTAAAATTCAACTCTGTCTTCAACTTCTTCCACAATGTCCTCCATAAATAACCAATGAACTTTGTATCTGGATATGAAACTATGCTCTTTAGTAGACCATGTAATCTCACCACCTCCCCTAAAATAACTCTGCAATATGAACTGCAACATTAGTCTTCTTGCAAGGAATAAAATGTGCCATCTTTGAGAATCTGTCCACCACCACAAAAATGGAATAATGTCCTCTCTATGTCCTTGGTAAACCAAGAACAAAATCCATACTAATATCATACGATGGCTTCTTTGGTATAGGTAGTGGATGATATAGATTTCTATTCTAACTTGCTCCTTTTGCCGTCTGACATACTCTACAACTCTACATAAATTTCCTCACATCCTGCTACAAGTGTGGCCAATAATAATTTTCACCAACAATAGCAATGGTCTTATCTTGACCAAAGTGTCCAGCCAATCCTCACTATGCTTCTCCTTAATCATGTTCTCTCTCATGGAACTCCTTGGAATACACAACTGGCTTCCTTTAAACAACATGCCATCTTGGATTATGAAATCCAACCATTTTGTCCTGTCCAAAGTAACAGGTTCCAGACAAGCTTTCCAAGCCTCTACAAAATCTAGATCTTTAGGATACAAAGTTTTGAGCTCATCGAACCTAACAACCTCTATCTTCATTTTTGTCAACAAGTTTTGCCTTCTGCTCAAGGCATCTGCAACTCTGTTGGACTTCCCACTCTTGTGCTTCAAAACAAAAGTATAGCTCTGCAAAAACTCAACCCATTTTAAGTGTCTCTGGTTCAACTTTCCTTAATTATTAGGATACTGTAAAGCCTGATGATTAGTATATAAAACAAACTCCTTTGGCAACAAATAATGTCTCCATTTCTTCAAAGCCTGAACTATTGCATAAAACTCCTGATCATAAACAAAATACTTTTTCTTGGCATCATTAAGCTTCTCACTAAAATAGGTGATGGGCTTACCTTCTTGGCTCAAAACAACTCCTATAGCACTGCCACTAGCATCACAATCTACCTAAAATACCTTATTAAAATTTGGAAGTGCCAAAACAGGTTGCTCTGTGACTTTTTGCTTCATTGTATCAAAGCTTTTATCTTCTCCTTTAGTCCATCTAAACTCTTTTCTATCCCCTCTCATTGTCTCGATTAGGGGTATACAAATGCTACTAAAATTCCTGATAAACTTCCTATAAAAACTTGCCAAACCATGAAAAGATCTTACCTCTATGTTACTCCTTGGTGTAGGCCATTCAATGATAGCCCTTACTTTTTCTGGGTCCATCTTAAGACCTTCCTCTGAGACAACAAATCCCAGGTATACCAACTCCTTTGCAAAACTACATTTCTTTAGATTGATTAACAACTTCTCCTACCACAGCTTCTCCAAAACTCTTCTGATATGCACCATATGCTCATCCCAAGTCTTACTAAAAATCAAAATATCATCTAAATAAACAATAACAAAACTTCCTAAAAACTCTTTCAATACCTCGTTCATGAGCCACATGAATGTGCTCAGTGCATTAGTTAGCCCAAATGGAATGACTAACCACTCATACAAACCTTCCTTTGTCTTGAAGGCTGTCTTCCATTCATCTCCTTCCCTGATACGGATCTGGTGATACCCAATCTTTAGGTCAATTTTTGTGAAGTACTTAGCTTCACTCAAATAGTCCATTATGTTATCCATTCTTGGCAATGGAAACCTATACTTGATCATGATCTTATTGATGGCTTGAGAATCTATAAACATTCTCCATTCCCCATCTTTCTTTGGTGCTAGTACTATAGGTACTGCACATGGACTTAGGCTTTCCCTTATCAGTACCTTCCTTAACAGCTCTTGAACTTGTCTGTTCAACTCTTCACTCTCAGCAGGAGTCATTTTGTGGGCTACCTTATTCAAAAAACTAGCTCCTAGTATCAAATCCATTTGGTGACTTATCTTCCTCACTGGTGGTAAACCTTCTGGTACATTATTAGAGATAATATCCTAAAATTCTTCCAACATATCTAAGACTTCTTGTGAGGCCAATTATTTTTCATTCCTCATTTTGATTGTTATGCATTTAAGTTGATGACATTATCAGACTTTTAGAGACTATGGTTTCATTATGCAGACTTGATTATATCTCCTGATTTGATATGACATTGATTAGACATATGGTGATTCGATTTGATCATATTTGATGATATTTTGTGATTCGACATACAAGATATATTAGATGATGTTTTGTGATGTGATTTCTAGTTATTTATATGATGAGGATTATTTGACATGTGATAGAAAATGCAGTTTAATTCAGAATTGTGTTATTGATGATTATTGTTGTATTCTATGTTATGAGTTTAATTCCAGTTGCTTCGGCTATGATTATCATGATGTGATTGACACTTGATCGAGATGTGCAGGTTTACATTCCCAAGCCACGAGAAGTTGGAGGTAGAATTCACACTATGTTATTCCCTGTAAAACCAATCCATTCCCAAGAGGGATAAGGATCGCATCTGAAATTGAATGTGATTTAAGTGCTTGATTTAATTTTTAATCATTTTGGCCTAGTACCCCTTTGTTTAATTTATTAATATTAAGTGTTGTATAATTTTTATCAACTTACACCACTTGGTAATTGTTTTTATTTTTTTGAGGCCATTTAAAGTGGATTTATACCCCCCTTAGTGAATCTTAGTGTCTCAAAATTTACCCTAGGTGGTTACCCATGGGTCTAGGGTCAATTTTGACTAACTAACCCTTGGATTAACTCACTTTTGGTCACTCTAAACTATAGTTTAGTCAAAGTGATGAAATTTAAAATTAGGGAAGGTGGGAAATGAGTCATGCTTTGGGAAAGACTCATCTCCCTTCCCAAAGTTTGGGAATCCCTTCCCTAGGAGGACTTGGGAGGTCTCCAAGACTCCCAAGTGTGTGGGATCTTCCTCCAAGACTCTCACACATGTGTGAGAGCATCTTGGAGGGAGATGGCTCTTTGAGAGAATAAGAGGATGCCATATGGCATCCCTTATCCTCTTGGAGGTTTGAGTGTGAATGCCACCTCACCACTTGTCCTCTCACACATGTGTGAGAACACAAGTGGATAAGGTGAAGATTGAGATGGAATTGGAGGATGACACTTGTCATCCTCATACTTTATCTCCCTTGCAAGTGGCATTGGAGGAGGAAGGAGAAGGTGACAAGTGTCACTTTCTCATTCCTCAAGGCCAAAATGGATGGCATATATTATCTTCTCTTGTTGAGGAGTGTGGGGTTCTAGCATTTTGGGAATTTCTTTCTATTTTTTGGTGTAATTTTGGGGAAGTTAGAGAAAGTCTTGAAGATTGGAAGGTTTGGGAAAGCTTGGAGCTGATCACCAAACGTGCTTCCATTATAGGGCTTTGAAGGTAAGCCTCATGAACTAAGTTTCTTCACCCTTGCTTATTTATTGTGTTGTGTTGTGTCCTTGGTTGTTTGTTGTTTCATTGTTTTTGTGTGGGATGGGAGTATGGTAAGAGCACCTCCATTTGGAGGTAAGGCTCAACTTGTTTGGGTAGGGGAAAGGAACCTCCTCGAGGTCACTCCCACATTGTGTTATTTATGCCTTGAGGGTTTTTATTTGTTGAGGAGAGTATTTGGATGGCAAGAGTGCCATGGAGGTTATTTCGTGATTTTGTGGAGAGTGGTGGTTTTGGAGATTTTTGGCTTGAGGCCACGAAATTGGTATTTTAGTATTTGGGTGGCCTTTGAAGTAGAGGGGTCCATTCCCTACCCTCATCAAACTCATTTTCATGAGTTTAGTTATGTGTTATCCTTGGGGTTGTTTTTATGTTGATTGTTGTTTAATATTTGTTGTTGAGTGATTGCACCTGTGTGAATCCCTACCTCCCTAGCTTGGGGGTGACCCACTTGCAGGTCTACAGTAGGGAGGAGGGTATTTCAAAGTGGTTGGGTTGTTCTTGTTGATGTGTTTTACTTGCAGGTGCATTTTTGAAGTAATGGAACTTTAGAGAAGCTCTTTTTC
Source organism: Cunninghamia lanceolata (assembly GCA_027924645.1). Classification (NCBI taxonomy): domain Eukaryota; kingdom Viridiplantae; phylum Streptophyta; class Pinopsida; order Cupressales; family Cupressaceae; genus Cunninghamia; species Cunninghamia lanceolata. The sequence continues at coordinate 4,088,717 of BSBN01000568.1, forward strand.
GGTGTGGCTTGGTCATTTGTATTTGGTTGTTGAGCCATGGCCTTCGTGGCCCTATTGTATTTAATTTCTATCAAGTTATTTGCCTTTGGAGTTAGCTGTCAAAAGTTTTGTAATGTAAACAATCTCTTCATTTTATTTAAATGCTGTTTATTTCCTATTTTGTGGAGTTGGGAAGTTTGTGAAATACATGAGAAAATATTTTTTTGTTGCTGTTATGTTTTCCTTGCAATTTTTTTTTTCATGAGTGTTATTAAATAAATGTTATTGCATACAAGAAAGAAAGAGAAAAATCTAATTAGTTTCTGTTATTATATTCACAGTTGTATTATTAGTTGCTGTTATAGAAAAAAAAGAGCTGCTAGAAAATTTATATGAAACTGTAGATTCCTACCTTATTGTTGTCCCAAAAAAAAAAAAATGTATTCTGTGTATTTTATCTGGTTCAAAAAAATACATTTCTGTTATTGTATGTTTCAAAAAAAAAAAAAGTTAATACCAAGTTCTCCATTTATTATGCAAAAATGTAATATTAGTATTCATAAAAAAAAAATATAGAGTTAATTCTAAAAGTTAATATTCTGATTATTCAAGCCATTGTTAAGTGAGGATAGTTATTGGGTATATATTTAAATAGACATATATACATATGGAAATATGTATATATGTATATATACATTACATCCTTATTCTTAAACCTTAGTTTGCTATTGTCTTGGTTACTACTGTGTATATACAAAAGGTTGGACTGGAAAAAAAAAATTATATATTTTCTATCTATATTTAAATACATATATGCACACACACACACACACACACATATACATTTATGTGCAGATATATAAATAAATATATATATAAAATGCATACACTGTGTTATTTTAGTCAGACTGTGTGATAGATCTGAGTATACATTTATGTATATACACACACACACATATATATATATATATATCTACATATATCTATTTACATGTATATATATATTTACATGTATATATATATAACTAGGATTAAATTTTATAACAAAAAAATATGCTATGAATAAACTGTGGGACGAAACGCCCATCGCTGCATTTGGCAGTGTTGTATTCTTCAAAAAATAAAAAATAAAAAAAAATTATAAGGAAATAGGGGGGACGACGGCCCAGCCGCTGCCCCCTTGCCTCTGTGTATGGGGGGAGGCACAACCCCCTCCCCACACCTTCCTCTTTGAAGCCTCGCCTTATGTCTCCCGTGCAATGTCTAACATCTCCCTCCATTGAACTTGCTCCTGGCCACAGCCTCTCCTTCAGCTCCCCACGGACCACCTCGGTGGTAGTGGTGACAGTGGCACCTCCTCCCCTCTCCACTTCAGTTTTTCCCTCGGCGGTGGCGACGCTTGCCTCCCTCTGAAAGTCCTGCAGCATATCTAAAACTCTTTTCATTTATATTGTTTAAATCACCATTTCTAAAATGAAAATATATTTATATTCAGAATAAATACAGACAATGAAAACTCTCTGAGTTTTGAGTGCATACCTCCGAGAGGTATTTCATGGCCTCCAATGCTGGGATCAAAACCCTAACCTGCTCACAAAAAAAAAAGAGAGAGATAGGGAAATTAGGGTTCTCTTAGAGATAACACATTCTAAAATAAAATTAGGGCATCTTGGAAATAGAAAACAATAAATTACTATTAAGACTTTCCTTTTTTTTTAAAAGTAATATATTATTGTGAGGAGATGATTTTATTTCTTTTTTTCAAATTTGCCTTTTTTGCCCTTGTTCTTTTAACCATTGGAGCTTTTTTTTTTTTTGTGTTTGTTTAAAATTTCAATGGGGTTTTGCATTTTGAATTATTTACCTTGTGAAATAATTTTATTTTGGGGAATTGATTTTATTGTATTTGGGAAGATTATTTTCGCTTGTTTTTAAATTCATCCTAGTTGGGAGTTTTATTCTTTTATTTTTCCTTTGTTGGATTTTTATCGTTTTAGTTATTTATCTATTTTTTTTATTATTATTTTATGGGAAGAGTTATTTAAACTCTCCCCCCTTCTCTATTAATTATTCAAGTTAGTTATTAAATATAATGCCAGAATTATATTTAATAACGGACTCAATTTTTCCTTTGGATTTAATTGGCGACATGTTATTATTTTACTATTTAATTTTGAATTTTTAATCTCTTACGAAAGGTAGATTTATTTGACCTCAGTGGGATATTTAATTTGTTATTCTAAATTATTTTAAATTTGTTCTTAAGTTGACATATTTATTCTTAAATTTTATTTAATATCTTATTGATGTATTATTTTAAAATTTATGTTACGTTTATCGAAAACACGTTATGCTATCAAAATTTTCCTAGATTTCTAGGGTTTAATTTCTATGTTAATTTATTAGCTTATTCCATCTTTCCACTTCAATCATGCGACCATCTTACCATCATTTACTTAATCATTATTTCGTTTCCATTCTGGATCTAAATTATATTTAGGTTTCGATGTTAGCAGAATCGTCATCACACCTAGGAAACTAGGGGTTCAAATTTAAATCAGTCTAACCCTAAAAGCGACACACTTCGTGTTGCATACCCCCTAGACGGCTATCATCACGTAGGGGACTGCGTGGTACAACGCACCTCCCCGAATTATGTTGACATGTTTATATCTTATGTGTATTGCCACTGAGCACACAGAGGCGTGCGAGGGGGTTCCTAGGGATAGGTAGAATTTTTTTTTCATAATTCATGTCATGATCACATGGCAAATGTGGACATGACACGTGTGTTGTGTGTTGTGTGTTGTGACGACATGGAAAATGTGGGCATGACACTTCTACCAGTACATCTTCACATTACTCTTGACTAATCTTAGGAATCGATGCAAAGCAATGACGCTCATGCTTCATACCCTCCAAAAATTTTCTACCATCTACCAAGCAAATTCTGGTAGTACTACATACCTTTTCTTCCACCACCTTCAAAGGCTTCAACTTATGACAAACTCCATCCTTTGTTAGGGAGTATGTGTTTGCAGGGCCATCATGGACAACACTCCTATCATACTGCCACGACCTCCCCAATAACATATGACGTGCATACATTGGTATGATGTCACACAGCACCTCATCATGGTAGTCACCAATCTTGAACTTCACTAAACATTCCTCATTGACCAAAGTTCTATGGTCCTTCTACAACCATGCAATCTGATATGGATGTGGATGGTTTCTTCTTGTCAACTTCAACTTGTCAACCATCTCCTCTCAAACAAGATTATCAGCGCTCCCACTATCAATAATAATATCACAACACTTACCTTCACATTTGCACCTTTAGTGGAATAAACTCTTCCTCTGATTGGGTTGTTTCTCCTCATTCAACAAAGTTCTTCTGACAACTAGTTTTTCTCCCCTTTCAACATCTTTAGAACGCTCAGACTGTGCATCTTCATCTACATGTGAACTCGTGCAATACCTTCAGATCTTCTATTTGTCCTTCCTTGATGTTGCGGACACTTGTATGCTTGATGCCCTTCCTCTCCACATTGGAAATAGGTTCCTCTGAAACCTCCCCTTCAGGGTCCTTCCCCAAGTCGACCTCTTCCTCTTCCTCTTTTCTCACCATTGTTCTGGTCATGAGGGCAGTATGCATTATCTCCTCTTTGATTTCGACTGGTGCCAGCTTCTTCACTTCTCTTTGGATCTTCATTTCAGCCTCCATAGGATCTTCCACTAGTCCTTCCACCTTGTCCTCTTCCCCTTTGTTGTTGAATCTATTATTTAGCTTCTCTTCCCCCTTTAGGGGAAAATAGTACGCATCTTCTATGGTGGTCATTCTGACCAGGCTCAGCTCCTCTTGAATACTTGGCCTTAACCCATTAATGTAACTGGCTACCTTCTCCTTGTTGGCCTCTGCATGACCGGTTCTGATAACTTAATCTTATAAAACTCCTCTATATACTTCTTAATAGACTTGTTACCTTGCTTCAATCCTTGCAGCTTCTTCAACAACTCTATCTCATAGTCCATAGGAATGAACTGCTTCTTCAGTTTCTCCACCATCTGATCCCATCTAGTGATCTTTCCTTTTCCTCTTCTATTCCTCTCTAACTAGACCTCCTTCCACCAAATATTTTCATGGCCCTTCAACTTTGTTTTTTCAAACTTGACCCGATCTGGGTCCTCCATGTCTTCATACTTGAAATACTCCTCCATGTCATTGATCCAATCAATAAGCTATTCTAGATTCAAATCTCTAGAATATGTAGAAACTTTGATCCTGGGCCTCTTTCTAATCTTAGAAATGGCCCTCAACAACCTAACTTCTGCAGGATCTCCTGCAACTTCTTGTTCTTCCTCAGATTGCTCTTCTTCAACTTCATCTTTACTTTATTCTCTTGTTCTCAGCTCAGACCCTCGTCGTAGCTCCTCTTGCAATGCATTGATTTTCCTTTGCAAGGCTCTAAAACCCTCTTTTGTCAAAGTATTCCTCCTAATATGATTTCTTCCTGGAGGCATCTTGATCTCTGCAGAAAACCCACAACCTCAGGTTCTGGTATAAACTGCCTCACGGTCGGTGATCTGTCTACACACTCAAGAACCCTTGCTCTGATACCACTTGATGAAGGGGGTAAATCATAAAAAACACAACAACAAAAATTGCACACAGAAAATAGAACTTTCTTTATTGATTTGGACAACTTATTACATTATAAAAGCTCAAATATAATTAGAGGAATCAACCCTCCACAGGCTGCAACACATTATAGCTTCCTAGCACAAGACTCTGGAATCATCAGTCTTCTGTAACCCCAAATCAGCTAGGGTTTCTATTTTCTTTCCTATTCTTGACTCTACACTTTCTCCCTTAACTCTATTACTGCCCAGGGTTCCCAAAAATGGTTATTAATAACCTTTTTGGCAGCCAACAACCTAATTTTAAAATTTGCATCTCCCTCCAAAAATAGGTTAACTTCCGAAGCCATAACTTTTGATCTGGGTGTCCGATTGATGAACTGTTTTATTCGTCGGAAAGCTCACGGAGTGCTCTACATGCTAAGAACCTACTTTTCTAGTTCTATCCATTTTTGGGCCTGTACGGGGCCATTTAGTGCCTCAAACCTAAGTTTGAATATTTTTTAGGTGTTTTTTAGGAAACAAAAACTTTAATCTCTTTCAGCTCGCAAATGATCTTTGCATGATTCCTTTGCCAAAGGTCTTATTTTTCAGTTATGTAGCTTCCTGTAAATTTTCACTTCATTCCGTGCCCAAATGCAAACTTTCTAAAAATAGCAAGTTGCTATTTTTAGCAGTTTGGAAAAATTAAAAGTTCTACATCGTTATTCAAGCTATTATGGAACCAAAACCATAAATTTTGAAGAGAAATGGAAATAACATCAACAATTTTGAAACGCATCTTTTTTTGGGTGGTACAAGATTGCCCTTACACCACTAGATGCTCCTACATCAAGAAATCAGAGAAACATGAACACCATTCAGAACACAAACCCTAACACACCATATGGCAATAACTATAGTAAAGATTTGGGGGTTATAGAAGAGGACGAGGCCATTGTAGAGGTAGAATAAGGAGAGATGAAGTTACTTGCTATAACTGTGGTAAACTGAGACTCTTTGCTAATGAGTGTTTGGGAGAAAGAAGAAGACTGCACATTTTCTAACAACACAGAGCATGACCTTTTTACATGTGATAAAACACAACAATACTTCCAAAATGCGCCGCAACAAGCAAAAGGTGATGAATTAGAAAAACAAAAAGGGGCCAGGGTAATCTGAAGAGTCCCTAAAGAAGAAGGTTAGTTCCTAAGAACTTGCTAGAGAGACAAGGATGTCAACATAGATATATATTCATTAGAAGAAGAAAACCAAAATAAAAGAGTCAAGGATGAAAAAGATAAAATGGATAAAAACAAAGGAAAAGAAAAAGCTAAAGTAGTCACAAGATAGGGTACAAATACTGAAGGAAATGCTACTACTAAAACATAGAGAGAAAAAAGTGAGGAGGAAGATATATTCTTCCTAGATAAGAGACAACATGATAATATAGTGTAGAAAACAAAACAAATTGTGACACAAGAACAAGAGAGATAGAAACAAGATAATCAATTCTTCATAGAAGAAGTTGTGGAACTCAAATAGTTCACATCAGTAACACAAAAACATAATCTTATGGAGAAATTTAAGCAATTTGCAAAATACTAGAACAAGGAGAAAACATCGAGAAATCAAATTTGGCAATTGGGCAGAAATGACAGATATTGGAAGACAAAACCATGTTGCAAGTATGTGCCTAATCGGTGTTGTCATTGATGTCAACATATCTTTGTTGGCATTGGTGTCAACTGTATCCTATTTTATTATTTGTTTAGAAGCTTTATATGTTGAGGATATCGAGAAAATTAGCCCCTCCGAAAGAATCAGAAAGCAAACAGTGAATCATAGTGAATATAGTGAGTTGCATACTAAAGAAAAGTCCAGAAGATTGCTCCACATTTATTGCTGACTAAAGAACTTGGTCTGCAGATTGGAATTTATTTAGAAGCTTGGCTAAAGATGCTAAATCCTAAGTTTGAGCCTCCGATATGAAGACTTGAGTGAGTTACATTCACCAGAGTAAAACCTGCTTTTTCTAATTATTCACTGATGCCTGAGAGAGTATTTTGCTCCGCATCCCTCCACATAAAGTGTTTTGCTTTGTAGTTCTAGAGGGAAGTTTGGGATGATGATAAGTGCCTACAATTGCAATGGTTCATGTTTTGGTGGTCCGCAAGCTATCTTTCTTTTCTGACAGTTGAAGACAATGAAGTTCATGTGCTCCAGTGTGAAGAATCTCATAAATAAAGTGGTTTGAGATTGTGCAGTTGCTCCTGGTGATTTCAACGTGCTTGTGGATACCTCCTGGTTACGTTCCTACCTTTATATTGGTCTACATTAAGGAATTGAGATTGTGTTTGAAGATTATTCCCAGATAATGTAGCGTGTAACTAGTCTTAGCTGACTTGGTTAATTCCAGTGATTGCAGAGATCCCTTGAATATTATGGAAGTGTGTTGTGGCATGGAAGATCATGTTTGAATCCCAGCTAAGGCATGGCATGATCTGCATACATCTATACTACAAATCCTTAGCATAATTTTATATTAGGTCAATACCTATTTTTTAAATGTTTGTAATGTCAGTCTTGGAGATTGTTCCAATGGTTGATGATTGTAATGCTGACCTTGATGATCATTCCAAGGTTGATGAAGTACATAAATACTTGTAATTGAGTCATGGAAAATATGTCCTTGTGTGAATATGGGTAGATAAGGAAAGAGATGGAAAGGCAGAGTAGAGGAATTGTTGGACTTCAATGTATTAATATGAGACATGAAGAAGATGTTGATCTTCGCAGTGAGCCTGACAGTGAGCCACCAGTAGGGTTTAACAACCCTCAGGTTTAACAACCCTTATTTTAATCTTTCTAGGTTTATGGTTGAGGCAGTGAGCTTGCTAGACCTAGCTGTACTTCATGGCAGTGAGCCAATATGTTCTAGGCCTGTGGAGTGACCAAGCCTAAACATCATTTTTCAAAGATTACAATATATTTTGAGAGCTAATCCTCTCAATGGTTTTTCCCCATCTTGGGATTTTCCACATAAAATCTGGTGTCTCTTGTGTTTAATATTGCATCTATGTTTAAGTTTCTGATTTCATGCTTTCACTATTTAATCATAATGACTATGGGCAAGTGATTAATGTTTAAGTGTAGAAGTGTTTGAGTTTTTGGGACAAATGATTCACCCCCCCTCTCAATTGTCTGGTGCATTTCAATAATTGGTATCAGAGCTAAGTTCCTCTGAAGAAAGTCTAACAGCTTGAGGAAGATCCAAAATGTCTTATAAGAAGGAAGCGTTGCATTTCAATGGGACAAATTATGCTCTTTGGAAGACACAAATGAAAAGCCATCTTCTTTGTCTTGATTACAAAGTATGGAAAGCTATAGAAGCAAAATACACCATGCCTCAAAATGGTTTGATGACTGAAGATGAAATCAAAGAATATGAGGTGGATGTTAAAGCAAAAGATGCTTTGTTAAGTTCATTAAATGACTTAGTGTTGACAAAAGTTGTGAATCTCGAAACTGCAAATGAGGTATGGGAGAAGCTAAAAAATCTATATGAAGGAGATGATTCTATGAAGGAGGCCAAGTTACAAAGTTTGAAAGTGAAATATGAGAGTCTGAAGATGAAAACATAACAACCTCTATGCAAAGAGTTGATGAACTTGTCACCAGGATAAAAGGTATGGGGGGAACTCTCGGTGATAAGGAAACTGTGATGAAAATTCTCAAATCACTACCTAAGTCCTATAGTCACAAGGTAGCTACAATTGAAGAATTTATACAATTACAAACTATTGACAGAGATCAATTACTTGGTAAGCTTACTTCCTTTAGAATGAGAGAGTTTGGTGATGCCCTGCCAAAAATTGAGACTACCTTCAAATCCAATACCTTTGGGGAAACCTCCAGTTCAGAAAAGTACAAGGTAGAATCTGATGATGAGTTTAATGAAATTGAAGCCAACTTTGTGGATAGATGGCAAAGAGGATCTAGTAAGTTTAAAGGTAAATTACCTTTTAAATGTTTTTCCTGTGGTAAAGTTGGCCACTTTGCTTCCAGATGTCCTGAAAGAATTGAAAGAAATAGAAAAAGATATGAGAACAGGCCTAGGACCCAAAATAAATGTTATTATGTTGAAGATTTTGATGATGGAGTATCAGATAATGGTGAACCTGATAATGGTAGTACTTCTGGTAATGAATACTTGTTTATTGCTATTAAGCAAGAACATATGTCTACTAATCCTGCTAGCTGTGTGAAGGAAAAAAAACTAGTGGAAAGTGCTTTGGCTACTCAGGTTGTTGAAGATAAAGATGAATGGGTTATTGATAGTGGCTTCTCTCACCACATGGCTGGTGATAAAAGTAAGTTTGTGAGTTTGGAAAGATGTGATGCTGGACTAGTTAGGTTTGGAGATGATACGACTGGTAAGATTTGTGGAAAAGGATCTATCTCTTTTGATGACAAGCATAATACTGAAGATGTCTTGTATGTGAAAGGATTAAAGCACAATATTTTGAGTGTGGGTCAGATTGTGACAAAGGTTATGATTTAAGCTTCAAGGACAATGGATGTAAGATCAAGGAAAGCTCTGGAATAGTCATTGCATCTGGTAAGAAGACCAGAGGTAGTATCTATCACTTAAAGGGAACTAATAACTATTGTTTGTTGGCTCAGACTGATGAAAGTTGGCTATGGCATAGAAGGCTATGTCACATCAATTTTGATAACATTATGAAGATAAGTACTGTATAGTCTGTTAGAGATTTGCCTAAGCTTGTGAAACTTGCTAATCCTATTTGCAAGGAGTATCAATTTGGGAAACAAACAAAAACAAGTTTCAAAAGCAAGGACCAATCAGTTGATGGACTACTGGAACTTGTGCATACAGATTTGTGTGGACCTACCAGAGTAAGAAGTTTGCAAGGAGATAGGTATTTCATGTTGCTCATTGATGATTATTCTAGAATGACTTGGGTTACCTTTTTGAAAGAAAAAGTAGAAGCTCTAGATAAGTTCAAGGCATTTAAGGCAATGGTTGAAAATGAGATGAATTTGAAGATCAAATGTTTAAGGTATGATAGAGGAGGAGAGTTTACATCAAATGAATTCAATTTCTTATGCAAAGAACATAGGATAAAGAGACAGTTATCTGCACCTAGAACTCCACAACAAAATGGAGTTGTTGAAAGGAAAAATAGAATAGTTCAAGAAGCTGCTAAAACCATGATGAAGGAAGCTGATCTTCTGGAAGTATATTGGAGAGAGGCAATTCACATTGCTATATATATCCTAAACAGAGTCCAAGTCAAAGGTAACAGTTCTAAGACTCCATATGAATTGTGGTATGGTAAAGTTCCTACTGGGAAATATCTCAAAGTTTTTGGTAGCAAATGTTATATCAAAAGAGAAGATCTAGGCAAGTTTATGCTAGGTGTGATGAAAGAATCTTCCTTAGTTACTCCATGAAGAGCAAGGCTTATTGGTGCTATAATAAGAGGCTAAATAAAATCATTGAGAGTGCAAATGTCAAAGTTGATGAAAGCAAGGAAGGGTTTCCAGAATCAAGTGGATATGAATCAGATAAACCAGATGTTTTAGAAGTGGTGCAACATGAAGACAACTCAGATGAAGAGGAACAAGCTCTGAAAAGTACTACCAAGACACCAAGGTATGTAAAACTTAATCATTCTGAAGATCAAATCATACAAGATAAGAGCAAAGGAATCCTGACTAGAAGAAGAGATGCAGAAGAACAAGTAAATTTTTGTCTGATTTCCAAGATTGAACCTAAGACTCTGAATGAAGCTTGCAATGATAAGAATTGGGTAAAGGATATGAAAGAAGAATTGATGTAGATAGAGAAGAATCAGACTTGGGATCTTGTTCCCAGACTAGTAGGTAAAAATGTAATTGGCACCAAGTGGGTTTTCAGAAATAAGATGAATGAGAATGGTGAAGTGGTAAGAAACAAAGCAAGGTTGGTATGCAAAGGATACTCTCAAGTTGAAGGAATAAATTTTGATGAAACATTTGCACCAATGGCAAGATTTCAAGTAGAACCTAAGGAGTCACATGTGATGGCAACCAAGAGAATTTTGAGATACTTGAAAGGCACATTGGATTATGGTTTGTGGTATACAAAGGACAATGATTTTACTCTCAATGCATACACTGATGCAGATTGGGCTGAAGATGTGGGTGATAGAAAAAGTACAAGTGGAGGTGCATTCTTCTTGGGAAAAAGGCTAGCATCTTGGATAAGCAAGAAACAAGATTCAATATCTCTATCCATTGCAGAAGCAGAATATGTTGCAACAACATGTAGTTGTACTCAAGTGTTATGGATGAAGCAAACATTGAAAGACATTAGAGTTGTGTATGAAGATCTAATTGCAATCTTTTATGACAATACAAGTGCCATAAACATATCAAAGAATCCAGTAATGCATACAAGGACAAAGCACATATCCATTAGATATCACTTTCTAAGGGAAAAAGTGACAGAGAATAAAGTCAAGTTAGAATATGTATCTACAAAAGACCAGATTGTAGACATTTTCACCAAACCTCTGCCTAAGGATACTTTTGAGTATCTTAGGGAAAAGTTAGGGGTTATTACCCCTCCTGATCTAAACTAAGATTCACAAGAGTGAATCAGTCCGATGGAGCTCAGAGTCCCTTCTATAGATCTGGATTGATGTTTTTAGGGCTACTTCTCAGCGAGAGTAGTTAGAGAGTTCAGAAGAGAGATTGGATCAGAGCATAAGAGTGCAAGTATTGCCCTTTCACATTGATGTTGAAGGGGGAGAGAAATCATGTGAAAAAACTCAGAGGGAAAGAGTGTAGGTGTGTAAAGAGATAGGGGGAGAATCTTGTCTTAAGGGCTATTGCAGTTTCTCACATCATATGTTGCCATCAATGACAAAGGGGGAGATTGTTGCAAGTATGTGCCTAATCGGTTTTGTCATTAATGTCAACATATCTTTGTTGTTATTGGTGTCAACTGTATCCTATTTTATTATTTATTTAAAAGCTTTATATGTTGAGGATATTGAGAAAATTAGTCCGTCTGAAAGAATCAAAAAGCAAACAATGAATCATAGTGAAGATAGTGAGTTGATACTAAAGAATAGTCTAGAAGATTGCTCTGCATTTCTTGCTGACTAAAGATCTTGGTCTACAGATTGGAATTTATTTAGAAGCTTGGATGAAGATACTAAATACTAAGTTTGAGCCTCCAGTATGAAGACTTGAGTGAGTTACATTCACCAGAGTAAAACCTACTTTTTCTGATTATTCAGTGATGTCTGAGAGAAAGTATTTTGCTCTGTATTCCTCCGCATTAAAGTGTTTTGCTCTGCAGTTCTAGAGGGAAGTCTGGGATGATTATAAGTGCCTACAATTGCAATGGTTCATGTTTTGGTGGTCTGCAAGCTATCTTTCTTTTATGATAGTTGAAGACAATGAAGTTCATGTGCTTCAGTGTGAAGAATCTCATAAATAAAGTGTTTTGAGTTTGTACGGTTGCTCTTGATGATTTCAATGTGCTTGTGGATACCTCTTGTGTTTGGGTTAGCCAACAGAAGATATTAATTAAATGCAAATAAAGATTAAATAGAGGAATGGAAATACATAGAATTAATAAAAATGAGAGACAAGTTTTAACATGGTTCACCCAAACTTGGGCTACATCCACCAAACAGAGAGCCCAATATTATTATCCAGTAAATCAAACTGATTACAACCAGCAATCCCTGCAACTAAATACCACTACAAATGCTACAATACATCAATAGAAACCTAACCTTTAGCCATTTTTATCATGACTTTTGTTGGTTACAAAATAGGTTTTTTTATGTTGGCCAATGAAAAAATAACTCCTGACACCTTAATAAAATAATCCCGCAAGGGGTGCTGCCCCTTGACCTTGTCTTGGGGGCACTGCCCCCAAAACCCGCAAGGGGTTCTGCCCCTTGACCCTGTAGGAATTTGGGGGGAAACTGTGCTGATAAAAGTGGGGTTAATTTAACCTCTGAGTCTGATTAGGCTCCATATAACAACAATCTCCCACTTGGAGATTGACCAGACTCCACACCATATCATCTCCCACTTGGAGACTGATCATAACACCGCTAACCTTATAGCTCCCACTAGAAATAAGCACCCTAGACTCTACTATTCTAATTTTGTTTTTAGTCTTGAAGACCAACCGAAGCTGAAGAGGAGCTCAACTTATCCCTTGTCACTACCTTTGTAAACATATCCACTGGATTTTCATCTGTATGTATCTTTTCTGGCCTTAACTATCCATCATCCAACACTGATCGAATGAAGTGATAGCTCAACTGTATGTGTTTGGTCTTTGAATGCAAGGCAAAATTCTTTGCAAGATGTATGACACTCTAGCTATCTATAAACAAATAACTGTTAACCTATTGTTTTTCCAATTCTGCCATGAAAGATTGCAGCCATATCATCTCCTTGCTTGCCTCTATTGCAGTTACATACTCTGCCTCTGTGGTGGATAAAGAAACCACCTTTTACAACTGTGAGATCCAAATCACCACTGTCCCACCTACAACAAAGACAACCTATAGTACTCCACCCGGTATCAATATCCCTTACCAAATCTGAGTCTACATAACCTACTAAATCAGTATTATAGCCCCCAAAACATAAGTTTTTATTGGATGTACCTCTCAAATATTTGAGAATCTATTTTACTACATTCCAATACTCCAATCCGGGATGACTCATATACCTGCTTATGACTCCTACAGCATATGCAATATCTGGTCTCGTGCATACCATGGCATACATTAAACTTCTTATAGATGAAGCATATGGTACCTTCAACATTTTTTCTTCCTCCTCTGGTGTCTTAGGACACATCTCCTTAGTCAATTTCAAATAACTAGGCAAAGGTGTACTGATAGCTTTTGCATTTTTCATTTGGAATCTCTACAACACCTTTTCAACATAATCAGCCTGAGATAGAGTCAATTTTCTATTCTTTCTATCTCTACAAATTTTCATACCAAGGATTTGTTTTGCTACCCCCAAATCCTTCATAGCAAATGACTGTGTTAAATGTTGTTTTAACTCTCTTATGTGATCCATGTTAGACCTAGCTACAAGCATGTCATAAACATATAAACATAAAATAATGTAGATGTCATTATCCAACCTCTTAAAATAAACACAATGGTCAGAATCACATTAGATGTAGCCTTGCTTAGCCATAAAACTATCAAATTTCAAGTACCATTGCCGAGGTGCTTACTTTAGGCCATATAAACTCCTCTTCAATCTGCACACTAATTTCTCCCTACCTTTGACCTCAAATCCATGTGGTTGTTCCATTATATCTCCTCCTCTAAATCGCCATGAAGAAAGGAAATTTTTACATCCATCTATTCTAAATGCAAATCTTCAGTAGCCACAATACTTAAAACAATACGAATAGAAGTCATCTTAACAACCAGAGAAAAAATCTCATCAAAATCAATGCCCTTTTTCTGTGCAAATCCTTTTACAACTAACCTGGCTTTAAATCTTTTCTTTCCTCCATCTTCTTCTTTCAGCCTATAAACCTATTTGTTTGGTAAAGCCTTTTTACATGTAGGTAACTTATATAATTCCCAAGTCTAATTTTTCAGCAAGGAGTCCATTTCTTCTTTCATTGTAAGCTCCCATTAAACCTTTGTATCCACCTGCATAGCTTTATCATACCTTTCTAGTTCACCAGCATCTATTAACAAAATAGAATACAAAGAAGGAGAAAACCTTTCAGGAGGTCTACTTAGCCTTTTTGACCGTCTAATATTAACTGGAGTTTGTGGTATTTCTAGTTGCTGTTGCGGAGCATGAGGAACCATTGGAACATCATTATTTGGAGTATCATCGAGGACTGCATAATCTTTTTCTTTCTTCTCATGTTGCTACAACTAATCTTTTTACAACATTCCTACTTCTCACAATTTTCTGATTTTTAAAATCCCAAAGCCTATAACCAAATTCATCAATGCCATATCTAATGAAGGTACACTTTTTTAATATTGCATATAGCTTGGTTCTATTTTTAGAATCTACATGTTCAAATGCTTCACATCCAAAGGTTTTGAGAAAAGAATAACTCATCTTCTTACCTGTCCATGCTTCCTCTGGAATATCATAGCCCAAAAGAACTAAAGGACCTCTATTAATTAAATATACAACGGTGTTGACAGCCTCTGCCCACATGTTTAAAGGCAGCCCAACATGTAATCTCATGGTCCTTGCACACTCCATTATTGTCCTATTCATGCATTCAGCCACTCCATTTTCCTGTGGAGTCCCTGGAACCATTTTTTGCCTACAAATTCTATTAAAGGAACAATAAACCTTAATTTTTTTGCTACAATACTTATCACCATTATCAGATCTAAGACATTTTAATCTTTTACCTATCTCATTCTCAATGAAGCTTCTCCATTTCTTAAATATTTCAAATACATCAGATTTCTGCCTAAGGAAATAAATCCATACCTTTTGAGTTGCATCATCTATGAATGTAACATAATACCGAGAGCCACCAAGAGAAGATACTTGAGCCGATCCCCATACATCTGTATGTACAAGCTCCAACTTTTCATCTTTCTTTTGCTTCCCATCCTTTAGAAATTTGACTCTCTTTTGTTTTCCATACACAACTTTCATAGAAATCCATATTAATACATCTCAGACCTAGTAAAAGTTTCTTAGAATGAAGTACCTTCATACCTTTTTCACTCATATGCCCAAGTCTGTTATTCCACAATGGTGTCTCAGAACCTATAGTAACTATTTCAGTCTCTTTTTGTGAACCTGCAGCAACTGTTCCCAAACCTGTTTGTTTTCTCTCTGCAACAACTAAAGTAGAAGGAACAGTATGACCTATACAAAGATATAAGGTGCCTACTTTCACACCTTTTGCTACTATTAAGGCACCTTTTGAAACCTTCCAATTTTTATCAGTAAATGTAACAATACAACCTTCTTCAGCTAGCTGCCCTGCTAAAATTAAATTCATACTGAGCCTTGGAATGTGCCTTACCTCTTGTAGTACCCAATGATTCCCATTCTGCAACTTAATCTTAATTCTTCCCTTTCCAACAATCTGACAGGGTTTGTTATTTTCCAAATAAACCAACCTAAAATCCCCTTGGACATAATCAAGAAAATAACTTCCATGGATCGTAGCATGAAATGAGGCCCCTGAATCTAAAACCCATGAATCATCAACATTATCTAGGAAAAGAATCAAAACATCATCTTTAGATTTATTACTTACCACATTTGCCTCCTTATTTCCTTCTTGTTTGTCTCCTTCTTTATTATTCTGAGACCAACAATCTTTCTTCAGATGACCTGGTTTCCCATAGTACCAACAATCCTTCTATTCTCTAGATTGGAATCTCTTGTCCTTTGATTTTCCTCGTGACTTCCCATGACTTCTAGAACTTTTTCCTCTCTCCTTTGATCTACCCCTACTTTCTGCATTCAAAACACTACCTAATGTGGACCCTCCTGAGCTTTTCATCACATTTCCTCGCTAATGATAACACCAACAACATCATCAAATTTTAAAGTATTTGAACCAGAGATAGAGTTACTTATAGCTATTACCAAGCTACTCCAGCTTTCTGGCAAAGAACATAATATCAAGAGAGCCCTCACCTCTTCATCAAAACTTACTTTTACAGAAGTTAATTGACTGATAATCATATTAAACTCATTTAAATGATCTGTAACAGATCCACCTTCAATCATTTTCAAATTAAAAAAATGCTTCATGAGAAATACCTTATTTGAGGCTGAAGGTTATTCATACAATTTAGACAAAGCTTTCATCAGACCATCTCTTGTCTTTGCTTCTATTATATTTAATGCCACCGATAGTGCCAGGCACAAACAAATGGTTCCTAGTGCCTTTCTATCCAGAAGATTCTAATCCTCATCCGTCATTCCTGGTAGTTTCTTGGATACTCCTTCCAATGGCCTCCATAAATCCTTCTGATAGAGGTAATCCTCCATCTGCATCTTCCATAATTGATAGTTATGCCCATTAAATTTATCAACCTTTAATTTACCCTCATCCTCCATTGTTCCCACTCAACCGTGAGACTCCCACTCAACCATGAGACTTTCCTGTAGACGATAATCAAAGACAACCTGCTCTGATACCACTTGTTAGGGTTAGCTGATAGAAGATATCAATTAAATGTAAATAAAGATTAAATATAAGAATGGAAATACACAGAAATAATAACATTGAGAGATAGGTTTTAATGTGGTTCACCCAAACTTGGGCTACATCCACCAAACAGAGAGTCCAATATTATTATCTAGTAAATCAAACTGATTACAACCAACAATCCCTGCAACTCAATACCACTGCAAATGCTACAATACATCAATGGAAACCCTAACCCTTAGCCATTTTTATCATGACTTTTGTCAGTTACAAAATAGGGTTTTATTATGTCATCTAATGAAAAAATAACTCCTGAGGCCTTAATAAAATAACCCCGCAAGGGGCGTTGCCCCTTGACCCCATCTTGGGGGTGCTGCCCCCAAACCCTCGCAAGGGGCGCTACCCCTTGACCCTGTAGGAATTTTGAGGGAAACCACGCTGATAAAAGTGGGGTTAATTTAACCTCTGAGTCTGATTAGGCTCCATATAACAACATCTTGGTCATGTTCCTACCTTTACATTGTTTCACGTTAAGGAATTGAGATTGTGTTTGAACAATATTTCCAGATAACGTAGTGTGTAACTAGTCTTAGATGACTTGGTTAATTCTAGTGATTGCAGAGATCCCTTGAAGATTATGGAAGCATGTTGTGGTGTGGAAGATCATATTTGAGTCCCAGCTAAGGCATGGCATGATCCGCATACATCTACACTACGAATTCTTAGCATAATTTTGTATTAGGTCAAGACCTATTTTTTAAATGTTTGTAATGCCAACCTTGGAGATTGTTCCAATGGTTGATGATTGTAATGTCGACCTTGATGATCATTCCAAGGTTGATGAAGTGTATAAATACTTGTAATTGAGTCATGGAAAAGATGTCCTTGTGCGAAGATGGGCAGATAAGGAAAGAGATGGAAAGGCAGAGCAGAGGAATTGTTGGACTTCAATGTATTAATCTCAGACATGAAGAAGATGTTGATCTTTGAAGTGAGCCTGGTAGTGAGCCACCAGTAGGGTTTAACAACCCTTATTGTAATCTTTCTAGGTTTAGGGTTGAGGCAGTGAGCCTGCTAGACCTAGCTATACTTCATGGTAGTGAGTTAGTATGTTCTAGGCCCATGGAATGACCAAGCCTGAACATCATTTTTCAAAGATTATAATATATTTTGAGAGCTAATCCTCTTCATGATTTTTGCCCATCTTGGGGTTTTCCATGTAAAATCTGGTGTCTCTTGTGTTTAATATTACATTTGTGTTTAAGTTTTTGATTTCATGATTTCACTGTTTAATCATAATGACTGTGGACAAGTGATTAATGTTTAAGTGCAGAAGTGTTTGAGTTTTTGGGACAACTGATTCAACCCCCCGTCTCAGTTGTCTGGTGCATTTCAACAAACCACTATTGGTGGATGCTCATATTAATCATAAAAAGGTCAAAAATGTCATGATAGACTTGGGTGCGGATATAAAAATGATCACTAAGAAGCTTTAGGAACAACTAGGAAGACCAAGATTGTCTCAAACCCCCTACAATATTACTTTGGTAGATGGATCTAGCATGTCAACTATTGGAACTTGGAAACAAGTAGAGGTAAACCTGATGGGTATAAATAAGGTCATAGACTTTGTGGTTGTCACCATAAAAGAACAAAGAGATTCATTCAATGCACTATTAGGATTGAGATGGTTTGTAGATGTAAATGGCATAGTGGACTCTTGTACAGAAAAATTATCTTTTGTAGATAATAATTTAAAAGTGTATACATACCTTTAGGATTACCCATGGAAGAGGCCTATATTAAAGAATCCAATTATGCGAAAGGAAACAACAACTATCCTAAGAACATTTACATAATATCAAAATTGGAAACAAATGAAACAAAAGAAGAACCAAATTCTGGAGGAGAAATAGAGGTGGAGAATGATAATGATAGTATTGATAGTGAAGAACTATTAGAAGCATGGATTAGAGATGAACCAAAAATCAAAACCTAGAGAATGATAGGATTCAGAAGGATATATATGGTTTAAACCAGTAGGGAAAACATACCGTAATCCTCCGCATCGAATGAAAATCTACTACAGAAGGTATGCACCATCAATGAAGACCAAAATATAGAGGACTCTAATATATCTCACCATATTAATCATATTATGAGAGGAATTTCCCATATCAAATTACCCAAGTTTTCAGGTGTGAAAGACCTACAACTATACTTGAATGAGATGGAGATAATCTTTGAACATAAGAACAAAGAAGAATAGAGGTAGTACATCATACATTAGTATGTAATGCAACAAATTGGTGGTCAACACGTAAAGATTCAATAAAAGATTGGTCCACATTTAAGCTTCTTATCAGTGTGAGATATTTAATGGAGCAAGGAGAATATAAATACATACCCAAGTATGAAGGACAAAATCCACCGCATGAACATTTAACTACTTGTGTACTAGCATGGGAAAGCAGAAAAAATATAGCAAGTCTATATACACCCATCTATTCTACTAGAAATTAACACTAATAGCCCAAACTTGGTATATCAACCAAGAAAGAAGAAAAGAGACTAGTAATTGGGAGGAAGTACAAAATGATTTCATACATACATTTTCCTTCTACTGTCCAGTAAAATCTATACATAATGCACTTTTGAAAACAAAGGATATAATTTTTCAACAAGTAATTGAGGAAGAGAAATAAGAACTGGAGCACATTACACCACCTCAAAAAATTGAAGGGATATGGAAACAGGTGGAATGGATATACCAAGAGTCAAGAAATATGGGTCAAAAATTCTATAAAACCACAAGAATGGATGATGAGGATACTAAGGATCTAGACATTAATGTCCAAGAAGGAGAAAGAGAGCTAGAGATATTAACTAAACCGAAGGATCAATACTACAATAAGCCTCTAAAAACTAGAGAAGAGAATATTGCAAATGAAGGTGACCCTAAACTAGCAAAGATTGGATACTATTGGGATGAGAAAGTGCTAGCGCAAGTAACTGAGATTCTTTCTAAATTTGAGGAATTATTCCCAAGGACTTTTACTAAAATGAAAGGCATTAAAGAAGAAGTAGGGATGATGAAAATACAACTGAAAGAGGGAGTTAAACAAGTAAAGAAAATGCCATACAGGGTCAATCCTAACATGAAGAAAAGAGTCAAACTAGAAATTGATAAGATGTTAGCAACAGGGATCATAAAACCTATTAAGGAAGCAAAATGGATTAGTCCAATGGTAGTGTAAAATAAGAAATCAGGAGAGATAAGAATATGTGGAGACTATAGAGAGTTGAACAAAGCTTACATTCATGATCAATTCCCAACACCCTTTAAAAAAGAGATATTAGAATCAGTTGCTGGAAGGGAAATATATTCAGTCATTGATTGATTTTTTGGTTACCACCATGTAAAGATAAGAGAAGAGGATCAACCTAAAACAACATTTGCATATGAACTAGGATCCTACATGTATACAGTTATACCCTTTGGACTAAAGAATGCACCAAAAATATTCAATAGAATAAAGGTAAATGCATTCAAAGAATTCATTCATGATTTCTTAGAAGTTTACTTAGATGATTGGACTGTCTATGGATTGGTGAAAGACCACACACAGACCTTAAGAATGATGCTAAAAAAATGTAGAAGTTTGCAAATATCATTGACTATAAAGAAAAGCACATTTGCAATACCTTTTGGGACTCTATTAGGTCACATTATTTGTAAGGAAGGATTGATGGTAGATCCTTTGAAAGTAACTCTAATCCTCACACTACCACCACCTAAAACAACAATAGAGGTGAAAAATTTCTTAGGTTACACTGGGTATCACTGCAATTTTATTAGGGGATATGAACCAATAGCAATACCTTTGGAGGAGTTACTCAAAAAGAAAAGTGGGAAAAATATTGAATGAAGTGAGCAATGTCAATCTTCTTTTGACATATTAAAACAAAAAAATGATGAAGCTCCTATTTTGATATTCCTAGATTGGAACATTCCTTTTCATGTCCATGTAGATGCCTTAGGGATAGTAGTGGGTACAATACTAGCTCAACCTAAGGGGATCAAAGACCATCCTATAGCATTTTCTAGTAGGAAATTATCTAAGGATGAGAAAAACTACACAACAACAGAAAGAGAAGCCCTAGCAATGGTATATGCACTACAAAAATTTAGACACTACCTATTATCCACACCTTTCACCTTCTTTACTGACCATGAACCATTAAAGTACTTGTTGAACAAACTAGTCATTCAAGGGAGAATATGTAGATGGTTATTACTATTCCAAGAATTTGAATTCACCATCAAAGTGAAACCGAGAAAACAAAACCAAGGTTCTGACTACTTATCTAGGATTGAAACAAGGATGAACTAGAAAGCCAAGAAGAAAAACTCCCTAACACAAACCTATTTAGGGTTAATGTGGTAGTAGAAGAATTGAAAGATATTGCATATTTACTTTTCATAGGAGAATTTCCATCTGATACATCTCTGTAAGATAAACAAATCTTTATGCAGAAGGCTTTTCCATATACACTCATTGAAGGAGAGCTACACATTAGAGGAAAAAATGATATAATAAGGAGAGTGGTATATGAACATGAAAGAGAGGACATACTAAAGGAAGCACATGAATGTGTAGTAGGAGGTCACAACTCCAGAGACCTAACAACAAGAAAGATCAAACTAGCAGGCTTGTGGTGGCCTATCTTATTTCAAGATGCTAAAAGATATTTAAAGCATTGTGATATTTGTCAAAGAATGGGTAAACAAACCGCCAAAGATCAAATTCCATTTAGACTGGTACTAGCACAACTCCCATTTGAGAAATGGGCAATTGACTTTTTTGGACCCATAGATCCCTTGCCAAACAATCAAAATCAAGATACATTATCATAGGAGTATAATATCTCACAAAATGGGTAGAAGATCAACCCACTAAGGACTATACAACAAAAACAATCACAAAATTCCTGTATGAGAATATCATAACTATATTTGGATGTCCACTAAGCATCACAAGTGACCAAGGGAAACATTTTGTAAATAACATGATTGTGGAGCTACTACAATCTTTCATGATAGCACACAACAAGAGCTCACTATATCATCAATAGGAAAATGGTGCAAGTGAAGCCTTAAACAAAATTATTGGGAAGACATTGACAAAAATGTGTGATGAAAATATAACAGATTGGGAACTAAAAGTACTTGCGGTACTTTGAGCCTACCACACAACATACAAAAGAATTGATGAGTTAGATCTATGACTCATCTATTTCTTTATATTTCCTATTCTAAAAGACTTTGATAAAACATTATGGCATATATATATATATATATATATATATATATATTTGTCTTTTGGATGGATTATACACATGTTTAGTCTTCATTTCCTTTTGATGAAATCTCTTAGATTATTTACTTGAATTACATTTTTAAAATGCATATCTTATGAATTTGTGGTACAAGTGGTGTATGTTTGCATAAGGATTACAACGGTGAGACTCTCAGTGGTCTCTCGATCCCTCTGGAGCCCCTTTTCCTGTGAAGAGCCTAAACTCCGGACAGCTTCAAATGTCGTTACCCTCCAAGAGAGCTATCCTCCCCTTGAGTCGATGATGATTACAAGCCGATCCTAGGGTCACTTAAGAAGTCCAACAATGCAAACAAGACCCACGCCTCAATAAAAGCAACTGTTAAGATCCAATTTCCTACACCACTTCATTTAAGTGACTAATTGAAATAGCTATTAATTGGCATCAATACCAACTGAAGTCACCACTACCAAGTGCCACGCCATTCCAGGAAATCATTTAGTTTGTTAACAGCCAAGTCGATACAAATATCTGATCTGTAGTAACCCACAGTGGAATCATTAATGTAATAAATAAGCATCTAGTTTTAATCCCAGTTCGCTGCAATTAGGATCATTGATAGTTATTTCCTTTCAATAAAGCTTGACTATATAAATAGGAGCAAGTTGTCTCTCTAAGTTCTAGTTTTTTATAGTGAAGTTGTTAGTCAGATTGTATTTTCAGCTGGAGGAAAACTCCTTGTTTTCAGTTCTATATCCATGTCCATTTTTAGACTTTGTTGAATGCAAATGAAGGGGGAATTCTTCTAAAAGATAGTTCAAGTTCAAGAGGATCATCTCCAGTTGGGAAAGTAGGTCTCGCTTCCCCAAATTGGAGGAGATCTCTCAGTATTTCATTTCTATGCAATTCTATTATGTCTTTCTATTTAGTAATGTTATCTTTTCATGTTAATCTTATGACGTGTCTTTTCCTTTCTGTATGATTGTTTAACTAATTGTCACATGTAGATTTGTCTTCTAAATTTTAAAAATACCAAAAATAGATTTGTTATTCCAACAACACTGTTATATTCAGAGTGTCACATTGTTGTAGTTTAATAATGGATGCAATTACTTTGAAGTTTTGTTTCAACACTTAAGATAGTTTCTTTCCAAGCAATTAGACTAGTTTCTTTTCAAGCAAGTGTGTTTATTTTCTAGCAATTAGTGTAGACACCCAAAAATGACCAAGTCATCATACCACTTGCATTTCATCTAATCTATTTAATCATCTACATTCAACATTAATTAAATAATCTAATTATTTAATTAATTTCATCTATTTCTTCTAAATCACATACTTTCAACGTTAATTAAACACATCTTTATTTAATTAATTTTCGTTAAATCAACCTTATTCTTCCACGATTAAATAATTTTTATTATTTAATTAAATCATTATCCACTTTTGAATTTCAAGTCTCCATTAATTAAATAAATCCAATTATTTAATTAATTCATCCAATTCTATCTTATCTACAATTAAATAATTTACATTATTTAATTAAATCAATTATTCTTCTAAATTTAAATAAATCATGCAAATTTTTTAAAATTATCTCAATCCTCTAAAAATAAATAAAATCAAGTATTTTATTTATAATCTTCATATTCCTCTAATCTTGCACAAACAATTAAATAAATTTATTTATTTAATTTTCTTTTTCCCCTAAAAATAAATAAAATTAAATATTTTATTTATAATCTTCTGTTCCTCAATCATGCGTGCAAACAATTAAATAAATTTATTTATTTAATTTCAATTATCTTCCACTTCCTCTTAAAATCTCTTGTTAACTCATGTGCACAATCAGTCTTATTTTTAGAATTCTAAAAAAGGCAAAATTACAAGTTGAGTTATCTATTCAATGAATCTTGTTTTCATCATATCTTAATAAAAATATCCTTATAGATTGACACATGTCATGTGCATATTCATCATGGTTATCTGATTTATCTCCTTCGTTGATTCTTCTGAATTATCTAGACCGTTGATCGATCTTTGTTGAAACCTATATAAACCCCCCTCATCTCCTTCACAAATCCTCTTCGATCACTTATTCTCAGGCATCCTTTAACAGCACTTTGAGCATACATCGCATCGATTGAGCAACTTCACGATCTCTTAACATTGATCTTTGAGCACTCTACTTGCTTGTTGCAACCATGGTTTTGCAGCACTATTGAGCAATCCACATTCATCCAAAGGGAACAATACAAATCTCGGTAAAAGCTTTCATAATTTATTGATTTATTGGTAATGGCTTTTATTTAGATTGGTTCTCTTTATGTTATTGGGCTTTCGATTTAATTAGTTTAATTTAGTTGATTTTCCTGATACACATTCTAGCACGCCCGGTGGGAGCCACTAATCCCTCTTTTTCTTTGAGAAATTGATTTTTTTTTGAAGTATAGTATGGAATAGTGCATGTCGACATAGAAAAGCACCTTTGGTAGAGTAGTACAGTGCTTTCGGGCCATTCCGCAGTGCCTTTGGTAGCACAGAACCGCGCTTTTGGTATTATAGTATAGCACCCTTGAGAAAATAGAAAAGCACTTTTGGTATAACAGTAAAGCGCTATTGGTATAATAGTAAAGCGCTATTGGTATGACAGTAAAGCACTTTTGGTTGAGATAACAGGCTTGCAAACTTCAAAACCCCATAACTTTCTCAAAACTTAAGGAAATTTGATGCTTTTTTAAAAAAAATTGCATAGAAAATCATAAGGAATCCATTGGTGATATTTAATCTCTTGTATCTCATCATTTTTTTACCAATTTTATGGATTTCACTTTGGTTTTCTAGGGTTTCTCACTTATTGTTAGGGTTTTGACTTGATTTCTGACATCTTGTTTTCTTTGGAACTAATATTACTTGTTGCAGTGTCTTATCACTTATCAACATCCTAGATCATCATTCAATCATTCAATCATCCTTTGATCTAACTTTTTTTGATGAAATATTAATTTTTGCAGGCCTGTTATTACACTGTGCTTTTGGTAGTATAGTAGCTCACTTTTGGTAGCAAAGTAGCTCACTTTTGGTAGCAAAGTAGCTCGCTTTTGGTAGCATAGTACCATGCTTTTGGTAGCATAGTGCATCGCTTCTGGTAGCACAGTGCATCGCTTCTGGTAGCACAGTGCATCGCTTTTGGCAACGTAGTGCAGCGCTATTGGTATCACAGTAAGTCGCTTTTGGTTAGACAGTAGTTCGCTTTCGTACAATTGATTTATTTTTTCTAACTTGTGATTTTTTGTGGAACTAATTGACTTGTTGCAGCTTCTTATCACTCACACAGAGCAAATAGGTTTTTTTCTAATATGTTCATGCAAGACGAGCATTAAAGAAATCTTGATTTATTACACTAAATCTTAGAAACATATTGCCTTCTTAAGGGATAATTTAAAAAATCATTTCGGCAATCTAAAGTCTTAGGAACATACTGATTTCCTTAAGGGACAATGGACATGAATGCCAAACACTTCAATTTCATAAGGGACAATTGACAACTACAAACGTGTGTGTGCCTAATTTAGTTGCACCTTATTTTTCTTATAACAGGACAATTAAACCTTTGTTTGATGTGCTTGCTCTTGCATTTCAGTACTTCCTTTAGAAGGGCCTACTTTTGGATTGCGCTTCATCCAAAAGGGATGACCCTAAGTGGAGTTTTCCTTTGAACCGCTATATAAGAGGGATAAGGTGAAAGCCAAGTCCTAATCGACGTCAGCCTTACCTTGTAGTGCCAAACTGAAAAGAGGTGTACTAGCTCTTTGTGAAAATAATTTTCACATTAAGCAAAGTGTTTGATACTCTTAATAGGATTGGTTAAAGCTTTTAGTAGCTTGTCATATTGCTCGTAAGGCCTTGGTCCCTCAAAGTTACTAAGAACCATTCTAGATAGAGACTACCCGATCCACCTCCGAACATTGCGGTAATATCAGTGCAAGGGGAATCTATTTAAGCCCTTAAGATACTCACCATTGGATCCCTTAAGAATTGATAGTATTCCCTTGGCCATAAAGCTCTTGTGACCTACTTGACCTTTCCAAGGGGATGGTGAGATATCCCTACCTATTGTCTCTCGCAAAGATACTAAATGTCTGATGCCTTTATGGAATGACATTTTTATCAATGGAGTATTAAGCTGTGAGCTGATCTACTGCAATGAAACCTTGTCTCTAGGAATAAAAAGTGCTTATTATTGATTGCAATCATCTTATACCTGTGGAAACATTGGGCTTTTTGGTGAGCCTCGAACATACACTATCTGTTGTGTCAGTCCCTTTTTGCCAAACTTTATTTGCTGTGTTTTCTCTTGCCAAAACAAATCTAATCAGAAACAGAACCAAATCTATCACATTTTTCCTTTTAGAAGCATCAGACACTACTTCAGCACCTCTGGTATTACAGCAGCTCGCCTTTGGTAGTATAGTAGATCACCTTTGGTATAGCAGTACCTCGCCTTTGGCAACCCTACTTCAGTGCCTTTGGTATAACAGTAGCTCACTTTTGGTCATAGTAGCTCACCTTTGGTATAGCAGTACCTCACCTTTGGTAGCTCAGATCATCGCCTTTGGTATTATAGTAGCATGCTTTTGGTTGCACAGTCCTGCGCCTCTGGTCAAATAGTATAGCGCCTTTGGTCTAGTAAATTGTGCATCAGAATTTGTCTTTCTCAAAGCACAAGAAGAATCTTAGTATTACTTTTTGTCCTAGTGTATTCCATGGTAACCACTAGGCTCCAGCAAACTATGAAGTCCAAGCAAGTTGTCCCTAGGAAGTGCAAATCACCTCCTCACACACCGCAATCAGGTTGACTCAACATTACCCCCAAAGTTACTCCTAGGACACCCATGGAAAGATCTACCAACTCTACCAACATTGCGTAGCTGGACCGCCCTAACACTCCTCAAGAAGGTAGGGTCCCTTTGGTCAGTACACCTCGCTATACCACTGGCATGCCTCCAGATTTTATGCTACAAGGATATACTATTGATCAAATCCCATCTCAGGAAGGTAGGGTCCCTTTGGTAAGTACACCTCACTATACCATTGGCATGCCTTCGAATTTTATTCCACAAGGTTATATCGCAAATTAACCCCCATCTCAAAAAGAGTGACACTTTGAAATAGGTCAATCCTCTCAAGAAGATGGGCAAGATCTTGACGAATTCATACAAGATCCTAGAGCCATAGCCACCTTTGACAAAATCCTTAGCGAGAACCAAGATGATTTCTTTCGGTTACTAGCAGAGCAAGGAGCTAAATTACCCAAAGGTTTTGATTTATCCAATCTCAAGGAGAAAAACAACACCCTAAGCACCATACAGGCTATCCAAACCATGTCAACAGTGACCACGCCTTTACCTGAACAAGGCTCACAAGGGAGAATGATTACACAATATAAGAATCCCCTTTATCAAAACCCAACAGGAAAGAGGGCCATATCACTACTTCTGACTCCTATGGAAATCTACAAACACCAACAGGAGACTCTACATCATCAAGCAGAGTTAGAAAGATAAGCCGCTCTAGCTAAATCAAACACTCCTATAATGTCCACACTAATTGCAAGTGGAATATTGGTTACCCCATTGTGAATAGGTTTCCCACCGAATTATAATCCGGGGAACAACTATGTAGCAATGCAACAAGGGTCTCAACAAATTCCACCTCCTATATCATCAAACCTTCATGTCTCTCAACCAACTAGGGTCATGCAATCCCAACCACAACATTCTTCTATGCTCATCCTCAATCAACCTCAACCATCACAAATCGCTTCTACCTACGTTCCCCCACCACTATGATCATCAGTGCTAGACTTCTTCAACACCTTGCCTATCCACCCTCAACATTCCCAACATCAGGTTTCCCAAAGTTATGTTCCGCAATCACAACCTAACCCAACGAACTTTAGCTTTCCTCCACCAAACTCTTTCCTTCAACCATTGCAAAGCCAACATTCTTACCTAGCGCCACACCCTCCTCCTCTGAATCAAAACATCCAATTTTAACCGAATCTAAACCCAACGTACAATGCATATGACCCCAACCAATCTTACAACCCTTATAACACCAATACCCATGGGTTACACTACAATCTTCCGTATAGGCTTCAACAACCACTTCTTGGACAACAGGAGATGTTTCCAACCCCTCCCACTATTGCAAGTATGGGTTTAACCAGTGTTGTCATTAATGTCAACATACTCATGTTACATTAATGAGAAGGATTGGATGAGCTGTGTGCTGAGGATATTGAGAAAATTAGTCTCAATCAAGAACAGTGAAGAACAGTGATGACAACAAGGTAAAAGTCCAAGATAGGTTGAGGATCAGAGGATGCAATTTAAAGGGTTTGTAGATATAAGTCTTGAGATGCTCCAGTCAAGTTTTCAGAGGTCCACATGAAGATCTGAAGAAGTTATGGTTGCTCAAGTAGAACCGGCTCCGGCAGGTGTCCAGAGGTGATAGAGTGACATAGATAGGTCTGGTGAGGTCCGGTAATGCATTATCCCATTCTGCGGATTGGAGGAAGTGTTGGGGATGTCCTTGTGAAGTGTCAAGTAGATTGGTTTGTGGGTTGAAGGTCCTGAAGAACCTATCCCTTTGTGACAGTGATGACAGATTGTGTTCTTGAGGTTCCGGATGAAGGAGAGAAGGATTCCAGTAAGCAGATGAAGTGCAGATGTTGTTGGTGATTCAGGAAAGCTTGTGTTGATATGTGGATCAGTTCTAGTTCATGTTGGTGGTCCGCATTGAAGTTAAAGTTTGTATTTGAAGATTAACCACCAGATGTTGATGTTCTTCCTAAGACTGGCTGACCAGATGTATTACACGTCTTGCAGATGTGCTTGTAGGTGTTTGCCGACTTAGATGATTGTTCCTAAGTTGATGTAGTGTATAAATAAGGGATTGAGAAGTCATTTCAAAGTGTGTCTTGGTGTGATGAGTGTGTGGTAGCGAAGAAGAGTGCGAAAGGCAGAGCATAAATATTGGGCTTAAATGGAACTGATTCAAGCATGGTGAAGATGCTATTCTTGTGTTCATGAAGGTGATACTTATTTCTTTGTAGATAATGTGTCTCTTGTAGGTGGTGAGCCTCTTGTGAGCAGTGTGCTTGAGTAGTGAGCCCTAATTGGCATGTGTCATTTTGTTGTTTCTATTCTTCTAACATAGAATACAATCTTGGGTTAATCACCCCGTGGTTTTTCCCTTAACTGGGTTTTCCACGTCAAAATCTTAGTGTCTTATGTGTTGATATGTTTCTGCTTTTGATTTGAATGCATTATGGGTCATGATTAATATTCTGCTAATCACTAAAGAAGATTTAAGTTTTTAATAGGAGAAAGTTTCGCACAATTGATTCAACCCCCCTCTCAGTTGTGTGCCCTAAGTCTAACAATTGGTATCAGAGCTAAGTTCCTTTAAAAGGAGCTTAGCCGCTTGAGGAGATCTAGGATGTCGTCTTACAAGAAGGATAGTCTGAAGTTTGATGGAACCAACTTTGCTCTTTGGAAAGTTCGCATGAAATGTCACTTAGTGTGTATGTGATTTGCATACTGGTCCATGGTTACAAAAGCATATGTACCTCCATAGGGTGATCCGACAACCCTAAATGAAATCATAGATGCTGAAAATAATCTGCAGACCAAAGAGGCTCTTTTAAGCACATTATCTGACTCAGAACTCTCAAATGTTATTGACCTACCAACTGCCTTTGAGATTTGGAATAAACTAGAACTTTTGCATGAAGGAGACCAGTATGTTAAATGTGCAAGGTTACAGAGTCTAAAAGGAAAAGTTGAAAAAATGAAGATGAGAGATGATGAAAATATTACCACTTTTATGCCAAGAGTGAATGAACTGGTTTGTGGAATTAGAAATGCTGGTGGTGTCTTGGATGAAAATGAGATTGTTGGTAAAATTCTCAGATCCCTCCCTGCTTCTTACAAAATCAAGGCTACTGCCAGTGAAGAATTCTGAGCTCATACAACTGTCACAAAAGGTCAATTGGCTGGGAAATCAGATGCATTTGAAATGATAGAGTTTGGAGATAACCCCCCCAAGACTGAATCTGCATTCAAAGCCAGTGCCTCTGTTAAAGGTAAACAAAGGCTTGATACAGGAGAGAATTCTTCAAAGAAATTGTCTTGGTATGAAAAAACAAGAAAAGATTTAGAAGAGGAAGTAGAAACTACTCAACTTGAAGCCCTTATTGCAAAGAGGCTGCGAAGAGGATCCGGTAAGTATGAAGGAAAATTACCTTTTAAGTGTTTTAACTGCAATAAGATTGGTCATTTTGCCTCAAGGTGTCTGGAAAGATGTTCAAGGCAAAATCTTAACAAGCCAAGGTTCCAAAAGAACTGTTACTATGTACATGAAGATGATGATAATGAAGGAGTAACAGATGATGAATTAGAGATAGGAAACAAATCCGGAAATGAATGGGTGTTCATTGCCATCAAGGAAGAAGATCCAATGTCCTCTGTATCTGTCAATCTTAAGACTGTGGAAAGAGCTCTGGCTGCCCAAATTGAAGAGAAGGATGATTGGGTCATTGACAGTGGTTGCTCTCACCATATGACAGGAGACAAAAATAAGTTTGTAGATTTGAAAAGGTATGAAGGAGGAGTGGTAAAGATTGGTGACAATTTTGCTGGTAGAATCAGAGGAAGAGGAACTATTTCTTTTGATGGAAGAAACAAAATTGGTAATGTACTATATGTTGAAGGTTTGAAGTACAATCTTCTCAGTGTTGGATAGTTGGTGGAAAAAGGTTATGATCTCTGATTCAAGGATGGAAAATGCTAAATCTTTGAAAGTTCCAGAATAGAAATTGCATCCGGTACTCAAACTAAAGGTAATATCTTCCACTTGGTTGGTATTGGTAAAAGCTGCTTATTTGTTCAAGTTGATCAGAGTTGGTTATGGCATAGAAGGATGTGTCATGTGAATTTTGATAATATCATCAAGATAAGCAATACTCAGGCTGTAAGAGATCTTCCAAAATTGGTGAAACCTACTAACAGCTTGTGCAAGGAATGTCAGTTGGGTAAGCTGAGCAGAGTCTCATTAAAAAGCAAGGAACTGTCCTCTACCGGATTATTGGACTTAGTTCACATTGATCTTTGTGGTCCGGCAAGAACCAGGAGTATTCAAGGTGATAGATACTTCATGTTGCTAATTGATGACTATTCCCGGATGATGTGGGTAACCTTTCTAAAGGAGAAATCAGAAGCTCTTGAGAAATTCAAAATATTCAAGGCTATGGTAGAGAATGAAATAGGATTAAAATTGAAATGTCTGAGGTCTGATAGAGGTGGAGAATTCACATCCGGTGAGTTCATAGAGTTCTGTGAGAAACATGGAATCAAGAGACATCTGTCTGCTCCTAGGACTCCACAACAGAATGGAGTAGTGGAGAGAAAGAACCGGACCATCCAGGAAGCATCTAGGACCATGATGATGGAAGCAAATGTTCCTCAGATCTATTAGAGAGAAGCTGTTAGCACTGCAATCTATACTCTCAATCGAGTTCAAATCAGAAGCAATACTGGTAAGACCCCTTATGAACTTTGGTTTGGCATTACTCCTACTATAAGATATTTCAGAGTCTTTGGTAGCAAATGTTACATCAAAAGAGATGAAGATCTAGGCAAGTTTGATGCTAGAAGTGATGAAGGAATATTATTGGGTTACTCTACTCAAAGCAAAGCATACCGGTGTTATAACAAGAGACTAAGGAAGATGATAGAAAGTACAAATGTGAAAGTTGATGAGGGAATAGAGAAACCCTCAAGGTTTTATGAATATGATGAAGATAATTAGAATGGTGTTCTGGTTCAAGGAATTCAATCCTCTTCTGAAAGTCAGATTCAAATTGATCCGGTAAATTAGGAAGAAGAGATAGGTCTGAATGAGCTTGATCAAGAAGCAGAAGTACAAGAAAGCTCCCAAAGTTCCAAGGTATGTAAGACTGAACTACTCTGAAGATCAGATCATAGGTGACAAAAGCAAAGGTGTGCAAACTAGAAGGAAAATTGCTCAAAATTTAGATGAATATTGTCTAATTTCAATTGAACCTAAGACAATAAATGAAGCCTGCAATGATGAAAACTGGATCAAAGCAATGGAGGAAGAGTTGATGCAAATTGAGAAAAATCACACTTGGGATCTTGTTCCTAGACCTAGAAACAAGAATGTGATTGGAACCAAATGGGTCTTTCAAAACAAACTAAATGAAGTTGGTGAAGTAAAAAAAAATAAAGCTAGATTGGTCTACAAGGGCTACTCTCAAATAGAAGGAATTGATTTTGAAGAAACTTTTGCTCCGGTGGCAAGAATTGAAGTAGCCAGGTTATTTCTTGCATTTGCTGCCTTCAAGGATTTCAAGGTGTATCAGATGGATGTCAAGTCTGCTTTCTTGAATGGTGACTTAGAAGAAGAAGTGTACATTGAACAACCAGATGGATTTCAATTATCTGAGCATGGTGATATGGTCTGCAAGTTGAAGAAGGCATTGTATGGACTAAAGCAAGCCCCAAGAGCGTGTTATGAAAGACTGGACAAACATATTTAGAAGATTGGTTTCAACAAAGGTACTGCTGACAGTAACTTATATTTGAAAATTGATCATGAAAACATCTTGATTGTTGAAGTATTTGTTGATGATATCATCTTTGGAGGAAGAGACAGTATGTGTAAAACCTCTGCAAATCAAATGAAAAGTGAGTTTGAGATGTCAATGCTTGGTGAAATGAATTTCTTCTTAGGTCTACAAATTACTCAAACAAAGAAAGGAATCTTTATTTCTCAGACAAAATATGTGAAAGAATTGTTGAGAAAATTTGGAATGGAAGATTCAAAGCCACTGAATACTCCCATGGCAATCGGATGTAAGTTGAGCAAAGATGATGACTCTCCCAAGGTAGACCAGAGAAAGTATAGATAAATGATTGGAGGATTGTTGTATCTCACTCAAACTAGACTAGATATTATGCAAGCTGTTGGACTTGTTGCAAGATTCCAGTCTGATCCCAGAGAATCTCATGTCATGGAAATCAAAAGGATTTTTAGGTATCTAAAAGGAACAGTTGAGTATGGTCTGTGGTATCCTAGAGATCATGATTTCTCTCTTCATGCATATACGGATGCTGATTGGGCAAGAGATGTGGATGACCAGAAGAGTACCAGGGTGGAGCTTTCTTTTTGGGAAAGAGATTGGTTTCTTGGCTAAGAAAGAAACAAGAGGCAATATCCCTGTCTACAACTGAAGCAGAATACATTGCAGCAGCAGGTAGTTGCACTCAAGTTTTGTGGATGAAGCAGATGCTAAGAGATATTAAAGTAGAGTATGAGGAGCCTATCACAATTTTCTGTGATAATTCAAGTGCAATAAATATTTCTAAGAACCCGGTGTTGCATTCTAAGACTAAGCATATATCTATCAAGTTTCACTTTCTGAGAGAGCAAGTGAACAAGGATGAAGTCAGACTGGAGTTTGTGCCCTCCAAGGACCAGATTGCAGATATTTTTACTAAACCTCTTCCCAAGGATTCCTTTGAGTATCTCAGGGAGAAATTAGGGGTTATTGCCCCTCCGGTGATGAACTAGGATGCACTGATGTGCATTAGTCCGGTGCATATCACAGTCATATCTTGTGATCTGGATTGATGATGGGGAGCTGCTACTCAGGGGGAGCAGTAGGTATGATTCTGAGGTTGCAAGTATGAGCCCTTTGCCATTGATGTCAAAGGAGGAGAGAAGACATGTGAAAAAAAATTGGTTGATGATCAAAGGGGAAGCAGTAAAGGAAGAAAAGACATGTGAATAGTTGTTGTTGATAGGGGGAGTTGTGACAGTAAGGAGAATTTCTTGTCTTGATGGTTTTTCACATCATATGTTGCCATTAATGACAAAGGGGGAGATTGTTGCAAGTATGGGTTTAACCAGTGTTGTCATTGATGTCAACATACTCATGTTGCATTAATGAAAAGGATTGGATGAGCTGTGTGCTGAGGATATTGAGAAAATTAGTCTCAATCAGGAATAGTGAAGAACAGTGATGACAAGGTAAAAGTCCAAGATAGGTTGAGGATCAGAGGATGCTGTTTAAAGGGTTTGTAGATATAAGTCTTGAGATGCTTCAGTCATGTTTTTAGAGGTCCACATGAAGATCTAAAGAAGTTATGGTCGTTCAAGTAGAACCAGCTCCGACAGGTGTCTAGAGGTGATAGAGTGACACAGATAGGTCCGGTGAGGTTCGGTAATGCATTATCCCATTCTGTGGATTGGAGGAAGTGTTGGGGATGTCCTTGTGAAGTGTCAAGTAGATTGGTTTGTGGGTTGAACATCTGGAAGAACCTATCCCTTTGTGACAGTGATAACAAACTATGTTCTTGAGGTTCCAGATGAAGGAGAGAAGGATTCCAGTAAGTAGATGAAGTGCAGATGTTGTTGGTGATTCAGGAAAGCTTGTGTTGATCTGTGGATCAGTTCTAGTTCATGTTGGTGGTCCGCATTGAAGTTAAAGTTTGTATTTGAAGATTAACCACCGGATGTTGATGTTCTTCCTAAGACTGGCCGACTGGATGTATTACACGTCTTGCGGATGTGCTTGTAGGTGTTTGCCGACTTAGATGATTGTTCCTAAGTTGATGTAGTGTATAAATAAGGGATTGAGAAGTCATTTCAAAGTGTGTCTTGGTGTGATGAGTGTGTGGTAGCGAAGAAGAGTGTGAAAGGCAGAGCAGAAGTATTGGGCTTAAATGGAACTGATTCAAGCATGGTGAAGATGCTATTCTCCAGTTCATGAAGGTGATACTTATTTCTTTGTAGATAGTGTGTCTCTTGTAGGCAGTGAGCCTCTTGTGAGCAGTGAGCCCTAATTGGCATGTGCCAGTTTGTTCTTTCTATTCTTCTAACAGAGAATACAATCTTGGGTTAATCACCCCATGGTTTTTCCCTTAACCGGGTTTTCCACGTCACAATCTTGGTGTCTTATGTGTTGATGTGTTTCTGCTTTTGATTTGAATGCATTATGGTTCATGATTAATATTCTTCTAATCACTAAAGAAGATTTAAGTGTTTAATAGGAGAAAGTTTCACACAACTGATTCACCCCCCCTCTAAGTTGTGTGCCCTAAGTCTAACAACTATGGAGCTAAAACTTGCAGAGGTTCAACAACAATTATCAGACCTTACGTTTGGCCACACCAAGAGGACCTTCTCTTTAGAAGAAGTGTGTCTGTATCCTTTTGATCGGTCATTACCTATGATCCCTTTTCCTCAAAATTTCACTATTCCCAAGTTTGATAAATACAAAGGAAAAGGTGACCCAATAGACCATCTCAGGGAATTCTATCTTGCTTGCTTCGAGGTCTCACATAACGACACATATCTTATGCGTCTCTTTCCTTGCAGTCTTGGAGGTCAAGCTATAGAATGGTTCTCACACTTACCCACGGGAATCAAGTCTTTTAACGAGCTAGCAGAGAAATTTGCCACCCATTTCTCCTACAATGCAGAGCATGAGATCTCCATGACTGATCTATGCAACAACAAATAGAAAAATGGGGAAACCTTCATTTCTTTCCTTCAATGATGGAGACAAATGGCTAGTAAATTTCCATTCAAGATACCCAAAAAATAGCTTGTTACCATATATGTGCAGAACCTCAACCAAGAGTTAGGTTTTCATTTGCAAATCCTTAGTGCTATAACCTTCAATGAAATCACATACAAGGGAATCAACATTGAGAAAGCCTTCATTGCTAAGGGTGTGGTCAAAATCTTCAAAGAAGTGAAAGACAATGCTCCTCATGAATAGACAAATGATAAACCAAAGTTTTGGAACAAGAATAAAAATATGGTCAACGATGGGGTGGTCGATTCTAAACATGTCCCAACATTGCAAACACTGCTTCAACTTTCCAAACCAAGTCAACCTCAACAATAGCAACAACAACGGCAACCATATCAAAACCAAAAACAGTGACAACAAGAGTGACCTCAACAAGATTACCCTCTATGGCGTCAATTCACTCCCTTTGGAGAGCCCATAGAATTAGTCCTATAGAAGCTTTTACACAAAGGGCTCGTCACCTTACCTGATGCTCCCCCATATGGCAAGCCAGTTTACAAAATTGCACGTTACTGAGACAATGAATATTGTGAGTTCCATAGGAGAAAAGGGCACAAAACTGCATCGTACATGAAACTGAAGCACCTAATCCAAAATCTCATCGAGGGCAACCAAATCTCTTTTGAAGATGAACCACTAGCTTAACACACAAACAAGGACCTCAACATGTACAAGGAACCGTTCCCTCACCATGGTCTGCCTCCTCCTCAGGATAAAGGTAAAGGTGTCAATCATGCTTCCACTTCCTTTGACTCCATTGTGGGTCGTTTTGAAGAGAGTCAAGTGTCTACCCTCACAATTAAAGGCAAATCTATGGATTGTGCTGTTACAACTCATTGTGGTTGTGTCACCATTCGTGGTCTTACACCCAGTCTTCCAGCTCAATCTAATTATAATCTTGTCAAACATCTAGGGAAGATGCCAGCACAGATCTCTATCTTGGACCTCCTACGGTCATCACCTGCACATAGAGTAGTGCTAGAAAAAGCCCTCCAAGAGTCTTCAGTTCCTAACAACATAGCGGTCACAGATTTCTGAGCTATAGTAGGTAACATTGCTTCACCCTATAACGTGGTCTTCTCTAAGAAAGACCTCCCTTCCCATGATCAATGTCACAATGATGCCCTTCATATTGATGTTCTCATCCATAAGCACAAAATCAAACGTATACTCATAGATGGTGGTGCTGGTCTCAACATCTGTTCTTTAAAGTTACTTAAACAATTGGGATACTCTGAGGATCATGTCAACACTGATCAAAGTATTACAATCAAGGGATATGATGATATTGAATGCCACTCAGAAGGTGTTATCTACTTGCCTATACAACTGGGCCCCGTCATGCTTGAAACCAGGTGCCAAGTCCTTGATATTGAGCTACCTTACAACATTATCCTAGGCCGCCCATGGATCTATGCAATGAAAGTTGTTCCCTCCACATACCATCAGTCTCTCAAGTTCCCATTCTATGGTACAGAGATCACTTTCCTAGGAGACCCTAATCCTTTTGAATTATGTTGTGTCTTGCAAGGTAGTTATAAGAATTGCAACCAAGTGCCTCAAAATGACAAAGCCCTAGAATCCCCACTATATGTCCATCCTAAAAATCTAACAGAAGCCTCTACAAGTAAACCTAATCCTCTTCTTGAAATCAAAGCTCACATCCATGATATAGGCTTTGACACTTCTGATATCTCAAAATCTTGTTGTGTAGGGCGGATGCCTTTATCTCCTAAATCTTATGGCCAACCACCCATCTCCAAAGCAACTAAAAAAGTAGCTATTCCTCCCCTAGTATTTCTAACCCAGTTCCAACAGGGAAAATTATTGGAAGAGGAAACTATTGAGGACATTTCTTCTTGGCTCTATAAGGAGAAAGAACCAGTCACAATACCAATCAAGCAATATGGCAATGTTTTAAGGATAGTAAAAAACATGGGCTATAAAGGCAAAGGTGGCCTTGGGAAACAGAATCAAGGAATGATGGAGCCAATTAGTGTGACAAAGAAACTAGACAAGAAGAGATTAGGATTTGGTAGAAAGGTACCGCGCGCCTTGGACATCGAGGGTATCCTCGACAAGGTGGCTAAAACTTCTCTCGTAGATTCGACATCTAATGAGGATATCATCGATGACTCTTCCCTCCATATGACTGACCTATTCATCGAATCCTCAGTCTTTATGCTATCATCTGTATCCTTAACCTCCACCATAAACACCCAAAAAGTAACACTTGTCTACCCTGAACTTATCGATTGGGACCAACAAGGGTCCCCCATTATAGATGTATTTTAGAATGAGGAAGCTATAGTTGAGTTCATGGGACTTCAGGAAGGTATCCCTCTTGGTGATCATAAAGCAGGTTTTGTAATAGAACTAGAGCCAACAACTTATTTTGGTGAGAATGCCAAATCCTCTAGTCGCAAAAGTAAAAATAAAGAAAGATCTCTAGGTGAAAACCACACTGTGGCACCTCCTGATCACAAAATAGTAAAAACAAAGGACTTATCCAAAGGTGAAAACCTAACTGTGGCACCTGAGGATGGAGGATTTGACCTTCCCCTCCCATCTAAGTATCAAGAGAAGTCATCTCTCTTGGTGGAAGATTCTACAGAGATAAACCTTGGCACAGAGAAAAATCTAAAGACCACATTCCTAGTAGCATCACTATCAGAAACAGAGCATAGGAATCTTAACACATTCTTCTTATAGAAAACCATTAATTTTGCGTGGACCTATGATGATATGCCAGGGTTAGACCCTAAGCTAGTTGTTCACTATCTCACTATTGATCCAAAAGTGAAACCAGTCAAGCAAAAGTTGAGAAAGATGCATCCACAGATAGCTCTCTTGGTAAAGGTAGAAATATAGAAGTTGCTAGATGTAAAGTTCATCCAAACTATTGACTATTTAGACTGGGTATTAAACATTGTACCTATGTCTAAACCTAATGGGCACATCTGGATGTGTAATGATTTTAGAGATCTCAACAAAGCATATCCCAAGGATGACTTTCCACTACCGAACATTAACATTATAGTAGACTTGACAACAGGTCATGAAATGCTTTCTCTAATGGACGGATTCTTTGGGTACAATCATATAAGGATAGCAGAAGAAGATCAACATAAAACAACTTTTACTTGCTCGTGGGGTAATTATTGCTGGTGTGTTATGCCATTTGGTCTAAAGAATGCAGGGGCAACCTATCAGAGAGTAATGACAGTGATATTTCATGATCTCTTTCATCATATCATGGAGGACTATGTGGATGACATACTAGCTAAATCTTCTAGGGCGGATCACATACAAGTTCTAGGACAGATCTTTGACATGCTCGAGAAATACCAAGTAAGACTCAATCCAAAGAAATGTGTCTTTGGTGTAACATCAGGGAAGCTATTGGGATACATTGCATCTCATAGAGGTATCAAAGTAGACCCTGCAAAAGTCAAGGCTATAGTGGAGATGCCTCCACCAAAGAACCTCAAAGCATTAAGAAGCCTTCAGGGAAGGTTGTAGTCCATTAGGAGTTTCATCTCACAACTAGCGGATAAATGTCAACCATTTCAACACTTGCTTCGAAAGGATGTCTCATTCTGATGGGATGATTAGTGTCAAGCAGCATTTGATAAGCTCAAAGAGTATCTGGCTACACCTCCTGTATTGATTCCACCAGTTGCTGATAAACCTTTGATATTATACATCTCAACTACAACTTCATCCCTAGGGGCCTTGCTAGCACAAAATGATGAATCAAGAAAAGAGCATGCAATCTACTATATCAGTCAAACCTTGGTGGGATATGAACTCAATTATTCATCGATGGAAAGGGCTTGTTTAGCAGTAGTGTTCGCTTCCCAAAAGCTACGGCATTACATGCTAAATCAACACACAAATCTTATAGCAAAAATTGATCCCTTAAAGTATCTACTAGCAATAGCAGCTCTTACAGGCAGACTAGCTAAATGGGTCATGATCCTTAGTGAGTTCGACATTGAGTATATGGATCAAAAAGCCATCAAGGGACAAGCCCTAGCAGATCAACTAGCAGAAGCACCCATGACAGATACACACCTTATGGAAGCAGACTTTTCAGACGAGAATCTCTTCACTCTTTCCAACTCAATAGTGTGGAAGTTGTACTTTGATGGTTCCTACACAGCATGGATCAGGGGCTGGTATCTTATTTATCACACCGCAAAATGACTATATTCCAAAGTCATATCGGCTTGCATTCCCTTGCACCAACAACATTGCCGAGTATGAAGCACTCCTCATAGGTCTCAATACAGTAGTTCAATGGGACATCACAGAATTACAAGTATATGGAGGCTCACAACTAGTCATTCGACAAGTCACAGATGAGTACCAAACAAAAGATGAAAAGCGGGTCCCCTACAAGCAACTAGTGGATGCCTACAAACCACACTTCTCTAGCATCACATTTGAGCAAATTCCAAGAGAGCATAACAAGGTGGCAGATTCTATGGCTTCTGTAGGGTCACTAATTGACATGCCTACTAATACACAGAAATGTGAATTCTTGATTGAGCAATTGTTGATACCAGCCGTTGATGTTCCTGTTACTGAAATCATCTATGAACTTGTTGGTCCCAATTCCCCATGGTACGAAGACATCTATGAATACCTTAAACACAATACCTTTCCCTCTGACCTATCATCCACCCAACGCAAAACCTTTATCCGTCGATTCTCCCGTTACACCATTCTGGGTGATACACTTTATCGCCGGAGACTTGATGGTATCCTCTTACGATGTCTTAACGCAGAAGAAGCCAAAGCTACCTTACGAGACATACACGAAGGTGTTTGTGGTGCACATTCTACTGGTCCTAATCTTGCTAAGAAGATACTTAGAATAGGTTATTACTGGCCTACAATCGAACAAGATGTTATACAACTTGCTAAGAAGTGTCTACAATGCCAGCAACATAGAGATTTGATTCACGCACCAGCTCATGAACTACAGCCTGTGACAACTCCATGGCCTTTTTCTCAATGGGGTCTCAACCTTATAGGACAAATCCACCCATCCTCATCCAATGGCCATAAGTTCATCATTACTGCCACTGAGTATTTCACAAAGTGGGTTGAAGCCATTCCCATGACCTATATCACTGGTAAGCAAATAGCCAAGTTTATCCTTAACTACCTCATATGTCGGTATGGTATTCCCCAAGCCATTATCACTGATAATGGGAGACCATTCAAGAATCAAGATGTCCGTGCCTTATGCACACAATACAATATCCAACATCGCTATTCAACTCCCTACTATCCACAGAGTAACGGCCAAGTTGAGGCTTCCAATAAGACCATTCTCATGATCCTCAAGAAAATAGTCAATGAAGCTGGTCATGATTGGCACTTGCAACTCAATCCCACTCTATGGGCCTACCGCACTAGTATTAGAACACCAATTGGTGCCACACCATATGCCTTGGTCTATGGATCTGAAGCCATCCTACCTATAGAGGTCGAGATCCCATCCCTCAGAGTATCCATGCAGAATCTGATCGATGGAGAGGAGTATCACACTTCCAGATTAGCTGAGCTAGAACTACTAGATGAGAGGCGCTTTGCTGTGCTTAATCATCTCCATGTCTATCAAAATCACCTCCGGCATAATTACAACAAAAAGGTCAAAGAAAGATGGTTTCAAGTTAGTGATCTTGTACTCAAAGAGAATTAGAAAAATCAAGCAGAATGAGAAAAGAAGGGCAAGTTTGAGCCTAACTGGTTAGGTCCCTTTGTTGTCATAGCAGCATATGGATCAGGAGCTTACACTTTAGATACACCTGACAGTATTCCTCTGGATGAGCCACTTAACAGTGTTCATCTCAAGAAGTTCTATGCTTGATCCTCAGAGTATTACAAACAAATAAAAATAAAAAAAATCCAAAAAAATCCATCCTCTGGTGAATACCGGGTAAACAGGCGCCTTGGATAAGTACCATAGTGAAAACCTAGCAAACAGGTGCTATGTGTAGAGTCAACATCCATTATCTATCGAGTCCTATTCATTCCATGTCCATTTCGCAACAATTTTCATCCATCCATCCATAATAAAACCATTGACCTTGTTTGCATTTCCATCTCCCTATCTAGTATAGCTTGGAAATTTGTCAATGTCCATTGTTGTCATCCCACATCTTAGTCTATGTCTACAGTTAACACTATCTTGTCCTAGGTCAATGCTTTCTATGCCTTCTTCGTTAGTCACCCATGCAAATTCCTCTATCGGAATGGGGGCAACTCTTTCCTTAACCTAGGTTTAGGAATGGATCCTTGTTCGTGGTTCACAATCACTTCAATCTTTCTCCTTTCCACAGATAACACCCTTTAATGGACACATCACTCCTATGATAAGGCTGTTATCTTCCCAACACTTTTCCTACATCATCACACCAACCAGAACTACGTATTATCTCTTCTCAATCTTAAGGTACCTTGATCCCATGGATATGGGTATGTAGGCAGTCTGGAATATGAAGGAAGTATCCAGTACTTAGGTACATAAGATCTCATCATTTCCTCTACCTAAAGCTCAAACACCTTGACCCATCTCATGACTCTATCAAGAAATACATAGTATCATTTTTTTCATCTTTCCTCGTAATGTGCCTTGATCCCATGGATATAGGTTATGTAGGCAGTCTAGACTATGAAGGATGTATCCAATACTTAGGCACATACGATTCATCATTCTTCACCCACCCCAATCCATTGCCGTGTCATCTTTCTAGTCTTCCGTTTATCAAAATCCTTTCTCCTTGACTTGACTAACTCAAGCAACAAGCTAGCGCATCCTTTCCAAGCAAAAGTTCTTAGCAAACCTAAAGCAAAACAACTTTCTTCCAGAGTCATCTACTGTCCTAACTATTTTGATTGCCAACATCAGCTAATTCTAGCTTAACCAAAGCACCAAATCAACAAGCTTGTCTTCTACTGAGTGTTCCATTGTCGAGACCAACACACGCATCTCACACGACATGTGGCATTTCCTATAGCAAGACATTGTCTTTTTAGGTAGAAAGCACCCTTTAACAGACACATATCTCCTATGATAAGGCTATTATCTTTCCTATCCAATCTATCTTGAGCAACCTCTTTGGAAAGAGAATATGTTGGTTGTATGTTTACTTTGTAAGTCAGTCAATTTGCTTTATGGTTTATCTTTTGTTCCTTTTCCAATACCTATTCAAGACTACCTTGATTTATCTATAATCTTGATATGTTGCGATGCAGTATGGATTGGTGGCATAGGCATTGCTTTTGTATGCCGTGTTTGAGGAATGATCTTTAGCATCTTTCTTGGCAGCATATTTATCTTGTGTGTGTTATGACCTAGCATCTTACATATTAATACTCTTCTTACATTCACATGTATTGAAGTTTATTTTATGTTCAAGACTATGGCTCTTTCACATGTACCAACAAGGTCATATTATGTCTAAGGGATCTAAGTTCAAACCGCTTGCTTGTAGAGTCAACGTCCACGCATTCAAATATTACAACACTTTGGTCTTTTATACCTTGGTGGTGAACTATCCACGTGCTATATCAAAAATAAGGATTGCTCTTTATAAACATTTGTGAAACCAATGCAACAAGCTCATCATTTACCCATCCATTTACCAATGGCCTAATATCATTTTCAAAGAAATGATCGATCAACAGTCTTTCTCTCATGTTCTCTCCTATCTCCTTTCTTCTATCTATCATCAACCCAACCTCATCTATCTCCAACAAAATCTTCTAGTCGAGCATCAACACAGTTCTTCTGTCACTTCCCTGTCTTTCCTCTCAAGGGGGCACCCTACGCCAGCTATGCTGGGGCAACTAGCTACACTGGGGCATCAATAGATTGTATCATGTCTTCAACAATCATTTTTCTTTGACGCAACGCTGTAAACTACATTGCATCAAAGAGGGGCAAAATGTAGACACCCAAAAATGACCAAGTCATCATACCACTTGCATTTCATCTAATCTATTTAATCATCTACATTCAACATTAATTAAATAATCTAATTATTTAATTAATTTCATCTATTTCTTCTAAATCACATACTTTCAACATTAATTAAACAAATCTTCTTTATTTAATTAATTTTCATTAAATCAACCTGATTCTTCCACGATTAAATAATTTTTATTATTTAATTAAATCATTATCCACTTTTGAATTTCAAGTCTCCATTAATTAAATAAATCCAATTATTTAATTAATTCATCCAATTCTATCTTATCTACAATTAAATAATTTACATTATTTAATTAAATCAATTATTCTTCTAAATTTAAATAAATCATACAAATTTATTTAAATTATCTCAATCCTCTAAAAATAAATAAAATCAAGTATTTTATTTATAATCTTCATATTCCTCTAATCTTGCACAAACAATTAAATAAATTTATTTATTTAATTTGTTTTTTCCCCTAAAAATAAATAAAATCAAATATTTTATTTATAATCTTCTGTTCCTCAATCATGCACAAACAATTAAATAAATTTATTTATTTAATTTCAATTATCTTCCAATTCCTCTTAAAATCTCTTGTTAACTCGTGCACAATCAGTCTTATTTTTAGAACTCTAAAAAAGACAAAATTACAAGTTAAGTTATCTATTCAATCAATCTTGTTTTCATCATATCTTAATAAAAATATCCTTATGGATTGACACATGTCATGTGCACATTCATCATGGTTATTTGATTTATCTCCTCCATTGATTCTTCTGAATTATCTGGACCGTTGATCGATCTTTGTTGAAACCTATATAAACCCCCCTCATCTCCTTCACAAATCCTCTTCGATCACTTATTCTCAGGCACCCTTTAACAATGCTTTGAGCATACATCGCATCGATTGAGTAACTTCACGATCTCTTAACATTGATCTTTGAGCACTCTACTTGCTTGTTGTAGCCATGGCTTTGCAACACTATTGAGTAATCC
The DNA here is from genome assembly GCA_027924645.1 of Cunninghamia lanceolata. NCBI lineage: Eukaryota > Viridiplantae > Streptophyta > Pinopsida > Cupressales > Cupressaceae > Cunninghamia > Cunninghamia lanceolata. The sequence goes on from BSBN01000568.1 coordinate 4,133,562, forward strand.
ACATTCATCCAAAGGGAACAATATAAATCTCGGTAAAAACTTTCATAATTTATTGATTTATCAGTAATGGCTTTTATTTAGATTGGTTCTCTTTATGTTATTGGGATTTTGATTTAATTAGTTTAATTTAGTTGATTTTCCTCATACACAATTAGGATAGTTTCTTTTCAAGCAAGTATGTTTATTTATAAGCAATCAGAATAGTTTCTTTCAAAGCATGTGTGTTTTCCTTCAATAAAATAGGTAGTTTCTATTTTCTGCATGTGTGTTTATTTCCACAAATTAAGTAAATTGGACCTTATCCACAAACCATCCATTCACCCGATTTAGACTCCAATCCAAACCCCCCACACTAAGAATCTTCTCACAGACTGCTCTATAGACACCTCTAGATTAATAATTAAATGACGATGAATTAACAAACACTACTACGACCTCATCATTTTTGGTGTTGTTGCCAGGGAAATAATCTATAAATCATTATAGGTTAAGGTGTTGATAAGAATTATTGAATGAGCACATTCAAGATCCATTAGTTTATGAGTAGGCCTAAGGATGCCTTAGGTCAATTCATTAGGCAAATCATAGCTAGCATATCTCTAGAACTTAACCATCTGAGTGATCAGGGATCTCCTATAACATCATAATCTCCCATTCTCTCTGATACGCCTTCTACAATGGGTGATAATGGTGAGCATGAGGAACCAACTACTAATAGAACATTCTCTTATCCTATCTCCATCATTCTTGAAAGAAATGAACATCCCATGAAAAATATATCTCCTACATTCCTACCCACCTTTCAAGGAAAAACTTCTAAAGACCCAGACCAATTCCTATTTGAATTTAAGGTCCTCTACCAAACCTATGATTATGCCATAGACAAACAAAAATTAAAGCTTTTTCCCTCCACTCTCACGGAGTCAGCACTTCGATGGTTCATGGGCTTGATAGCAGACTCTATCACTACCTGGGAGAAAATGGAAACTATTTTCCTTTATAAATTTCAAGATTATTGTATAGTTAGGGATCGAAAAGATGAACTCTTTTGAATGAACTAGATGGAAGATGAAAATTTGGAGGATTATGTGGATAGATTCCTATTTGTCCATAGGATATGTGGAAATAATCTAGACAAGTAATTGAGTAAAACTATTTTCCTAAGAGGAATTGATGATGAGATTAGAGAAGCCTTAAACCTAATGGGAAAGGGTGATATTAATAAACAAAATTTTGTAGAAATCATGGAATTTTGTAGAAATTATTCTCGCACTCGAGTAGGTAAGAGAATATTGAAGAAAGGTAGTACCAGTGACGTTACAAAAGTAATGGAAGAACTAGCAAACTTAAAAACTGACATCTTGCTTCATTTGAATACCACCTTGGATGGTATGCAAGCTAGTAAAAGGAACACTAAACCCTTGTCCATTTACTTCCCTCGTTGTAGAGAAAAACATCCACTTAGGGAATGTCCCTTAAACCGAACTGAGTTATGTAAGATTTGTGAGAAAAGTCATTCCATAAATGAGTGTAGCTTGCTCCCTAAAATACAAAATAGATTGAAGAGGGTACTGACAGATGAGGAAGAGCTAAATTTTATTGGCCAGAAACAACCAAATTATGGATTTAATTAGTTTCCAAACTAATTTGCTCCAAGAGGCCCATCAAATTGGGGCACAACCTCTTGGAATGGACCTTGGGGAGGTCCACCTCCTCCAATTCAAATGCCACTCCAGTGGGGACCAGCATGGCCTTAGTTAGACTAGACAAATCAATCTTGGACCAACCCTCAGTGGCCAAATCAATAAAAATATCAATAGCAGTGGGTACCTCAATATAACCAAGGAATGAGGTGATTTGGGAATCAACCCCAATCCTTACTTCATGGACCTTCACAACCTACAAACCCAAATTCAAGTGATTAGGTAAACCAACAGTTGATGCATGCTCAGCCAGTTCCCAATCCCAAAAATAATAGACCACAACAAAAGGTGTATAACACTGATCCAAATATAACCACCCTAAATGTAGAAGAAATTAATGACATCCAACTTTGATCCCAGAGCATTCTTGTAAACATTTCTGTTGAGGAAGTGACTAAAGAAGAAGAAGTGATACCCAATGTTGATAAACAACAAAAGGATGAGAAGACTGAAACAAGAAACTTAGAAGAAACTCCAAAGGGAACCTCTATTCCATTTCCAGAGCGATTAAAATAGGCTCCTCCAAAATCTAAGGAAAACCAACTTTCATATGGTGACTCACAGTTAATCAAGGAACTTAGAAAGATACATATTGAAGTTCCTTTGTTGTAGGCAATAAAAGATATCCCTGAGATAAATCAGACCATCAAGATCTTATGTTTAAACTTTCAGGTAGAAAATGAAAATTACTTAACACTATTCAAGTAGAAGGGAAACTTGCCGATGTTCTATCGAGAAAGTTAATTCCTCAAAAATATGGGGATCTTGGAAGTCCTGTTATTTCAGTGGAAATAAAAGGAGCACCAATCTCTAATGTGCTGATTGATTTGGGGGGTGCTAGCAATGTGATGATGTCAGACACTACAGAAGCTCTGGCATTAACACATATTCAACCAATATCAACTATGTTACAACTGGCAAATCTATCTATCACCAAACTAGAAGGGTTATGGAAGATATTATAGTCACTATTGATACTTGGGACTATTCAGTTGATTTCCTTATCCTTCAAACCAGAAAGAAATGTTTAAGGTACCCAATAATACTGGGTAGACCTTGGCTAGCTACCGCAGTAGCCCTTATTGACTATAGGTTAGGAAACATGACTATTTCAAATGGAAAAAAGATAAAGGAACTTTCCATCTATCCCCCTACTAAACCATTCCTACAGTATGCGAACAAACCATGGATAGATGATCTGATGGATTCAGATGAAGAAGACACCTCCTCATTGGCACTGGTAATAATTGTAGAACATTTTGAAGAATGCAATGAAGAGTATAAATAATTGGAATCAAATAGTGAAACCTCGTTGTATAGTGTTTCCTAGCAAGAGGTCTCCAGATGGCTCTGAAGAGGTCCAAAGGGATCCTTTAAGGCATTCAACTGTCCTTATTATGAAAAGATTGCTTCCCACTTAAATTATCAACATGAAAAAACTCTACACCATATTGTGCTTCACCTTTGTCCACTAAATACTTTGCTAAGTCCTTACAAAGACAATGGCATGAAGCAAATCACTGTCCAAACCAACAAACAACTCTCTATCAGTAGTTGGTTAATAGAAACAGAGGAAATTTGATTGACAAAACTACTACAAAATCATACCCAAGCTTTCACATGGGAATACAAAGACATGAGAGGAAACTACCCTAGTGTATGTACACACCATATCTACACTGAAGATGTTCATCCTGTTAGACAACCACAGAGGAGAATTAGTCTAGCCTTGAGGGATATAGTGAAGGAAAAGATAGAAAAACTATTACAGGTAGGATTCATCTACCCCATTTCTGACAGTCAGTGGGTGTCACCATTCGTTATAGTACCAAAGAAAATGGCAAGTGGTGAGTCTACATTGACTATAGAGAATTGAAAAAGCTACTAAGAAAGACTATTTCCCACTTCCCTTTATCGACTAGGTGTTGGATAATCTAGCTGGTAGTCACTACTTTTCCTTTCTGGATGGATTCAGTGGCTACTACCAGATCTAGGTGGCTCCAGAGGATTAGGATAAGACTACCTTCACGTGTCCATGGGGGACATTTGCCTACATAGTTTTGCCATTCAGATTATGTAATGCACCAGCCACATTTCAACGAGCTATGTTGGCAATTTTTGCTGATTTAGCCAATACATGCGTGGAGGTCTATATGGATGATTTCATGATACATGCAAAAACTTTTGATGAAGCCTTGAATAGTCTAAACAAGGTGCTTGAAAGGTGCAAAGAACATCAGTTGTCCCTAAATCATGAGAAGTTCCTTCTGATGATGATCGAAGAGATAGCGCTAGGTCACCACATCTCATAGGAAGGAATGAAAGTGGATCCCAAAAAGGTTGAAATTATAGTTCAAATTCCCCCTCCTAAAACTCAAATGGAAGTGAGAAGTTTCCTAGGACATGTTGGGTATTATCAAAGGTTCACTGAAAACTTCAGTAGGAAAGCTAACCCTTTGTTCACCCTACTAAAAAAAGATTCTGAATTTAATTGGACACAATAATGTCAAGAATCATTTGAGGCCATCAAAAGTACCCTCATGATAGAACCAATCATCAAAGAACCGAATTGGAGTGAGCCATTCCATATTCACATAGATGCTTCCAATCAGGCTATTGGAGTAGTCTTAGGGCAAGCTAATGAATCTGGAGGTATGCATGCAACATATTGTGTTAGCAAAAACTTAAACCCTACAAAGAAAAACTATACCACCACGGAAAAAAAAAATTGGCAGTATTTTATGCAATCAATAAGTTCCACCACTACATCACAGGCTACAAAGTTTTTATACATACTGATCATACAGCTATTAGGTATCTGATGAATAAAGCTATAGTAGGAGGTAGAATTATTAGATGGTTGCTATTATTGCAAGAATTTAACATAACCATTGTTCATAAACTTGAGAAAGATAATGTTGTCACTAATTTCTTATCTAGATTGACTATGCAGAGAAGTAACGAACCAGTGGATGATACATTTCTGGATGAACATCTCTTTGCCATTTCTATACAATCTCCATGGTTTGTAGATTTAGCTAACTATTTGGTTTCAGGAAAATGTCCACCACATTTCAATCAGAAGGAAACTAGGTGACTGATTCGAGATAGCTCCAGATACAAATGGGTAAATGGTATCTTGTTTAAAACTTGTCATGACCATGTGTTGCAAATGTGTGTGCAGGAAATATAAGTTTATGACATAATCCAAGCATGACATGATGAACATTCTGGTGGACATTTTGTAGCCCTCTAAATGGGACATAAAATTCTGGGAGTAGGATATTTCTGGCCAACAATGACCAAGGATATCCAATAGTATGTTAAGCAATGTGATTAATGCCAGCAAATGGGGCGTCCAACTCCTACCGCAAAGATGCCACTCCATCCTCAAGTGGTCTTAGAACCATTTGAAAAATGGGGAATAGATTTCGTGGGACCAATTGATCCACCATTTAGAGGAAATCACTATATCCTAGTTTGTACTAACTATGCCACCAAATGGGCCAAAACAAAAGGACTGCTAGCAACAAAGAAGAAGGTTGCAGATTTCTTGTATAAGCACATTTTACAAAGATTTGGAGACCCTAGAGTCCTTGTTTCTATTCATGGACCACAGTTAATGTCTACTATGATCAAAGAATTTCTAGAGAGATCAAATATTTCACATGAAGTCTTCTCCATATCACCCTCAGAGCAATGGTCAAGTAGAAGTGACGAATAGAGAACCGGAGAACATCCTCACAAAAACTATTTTAGGCAAGAGAACAAATTGGGCTGAGAGAATGACAGAAGTTGTTTGGGCCTACAACACCACCTAGAGGACCACCACTAATTTCAAACCATATGAATTAGTTTATGGGAAGCACCCAGTGTTGCCTATAGAATATAAGGTGGAAACATTGAGAACAACACTTGAAGTTGGTATTGACTTAACTAAAGCACAACAACATAGGATGATGCAACTAAGCAGGTTGGAAGAAATGTGGATGGAAGCACTTTAGCACACAGAGTTGATTCAGAAGCAGAGGAAATAATGGCACGATAGGCACATCATCAGTAAGAAATTCAAAAAAGGAGATTGGGCCCTACTATACGACTCAAAGTATCAAGATCTCAAAGGAAAACTGCACACCAGATGGTTGGGGCCCTATGCAATCCAAGAAACCTTCAACAATGGGGCCATTCAGGTAGTTCCCATTGATGGGGATCATAGAGTTCTTCTAGTAAATGGACATAGATTGAAGCTGTATCACAAACATCTTCCAAAGAAGAATTTTCTACATAAATTCAGTCTCGGATAGAACATTTCACCATGGAGGATCTCTCTTCGATGGGGCTTATGTTCTAAATGATGATTCTATAATGAATAAAGCAGTAAAGGTTGAAAACCAAAAATGGTGGCCTTTTCTGTCAAAAAAATTGGGCAAAGTTGAAAACCAGAAATGGCAGCTTTGTCTAGAGGTAAGATTGAAAACCAGTAATGGAGTCTTTCCTTCAAAATTCCCATTTCCTTCAAATAAAATTCCTTTTTGTAGTTCTGTAGGTCTTTGTGTTAAAAAATATTAAAAGATCCAAATAGCTACCGATAGCTCCAGATGGCTACAGATGGCTCTAGATGGATATCGATAGATGATACTTTCCAAAGTACCGTTGGGCACTAGGTTATGTTGCATCATGAAAATTAATTCAGTAATAGTTAAGATGAAATCATCCTAGGGGTGGGTACTTTACAAAGGTATATTCCTTCCTTAAAACTTTTATAAATATTTTAATATGTATATATATGCCACGTGTTCCTCCAAATGACCCACATGCAGTCCTCATTTTTCACACGCCCAAGGCAGTTGCATGAATGATTGCAGTTGGACAGGTGGCAATAGTGGGATCATCCTCAGATTTTGTGTACCTTGTAATGATTCGTGAGTACTTGATCATAATGATAATGACATTTACAATAAATTCCATAAAAAGAAATATGTATTCGCTTAGAAAGTAATGATGACTAGTAATCATGACCATAAATGGGAAGTGCATTCGCAAGGGTGTGGGAGCTACAATTGCTGACATCAGCTCTGGATTTGAAAAGAAAGGCAATTAAGGTGGTGGCTATGAACCACTTTGCACATTACCACTCTGTGTTGGAGTTCTGAAGTACATGCTATGAGTGCTAAAAGGACGGGCATGATGGCTGCCAACCTATCCATCTTGCATGTAGTTATTTTCTCAATCAAAGTTAACAGTGACACCACAAACTTCACATTTCTTCCTACCTCAAGAAACAAGAGAGAAAAAGAAAAACTAGGGATCTGTTGTGGCATTTTTCCTGCATTCCGATAGAATACCAACCAGCGTAGATGGGAAATAAATGGAAAGCTAAACCATAGAATGTTGTTTTCAATGATGCCAGAGCGCAAATCTTCTAGCAGGCTAGATGGTTAGAGTTTTTGTAGAAGTTTGAAGGATTTGAGGCAGAGCTGGTAGAAGAATTCATCAAAATATTCCACCGTACCTTCTCGATGGTTAAAGGGGTAAGGATATAGATTAACCCTACTGTAATTAGTCAAATTTCTAGAATTCTTACAGTAGGCATTGATTTATTTCAGAGTAAACCATCCTATGAAGAGCTAGTACATAATTTCCATGTTGCTCCGGAGCCTTTACCTAGATATGTTGTAAGGGAGAAACCAAGGGAATTGAACGGACCAGTCTTCCAGACCCATGGAAGACGTCCTATGGATAATGAAATTCTTTACTTATGATGGTTAGTATGGTGTACTAGGGTAGGAATGAGGTTGATCACTCACCTTAGGAATGGGGCAAATAACCCAAGATATTTGATAAATCTGTCAGCCTTCCTACATACAAGCCTAGTTAGCATGATGACAAATAGGAAGAATAGTGAAGGACAGATTGGCCACCCTGGTTTAATCCACCTGATAATGAAACACCACTTCTTGCAACAAGAAGATGGTTAGAAAAAATGGGAGGATTTTCTTGCACTTCAGTCTAGAAGGAAGAAAAAGAAGCACCACACTTCCATTGTCTCTATTTCAAGAGACCTTGTAGTAGTCTCTTTAAAATCCCCTGAAGTACGATTCAGATGACTCCGGAGGGGAACAAAACAACACAGTCAAGCAAGGGAAGCAGTAGCTTCTACCCCTACTAAGATATGCCACCCCCGTACATTGGTCATTTCTTTAGATGAGGATGACAGTGAAGAGGCAGAGCTAGACCATACAACCATCTTAGGGGAACATTCATCCCTTGCTGAGGAACAAAGAGAGGAAACTCATGCTAACAAAGAAACAAAAGAGACTGGAGGAGAAGAGAACCCTGAGGGGACTGGAGGAGAAGAAAACCCTGAGAAAAAAAAAGAGAACATTTTGGGATGCAACCACAGAAAGGGGAAAGAACCCATTATGGAAATCTCTAAGGATACCACAACCAAGGCAACTTGGCATGCTCTCGCGTTATCAAAGGCAAAGTATGATTTGAGGAAATGCAAAGCACAATTAGAAACCATGGCTCAACAGTTGAAATCCAAGAAAGAGGAGCTTGAGAAGAAGAAAGAAAAGGCTGCATTGGAGAAAGAAGAAAAGGAAAAAGAAATTTATGTTTTTAAAAAAGAGATAGACAACCATAAGGCTATTGTAGCCCAAAAGGACATTCATGTCACACAACTTTAGCAAAAGGCTATTCGGTAAACCCCTAAACCTGCATCACTAAATGTCTATGCTAAAAATTTGTAGCTGACACCGGACAATAGACAACTCAGGGGAGAGGTCATAAAGGTCCGGAGAGACCTTGAGGCCCTTAAAGAAGAGAAGGTGGCATTAGAGAAAAATTTGGCTTTAGCTTGTGAAATAGGGGAGACCCTGTTAACCTAGAGACTGCGATTAGGTGTGTATGCTCTATTTCTTAGAGAGTAATTTTTGAGATGGAAATTATTAAGAATCAGTTGCAATCTCCCATTTGATTTTGATAATGATAAATTTTTTTTTGAGTGCTACATGTACAAACCTAAGGAACAATAAAATCTCCTTTGTGAGTTCTTCAAACATGGCCACTTAATGGGACATGTTAACACTTCCATGCTCAATCTATATGCAAGAGAACTTCAGATATAGAGCTATCTATTTTTGCTTAAGAATAACAGGTTATGGGAGGAATGCATGGAGGAATATAATGCAGTAGCAACAACTATAGGGTTGCTGATGAGATATGAGTTTCCTAAGTCCACATGGTTCAGCAATACTTTTAGAGCACATGTTTACAGGCAGGGCATAATAGCTCAATATGCGAGGAATTTAAATTCTTGCATTTCTGATTTCTTTGACATAGTAGACTATCTCCTAAGTGTAGTTGTCACAAGCTTCCTATTTAGATATGAGGACCTACCTAATAGCTTCAAGAGAAGGGAACCTGTTTCACCCGCAAACATCAGACGGATGACTGCCAGAGTAAGAAAATTGATAATCCTGATTCAACAAAAGAAGCAAAATTAGATTGGAATGCAGTTCATGCAACCATTGATTCTAATGCTAGCTCCTTGCCTTAGCCACCCTCCAGGGCAATCTATGAGGGAGGGAAAGTTTAACAAATGGTTCAACTAGCTGCAAGAAAATGATGGGTTTGCACTGAAGGGCAGGCAACTTTTCCATTACAAAGATGAAGATTACAACTGCAGTGTCATCATTGAAGAGAAAAATGTAACTGATGAGGGGGATGCAGCATAGCCATGAGGACATGGCATACTCTTAGCTGGGGGAGATGATGAGTCAGATCTATGACTCATCTATTTCTTTATATTTCATGTTCTAAAAGACTTTGATAAAACATTATGTCACACACACGCACACACACACACATATTTATCTTTTGGATGGATTATGCACATGTTTAGTCTTCATTTCCTTTTGATGAAATCTCTTAGCTTATTTACTTGAATTACATTTTCAAATTGCATATCTTATGAATTTGTGGTACAAGTGGTGTATGTTTGCATAAGGATTACAATGGTGATACTCCCAGTGGTCCCCTGATCCCTCTAGAGCCCTTTTTCCTATGAAGAGCCTAAACTTCAAACAACTCCAGCTGTCGTTACCCTCCAAGAGAGCCAACAAGCTGATCCTAGGGTCACTTAAGAAGTCCAACAACACAAATAGGACCCACACCTCAATAAAAGTAGTTGTTAAGATACAAGTTCCTACATCACTTCATTTAAGTGACTAAGTAAAATAACTGTTAATTGGCATCAGTACCAATTGAAGTCACAACCACCAAGTACCATGCCATTCTAGGAAATCATTCAGTTTGCCAACAGCCAAGTTGATACAAATCTCTTATCTATAGTAACTTGTAGTGGAATCATTAATGTAATAAATAAGCAACTAGTTTTAATCCTAGTTCGCTGCAGTTAGGATCACTAATAGTTGTTTCCTTTCAATAAAGCTTGACTATCTAAATAGGATCAAGTTGTCTCTCTAAGTTAGTTCTAGTTTTTCATAGTCAAGTTGTTAGTTAGATTATATTTTCAGCTAGAGGAAAACTCCTTGTTTTCAGTTCTGTATCCATGTCAATTTTTGGACTTTGTTGAATGCAAATGAAGGGGGAATTCTTCTGAAAGATAGTTTGAGTTCAAGAGGATCATCTCCACCTGGGAAAGTAGGGTTCACTTCCCCAAACTAGAGGAGATCTCTCGATATTTCATTTCCATGCAATTATGTTCTATCTTTCTCTTTAGTAATGTTATCTTTGGATGTTGATCTTATGATGTGTCTTTTCCTTTCTATATGATTGTTTAGCTAATTGTCACCCGCAGGTTTGTCTTCTAACTTTTAAAAATACCAAAAATAGATTTGTGATTCCAAAAACAATGTTATATTTAGAGTGTCACATTGTTGTAGTTTAACAATGGATGCAATTACTTTGAAGTTTTATTTCGGCACTTAAGATAGTTTCTTTCCAAGCAATTAAACTAGTTTCTTTTCAAGTAAGTGTGTTTATTTTCTAGCAATTAGGATAGTTTCTTTTCAAACAAGTATGGTTATTTCTAAGCAATCAAAATAGTTTCTTTCAAAGCATGCATGTTTCCCTTCAAGTAAATAGGTAGTTTCCATTTTCTGCATGCATGTTTATTTCCACAAATTAAGTAAACTAGACCTTATCCACAAACCATCCATTCACCTGATTCAGACTCTGATGAGAAAAAAAATGTCTCATCTATTAGCTAAATAAAAGCATGTCTTTTGAACAATTAGTGCCATTGTATGTATTAATTCTATTACATGTTTTACTTTGTAATCAACAATTAGTAGACTAAAGAATAAATTCTGTCAAGTTGGAACCCTAGAAAACTTCCTACAAAGAAGCATGAAAAGAGGAAGTTAAAAATATAGTCTTAGGAAAACAGCAATGTCTCCCTCATTTCTCAATTAAATTTGGAATTTCAAAGTGATCTAGAAATCTAAGAACGAGATGAACAAAACCCAGAAATCATTTGAAGAGATTCATCAAAATAAATGAGAAGTTCGTGACTGAATTTGACTAAAACAAAAGTGGCATGAAAAAAGGTAGCGAAATTAGAGGAAGCTATAGTTTTTCTCCTCAAGAATAGGATCTTAGATCCACATTCTTGGTGGATTGATTAAGACTAATCATAATATAAATGCATTATAATCAAATAAGCAAATGGGAAGAGTTTTATGAAATAATATAGTTTAGTATTTTAGTAGCAGTAGTGTAGTTTGTTTGTAGTTTTCATTAATTCCTTAGTTTATTTTTCCAGCAATCTTTCCATTCTCTGTTATTTACATTTCCAATATTTATCTTCACAAGTTTCTTAGGATAGATTTGATTCCTCTAATTTCATTTACAAGATGTTAAATTAGATTTGATTGTAGTAAATTTGTTTCATGCATTTCCTTTCAATTCTGTTTGTAGAAAAAGAATGTCACGTAAATGATTTCTTCTCCCTCTTGCCTATTGCGATGAACACTGCCTTGGTTTGACATTTATAATTAAATGATGAGGACTGTAGTGACCCTCATCATTTTTGGCACCGTTACCAGGGATAGGTGTCATTAGGGAGTTGCTATTGATCTGGTGACAACAGGTCAAAAGGAAAAATTAGTTTGGCAAGTCTTTTTTTAGGTTTATTATTTTAGAAAATCATCCCCAAAATAACAAATCCAAAGGAAGAGGTTCTTGCATGTAAAGAAGGTGACAACTCTTGTGCAACCTTTTTAACTGGAGGACCATGACTTCAAGCCACATCAAGGAAAGTATCATTATTATTTGAACACCTTCAAAGTCCAAGGAAGGTTGCCCAATTAGATATTTGAAGGACAAGGAGTTGCATTTGGTAATGCATGCAACACAATGTGAGGAAGGATTGCAAGATCTTTCCAATCAACCCATGCATCTACTAGAATCATATATTATGGAGAAGGCTGCCATTTCAAAGGAAGGTGAAGCATTAGAGTTTAAATCTTCAATCATCTTCTTCTCATGGTTTTCTTCTTTAAAAAGATTGAATGCATGGATCCATATTTTGAGGAAAGAGAGTTATTTTCTACATCTAGTTAATGGTTTTGTGTAACTTATCTCTAAATCAATAAGTAGAGTAGGATAGAGTAGGTTTCTTTTCTACAAATAAGTGCTTTGCACATGCTATGTCTTCTTCTCTAAAGCTCAAAAACATGCATTTATCTATAAAAGTTGCTACTCCCAAGAGATTTTGCAGATTTATTTTGGCATTTGAAGACACTCAGGATCTCTCCATAGCTATTCATGGGATCTATTTCCATCATTAGAAAATTCTAGATCTCCTCAGAGCCGCTAAGGGAGAAAAAATAGTTAGCTCTGTATAGCTCTGGATAAGCTCAGAACCGACCATGGAGAAAAGATAGCTAGCTCTGGATAGCCCCGAAGTAACTCATAATATTTTTAGAGCATCTCCAATACATCTCCAGAAGCAATTGTAATAAAGGTGAAGAGATTGGCTCCAGAAGCTCACTATGAGTTGCAAGAGGACCTACAACATTTTAGGTGTGGGGGATATGATAAGACAAAAAAATGTCTCATCTATTAGCTAAATAAAAGCATGTATTTTGCATAACTAGTGCCATTGTATGTATTAATGCTATTACATGTTTTACTTTGTAATCAACAATTAGTAGATTGAAGAATACATTCTGTCAAGTTGGAATGCTAGAAAACTTCATAAAAAGATGTACGAAAAGAGGAAGTTAAAAATGGAGTCTCAGTAAAATGGTGATATCTCCCTCATTTCTTAATGAAATTTACAATTTCAAAATGAGAAGAGATACCTCAAAATAAATGAGACGTTCGTGACTAAATTTGACTGAAACAAAAGTAGTGTGAAAGAAGGTAGCAAAATTAGAGGAAGAAGTTGTAGTTTTTCTCCTCAAGAATAGGATCTCAAATCCACATTCTTGGCGGATTGATTAAGAATAAGCATTATATAAATGCATTGTAATCAAAGAATCAAATGGGAAGAGTTTTATTAAATAATATAGTTCGATACTTTAGCACCAGTAGTGTAGTTTGTTTGTAGTTTTCATTCCTTAGTTTATTTTTCCAGCAATCTTTCCATTCCTTGTTATTTACATTTCCAGTATTTCTGTTCACAAGTTTCTTAGGATATATTTGATTCTAGCAATTTCATTTATAAGCTCTTAGATTAGATTTGGTTGTAGCAATTTGTTTCAAGTATTTCCTTTCAATTTGATTTGTAGAAAAAGAATGTCATGCAAATGATTTCTTCTCCCTCTTACATATCACCATGGACACTGCCCTAGTTTGACATGTATAATTAAATGATGAGGACTGTAGTGACCCTCATCAAACTCCACTCCAAACCCCCCACACTAAGAGTCTTTTCGTAGATTGCCTAGACACCTCCAGATTGATAATTAAATGATGATGAATTAACAAACCTACTACGACCTCATCAAGAACCGCAAACTTCACACCATATGAATTAGTATATGGCCTGGATGCTACTATACCAGTACATTTTATACTAACCAATTTTTGTACTGAACGGACTCTAAAGCTTAATGCAGAGTAATCCCTGAAACAAAAAAATGAAGAATTGGAGAAAATGGATGAAAACATGTTATTGGCAGCCTACAACATGAATTTAAAAAGAAAGCGATAGAAATTCTGGCATGATAGAAACCTATGGATGAAAAGTTTCAAAGAAGGAGATTGTAGACACCTGAAAATGTCTTGACCCCGCAAACCACTTTCTCGCATCCTTGCACTACTAATTATCCCTTCTACCAATTAATTAAATAAAATAAAATTATTTAATTAATTTATCCTAAGCCATCAATCCCTAGCAATTCATCTTGAATGATTCACTTGTAATAAATTAATTTAAGTAATTTATTACTATACCTTAGACATCATCCACAATTAATTAAATAAATATTGTAATATTTATTTGATTAATTTCTGTCATTCCCTAACATAGATTAATTAAATAAAACATACTTATTTGATTAATCTTCCCTAGCCTATGACCTAAACCTAGCCTAATTAAATAAATAGCAATTATTTAATTAGCTACTATACCGTACCTAACCCCTAGACCCAAATTAATTAAGTAAACCCTTAATTAATTCTAACCTCCAAATAATCCCCTCACTAATTTCCAGCAGCCACATTAATTAAGTTAAACACTTAATTAATTAGCCTTAAACCCTCATTAACCCATCTCCTCACACCCTTTGAATAAAAAATAATTTTTTATTCAAAGGAGTCACATGACTCTTCCAACTCATCTTTCCTCTTCCATGTAAGAGATCTTTTTAATAAAAATATCTCACACGTCTTTGCCAAATAAGTGCATGTGTCACATGTCATCCCATTCACCAATAAACCACACATTTTTATTCCATCTTCTCCCACAAAAATCAATTTTTTATTCACTCTCAAGTCTTAATCCTCATTAATGCAAAGCCTTCCCAAGGTGAATTTAAAATTTAAAAATAATCACAACCCTCCATTTTTTTGATTAAATCTTAGCCCTCCATCTCATCTTCTGATCTCTACCCTTGGATTTCAACTTTCAATCTCCACCCTTGAACTAAAATCCCTCCAAAATGCCTATAAATACAAGCTCAATCCAAGCCATTTTCATCTCATTTCATTTGCATCCATATTATGCTAAAATTTCCATCCACTTAGCCAAAATCCTTGCTAAATCCATGCTGTGTTGAAGTTTATTAAGAAATCCACATACTTTTATACTTGGGTAAAGCTAGGAGTTGACTTGGGTGCATCAATCTCCTCCACCTTATCAAGGAGAAAGGATAATGGAAGACTTGAAGGTATAAATCTCTTGTTTTGAGTTTCTTTCATGTTTATTTGGTCTTCATATTTCCTTCATCTTCATTTGGCATGCCTGGTGGGACCCTTGTCCTTGTTACTAATCATTTTCTTGTGAGTTTTTGAAGGTTTCTATCATGTAAGTTGGTTTAGCACCTTTGGCTCTCGTAGTCGCGCATTCGGCTCTCTTTTTTGTGCCTTCAGCATCTCTATCGGCGCCAACAAATTTTCAACTAACAACAATCTATTTTGTAGGTTTAACACTTTTAGTTCTCTATTTAGTGCATTAGAGCTACCTTTTCCAGTTAGTGCAAAAGGTCACCGTTTCAGCACATAAGGACTCTGTTTCAGTGCATATGAACCCTGCTTCAAAAAAAAGTTTTAACTCAAAAACATTTCTAACATTTGGTTTCTCACTAACTAGTGCTTGCAGGGTTTATAGTTTCTAACTTATAGAGTTTATAAGCCTTAAAATTCTTGAGATACCATTTTATCTATTGTATTTAGGAAAGAACACTTAGGGCTAACTTAACCTTGCATAATTTACATCATTGGCTCTGTTTTTAGGTTAAAAATTGTAGTCTAATCTTGTTAAATTGACTTGCATGTTGTTTTCAACTCTTTTGAGCATTTTTGTGGCATGATAGCTCTATTTTATGCACATTTTTCCCTCTCCATCGTATCATCGCCCTCTATTTCTAGAATAACACATTCAACCTCTATGACATACACCACGTAGGTATAAATCTACCTTTGTTTACTATTTTAGCACAATAGATCATTGTTTTAGCGCAATAGGATTATGTTTTAGTATAGTAGGCTTCTATTTCAATGTAGTAGACTTCTATATTAGCGCCTTAGACTTATGTTTCAACACATGTGGTCTTTCTGTCAATGCATTTGGTCTCTATTTTAGTACTTTCAGTTTGATAGATTTTGTAGGTTTTTGTAGGTATCTAACACATTTTTACAGGTATCAAAATGTTTGTCCAAGTCTCACTATTGAAAGTACTAACTCTTTTTGTGTAGATTCGCAATCAAAGCCTTGTTTTTATCAATAGCATTAGTTGCACATTAAGGTTAAAGAAGGGGTGAATTTACTTTGTTTTCTGTGTTTGCATTTTCTCTTGGACATATGCTATCCCCTCGCACCTTAGGGTGATCTTGGGGATCAAAATTCCATTTGCAAACTTCTTTGTTATTTGTATCTTGAAGGGGTCACGTTTCCATGTATGCTCTCCCCTTGCACTTTGTGTGATCTTGGGTGATCAAAAGTGGGAAGTGGTTTCTTCTTAGGGGCCTTGCTTGGGGATTTCATTACCCCAAGGGATAACCTCAACTGTGTGTTTCAACGCGAGATATAAATGTTGTGAGAATTGAAAGACTCACTTCAAAGGAAGAAATCTCTCCCCCCTCGCAAAGACCCCAAGACCCTCGATCCACCGAGACTTGTGTTGGTTGGCACTTGGGTGGATAGGGACACCCCCATTCACAAACTCATTCCTCATACCTTGCGTAAATTGGGACACCACCTAGATGCTTGTAAAGCCTAGCTAAGACCTTCAACCATCATATCCTTGGTGCATCGTTGCCATAGGAGGAGAAGAGCTCACGCTATTACCTCCATTATCTTGAGGTGGGATAAACTTCGGGCAAGACTTTTATCTCCAAGTTAATGGGTGTAAGGTGGTCCATGACCTTGAATTCCCTATCCATCCAAGCAATGGTAGATGGTATCAAGGGGATGGAAATCACTATTATCTAATAGTGGAGATTGAAGTTGCACCTGAGGGAGTCCATGGGACATGACACTCCTACTTGAATAATTATAGGGATATTCATGTGAATGGTGTGTCTTCTATGTCAAAACCTCTAAAAGACAAAAAGCAAAAAACCAATTCTATACCTTGAAGTTAGCCATTATGTTTTCATTGCTTGCTTAATCTCTCACCAAAGAGTTTTGGAGCCAAAAAGATCAAAATATTTCTACAAAATCAAACAATTTTAGCCCTTAGAATAGACTATTAGTGCCTTTGGTCCTCTGTTTAGCTTCATTGGGCTATCTATTAGCACCTTTGGCTTGTCTGTTAGCACCAGAGGCTTGTCTATCAGTGCCTCTAGTTTATGCCTTAGCACCTTCGGTTTACCTGTTAGCACCTTAAGCAGGCTCGCCTTTTAACGCAATAGGTTGTCATGTTCAACAAGCATCAATTGGCCTATATTTGATCTCCTGAGCATAATTTGACTATCCTTGTGACATGACAACCTTTGAAACCATCCCAAAGTCATCCATCCTCTATTTAATCCATCCTTTGTCAAAATTCCATCAACCCATATCCTACCATTTGACCTTAGAAACATCTTGATTTTCACTTTGGACCTTTATCCTCACTTCATCCATTCCAATTTTAATCCACATCATCCAAACCTTTCATCACAATCCCCCCAAATCAAAATCCTAACATCATCCAAGGCCATAGTCAAAACCCAATCCAAATCTAAATCGTCCAAACCTTAAGCCAAATCCTATCCAAACCAAATCAAATCAACATCCAAATCATCCTTCAAATCAAATTTTGTGCAAGATAAATTCTAGATCTTATCCCACATCCTCTAATTTATAAGGAGATTAAGAACTTGTCTACCTTAAGTTCTTTTATAAATTACCCCTATCTATCTTAGATCAATTAGCTTAGGAGCCCAGACTACTCCTAAGTTAGTGAAGTCTAAGGATCCCATTTTTCTTGGTGTCTTATCTACCCCGAGTGAAATAATCTCTATCTCCTTTTTCCTTAAGTGTCTTAGTCTAACTTAAGTAAGAAGGGGAAAAAATCCCTTTGAAATCAACAAGATCTAGATTTATTTGAGCCCTCTTTTGATTTGATACCTTAATCATCCTTTTCAAACATCATCAAAACTATCCAAAGTATCCCTTCCTCATCTATCTAAAAAAATCATCCTCATACCCTATCATAAAATCATCCATTCAATCATCCATTTTGGTCCAAAATTTTGAAAATCAATTTCTAAGGTCACAACCTTCACTCACCCACACTTATCAATTTCTAAGGTCCCAAACTAGGAAAAACCAAGAAATGGAGTCACATAGGCCATACAGAATGCTTCATACCAACCAAAACAATGTCATATTGAATCCTTGGGGAAGTCAACAACAAACATCTCATGACAACAATGCCATGATAAATCCTTGGGGAAACCAACCACAACCATCCAATAGTCACAACACTGATCAAGAAGTTATAGACTTTATGCAAGATGCCAACTCCATGGATTTATTGGACTGAGTCCTAAAGTCAGATCCCAATAAATACTTATAATTCTTGATCCAAAATGGTGCTGAAGTACCAAACCAACCCACCACTAACACATCCCAACTATCTTCATCTAATAATGTCCCCAACACATCCCAACCATCTTCATCCAATAATGTCCCCAATACATGACAACCTTCATCATCCAATAATTTTCCTAACACCTCTACTTCAATGTCAAATCCCACATCCATATCTAAACTGACCATACCCAGATCTATCCCACAAAATACCCTTAACATACCCAAAACCACAACTTACACAAATGCTTCCACAAGTGTCCCCCAAGTTGATTCAAACACCATCGCATTCATGACCCAACTTTTCTCCCAACTACCACATAATACACTCAACAACCCTAACAACAACCTACAAACATCCACCTTCATGTATACACAATCCCCTATCTCAAAAACACCTACATCATCTTCCTCACAAAATACTAACCAATCAATTCTACAACAACTCCAACGCCTCCAATTTCAACAAAATCAAAACACTTAACAACAACAAATACCGTGAAACATCCTCCATCAACTCATTACCCACCAAAAAGAACAACAAACTCAAACCCCACCACAACAACAACAACACCCACTCCAGATTTATCACACATTGTTCAAATGTTGATCCAAAAGGTTGATGACATGCAACATGGGCATAAACTAAAACAATACTCCTTTGAAGATATTTGCCCATATCCCTTTGATTGTTCCATCCACATGCCACCCTTTCCAAAGAATTTCAAAACACCAAAGTTTGACAAATACAGAGGGAAAGGGGACCCTAGAGAACATCTTAGGGAATTTTATATTGCTTGCTTGGAAGTATCCTACGATGACATCTATCTTAGGAGACTTTTTCATCGAAGCTTAGGAGGACAACAATCAATTTTTTTGAAGACCTTCGCCTAGGAATTAAAACATTTCATGAACTTGCAGAGAAATCTGTCAATCATTTCTCCTACAATTTCAAACCTGAAATATCAATGACAGACCTTTGCAACACAAAAAAAAAGAATGGGGAAACCTTCGCCACCTTCTTGCAACTTTTAAGAAGTCTAGCAAGCAAGCTTCCATGGCCAATCCTAGAGAAACAATTGGTCAACATGTTTTTCACAAACCTTAGCCAAGAGATGGGCTTCCATCTCCAAATCCAATGTACCTCAACATTCAAAGAAGTTATTGATAAAGGCACTACCATTGAAAGAGACCTTATTACAAAAGGGGCTATCAAAATTTATAAAGAGAATAATGACAATAGAAACAACAACAAGCTCAATAATAACACCAATAAATCCAACAACAACAACAACAACCAATCCTATGACAAACCCTATTTTTGGGGCAAAAATTAGAAAACTCTTAACAATGGTGTGATCGATGTCAAGAACGTTCAAAACATACAAACCCCCACACCATCTAATCTATCCACAAGCAATAATAACATCAGCATTCCTAAAGGTCAACCAAGACAAATCAATGCACCCAAAAGAAGATTCACACCTCTCGGGGAACCAATTGAAAATGTCTTGAGAAACCTTCTAAAAGCTTACTTAATCACATTACTCACCATTTGTCCTTACAAAGATAATCAATTCAAAACCTCCTAGTTTAACAAAAATGCCTATTGTGAATATCATCATGTGGAAGGACATAAAATATATGACTACATGAGGTTGAAAAATTGCATACAAGATCTCGTAGATCATGGTGACATTACAATCGATGAACCTCCCAAAAGATCACCCAACAAGAACTTAGGAGCTTACAAGGATCCACTTCCCGACCATAACAAAGGAAAAGCCTTTACATCCAATCAAGCATACAATGTCATTCCTCCTCCTTCTTTTGATGCCATTGTGGGTCGCATAGAATAATGGCCAAACTGTGTGGCCACTATCACCATACGGGCCAAAACTTCCAATTGCACCATCACCACTCTTCACAGCCACATATCCATTCAAGGAGAACTAGCTGAGGACCAAGCTACCACCTCCACATCCCCAAACCTACCACCCACAAAAAAAGTATAATCTCCTCAAACATATTGGCAAAAACCCCACCCAAATATCTATTCTTCAATTACTTCACACATCACCCCTCCACAAAGAGGCCCTTGACAAAGCTTTGATGGAAACACATGTTCCAAATGACCTGAATGTGAACCAATTCCAAGCCATGGTGGGATACCTTTCCTTACTGCACCATCAAACATTTTCTAAACAAGATCTCTCTTCTTCCAACTCATCTCACAATGAAGCCTTACATATCGAAGTTTGTATCCACAAACATACCATCAAACAAGTGTTAATAGATGGTGGTTCTGGCCTAAATCTTTGCACTCTCAAATTAATAAAAAACTTGGGATATTCTGATATGGTTGTGGACTCAACTAAAAGTATAACCATTAAAGGCTATGATGACACAGAGCGACAATCTGAAGGGACTATGAAACTTCCAATCAAGGTTGGACAAAAGATCTTGGAGACAAAATGCCAAGTACTTGATCTTGATCTCATGTATAACATCCTCCTTGGTTGTCCATGGATCCACACCATGCAGGCCATCTCCTGCACTTTCCATCAATGCCTTAAATTCCCCTACAATGGGACCAAGGTTACCATATATTCTGATCCTTGTCCTTTCTAATACTACAATTTCTTGAAAGGACATGACAAAACCTTTTGCCCATATAATAATGCCATTAAACCATCCACCTCCAATAATAATCCAAAACCCTCCACTAGTTACATTGATCCATCCAATATTGCATCCGCCTCTCAACCCTCACCACCACGTGAGATCAAGATCAAAGTTAGTGCTATGGGATGTGGTGAATACGACCTACATGGTGCATCTTGTGTAGGACAACTTCTAACATCCCCCAAAGCATTTGGCAAACCTAAGTTACAAGAAATCTCTACGGTTGTCAGCAAATGCAATCCATCTCCAATCTTTGAACACAAACACTTGCTAGAATAAGATATCCTAGAAGATGTGTCATCCTAGTTGTATAGAGATGAAGATGAACACAAATCTCCTACCCTACCTACCGAGAAATATGGAAAGGGTCTCGATATTGTCAAGAAAATGAGATATAAAGGACAAGGAGGTATGGGCCTTCATGGAAAAGGAATCATTGAGCCTATCCAAGCAACAATAAATCCCTATCATCAAGGTTTAGGGTACGGAAAACAAGATCCTACCTCTACAAAACTAGAATATATCTTAAGTGAGGTTGCTAAATCATTTCCTGTAATTGAGAACACTAACAAACATGATCATCAAGACTCTTCAAGGATTTTGTTGAGCTTTTTGAATCATCTTTTTGCACCATCTATAGCCTTTCCACCATGCCATCACCATCTGAAGACCTTCCACTCATTTACCCTCAACTTATCAATTGGAACCAGCAAGGACCTCTAGTCCTAGATGTTGCTCAAAATGATGAAGCTATCACCAAATTGATAGGGGTTAGAGAGTATATACCCATGTGAGATCACAAAGTTGGCTATATCATAGAACTCAACACATCTACCTACTTTGGGGAGACCTCCACATTTCTTAGTCATAAAAATATAAAAATAAAAAAATACACATCCTCTGGTGAAAACCACCATGCGACACTTTTCGATGATAAAAAAGTAAAAATAAAGGATGTATCTCCTTGTGAAAACCTCTTAGAGGCACTAGGAGATGAGAGAATGGACCTCCCCAAAGTACCAACACTCTAACAAGAAAGATCATGTATCCTCATGGAGGAATGTCAAGAGATGAACCTCGACACAAAAGAATCACTGAAGATCACTTTTCAGGCAACCTCCCTCACACCAACAGAACAAGAGGCCTGCTTGGCATTCTTCAAACAAAGAAGCCATAACTTTGCATGGACATATGCCAACATGCCTAGGTTAGACCCAGCATTAGTAGTACATCATCTTGCAATACTTCTTGATGCAAAGCCAATTAAACAAAAGCTGAGAAAAATGAATCCCCAAGTTGTACTACTCGTCAAAGCTGAGCTCAAAAATCTCCTAGATGTGGAATTTATTCAACCTATTAATTATTCTAAATGGGTATCAAATATCGTGCCTATAGCTAAAGTCACTAGGGGCATCTACGTATGCACGAATTTCAGAGACCTCAACAAAGCATGCCCCAAAGATGACTTTCCTTTACCCAACATCGACATCATAGTCGATTTGATAGTTGGGCATGAAATGTTGTCACTTATGGATGGATTTTTAGGATATAACCAAATCAAGATTGCTGAAGAGGATAAACATAAAATGACATTCATTTGCCCATGGGGAACCTACTACTGGGTTGTCATGCCTTTTGGCCTAAAAAATGTAGGAGAAACATACCAAAGAGCCATGACCGTTATTTTCCATGACTTATGTCACATCATGGAAGATTATGTGGATGACCTATTGGGAAAATGAAATACAAGAACATAACACATGTATGTGCTAGCTAAAATCTTTGATCAGCTAGAAGCATATAAAGTGTGTCTAAATCCAAAGAAGTGTGTCTTTGGAGTCACTTTAGGAAAACTCTTAGGCTACATTGTATCCCACTGAGGCATAGAAGTTGATCCAACAAAGGTGAAAGCAATAGTTGAGATGCCTCCACCCAAGACTTTGAAGCAACTATGTAGCCTCCAAGGAAAAATTCAATCCATCAGATGCTTCATTGCACAACCAGCCAATAAATGCCAACCATTCCAACATCTAATCTACAAAAATGTGGCATTTATATGGGATACAAATTATCAAAAATCCTTTGAACAGATGAAGGAATACCTTGCAATGCCACCAGTTCTCATGCCACCAAAACAAGGACAACCCCTACTATTATACATCTCATCAACATAAATAGCAATAGGGTCCTTGCTTGCACAACATGATGATCAAGGAAAAGAAAGAGCCATATATTACATCAGTTGTACCTGTTACCTTTTGAGTTGCCCATATTTATTCTTTGGTAATATTTCCTAAACAAGATCCGGTTTGCTGCGTTGTATTTTGGGTCATACCTTTTGTTTCTTAAATCAGCTCCTGATCCTTCAAATTTTACTTGTTCATCGTCTTTGTAGACAAGGTTACTTAAAGTTTGAACCTTTGAACCTGAACCATTCTCAAAGTTCAAGGTTCAAATGGTTCGATATGTCTAAAGTGTCTCATAAAGCAAGCTATTATTCTATGTGTCTTATACATCTTTGAACTTTTGGTTTGAACTTGAACCCTTTTGTTCAAGGTTCAATGGTTCAACGGTCTAAAGTTCAACACTCATTGCCTTCTTATAAGTCGGGTCACGCAGTTACCTTGTGTAATTAATGTATCTTTGAACCTTCCGCTCGTACTCTATAGCGGGGTTCAATGGTTCAAGGTTCAACAATTCACTGTTTCATAGTTGGAAGCCTTTTTACCAAAGCCGTGTAACTGTTTGTTGGTCTAAGTAATCCTTGTGTCTTTGAACCTTTGTATTGAACCATATCTCAACAAGTTCAATGGTTCATGAGTTTAAGTTCTATATTTCCATAAGTGAACCCTTTGCTCATCTATATGATCTAATTGGTATAGTTGAACCACCACATTGAACCACCGCTTTGAACCACGTCCTAAGGTTCAATGGTTCAATAGTTCAAAGATTTGGTGATTTTGGTCTCATTTATTGCCACGGCTTTCTAAGTCAAATTTAGCAGGAAAATTGGAGGAAAATATGTTAGAAACTCATTATGAAATTGAGAAGTTCTAATTTGGCGGAGGCTACGGATAATCATTATACATCATGATGGCACGTGAATAATACTTGCTATTAATGAAGAGGTCAGAATTTATGTCTTTTCAAATATTCCCAGCACGTATTGCTCCGAGTGATAATTATTCAATCTGGTTAATGCCATTGTTAATTAAGAACAAGCTGGATTCAACGAGTAAACAAACTGTGCAACACAGAGGAGAATAACGTAGGAAGTATAAGGTTCTTATTACTCAAACTTCACAGTGAATTCAGATATCTTGAAGGTGAGTTCTATTCCTCCTATGTGCTATTCCTATTTCTTAGCTGGAAAGAAGAATCTCTTGAATCTCTGTCATTATTTTCAAAATTTGAAGTGTTTTATTGTAATCCTCCAAGTATGTCTTTGAAATCTACGTGTTTGGGGAATGAACATGGTCTTGGTCTTACTTATTCTCACTTGAAATTTGGAGATACTGCACTGGTTCAATATGATTTAGAGGAATTTAAAGAAAGAACTAGAAACCCTGTTCAAACCCCTACGATGAAGAAAATTGTAGATAGCGGCTTAGTTGAAGCCACAACTTTTCCTCAGGCTATACTGTGCCCAGAATTGGTTCAAGAGTGTATGAATAGGTACGACCCCCAGGACAAGTGCATCAGAAATGCAAGCGGTGATGTGTTATTTCATGTCAACAGACAAACCCTCATGTCTGTGATGAAGATACCGCCTAAAGAGGTGTATTCCAGCCTTGACATTACTTCCTCCTATGGGTATTTCTCAGAGAAGAAACCAACTTACAAAAGTGTAATAGCAAGAAACTGGCTGCTGAAATTTCAGAAGGGCGGTTCAAGGTTACCCAGGCCACTCACCAGGGATCATTTGATTAAAGAAGTGAGGGACATTGTGGTATTGTTACACAGACTGAAGGGCAGTCAGCATGCCTATTATTGGGAGGATTGGATGTACTTTTTCATACAAGTCATCCTTCAAGGTGAACAATATTTAGATTGGGCCAAAATAGTGGCTGATTGTCTACATCAGGGTTTGAGCAATTGTCTGGGTGACAGAGACTTCTATATGTCTTCGTACCTGTTCTATTGTCTAGCATCTACAAGAGAGTGGTTTGACCTACCTCATGCACCCATAGTTGAGAATAGTAAGATTTATGAATATTATTCACAGTTGCAGAGAAGGAATTGCTATGAAAATTATAAGAGTTAATGATGTCTTCACCACGAAAATGACTTATGAACTGGCAGGAAATCTAGGTAAAAGAATGTCCAGTGAAGCAATGCAACTGATTAGCATCTATGGTAGCTTCTTCATTCAATTTTCTGAGTTCACCTACATCAGAGTTGGAGGATTTGATGGTGAACCTGTGAAGTTACCTAGATATGTGTTTGATCATTTTGTGCTGATGGAGGTATGTAGACAACTGGCACATGTTGATAATAAATTCTCATCAAAAAAGGGTTTTGGTATTTCTTTCCCCATTGAACTTGGGCATTATTCATGCCAATCAAAATTTGATGCCTTGAATTTGGAGGTGAACCTTAAAAGGTTCAATTTTCAGTTCTTCACTGCCAGGACTCAATTCGACAGTAAAGGATTTGTCAGAGATAACCTAGACCCTGGAACACGGCTTTCACATATTCCTAAACTAGGGGACTACTGGGAAGACTGTCCAGATGAATTTGAGGTCAGGAGAAGGCTGTGGTGTAGGTTTTCTTTGGGGTAGATAATTACTCTCAATTTAAACATGGATATTTCTGGAATTATTGATAGTGAAGAACAAGTGATTGAGCCACAGTTTGAAAAAGTAAAACAATTACCCATTCCAGAAGTTGACTGGAGCAAAAAGGAGGAAGACAGAATTGAAGTTAAAACTCTTCCAGTGATAAGAAGAACTGAGAAATGGTTGAGGGAAAAGAGACAAGAAGGGCTTCAGGATAGAAATGCCCAACAAATCACTTCAATGATTGGATCCTCACTTCCTATAGACTCTTCTAACCAACCTATTGCTATCTTTGGTGCAGGTGCTTCCAAGCCATCAACTAAAAGAAGCCCTACTACTAAGAGGTCCAGAAGAGTCCTCATAGATATCTTACCCTCTCGTGTTACCAGGTTGAGGACTAAAGGGAAAAGAAAGAAACAAGTTTCTGAAACAATAGTTGTTGATTTGAATTCAGAGGAAGATTCAAAAGAACCTATGGGTGACAAAGATCTAGGTCCACACAGAATAGAGGAAGTTGACACTGGGTCACAGTCAGGGACCATTCTAGAGACCCCTGAAATATTGATGATTTCAAATATATCCTCTGATGGATTAAACCTTGAGAAGACAACCTCAACCCCTGCACCAAAGTGGCTAGAGAGTTCTATCTCCGACAAGAAAAAGGTAATTCCTTTTGTCATCCTTTTAGAGGACATGGTAAGCAAATGTTTGGGGAAACCCCCCAAGTCCAAGAAACTCAAGACGATATCCAGAATAAACATTGATCCAAACACTGGTAACTGGAGTGCTGAAATAGCTAAGCCAGTGACAGAGGAAGGAGTGTAGGATCCAACAGTGCACGATTTCACTGTGGAGAAAGTGGATCTCGATGCTGCTTCCAGAGCTACAGATGTCCACCACCCTTGAAGCATCTACTAAAAGAATGGTTAGTCAAACCTGGAAAGATGAAAAGGACAAGAGAGAGTTAAAGCAAACTCTACGTTCAATGGCAGAGTACATTGATGCTATTCACAACCCTAACCTGTAGCCAATCTCACAGCTCTCCCTGTCTTTTGACCTGAAATCACCTGTTAACTAGAAGTTATTGGATCAAGTTCACAGAAGCAAAATGGTGGCAAAAACATTTGACAGTTGGTTGGATAACATTGAACAAAAAGGAACTGAATACATTCATGAGCTCAAGAGCATATATGATCTGACTGCTACCACCATTGAGGATCTTAAAGCACAGGTTGCTGTTTGGGCGAAAGATGAAGGTAAGTGGGAGAATGTAATAAACCAAATAGATGAAGTTCAGAAATATGGGCTGGCGAAGTTTTTGACAGAAAAAAGCTTGACTGGTTCAGACGAGGATTTGTTATATGTGAACAAGAAAAATATTGAATGGAGGAATTCCATATCCCGACAAGGACGTTTTAAACTTTCAAAGTTAATTAAGGAGATAACAGAATTCACTCAATTGCTGCAACATGACTTGCAATGTATTGATGTTAAATACATTAAAGATGATGGAAAACCAGTGGAAGATGTCGATGCAGTGGTCCAATCTTTCAAAGATAAAATCGGCTTCGTCAGAGAAAATGACAATATTTTAATTGAGAACTTCTCTAGGATTTCTAAAGTTGAGTCACTACTTTACCTCTGCATCGACGCACTTTCAGAACACAAAGAAAAATTTGGGAAAATGCGAAGGGAAAAGGAAGTTTGGAAGTCAAGAATGAAACATATAGGTATTCCCAACTTCTCAAAGATTCAGGAATTCGTTGCAGCTTTTCAGGAGTGGAAGTCCTAACGTGCTTCCTAGGCCACCGACGATAAATTTGGAGATGCAAATCTTTTGTCCCAGTCATGATTTTGTTGGCTCACTTTCTTTATTTCTGTTTCGCTTTTATGTTATTTTCGGTAAATCTTGATCTTTAAAATCAGTTGTTATAAACTAAATCCCTTACAGGTTAGAGTTATGTTAACTCTGGGTTTGATTTACTCAAAGACATGATTAAGACATTCATATATATAGGTTTTTAAAATCTTTGTAAAGAGAGAAAGTTAGGTAAAAAGAAAGAAGCGAGGAATTTTAGCTAAACCATTTTATAGTTTTACATTATGTGATAATTGTCTGAGAAATTTTTCATCTGTGAATGGAAAGAAGAAACAATTACTGCTTACTTGGATCTGTGTGTCTGAGTGTTTGGAGTTAGATTTTCTGTGTGAAATCTCCTTTCATCTGGTAATTGCTCTTTTATTGGACAATTCCTCATATGTGTTCTATTATTTATTGGTTCAACAAATTCATATGTATGTGTTCATGTATTTGAATGTATCAAAAGTAGAATCTGTGCATTCTATTACACACTGTTGCTGTATAAATTTACCGCATTCATAACATAGTTATGTATGAATGTTAGTTTGCCTTAAGCATTTTCTGGTTAAAAGTGCATTTGGATAGTTGAATAGATTAAATTCATTGAAAATATTAAAGGGAGCTATACCTAAATTCAAAGGGGAACTAATTTAAAGAGTTCACCCATTTGTTGCCTAACTCATTTGTTCTTCAAAGAGGGGTATAGAGTCAAAATAAACCATTTTCAGAATAAGGACAAATCTGTTAGCCAACAATACCTTAGTGGGATATGAGCTCAATTACACATTAATTAAGAGGGCATGTCTTACAGTTGTCCTTTCATCATAGAAACTAAGACACTACATGCTTAATCATAAAACTAAGCTTATTGCAAAAATAGACCCACTAAAGTATCTATTGTCAAAAGAAGCTCTTACAAGTCGTATGACTAAGTGGGTAATGATCCTCAATGAGTTTGACATCGAATACATAGAAAGAAAGGCTATCAAAGGACAAATCATAGTAGATTAGCTAGTAGATGTACCTATCCCATCAAAACATCCACTTCTTTTAGAATTTCTAGATGAGTCCATCCTCATAGTGACACCCACATCACAATGGAAAATGTATTTTGATGGCTCATATACACATCATGGATTGGGGGTAGGAATCCTATTTGTGACCCCTCAAGGGGATTGCATCCCAAAATCATACAAAATAACATTTTCTTGTACCAACAACATCATAGAGTATGAGGCACTCATCATAGGGCTCCACATGGTGATCCAATGGAAAATAGAAAAGATTATAGTCTATGGTGATTCCCAATTGGTCATAAAGTAGGTAAATAATGAATATAAGACAAAGGATGATAAGCTCCTACCTTACAAAAGGATAGTAGATGACTTTAAAGAATATTTCCATGATATCCAGTTCGAGCATGTCCCAAGGCCCAAGAACAAAGCAACAGATGCCATGGCCACCATAGGTTCTCTAGTAGACATGCATAAAAATAGTTAATGGTGTGAATTCCTCAATGAAGAATTACAGATGCCAGCTTATGATGTTCCATAATTAGAATTGTTCTACGACATTGTTGGTCCTCTATCCCCTTGGTACCAAGATATCTATCGCTACCTCCACAATAACATCCCTTCACCTGATCTCTCATTTTCCTGATGTTGTACTTTCATTCTTCAAGCTTGCCGCTTCACCCTTATCAGCGATACATTATACTGAAAGAGTCTTGATGGTACCCTTCTGAGGTGTCTTGATTCCTGAGAAGCACAAACAACCTTACAAGAGGTACATGAAGGTATCTGTGGGACACACTCTAGTAGACCTACCCTCACAAAGAAGATTCTAAGAATAGGGCATTATTGACTGACCATGGATAATGATGCTAACTAGTTTGTTAAGAAATGCCTTCCTTGCCAACAACACGGGAACCCAATTCATGCTCCATCATAGGAACTGCAACCCATTACAACTCCATGGCCCTTTCATATGGGGGCTCGACCTCATCGGCAAAATCCATCCACAATCATCCAATGGACACAAGTTCATTATCACTGCTACCGAATACTTCACCAAATGGGTGGAAGCCATTCCACTCACCTACACCACGGGCACCTATATAGCCAAATTTATCCTTCACTACATTATATGCCATGACAATATTCCCTTCACCATCATCACTGACAATGGGAAACCATTTAAGAATTAAGAAGTCTGAACCCTTTGTAAAAAATTTGATATCCAACACCACTTTTCCACTCCCTATTACCCTCAAGGTAACGGTCAAGTAATAGATTCAAACAAAACTATCTTAAGAATCCTCAAGAAAATAGTTAATGAAAATGGCCATGACTGGCACTTGTAGCTTAACCTTTCCCTTTGGGCCTATTGAACCAGTATTCATACCCCCAAAGGAGCTACTCCATATTCCATCATATTCAGTTCCGAAGCCATCCTTCCCATCGAGGTCGAGCTCCCCTCTTTAAGAATCTCATTAATGAGGAGGAGTATCGGGTTACATGTCTAAATGAGCTATAACTCTTAGATGAGAAGCATCTCAATGCTCTTAATCACTTGCAAGCCTATCAGAATCACCTCTATAGAGGCTGCAACAAAAAGCAAGACCCGTCGATTTTAAATAGGTGACCTTGTACTCATGGAAAATCAAAGGAATTTATAAGAACAACACAAGAACGGCAAGTTTGAACCAAATTGGTTGGGACCCTTTGTGATAATAGCCAACTATGGATCAAGAGATTACCAACTAGAAACACCTGAGGGCTAGCCTCTAGATGAAGCAATGAACATCATGCATCTCAAGAAGTTCTACACATAACCCATCAAATATCCCGATAAAAA
The DNA here is from genome assembly GCA_027924645.1 of Cunninghamia lanceolata. Taxonomy (NCBI): domain Eukaryota; kingdom Viridiplantae; phylum Streptophyta; class Pinopsida; order Cupressales; family Cupressaceae; genus Cunninghamia; species Cunninghamia lanceolata. The sequence continues at coordinate 4,164,159 of BSBN01000568.1, forward strand.
TTAAAAAAAGCAAAAAAGAACAAAAAAGTAAAAAATTAAGAAAAATCAAGTGCAATAAAGCCGTCTAATGGTGAAAACCACTTCGGTGGCACCTTGGATAAGTAACATGGTGAAAACATGTTTCAGGCACCATGAGTAGTGGCCAATTCCACCATCTAATAAGTCCTCAACTACACGAATCACTTAATACCACTTCCATCCCATGACTTGGTATTGTAAACACTTAGGGCCAAACATCCCACCCTTCATCACTCACCTAAGGAAAATTCCCACCTAAGTGGATCCTTGTATAGTAGAAAATCCAAAAATCCAAAAAAATCTCAAAATCTAAGTATCCAAAAAAATCACAAAATCTAAATATCCAAAAAAATCACAAAATCCAAATGTTACGTATGAAAAGTAGGAAGATGGTGGATAGTGTTAAAGTTTATCAAATCAAACCCTCCTTTCATAATAACTTTCAAGGACAAAAATTGAGCCAAGTCACTACAGGTGAATGAGGACTCAGCTACAAGTTTGTGTACTTAGGAATGATATGGAAAGATTGTTTAGATTGAGAGATTTATTAAACCCTAGATCAAATAAGCCTCAAACCCTAATTATAATGGATTCAGGTACATGCATACATAATGCTATAGGAAACCATACATGAAGATACTTAGGGATGATCAGAAACTTACCAGAAGTTGGATTTTTGGAAACATAAACTTTATGGACTATGATGCAGGTGCCCAAGTCCAATAGGGTAGTTTTTCTATGGATCTAGAGCAGTGAGATATGTCCAATTGTGTTCAGCTCCTGAGTTGAGTGTCAAGCCTGTCGAGAGGACTACGGGGTGGATGCCCTAGTCTAGGAGGGTAAAATATCAACAAGTTTCTTCTAGATCCCGAATCCTTATCCTTCAAATCGCTTCTTTGCACCTGCACTTTTCCAACTCCCACACCTATAACTTGGAATCACAAAGAAAGGGGGTTGGGGGTAGTGATGTTTAGGAGCTTGCCTCAGTCAAGCCCCAGAAGGACATTCTATTCTTCCAACACTATTGTTAGATAGAGTACGTGCCCAAGGAGGGTAGGGGCCAAATCCAATAATGAAATGAAATGATTGAAACACAAGTTGATGTCACCTTAGAGATGAATCCCTCATAGAGATGAAGATCCTTTAAATCATGAGGAGATGGATTGATGAAGCCAAATTTGCAACAAACAAACACAATAACAACAAAATTCTACTCTACAACACAATGAAGACCTTGAAATCCCTTAGCTCAATATCACAAGTTTGCATTATCCATCTAGGTGTAAAATGAAGTCATAAACTCACTTAAATATATGCTTTCCCACTAACATTCATAATTTAAATTGAAGAGGCCGACAGAGGGAAACCTTTTGAAAGGGCCCAACCTGACACACTTTAAATTTCATCCTAACAAATTAGGCTAGACTTGGGCACAGGGACACAAGTCCCAAGGCCCTAATTTGGTCTTGATTAAGGTTTAGGATGGGCCCCTAAGTCCCATTTGACATGGGTTTCGAGGGAAATTGCTCCAGGATTAGTATTAAGCTTGCAAAGTGTAAACACGGGGACCTAGGAGCTAAACTAGGAGGTAAAAAGGTATAGGGGTATTTTTTACTCCATAACATTTAGCCCCCACTTTAATGTATGTATGATCTTATGATTCCATACATGCATTAAAGTACGGTTGAAGCACATCAAACATGCCAAGCACATAGAGCTAAGCCATACCCAAAGGTTGGAGGACTTTTTCTAGCTCCCAATCTCAGGTAAGCACTAGAAAACACATGGAAGACACGCAAGACACAATGAAGACAGTAAGAAGCACATAAAACATAGAGAATGCAATGGAAGCATGTAATACATGAAGAAGACATGAGAGCCGTCACATAATACATGAAAAATACATTGATTTAATCAACTAAAAACAAATCCTAAAGTAGGGGGTGGAGGGAGCTCATCACTATGTGCCTTTAGAGTGCCAAAAACATTAAAAACAAAACCAAAAATTTGGAGGGAGCTTATCACTACGTGCCTTTAGACCACACCAGGGGGAAGACACGTCAAACAAAAACCCAAATGTGGAGGGAGCTCATCGCTACGTGCCTTTAGACCACACTTGGGGGAAGACACAATAGACACATAAGGAAGACACATGGAATACACGAGTGCCACATAGTATGCTATAGAGACACTATACATCTTATACATGATAAACATGAGTGATGGGAATGAGATTATTGCTAAGTCCCACCATCTAAAACATGCCAAACACACTTGATGATTGAGCTACGCTACCACAATCGCCAAAGACATGCTTAAGGGTGGATGACTCAAGATCTAGCCCCGCCTCTGCAAAGGACTTTGTATAAAAGGATGTACATTAGCTCAAGAGATACACCATCCTACCTTGTATAGAAGGATACACATTAGCTCAAGAGATACGTAATCCTACCTCGTAATGAGGGCTTTTTGATTTTTAAAAGGATGTGCACTAGCTCAAGAGATACACCATCCTGTCTCACGATGAGGGATTTCAAACACGCTTCATTAGTACAAAATATAATTAGACAGATACCATTATATATGCCCCACCTTAAGGTGGTTGATACCACTTATTGGTATCAAGCACATTAAGTTAAAGTGAAAACACACAAGAGAACAAGAGCTTTCGCAAAGCCCATGCCCCTAAAAGTGACATGTGCCATGATCATCAGATGTTCCTACAAACACATCATCATGAATTGCTAAGATAATCAACAAGATATAAGGTTATAACTATTGGAAAGAGACACTACTAGGTATGTTAGGTGTTGTCATTGATGGAAACTAAATCTATCCTACACATCTGCATTGTATCAGTGGATCATACCGAAGTCAAACTGTAGATTTGTCTAAGTCTGAATAGACATGAACAGAGCATATGACAGGGCTCAACATTTTGGTCTGCATTTCTCCATAGGTAATCATATTGAGCTGCAGATATGAGGGAATGTTAAGGGATGTCAGGGCTACCTAAATCCAATATTTTAGCCTCTGGTGATGAAGGGATTGTAAGTTACAAGCATCTGAGTATTAGGTTTTTCTTAGATAGTTCAGTCTGATGAAGAACAGGCCGACTAGGTGTTTGATCCTTGTGCAGATGAAGAGAAGTGGTTGGTCGAGTAATTTATGAGATCCAATGGTAGTGATCGACATGTGAGGTAACTTAGATACATAATTTTTGGTTCGTATTGATGTTTGTGCATGGATTTAGCTGACAAAATAGTGTTCTTGAAATAGTTTCCAAGTTTTCTTAAGGCCGACTATAGTTGATGTAATTTCATATAGCGTGTTGACTTTTTCCCAGACTGGATGCTTATTCCCAGATTTCCCTACAAGGTAGCCATCAGTGATCAACAGGATCTCTGGGCCAGGGGATCAACAGTGTAGGAGATAGACTCTATATTTTATCTCCTCTTCTTCTTCAGGCTCTGCAAGACCTAGGGGGGTATTCCCTACTCAACATCCATGAGGATATGCATACAAGGCTGGGATGCTGACAGAAAGCAGATAGTCCTCCTGTAAGTAGACCAAAACTGAATGATAAGAGCAAAGGGGCTAGCTTTGGGCCTATTAGCAGTTGTAGACAGAGGACTGAGGTTCCTAAAACTAACTCTAATGTCCTAATGTTGGTTTTAGATTTTGATTTGGATTTTAAGCTTGGATGCAAAGCTGGATATGGTTATAACACAAAACAAAGCATGATTGGTGCCTATCCAGGGCCTGGAGTCAGTAGACATACACCTGTGAATGATCAGTATGAACAGCTGAAACTGGATTTCAAGGGGATATATGTGATATCTGCCTTACAGACATCTCCCAACACAGAGTGTTAGGTTATCTCTACTTATGGTATCCCTACTGCAGTAAACCCTTCCCAATGTTCAACCTGAAAACAGTTTAATCTACCCCTTGAGTAGAAGTTAAAAGATCAGACAGTCAACATAGGAATTCTATGCTCTAGAATCTAAACATTACCAAACATCCAGATTCAGAAGAAGAATACATGCAATACTGGAGACAGAATTAACACAACACATGCTAAACAGCATTTCTCATATAAGTTTAATCATGAAATCAGTGGGTTCATGCCAAAAACAAACAACAAGAGATACATAAACTCACAGGTAAGCTGTACAGAGCAACCAGATCAGCTTGTTATGCATTACAGAGCCAAAATCTTCAACTTTCAACAACCATTCAAATGAGCAACACCACCTGCTTATAACAGCCAGGTAGGTGCTCAGCAATTAATTACAATGTTGACCAAAAATCCCGCCAGATACACAGTATCATGGAAATGGTGCTCAAACACAACCAGATTGGCGCCCAAACTTGAATGCAGCAGGTGGGGGAGGAGACAGGAAGATATCTCGAGCCCTGCGCCACTATCCGCTGATGTACACCTTCAGTCGGGTACAGGATCCACCCACGCCATCGCCCATACCTCTGCAACAATCGCCATTGATGGCGCACCAACCCGCGGCCTCGGGAAGAACATTGATTCTGTATCGCAACCATTTCCCGCCGAGGTTCATCATCATGATATTTGAAAATGCAGGATATCAATATCCCACATGCACCCCGCGATGACCTCAATAACACTTTATATACTAGGTCATGAGCATATATCATGTCGGTGCTTTTACTCCTGACGACACTAGTATAGACTTCATCATCATCATCCTCCAGCAGCATGATATCCTGTTGTTCGAAATATCACCCTGACGTCATCATGATATTTGAAATATAACCTTCATGATAATCAGCACAACCTGATCCTTCGGAGGAACATCCTCCTGCTGAGCTTATAACAAAAGTCTGGCCGATGAACATCCTGATGACGTCATCATCATATCCTGCTGATGTCATCATCATGTCTGCCTACTGCGCACCTCCTCATTTCCGGATGACGTCATCATCATGTTTGCAAATATCGGGAGATCTCCTCAAGATGATCAGTGTTAGAAATATGACCCCCCGGACCTTGATGACGTCATCATCATATTAACATCATCATGATATTCGGAAGACAACCGGATATTTGGAAATATCCTCCTGATGCACAAATATCAGGTTGCACTGTAGCTCCACTATAAGATCAGGGCGATAACTGAATATGATGATGCTGCTTGAAAAGATCACCCCCAGTAGATAATGCGCGAAGCCGGCAGGCGGATATCTCCTTGATATCAGCATCATCATGATGCTCGAACAAAACAAAAACATATATCCGGGTGATATGAAAATATCACCCCTTCCTTCGGAAATATCATGATGCAGATAGGCAGAGAAACAAATATCACCCCGATATAAGGATGGCATCAGCATCATCAGGATGACAAAACAACGAACAAGAAGTGATACAACATCATCAGGATGATATTGACTAAGATCATCCTGACGTTCAAAATATGATGACCCTAGTGAATATCGGGTCGCACTTAGAACTCTTCAACAACATCATCAGGATGATCATAACCAAGATCACCCGATGATAGAAATATCACCCCGGCGAAATATCATGAAGGCAGAAGATATGATGACCTCTGCAAGCAGCAGGATGATAACTGGAAATATGATGATGATGACGACGACCCTTAAGAAAAAACAAGTCAGGTCGAACAACTTAGAGAATAACCCCTCCAGGATAATGGGGCAACATCATCATCGTGTTTGCGCAAGGTGATAAATGGAAGATCACCGGATACTTGAGAAATCACCCCCGCAAGCAAACCAAAGCGCACTGTAGCTCGTCAGCATCATCAGGATAAAAACCAAACATCACCTGATAACTGAATATGATGATGACGATGAAAAACCAGTCGACGAAGAACACGATGATGCAGACCACCATCGAAGACAAGATGATGATGATGACCTCCTCCTCAGGAAAATATGATGCTGCAGCTGAAAAATGCTGAGGAGGCCCAACACTTAGAAAAAATGGGCAAGAAGATAAAGGCTTCAAATGAAGAAACCTCCTGATCATGACAAACCAACCCCAGGTCAAAATGAGTGCTAACAGTGGCTCCGAATGGGGACGTGCAGGTGAAAACCTGCAGCGAGAACCAGATCTCCGGGCAGACCAGACAAAAAGTCAAAAAAACACGAGCTGTACAAGGCATTTACACTACATACATATTTTTACAAATGTGCACAGCAACCAGCTATTCATGCAAAATAGAACTTAAGGAATTGGCCATGCACAGGCAATTCCAGAATTTCACCATCTAGGGCCTGGAGGAAATAAGAATCCTCCCCATGAGTATTGTAAACCTGATATGGGCCCATCCATAAGGGTTGAAATTTACCATGTTTACCCTTTTCCTGATCTCTAGCATTCCAAATAAGCACCAGATCATTAACTTGAAACTTCCTTTTTGTAATTCTCCTGTCAAACTGATATTTCATATCCTGTTGTCTTTTGAGATTGATCTGGTGGGCTCTCCTTCTGTCTTCATCCAATGCAACCAGCTGATTCACTCTTTCTGTCATGGGATCTTCAATGTCCTCATCATTTTCCTGAATGAACCCGTAAACTGGTAGGAGATTGTTTATGGGCAGTCTAGCTGATGCACCATATACTAGCTCAAAAGGTGACTTCCCAATAGCCCTTTTCACAGTCACTCTATCAGCCCATACTGCTAAGTTCAACTTTGAGTCCCAAGCTCTCTTGTTCTTGTCCAGTATCCTCTTGACAATTTTTATGATGCTCTTATTGCTTGATTCTGCTTGACCATTTCCTTGTGGGTGATATGGTGATGTATATGACAGATTTATCCCATATCTGTTGCAAAAATCAACAAATTCACCTGATCTGAAGCACATAGCATTATCAGTGATTATCTTAAATGGTACTCCAAACCTGATGATGATGTTCTCTAGTATGAAATCTGTCACCACCTTACTTGTGGCTCTCTTAGTTGGAATGGCCTCAATCCATTTGGTAAAGTAGTCAGTTGCCACCAAAATCCAACTGTGTCCCCCACTTGATTTGTCTGCAATTTCCCCTATGAAGTCAATTCCCCATTGCTGGAATGGAGCATCCACAGGTACAGTTCTGAGGGGTAAAGCACCATTATATTTCAGCTTTCCTGAGAATCTCTGGCAAGGGTCACACTTCCTTACTAACTTTTGTGCATCTGAAAAGAGAGTGGGCCACCAATATCCTGCCCTGAGAATTTTATGAGCTGTTGTTTGGGCAGTATAATGTCCACCACACAATCCTTTATGCATGTCAACCAAAACATTGTTAGCCATGTCTTCATCCACACATCTCAGCAGCACACCATCAGGGTTTTTCCAGTACAGCTCACCTTGAACAACAACATACCTGATTGCATGTAGCTTCAGAGTCCTCTTTTGATTGTCACTGAAATGGGAAGGACAATTCAGATTTTGCAAATAATAGACAATATCCTTGTACCATTCAGATCCTGATACACTTACATTTTCATCTTGGACTGCATTAACTTGGCATGCTTCCAAGTTTGACTGTGCCATCATCTTGGCTAATCCTTGTCCTCTTATCAACTTAGTGACTTGTATGTCTATGTTGAATTCCTGCAGTTTGTTTATCCATCTGCACCTTCTCCCAGTCACCTCCTGCTGAGTGAATATGTCTTTGACTGCTGCATGAGGTACATATGCAATGATATATGACCCTACCAGGTATGGTCTGAAACTTTTGATAGCTCTGACCAGTGCATATGCCTGTTTCTCCATAATATCATACTTCAACTCAGAGGCCTGCAGGGACATACTGAAGAAAGTGATGCGCTGTTCAAAACCATCTTCATTTTTCTGCAACAAACATGCAGCAACAGTATGAAAGGAAGCAAATGAGAACACTTGGAATGGCCTAGAAAAATCAGGAGATTTAAGAACAGGGGCCATCTTGATTGCCTCTTTAATATTCTGAAATGATTCTGTTGCTTCCCTTTCCCAGCTGACAGTTGCATCCTTCTTCATCATCTTGGAAATGTTCCTTGTAGTTTCTGCAAAGTTGGGAACAAATCTTCTAACAAAATTTATCTGTCCAAAGAAGGACTGAACTCCTTTCATAGTTTTTGGCATTTGAATCCTGTCAATAGCTGCCACTCTCTCTGGATCTATCCTGACTCCATCCTTGGAAACAATGTGTCCCAGAAGCTTTCCTTCAACTACTCCAAAGGCACACTTCTTTGGGTTTAAAGAAATACCATATTCTAGTGCTCTTATGAAAATCTGCTCCAGATGCAAACAATGCTGCTCTTCTTTCTTTGAGTAGGTAGTCAGGTCATCCTGATACACAACCAGGATTGAATCAATCAGCCCTGCAAAAGCAACATCCATTGCTCTTTGAAATGTAGCACCTGCATTTGTTAGTCCAAATGGCATTCTAACATACACATATGTCCCCCATGGAGTGGTAAAGGCAGTCTTATACTGTTCTGATTCCTTTACCTTTACCTGATTATATCCTGAAAATCCATCCATCATGGATAGGAGTTCACAACCAGTCACTCTCTGCAACATAGCTTCCATATTAGGCAATGGATAGTTATCCTTCAAAGAGGATACATTCAAGTTCCTGAAATCAACACAAAGCCTAATATCACCATTCTTTTTCCTGACTGGGACAAGGTTAGACACCCAAGTTGAATGTCTGATTGGCACAATTATTCCAGCTTCCCTGAGCTTTTTGAGTTCTTCCTGCATCTTGGGAGCTAAGGTTGGATTAATAGGTCTTTGCCTTTGTCTAAATGGCTTAGCTTCAGGCTTCAGTGGGATCTCATGCTGGAATAAGTCTTCCCTATAAGCTTTTAGGTCCTCATATGACCAAGCAAAAACATGTTTATACTTTCTCAGTAATGCAATCAGCATACTTCTAATGTGTGGTTTTAGCTGTTTACCAATATATACCTTCTGAGGGGCCTGAGATGTCCCCAAATTTATTTCTTCTAAATCCTCCTTATTTGTGGGGGATGTCCTTGTGACCATTTTGTCTCTACTGTCAAAGGCTCTTTCCAAAGCCACTAACCCTCTAGGGATCTTGTTAGTCCTCAACTGAATGATCTCTTTTCCCACAAGAGTCTCTTTTCCATTTACAGTTTCTACAAAAGCTTGGAAATCAATCTGTTGGTTCTCATATTCATCTATGCAGTGTAAAAATTTCAGCAAATCCCTATCATCATTAAAAACTTGCCAACTGCATATATTTTCTGGTATGGCAGGCCTAATTTTAACTTCTACACTTGTGACACCTGACAGAGTGATGTCATCTGGCCTTATTGCAACATTGGCTAAGAAATCAGCCATAACATTTTTTGACCTTTCTACCCAGCCAATTGAAAATGCATCAAAAAGTTCAATAGTATCCCAAACAGCATGCTTGTATTGTTTCAGTCTTTTATTTTTCGCAGCATACTTATTTCTGATTTGGGATACAATCAGCTCAGAATCCCCAAATACTCTTAACATCTTAATTCCATGTTTGAGAGCAATATTCAGGCCTAAGAGTAAAGCCTCATATTCTGCAATATTGTTTGTGCAATCAAACCTCAGCAAGAAAGAGAATTTGAGGAGCTTACCAGTTGGAGACAGGAAAACAACTCCAGCTCCAGAGCCTTCTTTTGCACAAGCTCCATCAAAAAACATGGTCCATAAGCCTTGCTGATCCAGCTCTTCAATGCAGATATTTTTCTTTTCATCTTCTGTATCATCTGAGACAACCCTGAAGTTATCACAGTCAGTGTCTACAAAGCATACCTGTTCATTTGCTTCTTGGTCTTCCACTGTCTCTGATGATCTCTGCTCTCTGATTAACTTGACATCCCTGCCATTCATTGGAATCATGGCATATGACAGGTCCAGCTGCATACTTCCACCAATTAGTGCTGCCCATCTTCTTGACAACAGCATACCATACTGTGGCTTGATGTCAACCACTGTTATATTCATTTTGTATCTTTTTTCAGGAAATGCTGCCAGTTTGAAATCTACATCCTTCATGATTCCAATAACTGGTACCTCTCTGGCATCCATAGCATAACACTTTCCACATGCCTTGTCAATTTTTAATCCAGTTTGTTGCATGATAGCCAAAGGCATGACATTTGTAGATGCTCCAGAGTCAAGCATACAATTTCTAATTATTTTACCATTTATGACCAGGGAAACATAAAATGGTTCCACCTGTGAAGGACACTTTGTCATGGTCATTCCTAAATAGACTTCAGGAGTCTCATCCTCTTCATTACACATGACATGTTTCTTAGCCTGGGTCTGATCATTTTGTCTAGCTTGAAAAGGTACCCCTGAGATTAGGGATATTGTCCTATTCTTGATCTCTTCCACTTTCATGAGTTCCATAAGTGGAACAGAGACCTTTACCTGAGAGAGGATCTGGGCTATATCAAATGGAGCATAGTTTTGTACAACAGTTGTAGCTGGCTCCACAATCTTGCTTTTATCCTGAGCTGATTTAGCTTTCACTTTCATAGTTCCCTGATCATCATTCTTATCTTGGGAACCTCTACTTTGATCTTCAGCCTGAGGGGTTTTGTTTTCTGGTCCTTGAAAATCATGACCTGTTCTGTATCTAAAGTTCTGTTTGTTATTTACCCACTGCCTTTTTTGTGGTTCAGTTCCTTTATGACCATGCACCAGCTGACCTGCAGAAATATCCTCTGGCTGATGTGGGCTGCCAACTTGATTTTTACCTCTGAGATTGTAGTTGCTTTTGACTTGAGCAACTGCTGCAGCTGTGAAGGCTCTAATTTCCTCATCAGAAGGTCGTTGTAGGTTACTCAGAAAATTGTGTGAGTTCTGAGCATACACATAGTTATCTTCATTATCTTCATCATATGGGGACTGTTGGCAGGCCTGAACCTGATGATCTGTATTGTCATCAGCATCATACAGAGTGTATCCATTGCCTACGGACATCATGTTAACATCATCATCCTGCACATGATGTGGCTCATTGCATTCATTACAAGATGTAGCATTATCATACAAGGATTGAGCAATCATGCACTGTGACTGTGAATGTGGCATCTGACAAATTATACACCACGGAGCATCATCAGCAATATTTATAGTTTTCTTTAGGGGATCAGGAGTTTCCTTGACATGTTGAGCCCTCTGATTTGTGTTGTTACGTGGAAATACAGGCTTACCATCATGCCAATTGGTGTTATAAGGCATATCATGTAGTGATGCCCTCTTTTCCTGCCTTTGATAGACTTGCCTATCAGGACCCATCCCTTTTTCACTTCTAGCTAATCTATAGCTCAGGTCCTTAACAACATTTGCCAGTTTGTCTATCTTATCTTCAGGAGCAGATGTACTACCTTGAGTGTTCTGAGGCTTATTTGGATTCTGCAGAATTTTTACATCATCCCTTCTATTTGTCTTGCCTGATGCTTTCCTATTGTTTTCAATGTTTACTGCAATTCTGAAAGCATCCCTGAGAGTGGCAGGACCTTTATCTCTTAGTCCATATGCAGTCTTTGCATCAAAGGCATTGATGTACAAAATTATGCACATTGGTTCATTTGGCCTCATATGATGTGGCAATTTGTTCAACACTTTAGTGAATCTTGCATTAAAGTCTGCAACCTGCTCATTTGACCCTTTGGTGATGCTGGTGAACTCATTTACAAAGAAGCTAGGGTCAGTTTTATCACCATATTGCTCCTTGAATATCCTTTTAAAATCATCCCATGATGAAACACTCCGGTCAGGCAGATTCCTGTACCATTCTCTTGCCTCATCTATTAAGGATTGCATGAATGACTTCATGAAAACGTCCTCATGCTCAACCTCAAAATTATCCATGACATTTTGAAAGGCCTTTAGATGATCTTCTCCTGACACTGTATTGTTTCCTGAAAACTTAGGCACTTGCAGCCTCAGATGCTTGTCAATGGGGTTAGGATACCCAGGAATACCATCAAACACCAGCTGCCTGAATCTATCTAGCTGCATGGGCTGTTTGTTTGGCTGATTAATATTAACATTTCTGTTTGCATTCTGGTTTCCTGCATGGTTCAGTGGTATCCTAGCATCATTCACATTTTGTCTCTCATCATGATGCTGATGTTGCGCTTCATATCTTTGCTGATGTCTTTGCATATTTGCATTCTCTAGGGTAGGAACTGAATCATTTTGGGCAGTTCTCAAGGCTTGCACTTTCTGCCTTATATCATCTCTGATTTTCATGGCTTGTCGGTATTCTAGTTCTACTCTTAGACTTTTGATTTCTTCAGCCAATTGTTCATCCTTAGGTCTGGAGGTAGATGGTCTCATACCATTTGGGTCATCATCTTCATCATCCCTCAGAGACTCTGCGTCTTCAAACCTTTCACTTGGGTCTAGAAAAGGGCGTTCTTGGAACACCTCTGACCTCATTCTCATACTACCACCCTGTTGCCTCTCATATGCACCTTGAATATCAGCTTCTGCAGTTGAAAAATAAGGCGCATGCTATCCTGATGGCCTAGGGTTATCTTGTGTATCATCACTTTTTCTGGGGGAACCCTCATGACTAACTGAGACAGTTCCCTTTCTTCTATACATCATTCTTTTTGTGAATGGTAACTCTTCAAATAAAGGATTTTGTTGGGATCTTCTCCCCTGCATATAAATTTTACTTTGACCGGTTGGGAGATTACTTCGGAGTCGCCACCTATTACTAGGAACTGTTTTCTTCTGAAAACCAGGGTTCTTTCACAAGGGTCCCCAGCAGAGTCACCAATTTCTGTTGACTTTTTCCCAGACTGGATGCTTATTCCCAGATTTCCCTACAAGGTAGCCATCAGTGATCAACAGGATCTCTGGGCCAGGGGGTCAACAGTGTAGGAGATAGACTCTATATTTTATCTCCTCTTCTTCTTCAGGCTCTGCAAGACCTAGGGGGTATTCCCTACTCAACATCCATGAGGATATGCATACAAGGCTGGGATGCTGACAGAAAGCAGATAGTCCTCCTGTAAGTAGACCAAAACTGAATGATAAGAGCAAAGGGGCTAGCTTTGGGCCTATTAGCAGTTGTAGACAGAGGACTGAGGTTCCTAAAACTAACTCTAATGTCCTAATGTTGGTTTTAGATTTTGATTTGGATTTTAAGCTTGGATGCAAAGCTAGATATGGTTATAACACAAAACAAAGCATGATTGGTGCCTATCCAGGGCCTGGAGTCAGTAGACATACACCTGTGAATGATCAGCATGAACAGCTGAAACTGGATTTCAAGGGGATATATGTGATATCTGCCTTACAGACATCTCCCAACACAGAGTGTTAGGTTATCTCTACTTATGGTATCCCTACTGCAGTAAACCCTTCCCAATGTTCAACCTGAAAACAGTTTAATCTACCCCTTGAGTAGAAGTTAAAAGATCAGACAGTCAACATAGGAATTCTATGCTCTAGAATCTAAACATTACCAAACATCCAGATTCAGAAGAAGAATACATGCAATACTGGAGACAGAATTAACACAACACATGCTAAACAGCATTTCTCATATAAGTTTAATCATGAAATCAGTGGGTTCATGCCAAAAACAAACAACAAGAGATACCTAAACTCACAGGTAAGCTGTACAGAGCAACTAGATCAGCTTGTTATGCATTACAGAGCCAAAATCTTCAACTTTCAACAACCATTCAAATGAGCAACACCACCTGCTTATAACAGCCAGGTAGGTGCTCAGCAATTAATTACAATGTTGACCAAAAATCCCGCCAGATACACAGTATCATGGAAATGGTGCTCAAACACAACCAGATTGGCGCCCAAACTTGAATGCAGCAGGTGGGGGAGGAGACAGGAAGATATCTCGAGCCCTGCGCCACTATCCGCTGATGTACACCTTCAGTCGGGTACAGGATCCACCCACGCCATCGCCCATACCTCTGCAACAATCGCCATTGATGGCGCACCAACCCGCGGCCTCGGGAAGAACATTGATTCTGTATCGCAACCATTTCCCGCCGAGGTTCATCATCATGATATTTGAAAATGCAGGATATCAATATCCCACATGCACCCCACGATGACCTCAATAACACTTTATATACTAGGTCATGAGCATATATCATGTCGGTGCTTTTACTCCTGACGACACTAGTATAGACTTCATCATCATCATCCTCCAGCAGCATGATATCCTGTTGTTCGAAATATCACCCTGACGTCATCATGATATTTGAAATATAACCTTCATGATAATCAGCACAACCTGATCCTTCGGAGGAACATCCTCCTGCTGAGCTTATAACAAAAGTCTGGCCGATGAACATCCTGATGACATCATCATCATATCCTGCTGATGTCATCATCATGTCTGCCTACTGCGCACCTCCTCATATCCGGATGACGTCATCATCATGTTTGCAAATATCGGGAGATCTCCTCAAGATGATCAGTGTTAGAAATATGACCCCCCGGACCTTGATGACGTCATCATCATATTAACATCATCATGATATTCAGAAGACAACCGGATATTTGGAAATATCCTCCTGATGCACAAATATCAGGTTGCACTGTAGCTCCACTATAAGATCGGGGCGATAACTGAATATGATGATGCTGCTTGAAAAGATCACCCCCAGTAGAAAATGCGCGAAGCCGGCAGGCGGATATCTCCTTGATATCAGCATCATCATGATGCTCAAACAAAACAAAAACATATATCCGGGTGATATGAAAATATCACCCCTTCCTTCGGAAATATCATGATGCAGATAGGCAGAGAAACAAATATCACCCCGATATAAGGATGACGTCAGCATCATCAGGATGACAAAACAACGAACAAGAAGTGATACAACATCATCAGGATGATATTGACTAAGATCATCCTGACGTTCAAAATATGATGACCCTAGTGAATATCGGGTCGCACTTAGAACTCTTCAACAACATCATCAGGATGATCATAACCAAGATCACCCGATGATAGAAATATCACCCCGGCAAAATATCATGAAGGCAGAAGATATGATGACCTCCGCAAGCAGCAGGATGATAACTGGAAATATGATGATGATGACGACGACCCTTAAGAAAAAACAAGTCAGGTCGAACAACTTAGAGAATAACCCCTCCAGGATAATGGGGCAACATCATCATCGTGTTTGCGCAAGGTGATAAATGGAAGATCACCGGATACTTGAGAAATCACCCCCACAAGCAAACCAAAGCGCACTGTAGCTCGTCAGCATCATCAGGATAAAAACCAAACATCACCCGATAACTGAATATGATGATGACGATGAAAAACCAGTCGACGAAGAACACGATGATGCAGACCACCATCGAAGACAAGATGATGATGATGACCTCCTCCTCAGGAAAATATGATGCTGCAGCTGAAAAATGCTGAGGAGGCCCAACACTTAGAAAAAATGGGCAAGAAGATAAAGGCTTCAAATGAAGAAACCTTCTGATCATGACAAACCAACCCCAGGTCAAAATGAGTGCTAACATAGCAGATATATATGATCAATTGATTTGAGCATTTTGTATCATGGATGTGTGAATATGATGGGATAGGTTCAAAATATAGTAATATCAAATGCAAATCAAAGAGATTTGAGATCCAGATCATGGCAGAGCAGTGAAGCTGGGCAGAGAGAGATGAATTGTATCAAGTCAGTGTATTGAGCTTACCCTGAACTGTAATCTTGCATAGCTAGATGCTATTCTTTAGTTCAAACATTGTAGTGAACTTTTGTAGTTGATTTTGTAGGCAGTGATCCTCCTTTGAGTAGTGAGCTCTGCACACTGTGTGCCCAAAGGCATGTGCCTTCCCCTTTTTAATACTTTTAACAAAGTATAAATTATTGTGGGTTAACCCCCATCATGGTTTTTTCCCTTAACCAGGTTTCCATGTAAAAATCCTGGTGTTATGTGTGTTGATTATGTTTCTTCTCATGTGTTGTTGATTCATGCTTTCATGATCATATCATTAATCTATTATTAAGTGGTAAAGAAGATTAAATGTAGCAAAAGATAAAAGTTTTATGACAACTGATTCATCCCCCCTCTTAGTTGTCTGCCCTAATTTCAATAATTGGTATCAAATCTTGGTTCCTTGGAAGAAGCTTAACAGCTTGGGGAAGATCTGGGAAGGTATTTCAATGGGTTCATCTAGGTATTTTGATAGCATCAATGAACAACTTCATGTTTCTTTAGAAGATATTGATCAGTCTAAAGCAAAAGCCAGAGAACTGAAAGAGAATCCTAAAGATGCAGAGGATTTCATTCAAACTTTAAAAGGGCAACTGAGAAAATCCATGGAAAAAAGGAGGGAGCTACTTCAGTAGTTAGTAAATCAGAATGAAGATAATGGCCTGGATGAGGTTCTGAAAGAAAAATCAAAGGAATGTGAGAAGCTGGCAAAATAAGCTGTTGTATTAAAACATGAAATGGAATCCGAAGTGATGAGGCTAACCAAGGAAATAGAGGAAAAGAAGAAGAATGAAGAAAAACCTAAATCAGTCTCTAAAAGAAAGAACAGAAGAGTGCTACAGAATGGACAGAATAATTTGTCATCTAGAGTCTGATCTACAAGAAACTAGGGATAATGAGGAAGAACTTGAAAGGCAAATTGTCATTCTCAAACATGACCTAGAAGCTACAAATGAGTACAAAGAAAAGTTCAAGTTAAGCTCAACAAAACTTGAGGTGCTGCTTGAGAGTTAGAAGAAGGCAGATGATAAACATGGTTTGGGATATGAGAAAGGTGAAAGCTCAGGATTTGGTCAAAGAAATATTGAAGCAAGAAAACAAAGAAATCCTAGAAGGCCTTCGGTAAGACAACCTAATGGTCAAAGATATCCATATTTTAATGGAAATTGTTTCAATTGCAATAAATTTGGTCATAGAGCTACTTAGTGAAGAAGTAGAGTAAATCAAAGTGGTCCATCTTTCTCTGATCAATGCTTTAATTGTAAAACGTATGGTCATAGATCTAATGCATGCAGAAGTATGATGATGAACTACTCTAACAACTAAAGAAATGCCAATTTTTTCAATGGCAACTATTTTGCATGCAATAGATTTGGAAACATGGCTAACTAGTGCAGATCAAGAGGAAATCAATTAAATAAGCAAATAAATGTGTGCTTTAATTGCAATAGATCCGGTCATATTGCAAGATTCTATAGAAGTAGGAATGATGATAGAAAAGGTCTGGTAAACAGAAACCAAAAGATGAAGAGACAAGACAAAGGCAAGGGTAAAGTTGATGTGAATGAGATCTAGAATGAAATGAACAAAACATGGGTGAAGAAAGGTGAAATGAATGTTGACAATGGGTCCAAACCAAAATTTGGTGCTAATAATTCCTTTAAGAATTGAAACAGGAGCTCTGGCTTAGGGGGAGCTACATTGAAAATCTAATTCCCCCTACTAGTAAGTGGGTGCCTAAATCTGGCATGATGAATGAAGATAAAGAAGCCTATTGCAGATTTGTTGAAGAAAATTCTAGAAGAAAAGAAGCTAATGCGATGGATTGCAGAGCAATTGAAGATTAACTGTATTCAGAAATAGTGTAACTAGAGGAATTAGGGCAAAGCATTTATTACAATGGAAAACTAGGTTTTGTGGAGCATAAAAGGTCATTTACTCAACATTTGAATCACTTTGCATTCGAAGAGAGCAAGCAGAAGAGTGCTTGAGTTAAGATTTCAAAGATTTGGAGTGCGACAAGTGAATTAGTCAGCTAACCCTAATCCCATGGAGAAAAAGGCATTTTTCTGCAAAGCTTTAAACCTGTGATCTTTTTGAAATTGCTACACCTTAGGTTGTGAATATCACTGAGAGACCTAGGCCAAAGTTAAGAAGCACCCTTTCAAGTCTACTGAAGTCGATCCAATGGGAGCATTTTTTGGTGTTCCATATGGAGTTCTTCACATAGAGGATATTAGGGCTTACATTCACGCACCTCTGGAGGAGCATAGCAACTCAAGGTTTGTTGATCTATTCATGAATCACTTAAAAGATGAATATTTTGAGCTCAAACCATAATACAAAGCCTTGAAAAACAAGAAGTTCATACAATTTGTTGAGTTTCCAAATTTTATAGAGGACGAGTGGGTCCGGTATGTCTTGAGCCATATCCATGATGAATTTTTATGGTTGAATCATCCGTCTAATATCACAAAAGATGCAATAAGGGTAGTTATAGGGTTGAATTCAATTGGTACTCTGCCTTAGTTAAAGGCTGTGAAGAACTAGGAAGTCACAGAGGTAACCAGATCAAAATTTGACAAGAGAGCTATGACTATAAATGATATAGAGGATCATGGGGTCAGATTCACAACAATGGTGATAGGATATAAGATATACTTCTCCAGCATAGAAAATTTAGTGTCCATGATGTAGGAGCATCCCTGGTTCAAGAGCAATCTTGTATCAACCAAAACATTTGCATTTCAGTTCTTTCATTTTCCAGTTCAGTTCAGGTAGATCAGTTAGAAGAAATTGTAGCTTGTGGTCCGTTTTAGCATTTCACATCTTGTGGATTTGAACTTAGCATCTACATTCATTCACCTACATCATATCAAGAATTTAGAGCATTTGGATCAGTTACCAGAAAGATATTGCTATCATAAGATCAACTGTTCTCTCAGAGTAGAGCATCTTGACAGTCTCATTCAAATTAGCTAAAGGAGAAGGCTCGCGGATCATTCCTTGACTTGTGGATCCTAATGACACATTGTTCAATGATCCTTGGTTCATGGCTGACCCTTCCTAGAGGTCCACACATTGTTCCATTCACTTGAGGGCGTGTTCTATGCATTTAGGTCTGACCTATCTGTATTCACATGTTACATCTCTTCATTGGAGTTTGTGACCTTCCTTAGCTAATGCAAAGGAATCTATTGGTCTGGAGATGATATATATTGATGTAATAGATCCTTAGGAAAGTAGCTATTCACATAAGAAAGATCTGATAGTTAGATTTTGTGCAAGAGGACTTCAAAGCTTTATCTTGCACATGTATCTAATCAAGTCTATGAGCCCTAGTTGTAAGCCCTCATATTGCCAGCGGATCTCTATTTTGAATTCAATGATATACTGAATGACTGAATCTACATTTGTTCTATATTATTGTGTTGTTTCTATTGTGTTTACTCTTGCTGCATGGTCTAGAAGGTTAATTCTGTGAACCCTCCTACCGTGACTGCACCAAGTGGTATCAAAGCGAAAGTTCAATTCTTTGGAGCGAATTGGCAAACGGGATTCTGTAAGATCTTGTTGTGACTAGATTGCTGATCTAAGGCAGGTTACTTGTGTGCAACCGATCATTGATTGAGAGGTAGTTGTCGCTTGTAGCCCGATCATCAAATTTGAGGTAGTTTGCACTTGATCCTAGGAAGATGCCACCGTGAAGAGTTCCTCCTATTGGTATAATGGCTAATAGAATGGATGAGATGATGGAATTGATGAGAACAATGCGAATTCATTTGGATGCTGTCGAGGAAGATAGGCGAAGAGGATTGACACCTAGACCTAATGTTGAAAGTGATGATGAAGAAGAATTTCATTCTACTAAATAAATTAGAAAAACCCTATAAGGTAATGAAGAAGAAGAATCAGATCAAGTAAAGATGTTACGAGCTATTTCAAAGATTGGATAAATGACATAGAAGAATACTTTGAGTATGAAGAAATTGAAGATCTAAAGAAGGTGTAATTTGCAAAGATAAAATTGAAAGGACATGCTGCCATATGGTGGAAAGAAGTTTAGTTGGAAAGAAATAGAAGAGGGAAGGAAGAGATTACAAAGTGGGATTGGATGGTGACAAAGTTGAAGAATCGGTTTATACTTGCTGAATATGAGTTGGAACAGATTGCAAAACTTGAGACAAACAGAGAAATCTGTGAAAGAGTACACTAAAGAATTTCATAAGATGATCATAAGAATAGGACATAGTGAAGCAAGCAAGGAGAAAGTGGCTAGATACATCAATGGACTGAGATTGAACATTCAAGAAGAACTAAGCTTGGTAAGGGTGACATCTTTGGAAGAAGCATATCAGTTTTCCCTAAAAGTTGAAGAAACACTGAATAAGAAGCATGATCAAAGACAAAGAGGAAGAGGAGTTAAATTTTAGAGAGGAAGATCATTTTCTGGATATGATAGATCATTTGTGGAGCAAAACAAGTTTGACAGTCTATTGAAGAAGGATGACAAGGATAACAGTGCTTACTAGAGAGATGACATAAATTTTTACCAGAGAGGAAACCCTAGTGCATACCAGAATGAAGGATACAAAAGAGAAGGAAGAGGATTTGATAAGAGGATGTTTAGAGGTACTTGTTTCAAGTGTGGAGGTGAAGGACATAGAGCATTTGAATGTAATTAGGGTAGTACAAGAAAGAAGACATAAAATAGTGGAAGAGTAGCCTATGTTGAAGAAGAACCTGTTGGATCACCTAGTTCTATGGGCAAACTAGAGAAAGGAGAATCCTTGGTGATGAGGAGAGAACTATTTCAAGTGGAGACAAATGAGGAACCATCACAGAGGAAAAGTTTGTTCAAAACTAGATGCAAATCAAGAGGTAAGTGTTGTAAAGTTGTGATTGATAGTGGTAGTTCAGACAACCTAGTTTTAGAGGAGATGGTGACTAAGCTGAAGTTGGAAAGATTGAAACACCCTAAGCCCTATCAGATAGCATGGATTCAGGATGATCATAAGGTACTGGTGAGTGAACAATGTTTGTTAAAATTTTATATTGGATCTTATCATGATGAAGTCTTGTGTGATATTATTTCTATGGATGTTTGTCATATCTTGTTGGGTAGACCTTGGCAGTATGATAGAAAAGCTATACATGATGGGAGAAAGAATACATATACTATAGTAACAAATGGAAAGAGAATTACTTTGATTCCTTTGGAGGATGATCCTAAGAGTTAAGTGTGTGGGAATACTAGAATTTGTTTGGTAGATGGAAGAAAATTTCTAGATGGTTTGAGACATGAGAATATGTGTTATGCCTTGATTCCTAAGAAGCCTGAAACATTGAAGAAGGAGACTGAAGAATCACAATCGAAAGAGATAAGAGAATTGCTGACAAAGTATGAAGACATCATATCAGATAATGTACCTGAAGGATTACCACTTATAAGGAGTATCAGTCATCACATGGATCTTATACCGGGAGCAAGTTTGCCTAACAAAGCAACACATAGGATGACACCAGCAGAGATTAAAGAATTGATTAGACAGATACAAGAGTTGTTGAGGAAATGTTTGATCAGAGAAAGTTTGAGTCCTTGTGTAGTACCTGTAGTTTTAGCACTGAAGAAGGATGGAGAATGGAGAATGTGTACTGACTCTAGAGAAATAAACAAGATCACAGTTAAGTATAGATTTCCTTTACCTAGGATGGATGATATCATGGATTGTTTGAGTGGAGCAAGATATTTCACAAAGATAGACTTGAAGAGTGGATACCATCATATCCGAATCAGAGAAGGTGATGAATGGAAGACTGCTTTTAAGACAAATGAAGGATATTATGAGTGGTTAGTGATGCCTTTTGGATTGACAAATGCATCAAGTACTTTCATGAGATTGATGAATTAAGTCATGAAGAAATTCTTGGGTAAGTTTGTTATTGTATACTTGGATGATATTCTAATTTTCAGTAAGATAAAAGAACATTTGTGGCATATTAGACAAGTTTTACAGAGGTTAAGAGAAGAGAAATTGCTGATAAACATCAAGAAGTATAGTTTCATGAAGGAAGAATTGGTATATTTGGGATTTGTGATTTTTGTTGAAGGATCGAAGAGTGAAAGAAATTGTTGAATGGCCTACATCGGAGAGCATTGGAGAGGTTAGATCATTTCATGGATTGGCTAGTTTCTCCTGGAATTTTATCAAAAAATTTAGTTCAGTTTGTAGCCCTATGAAAGAGACAATGAGAGGTGACAGAAAAGATTTGAAGTGGATGTCAGGAGTAGATAAAAGTTTTGAGTTGTTGAAGCAGAAAGTGATAGAGAAACCTATTTTGGCATTACTAGATTTCAATAAGGTATTTCAAGTTGATTGTGATGCAAGTAGAAATGCAATTGGAGCAGTGTTAAGTCAAGAAGGTAGACCTGTAGCATATTTCAGTGAGATGTTGAATGATGCAAGGAGAAGATATTTAGTTTATGATCAAGAGTTCTATGCCATAATTCAAGCTTTGAAGAAGTGGAGAGATTACTTGTTGCCTAAGGAGTTTCTGTTGTATACAGATCATCAAGCTTTGTAGTATTTGAATAGTCGAGGTAAGTTGAATCAGAGACATATAAGATGGGTAGAGTTCATGCAGAGTTATACTTTTGTGTTGAAGCATAGGAGTGGAAAATCAAAAAAAGTTGCTGATGCCTTGAGTAGAAGAAGAAACTTGTTAATAGAGATGAGAGTTGAAGTATTGGGTTTTGATGAATTGAAGAACATGTATGAGGGAGACACTAATTTTGCAAAACCATGGAAGGCATGTAAGGAACCTATTGTGACAGATAGAAGTAAGTGGTTAGACTATTTCATTGAAGAAGATATGTTGTTAAAAGGAAGTCAATTATGCATAACTAGAAGTTTAATGAGGGATAATTTGATCAAGGAGAAGCATAGTGGTGGATTGGCAAGACATTTTGGCATTGATAAGACAGTGGCTTTGGTGAGTGAAAATTACTTTTGGTCTTAGATACATAAGGATGTTCAAAGATTTGTGAAGACTTGTAGAGTTTGTCAAGTTGCAAAAGGGAGTAGTCAGAATACTGGATTGTATAAACCTTTGACAATACCAGAGAAACCTTGGGAAGACATAAGCATGGATTTTGTAATGGGATTACCTACAACACAGAGAGGACATGATTCAATATTTGTAGTGGTTGATAGATTTTTTAAGATGGCTCATTTCATACCTTGTAAGAAGACAACTGATGCAGTGCATGTAGTTGACCTATTTTTCAAGGAGATCGTAAGATTGCATGGAGTACCTAGGAGTATAGTTTCAGACAGAGATACAAAGCTTGTTGGATACTTTTTGAAGACACTTTGGAAGAAGATGAAGATAGATTTGAAGTTCAGTTCAACTTTTCATCCATAGATAGATGGATAGACAGAGGTAGTGAATATGAGTCTGGGAAACTTGTTGAGATGTTTGGTTGGAGAGAAAGCAGGAAGTTGGGACTTGATTCTTTCACAAGTAGAGTTTGCATACAATAATTCAGTAAACAGGAGTACCAGAAGAACACCTTTTGAGATTGTTACCGGAGTGAATCCTAGAGGAGTTGCAGAACTAAGAGACATCAGTACAGAGGAAAAGAGAAGTGTAGAAGCAGAAGAATTTGTAGATCATATGAAGACAGTGCATAATCAGGTAAAGAAGCATTTGGAGGATATGAATAGTAAGTACAAAGAGAAGGTAGATAAGAAGAGAAAACATAAGGAATTTGACATTGAAGATGAAGTGATGGTGTACTTGAGAAAAGAAAGATTTCTAGTTGGGACATATAATAAGTTGAAGATGAAGAAGTTTGGACCTTGTAAGATACTCAGAAAATTTGATTCAAAAAATGCATATGAAGTGGAGCTACTGGAGACATTGGGTATTTCACCTATTTTCAACATTACAGATCTATATCAGTATCATGAAGTAGAGTTTAGTGACAGCATGGAAGAAGACTTGAAGAAGTAGTTACCACAATAGGCACTAGAACATATAGAAGACATTTTGGACAGCAGAGTTGGATGTAGCACTAGAGGAAGATAATACACAGAATATCTTGTGAAGTGGAAAGGCAGATCGGAAGAAGATTCATCTTGGATTTCTCAGCCTGAGGTGGACCGTCTTGGTTGTCCCCCAACCCCAGCAAAGTGAGGGACTCACTTTTTCAATAACCGTGGATGTCTAATGCAGGAGTATCCCTGGTTCAAGAGCAATCTTGCATCAACCAAAACATTTGCATTTCAATTTGTTTGCATTTCAGTTCTTTCATTTTCTAATTTAGTTCGGGTAGATCAGTTAGAAGCAGTTGCAACTTGTGGTCCAGTTTTAGCATTTTACATCTTGCAGATCTAGACTTAACATCTACATTCATTCACCTACATCATATCAAGAATTTAGAGCATTTGGATCAGTTATCGGAAAGATATTGCTATTAGAAGATAAACTATTCTCTTAAAGCAGAGCATCCTGACAGTCTCGTGCAAATTAGCTAAAGGAGAAAGCTTGTCGATCATTCCTTGACTTGCGGATCCTAATGACACATCATTCAATGATCCTTGGTTCATTGCTGACCCTTCTTGGAGGTCTGCACGTTGTTCCATTCACTTGAGGGCATGTTTTATGCATTTAGGTTGACCTATCTGTATTCACATGTTACAACTTTTTATTAGAGTTTGTGACCTTCCTTAGCTGACGCAGAGGAATCTATTGGTCCAGAGATGATATATATTGATGTAATAGATCCTTAGGAAAGCATCTATTCATATAAGAAAGATTTGACAGTTAGATTTTGTACGAGAGGACTTCAAAGCTTTATCTTGCGCATGTATGTAATCAGGCCTGTGAGTCCTAGTTGTAAGCCCACATATTGCTAGTGGATCTCTATTTTGAATTCGATGATATACTGAATGACTAAATATGCATTTGTTCTATATTATTGTGTTGTTTCCATTGTTTTTACTCTTGTTGCACAGTTCAGATAGTTCATTTTGTGAACCCTCCTACCATGACTACACCAATCTGAAACAACCATCTATACTACATATCAGATGGTAAAAGAAGATGCAGACAATGATCTCTGTGAACTGTTGCTGAACCAACTTATGGAGAATTTAAGCAAGATAAAGAAGAAGTACTAATTCAAATTTGGTATGCTAATTATGTGTCTCTTCTTTTATTTCTTGAGTGAGCTCCCTGGTAATAAGAATATATATTAGTCTAATGTCAAACTGATAGCAATTCAAATTAGAAATAATTTAAGTTATTTAGGTAATTATGATGCACAAAAAACTACACTTTTAGGATTCTTCAAGAACTTCCAGAGTATAATGTAGGCTAGGGATAGAATACCTGGGGCTGTGGTTGAAAAATACAAAGACACCATTTGTTTTATGGTTACTGTTGATCAGTGTACAATAGAAGCAGTAGAGCCTAGAGTTTTGTGGATCATGCCCATGGGGTATGAAGTGGATGGACATGTATTGGAGTTGTATGCACAACATTTGTTGAGCTAGCCTAGGGATCCAAGAGAGATTTGAAACATATGAAGAGATTTCACTAAAATTGCATCTTGAATTCAAGGCTTCTAAAATCAAAAGGAGTGTAAGGAAAGAAGTTGAGCAGTTGGCTGAGAATCTAGGCCTTACTAAGGAAGTTGTGAGGCAATTCAGGGAAAGGACAAAGAAAGCTGAGAGAAGCAGAACAGGGAACAGGGAAATGTTTTGGCAAAATCTCTTTCTAAGTCAAGTACTACTAGCAGTTCTAGTTCAACCTTTGGTACATCACCTGTTGCAGAAATATCTAAAGAAAAACCTAACATTAAGGAAGGAAAAAGGACAAAGGGAAAGGGAAAAAGAACATATGTTAGTGTGGAGAAGGAGGATGAAGAAGAAATTGACTCAGATAGTGAAGTTAAAGAGTTGAAGGCCTCAGGCACTAAAGCTATTAAAGTGTCTAAGGAGAAGCCCTTCGGAAGCAAAAAGCCAAGTAAAAGGCACAAGTTAGAGGCTGATGTTGAGAAGCCTACTCCTTCTATGGAAGACATCATTAAGTCAATCATTGTAGATGGAAACCTAAAGCCAATAACTGAATTTTATGATCATTGTAGTGATGCTGACAAGAGAATTTTAGAGGATGCTATTGTAAAATACTTGAATGTATTCAACAGAGCAATAGTGGAGATTTTGTCAGAAGTTCCTAAGAGTTTAAGAGATATTCTAGAAATAAGAAAAGAAGCTGCCAAAGCGAAAGATTTGGAGCTAAGGGAACATGTATTATCCAGTATGTGTCCTGTAATATCCAGAAATGAAGCTGATAAAATTTTGAAAGAAGTCAAGAATGAATTCAAAAGCAAGAAAAAAATGAATAAGTTGATGATTGGAGAAATTGATGAAGTTGTTAAAGAAATAGAACAAATTATAAAGAAAGCACTAGACAAGAACAAGTTTTATGCAGTTACAAAAGATCCTATTGATATTGATGACACATCAATTTTGAATGATGAAGAGTTACAGATAAATGAGCAACAAACTGAAGTAGATGATGTCTCCATTCTAGAAGAAGAAATATTGAATAAAGAAGATGAAGAGATGATGAAGATCAAGAAAAGGAAACTGATGATGGAATTGATTCTTCCATTCTGGATGTTGAGGAATTTGATAATACTGCTACTGAGGATACATAAAATCCTCTAGAAAATAATGCAGAAGACATTTCTGAGATAGATAAAAGCAAAGATGCCTGTGCTGATGATGCAGAGAAGGTAAAAGTAGAGAAAAGGAATGAAAATGATGAGCAAGGCAATGTGGCTGACTCTAAAAAGGGAGAAGATGGAGGCCTTGAAGATCATAAATTTGAAACATCACATTGGGCAAGAGACACTGCAGAAGCAGTGAAAGAAATTTTGGAGAGAGATAAACAAGTTATAGAAGATTAGGATATAATACAAGGACCAATAAATTTTGATACTCTGTCACTAGTACAGAAGATGAAATTGGCCTCTATTGCACAAGCTAAGGCCAGAGAGGAAATCTTGAAAACCCATATAGAAGATGGTGAGTTGCTTGGCCTTGCATCTAGGATTTTGGAGAAAATCATTCCTACATTTCAAAAGGACTCATCAGCATCCCCCTCTAGTCAGTTGAAGAGTCTGATAAACTCTATAAGTACTCATTTTGAAACTTTTGAGAAGTTAGCAGAAGTTAAAGTCATAAATGAATTTAACAAGAAGAGATTTGCTGAAATAAATAAAATAATTGGTTATGATAGATCAGTGCTTCATATCAGTGTAAAGAGTATTTAAAATTCCCTCTCTGAAGGTGCAGAGATTTATAAATTTTGCCTAAATTGGTCTAAAGTTGTTGAAGATATTGAGAAGAAGATTAAGGACTTAGAACTTAAATTGTCTAACATCTCTCAGTCTTATAATCCTTTAACTGAGTCTGTAACTACTAAAGAATGTCAAGTAGTGGGTTTGCAAAATGAATTGAGTGATTTGGAAAAGGAAAAGGTTAAAGTTTTGGGCAGATTGGATGAGCTCCGAGGACTAATTTCCCCTAAGTTAGACACTATGTATGATCTATTGGCAGAATCCCAAGTTGTTGCTGCTACTTGTGATCCTACTAATCTTCAAAAGGTAGAATCACATGCATTTTTGCTTAGTGGGCATATATCCATTTTGGATAGCATAAAGAAGAACTGGGACAATGAAGTGACAAGGTTGAAAAATATTTTTGGTGATATCTTTTTGCTGATGAACAAAGCTTAAGGACTGTGTGTTCATATGTGAAAGTATATACTTAGAGTTTTGACCCATGTACATAAAATTTTTGCATGAATTTTGATATGATGATCCTATCCTTTGCCATTGATGTCAAAGGGGGAGAGGAAAAGTAGTGAAAAATGAGGAATTCATCTAAGGGGGTGCATTAGAAATCACAAGTGTACATAGTAAGGGGGAGCTGTTCTAACACTTAGTCATTTTTCACTAAGTGTTGCCATCAATGCCAAAGGGCAGATTGTTGGAAAGAGACACTTCTAGGCATGTCAGGTGTTGTCATTGATGGCAACTAAATCTATCCTACACATCCGTATTGTATCAGTGGATCATACCGGAAGTCAAATTGTAGATTTGTCTAAGTCCAGATAGACAGGAACAGAGCGTATGACATGGTTCAACATTTTGGTCTGGATTTCTCCACAGGTAATCATATTGAGCTATGGATCTGAGGGAATGTTAGGAGATTTCAAGGCTACCTAAATCCAAGATTTTAGTTTTCGGTGATGAAGGGATTGTAAGTTACAAGCATTTGAGTATCAGGTTTTGGTTAGATAGTTCAGTCTGATGAAGAACAGGTCGACTAGGTGTTTGATCCTTGTGTGAATGAAGAGAAGTGGTTGGTTGAGTAATTTATGAGATCCAGTGGTATTGACTGACGTGTGAAGTAACTTAGATACATAATTTTTGGTCTGCATTGATGTTTGTGCATGGATTCAGCTGACAGGACAGTGTTCTTGAAATAGTTTCCAAGTTTTCTTAAGGCTGACTGCAGTTGATGTAATTTCATGTAGCAGATATATATGATCAATGGATTCAAGCATTTTGTGTCATGGATGTGTGAATATGATGGAATAAGTGTGAAATATAGCAATTTCAAGTGTGAATCAAAGAGATCTGAGCTCCGAATCATGGCAGAGTAGTGAAGCTGGGTAGAGAGAGATGAAGTGTGTGAAGTTAGTGTACTGAGCTTAACTGGAATTGTAATCTTGCATAGCTAGATGCTATTATTTAGTTCAAACATCTCAGTAAACTCTTGTAATTGATTTGGTAGGTAGTGAGCCTCCTTTGAGCAGTGAACTCTGGGTAGTGTGCCCAAAGGCATGTGCCTTCCCCTTTTTAATACTTTTAATAGAGTATAAATTCTTGTGGGTTAACCCCCATCGTGGTTTTTTCCCTTAACCAGGTTTCCACGTAAAAATCCTCGTGTTATGTGTGTTGATTATGTTTCTACTCATGTGTTGTTGATTCATGATTTCATGACCATATCATTAATCTATTATTAAGTAGTAAAGAAGATTAAATGCAGCAAAAGATAAAAGTTTTGTGACAACTGATTCAACCCCCCTCTCAATTGTCTGCCCTTATTTCAACAAGAACATCTTATTCTAAGATAATAACCAAATAAAATCATGAAATCTATGCATAAATCATATATTATATCATATCAAAAACCAAGGCTACACTTACAAGTTCGAAACCGAGTATAGCTATTGGGCTATACTACAGATATCTCAAAACTGATTGTAGCAACAAGGTGAGATACAAAACCATCCAAAGTGCATAGAAGCAGATTGAGAGTATTGTAAGGGTTTGTTACAAGAGATATGAGAACACGATAGATCACACAGAGTGATTCTACTAGTCAAGTGTTAGATATATATATATATATATATATATATATATATATATATATATATATATATATATATATATATATATATATATATATATCAACCCCATCTTCATATATGGACTAGGTCCATTTTTTCTTACTTACTAAAGGGACACATGGTCCTTATCAGTGGTTACTTGTTTTTGTCATTTGCCGACTAGGTAGAGTCACTGAAGAAAGTAAACAATAAAAAATGAGAGAGGAGAACCAAGTACCTTAGGAACACCACGTAGGAAGATGCCCCCAAGACATCTTCCACAACGCTATGCCCCCAAGGCACAACACACAACAATAAAATAGAGGAGAGAAGAGGTAGAAGAATGTAGAAATAAATAGAAGAATGGTCAAATAGAGGTGGTCTCTCGATATCTATGACCTTACAAGAGTATCAAGGGTCATCCAAGGAGACCTAAACAACATATAACACAACACGGGGGAACACAACACAACACAATATCATAACATATATATCTAAGAGGAATTCAAACTTGTGAGCATCTTAGAGAGGTGCTCCATCAAGTGTGGTAAAAAGTGTGAGTAGTTCATACTTGATTGATGTGTATTTCTAGAACGGTCATGCGGTGCTTGTTTCTCAAGACCCTATATGTTAAAAATCTTTTGTTGCTTACTAGGGGGAATCATTTCTATTTCTCACCTATGCCAATTGCCTTGTTCTTTTTTAGTCCTTTTCTTTCTTGTTCTGATTTGCTTGATGGAGGAGTCTTTCACAATGAAATGGGATACTTTCCATTTGACAACTTTTTCTTTCTTAATGTTATCTTGTCGAGGTTGCTCAATTTGTGTATCTAGTGCATTCTAGTTGTCTCCCAATCCTCGAAGGGATAGTGGTGAAGGAACCTCAACATAGATACCTTTCCCACATGGACGAGGTGAGTCTTCAGTCTTTTCCTTATCCACTTCTATCATACCAATTATTTCATCATAGTTGAGGTAGTCATCTTCCTGCTCTATTTTATTTTGCTCTACCATATTGTTGTAATTATGCTTAGGAAAAGGATTTGTAAAGATCTATAAATTTTAATTTGGAGGGGCAACTGACTTATTTCCATTGTCGTTCACACCAATTACCTATATTATATTAGAATCAATGAGTTCTTGAATTTCATGTTTAAGACACATGCATCATTCAGTGTCATGTCCTGTTGAGCGGTGACACTAACAAAAGGCATTGGCATCAAATGAAGATCCTTGTATCCTATTGCTATCAAATGGTTTAATAGGAGGAAGCTTCAAAAGATTATTGCTTACTTCTTGATTCATAATTGATTGAAGAGAGTCAGATAATGGAGTAAACTATCTTTGTTGTTGTCTGAATTGAAATAGTGCCCATTTAGGATTATTGATAGTGAACACTTGTGATTGAAAATTGTTCAAATGTTGTCCATTGATCTTGATGAAATGCTTGTTATTCCTTTTAAAGTTGTTTTGGGATGTTCCAGCTGTGGATTGACCAACTTGAGCAGATGAGGTTTGATTCTCCTACTGACTAGATGAAAGCTAGTAATCATGAAGAGTTGTACATAAATGTTGAAAAGAGCTATACTTCATCAAGAGGATTTTATCACGCATGATAAAAAACGTACTAGAAGTTGGATTTTTAGAAACAAAAACATTACGGACTACGAGGCAAGCACCCAAGTCTGATAGGGTAGTTTTTGTATGGATCTAGAGCAATGAGATATGTTGGACTGTGTTCAACTCCTGAGTTTGGGATCAAGCCTATCGAGAGGACTATGGCATGGGTGCCCTAGTCTAGGAGGGTAAAATATCAACAATTTTCTTCCAGATCCTAAATCCTTATCCGTCAAACTGCTTCTTTGCACCTTTACTTTTCCAACTCCTACACCTATAACCTGCAATCACAAAGAAAGGGAGTTGGGGGTTGTGGTTTTTAGGAGCTTGCCTCGATCAAGTCTCAGAAGGACATTCAAGTCTTCCAATACCGTTGTTAGATATAGTGCATGCCCAAGAAGAGTAGAGGCCAAATCCAATGATGAAATGAAATGATTGAAACACAAGTTGATGTCACCTTACAAGTGAAGCCCTCATGGAGATGAAGATCCTTCAAATCATGAGGAGATGGATTGATGAAACCAAATTTGCAACAAACAAACACAATAACAACACAATTCTGCTTTGTAACATAATGAAGGCCTTGAAATCCCTTAGCTCAATATCACAAGTTCACATTATCCATCTAGGTGTAAAATGAAGTCATAAACTCACTTATATATGCTTTCCCACTAACATTTGTAATTTAAATTAAAGAGGTTGACAGAGGGAAACCTTTCCAAAGGGCCCAAGCTGACACACTTTAAATTTCATCCTAACAAATTGGGATGGACTTGGGTGTGGACGCCCAAGTCCCAAGGCCCTAATTTGGTCTTGTTTAAGGTTTAGGATGGGCTCCTATGTCCCATTTGACATGGGTTTCAGGGGAAATTGCTCTGAGATTAGTATTAAGCTTGCAAAGTGTAAACATGGGGACTTAGGAGCTTAACTAGGAGGTAAAAAGACAAAGGGATACTTTTTACTCCATAACACTAAAAAAATTAGAAATTCTAAAAATCCAAAAAATTTAAAAAATCCAAAAACCCAAAAAAATTTAGAAAATCCAAAAACCCAAAAAGTCTAAACATTCCATCGCATCCCACATCATCATCACAAATCAGAACTACATATCATCACCAACCGCATCTTAATGTACCTTGATCCTATGGATACAAGGTATGTAGATAGTCTAGAATATGAAGGAAGTATCCAGTACATAAGTACATAAGATGCACCCATCCAATCTCACTTGGATGGTCCCTATTCCATGAGCTTGTTACACTTGACCTCCTCACAATACACTTGCTACACATACTATCAAAGCATCATCCCTTCACACAAAAATCATCATCCATCAAATTAACTTCATCCATAACTTATGGCCTACATCTTTTTGCCCATCCTTTGCTTTTATCCTAATCATCCATTAATTCCTGCCTTAATGGATACATCCTTCCTATAATAAGTAGAATCATCAATCCTCACCCATTTTGGAAAGACATATAATGGTTGTTTGTTGGGTCAGTTGGTCTTTTGGTTATTGATTTTATCTTTTGTTCTATTCAAGGATCATTTCAAAGATACCTTGATCTCACTATATCATGGTATGTGGTGAAATATTTAGAATGGGGCATAGTCATTGCTTCTGTATGCTGTGCTTGTGGGTTGTTCTCATTACTCCAATTTAGTATTCATATCTTGTGAATAGTAGGGTTGGTTCTAGCATATTGATTTCCTTCTACATCTAAGGTTCCTTGTGTATTAAGGGCTTATGCTATGGACCCCCCTCATTCATCTAGACAAGGTTGTACTATCTTGGGCATGTATGGGATCATCCTATTGTTTGTGTGTCTAGTCCATGCAAAGAATGGATATAAATTGTCACCCATCTTTTAGATCTTGGTGAAAATATCCTCTTTGCTATAATAAAACTTGGATTGCTCTAAGCATATCATTATAATACCCACCCCCAATCCCCCCATCCCCTGATAAACCCTTGTCCCCCATCCACCAAACCATGTGGTTCTTATAGAAATAATGTCACCTTGGCTTTACATTAATGCCGACAAAGACCTAACCATTTCCCTTACCCAAATGAACCCATCCCATAACCATCCAATCCTAACCTAACCAAACCAAAATGTGACTTTATATCACAATGTGCATCAAGTGACCAAGGATACACCATCCCCAGTTGACCCCTCCCCCCAACTATCCACTAACCTTGCATCCAACATTCCCCCCAACCCCTCAAAAAGGCTCTAACATCACATGTATCATGACCAAAATCCTCCATATTGCATACACAACATCATCATTAGATCATAAATCATATCATAATCATCACCATATCACATCATTATAACATTATCCATATAGCATCATCCATCCCATAATGCATCACATAAATAATAAATCATCATATGTCATCCATATAGAAATCCATTTACCATAATCCATAGCCATCAATCCATAATGCATAAAACCATAATCCACATCACATCATAATCCACATTATAATCCACATCATAATCCATAAAAAAATATCATCATAATATCATACATCCATAATCATCCATATACATCACATCATA
Source organism: Cunninghamia lanceolata (assembly GCA_027924645.1). NCBI lineage: Eukaryota > Viridiplantae > Streptophyta > Pinopsida > Cupressales > Cupressaceae > Cunninghamia > Cunninghamia lanceolata. The sequence continues at coordinate 4,197,568 of BSBN01000568.1, forward strand.
ATACAACTATGCATAAACATATGTCATCATCCACATAAATCATCATAAACAATAAACAACATCATCATAAAATACATCCATAAAAGCATAATCCACCTCATAATCCATACAAAATCTTAAAAACATCCATAACATAATCAAAATACAAGTGCATCCATAAACATCTACATCATAATGCATCATAATAATACACCATAATCATAATCAAAATACAAGTGCATCCATGAACATCTACATCATAATGCATCATAATCATACACCATAATCATAATCAAAACACACAAGTGCATCCAAAAAGACGGTTGCCAAAATGACTATCTCATATAAATCCATATCTATATCCATATACATCAATTGTCATGATACAAAAATGTGCCCAAAAGGCTACAACACATACATCAAAAATCTTGAAGGCATATACAAAATCACTGAGAAGAACTCCCTTGATGAGGAGTGGGAGAGTGGGGAGGAGACCCATGTGTTGTTGTAGAAGATCCTGCCCTTATAGTAGCTAGTGGAGGCATCTGTTTGACCAATCCTGTCACTGACGATGTTTGAGTCCTCACGGATCTGCTAACCCCTGAGTGACTCTGCTGACTGTAACTTGCCACCCTATGATCAGCTAACATAGTAGTATGATATGCACCATAATAATACTTTGCCAGGCTCTTCGCATTAGCTAACTCAACTTGAAATCAAGTATAATATGTCCACATCTGAGCCATCCATATCCCAATGACCATCCTTGTCCTAGCGACCATCCCCTGCAACTAAACAACCTGCTGCTATAGCTCAGATACCTGTGCCTCGACCCGCTACTGTGTCACCTCAGTACTCTCTCTATCATGCTCTATAGTCACTTGTGCTAGCTCAGCCCCATCACCTCCTCCATCCCCCTCTAGCTCCCTGATCCAATAATCCTTACATCCTCTATACCTCATCCTGGGCACTATCTCACTTCACACGAGTTGTATCTAGCTTTGCATGCAAATGGCAAACCTAATCCTCTAGGTTCACCACCCAAGCTCTTAGGGTATCTGTATCCCCTCAAACTCTACCCTTTGTTGCACTTCACGCCTAGAACCAAATGAACCTGCAACTCCCACTGCAACTGCTGCCAAAAGAAGGATAGCCCCTACCTCTCCCTCCATCTCCTCCATCATCTCCATCCCCTCCACCATCTCCATCTCCATCTCCATCACCCTCCTCATATCTACATCCTCCTTTACGATGTACTCCTCGTCAGCACCTTGGCTGATCTGCTAGGATAGTCAACCATATTGGCCTTGCCTATGCCTAATAAACATCATATGCTGGAGTGGTGCCCACATCCAAAACTGCAGAGTGCCAGTAGTCAACTAACAATAAACCATCAAAATCTACGATCACCATAGCAGAATGCAAATCTAGCAGCCATAGTGGACGATCCCGTTGCACTTGAGAAAAATTGTTGTCACCTACGGCACATCCTGCCGCAATCCAAACTGACAAAGTACTCGGGAGGGGATATATCGATCCAAAATGTAGACACCCAAAATTGACCCTTCATACCATTTATCGATTTGTCGCATTATTCACCACTACATATGCCGATTTTGTCTAGCATAGTTGTATCAATTATCTATTTTCTTCTAAATCATCTACTTCTATAATGAATTAAATAAATTATGTTTATTTAATTAATTTCATTTATTTTCATTGTCTTTATTCTTCTATTTTATAGCTATAATTAAATAATCTTTAATTATTTAATTATCCCATTATTCTTCTAAAATTAAATAAATTTCTAAATTTATTTAATTTGACCTTATAAATAAATGAAATAAATATTTTATTTATTATCTTCTCATCATGCATATAAATTAAATAAATTTATTTATTTAATTTATATTTATTCTTCCAATTTTCTAATTTAGCTTTTTCCTCCATCATGTAAAAATAAATTAAATAAATTTATTTGTTTAATTTATTTTTATCTTATCATTTCCTCTTTTATCACTTTCTCCTATGTGTACAAGTTGGCCTTGTCCTTAGTATGTCAAAAATTAAATACAAAAAATGATTTAATTGGTTTAAAAATTAATTATCCTTCTCATCCAATTCTTAAAATAGAAAAACATTCAATTTTTAAGAAAATCAATCTTATCTTCATCAACAAAGCCAACTAAATCATTTAATAAAATCTTTCTCTATGGACACATGTCTTGTACACATTCATCCATGCCTCTTGAATTATCTCAATCGTCCATTCCACCACTTTTTCTCCACCGTTGATCAATCTTAGTTGAGAGCTATATATACACCCTCTCATTTCATTCCAAACATCCCACTCTCTTTAGCATCTAGATTATCATCTCATGCATATCGCATCCATTAAGCACTTTGAACATATCATCTATCATCATGTTAGCTTTGGCAACTATGATTGTTCACTTTTGAGAAGCAATCCACATTTCACTAAGGAATCCATAGAATCTAGGTGACATTATTCTCTGATTTTCTTTCATTTAGATAGATTTCTTGAAGGTGGTAGGATTGGGTTGGTGGTAGGATTGGGTTTTTGTTGTAAGGCTTGATCTTGTTAACCTAATTTTTCTTGCATCACATTCTGGCATGCTTGGTGGGACTCATGTCCTTGATTGATTTTTCATTGAAAAGTCATTTTTTTGAAGTCTAGGTATGGAATAGCACAATTGATCAGCAGAAAGTCGCATTCAGTTTGTGTAAAATTGCCTTTGAATAGCTCTATGTCGCATGTGGTTTGTGTCTGATTGCCTATGGTTTGTCAAGAGTTGCCTCTGGTTGTATTATAGTTTTATTGATATATTGTTCTTTTCATGGTTTTTCTCTAATCTTAGTTGTGTCTGATTTGGGTTGTAAGCTTGTTTATTTGCTAACCCTAACTGTTTTTCATCCTTAAGCTGGTTTATTTGGGGTTGAGTTTATCTTTTGACCTAATCATATCACATTATTGGATCTCTTGTGTTTTGGCTGCAAGGTACAGATTTGATTCAGTAGATCCATCTTTCTGGGTTATCAGGGTTTTATATATCTATTTAATGATCATTTGTTTGACTATGTTATTTGAGTTTTGTAGGTTAGAGACCGTCAAATGCCTTTGAAAGATAGAAAATTACTTCTGCACAGTGACTAATCACCTTTGAATCACTCAAGATCACCTCTAGCTCACATAGCATCACTTTTGCATAGCCCAGGATTGCTTATGATTGACATAACATTACCTATGGTAAAAATGAAGTCACTTTTGATTCTCTGTCAATTGCTTTTGCATTTTATTTCATCACCTTTGGTCTGAACTGTTGCAATCTTGGTTTCATTGAAGCTAATATCTGTTGGTACAACTTTTTATTGATTGTCAAAGAAAGGTGAATTTGAAACTACTAACAAATTTGTTGTAGGTCAATCGGTCAAAGATTTACCTTGTTTTCCACTAATCTAGGAACATTTTGTTTGGTGCTTAAAAAGAACTTGTTTTCTTCGCTTGTTTGCTTTGTTTATTTGCTTTGCTTCCTTGCTTGTTGTGTTTGTTGCATTTACATATCTTGCATTAGTAGATCCCTAAGCTAATAACAAAAGTAGCCTCTCCCCTTTCCTATCAAATGGATCTTGGGTGTAAGAGAACTTGTTATTATCTTTAGAGAGGCTTGCCTTGGTGGGAAAGGAGGTACTCACCCCAGGGGAACGACCTCAAGTGGTACTTTCATTCAGTCTGCTATACAAAAAAGGATAAGGTGAAAGCCAAGTCTAACGAGTATTAGCATTTACCATATAGTGCTAGTTTGAATGGAGGCATACCTTGTGCATATGAGACTCCTAGTAGGACTGGTTAAAGGTTTAAGTCTCTTGCTAGATGCTCATAATGTTCTGGTCCCCTGAATCATTAGTAAACACCTTTAGATTAGAAGCCCACCCTTTTTTGACCTTATGGTAGTTTGTTCAAGGCAAGAGGACACATAATCCTCTCTTAATTCTCACCATATGGCTCCCTTGAGATGAGATTGAAATCCTTGGCTTAACATAAGCTACTTGTAGCTTTCCAAGGAGAGGGTGATTGGGTCATCCTTCCATTCTTGGAGGCCCCTACCAATCCTCTCTCGCAAAGATGAAAGTGTACACACCCACTCTAGGTGTCCCTATACTTGAATCAAAGGAGATTCCAAGTTGTGAGCTTGACAAGCTGCCATTAACCTTGACCTTAGGTAGAGTAAGCATTTGTGTTCAAGTGCTTTCGATTTGTGATAAGACCCATGGAAATCTTGGCATTGAGGGGCTGCTGAACATACACATTTACACCAAATCAGTCAAACATTAGCCATTGTGTTTTTGTTGTTTGTTCTATTGCCAATTAGCTATCGAAAACAAGTCACTATAACTGAAACTCACCTTTACATAGTCCATCCATGCCTTTGAATAATATACAGTCACCTTTGAATGAAATAAACTTGCCTTTGAGTCATCTTGAATCGCCTCTAATCATCATACAATCACCTTTGAGTTATCTTGAGTCGCCTTTGAGCTATAGAAAATCACCTCTAATCAATAGAATCATGCCTTTGGGTTATCTTGAGTCACCTTTGAGCTATCCTGACTCACCTTTGGTTGGATTAGCCTCACCTTGGAAATATACAAACTCTCTCCATTTAGCCAGTCCAATACCCCATTCTAGTTAGTGCTTAGCCTTGCCATCAATTTTCTAGATAGTACACTGATCATCTACAACCAACACTCATCTTATTCAGCCTGATCACATCATATTTTGGACTCTTTGAGCCCTTGATTTCTCTTGAGACTCCAAATAAACCACCAAAATCAGTCAGTCAATCAAATCAACATAAACCTTGATCATCCTTTGTCTTTGGTCACTATCTAACTTTTGATCATATCACAACAATCCTTTTATCCAGGTTAAGAGAGTGGTTCCTTTTGAGTTGGGCTATATCACTATCATCAATCAATTTGGTCTACCCTTGAGTTCATGAGTCTATCTCTTGGGAGATAAATTATCCAATCAAGCCAATCCAAATCAATCCAACCAACCAATCAATCAATCCAATCAATTGATCAAGCCAATCATCAATCAATCAAACCAATCAATCCAAGAGTCTCAACTTTGTCACACAAGTCTAACAATCTCATCTATCATCAATCAATGTCTCAAACTAGGAGTCAATATAAGGTAGCTCTGGAGGCTAATCTAAAAGAATTTTAATCTACACCTCTCAAGGATGCCTCAAAATTCATGATTGGAATGGATACTAATATCTTTGTACCCAAAGGCTATACTGTCGGACCTTCATCATCAACTCAAATGCCACAATATCATTTTTCTCAACCTACCTATGAAGAATCTCAAGATGATCTAGAAGACTTTGATGCTTTACAATTTGCAAATAGGCTCTTAAAGTCCAATCCTGATAGATTTCTCTTACAACTAATTCAAGGAGGATCCAAATTACCAAGTGACTTTGACATATCCACAATCAAAAAACAAGATCCAATTAATGATACTATTGTTGCTAGAGAGACCCATAAGGCTATTACTACCATGTCCACCAAACCCACAACATCTACACACAACATCCAAACACCACCTTTGACTAATCAATCCACCCATCCACTCCATGCATCCTCTACATCTATGGAAATGAGCCAACCAAATGTTCCCATATCAATAGAGCCTTTGTTAAGACCATGTTACATGATCAACCTGCATGTGTCACGAGCACCTCAAGTTTCTAATCAAAGTAGGCCACATGTTGACTTATCTCATGTGTCATCCCACTCCATCCTCTTCCATGAATATAACTCCTCTGAATGTGTCATGAGCATTGCAAGTCTCTAATCAAAGTGTACCACATTCTCACTCATCTCATGCATCGCATCCCTCTTCATCTTTTTCCAAGAATATAACTCCTCCACAAGTGACACAAAGACCTCAAGTTTCTAATCAAAGTGTGTCATATGTTGAACCATCCAAAGCATTTAATGTGCCTTTCCATCTCAATACATCATCTATGAATCCACCTCAAACATCGCATGTGCTATCTAATCCTAACACATCTTTTATCAACCAAACTTTTAGATCACGAGCTCATTCCAATTCCAACCTATCATATATTGATCATCTCCTTTCAGTTGGACCACAACAATCCAACCCTCACACATCCTATGCCAATCCACCTTCTATGTCCCAAGTTCCACCAACCTCCAACCAACATATGTCCTACATCAATCCATCCTTTGGTTCACATGTGATACAAACCCAAAATGTTAATCCATCACCACACTCATACACATTCCCATCATTCAATAACCAAGGCCAAAAAATGTTGCAAATATGTGCCTAATCGATGTTGTCATTGATGTCAACATATCCTTGTTGTCATTAGTGTCAACTATATCCCATTCTAGAAGACTTGTATGTTGAGAATATTCAGAAAATTAGCCTCTCTAGAAGAAACAAGTGAGTTACATATCTTTCTATAAGAGATAGTGAAGATAGTGTAGTTCAGTGAAGTAGATTGCTCTACATTCCCAATGAGATGTAGATTAGAGTCTGTGGACCAAAGTGTATTGTAAAGGATGGTCTAAAGTTTCTCTAGTTAAGATTTGAAGGATCCACATGAAGAATTTGTGAAGTTATGGCCATCTGAGAAGAATCAGGTTTTGTAATTGTTTAGAGGTGACGAAGTGACAAAAAATTGGTCTGGATTGATCCGCATTGGAATATTATGATCTATGGATCTAGAGGTGTGTTTGGGATGTCAGTGTGTATCCTCAACTCAAGAGGTTCGTGGTTTGGAGGTCCGCAAGCAATCTTTCTAGTGTGACAGTCATGACAGTGAGAGTTCTTAAGTTCCTAGATGAAGATGCAAGTGTTTCTGGTGAAGTGAGGTGGTGTGGTTGTTCTTGTAGTGGTCTCTGGATCATATGCCTATTGTGTTGGTGGTCTGGATTAAAGATTGAGCTGGTGGTTGAAGATTTTTCCTTGGGTGTTGCTGTTCTTTCCAATCTTGGTCGACCAAATGCTTTGTGCATGTTATAGATGATCTAAAAGAGGTTCTATGAAGACTGGCATGTTATTCTAAGAAGATTTGAGTCCCAGCTATATTTGGTCGACAATATAGTGATTCACATTAAGTCAGATGTTTGTAATGCTGACCTTATTTCAAGGTTGATGAAGCATATAAATATGTGTGGTTGAGTTGTGGAAATGTATCCTTGTACGAAAATGATAAGATCCTAAGAAAGGAAGAAAGGAAGAGCAGAGAAAAGGAAGAACGGAAGAGGAAGAGCAGAAAAGGATGAGGAGATAGTGAAGAAGTGTTTGAGAGCAAAGCAGAAGTAGTGTGTGCTTCAATAGAACTGACTTTGGCATGAAGAAGATGTTGTTTTCTAGTTCAATCTTTATGTGATAAACTTATAAATATTTCTGTAGGCAGTGAGCCTCTTTTGAGCAGTGAGCTCTAGGCAGTGCACCTAAAGGCAAGTGCCTTCCCTTTTTCTATTCTTTTAATAGAGAATAAATCTTGTGGGTTAGCCCCCACCGTGGTTTTTCCCTTAACTGGGTTTCCACATAAAAATCCTAGTGTTATGTGTGTTGATTTTGTTTCTGCTCATGTGTTGTTGATTTATGCTTCCATGGTTGTATCATTCATCTATTAATAAGTGGTAAAGAAGTTTAATTATAGCAAAGGATAAAAGTTTTTGTGACAACTGATTCACCCCCCTCTCAGTTGTCTACCCTAATCTCAACAATTGGTATCAGAGCCGGTTCCTTTAAAAGAAGCTTGACCGCTTGAGGAGATCTAGGATGTCGACTTACAAGAAGGATAATATGAGATTTGATGGAACAAATTACTCTCTTTGGAAGAGTCACATGGAGTTCCATTTGTAATGCATGGGTGATTCTTATTGGTTGATAACTAAGGATGAGTATAAGCCTCTGGAGAAAGGTCCCTCAACTCCAGATCAACTCAAAGATGCTGAAAACAACATTCAAGCTAAAGAAGCTTTGCTGAGTGCCCTAACTGATACAGAAATGACAAATGTCCTAGAATTGAAAACTACTCATGAAATCTGGAAGAAGTTGGAAACTCTATATGAAGGTGATGAATATGTCAAATGTGCTAAGTTGCAGAGCTTGAAGGGTAGATTCAAAAACTTAAGGATGAGTGCAGATGAAAACATCACTTCCTACATGCAGAAAGTGAATGAACTTGTGTGCAGTATTAGGCGTGCTGGTGGAACACTAGAAGAATCAAAAACTGTTGGTAAAGTGCTCAGATCCTTACCTGCTTCATACAAGCATAGAGTTTCTGCTATTGAGGAAATCAAGACTGTGACAATTGTTACAAGAGATCAGTTCGTTGGCAAGCTCTCATCATTTGAAATGAGTGAGTTTGGTGATTCTCTTCCTAAAACTAAATCTGCATTCAAGGCCAGTGTTTTTGGAAAGCAAAGATTTGACCCAGGTGAAATATCTTCAACAAGACTAACCAGATTTGAGAAGGCAAGGAAGGATCTTGAAGAAGATGAATCAAAGCTTGAAGAACTTGAAGCTCTTTTTACCAAAAGACTACCAAGAGGATCTGATAAGTATGAAGGAAAGTTGCCTTTCAAATGTTTTTCTTCCAAAAAGATTGGTCATTTTTCTTTAAGATGTCTGGAGAGGGTTTCAAAGCTAAACCCTAACAGACCTAGGGTTCAAAAGAAATGCTACTGTGTCTAAGAAGCTACTGAAGAAGGAGTCACTAATGATAAATCTGATAAGGGAAGTACCTCAGGAAATGAATGGGTGTTCATTGCCATCAAAGAAGAAGATTTGGTGTCTATTTAGTTTGCTAGCTGTATGAATGTGGAAAGAGCCTTGGCTGCTCAGGTTGAAGAAAAGGATGAATGGGTAATTGACAGTGGATGTTGTCATCATATGATAGGTGATAAGAGTAAGTTTGTAAGTATGAAAAGGTATGAAGGTGGAATTGTGAAGTTTGGAGACAATTTAGCTAGTAGAATCCATGGCAGAGGATCCATCTCTCTTGATGGTAAGAATAACACTAATGATGTTTTGTATGTAGAAGGGTTGAAGCATAATCTTCTCAGTGTTGGATAGCTGGTTGACAAAGGATATGATCTTCGATTCAAGGATGGAAAATGCAAAATTTTGGAAATCTCTAGAACTGAGATTGCATCTGGTACACAAACTAGAGGTAACATCTTTCATTTATGTGGTATTGGTAAAAGTTGTTTGATTGCTTAGATTGATTAGAGTTGGCTATAGCATAGAAGAATGTGTCATGTAAACTTTGACAACATTGTCAAGATAAGTGCTACTCAGGCTGTAAGAGTTCTTCCAAAGCTTGTGAAACCTACCAATAGCATGTGTAAGGAATGTCAATTGGGAAAACAGAGAAAAACTACATTCAAAAGTAAAGAACAATCTTCAAGTGGATTGTTGGAACTTGTGCACACTGATTTGTGTGGTCCTACTAGGGTTAGGAGTTTGCAAGGAGATAGATACTTTATGTTGCTGATTGATAATCACTCCCAGATGATGTGGGTTACTTTCTTGAGAGAGAAATCAGAGACTCTTGACAAATTCAAAGTGTTTAAGGCTAGGGTGGAGAATGAGATTGGTGTGAAGATAAAGTGTCTAAGATCTGACAGAGGTGGAGAGTTTATCTCTGATGAGTTTAATGCATTTTGTGAAAGGCATGGAATAAGAAGATAGTTGTCTACTCCTAGGACTCATCAGCAGAATGGAGTTGTGGAAAAGAAGAACCAGACTATTCAAGAGGCTGCTAGAACCATGATGATGGAAGCAAATGTTCCACATGTCTATTGGAGAGAGGCTGTAAGTATTGCTGTCTACACTCTTAACTGGGTGCAGATCAAAGGTAATTCTAGTAAAACACCTTATGAATTGTGGTTTGGTAATGCTCCTTCTATGAAATATTTTAGAATTTTTGGTAGTAAATGCTATATCAAAAGAAATGAAGATCTAGGCAAGTTTGATGCAAGATGTGATGAAAGAATATTTATGGGTTATTCTAATCAAAGAAAGGCATACCGGTGCTTTAACAAGAGATTGAAAAAGATTGCTGAAAGTGCTAAAGTCAAGGTTGATGAAAGCAAGGAGAGACCTTCAAGGTTTTGTGGATATGAATCAAATGACCAAAATGAAAGTCCAAATAAAGGAAATCAAGTTCAGTTTACTTTGGAGAATCCAATGTCTCAAGAAGATAATGCAGATATTGAGGAACAAGTTCAAGAATCAGAAGTTGAAGAAATCCCAAAGCTCCCAGGTATGTAAGATTGAATCATTCTGAAAATTAGATCATAGGAGATAAAAATAAAGGTGTTCAAACTAGAAGAAGAATTGCTGAAGAATAAGAGGAGTATTAGCTAATTTCAAAGATTGAACCAAAATCAGTGAATGAAGCTTGTAATGATGAAAGTTGGGTAAAAACAATGGAAGAAGAATTAATGCAAATTGAAAAGAATCATACTTGGGATCTTGTTCCTAGACCTAAAGATAATAATGTAATTGGAACTAAATGGGTCTTCCAGAATAAATTGAATGAAGATGGTGAAGTTGTGAGAAATAAAGCAAGATTGGTGTGCAAAGGATATTCTCAAGTAGAGGGAATTGATTTTGAAGAAACTTTTGCTTTGGTGGCAAGAATTGAAGCAGTCAAATTATTTCTTGTTTTTGCTACTTATAAAGATTTCAAATTTTACCAGATGGATGTCAAGTCAGCATTCTTGAATGGAGAGTTGGAAGAAGAAGTCTACATTGAGCAACTGGAAGGATTCTAGTTGTCTGATCAAGGAGATAAGGTCTGCCGATTAAATAAAGCATTGTATGGACTTAAACAAGCCCCAAGAGCCTGGTATGCAAGACTAGATAAGTATATACTAAAGTTAGGCTTTACCAAAGGCACTACTGATAGTAATCTTTATTTTAAAATTGATCATTAACACATCTTGATTGTTGATGTATTTGTTGATAACATCATCTTTGGTGGAAATGAGAGTATGTGTAAAAAAATTTGTTGATCAGATGCAAAGTGAATTTGAGATGTCCATGCTTGGTGAAATGAATTTCTTCTTAGGTCTGCAAATCATTCAGTCAAAAAAAGGCATCTTCATATCTCAGTCTAAGTATGTGAAAGAGTTGTTGAAAAAATTTGGAATGGAAGATTCAAAACTAGTGGGTACTCCTATGGACCGAATGCAAGTTGAGTAAAGATGATGATTCCCCTAAGGCAGATCAGAAAAGGTATAGATCAATGATTGGAGGACTACTTTATCTGACTCATACTAGACCTGATATTATGAATGTAGTTGGCCTTGTTGCTAGATTTTAAGCTGATCCTAGAGAATCTCAAGTTGTAGTAGTCAAAAGAATTTTTATATATCTGAAAGGAACATCTAATTATGGCTTATGGTATCCTTAGGGTGATGATTTCTCTCTTCATGCATATATAGATATTGATTGGGCAAGAGATGCAGATGACAGGAAAAGTACTATTGGAGGTGCATTTTCTTGGGAAAAAGTTTGGTTTCTTGGTTGAGCAAAAAGCAGGAGGCAATGTCTCTGTCTACTGCACAGACAAAGTACATAGCAACATCAAGTAATTGTACTCAAGTTTTGTGGATGAAGCAAATGTTGAAGAATATTAGAATTGTGTTTGAAGAACCCGTTATAATCTTCTGTGATAAATCAAGTGCATTAAACATTTCAAAGAATCTAGTGTTGCATTCAAAGACAACATATATCCATCAAGTTTCACTTTTTGAGAGAGAAGGTAAATGAGAATGAAGTCAGATTGGAGTTTGTCTCTTCAAAGGATCAGATTGCGGATATCTTCACTAAGCCTCTACCTAAGGATACTTTTGATTATCTCAGATTGATGCTAGGGGTTATTACCCCTCCTGTTCAGAACTAAGCTACACTAAGGTGCATCAGTCCGGTGGAATTCACAGTCATATCTTGTGATCTAGATTGGTGTTTAGGGGATGCTATTCAGGGGAAGTAGTCAGTATGATTCTAGATTAAGAAACAAAAAGAGGAAGAGATGATTGCAAATATGTGCCCTTTTCCATTGATGTCAAAGGGGGAGAGAAGTCATGTGAAAAACTTGGAAGTAAGTAGTTGATGGTGAAAGGGGGAGAATTTCTTGTCTTAATGGTTGAAACAATTTTTTACATCATATGTTGCCATCAATGACAAAGGGGGATATTGTTGCAAATATGTGCCTAATTGGTGTTGTCATTGATCTCAACATATCCTTGCTGTCATTGGTGTCAAATGTATCCCATTCTAGAAGACTTGTATGTTGAGGATATTAAGAAAATTAGCCTCTTCAGAAGAAACAAGTGAGTTACATATCTCTTTGTAAGAGACATGAAGACAGTGCAGTTTAGTGAAGTAAATTGCTCTACATTCCTAGTGAGATGCAGATAAGAGTTTGTAGACCAAAGGGTGTTGTAAAGGATGGTCTGAAGTTGCTCTAGTTAAGATTTTTGAGATTCATATGAAGAATTTGTGAAGTTATGGCCATTTGAGTAGAACTAGGTTTTGTAGTTATTCAGAGGTGACAAAGTGATAGAAAATTGGTCCGGATTGATCCGCATTGGAATATTATGAATTGTGGATCTAGAGGTGTATTTGGGATGTTGGTGTGTATTCTCAACTCAAGAGGTTCATGGTTTGGAGGTCCACAAGCAATATTTCTAGTGTGATAGTCATGACAGTGAGAGTTCTTAAGTTCCCAGATGAAGATGCAAGTGTTTCTGGTGAAGTGAGGTGGTGCAGTTGTTCTTGTTGATTTCATTGTACTTGTGGTGGCCTTTGGATCGTGTGCCTACTATGTTGGTGATCTACATTGAGGATTGAGCTCATGGTTGAATATTTTGCCTTGGGTGTTGTTGTTCTTTCTAGTCTTGGCCGATCAGATGCTTTGTGCATGTTGCAGATGATCTAAAAGAGGTTCTATGAAGAGTGGCATGTTGTTTGAAGAAGATTCGAGTCCCAGCTATATTTGATCAACAGTATAGTGATTCACATTAAGTCAGATGTTTGTAGTGCTGACCTTGATATTTATTTCAAGGTTGATGAAGCATATAAATATGTGTGGTTGAGTTGTGGAAATGTATCCTTGTGCAAAAATGATAAGATCCTAAGAAAGGAAGAAAGGCAGAGTAGAGAAGAGGAAGAACATAAAAGGATGAGGAGATATAGAAGTGTTTGGGAGTGAAGCAGAAGTAGTATGCGCTTTAATGGAACTAATTTTGTCATGAAGAAGATGCTATTTTCTAGTTCAATCTTTCTGTGATAAACTTATAAATATTTCTATAGGCGGTGAGCCTCTTTTGAGCAGTGAGCTCTAGGCAGTGCACCCGAAGGAAAGTGCCTTCCCATTTCTATTCTTTTAATAGAGAATAAATCTTGTTTGTTAATCCCCACTGTGGTTTTTCCCTTAACCAGGTTTCCACATAAAAATCCTAGTGTTATGTGTGTTGATTTTGTTTCTACTCATGTGTTGTTGATTTATGCTTCCATGGTTATATCATTCATCTGTTAATAAGTGGCAAAGATGTTTAATTACATCAAAGGATAAAAGTTTTTATGACAATTGATTCACCCCCCCTCTCAATTGTCTGCCCTAATCTCAACAAAACACATATACCCCACCATATAATACATCACAACAACATCCTCCAAATCAACCTCTGATGTACCAAATACCTCATCCAAGTCATCAAAATTCCATGCAGCAACAACAACCATCTACATCTGATTTTGAGTAGTGATTCAATCAGTTACAACAAGAAGTTGCAGATATGATTATGAGCCAAACAAATAAGACATTTTCCTTTGAGGAAGTATGCCCATATCCTTTTGATAAGTCACTTCAGATGATACCTTTTCCTCCACATTTTGAGATACCACAATTTGAGAAATACAAAGGAAAAGGTTATCCAAATGACCATCTTAGAGCATTTTATGTAGCTTGTCTTGATGTTGCATATAATGACACATATCTTCTACATCTATTTCCTCATAGTCTTGGGGGCCAAGCTATGTAATGGTTTTCTCACCTACCTCTGGGCATCAAGTCTTTCAAAGAGTTGGTAGAAAAATTTGCATCACACTTTGCTTTCAATATAGAAAATGAGATATCCATGAAATGACCTTGTTAACAAAAAACAATGAAACGTGGCAACCTTCTCATATTTCATCCAGTGATAGCGAAATATGGCTAGTAAACTCTTGTGACAAATGCCTGAGAAACAACAAGTGGACATCTTTGTCCAAAATCTCCATCCTGAACTATCATTTCAATTGCAACTGCAAAGTGCCACTACTTTTGATGAAATTATATCCAAGGGAACCAACATTGAAAAAGCTTTAATTGCCAAAGATCTAACTAAGATTTTAAAGGAAACAAAAGACAATGGACAATCTTCAATTGATAAATCCCGCTTTTGGAACAAGAACAAAAATGTTGTCAATGATGGCATTGTTGATGCAAAGAATATTCAAGCCATGAAGGCTCCCCTCCACATCCAAGCGACATCCAAGGGTACACCCTTTGTTCCAAAAGACCAAGCTAAAACAAATCCATCACCTAGATGCCAATTCACTCCTTTGGGAGAGCCTATTTAATATGTCCTCAAAAGCTAGTACAATCAGGCATGATCATGCTACCTAAAGCTCGACCATATGAAGAACCACAATTTAAACCTAATTGGTATAAAGACAACGAACATTTTGATTATCATAGAGTGAAAGGACACAACATAGTTAGTTGTATGAAATTGAAACATTTGATTTAGAATCTTATTGATTATGGAGAAATCACTGTTGATCCACCAACATAGACAACAAATTATGACCTTGATGCTTTCAAGAATCCACTTCCAGCACACAATAAAGCAAGTGCCTCTAATACTGAGAAGAATGTCAATTATACCTATGAGTCTACCATTGGATGTATTGAACAAGTTCACATATCTACCATTACCATAAGAGGAAAATAACCTAATTGTGTCGTTACCACCCATCGAGGCTGTGTTACTATCTAAGCAGCACCACCTATCGTATGCCCAAACTCTAGATATAATATTCTTGACAATCTAGGTAAGACTCCTGCTCATATTTCCATTTTGCAATTATTGCGTATATAACCCTCCCATAAATCTATCTTAGATAAATCTTTATAAGAGTCATCGGTACCCAATGATATTGATACTACACAATTCCAAGCCATGGTAGCGAGTATTACATCACCTTATCATTTGACTTTCTCTGACAACGACCTTTCATCATCTGATCCATCCCACAACGATGCTGTCCATAGCGAAGTCTACATAAACCAATGCCAAGTTAAACAGATACTAATAGATGGTGGATCTAGGTTAAATATATGTTCTCTAATTCTTATAAAACAATTGGGATATTTTGAGGATCACATTGACACTACCAAGAACATAACTATCAAAGCATATGATGATGCAGAGAGAGAATTTGAAGGAATTATTCATCTACCTATCAAGGTTGGTCCTGTTACTACTGATACCCATGGTCAAGTCCTAGACATTGAATTGCCTTACAACATTATTCTTGGCCATCCTTGGATACACGCTATGAAAGCAGTTCCATCCACATATCATCAATGTCTAAAATTTCCCTACAATGGTGTTGAAATCACGATCCCGGCTGATCCTAATCCATTTGAGTTTTGTCGAGCCTTACAAGCCAACTATCAAAATCCTAATTGCATACCTATCAACACTGAAGCCCATCCATCTACATCCTATGTTGATCCATCTGATTTGAATAAGCCTTCATCTAGTAAACCCATCCCCAATATTGATGTTCAATACAAAGAGAAAGGACTTGGTGAATATAATCTACAAGAATCTTGCTATGTAGGAGCTTTGCCCTTATCACCTAAATCTTATGGTCAACCTTTAGTGTCCAAAGCTACCCCATCCAATTCTACTATCACTATTCCTCCAACCGTGTTCATGCAATCAGGAATACTAGAAGATGAAGCTGTTGATGACATCTCCTCTTGGATCTTTTTCGATGAAAATGATCAAGTCACTTTAGAAGTGGAACGCTACGACAATGGATTTCAGATCATCAAGAACATGGGTTACAAAGGACAAGGAGGTCTAGGACCACATAGACAAGGACTTGTTGAACCTATCATTGTCACCAAGAAGTTTAATAAGCAAGGTTTAGGGTATGGTAAGGACGTTCCACCTTCCTTGGACATTGTATTCTCGATAAGGTAGCTAAAGCTTTTCCCGCATAAGAGACCTCTAATCGGGATAACATCAATGATTCCTCTTTCCACATAACTGAACTATTCCAAGATCTATCCATCTTTATGTTATCATCCACCTCCTTTACCTCTCAACATAAATCACCTAACCTTTAACTCATATATCTTGACCTCGTTGATTGGGACCAATAGGGGAACCTATTCTGGACACATTTCAGAATGATGAAGCCATAGAAAAGTTCATGGGCTTAATAAAAGGCTTCCCATTGGGAGATCACAAAGTGGGCTTCATGATGGACCTACCTCAATTAGCATACTTTGGTGGAATGTCAAATCCTTCAGTTGCAAAAGTGAAATAAATAAAATAAAAAAAGAAAGGTCACTAGGTGAAAACTGAAAGGAACCTCTTGACTATGAAAAAGTAAAAATAAAGGACGTATCTAAGGGTGAAAACCTCTCTGAGGCACCTAAGAATGGAGGATTTGACCTTCCGTTGACCACTGAATATCAAGAACGGTCACCCTTGTTGGTGGAAAAATATCAGGAGATCAATCTAGGTACAACACAAAATCCCAAGATCGCATTTCTAGCGGCATCACTATTAGATTAGGAAAAAATAGATTTCACCACCTTCTTCATGAAAAGATCAATCAACTTCATGTGGACTTATGCAGATATACCATGGTTGGATCCCTCACTGGTGGTACATCATCTAGCAGTATTTCTAAATGAAAAACTTGTCAGACAGAAAATGCATCCTCAAATAGCACTCTTGGTCAAAGTAGAACATTAGAAACTATTGGATGCTAAGTTCATATGGCCTATTGAATATCCTGAATGGGTTTCAAATCTAGTACTAGTATCCAAAGTCACTGGGGGCATCCACGTTTGCACAAATTTTAGAGATCTCAACAAAGGCTTCCCTAAAGATGATTTTCCACTTCCAAGCATTAATATCATTGTTGATCTTACAGCAGGACATGAAATGTTATCACTAATGGATGGATTTTCTGTCTACAATCAAATCCTAATCACTCCTGAAGATCAACATAAAATAGATTTCATATGCCCATGGGGTACTTACTATTGGCAAGTAATGCCTTTTGGTCTTAAGAATGCAGGAGCTACATATCAATGAGCCATACCTGTTATGTTCGATGATCTTTTTCACACCATAATGGAAGATTATGTTGATGATATCTTGGGCAAATTAAAAACCAGAGAAGGTCATCTAAAAGTACTAGAACATATCTTTGACAGACTAGAAAAATATCAAGTGAGATTAAATCCTAAGAAATGTGTATTCGGGGTGACTTTTGGAAAGCTATTGGGTTACATCGTATCTCAAAGAGGCATAGAAGTTGATCTAGATAAGGTAAAAGATATAGTTAACATGCCTCCACCATCAAATTTGAAACAACTTCACAGTCTTCAAGGAAAATTACAATCTATCCGCAGGTTCATTTCACAACTAGCAGATAAATGTCATCCTTCTCAAAACTTGCTCAGGAAGGGAGAACCTTTTAAATGGGATGATAAGTGCCAACAAGCTTTTGATCAAATAAAGAAATATCTAGCTACACCTCTCATACTGGTACCACCCATGCCTGATCGACCATTGCTACTGAAATCATGGAAAATTGACATGAAGGAAATGATAACAAATGCAAATCAAATGAATGCAAACCTCATATCAACCCATGATCCATTGATAAGGTTGAGAATGTCGCACCCATGAACATTCTAGCTTTACCCAAAGAGATGGATGTTGGTTGCTCGATTCAACAACATAACAATGATATGGAGATTGGTAAATGGAAGATTGGATGAATGCAAGATAGATGGATCATGGATTGAGAGGAAAATTCAGCAGAGTAAGGATGCTAGAAGAAGATTCCTCCATGCAAATGGCTCAAGAGAGGCTACCTTTATAGAAAAAGGCTGATTTGAATGGATGGATAGGATTGAGAGTTATGTTGAAAGATATGGATGGTCAAGATTGACTAGGGTTGAATTAAGGTTTCCCACTCAAAGAGGGATTGTAGTCACATAACAAGTGTGCGATGGAGAATAATGGGAATCTAATTCAAATTTGAATTAGTTTGACATGTGAAGGCCTATTAAGTGGAAGATGGAGACATGCGACATGTGTCGCAATGTGATGAGAGGTGAGGGAATAATTCAAATTTTCAATTTGAATTATGTGAGACATGTGAAGGGGGATTATTAACTAGACAAATGGGATTTATTTAGTTAATTGGAATGTGATCAAGTCGAATTAATTAAATAAAGTGGGTTTATTTAATCAATCAGGGAGATGATTAAGATAGGATGAACTAGGACCTAGGGGAAATATATGAGTTTGTGTCGACAATGTGTTGTGTAACTAGGACCTAGGGCAAAGACATACAAGGTCATGTGTAAACAAGACCTAGACAATTTTTAGTGTCTGCATTTGCCCCTCTTTGAGATGATGTTGCGAGATGATAAGATTTATGTCAAGTAACATCATTTCAAAGAAGTTAAGGTATGGATAGAAGAAAATGATAGGATGATGATGCCCCCTCGAGAGGATAGGCAGATTGGACAAACATGGGTATGCTCTCGAAATGAAATGGATTGGCTAAGGGATGGATGTGTTATGCTGCAATGAAAGTGAGCAACCATGATGTTTGATATAGCACAAGACGTTATGCACCAAGGTATAAGGACCAAGGTGACGATGTCTCTCGTGCCCCAGCGTAATACAACCTTTTCTAGATACAAGATATGAATATTAGTTGGGTTGATACTAATGTGATACAAGTGCAAGATAAAAAGATAACACACACACGCAAGCAAGCAAGCATACACAAATGATACAAAAATAAACAAGGTATTTCCTCTGTCAAGCTGTAAACCAATGAATAAGTAATTGATTGATTATGAGGATAGTGTTGTCATTGCAAGGAACGATATATCCCTAGATCAACACAAGGATGTGGGAATGATATATCCCATTGATGATAATGATGAGTGATTGATTGATTGATTTGGTTTATGACAAGATTAGGATCAAGACCAAGGATTGCAATTGAATAATTTGACAAGATTGATTAACTTGATTGGTATGGATTAATGATGACTTGCATTTGGATCATTGCTTGGATTGATTGGATAAGGATGAATAGAAGATTGGATTTGATGGATATTGATGAAATGATTGATGAAGTGATGAAGATAGATGATAGAAGAATGATGAAAGAAGAATGATGAAAGAAGAAAGAGGAATATCATCTTGTGCCTGAATCTAGGCACTTCCTTTGTGCTCCAGATTGCCTACATACCCATGTCCACAGGATCAAGGCACTTACGATAGAGATGAGATGTAGTTCTGATTTGTGATTTAGTGATGGGATGATATGGATTGGATTGATCAAGTTATGGATTGATTGGATGATGTTTGATGATTTACTTTTGATTGTTTGATAGATTGGATGATTGATAAATTGACTTGATTTGATGATGATATTATTTGATTTGTTTTGATGGATTTGATGATGTGATGAATTGATTGATTGAGATTGATTTGATTGGAAGAATGTGATTTTGATGATTTGATGTGGAATTGTTTTATTGCTTGGATTTTGATGGATTTTTTAATTTTTTTGGATTTTTGAAATGTTTTGATGTTTTGGGTTTTTTGAAATGTTTTGATTTTTTGGGTTTTTTGAAATGTTTTTATTTTTTTGTTGTGTGTTTTTAGGAATATTTTGATTTTTTTGGGTTTTTGAAAAAAAAATTTTCTGACTTTTTGAATGTTTTGGGATGACATTGGATGACAATTTGGGTAGCCTTTTTGCTTGATACCAATGACAAGGGAAACCAAGTCTAGGTGCAAGGGAATGAATGGGATTAGACAAAAGGATGGACGATAGTGGATGGATGAAAGGATCATGATAAATAGATGGATAAAAGGATGTGCTATGGAATGAAATGGATGTATGCATAAGGATGTGATCTCCAAGGACTATGTTGCATAGGAATAACATGCCCCATTCGAGGTGGAACACTTAGGATTTTTCATGACAAAGCTTATTAGTGATGGGATGATGATAGGATTATGAAGGATTTGCTTGGTTTGGAGGAATAAGGCATGTCAAGAGATACCACAAAACATTTGTCAACATTGTGGCCCCAATCTTTATCAAGATCAAAAGGAAGAAGGGAGGATGGATGGAGGATTATGATGGGTATGCAGGATAATGGAGGAGGATGGTATGATAAGATAGTATAAGACATGATAGGATGGAAAATGATATAATGGGATAGATAGTTTGGATGAGACAAGGTGCCCCCAAGTGTAAGTGACATAGAAGATTGACCTACACATGACACATGTTTGCCAGGTTTTCATCATGGTACTTATCCAAGTTGCTTGTTTGCCAGGTTTTCACTATTGGACGAAGGGATTTATCTTTACTTTTTTGATTTTTTGATTTTTTTTTTTTGACTTTTTGGATGGAAGAAGGTGGATATGGATGAGAGGGACTCAAGTTTCTAGTGCCCATGTAATGGTATAGTCCCATTAGAGAAGGATGTCATCACAAATGGGCCATGTCAAGTTATTATGCTCAAGATGTTGGTAGGGTGATGGTATGAAAGTGAGATGGATCGGGTAGATAGTGGATTATGATATGGATTATGGAGGGATTGAAAGTGGATTATGATGTGGATTATAATGGACTTATGCAAAAGCATGGACGATAGGAAGGTGATGGGGGAGATATGTAGTAAAGTGAGTGAATGATGGAGTGATGGAGGTATGGAGAGGAATCATGACCAACGGTTGCACACACCATGTTAAACATGGAAGCTTTTAATTGGATGGTGGTGTAGGAAGCAATGGTGATGTTTTCTTAGGAGATGGATGATTTAGGACTTTTGGAACCCACATGGACTTAGTATTTTTCTGATTTTTGCATTTCATGTGGGATGTTTGAAATGTTTGAATGGAATGGCATATTTGGATGGAAGAGGATGGTTGGGAGTTTCGAGAGGTGGATGCCTCATTTGATTTGCTTGATGTTTGCTTAGGGACCCAAACCATTTTGATTTTGGACTTTTCTTGTGAAGGTTTGGACTTAGGTAGACTTTTGGATGTACTTTGCTTTGACCTTTCATGTTTGTGCCCTAACGCAAGAGGACTTTTAGGATTTTTGACTTTATAGGTAGAGGCATCCAAATGTTTATTTTTGAATCCCATGTGGTGGGTGAAATGTGTGGAAGCTTCTTGTTTAGACAATGTGTGCATTTGTTGGTCAAGATTAGGAATGTGAGGGAATTTATGGATGATAGGTATGTTAGGTGTTGGAAGCAATGGTCGCAAAGTGGATGGTGGAAGGTGAATGGTTGTATGCTTTTGACATTTGTAGGATGATGGGGGTGGAATGGCCACGTATATTTTAGGAATATGATGGTGTTTATGATGGAAGGAAGTGGATTTAGGAAGTGTGGAGGAAGTACCAACATGTTTTGATTGTTGACATCGGGGTGTGTATCCAAGGCCAAATGAGTGAGGAGGGACTTTGACATGAATTGGCTCCAAAATGCCTTGTTCATGTGGGCCTAAACCTTTTCCTTGGTAGTTCATATTTTGGAGGATGCAATTGACTATAGGACTAGGTGTAGTTTGGACACTAGACTTGAGTTAAATATTGGAAGGAGAAGGTATGTGGATAATGGTTGTTGGTGTTCTAAGGAGGAACACTCATGAATGAATGTGGATAGACTAGTAGGATATGGTGGATTTGAAATGGGATCAATGGTGGATGTGGAAGGATCATTAGGATCTTGCTTATGTTTATTGGGATCAAAATTATTTGTTTGATCTTCTATGTTTGCTTGGGGGACAAGTGTCTCATCATGACAAGTGGATATTGTGGGATCATGGCTAGGTGGAGAGGTCTCTTTGCTTTGAATGAAGGCCATGAAATGGGGTGAATGCTCAAGTAAGTCAACAAGACTTCCATTAGATGGAGCATGTAGGTCTTGGGTGTCTTGTTCATGAATAGTTGTGGGGGTATGACTAGGATCAAGTTGTTCATGGGTAGGCTCTTCATAGGTATCATCTTGATCATAGAAAAGGTGCATGCTATGGATAGGGTAAATGGAAGTGATTTGATCTTGATTAGATTTAGGGCTTAATATTTTCACATGATTAGGATTAAACTCTTGACATAATGCATGACTTGCTTGCATGGAAGTGGAATGATCTTTAATAAGCTTGATAGCTTGTAGATCACATGATGGGGTTAGAAGACTAGACAAAGTGTTTAAGGACTCATGGGGGGATCAAGAATAGGTGTTTGATGACATGGCAATGTTTCATTCCTTTCTAGTAGCCAATGGATCACATCCTTTGTAAGGGTATGGGTGAATGGGCAATATAGTGGATGGATGGTAATAGTGGAAGTTGAAGGCTTAGGATTGGGATTTGTTGGATGGATAATGGGATTAGGATTTGGGCTAGATGGAAAGATAATGAAATTAGAGGGATTGGTCTTATCTAAGACAATCTTACCACAATCTTCTAAGTTCTTGACCAATCTTTGAAATCAGACACAAGTGGATATGGTATGGCCCCTATACCTATGGTATGCACAATAATGGTTTTCATTATACCCTCTAGGTTTAATCATAAATGGAGAATATGCTTTGAGCAGGTATAGCTCAATCAAATTTGCTTGGACCAATTTCTCTAAAAGTATCTCCATGGAATCTCGTAATGATGGATTAGTGGAGCATGGAGATGAAGGTGATGAAGGGATTGATAAAGGTGTTGGGATAGGACTGGTTGGATCATGTGTTGGCATATGATTGGATCGTGAAGGTGACTTGAAGGAGGCACATGCTAAGTTGGTTTCTCCCTTGTCAAAGGATTTTAGGGCTTGCATAAAATGACTTGGACTTTCTTGATTTATGTACATAGGGCCATTTGGACTTGCTTGTTGTTCTTGTAAGGACATTTGATTGCCATGTGGATAGGTTTGGTGATGAGGTGGCATGATAGGATATGTAGGTGAAATGTTTTGTGAGGTGGATTGTTGTGGACATTGGTTGATGTTGGAGGTTTGTTGAGAAAGCAGTTGGGATATGATGGCAATGGAGTTAGGATCATTGGATGGTAGACTTATAGAAGTATTTTTGTTGGGGGTGTTGCTAGGATTAGTGAGGGTGATTTGTGGTATGGATGTGGCAGCATTAGTGTTTGGATTATGTGCTTGTTGGGCTTGTGATGGAATGTGGGAGCGTTCATATTGGCCTAGAACTTGATGTTGTGGGATTGTTGATGTTGTGGTGACATAGGATCTTCTTCCTTTCTATATAACCAACTAAGTTGCCTAAGTTGGTTAAGCATTCGTTTGGCACCATAAGGATCATTCTCATAGGTTTTGTTTAGAAATTCCATGTCCATGTTTACAAGTGGTATATGTGGAGAATTGATTGGATACCTAAATGATGATGTGGATGATGTGTAAATGATTAGGATGATGTTGATGTGGAGTGATTGGGATCAAACTTCAAGACCTTAGGATGATTTGATTTATTTTGTTTTTTGATAGATGGCTCTCTATGCTTGAGATAGACTAATGATCTCAAGTAAGAGGGTTGATTGGATTGATTCTCTATACTTAAGGTAGATTAATGACACTTAAGTAATAGAGGGTTGATTGGATTGATTTAATTGGATGACTTACTTAAGATAGACTAATGATCTCAAGCAAGTTTGGATAACGGTTGGTGATGATCGACTAAGGTCTTGATGTTTGATTGGGCTGATTTGGATTTGGATTGGGATGAAAGTAGCTGGGATGTGATTTGGCTTGGAATGATTGGATGACGTGTAATGACTAAGATGATGATTAGGATGATTAGGATGATGGTAAGGGTGATGTAGAATGAGGAGGATATGATTAAAAATGACAAGATTGTATGAATTAGATTAGTAAGGATGATGGCTAGGATGATTAGGGGTTGATTAGAAAGAAGGTGGTTTGGAATGATTAGGGTTTGAAGTGGCTAGAAAGGGTGATTAGGATGAATGTGATTGGATTTTAATGTGTTGGCTGAATGAGTTGAATGACTTGTCTTTATGTGTTTGGTGTTTAGCTTCATTTGGCAATTTTTAATCAAATAATCACACATGTACAATCATGAATCACTCATGCAAGACACATAAGAAATTTTGAATTTGAATTTGAATGAATGTAATGATGATTAAACAAGCACACATGGAAGACACATCAACAAGGCCTAGAATTAGTCAAGTGGGGTATGGCCAATTAGGTCTTGGGCAATGTTTACACAAGGTTGATTAGGGAACTGAAAGTGAAATCCTACCACACAGCCGGGAGAAAGGGGTAACCCACCCTTCACCTTCACTTCCCAAAGGTATAAAGTTATTTGGGGCTTAGCTAAGAGTGATAAGACTCCAACTCTCAATGAGGGTGTCTTTTGATTTAGCCTCAAATGAGGTCATCCCTAGGGGTGATGAAATCCCCTAGCAGGCCTCCTAGGAAAGGGTAAACAAAAGCAAATCAAATGAGGTGTTTTTGATCTCCAAGATCACCTTGTGGTGCAAGGAGAGAGCATACAAACACACACTTGTTTTACACTCACAATTGTAAATTAACCATTAAGAAATTGAAATGTGTGTGTGAAAATTGAATGGATAAGAGGTGTTTTTGATTCTCAAGGTCGCATAAAGTGCATGAGAAGAGCATACACACCACTAATCACATGCAACTTCACCAAGCAATGAAGACACTTGTTCTTGTTTAACCCAAAGTCAAGATGTGTGATTGAAGACAATGGTTAATTTTAGCCTAGTTTTTTCGATGTGATTGCTAAAGCAATATTCATTTTAAGCCCAAATTGAAATGTGTGATGCAAACAAGATTGATTGATCAAATGAAAGAGATGAATGATGAAATGGATACACCTGATTGTTTTTCTATTCCAAGCTGCTATAGATTCTGATCCTAATGTCGTTCCAGCCCCGTAAGGTCACCTGCAAGTCACAAAATTGAAAACAAAGCAAGTAGACTAGCCAATAAGACTTTTGTGCGAAAATTGAGAATCTGATAAAATCTAATGAAAAAAGAATTGATACAACCAAATAAGTTGCATGAAAAGATTCTTCATGATATTCTATGCAATTTTTTTAAAAATTTCACAAAAATTTGATCAAAATTGCAAAAGTTATGTGCGTTTGAAGGTTGCATGCAAGTTTGACTTTGACTAATAAAAAGGCATCAAAATGGTATAGTCACCTAATAAATCACCACCATTGTGAAGTTCTTAGAATCCTCTTTCTAATGCCACCAATTTTGTGCAGTTTCATTACCGTATGCAAAAGTTGTGAAAATTTGAAAAAAATAGCCTCCTTTGGTATGTGGAGGCAAGACAAAGCTAGCTGTCTGTTAAAACCTAACCACTGGTGGTTTAGAGAATTGGTCACATGCACATTCA
Organism: Cunninghamia lanceolata; assembly: GCA_027924645.1. Classification (NCBI taxonomy): domain Eukaryota; kingdom Viridiplantae; phylum Streptophyta; class Pinopsida; order Cupressales; family Cupressaceae; genus Cunninghamia; species Cunninghamia lanceolata. The sequence continues at coordinate 4,223,403 of BSBN01000568.1, forward strand.
CTGCCAGTTAAGGTTTGTCTTGTAGTTAGAAGAAAAATAGGCCCCTAGTCGCTGATATGTCCAAGGGCTAGATCCAAGCAAAAATAAAAAAAATATGAAAGGGGTTTATAAGCCCCCTCCCCCTTGGCCTGCTCGGTCACTAATGTGACCTCAACCTAAGAACAAAGGCTACGCAATCTAAAGAGTTATAGTCAATGCCTTAATCATAGATAGAAATAGTACTAAGGGATAGTTAACCAAAGTGGAGGTCAAAGTTAGTGGGTTACGCGATGTCGACCTTGTTTGTAGAGGCAATGTGACTGGGAGCGGAGGTTAGGCTGCAGAATGGTGCTGACTGATAGTGAGGGGTTTTGAAGGGGTGGTGATTGTTCAGTCACCACCAATGATGGCTATAGAGAGGACAATGAAGGAACAATGGAGGTTTTTTGAAATGGTGGTGACTGCAAAAAGTAAGGGAAGGTAGTGGCGGAGAAGGTGGTGACATTAAGGTTTCAGGGGGTGATTGACTGTCAAAGGTTTCTATGGGATATGGGAGGTGGAAAAGCGGCAGCATCGGCTACAAATAAGTGGTGATTTTGATGGTGGTGGTGTTAGAAGATACACTACAAGAAAAGTGGGGATTTTGTGAGGGGTTTGATAGGGTTTCGAATGATAGAAATGTGACAGTGAGGGTTTGCTCATATTAAGGTCAAAAGATTGAGGGATTGCTCAGACCTAGATCTCAGATTCATGAAGCAAACATATAAAATTTTGAACCTACAATCACAAATTCAAACCCTGCAACCTGAAACTAGTTTGTAATAGCCCAAAACCCCTTTTGTAACATCAAACACCAGCATGGATCAGTACGGACAAGGGTCACAGATCCGTATGGTACGGACTGTGGCCTTAAAAAAAAATTAAATTTTTTTCAAAAATTCATAGTCACCAAAAGTAGGCAAATTTACAGTCAAAAAACTCAGAAACAACGTCCTGATCATAATGGTGCAGTCTGTTTTTGCCTAGGATGCAACCTGTAATAGCTCACCACCAAAACTTGCAAAACTTGACAAAACTAGGGTTAGAAAATGTAAAATTTTGACAACAAAACCTCCAAAAACTAATGATTAGATCCAACATCGGGCGTGCCAAATGAAATCATGAAAAATTGACATGAAGGAAATGATAACGAATGCAAACCTCATATTGACCCATGATCCATTTATAGGGTTGAGAATGCCGCACCCATGAACATTCTAGCTTTACCCAAAGAGATGGATGTTGGTTGCTCGATTCAACAGCATAACAATGATATGGAGATTGGTAGATGGAAGATTGGATGAATGTAAGATAGATGGATCATGGATTGAGAGGAAAATTTGGTAGAGTAAGGATGCTAGAAGAAGATTCCCCCATGCAAATGGCTCAAGAGAGGCTACCTTTATAGAAAGAGGCTGATTTGAATGGATGGATAGGATTGAGAGTTATGTTGAAAGATATGGACAGTCAAGATCGACTAGGGTTGGATTAGGGTTTCCCACTCAAAGAGGGATTGTAGTCACATGACAAGTGTGTGATGGAGAATAAAGGGAATCTAATTCAAATTTGAATTAGTTTGACATGTGAAGGCCTATTAAGTGGAAGATGGAGACATGCGACATGTGTCGCAATGTGATGAGAGGTGAGGGAATAATTCAAATTTTCAATTTGAATTATGTGAGACATGTGAAGGGGGATTATTAACTAGACAAATGGGATTTATTTAGTTAATTGGAATGTGATCAAGTGGGATTAATTAAATAAAGTGGGTTTATTTAATTAATCAGGGAGATGATTAAGATGGGATGAACTAGGATGAACTAGGACCTAGGGGACATATACGAGTTCATGTCGACAATGTGTTGTGTAACTAGGACCTAGGGCAAAGACATATAAGGTCATGTGTAAACAAGACCTAGACAATTTTTTGTGTCTATAGCTACTATACATTTCTTCAACAACAACAGTTCAAAGTGCCCTTCTAGCTCAACATGATGACTTAGGGAAAGAACATGCTATCTACTATCTTAGCAGAGCTCTTGTCAGCTATGAGCTTAATTATTCATCCATGGAAAAAGCATGTTTGGTTGTAGTGTTTGCTTCCCAAAAGTTTTGGCACTATATGTTGAACCAAAGAACGAATCTCATATCTAAATTTGATCCACTCAAGTATCTTTTGGCCAAAGCAATACTTACAGGCAGATTAGCAAAATGGATAATGATTCTTAGTGAATTTGACATAGATTATGTTGATCAGAAAGCCGTAAAGGGACAAGTGATCATTGATCAACTAGCAGAAGCACCAATGATAGATATTCATCCTATCCATCCTGAATTTCATGATGAAGAGTTATTCAATATATATCCTTCAGTAGTTTGGCAACTGTAGTTTGACGGTTCATATACACAATATGGATCTGGAGCTGGAATATTATTCATCACCCCTCAAGATGATTGTATACCTAAATCATACAGGATTGCCTTCCCTTGCACCAATAATATTGTTGAATATGAATCCTTGATTACCGGATTACGCATGGCCGTACAATGGGATATCATACAGCTACAAGTTTTTGGAGATTCGCAGCTGGTCATTAAACAAGTTTTGGATGAATATCAGACAAAAGATGAAAAATGTCTCCCATACAAGTTGATGGTAGATGACTTCAAGAAATACTTTTCCAAAATCACATTTGAGAAAATCCCTAGGATAAACAACAAAGTAGCAAATTCTAAGGCTACAATCGGTTCTCTTCTAGATATGCCCACTAAAGCACAAAGATGTGAGATTCTACTCGAACAACTTTTTATTCCAATTTTTGAAGTCTCACAATATGAGCTTATATGTGAAATTGTTGGTCCCAACTCTCCATGGTACAAAAACATATACAAGTATCTTTGCAATGGTACTTTTCCATTTCAATTATCCAACACACAAGGCAAAACCTTTATCTACCATTCCTCTCATTACACCATCATTGAAGAAACCTTATACTGTAAGAGTCTCGATGGTATCCTTCTTTTAGATGTCTTGACTTAGAAGAAGCTAAAGTGCCTTACTAAGAAACTCTTGAGAGCTAGATACTACTGGCCAACCATGAAGCAGTATGCACAAAATTTTTCTAAGAGATGTCTACAATGTCAGAAACATGGGGATTTGATACATGCTCCAGCACATGAGCTACAACCTGTCACTACTCCTTGGCCTTTCTAGTAGTGGGGACTCAAACTCATAGGAAAGATTTATCTACCCTCATCCAATGGCCACTAATTCAACATTACCACCACTAAGTACTTTACAAAGTGGGTTAAAGCTATACCAATGACCTATATCACCAGAAAGAAAATATCCAAATTCATCCTCAATTACATCATTTGTTGATATGGAGTTCCACAAGCCATCGTTACCAATAATGGACGCCCTTTCAAAAATCAAGAAGTCCATGCTTTATGCAATAAATTCCATATCCAACATAGGTTTTCCACACCTTATTATCCCCAAAGTAATGGCCAAGCTGAGGCTTCTAACAAAACCATCATCAAAATTCTTAAAAATATAGTCAATGAACTTGGTCATGATTGGCATCTACAACTTAATCTAGCCTTGTGGGCCTATTGAACAAGCATTAGAACTACTAGTGCTATACCCAATGCTCTTGTGTATGGTACTGAAGCTGTCTTACCTATTGAGGTCGAGATCCCATCATTGAGAGTTTCATTACAGCATATCATTTCTGATGAGGAGTACATAATATCCTGATTGAATGATCTAGAGCTACTGGATGAAAGACACCTCACTGCACTCAATCACCTTCAAGTCTATCAAAATCATCTTCACCATAGTTATAACAAAAAGATCAAGGAAAGAAAGTTCCAGTTAGGAGACCTTGTCCTCAAAGAGAATCAGAGAAATCAACAAGACCATGAAAAGAAAGGTAAATTTGAACCAAATTGGCTAGGACCTTTTGTGATCACAACAGTCTACAGATTAGGAGCTTATACTCTCTCAACACCTAAAGGCATTCCTTTAGATGAACCTATCAATAGTGTTCATCTTAAGAAATTTTATGCTTGATCCTTGGAACATCCCCAACAAAAAAAATAAAATAATAATAATAATAATTTGTCCTCTGGAAAAAACCTGGTAAATAGGTGCCTTGCATAAGTACCATAGTGAAAACCTAGAAAACATACGTTATGTGTAGAACAAACTCTTACCATCTATTCAGTTTTTGTTTACCATATCATCCATCCCATAATAAATTCCATCTGTTCCCTAATAAACTCCACCCATCTCACAATAAATCTATTTATCCATAATAAGACCACTCCCTTTTTCATTTCCATACTTTACTCCTATAATGGTTTGGAAATTGTTGAAGTTGAAGTATCATTGTTTTCCATCATCTATCTAGAGCTGGGTCACCTAATCCATCACCTTCCATAATAAGTTCTACCCACACTGGGGGCACTTGCTTGTACTTAGTTTTTGGAGTGGATACTTAAAGCATCATCACTTAACACACCATCAACATCTCATATCATCAAACATTCAACCAATTCTATCAATCCATAATTTGATCAATCCATCTACATTTATCATTACCATCAACACATTGTAAGAACTACATATCATCTCTATCATTAAGTACCTTGATCCTGTGGATATAGGGTATGTAGGTAGTTTGGAATACGAATGAAGTATCTAGACTTAGGCATAGGCGATACACCTCTTTCATCTTTCATCCTTCATCCAACCTTCACCAATCATCATCTTCATCCATCTCATATTCTTCAATCATCTATCTCCCACATCATTAATAAACACCTAGAACTACAAACCATCACTTTCATCATCATCGTACTATGCTTTGATCCCATGGATATAGGGTATATAGGTAGTCTAGAATACAAAAGAAGTATCTAGTACACAAGCATAGATGATTCATCCTTCCATTTTTTACTTCATTTCTTCCATCTTCCATCTTAATTTGATTAACTGAAGCAAAAAACCAACTACACATGTCTTGATAGCTCAAGCACTCATCAAATCAGAGGCAAAGAAAGCCTTTTTTCTGCCTACCTTTAGCAAACATTTGCCATATGAATCCAACATCTCAGCCTTCAATAGGATATATCTTTCCTCACAACAAGGCATTATCCAATCTATCCATGGGCACCCTCTTTTGGCAAGAGAACATGATGGCTGTGTCATTGTTTTGTTAGTTGATTTATCTTTTGTCTCTTTCTAATACCTAGTCTATACTTCCTTGATTTCTTATATCTTGGTATGTCGCGATGAAGTATGGACTAGGGCATAGTCATTTGCTTTCGTATGCAATGTTTGTGGGATGATCTTATTCTCCTACTATGCCTAATGGTATCTTTTACGTGTTAGGTTTAGCATCTTGTATATCAATATCTTTTGCATCTGAGGACCTAAAAAGCCTTTTATTTACTAAGACTATTCTACGATAAGACTATTTCCCATACATATAACCAACAAGGTTTCATTATGTTTAGTGGAAATAAGTTCAAACCTTTTCTTGCAGAGTCAAAGTCCATCTTGGAACAACTAATATTTATATATTGTGTATGTTGGATCAACATCTTGACCTCATACGATAGACAAGGTTGTATTATGCTGAATGCATTGGATACATCGTCACCTTGGTTTTTTGTTCATACCCTGGTGCATAATATCCATATGCTATATCAAAAATAAGGATTGGAATCTCTAAATTTGTGTACAACTATTGCAAAGAAGTAGCATTTATTATCCACCATCCATCCAATTATCTCGCAATAAAATTAATAGCTCTCACAACGATTGATCAATCAACTTTAATTTACTTTCTTCTGTTCATCATTATCTTTGTCTTCATTATCTTCATACTACAAAACAAGTGTGTTAGACACACATCACCCTATATCATTATCATATATCATTATATCAATATATTTGCATAACATAGATCATTGTACACTTCATTTGCATAAAGTTAGCATTTATCCATTAACATAAACATATATCTTTCCATAGGCATGCATTTATCATAATCATTACATCATAATCATATCCATTTATCATTTATGTAACTACCATATGCATGTCATAATCATGAAAACATAAAACCATAAATATCAATATCATACATGTGCATCCATAATCATGATATCATATATCACCATCAAAATCCATCATATATATATATGGGTCACTACATAAGTGTCTAATCTTGTACAAAATGAATCGATATATACAAAGAGGCTATCTAAGAGCCATCAAAATCACATACATCAGCTCACAGGCCTCAAAAGATATACAGGATACAAATGATACAATATATTAAAATCAAGCTATCACTGGTGTCTCAGATGGGTGGCACTCCCTGATGAAGACTCACCATGATCTCCCCCTTACCTTTGTGCTCCTCCTCCACCTGGTTGTAGGGGTGGTCCCATATCTAATGGGCCAAATCTCTCTGACCTCCCAGTCCTCCTCGAGGATGATGCTCCAGATCTAGTCCTAAAGCTTGGTGGTCGCAGGTCCACAGAAACTGCTCCATAGTATAGGTCCTTGTAGTACTTAGCCTCTGCCTATGCCATCACTAACTCACCATGTACATGAGTAAGCTCTCTAGCCAAAAAGACCCCTATCTGATTAGTACCCAAGGCTGTCCTCACTACATCCTGCTCAGTCATAACCCTCTCCAACATCTACGCTATTGTATCTCTTTGAGCAGTCAACTAAGCCACTGCTCCATCATCTTGTGTGGCCTGTGTTTGTGTTGGCTATGCCTGTAATGCCTGAACCTTAGCTCGAGCCCATCTCAACTTGCCTAAGGCTCTATCCTTGTCTGGTCACATCTATCTGAACCTAGCCTCTAGATGGGTCCTTCTAGCCATCTCGTTCTGTAGCTGCCACTGCAGATGAGCATCCTCTGTCTCTGGCTACTATCCCCCTGCTTGTCTACCTCTAATCACAAGCTGCTGTTGTTGTTGGGGAACCTATCCCTGAGGCTACTACTATCCTTGTTGTACTCTAACTTGAACCTGAGGGCTCACCTCCACCTCCTCACCCTAGCAAGACCTCTTCTTTGTATTGCTACCTCTCCCACCTCCCCAAGTGTCATCAACCAAGTCGATCGGTGTAGTATCTAGTATGCATCATACTCTGAGGTAGTGCCTGCATCTGCCGGTCCAAGCATCTAGACCCAAGCAATTGGCTGTAATCCACATAGCTCTGCCAATGTTATCTCCACAACGATCTCTAGACCCTAATAAGGGATCTCTCACCATGTCCTCCCAAAGATAACATCCCCTACTGACACATGCTAGGGAAAACCAAACTATCAGAGAACTCTCTTAGGTAGCACTCTATGATGTAAACCTCTCTGCTACATAGATATCTAGGCTATCGAGCATACACTAGTTGCTCTGCATCATCCTCCTAGCTCTCACAATCATGCCAGGGTCTCCAAATGGAAGTGTCAAGCTCATCCAATGTCCTCCAATATATAGGCACATTGAGCTATCTATAGGTCATAGCTCTACCATACATGTGTACGAATGGGTCTCCTGCCTCTCTCTGCCATGTCGCAACTGGCCTGGTCACTGCAATATACTCATATGCCCACACATGCAGAAGTGTAACCCCAACAGACATACTCAAGCCAAACATGTATGCATAGTCATGAAGATAGTGGTAAAGCTATCCCAGTACACAAGGACCCCACTCATATCTAGTGCCATATGTGAACAAACCCTCCATCGCTCTACCCCATCCTACAGGGAATCCACAAGCTCATCTATTTGGAACTAGAAACCAAATCACCACCACCACTAGCCTCTGCAATCAGCCACAAAGCTCTCTCATCCTCTGCATCCCAATCTCATGGTCCTTCACCCCTATGTTAGGTGTCATGAATAATCTTTGAAAGGTATCAGGGCCCCGCTCTGGATCATAATCCACTAACTTGCCATGAATTGGTATCCTCAGTATACACCACACATCCTCTAGTGTGATAGTGGCCTCTATAGTCGGTAGCAAGAATGAACTGTGCTCACTATACCAACGCTGTCATCAATGCAGTATGAGCTCGTACAGGGGTAATACTTGCTGCAAACCATAGACCCACAACCTCAAAAAATAGGTTCAACTTTGCATCCAAACCCTCTGATAATGATAGATATGTTGGGTGTATCTCACTCAATAATAACATCAGTAACACAAGTTGTAGTCATCAATTGAATTGAGCGTTACTTCTTAACTGGAGCCTACTTTGCTAAAAACCCTAAGTTTTTCCTATGTTATCCAAAAGCAACATCATTTTCCATAGTTGACTTATGGTCGCTCATATGTGATTTCATAAACCATAGGCAACTATCTATCAATCCTATGCGACACCTATAACCAAATGCACATTTCTGTCATTCAAGTGTGATATTTTTAACCAAATGCACCGTGCAATCTTAAAACCCTAAAAACTCAACCATATGCAATGCCTGAAACCAAATGCGACAAAACCCCATGCATATGCGACCTAAAACTACCAAATGTGACTATCTATTGACCATATGCGCACTACCTATCCTACTATGCCTTTAGTCACATGCTTGTATTTATGACGCCTATGGACCTATTAATGATGCCTACAAAACAAGTTTTAGTTACATACCAGTACTAGAGCTCTTGTTGGTCACCCATATGTCCTCGCCCTCCTCGATCAATGATCTACTCATAGAATCACCATCTTGATGCTCTAGAAATCTTTGAAGCACTCTAAACTCACAAGATCTCTAGAAATTCTAATCACAAATGATGCAAAAGAATAGAAATGGACCCTTGGACCTCTATTTATAGAGCCCAAAACCCTAATTTCTTCTAAGCCAAACCCTAATTATTTTAAAGCCAAACCCTAATTCTTCTCTTCCATTCCTAGTTTATCCCACCCAATCCCCACATTCTTTTTGTTAATGTAGTCTATCCTTGTGTTGTCATCGCATCGCGAGTCAACCTAGTCTTTTCCCAATAGCCTAGTTTTCCTCTTGAGGGGGCATCACCCATCAGTTTCACTGGGGCATAGCTTGTTTACCTCACGTATCGGCCATAGCTTCTTTGAAACAACGTCCTAAAGTACATTGTCTCAAAGAGAGGCAAAATGTAGACACCCAAAATTGACCCTTTGTACCATTTATCGATTTGTCGCATTATTCACCACTACATATGTTGATTTTGTCTAGCACACTTGTATCAATTATCTATTTTCTTCTAAATCATCTACTTCTATAATTAATTAATTAAATTATATTTATTTAATTAATTTCATCTATTTTCATTGTCTTTATTCTTCTATTTTCTATCTATAATTAAATAATCTTTATTATTTAATTATCCCATTATTCTTCTAAAATTAAATAAATTTTTTAAATTTATTTAATTTGACCTTCTAAATAAATAAAATTAATATTTTATTTATTATCTTCTCATCATGCATATAAATTAAATAAATTTATTTATTTAATTTATGTTTATTTTTCCAATTTTCTAAATTTAGCTTTTTCCTCCATTTAAAAATAAATTAAATGAATTTATTTGTTTAATTTATTTTTATCTTATCATTTTCCTCTTTTATCATTTTCTCCTATGTGTACAAGTTGGCCTTGTCCTTAGTATGTCAGAAATTAAATACAAAAAATGATTTAATTGGTTTAAAAATCAATTAGCTTTGTCATCCAATTCTTAAAATAGAAAAGCATTCTATTTTTAAGAAATTCAATCTTATCTTCATCAACAAAGCCAACTAAATCATTTAATAAGAGCTTTCTCTATGGACACGTGTCTTGTACACATTCATCCATGCCTCTTGAATTATCTCAACCATCCATTCCACCACTTTTTCTCCACCATTGATCAATCTTAGTTGAGAGCTATATATGCCCTCTCATTTCATTCCAAACATCCCACTCTCTTTAGCGTCTAGATTATTGTCTCATGCATATCGCATCCATTAAGCATCCATTAAGCACTTTGAGCATGTCATCTATCATCATGGCATCTTTGGTAACTATGGTTGTTCACTTTTGAGAAGCAATCCACATTTAACGAATGAATCCATACAATCTAGGTGACATTGTTCTTTGATTTGCTTTCATTTTGTGTCATTTAGATAGATTTCTTGAAGGTGGTAGGATTGGGTTTTTGTTGTAAGGCTTGATCTTGTTAACTTGATTTTTCCTGCACCACAACACTGCTGAACAAACACAAGATGAAGATCATCACCCAGCCAATCCTCACAGCCTATATAGGGCCACCATGTAACTGATGTCACCTCATCTATAGATCACCTTCAAAAATGCATACTCCCCAACTGCTGATGTCAGAGAGTACTGGTGTAAGCCATAACATAAGGCTTGAATTGTAGCCTCACATGCAGACATACTGGCCTCGTGACAACAATATGCTCCCATGCCTACACATGGAGAAGTGTAACCCCACAATGTAGGCTGGCCCCCTCTAGTAGACAACCATGTGTATCTTGTGAAATAGTTGGGTGAATAAGCTTGGCCTCCATGCATACACTATATTGCGAGCCACCATTTGCTTTATACAATCTCCCCATCCCATAAGAAACTCACAAGAGCATCGATTCGACATTAGTACTTCACCAATCAGCCCACACAAGTATAACTCAAAATCACTCAGATGTCCACTGAGAGCTATATCCCACAACATCTCCCCACGGTTGTGATTCGTGACCACTTGTGCCTAGGAAAATGCTCACTCAAGTGTCGCCAATCCCATTGCTGCATCATACTCCACCTACTCACCTTGAATGGGGATCCATAAGATCCTCCACACATCCTCAAGGGTGATAGTCATCTCACCTGTGGGCAGTAAATTTGAGCAGGTCTTGGTCCTCCAACGCTCCATTAGAGTTGTCATCATAGCTTGATGTGCCCTCAATTGGGGCATCTCCAAAATGAACCAGAGCCCAACCACTCACTCGTGGTTTCGCTCCACGTACGTTAGCCTATCTCTACACACCATCATTGGTGGTCACCACTCCCATGACTGTATAGCCAGCAAGTTAACCCATGTCTAATAAATCACACAAAATTAATCATTTTTCCATAAAACAATGCAAATGTGCTAATCCATTAACCTCTAGCACTAATGCATACATTTGTGCTAAACCATTTACCTTTTGTGCTAATCAAGATGATTGCACTATTTCCCCAACCCCAGGCACTAATTCACCTGGACGATCCTAAATGCTATGGCTTGGCACTAATCAAGCCATTTGCGCTAATTCATTAACCCTATGCACTAATCAAGATGATTGTGCTAATACCCAGAGGGTACCCGCTAATCGAGATGATTGTGCTAAACCCCCATAATCTTGATGCTAATCGAGACGATTGCGCCAATCCATTGACCTTTAGCGCTAAAACTAGCATCCCCTTCATTCAACCCATTTTTGCTAATCTAGTCTAAGGTACTAAACCACTGACCTAATGCGCTATGTGGCTGTGTGCTGGCGCTAAACCACCTAAGCTACCCCTTTCAAGCCCTATAAATACCCCCAAACCTAAGAAATGACAAAACAAGGTTAGCCGACATACCCATGCACCAGTTGTAGGCAATCTTTGGTACTCCCAGACTCACTCAGATCAGTGCTCCTCATGTGGAAAGGATGGTCACGCCATTGCTCTCACTCTTCTCTATCTAACTCAGCAAGCTTAAATGTGCAAATGTGGCATGTTGGGCCTATAACTAGGGAAAATCATATTTAGTGTCAAAAATAGAAAACTAACTAAACCCTAACTATGCACCAGGAAGGACAAACTAGAATGAAAATGAAAGCAGAAATGCAAAGCAAACCAAGTCCATGCTAGGTTTGATTGATCTCCATGGCTCTTCTTGATCTTGCATGAGGATGCATGATGTCGAAGGGTTGTTGATTGCTCACAACTGCAGCATAACAGAGCTCAAGATTGTATGATTGTATGAAAATGATTTGTATTAGTACATGAGTATAGGCCTTGGATAGGAAAATGAAGTTTGATTTATAGAGGGAAAGGGGATCAAATGAATGGATAAGATTAAAAGCCAATTATGTGAAGTGGATGGCTAGGATTGAAAGCCAAACTTAGTGCTTATGACGCACCATAAAGGGTTATGAGAAGTAGCCAAAATTAGGAGAATAGTGGGAATAAATGGGATTGCAGTCATGTGACATGTGTATGATAAGTCTAATTTAAATAAAAGTTTACTTAAAATAGTTGTGCATGTGAGTGGTATGTGACACTTGTTTGCATGCGGTAAAAGATGAGGAATTTTTTTTTTAATATTTAATTTGAATTATTTTGAGACATGTGAAGGGGAATTAATTAAATAAATGAGATTTATTTAATTAATTTGGAAGGTGATCAAGTGGAATTTATAAGTGGGATAATGTAATGACCTAGGGTAAAATATTATAAGATATTTTACAAGGTCATGTATGACTAGATAATGTTATGACATGGACAATTTGGGTGTCTACAGGGCCCACTTTAACCTATCTATACCTACCACATAAGCCCTAATTCATTGTTTCTTCTCCCCAGGCCACAAATCTTACTCATTTTCACCTGTTTTTTCTTCTATCAACCCCGTTTCCTATCCTGAACCTATTTTTCACCACCATTCCATCCTTTTTGAGAGTTCACCTAAATTTTTTTTTTCACCTGATCTCTCAATGGGACATCCCTCACTCATTTCTATTTCTCCCATCAACTGGGGCAAAATTCTTTGACTTGATGCCATTCCCACTCAGTCACGATGCCACATCAAAGAGGGGTGAAATGTAGACACATGAAAATGTCTTGACCCTGCAAGCCACTTTCCCGCATCCTTGCACTACTAATTATCCCTTCCACCAATTAATTAAATAAAATCACATTATTTAATTAATTTATCCTAAGCCATCAATCCCTAGCCATTCATCCTAAATGATTCTTTTTTTTTTAATGTGCCTGGTAAACTTTTTAACGTGACTGGCGACGCTGGTGCGACACGCCCTCCGACTCCATGCGAATGCTTTTGCCCAGAGCAATGAACCGGTGAGGCCACAACATGGGGGATCTCATCCCCTAGCAAGAACACTTCAAACCCACGAGCTCGTTGGCCCAACAAAGGTGTAAAGCCTTGCGAGCTCGTTGGCTCAGCATGGGTTTGAACTCTGGTGGCTGCCACTACAACCGAGCGACTTAACCACCGAACCATGCCGTCATCGACTATTCATCCTAAATGATTCACTTGTAATAAAATAATTTAATTAATTTATTACTATACCTTAGACATCATCCACGATTAATTAAATAAATATTCTAATATTTATTTGATTAATTTCCCTCATTCCCTAACCTAGATTAATTAAATAAAACATACTTATTTGATTAATCTTCCCTAACCTATGACCAAAACCTAGCCTAATTAAATAAATAACAATTATTTAATTAGCTACTATACCCTACCTAACCCCTAGACTCAAATTAATTAAGTAAACCCTTAATTAATACTAACCTCTAAATAATCCCCTCACTAATTTCCAACAACCACATTAATTAAGTTAAACACTTAATTAATTAGCATTAAACCCTCATTAACCCATGTCCCTACACACTTTAAATAAAAAGCAATTTTTATTCAAAGGAGTCACATGACTCTTCTAACTCATTTTTCCTCTTCCATGTAATAGCACTTTTTAATAAAAATAACTCACACATGTCTACCAAATAAGTGCATGTGTCACATGTCATCCCATTCACCAATAAACCCTAATCTTTTATTCCATCTTCTCCCACAAAAATCAATTTTTTATTCACTCACAAGTCTTAATCCTCATTAATGCAAAGCGTTCCCAAGGTGAATTTAAAATTCAAAAATAATCACAACCCTCCATTTTTATTGATTAAATCTTAGCCCTCCATCTCATCTCTTCATCTCTACCCTTGGATTTCAACTTTCAATCTCCACCCTTGATCTAAAATCCCTCCAAAAGGCCTATAAATACAAGCTCAATCCAAGCCATTTTCATCTCATCTCATTTGCATCCATATTATGCTAAAATTTCCATCCACTTAGCTAAAATCCTTGCTAAATCCATGTTGTGTTGAAGTTGATTGAGCAATCCACATACTTTTATACTTGGTAAAGCTAGGAGTTGACTTGGGTGCATTGATCTCCTCCACCTTATCAAGGAGAAAGAAGAATAGAAAACTTGAAGGTATAACTTGCTTTGTTTTTAATTTCCTTTATATTTTTAGTCTTTCATCTTTCCTTCATCTTTAGAGATTTAGTACTTTTCTATGATAGTAAGTTTAAGAAACAAGGAAAATTGAAAATAAGATGGTTAGGACCATATTACATAGAGGAAATTGCAAAATCTGGAGCTGTAAGACTAAACAATATGGAAGACAAATTAGCAACTAGATATGTCAATAGAGCCTGTCTGAAACATTATCACAAATCTGTGGGATGAAAATATGAAATGTGGAAGAAATCTAACATGTATCATAGAATTGCATCATAATGTAACATAGTGTATCATAATCTAACCGTTGGATGCTAAAAACACTAAATGGATATAAAACCCTGTGAAAAAAACAATGAATAAATGCAATAAATGCATAAAGTAACTGATGACCTATTTTCCCCTTCCAGAGTAAAATAGTCCAGCTTGAAAATATTGAAAATCTTGTTGAAATTGTCTAAGTGCCTAATGTTCTTCACATAAGGGTGCTTTCCTTGTAAAAATCTCTAAAATTCCCTAAAGAATATCCCCTAAAAAACCCAAAAAAACCCATAAATTTCTAAGTCTTTTACCTTAGTTTTTTTGCCTTAGTTAGCAAATTGTCAAGTACACGAACCTACCAGTTCATCAACTAAGGGAAGGCATTTCTTCAAGGCTCAAAAGGAGACAAGTAAAAGGTTGCCTTTATCGACAATTTTAAATTTTGTGAACTCGTCAAAAAGTTCACATTTTCAAAGGTTCCTGAAGAAGCGAATCACAAACTAAAGGGCCAGGTGGGAATGTTTTCTTCAAAGTTATTAAGGCAAAGCAAGACAAAAGGAATCTTTATCGACAAAATGCGTAGTTCACAAACCTACCGGTTCGCTGACTGGCTAGTTTTTCAATCAAAGGGGTCACCAATAGATGAAAGAGAGGTTGAAGAGATACTTGAAAAATGACTAAGGCAAAAGAAAGGAATTGCTCTATTGGTGAATCGGTAAAATGCAAAACTCACCGAGTAGTTTGAAAGAATTTGCTAAATTTGAAGATAAGGTGATTTGTCGGCAAAGCCAAAGGAAGATGAAAGAGGATGAAAGAAGGCAAGGTTCGCAAAGGTGAAACTTTGCCGACAAAGAGAAAAGAAAGGCAGCCAAATTCAAAAAAATGTAATTTTGTCGACAAAGGAGAAACAGGCTTGGTTCATAGAAATGGAAAATTGTTGATAAAGGGCAGCAAGGATGAGGCAGTCCAAGTTCACAAAATCAAGATTTTGCCGAAAAAGGTAAAAAGGCAAGACCAAAGCAAAGTTCACAAAATGGTGATTTTTGCCAATTAAAGAGAAAAAATGAAAATAAAAGCATGCCAAGTTTGAGAAAGAGAAACTTTGCCGATAAAGATGAAAATAATAATAAAGCAAAGACAAAATGCTTCAAAAAAGAGAGATTTTGCTGATAAGGAAAAATAAAGGTTAGAATTTTAAGTGAAGTGGAAATAAGTGAAAATAGAGCTTGTGATATAATGTAAGCTTTAAAATATTTGAAATTAAATATTTTAAAGTGTTGTAAAAGATTTGCATAGGGATTTTGGTGGGAATGCATATTTGAATATCTATCTCAGCTATTAATGCAGAATCAGATCAACACTAGTTGGAAGTAGTTGTTAAGCATTCCTTCAATGTAGATATTTTCTTCAGCTACTTCAATCCCAAATATTTCCATATTAATTGATGCAGATCAGATCAAGATATTTTCTACATTTATGTTTTGCAAACAGACATTCCTTTTGCAGAAATATCTTCTGACAGGCCCATGGGGTGAATTTATTGTAGTAGGTGACTTAGGTCAATGAAATGGAATAGTATAAATAGATGAAAAATCAATGTAATGAGGGTTGGATATAAAGATTTATTTTGTGTTCAAATAGAACCCTCCTCTGTTGTAACTGTGCCCTTTTAATCAATACAATACTGTGTTTTTTACCTTTTCATGTTGTTCTTTAACTTTGTGTTGATTTAGAACTAGTTATTGTTTTTGAATGCTTATTTCCTTGCAATCCTTTTCTTACCTTTACCTCTGTTAAGATTTGTAGGATTTGTGTGAGTTTATGAGTTGTATTCCATTATTTTGTGCATTTTAGCTTTGTGGATGTTCTATATTCAAACCTAGTGAATCACCTTTACATTTTCAGTTTCTCCTTCTTCCCTTTTACACAGTAGTGATTAGATTAGGTTTAGTCTTAGCACACTTTAAATCTCATATTTAGGAAAGGAACCTACCTTCTCTAGAGGTTTGATTTCCTTTGTAGGGTCCCACACTTAGAAATCACTCCAATGTTTCACTGGATTGTTGTAGCCAAGCGCTTGAACACAGGGTGCAAATCCAACTATAATTATTAGGGCTATATATACCCTAAACCACCCTACAAACCTCATTTGCATCCAAAACACTTTGATAATTTTGAGCTCTGTAGTATAAGAACTAAGAAGACTCTAAACCCTAGCCACCTAGTTGAGAAAAAGAAGAGATGGCTACACCAGTGCTCATTGATATTATAGAGAAGCTAAGGCCTAAATATAAGAAGTGCCCATTCAAGGTGATGGAGGTAGACAAAGAAGGAACATTCTCTAGAGTATTGACAGATGTGGTGTACATAGAAGATGTCAAAAAATACATCCATACTATGATCTCAGAGATAGATCACATGAAGTTTGAAGAATTGAGAGATACATTACTCAGAGATACATGGTACTTAGTTGAATATCAAAGCATCGCCACCAAGAAACTTGATGTATGGAATGATTATCCAAATTTTAGTGATGCTCATGAGTGTGTTCGAATCATACTCAATAGAATTCATGATGAATTCATATATCTAGACAAAACCTACCAGATCACAAAGGATGTAATTAGGGTTGTGACCAGATTCAGTTCAATAGGACCAGTACTAGCAATGAAGGAATTCAAAAATGATAAAGTCATTGAGCTTATAGGGGGAAAACCTGATGGACGGAGCCTAAGTGTTAAGGATATAACAGATCCAGGGGTTCGATATGCAACAATGGGGATAGCCTAAAAAATATATTATGCAAACAGAGAGGGATTTGCTACTGCCACCGCAATACACACAACATATCAAATGGTAAAAGATAGAATAGACTTCAAGCTTTGTGAAGTGATGAGAGAAGAATTGATGGAGAATTGAAGAGGACCAAGGAGTCCAACTACAATTTCTAGTATGGTACCCTAATCATCTGTCTAGTATTTTATTTCCTAAATGATCTACCAGGATTCAAAGGGAAGGTATGGAAACAACAACTCATAGTTGCCGCACAAATAAAACACCACATTAGAAGCTTTCGTGACACAAAATATCTTAGCAATATGTACTAGGTTTTCTTTAAGACATTACAATCAGATATACAAGTTGGAGAAAGAGTACCCTATGAAGTAGTAAAACAATACATGAATCACATAACTTTCATGGTAGACAAAGACTATACCTATATGGAGGTTGTGGAACCTAGAACATATTGGATTCCTAGGTTACCCTATGAGGTCACAATAGAAGAAATAAATGTCTATGCAAAAATTTTGCTCAACAAACCTAAGGATGCTACCGTAGAAAGGTTTGACACATATAAAGAGATCATGGATAAAATGCATAAGAAGAATGCGAAGGAGCAGTTACAGAAAAACAAAGAAAAATTGCATAAAACATGGGAAATCCCACTGCAGACAGGCACATCATTTGCCTCAAAAGCCACTGAGGAAGCTCTACAATCTACCTCATTAGCTCCATAAATGCCAACTTTACTACAAAATCCTAGAAGGTCAGGGAGAAGTGCATCTGTAGTAGCTAGTGCACAAGATGCACCACAACCGACATCTTCCACATTGACAGTATCTACTGGAAGAAGAGTTGCATTAGAAACATTGGTACAATTAGGTGCAGAAATAAAAAGGCACATAGGCAAAAGAAACAAGCTAAAAGAATGAAAAACCAATCTCCAATGGAGAAGACAAAAGAGGAAGAAGGGAAAGAAGAAGTATCCAAATTGTAAAAGAAAAAGAAACAAAAACAAACAAAACAATAGATTCCACAAGAACCCCCGAGCTTAGATGCAATATGGAATGGGATAGAATGCCATGGGCTACTTCAAGAAACAAAAGAGTTATATAATGAAGTGTTTGCTGAGAATAAGAAAATAATTGAAAGAGCCATAATATATTATATGATAAAATCAAACAAAACAATGGATGAGATTTTGGGACAACTATCAGAGAGCATAGCAGAAGCCTTGAGGAAAAGAAGGGAAAAATCTCTGAAATTAGATGAAGATCTACAACAACAGGATATTGATGGAGTTGGTACCTCCATTTCTATAGAGGAGGAGAAATTAGACCAATTATAGGCTAAAGAGATCAAATCAGAGCATAGGGTGGATACCCTTATGAATATGGAGCATGCTGATAGAGAAAAGATCCAATTAGAAATAGAGCAGATAACTAAGAAAATATATGATACTATCAAGGAGGCAAAGAAAAATGTGGCACAACAAGAGACAAATCCTTTGCAAAATGAAGAACAAAGGGTATCTCTTCTACATAATACAAATACAAATCAAGAGGATCACCAACTTGATGAAGAGGCTTTAGATATTGGGGATAATACGAAAGATACTCAGAATGCATCCTCCTCTGCTTCCCCTATTCAATCCATCAAGGATATTTTGGTGCAACAAATGTAAATACAACCTATGGTGACACAACAACTGCTACAATTGCCAGTGATAGGAGGAAAATTCAAATTGTCAGGTATATCACCCATTCAGAAGTTACAACTTGGTGATATCTTCCACTCCACAGCGAGGGAAGAAATTTTGCAACAACACAGAGTGTAGTGAAATACTACTAGAGGCTATAAATATAATTCAGAATGAGATGCCAAAGGCTCAAAGGGATAAAACCCTACTACCAATACAACAACTGAAACAAATGATGCAAAGCTTCAAAGCACAATCTAAATATTTGGGGAATAAGGTAGAAGAAAAAATAATAGAGCAAATAAACAAGAAAAGGCTAGGTGATGCATCGAACAAATGTACCAAGGCACATGATAAACTAGAAGCCCAAATAAAGAGCATCCAACAAGGCATGGAGGAGGCAAATGTATTATACCAATTTTGTTTATAGTGGCCTACTACCACTAAGACTATAAAGGATCAGATAGATGCATTAGAGACACAAATAATACAAGTAGCTAGTACTTATGATCTAGTACAAGAAACTAATGGTGCAGTAAGGTGACAAGTGGAAACATTGCACTCCCAACTCCAGTAGTTCTAGGATCAAAGGGAACAAATCAAAGCACAAATCAAATAGCTGAGAAAAGTAGTAAGATTGAGGCTAGCATCCCTAACCAAATTATTTACTGAGGCTAAACAGATTGCACAAAAGATATAAGTACCGACTACATTTGGTGATGTAGAGGATACATAGATTCAATTAGAGAGCCAAATTCAAATTTTGACATCAACAAAGAAATAGTGGGACACAACTTTGGCCCAACTCAAAGTGATATACAAAAACATCCTACCTTCAAATTGAAAAGAACATGTCTTGAGGACAAGAAATAATTTTAAAAGGGGGAATGATGTTGGTAGATTACATGGAAACCAATAGGACCTACCGTAGGTTACTGCAAGGAGCATGTGGAGGATAGAGCCATCACACAAAGAGGTATTTTGGGAAAGGACACACCTCTATGTGGATATATAAGATATACATGTAAGTAATGTAAAGCAAGAGTGTGTAAGAGAGTATGAGAGTGAAATATATATGTATAAGGAAGAGACTCAAATTTGTCAGAAAGAATGTATATGTAGGTCAATTGCTGATCTGACTATATATAAAGGAGATACAAGGGTTCTGATATATGTATATGTGTCTTATGAATGCTTTACTTAACTTAGATTGTACTGCATAACTTATTTCCTTAATGCTTATATGTGACTCTCTCACTATATGACTTGGGTGTAAACTTGACTTTAGAGACTTGACTGAGGATTAGATCTCTAGATTGGTTTCCCTCCCATTTCTTGCCAACATAACTCACCAACATTTCTATCTCTCTATCTATTTCTTTGACTTCTAGTGTGATCTAGGGAATCTTCATGTCCTAATTGATCTTGGTATTGTCTCCTTCGTTCCATTGTAAACTATGTCAATTATAAATTAGTTTTTGAGTTGACTAAAACAGAGTCGCCACTCTTCACTTGGAAGAGACTAATTTGTAATATTTTCAAATTGGCACTGTTGTAACCAAATTTGGTTGGATCTGGGGGGTTATTGTAGGTTATGATGGTTAATTTATCTAAATAGTTTCCTTTCCTTTGGGAAATCAATCTAATCATGTTGTAGAAGTGACTACTACCTTCAACGCTATCTTTCTAGCCTCACATCTAGGGGTCAAAATGCTTATTTTTGAAGGAGAATCACTTAATATTATAATTTGTCTTCAAAAATCCCAACCCACTAGTTGGACTATAGAAAATTTCATAAATGACGCTCTTTCTTTAAGCAAAAGTTTTGAATAAATTAAATTTATGCACATCCTTTGTGAAGGTAACATGTTAGTTGACCTATTTGCTAATTTGGGGGTGACAAGTGACAGATTGCATATTTGGTAAGACTTCAACTCTCTACCCACACAAGCCCAAAAACTACTTGTTAATGATTACTCTCTATCATAGGCACTCATTTGAGGAGTAATTATGATTTGGCATGGGAGAATGACATCACTACTTATTGATGACTTCTAGCATCTTCTTTTATATTAAAAATTTATTGTCACTTTTTGAAAACAGAGTTGTGGGCTTGGGTAATAGGAATTCTATTGAGGAAAAAAAGATGATCAGGATGGGTGGTGATTGCAATAGAGTGGAACCCTCAAATTGTAATGGGGTCCTCAAGGACTACAAACTATGGAAAATTTTATATGGCAGGGGTTTGACACCTTACCTAGATAAACGTAGAGGACATGACCCTAAAGCAACTAAGGCTTTTGGTATAGGGTGGAAGAACAAATGAGCATCATTTTATGGCATGGAATGTGAGATCACCAAAGAATTGGTGGTGAAAGGAATCTAGGTGTGCGGAAAATGCTGTTGATAACTGAGAGGGGGGGGGTGAATCAGTTATCCTAATTATTTCCCTTATTGAACTTTCCTTTTAATTGATGCAGCATAGAATCAAACACAAAAACATTAATCATGAAATAAGAAACACATGACACAGTATTTTTGACGTGGAAACCCTGTTAAGGGAGAAAACCACGGGGTGATTAACCCAAAATTATTCTCTGTTAGAAGAATAGGAAATTACAAAAATGGCACTTGCCAATTAGGGCTCACTGCCCGAGCACACTGCTCACAAGAGGCCCACTGCCTACAAGAAGACACACTGTCTACAAAGTGATGAGAATCACAGTCTTGAACTGATTGGAAGCATCTGCATATGCTGGAGTTCAGTTCCGGTTAGGCTCAGTACACTGATCTGCTGCACTTCATCTTTCCTCGGTTCTTTATTCTGCTATCTTTCACATACCGGATCCTTTTTGCTACCTCTGCTCTTATCTGGACTTATTCGCCTATATCTCCACTTCAACACTCCCTTTCACAACTAAATCCATCCTCTATATATATCCGCACAAGTAATTTCATCACCCTTCTAGTCGGCATCCGGAACAGTCTAGTTTCTTACAAGCTTTTGTTCTGTCGGCTGAATCCTTCCTCACCAAGCAATGCGGATCAAGCATATACTTGTAGATATCATTAATCATGTCGGCCAAACATGATTCATGCCTTCACAACCTTTGTCATCAACAGTAACACATCCGGAAAGCAGTCTGATACTCTGCCAGTCAGTTCTTCCTCTGTTTTCACTGTCTCTTAGGAATCCGGTACTCAACCATTCATATCTTTTTCCTTGTCCATCACCAGAGGCTAAATCCTTGGAATATACCACTCAAGGTAGTCCTCTTGACTTCCCCAAATCCGCACTGCACCAAGACACTTCCTCTGAGAGGTCCGGACCAATCTGTCGGACCTTGCCACATGCTCTGTTCTTCTTCACCGGACCACAACATTCTTTATTCTGACTTCCGGTAGAGACACATCATGACTTGCGGATATGTGGGATGACCTTTGTTGCCATCAATGACAACAACCATGAATCCATATAGTGTCTCTTGCCAACAATCTCCCCCTTTGGCATTGATGGCAACACTTAGTGAAAAATGACTAAGTGTTTTCACTATGCTCCCCCTTTGCTGATGCTCTGTCTTTATATACAATTTCCGGAACTCCCCCTTAGTTGGATTCCTCATTTTTCACTGCTCCTCACTCCCCCTTTGACATCAATGGCAAAGGGTAGGGTCCGCACACAAAAATTTTCAAAAATTTTCTATATATAGCCGCATATTTACATACTCACATGTACTGAAGAATGTCTGCAAAGGATGTCTGCAATTGGATCATTTCTGTAGCCCAACTTTGCTTCATTCTATCCAAAATTGAAATGTGACCACTTAACAAAAATGCAAAAGCTTCTGCCTGCTTGAGATCTGTCAGATCTTTTGTTTGGGCGGTGGTCTGAGCATCACTGATGGCCTCATGCATAGTTTCCAACTTAGGGATTATAATCCTTCTAAGTTCTCCCATCCGGTTGGTGATGTTCTTCCTTTCCTTCTCAAGATTCTTTATTTCATTCAAGACTGCAATAGTCTGACATTCTTGATTTATTATGGAGGAAGAGAGAGGATCAAAACTTTGAGATGGGCTTTGTAGCTTATCCTGTTCCTCTTTTATTTTCTTGTCAAATGCTGCTGTTGCCTTTGACCAGGATATACAAAATTTGTAGATGTCACCGCCATCCTTAAGAGCATTCTCTAAGCTCTTTATTCCAATGCTTACAATCTTCCTATCCTTAGAGATTAATTCTAATATTTCTGAAAATCTTTTATCCAAAAATTCCTTCCGGACCTTTTCTTCAGCTGATTTTTCTAGAGAATCAAAATGTGTATCAACACTGCTGACTAAGGTTTTTAGATTACCGGAAGAGGAGGCTGTCGGATCTATCTGGATTGATGGCATGATCTTTACAAGTACTCCGGAAGCAGCCTCTATCAACTCACAGTCTTCCATATGAGACTTCAGGAGCTTTTTATTTGCCTTGGCATTTGCAAATGAAGCTATCTTCATTGTTTGTACCGGAGAGAGAGAGTCAAAATCAAATGGGCCTTTTAGAAGCTCCGGTTCATCAATCTCTAAAGTTTCTTTGCTCAAAAATTGTTGAACAGTTTGTACAGTGTCTCTTGCCGGAGACAGATGTTTCTTTTCTTCTGCAGTCTTAGAACTGTCAACCTCTTTGTCTTTCACCACTGCTTCCTTCTCCTGTAATTGCTCTTCTTCTTTGGATCCGGAGACTGTAGGGGAAACCGGAGGAGAGATATTTGTCTGTTCAGGGCTCACTTCTTCCAGAACAGAAGATTCCAAATCAGCAGCTGTTTCTGCACCTAAGTCCTCTACAACAGGAAGATTGAACCTTTTGAAGGCCTTCCGGAGGATCTCTTCTGTTTCTTGGGCCACTTTGTCAGTCTCACCAAGCATGAGTTGATTCATCCTGGCTTTGCTTCTGAACTCATCTTTGCAGTCCTTGAAGATAATGTTCATTGTCTTGGGATCAATTTGAGGATATAGCTGAATAGCTATCTGCTCCCGGATCTCAAGATCTTTAGCATGAGCATTATTCTTTCTTACTTCCAATTCCTTTTCTAGGCTTTTAGGAATAAGAGATATTATTTCAATGAAAGCCTTATTATATATGTTAAGATATTTAACAGTGGCCTCCTGCAGAGTCTTTTGGTCGGCCTCACTGAAGTCAACATAAGATTCAGTCATTGGTTGAAGGTTTCCATCCACCGTGACCGACTTGATTATGCTTTCTAGAGACAGAGTGGGTTTTTCAACAGTTACCTCTGCCATTTCATCCTTGTCTTGGCCTGTGGAGGGCTTACCGGATCCTTTCTTCTTCTGTTTCTTCATTTCTTTTATTCCCTCATCTGACTCTGTTTCCTCTTCATCCTTTTGGCTTCCATAAGCCCTTGTGGCTTTTGTCTTGGATCTCTTACCGGATGCCTGGACTTCCGGTTTAGAACTTTTGGTTGTGGGAGGTGCAGATCTCTTTGATGATCTGGTCCGGGTGGGAGCTTCAACCGGAGCACTTTCTTTACTTTTCTCTTCTTCCTCAGCCTTCCTCCTCTTTTCCCGGCTGGCATCAAGTGCCTCTTTTGAGATGCCAAGGCCTTGAGCAATGTGCTCTACTTCTTTTCTCACTTTTCTTTTAATCTCAGGTTCCCTGAGTTCTACATGTATTTTTACACTCAGCTCCTCAAAGGTTCCAAACCTTTCTGCCTTAGGATCTTTGGGCTGACTTAGCATGTGTTGAACATGCAACTCCACTATCTGTTCATCCACTTCATACCCCATGGGCATGATCCAGACAGTCCTTGGCTCCACTGCCTCCATTAGGCACTGATCAGTGTCAACCATAAAACATACTGAGTCTTTGTATTTTTCAACAAGAGACTGGGGAATTCTCTCTCTTGCTTGCATCATGCTCTGAAAGTTTTTGAAGTATCCCCATAGAGCTATATTTCTCGCTTTTGCATCCCCAAGTCCATGCAAATAGTCTCTTATCTGGACTGCAACAGGTTTGTCATTCTGCCATACCCATCCACTTGTTCCGGGTAGCTCATTCATGAAGTAGAAGAATAGACATACAATAAGAGTACCATACTTAAAGGAATTCTTCTTATCCTTCTTGATTTTCTGTATATTTTCCATTAATTGGCTTAGCAGTAGTTCGCAGAGATCATATTCTGCATTCTTTCTTAGCATTTCATAGGCAGTGTATACTGCAGTTCCGGATACAGAATTCTCCCTGCTGGAGTGATAGATCTTGTATCCTATTATCATTGATGCATATTTGATATCCGGATCCGAAATATCTTCAATGGTCATTGCCCTCTTGTCAAATTTTGATCCGGTGGCCTCAGTTACAATGTTGTTCTTGACAGATTTGAGGATAGGTACCCCTCCGGAAGAGTATAGACCAGTTACTGCTCTAATTGCCTCTTTTGTGATCTTGCAGGGTCTATCTAGCCATAGAAAGTTGTCATGCATCCTGCTCAGTACATACCGGACCCATTCATCTTCTTCAAAGCAGGGGAAATGAATAAATTGCTCAAATTGTTTCTTCTGGATATCCTTATACTCTGGTTTAAGCTCAAAAGCATTGTCTATCAGTTGCTTGTGATAGAGGTCTCTTAATTTGAATTCCCCAAATTCCTCAATGTTTGCATGTATGTAAACCCTAATGTCTTCGGTATGTAAAACTCCGTGAGGAACACTAGAGAAGGCTCCTAGTGGATCTACCTCCAATGATTTGTAGGGATGTTTCTTGAATGAGGGGCGAGGTCTATCAGAGATCTTAACTATGTTTGGAGTAGCCATTCTTCAAAGATTTGCAGTGAGGTAATGAAAAACGGAGAATACCTTATGCGCCTTCGGTTTGCACGGAGTGGTTGGATTGATTTCTTTATGCAATAACTTCGGCAGGAGATCCTTGGTTTGCTTGATGAACCTTGTTGCAGAGCTCCACTTTTCGCTTCTTCTCGAGTGCAGAATGAGCAAATGACCTTTGAGAAATCCCTTAAATTGCTCCGCGAACCCTAATATCTATCTGCAATAAATGCTTCACCTACATCATTCCGGTTTGCCTTGTCTGGATAGCTTGGAGTATCTCGGATTAGTCCTGATTTGTGGATATCATCCGGATCTTTCAATCATGAATAAATCGAGGTAACATATTACAAGAACATCCCAAACACTCTGTCCAATCCGCAGAACAAGATAGTGCATTTCCGGATCTTTCCGGACCTTTTTGTAATCCTTTATCATACCGGAGCATCTCCCTGAACAGGTCTTATTTGATCGATCACAGCTTCTTCATAACTCCATGCGGACCTCTAAAAACTTGACTGAAGTATCTCAAGACTCATATCTACAAACCCTTTGATCCGCATCTTGTGCCACATCCGGCACCACTTGTTTGGCTGGGGGAACAAGATTTTCTTTGAGTCTCCCCCTGAGCCTGAGCTCACTTTTTAATTTCTGGAAGAAATATCAGCACCAGAGTCTGGTGCGGATCCAACCTCTACATTCTCTGAACTTTTCTTCACCCAAATCTTGCTCATCTGATTCCTAACCTCCTCCGCATTCATCTTTTGTTTACCCTTGTCTTGATTCTGATTATACACCGGACCTCTTTTGTCCTGATTCTTGTTTCTGCAGACTTTAGCATTATGACCGGACCTATTGCAGATTTGGCAAATAACATTTCTTTGCATATTTGACTGATATCCTCTTGATCTGCATTGATTAGCCATATGACCTACTCTATTGCATGTGAAGCATCTACCTTTGAATGATTTGTTTACTTGCATAATTCTGCATTCATGGGATTTGTGTCCATACCTTTTGCAGTTGAAGCACTGTCCGGAGAAGGATGAATTAATCTGATTCATTCTCATTCTGCACTGATCATCTTTGTGACCAAAGTGGTTGCAGCTGTGGCAGTATCCATTGAAGGATGGATATCTTTGAGCATTTGGTTGTCTTACCGGAGGTCTTCTAGGCCTGCTCCTTGGATTTTCTGATCCAAGATTCTTCTGACCGGATCCAGAGCTTTCTCCTTTCTCATATCCCAAACCATACTTGTCATCTGTCCTCTTTTGACTTCCAAGAAGAACTTCAAGTTGAGCAGAACTTATCTTGAATTTCTTTTTATATTCATTTGTTGTTTGAAGGTCTCTTTTGAGAGAGGCAATTTGATCCTCAAGTTTTCCTTCATTATCTTTGGCATCTTCAAGATCAGATTCAAGATGTCTGATAATCCTGTCCATCTGGTGGCATTCTTCTGATTTTTCTTTAAGAGATTGTCTTAGATTGTCTTCAGCCTTTCTTTTTTCTTCAATCTCTTGAGTAAACTTTATAGTTCCTGATTCCATTTCATGTCTTAACATAATGACTTCTTTTGATAACTTTTCACATAACTTGGTTTGCTCAGTCAATTCTTCATTTGTATTGCTTTCTTCACTTTGTCTTGCCAACTGTTGAAGCAGCTCCTTTCTCTTTTTCATAGAGAGACTTAATTTGTCTTTTAATTCTCTCATGAATTCATCAGCCTGTTTGAGTCTTTCCTTTAATTCACTGACTTCAGAATTTGACTGTTCAAGATCCTCAAGAGCAGTCTTGAGTTGCTCCCTTAAACCATTTGAAATCCCAGATCTTCCTCAAGCTATTAGGCTCTATTAGGAGGAACTTAGCTCTGATACCAATTGTTGATAACTGAGAGGGGGGGTGAATCAGTTATCCTAATTATTTCCCTTATTGAACTTTCCTTTTAATTGATGCAGCATAGAATCAAACACAAAAACATTAATCATGAAATAAGAAACACATGACACAGTATTTTTGACGTGGAAACCCTGTTAAGGGAGAAAACCACGAGGTGATTAACCCAAAATTATTCTCTGTTAGAAGAATAGGAAATTACAAAAATGGCACTTGCCAATTAGGGCTCACTGCCCGAGCACACTGCTCACAAGAGGCCCACTGCCTACAAGAAGACACACTGTCTACAAAGTGATGAGAATCACAGTCTTGAACTGATTGGAAGCATCTGCATATGCTGGAGTTCAGTTCCGGTTAGGCTCAGTACACTGATCTGCTGCACTTCATCTTTCCTCGGTTCTTTATTCTGCTATCTTTCACATACCGGATCCTTTTTGCTACCTCTGCTCTTATCTGGACTTATTCGCCTATATCTCCACTTCAACACTCCCTTTCACAACTAAATCCATCCTCTATATATATCCGCACAAGTAATTTCATCACCTTTCTAGTCGGCATCCGGAACAGTCTAGTTTCTTACAAGCTTTTGTTCTGTCCGCTGAATCCTTCCTCACCAAGCAATGCGGATCAAGCATATACTTGTAGATATCATTAATCATGTCAGCCAAACATGATTCATGCCTTCACAACCTCTGTCATCAACAGTAACACATCCGGAAAGCAGTCTGATACTCTGCCAGTCAGTTCTTCCTCTGTTTTCACTGTCTCTTAGGAATCCGGTACTCAACCATTCATATCTTTTTCCTTGTCCATCACCGGAGGCTAAATCCTTGGAATATACCACTCAAGGTAGTCCTCTTGACTTCCCCAAATCCGCACTGCACCAAGACACTTCCTCTGAGAGGTCCGGACCAATCTGTCGGACCTTGCCACATGCTCTGTTCTTCTTCACCGGACCACAACATTCTTTATTCTGACTTCCGGTAGAGACACATCATGACTTGCGGATATGTGGGATGACCTTTGTTGCCATCAATGACAACAACCATGAATCCATATAGTGTCTCTTGCCAACAAATGCTTCCTACACTAATCTAATGAGTAGAGGGCTATGCAAATTCAACTTTATCCTAACTATTACAGCAATGTTAAACCATTAACATGAGATATTACAACAAAACATAAGAACTAGAAAGAATACAGAAGAAGAGAGACAAGATATACGTGGGGAAAACCCTTACGGGTGAAAAACCCCACACTCCAAAACATAACTCAAATGTATTACAGTAAACAATAACAGATTACAATATAGTTTCAGAGCCAATGATCTTTCAGGAGTCTTTGAATGTCGAATATGGAGATATTTCAGTAGCATAACAGTACTTGTACCAAAGTTATCTATCTCCCATCCAAGCACCTATTTATATAGAGTTTACAAGGCAAATATGGAACCTTCTAGAGATAGGCGTCCATCTTGGACTCATGCCCCAAAACCCACACCTAAGGACACTTGTCCAACATCCCATCCCAAAGTGGGCTCTTGGTCCCAAGATAGGTTACGACAGATGCTCTTACGCACCTTACAGCTATCATAGAATCCGTCATAATTGACAACACTTACAGTTGTAAGAGAATTTGGCATACACTGACTAAAAATATCATATTCCTCTTACAACATGTCATAACCTCCCTTGACCCCATCTTCGGGGCGCTGCTCCCAAACCCCCATTAATTATTCAAGGGGGAAACCGCAACTGCTAAAGTCACCAAAATTTATCCTCCTGCATATACACAAGGTGCTGACTATGCCAACTCAACATGGGATAAATAAATACAACATTAGGAATTTACAAAGGTTGAGACACCTTAATTCCCAACAGGTGGCTCATGTTACTAGTTTGTCTACAGAGGGTAGGAATGTGTTTAAGGATAGAAAAGTGGGTGAGGAAGCTCTTGATGCTTTCCTTAAGGGTTGCAAAAAGGGCAGGTTAGTGTAACACCACTTTGGATATGAAAGAACATTGTTGAAAGCTATTTGGTCTATTGTGGCTAAATGCTTAATAAGGTATGTGTCGTTAGAAGGCAAATATAAATCTGTTTATGGTTATCACTTTGTTCTTTTAAACCATTTTAGGAATAATCAAAGTCTCTTTCCCCATCTACCTACTTGCTTCTTTAGAGAATTCCATTAAGGAGAGTACGAAGGCTCCAAACATGATTCCTATTCATTAGAGTTTGATCTTTTTTTATTATAAATTACATGAAATGTCAGAAGATTAGTTTTAATAGCCTAAGGGGTAGTGGTACTATTAAGAAGGGGGTAAATGTAGGGTGGTTGAATACTTAAACACCTCCTCCTATGAGTTAAAAACAACCAGAGTCTCAAGACAACCAGGGGGAAGGGAAGGAATTTGGTGGAGTTTGTGGAGAATCTAATCCCATAGATTTTGGGTCCCGTAAAGACTCAGACTATGGAGTGTACACTCAAACTATGGAGTGTCTGAGGAATATACTATTCCCAAGAGGCTAGAAAGAAAGACTTTTATGGAGACCCCTATTCCTCAAACTAGCAAGAAGAGTTATAGGAAGAAACATATTATGTGGTCTAAGGGTTCAGAGAATGGGGAAGACTTGAACAAGAAACAGGGTATTGAAATAGATAATGGTTAGGAGGGTAGTCAATATGAAGTCCCAGGGGGGAGTAGAAAGGGGAAATTGCTATACCTGAACCTTTGATGGGGCTTTCATTCCTTGGAATACTGGACCCCACACTAAATAATCCTGGGGATTTCCCTATTCTTGTGGGTAATGCTTCATCCAAAGAAGAATTATTGGAGGTCCTAAACACTATTAAGGAGGTTGATTCTTCCCAACAAACGATGACTAAATGGTTCTTCATTGAAATAAATCATCTTAATATGAAATTAGATGTTGTTCAGAAGGAGATTGATGGGAAAATACATATGCATGGGTAGGATGACACTAACATTCTTTAGGGATGGGAAGCTATCTTGAAGATGGACAAAATTGAAAGACATTTTTGATGTGAAAAATGAGCTTCTGGTAAAAGTGGGTGAAATGAAAAATTAGAAACATGAACATAATGATAGAATTTCCAATTTGGAGAGGGAGTTCACGAACATTAAGGAAAATCTTAATAGGGTGATCTAAGTCAGCAAATGTACAATTCAAAATAGTGCTACTGGGATTAAAATCTTGACTGATATGTTGAAGGATCTTAAGGAGAGTAATGTTATTCATGAGATGGATGATCATATTGCTGTTGCAAGTATGGGCCTAACCAGTGTTGTCATTGATTTCAACATACTCCTGTTGCATTAATGATAAGGATTGGATGAGCTGTGTGCTGAGGATATTGAGAAAATTAGTCTCAATCAGGAACAGTGAAGAACAGTGATGACAATAAGGTAAAAGTCCAAGATAGGATGAGGATTAGAGGTTGCAGATTAAAGGGTTTGTAGATATGTGTCTTAAGGTGATCCAGTAGAGATTTTAGAGGTTCACATGAAGATCTGATAAAGTTGTGGCCGCTCAAGTAAAACCAGTTCCAGTAGATGTTCAGTGGTGACAGAGTGTTACAGAAAGGTCCGGTGAGATCCAGAAATGCATTGTCTTGCTCTGTAGATTTGAGGGAGTGTTGAGGGAGTCTTTGTGGAGTGTCAACTAGATTGGTTCATGGTTTGAAGGTCCGCAAGCATCTATTCCTTTGTGACAGTAATGACAGACTGTGTTCTTGAGGTTCCGGATGAAGGGGAGAAGGATTTTAGTAAGCAGATGAAGTGTGGATGTTATTGGTGATTCAGGCAAGCTTGTGGAGATCTTTGGATCATGTCCAGTTCATGTTGGTGGTCCACATTGGAGTCAGAGCTCACAATTAAAGACTAACTTCTGGATGATGGTGCTCTTCCTAAGACTGGTTGACTGGATGAGTTACACGGATGTTCTTGTGGATGTTTTCTGACTTAGATGATTGTTCCTAAGTTGATGTCTTGTATAAATAATGGATTGTGAAGTCATTTTAGTGGTGTCCTTGTGGAGATGAGTGTGTGGCAGCGAGGAGGAGAGTGAAAGGTAGAGCAGAGGTATTGGGCTTAAATGGAACTGATTCAAGCATGGTGAAGATGCTATTCTCCAGTTCATGTATGTGATACTTATTTCTTTGTAGATAGTGTGTCTCTTGTAGGTAGTGAGCCTCTTGTGAGTAGTGTGCTCAGGCAGTGAGCCCTAATTGGCATGTGCCATTTGTTCTTTCTATTCTTCTAACAAAGAATACATTCTTGGGTTAATCACCCCATGGTTTTTCCCTTAACCAGGTTTTCCACGTCAAAATCTTAGTGTCTCATGTGTTGATGTGTTTCTACTCTTGATTTGTTGCATTGTGTTTCCATGGTTGATTTATTATTATGCTACTGAATTGATTAGAGGAGTTAAGTGTGCAATTGGAAGAAAAGTTTTGTACAACTGATTCACCCCCCTCTCAGTTGTGTGCCCTAAGTCTAACAATTGGTATCAGAGCCAAGTTCCTCAAAAAAAAGCTTAACCACTTGAGGAGATCCAGGATGTCATCCTACAAGAAGGATAGCCCGAAGTTTGACAAAACCAATTTCAATCTTTGGAAAAGTTGCATGACATGTCACTTGAAATGTATGGGAATGCAATACTGGAACATGGCTTCAATAAAGTATACTCCTCCACAGGGTGGTCCAAAAACCCAAAATGAAATCACCGATGATGAAAACAATCTGTGGACTATAGAGGCTCTTCTAAGCACATTATCTGATTCAGAGCTTTCAAATGCTATTGATCTTCCAACTGCTTTTGAGATTTGGGAAAAACTGGAACTTCTGCATGAAGGTGACAAGTATGTTAAAAGTGCAAGGCTACGGAGTCTGAAAGGGAGATTTGAAAATCTAAAGATGAGAGATGATGAAAACATTACTACTTTTATGCCAAGAGTAAATGAGATTGTTTGTGGAATTAGAAATGCTGGTGGAGTCTTGAATGAAGAAGAGATTGTTGGCAAAGTTCTCAGATCCCTTCCTGCTTCCTATAAAATCAAGGTTGTTGCAATTGAAGAATTTAGAGCCCACACAACCATCACAAGACATCAATTGGTTGGTAAATTGGCTACATTTGAAATTGCCAAGTTTGGAGATGAACCCCCAAAGACTTAATCTGCATTCAAAGCTAGTGCATCTGTAAAAGGTAAACAAAGGTTTGATTCAGGAGAGAACTCTTCAAGGAAACTTTCATGGTATGAAAAAGCAAGAAAAGACCTGGAAGAAGAAGAAGTTGAAACTACCCACCTTGAATCTCTTATTGCAAAAAGACTGCCAAGAGGATCCGGTAAATATGAAGGGAAATTGCCTTTTAAGTGTTTTAACTGCAATAAGATTGGTCATTTTGCCTCAAGGTATCCGAAAATATTTTCAAGGCCAAATTCTAACAGATCAAGACTCTAAAAGAATTGTTATTATGCTCATGAAGGAGATGATGAAGGAGTAACAGATGATGAATGAGAGATAGGAGACAAATCCGGAAGTGAATGGGTGTTCATTGCCATCAAGGAAGAAGATCCAATGCCCTCTAAATCTGTCAATCATAAAGTTGTAGAAAGAGCTCTGGCTGCCCAAGTTGAATAAAAGGATGATTGAGTCATTAACAGTGGATGCTCTCACCATATGACAGGTGACAAAAACAAGTTCATAGATTTGGAAAGGTATAATGGAGGAGTGGTAAAGTTTGGTGATAATTCTGCTGGTAGAATTAGAGGTAGAGGAACTATTTCCTTTGATGGAAAGAACAAAACTGGTAATGTATTGTATGTTGAAGGATTAAAGCACAATCTTCTCAGTGTTGGATAGTTGGTGGACAAAGGCTATGATCTCTAGTTCAAGAATGGTAAATGCAAGATCTTTGTAAGTTCCAGAATAGAGATTGCATCCGGTACTCAAACGAAAGGTAATATCTTCCACTTGGTTGGTGCTGGTAAAAGTTCCTTATTTGTTCAAGTTGATCAGAGTTGGTTATGGCATAGGAGGATGTGTCATGTGAATTTTGATAATATTATCAAGATAAGCAATACTCAGGCTGTAAGAGATCTTCCAAAATTGGTAAAACCTACTAATAGCTTGTGCAAAGAATGTCAGTTGGGTAAGTTGAGCAGAGTCTCATTCAAAAGTAAGGAATTGTCTTCTACCATGTTATTGGACTTAGTTCATACCGATCTTTGTGGTCCGGCAAGAATCAGGAGTGTGCAAGGTGATAGATACTTCATGTTACTAATTGGTGACTATTCCTGGATGATGTGGGTAACCTTTTTAAAGGAGAAATCAGAAGCTCTTGAGAAATTCAAATATTCAAGGCTATGGTAGAGGATGAAACTAGATTAAAATTGAAATGTCTGAGGTCTAATAGAGGTGGAGAATTCACATCCGGTAAGTTCATAGAGTTCTATGAGAAACATGGAATAAAGAGACAGTTGTCTGCTCCTAGGACTCCATAGCATAATGGAGTAGTGGAGAGAAAGAACTGGACCATCCAAGAAGCATCTAGGACCATGATGATGAAAGCAAATGTTCCCCAGATCTATTGGAGAGAAGCTATCAGCACTGCAATCTATACTCTCAATCGAGTTCAAATTAGAAGCAATACCGGTAAGACTCCTTATGAACTTTGGTTTGGCATCACTCCTACTGTAAGGTATTTCAGAGTCTTTGGCAGCAAGTGTTACATTAAAAGAGATGAAGATCTAGGCAAGTTTGATGCTAGAATTGATGAAGGAATATTCTTGGGTTACTCTAGTCAAAGCAAAGCATATTGGTGTTGTAACAAGAGATTGAGAAAGATTATAGAAAGTACAAATGTGAAGGTTGATGAAGGAATTGAAAAACCCTCAAGGTTTTATGAGTATGATGAAGATGATCAGAATGGTGTTCTGATTCAAGGTGCCCAAGCCTCTTTTGAAAAATAGATTCAAACTAATCTGGTAAGTCAAGAAGAAGAGATGAGTCTCAATGAGCTTGATCAAGAATTAGAAGTGCAAGAAACTTCCAAAGTTCCAAGGTATGTAAGACCGAACCACTCTGAAGATCAGATCATAGGTGACAAAAACAAAGGAGTACAAACAAGAAGGAGAATTGCTCAAGATTCAAATGAGTATTGTCTAATTTCAAAGATTGAACCTAAGTTAGTTAATGAAGCTTGCAATGATGAAAACTGGACTAAAGCAATGGAGGAAGAACTAATACAAATTGAGAAAAATCACACTTGGGATCTTGTTCCCAGACCTAGAAACAAGAATGTGATTGGAACCAAATGGGTCTTCCAAAACAAACTGAATGAAGTTGGTGAAGTAATCAGAAATAAAGCTAGATTAGTCTGCAAGGGCTATTCTCAAATAGAAGGAATTGATTTTGAAGAAACCTTTGCTCTAGTGGCAAGAATTGAAATAGTCAGATTATTTCTTGCATTTGCTGCTTTCAAAGATTTCAAGGTATATCAGATGGATGTCAAATCTACCTTCCTGAATGGTGACTTGGAAGAAGAAGTGTACATTGAGCAACTGGATGGTTTTCAATTGTCTGATCATGGTGATATGGTCTGCAAGTTGAAGAAGGCATTGTATGGATTAAAGCAAGCCCTAAGAGCCTGGTATGAAAGATTGGACAATCACCTTTTGAAGATTGGTTTCAACAAAGGTACTGCTGATAGTAACTTATATTTGAAAATTGATCATGAAAACATCTTGATTGTTGAAGTGTTTGTTGATGATATCATTTTTGGAGAAAGAGATAGTATGTGTAAAACTTTTGCAAATCAAATGAAAAGTGAGTTTGAGATGTCCATGCTTGGTGAAATGAATTTCTTCTTGGGTCTGCAAATCACTCAAACAAAGAAAGGAATCTTCATTTCTTAGACCAAATATGTGAAAGAATTGTTGAAGAAATTTGGGATGGAAGATTCAAAGCCAATGAATACTCCCATGGCAACCAGATGTAAGTTGAGAAAAGATGATGACTCTCCTAAGGTAGATTAGACAAAGTACATGTCAATGATTGGAGGATTGTTGTATCTCACTCAAACTAGACCAAACATTATGCAAGCTATTGGCCTTGTTGCTAGATTCCAAGCTGATCCTAGAGAAACTCATGTCATGGAAATCAAGAGGATTTTTAGATATCTAAAAGGGATAGTTGAGTATGATCTGTGGTATCCTAGAGATCATGATTTCTCTCTTCATGCTTATACAGATGCTGATTGGGCAGGAGATGTGGATGACCGGAAGAGTACCAGTGGTGGAGCATTCTTTTTGGGGAAGAGATTGGTTTCTTGGCTAAGCAAGAAACAAGAGGCAATATCTCTATCTACAACTGAAGCAGAATATATTGCAGCAGTAGGTAGTTGCACTCAAGTTTTGTGGATGAAGCAGATGCTACAAGATATCAAAGTAGAGTATGAGGAACCTATCACAATCTTCTGTGATAACTCAAGTGCAATAAATATTTCTAAGAATCTGGTGTTGCATTCAAAGACTAAACACATATCCATCAAGTTTCACTTTTTGAGAGAGCAAGTGAACAAGAATGAAGTTAGATTGGAGTTTGTACCTTCCAAGGATCAGATTGTAGACATCTTTACTAAACCTCTACCTAAGGATTCTTTTGAGTATCTCAGGGAGAAGTTAGGGGATATTGCCCCTCCAGTGATGAATTAAGGTACACTGAGGTGCATCAGTCCAATGGATATCATAGTCATATCTTATGATCCAGATTGATGATGGGGAGCTGCTACTCAGGGGGAGCAACAGGTATGATTCTGAAGTGTTGGAATTGCAAGTATGTGCCCTTTGCCATTGATGTCAAAGGGGGAGAGAAGACGTGAAAAACAAGTGGTTGCTGATCAAAGGGGGAGTAGTAAAGGGAGAGAAGACATGTGAATAGTTGTTGCTGATAGGGGGAGTTGTGATAGTGAGAAGAAGTTCTTGTCTTGATGGTCATAACAGTTTTTCACATCATATGTTGCCATCAATGACAAAGGGGGAGATTGTTGCAAGTATGGGCCTAACGAGTGTTGTCATTGATGTCAACATACTCCTGTTGCATTAATGATAAGGATTGGATGAGCTGTGTGTTGAGGATATTGAGAAAATTAGTCTCAATCAGGAACAATGAAGAACAATGATGACAATAAGGTAAAAGTCTAAGATAGGAT
The DNA here is from genome assembly GCA_027924645.1 of Cunninghamia lanceolata. NCBI lineage: Eukaryota > Viridiplantae > Streptophyta > Pinopsida > Cupressales > Cupressaceae > Cunninghamia > Cunninghamia lanceolata. The sequence continues at coordinate 4,260,411 of BSBN01000568.1, forward strand.
GAGGATCAAAGGTTGTGGATTAAAGGGTTTGTAGATATGTGTCTTAAGGTGATCCAGTAGAGATTTCAGAGGTCCACATGAAGATCTGATAAAGTTGCGGCTGCTCAAGTAAAACCGGTTCTGGTAGGTGTTCAAAGGTGATAGAGTGTTACAGAAAGGTCTGGTGAGATCCAAAAATGCATTGTCCTGCTCTGCGGATTTGAGGGAGTGTTGAGGGAGTCTTTTTGGAGTGTCAACTAGATTGGTTCATGGTTTGAAGGTCCACAAGCATCTATTCCTTTGTGACAATAATGATAGACTGTGTTCTTGAGGTTTCAGATGAAGGGGAGAAGGATTTCAGTAAGCAGATGAAGTGTGGATGTTATTGGTGATTCAGGCAAGCTTGTGGAGATCTTTGGATCGTGTCCAGTTCATGTTGGTGGTCCACATTGGAGTTGGAGCTCGCAATTAAAGAATAACTTCCGAATGATGGTGTTCTTCCTAAGACTGGCCGACCAGATGAATTACACATCCTGCAGATGTTCTTGTGGATGTTTGCTGACTTAGATGATTGTTCCTAAGTTGATGTCTTGTATAAATAAGGGATTGTGAAGTCATTTCAGTGGTGTCCTTGTGGATATGAGTGTGTGGTAGTGAGGAGAGCAAAAGGAAGAGTAGAGGTATTGGGCTTAAATGGAATTGATTCAAGCATGGTGAAGATGCTATTCTCCAGTTCATGTATGTGATACTTATTTCTTTGTAGACAGTGTGTCTCTTATAGGTAGTGAGCCTCTTGTGAGCAGTGTGCTCAGGCAGTGAGCCCTAATTGGAATGTGCCATTTGTTCTTTCTATTCTTCTAACAAAGAATACATTCTTGGGTTAATCACCCCATGGTTTTTCCCTTAACCAGGTTTTCCACGTCAAAATCTTGGTGTCTCATGTGTTGATGTGTTTCTACTCTTGATTTGTTGCATTGTGTTTCCATGGTTGATTTATTATTATGCTACTAAATTGCTTAGAGGAGTTAAGTGTGTAATTGGAAGAAAAGTTTTGTAAAACTAATTCACCCCCCCTCTCAGTTGTGTGCCCTAAGTCTAACAACTGCTCCATGAGAGAAGAGTGGAAAAGTAGGGCCCAGTACCAAAATAAGGGTCATTAAAAAGAAATCCTTTGAGGAAGAGAAAAGGACTTGCTAGAGTTCATGAAGCTACATGATAACTTCTACTAGCAAGAGCTGGAAGCTAAAAATATGCTCAAACAAATGTAATGGGGTTTTGGGTGGTTTCCTAGTTTGTGTACTTTCCTTTTTGCTTTGGGTGATCTTTGTTATCCTTTTGTCTGGGTTTCTATTGGGGTTTGCTGAGGTGAACATTTTGCTATGCTTTGGTTGTTTTTAGGCTATGTTTATTCTTTATGTAAAGGTTTCAGGGCCCCTTCAAAACCTATTTTACCTACTTAATCAAAAACTTTACTAGATAGTAGAGTTCTAAAAAATATAACCAAAATCAAACTATCCTTGGAAATAGTGCCATTCTGTTGGGTCCCAAAACCATAGTTCCACAATCCTAGATGGTGTTTTCACCTTCAAGGCTAGGGGTATCATCAAGAAGGTAAAATAGGGGATCATCAACAAATTGAGGATGGTTAAAGGCCAATTGATGAGAGTGGTTAATCTCTCCTACACTTTGAGCTCAACTAGACTCAGGAGAGTATTCTCAAAGGTACTCCTCAATAGGGTTTTAAACAAATTAAAATAAGCATGACTGAAACAATGGCACCTATACCCAATGTACACTTAACCCCTATATTTGTCACTAGGTCATGAAAACCTAGCTACATATAAGACCTTTAATTAAGTTGAAACTGCAACCTTCCATATGCACCTAGAGATGACAACAACACTATAATCCCCATAAGTGAATCTATTTAACATTTCATACACAACAACAAGGTACAAGCATGCAAGAACATGATTCTTTAATGATTTGAATATTGATAGTCAATTATGATTAGTCCTTGGTTTGTAATAATGAATTATGAACATCATGTGAAACCCTAATCTTATCCTACAAATAACATGACATAGGATTATAAAATGAATGATGTTCAATCCTTCACCGATTAGACTAGTGCTTACTCCATTGGGCAACAAAGCTAGAAAATGTAAGATAGAAGGAGATACATTTGAAAACATCAATAGAAATAGATATTCATTCACACACATATCATAGATAACATTGCATACAATGGACATACTTAATAATCTAAAATAGAAATACAATAACCCATATGAAATGAAGAAGAGACAATTCAAAAATACTTGTAATACATTAGATGTTGTCACACAAACATTAAATCGTCATTACATTCATACCAGCAAATGTGGAAAAAAATACATAGTTGTGACTATTCATTCCCTTGAATCATTACACACTTCCTTGGAGACATACCATTACATGCAAATGCATACATTGAAAACCTTTTCTCTGATTTACAAGATGTACCAAGCTAGCAATGTTTGAGGCCCTAGATCCACTTGAAGGACTTTTAGGTCCTGTAAGCACAAAAAAGATGTATGGGCCTACATGGTAATCCTATGATGAGATGTGATCCAAAACACGTACATGTAAGCATGTATATATGACCTCTTAGCAAGAATTCCTCTTGATGACACATGGATTGGACTTCCCTTTTTCTTTCTTCCTTTGTTACCCCCTTGTTGATCTGTGAATTTTTTTGTTCATTCTTGATTCTTCCTTTGTCAAGCCATTGTTTTCTTCACTTTATAGCCTTGTCATAAAACCTATAAGTGTTGTATCCTAGGGAACCTACATCCTATTGACCTATTTCATCTTTTTATGACCTCTAGAGACCTTAAATCAACTTACTCATCTCATCCCCAACCTTAGTTTCTGCTCACCTTTCTTCCTAACTAGTCACCCCCTATTATTTTTGGGTCACCCTAGGGGACCACCATGGTAATATGGGTGACCACTCCTAACATTAGTTTTGTAAAATAGAATTGTTGGGTGTCTTCTTCAGCCTCCCAAGATCATTCTCCATGACTCAGTTTTCATCTAGACCCTTTTTTGACCTTGGTCACCCCCTTTTGACCATGGTAGCCCCCTAGGCGATTAGGGGTCACTCCCGGGTGACCACATTGGTAAGAGTGGTGACCTTGTCATATTTTTTGTGACCACATTAGTAAAAGTGGCGACCTTGTCATGTTTTTTGTCCATAGATTTACTTCAATTTTGAGCTTGAAAAATCTTTGTTTTTGCTCTAGTTTGCATGGAATTTTGAGCCTAACTTAGAGTCATCTATTCCTAGATTCTCAATTAATTTTAATCACACAAATTTAGCTCAATTGAACTATTCTTAACTCCTCCCTCTCTCATGCTAACTCCATTTTCTCTCCTGTTATAAGCTTTCAAGCTTACTTCACTGTCCAATCAACCCAGTTCACTAAATAATCAATTGAGTTGACTCTCCAATCAAGGGAGTTAACTCCCCAATCATTCCCACCCATGATTCTTCAATCTAACCTACAAATACCCCCTCCCCCAAGCTTAAAGGGAGGCAAATTCATTGTTGCAATCACGTTGTGCTTAGCTTTTGATCTCCCTTAGCATATTCATGCTCATTGCAGGACTTATGAGCCTTTTACTTATTATTATTTTGCCCAAGCTTTTCAAAAAGCTTCATACATCATCATTATGCTAGCTATTTCCACAAGCCCAAGTGATTTAATGCAAGATTTCATAGATTAATTTAAGCTCTCTCAAGCTCTTATTCAAATCAATTTTTGTCCAATCCCTGTCGCCAAGAGTACCCTACTTTTGTAGAGGAAGGGAAGGCTACTAAAAGGATCTCTCAGAATATGCTAGGCTCATCCACCTCTGGTTTCAGGTTCTTTTATGCTTTAGTAGTAGTAATTAGATAATCAAAATCTTACTCTTGGAAATAGTAATTTGATTGTTGCAATTTCCTTGATAGGCTAGTTAAATTGCATTTAATTAGTTTGTTTCAAGTACATTGCATTGCATTGTTAGATTAGATTTATAATTCTACACTTTCATTTCGTAGAATAGTTGAAAACGACCTTCAGAAAAACACAAAAATATAGATCAATTGGATCAGGTAAATTCATAACTAGTTGCATTCATATTTGATTTTCTAGATTAATGATGAAGACACACACTCTCCACTCACAAAAACACACACATAATTACCAAATTCACAAAACACTTATAAGCATCATTCTACCCAACTCAATACCAAGATTGCAATAGGAAATTATCCAAATTTTATTCCAATTCAAATAACCAAACAACTTTACATTTATATTATAAAACTGGTCTATATCTCTCTATAATCTACATACACAAAAGTCTTCTTAGGGGCTAATCCCACACACTCCTTCATTGCCTTCCTCTGCACTTTGTTCAATGTTTTTCCTTTCCTAATTCTTCTCTATTTCTTTCTCCTCTGGTCTTTGGATTTTGCTCTGTGCCAAGGTTTATCTCTGTAGAATCTTCCACTAGGAGAGCTGACTTCTCTTGATACTTAGATGGTAGGGGAAGGTCAAATCCTCCATCCTCAGGTGCCACAGTTGGGTTTTCACCTTTGGATACATCCTTTGTTTTTACTATTTGGTGATCGGGAGGTGCCATAGTGTGGTTTTCACCTAGAGATCTTTCTTTATTTTTACTTTTACGACTGGAGGATTTGGCATTCTCACCAAAATAAGCTATTGGTTCTAGTTCCATTACAAAACCTGCTTTATGATTGCCTAGAGGGATACCCTCCTGAAGTCCCATGAACTCAGCTATAGCTTTGTCATTCTGAAACACATCTATAACAGGGGACCCTTGTTGGTCCCAATCGATAAGTTCAGGATAGACAAGTGTTACTCTCTAGGTGTTTGTGGTGGATGTTAGGGATATGAAGGATAGCATAAATACAGAGGATTCTATAAATAGGTAAGTCATATGGAGGGAAGAGTCATCGATGATATCCTCATTAGACATTGAATCTGTGAGAGAAGTTTCAGCCACCTTGTCGAGGATACCCTCGATGTCCAAGGCACGCAGTACCTTTCTACCAAATCCTAACCCCTTCTTGTCTAGTTTCTTTGTCACACTAATGGGCTCCATTATTCCTTGATTCTGTTTCCCAAGGGCACCCTTGCCTTTAAAGCCCATGTTTTTGACTATCCTTAAGCCATTGCCATATTGCTTGACTGGGATTGTGATCGATTCTTTCTCCTTATAGAGCCAAGAAGAAATGTCCTCAATAGTTTCCTCTTCCGATAATGTTCCCTGTTGGAATTGGGTTAAAGATCCTGGGGGAGGAATAGCTGCTTTTTTAGTTTCTTTGGTAATGGGCGGTTGGACGTAAGATTTAGGGGACAAAGGCATCCACCCTACACAACAAGATTTTGATATATCATAGGTTCCAAAACCTATATCACAAATGTGAGCTTTGATTTCAGGAAGAGGATTAGGTTCACTTGTAGAGGCTTGTGTCAGATTTTCAGGATCGACATATAGTGAGGATTCAAGGGCTTTGTCATTTTGAGGCACTTGGTTGCAATTCTTATAACTACCTTGTAAGACACGACAGAATTCAAAAGGATTAGGGTCACCTGGGATAGTTAACTCTGTACCATTGAATGGGAATTTTAGAGACTGATGGTATGTGGAGGGAACAACTTTCATTGCATGGATCCATGGGCGGCCTAGGATAATGTTGTAAGGTAGCTCAATATCAAGGACCTGACACCGAGTTTCAAGCATGACACGGCCCAATTGTATATGCAAGTGGATAACACCCTTTGAGCGACACTCAACATCATCATACCCTTTGATTGTAATAATTTGATTGGTGTTGACATGATCCTTAGAGTATCCCAATTGCTTAAGTAACTTTAGAGAATAGATGTTGAGACCAACACCACCATCTATGAGTATGCATTTGATTTTACATTTATGGATGAGAACCTCAATATGAACGGCATCATTGTGACATGGATCATGGGATGGGAGGTCTTTCTCAGAGAAGATGACATTGTAGGGTGAAGCAATGTTACCTACTATAGCTCAGAAATCTGTGACCGCTATGTTGTCAGGAACTGAAGACTCTTGGAGGGCTTTTTCTAGCACTACTTTATGTGCAGGTGATGATTGTAGTAGGTCCAAGATAGAGATCTGTGCTGGTGTTTTCCCTAAATGTTTGACAAGATTATAATCGGATTGGGTTGGGAGACTAGGTGTAGGACCACGAATGGTGACATGACCACGACGAGTTGTAACAGTGCAATCCATAGATTTGCCTTTGATCATGAGGGTAGACACTTGACTCTCTTCAAAATGACCCATAATAGAGTCAAACGAAGTGGAAGCATGATTAACACCTTTACCTTTATCTTGAGGAGGAGGTGGACCATGGTGAGGGAATGGTTCCTTGTACATGTTGAGGTCTTTGTTTGAGTGTTGAGCTAGTGGTTCATCTTCAAAAGAGATTTGGTTGCCCTCAATTAGATTTTGGATTATGTGCTTGAGTTTCATGCATGATGTAGTTCTATGCCCTTTGCTCCTATGGAATTCACAATATTCATTTTCTCTGTACTGCATGGTTTTGTAAACCAACTCGCCATATGGGGGAGCATCAGGTAAGGTGATGGGGGAGCATCGGGTAAGGTGATGAGCCCTTTGTGTAAAAGCTTCTGTAAGATAGACTCTATGGGTTCTCCCAAGGGAGTGAATTGACGCCGCAGAGGATAATCTTGTTGAGGCTGCTCTTGTTGTCATTATTGTTGGTTTTGATATGGTTTCCTTTGTTGTTGTTGCTGTTGTGTTGGAGCTTGACTTGGTTTGGAAAGCTGAAGCAATGTTTGCAATGTTTGGACATGTTTAGAATCGACCACCCCATCATTGACCATGTTTTTATTTTTGTTCCAAAACTTTGGTTTATCATTTGTTTGTTGTTGAGGAGCATTGTCTTTAGTTTCTTTGAATTTTGACCACACCTTTAGCAATGAGGGCCTTTTCAATGTTGATTCCCTTGTACATGATTTCGTCGAAGCTTGTAGCACTAAGAATTTGTAAATGAAAACCTAATTCTTGGTTGAGATTCTGCACAAATATGCTAACTAGCTACTTTTTGAGTATCTTGAAAGAGAATTTGCTAGCCATTTGTCTCCATCATTGAAGGAAAGAAATGAAATTTTCTCCATTTTTCTATTTGTTGTTGCATAGATCAGTCATGGAGATCTCATGCTTTGTGTTGTAGGAAAAATGGGTGGCAAATTTCTCCACAAGTTCATTAAAAGATTTGATACCCATGGGGAGGTGTGAGAACCATTCTATAGCTTGACCTCCAAGACTGCGAGGAAAGAGACGCATAAGATATGTGTCATTATGTGAGACCTCGAAGCAAGAAAGATAGAATTCCTTGAGATGGTCTTTTGGGTCCCCTTTTCCTTTGTATTTATCAAATTTGGGAATAGTGAAATTTTGAGGAAAAGGGATCATGGGTAATGACCGATCAAAAGGATAAGGACACACTTCTTCTAAAGTGAAGGTTTTCTTGGTGTGGCCAAACATAAGATCCGATAGTTGTTGTTGAACCTCTGCAAGTTTTAGCTCCATAGTCGTGGGAGGGTTTGGAAACATCTCCTGTTGTTCAAGAAGTGGTTGTTGTTTCCCATACGGTAGATTGTAGTGTAAGCCATAGGTATTGATGTTATAAGGGTCATATGATTAGTTGGGGTCATATGTGTTGTATCTTGGGTTTAGATTGGGTTGGAATTGGGTGCTTTGATTTGGAGGAGGTGGGGGTGGTGATAGGTAAGAATGTAGGCTTTGCGATGGTTGGAGAAAAGATTTTGGTGGCAAAAATCTAAAGTTCATTGGATTAGGTTGCGGTTGCGGAACATAGCTTTGGGAAGTTTGGTTTTGAGAATGTTGAGGGTGGATAGGCAAGGTGTTGAAAAAGTTTAGCACTGATGATCGTAGCGAAGGGGGGTCATAGGTAGATGTGTTTTGTGATGGTTGAGGTTGATTGAAGATGAGCATAGAAGAATGCTATGATTGGGGTTGCATGACCCTGGTTGTTTGAGGGATACGAAGGTTTGATGACATTGGAGGTGGTATTTGTTGAGACCCCTGTTGCATGGCTACGTAGTTGTTCCCTAGACTGTAATTTGGTGGGAAACCTTATTGCGATGGGGTAACCAAAATTCCACTTACGATTGGTGTGGACATTCTAGGAGTGTGTTGTATGTTTGATCAAGCTATGGTGGCTTGTTTGGCTTGCTCTGCCTGACATTGGAGAGTCTCTTGTTGATTTTTGTAGATCTCCATAGGAGTTAGAAGTGGTGATATGGCCCTCTTTCCTGTTGGGTTTTGATAAAGGGGATTCTCATATTGTGCAATCATTCTCCCTTGTGAGCTTTGTTCATGTAAGGGCATGGTCATTGTTGACATGGTTTGGACTGCTTGTATGGTGTTTTGGGTGTGTTTGTGTCCTTGAGATTGGATGAATCAAAATCTTTAGGTAATTTGTCTCCTTTCTCTGCAAGCAAGCAAAAGAAATGATCTTGGTTCTCACTAAGGATTTTGTCAAAGGCGGCCACGGCTCTAGGATCTTGTATGAAATCATCAAGATCTTGCCCATCTTCTTGAGAGGATTGACCTATTTCAAGGTGTCGCTCTTCTTGAGATGGGGCTTGATCTATGGTATACCCTTGTGGAACAAAATCCTGAGGCATACCGGTGGTATAGTGAGGTGTACCTACCAAAGGGACCCTACCTTCTTGAGATGGGACTTGATCAATAATATAACCTTGTGGCATAAAGTCTTGAGGCATATTAGTGGTATAGTGAGGTGTACTTACCAAAGGGGCTCTACCTTCTTGAGGATTGTTTGGTTGGTCAAGCTACGACATGTTTAGAGAGTTGGTTGATCTTTCCGTAGGTGTCCTAGGAGTAACCTTGGGAGTGATGTTGAGTCAGCCTGATTGCGGTGTGTGAGGAGGCGATTTGCGCTTCCTAGGGACAACTTGCTTGGACTTCATAGTTTGCTAGAGTCTAGTGGTTACCATGGCATATACTAGGACAAAAGTTGGGACTCTATTTGTGTTTTGGAAAAGATAAATTTTGATGCATAATTTACTGGACAAAAGGCGCTGTACTGTTTGACGAAAGGCGCAGGACTGTGCAAACAAAAGCGTACCACTATAATACCAAAAGGTGATGGACTAAGCTACCAAAGGTGAGGTACTACTATACCAAAGGTGAGCTACTGTGACCAAAAGTGAGCTATTGTTATACCAAGTGCGCTACAGTAGGGTTGCCAGAGGCAAGGTACTGTTATACCAAAGGTGTACTATTGTACTACTAAAGGTGAGTTGTTGTAATACTAGAGGCGCTGAAGTAGTGTCTGATGCTTTTAAAAGGCAAATTTTAATAGATTTGGTTTTGGTTCTGATTGGATTTGCTTTGGCAAGAGAAAACATAGCAAACAAAGTTTGGCAAAAAGGACTGACACGACAGATAGTGTATGTTCGAGGCCTTACAAAAAAGCCCAATGTTTCTATAGGTATAAGATAATTGCAATCAATATCAAGCACTTTTTATATTTAGAGACAAGGTTTCATTGCAGTAGAACAGCTCATAGCTTAATACTCTGTCAATAAAAATGTCATTCCATAAAGGTGTCAGACATTTTGTATCTTTGCAAGAGATGATAGGTAGGGATATCTCACCCTCCCCTCAGAAAGCTCAAGTAGGTCACAAGAGCTTTATGGCTGAGGGAATACTATCTCTTCTCAAGGGAGCCAATGGTGAGTATCTTAAGGGCTTAAATCGATTCCCCTTGCACTGATGGTTACCACAACATTCAGAGGTAGATTGGGTAGTCACTATCTAGAATGGTTCTTAATAACTTTGAGTGTCCAACACCTTACAAGTAATGTGACAAACTACTAAAAGCTTTAACCAATCCTACTAAAGTATCAAACACTTGGCTCAATGTGAAAATTATTTCCACAAAGAGCTAGTACACCTCTTTTCAGTTTGGCACCACAAGGTAAGGCTGACATCGGTTAGGACTTGGCTTTCGCCTTATCCCTCTTATATAGCAGTTCAAAGGAAAACTTCACCTAGGGTCATCCCTTTTGGATGAAATGTAATCCAAAAGCAGGCCCTTCTAAAGGAATAACTGAAATGTAAGAGCAAGCACATCAAACAAAGGTTCAATTGTCCCATTATAAGAAAAATAAGGTGCAACTAGATTAGGCACGCACACGATTGTAGTTGTTAATTGTCCCTTATGAAATTGAAGTGTTTGGCATTCATGTCCATTGTCCCTTAGAAAATTAAGGTGTTTTTGCATACATGTCCATTGTCTTTTAAGAAAGCAATATGTTCCTAAGACTTAAATTGCAAAAAAAATGTTTGTTCAATTGTCCCTTAAGAAGGCAATATGTTTCTAAGACTTAGTGCAATGAATTAAGATTTATTCAACGCTTGTCCTGCATGAACATGTTAGAAAAACCTATTTTCTTTGTGTGAGTGATAAGAAGCTACAACAGGTCAATTAGTTCCACCAAAACTCACAAGTTTAGCAAAAATAAATCAAATTGACTAAAACCGATCTACTGTGATACTGATAGCGTTGCATTGTGTTACCGAAAGCAGAGTGCTCCAGACCAGAGGCGATGCCCTATGCCACCACAAGTGATGCTATAGATCCAGAAGTGACATACTGTGCTGTCGAAAGCACTGTCCTATGCTACCAGAAGTGCCTTACTGTCACAGATCTAAAAAAAGTTGTATTTTATCAAAAAAGTTTAGGTGAAAAGATAATTTCATGTTTGCTTTGTAGATCTGGGATGTAATAGCTGATAGATCTATAACTTGGGATCAATAACAATTCAAAGAATGCCACCAATAGATAGTTTAACTCAAAAATTGCAAATACTCCTAAATATGTCAGCTTAGGATGTATAAAAGAAAATTGAATGACAAATAAATCAACTTGTCAATCAAATCAATGACAGTTATGAGAGTAAAATCTTGCAAATGACAAAGCAAGATCTAGAAAACCCCAATATGTCAGAAGCGCCTTACTGCACTGCCAATAGTGCTGAACTGTGTTACTAATAGCATGCTACTGTGCTACCAAAGGTGCTACATTATCACCCAGGGGGGCTATACTGTGTTGCCAAAAGCACTTTGTTATACTGCCAAAAGCGCTTTGTTATACTGCCAAAAATGTGTTTCTATGTCTTTTGCGTTGTTCTATACTGTACTTCAAAAAAATTAATTTCTCAAAGAAAAAGAGGGATTAGTGGGTCCCACCGGGCGTGCTAGAATGTGTATGAGGAAAACTAATAAATTAAAAACCCATAACATAAAGAGAACTAATCTAAATAAAAGCCATTATCAATAAATCTAATGAAATAAGAAATCTTTTACCCAGATTTGTATTGTTCCCTTTGTGAAAATGTGGATTGCTCAATAATGTTATGAAACCATGTTTGCAACAAGCAAGTAAAGTGCTCCAAGATCAATGTCAAAAGATCGTGAAGTTGCTCAATCGATGCAATGTATGCTCAAAGCATTGTTAAAGGATGCCTAAGAATAAGTGATCAAAGAGGATTTGGGAAGGAGATGAGGGGGGTTTATATAAGTTTCACTAAAGATCGATCAATGGATGAAATAATTTAGAAGAATCAATGGAGGAGATAAATCAAATAACCATGATGAATGTGCACATGACATGTGTCAATCCATAAGGATATTTTTATTAAGATATAATGAAAACAAGATTGATTGAATAGATAACTCAACTTGTAATTTTGCCTTTTTAGAGTTTTAAAAATAAGACTGATTGTGCACATGAATTAACAAGATATTTTAAGAGGAATTGAAAGATATTTGAAATTGAATAAATAAATAAATTTATTTATTGTGCATGATAGAGGAATATATAAGATATGAAGATTTAAATAAATTAAACAAATAAATTGATTTAATTTATTTTGCATGATGAAGGATAAATAAAATATGTGATTATATTTTATTTTAAGAAGATTTATTTTTAGAGGAAAAAGTAAATTAAATAAATAAATTTATTTAATTGTTTGTGCAAGATTAGAGGAATATGAAGATTAGAAATAAAATACTTGATTTTATTTATTTTTAGAGGATTGAGATAATTTAAATAAATTTGCATGATTTATTTAAATTTAGAAGAATAATTAATTTAATCAAACAATGTAAATTATTTAATTGTAGATAAGAGGGAATTTGTGATGAATTAATTAAATAATTGGATTTATTTAATTAATGGAGACTTAAAATTTGAAAGGGGATAATGATTTAATTAAATAATTAAAATTATTTAATTTTGGCAGAATATAGAGGAATTTTATTTAATTAATTAAATAAATAGAATTTATTTAATTAATGTCAATTTTTAGAAGGTTTGGAAGAATTTAATGAAATTAATTAAATAATTAGATTATTCAATTAATGTTGACATGCAGGTGATTCGACAGATTTGATGAAATGCAAGTGGTGCGATGACTTGGTCATTTTTAGGTGTTTACATTTTGCCCCTCTTTGATGCAATGCAATTTACAGTGTTGTGTCAAAGAAAATGATTATTGAAGACATGATACGATTTTTGATGCCCCAGTGTAGTTAGATGCCTCTGTGTAGCTGGTGTAGGATAAGAATGTGTATGAGGAAAATCGATTAAATCAAAACTAATAAATCAAAAACCCATAACATAAAGAGAACTAATCTAAATAAAAGCCATTATCAATAAATCTAATGAAATAAGAAAGCTTTTACCCAGATTTGTATTGTTCCCTTTGTCGAAATGTGGATTGCTCAATAATGCTGCAAAACCATGTTTGCAACAAGCAAGTAAAGTGCTCAAAGATCAATGTCAAAAGATCGTGAAGTTGCTCAATTGATGTGATGTATGCTCAAAGCATTGTTAAAGAATGCCTGAGAATAAGTGATCAAAGAGGATTTGTGAAGGAGATAAGGGGGGTTTATATAGGTTTCACTGAAGATCGATCAACGGATGAAATAATTCAGAAGAATCAACGGAGGAGATAAATCAAATAACCATGATAAATGTGCACACGACATGTGTCAATCCATAAGGATATTTTTATTAAGATATGATGAAAATAAGATTGATTGAATAAATAACTCAACTTCTAATTTTGTCTTTTTTAGAGTTCTAAAAATAAGATTGATTGTGCACATGAATTAACAAGATATTTTAAGAGGAATTGGAAGATATTTGAAATTAAATAAATAAATTTATTGATTTATTGTGCATGATAGAGGAATAGATAACATATAAAGATTTAAATAAATTAAACAAATAAATTGATTTAATTTATTTTGCATGATGAAGGATAAATAAAATATGTGATCATATTTTATTTTTAGAAGATTTATTTTTAGAGGAAAAAGCAAATTAAATAAATAAATTTATTTAATTGTTTGTGCAAGATTAGAGGAATATGAAAATTATAAATAAAATACTTGATTTTATTTATTTTTAGAGGATTGAGATAATTTAAATAAATTTGCATGATTTATTTAAATTTAGAAGAATAATTAATTTAATTAAATAATGTAAATTATTTAATTGTAGATAAGAGGGAATTTGTGATGAATTAATTAAATAATTGGATTTATTTAATTAATGGAGACTTAAAATTTGAAAGAGGATAATGATTTAATAAAATAATTAAAATTATTTAATTTTGGCAAAATATAGAGGAATTTAATTTAATTAATTAAATAAATAGAATTTATTTAATTTATGTCAATTTTTAGAAGGTTTGGAAGAATTTAATGAAATTAATTAAATACTTAGATTATTCAATTAATGTTGACATGGAGGTGATTCAACAGATTTGATGAAATGCAAGTGGTGCGATGACTTGGTCATTTTTGGGTGTTTACAATACGTTACCCCCAAAACTGAAGTGACACTTTTCAAATAGAAGAAAATCTGATCTCAAGGTGAAATCAGTGTCATTCAATGCGAATGGAATGTGAGGAGCTGGAGGATTTCAAAGAAGACCCACCTTTTGACTTCCATGCATCTCTTTTAAGGCAATCTTTACATGTTAACTTTGGCATAATAACATGAAGTTTGGAGTCTTTAAAAAAACTCCACAAAGTTTATAACATCACATGATATGAGGGAACACAAGACCAAAATGAAATTGGAGGTCAAAATCAAACATTCAACAATATGAAACAATTATGCATTCATGTGTTTGTATTTGGCCCAAATCTACACATCACCTGTTGTTCATACTCCCAAAGCATTAATATTGTTCCTTATAAGCTTTGTTGTGACTGGCAGAATGTTAGTTTAGCTCTATGGAAAGGATAGCCACCTACTTTGGACCATAAACCCTAAACATCTATGCTAACCCAACCAGTGTATGATAAAGAAATTGATATAAACTAGTTACAGTTTGGCCTTTTGTGGATAACGGATGTTCTATCAACTTCGATCTTTATATCATCAATCAAATGTACAAGTCCTAGACAAATCAACTTCACAAAAGTATTATGGAAAGAAGCAAATATATGGGGTATACCAAACAACGTCATCTGTTGATCGACCCACAAGCTAAAAAATGACTTTCAAGATAACTCCGTGTAGACACCCAAATTTGTCCCAACTTTGTTTATGTAAAGCAACACCATTTTAAATCATTATTCACTAAGCCAATTAATTAAATAAATTTTATTTATTTAATTAATTCCACATCATTTCTCAATCATATCCTATCCCCATCCCAATTAATTAAATAAATTTTATTTATTTAATTAATTTCCACATCATATCTTATCCCATTTTATTCATTTATCCAATTAATTAAATAAATTTATTTTATTTAATTAATATCCAACTCATTTCCCAACTAATTCAAATATTTTATTTGAATTAAACACTCATCTTTTATCATATTCCAACACTTGTCCAGTCAATCATGTGTTGTAAGACAACTTTCATTCATATCCTTCACATGCACAACTAATGGAACCTAAATTTAGTATCTTTCAATCCTAGCCATTCACACAGCCTCTGAATCTCCACCGTTGATTGATCTTGGCTGAGCCCTATATAAACACCCTCTCATTCCATATGAGACATCTAGCAATCATATAGCACCGACATTATCATCTTGAGCATCCTGAGCATCTGAGCATCCAATTGAGCTTTTATCATCCATCATGGCAGCTTTCAGCATTGCAATTGTTCATTGTTGAAGAAGCAGTCCACATCTCTCAAAACAAGGAATCGCACGGTCTAGGTGATGTTATGCTTGAATTGCATTGTTCTTTGATTTCATTTAGATTAGATTCCTTGATGATGGTAGGGTTAGGGTTTCATGACTATGTCTGATCTTCTAAACCTAACTTTTCACCTATCACATATTTGGCACGCCTGGTGGGACTCACATCCTTGATTAATTTCTCTTGTTTGAGTTGTTTTTATGAAGTTTAGATCTCTTGGAGCGCCAATCTTTCATTTTTGCAAGCTTTTGTAGCAAAAATTTGCATTTTTCTAAACCTAGTTTGCAAAGATTTGGCTAAAAATGTATGTAGATGATCTCTTAGCCCAAATTTAACCTCACCATTATGTCTGAGATGCCGTTTCCATAAACTTTGAGTAAAATTTGCCTAAATTTGATGAAAAATGGAGCGTTTAGTGAAGAAAACAACAACCAGACTGCAACAATGCGCTTCTGGTAATTCAGGTCACTTCTGATCAAACAAGAGTCGCCTGGGCTAAATCAGCTCACCTTTGGGCAAACAGCAGTCGCTTATGGTCAAATTTGGCCCGCTTTTAAATAAACAATGCTTGCTTTTGAACAAAAAGTGATCGCATATGGTAAAATTGGTCGCTTATGGTTAACATTTGCATTCTGTCTCCTGAAACTCTCCAGATCGCTTTTACGCTATTATGTCTCGCTTTTGGCCTTTTGTTAGTCGCATATAAGCTATTACTTGTCTCTTCCATCTATTTTTGCATTGCTTATGAGAAAAAATCTACCACTTTCTGCATATCCGCATTATTTTTACACTGGGATTGACCGCATCTATCATTTTATGGATCACTTTTACATCGACAATGATCACCTAAGGTATGAAATGCATCGCTTTTGCTTCAACAGAATTCGCCTATGTGCTTTATGATCTTTTACACTGTTAGTTTCACTTTTGGAATGGGTTGCTCGCTTATGATCTAACAGTGGTCGCTTATGAATTAACAGTGCCCGCTTATGAGTTTATGCGCGTCGGTTTTGATTGAACAGTGGTCGCTTTCAAACTGATTTGCATCGCTTATGATCCTATAGAAGCCGCATTTAAACTGATAGGCATCGCTTCTGAACTGACAGTGATCACCTGTGTAGGGTAGGGTTTTGACTGTATTTTTGCAGATACAGGTCGCTTTTAGCCCGCAATCGATCGCCTCTGCTATCTTTCGCATCGCTTACAAGCCTATAGGCGTCGCATCTAGGTGTTTTCTAAATCTCATTTGATCTACAAGGGCTCACCTATGGTAAAATAATGATCGCTTCGGATCAACAGTAAATCGCATCTGGCAACTGTAACTTGCTTTTGGTTGCTGTCATTGTGCATCTTGGTTTTTTTAGTATAACTTTCACATACGAAGGCCAAATCACACAAATGAGGACTCATTGGAAAGCTGGGAGGACAAGCATCACAACTGTACCACTTTTATTAGGTGACTATACTATTTTTCAGGCTTTTTTATCAGTCAAAGTTTAGGTTCATTGCAAACTTCATTTGAGCATAACTTGAGCAATTTTGATCGATTTTCAGCAAAACTTTTTTTCAAATTGCTTAGAATCTCCTGAACTTTCTGTTTATGCAATCTATTTTTCTGTATCAGATCATTTTCATCAAAATTTTCAGATTTCATCTTTTTCAAGTAATCATCTTCTTTGCAAGTTTACTTATTTCTTTTTGGAATTGGTGACTTGTAGGAGCATCTAAGGAGCTGGAGCAGCATTGGCATCAACATCTACAGCAAATTGGAAAGCAATTGTATCAGGTGCACTCATTCTAATCTTTCATCTCTTAATCTTGTTTGATCACACATTTGGACTTTGGGATTAAAACGAACATTGTTTGCTATCACATCATCGAGAAATTGGGATAAAATGAACAAGTGTCTTTCATCACATTTGGATTTGGATCTAAAACGAACAAGTGCTTGAATTGTTTGATCACACATTAAATTTATAATGTTAATGAACCCCATGTGAGTGTGACCAAGTAAATGTGTATGCTCTCTCCTCGCGTCCCAACGCGAACTTGGAGATCAAAAACATTTACTTGTGTTGCTTTTGTTTAGCCTTAGAGAGGCCTGCCTTAGTATCCACCCCAAGGGAATGACCTCAAGTGGTACTTTCATTCGGTCCGCTATAAAAATCAAAGGATAAGGCGAAAGCCAAGTCTAACCGGTATTAGCGCTCACCATACAGTGCTAACTCGAAAGGAGGTGTACCTTTGTGTATATTAAAACTCCTAGTAGGGTTAGTTAAAGTCTTAAGTGGCTTACTGGATGCTCGTGGGGTGCTGGTCCCCCGAATTTTCACTAGAACCTCCTTGTGATAGTGTCCTTGCCTTAACTAGGACTTGTTGAATTGTCTTCACATGCTTGCTTAACCATCATCACATTCTTTCAAACTAACAACTTGCTTATGTGTCTTACGTGAGTGATTCATGTGTGTATATGCATAATCATTTGTTTGAACATTGCCAAATCAAGCTATGAACACCAAACACATAAACAAATCAATCTAAACACATCATCTAAACATTCCACATCATCATCCAAATCCCTAAGCAAGCACTTGTTAAAAATGATGGTGTCAGATTGTCATTGATGTCAAAAAGGTCTTGCAGGAGGTAAGTGCAAGAGGTTGATGCTTCAAATGTTCTTGTGAAGTTGTTGACAGGAGTTGTTATATCATAGCTTGTTCAGTATGCTTGGTCAGTGTGATAAAATCCCTGTTCACAATTTGTCATGATCTTCACAAATGTGGTCTCAATCAGTATATCTCCAAGCATGTTAAGGTTGACATTGTTGACAGGTTGAATATGATGTGGTGTGTTAATTAAAGCGTTGAACAGCTTGCATTATATATATTGATTCATTTAAGTGATACATACTCATCTCCATGAAGTTTGAACAAGAACATCAATAAATCAACTCACTCTCAAGGAGTGCTTCATTGGCATAATGTTGGTTTGGTGTTCATACTGTATTAATTACAAAAGGTGTTGTGCATTGATCTGAGAGAGGTTGCTTCAAGATCAATTGAGGTCAGTGATAGTGGGTTGTGTTTAAGTTAACATTTGAGGTTGGATGTGCTCAAGATAAGACATATTATGTGATCTTCATTCATGGTTTACTTGATTTACAAATATTGTGAAGGCAATCATCTTGGATTATATTATTCAAGATAATAAAATCAAAAAGGGCATCATGTCTTGATCAGTTGTTCTCATGAGATATCTAGGTGTGTGGTCTACAATGTTAGCAGTGGTCTTCTTGCAATCAGTGGAAACTATAGATTGCAATAGTTTCATCAGTGGAAGCTTTAGTTTGGTTAGTGGCATTCTCTGCAATGTGTCTCTTGTTTTAATCTTGTAAATGCTTCAAGAGGATATGGTGTGTTAATATACTTCAAGAGTGTTGCTTTAAAAATAGAGGCTATCTAATGGTGTTCATGTCTCTTCTAAATAGGAGGGTTCGTTCTTTAGTGACTGTCAGAGAGAAAATTTATAAGGCTGATGTCTGAGATCAATTGTCAAGGTGTTATCTTTTTGTTTTAAAAGATCCTAAACATCTCTCATACCTTAAATGGGTTTGAAAGTTAAAGTCTATTTATAACCTAGTTTGACAGTCATCTATCTATGGCACTTTATATTCTATTTGAATGTTGACCTGCGAGAATGGGTCATTTCACTTAGGCCACCTGCTAGAGGGGTCACATATCATTGCATGTGACCGGCCCCTTTCTAAGTTCAACCGAATCCCTCTGTCTTCTATAAGGAGGTTTTAGTGCCAAAAGACCATCGATGGTATATGTTTAAAGTTATGTTGAGCGGCAAAGTAAAATCAAAGGCCGGCGTTCAAAATGGAGTCTGCTTTTATTTGTTTCACTTTTGACGGTCCTTAGGACGTCATAAGTGTGAAGAATACATCGTTTAAGGTTTTATTTAGAAGGTTTTTTTTGCAAATAAAGTGGCAGTTAGTGGAGATATAAAACTAAGTTTTTAAGAAGATTTTCTTTCCTTCTATTCACTCCCGTGGCATAGGAGTTTAAAAAGAAATTTTTTTTGAGGTATGTTTCTTTTTTTGAGAAATTTTTTTTAGAAAGGAGAGGTTTCTTTTTGTCTTCTTGCAGATGATTTTCTTTAAGAAAATCTGAGAGATTTTTTTTAAGGGCAGACTAATTTTTGAGGAGATTGTTTTTGTATGGAGATTGGAGATTATTTTTGAAAGGCAGAATGATTATATTTTTTGAAGAGAACAAAATGGTTTTTTGAAGAAATATTTTTATGAGATCTAAAAAAATATATATATCAAATGAAGGAGAGTTTTTTTTTTGGGCAGAATTGTATTTTAAAGATTTCTTTTCGAGATGACTAATGGCTTAATGGATTTAAGTCCATTGAAGTTTTTGCAGAGACAAGAATGAGAGCAGATTAATAAATTGCAATGAAGATGAAAGTGAATGCACAAAGGAATTTGAAGAGTTATTGTTTTATTTGTTGATAGGGGCAAAATGATTGAATTTAATTGAAGTTGTTTTTGGAGATATATTTTTGCTAAATGTTTTATGCAGGGATAATATTGAATACAAAAATTGTCCAAATTGAAATGTCAAAGAATATGAAGGATCATGTGCAAAGGAAAGGAATATGAAAAGATTTTTCTTTGCAGGTGGAAGGACATTCAATCTGTATAAAATTGTTTTTCAGGTGCATTGATGAGAGGACTTGCAAGACAGAGATGAAACATACAGAGTAAAGTAGTGTTGTTGAGCATATCAAAATACAAGATTGATATGCAGTGTTATTGAATGGAATAGAATACAAGATTGATATGCAGTGTTGTTGAATGGATCATAATACATGATTAATTTGCAGAGAAAATTGTTTATAAAGATTTGTATATGGAGCTTGTTTGCAAAAAAGAAAATGGTCTTGATTTGAAAATCAAACAGAAGGTATAAGGTTGTATAAAATGGTGCAAATATGATTGAACGGCAATCATGTCTTGCACACAAAGTTTGATGTTTTGTTAATAGTGATTGTGTTTGCCAGTGAGGCACAGTATGCTGATGAGGTTTGTGGTCAGTGAGACCTTCCTCAGCCAATGAGGCTTTGTAAGAAGTTTTTAGAGTTAAGCCAATGAGGCACTCGTGAGTGGTTTTTCTACCCTGAGAGGTTTTCCACTCCAAAAATTTCTGTGTTATAATTTGTCTCTATGTGTGCATATTTGTGTTTTATTGATAAGTTTTTGGTTCACATCTTTGACTATTAGTCTTGTGCATATGAGATCAATAGACCATTAATGTATTTCTTTCTACTTGTCTTGTAAAGATTGTAAAAAGTTAAGAATTAACACAACACTGATTCACCCCCCTCTCAGTGTTGTCATTGACTCCTACAAAAAAGACTTAAGACAAACACTTGGTGACAACATGTCTACGCTAGAAGACCCAACAATCAAATTCCAAAGATTCCTCCAAAATATTTATCAAGGATCACAACCCCTAAACCAAGACGCCATTGAAATATTACAATTCTTCATTCAAGAAGCTCAACCCCATGCAAGCCAATCACCTCAACTACAACACTCCATTGCCCAAGTCCAACACCTTTTAGCCACTAGTCAAGCTTGACAAGTACAACAATCCTTAGCCACTCCATACCAACCTAATCCACCTCATAGCCACATGTCATATCCATCAACTTCATATCAACTTAATCTACCTATCCACCAAGTCAATACCACATCAACCTATGAACATCCACCTCAAGCTTATCCAATCCCTCATACCACCATTCCAATGCACTACCAAGCCCATCCACAAAGCCATCAAGTGATATTACAAGAACAACATCCAAGTCCCAATGGCTCTTTGTACATAAATCAAGTAAGTCCAAATACACCTTTTCAACAAGACCACCAAGCACCATTGATAGATCTAAATCCACCTTTTCAACAAGAATCATATCCAAATCCCAATGTCCCCTTGTACATAAATCAAACAAGCCCAAGTTATCCTATGCAAGATCTAATAACCTTTGACAAGGGAGATACCAATCTAGAGTGGCCACCACCATCCAATCACATGCCATCACATGAATCAACAAGTCCTATCCCAACACCATCATGTGATCCCAATCATAGTCCATTGATCCCTTTACCTTCCAAACCACCAAGCCCTTCATTACCTTCATCACCATGTCATTCTAATCGTTCACCAAAGAATGCGACTGAGAGAGTTTTACGAAGGATGCTTGAAGCAAAACTCATTGAACTTCCTAAAGTCAAACCATGTGAAGAAAGTCCATATGATGAACATGATTATTGTCCATACCATAGGACCAAAGGCCATAATACAAATCAATGCCCAATATTTGTCTCAATTGTTTACAAGGTGTACCCACCTATAATGGGAAATCGTGCCACATCATCCCCATCCTATGTGTCACCCCCATCTAGTCCAAATCCTAATCCATCCAATCCAATTAGCTCTCAACCTAATCCTCATCCTAATCCTAATCCAACACCATCTACCATTATCATCCATCCATTATATTTCCCATCCACCCATACACTTGCAAAGGATGTGATCCATTGGCTACTAGCTAGGAATAAACTATCTCCATGTCAAACACCCATTCATGAGCCAACCAAATGAACTTCCAAAGGTCATGTCCAATCCTATAATCCCATCATGTGGTTCACATATCCTTAAGCCTCTTCAAGAGCCTTCCATTAACATACCAAGCCCTTTAAGCCCATCATGTGACCTACAAGCCAACAAGTCTATTCAAGAGTCTCCAACCACAAGCCTAAGTTAAGAGCCATCATGCCTTCATGTTGATAACTATCAAGAGCCTATCAAGTCCACTCAAGAACCTTCCACTTCCATCCAAAGTCAAGAGGTATGTCAAGAGCATAATCTTAAACATGTGGAAATATTGAACCTTAATCTTAATCAAGATCAAAGCACATCTAAGTTCCACCTATCCATGACCTACTTATGGGTTGCCCTCAAGCTATTAGCCATCACCATGACCTCATTCATGAGCAAATTTATCCATTTTATAGCCCACTTAATCCTATTTTTGCTCATAGTTATGATCAAGGTTCTAGCTAAGATCATGAAAACCATGATGATCCATTTGGCAGAACTTTATCTATCTCATGATCAAGATGATACCTATGAAGAAGCAATCCATGAGCACCTTGATCCTATCCATAATCCTATAATCCATGAGCAAGATATCCACATTTCTCCTAATCATATGGCATCTAGCCCTATCCATAATGAGCAAACATCCACTTGTCATGATGAGACACTTGTCCCCCAAGTAAGCATAAAAGATCAAACAAATAGCTTGGATCTTAGTGAACACAATGCTAATGAAGATCCTAATGATCCTCCTTCCACATCCACCATCAATTCCACTTCAAGTTCACCATCATGTCCTATTGGTCTTACCACCCTTATACATGAGTGTTCTTCCTTAGGACAACAACGAACTTTATCCACTTCACCTTCATCCAATAATGAACTCAAGTCTAGTGTTCAAACCACACCTAGTCCTATTATCCATCGCATACTCCGAAACATGAACTACAAAGATAAAGGCCTAGGCCTTTATAAACAAGGTATTTTGGAGTTGAACCATGTCAAGATTCCTCCATGCTCATATGGCCTTGGATACACACCCCAAGGTAAACAAGGCCAAGATGTTGGTAATCCCTTCATGCATCCTAAACCTACCACTTTCCATCGCACCCCCCACCATCTACCTAAAACATATGTAGCCATTCCAACTCCATCATCCTATAAATGTCAAAAGCATGTGACCGTACATCTTCCGCCATCCACTTTGCCTCCACTTTTACCAACTCCAAATATCCCTCCATCCACCTTGCCACCATTGCTTCCAACACCTAACATACCTATCATTCATCAATATCCTTACATCCCTAATCATGACCAACAAAAGCACACATCGTTTAAGCATAAAGCTTCCAATCATTCCATCCACTCCACCCACCCCATGGGATTCAAAAGCAAAAATTTTGATGCCTCTACTTATAAAGCTAAAAATCCTACCAAAAACCCTAAAGGTCTTCATACCTTAGGACATAAAGAATCAAAATCAAAGAAAAGTTCATCTAAGCAGCCATCCAATCCCTTACCTCCAAATGCAAAGCCCAAAAGTAAAATGGTTTGGATTCCTAAGCAAATAGCTAGCAAAATGAATGAGGCATCCTTATCCACATCTCAAGAATCCCAATCACCTATATCCATCCAAGAGCCTAGTTCCTTCCAAAACTTCCATTCTCTTCAACAATCCCACAAGCAAAGAAAAAATACTAAAAATACTAAATCTATGTGGGTTCCTAAATCACTTCGTCAACCATCCCCTAAGCAAACATCTCCATTGCTTCCTACACCACCATCCAATCAAAAGCTTCAATGTTTATCACGATGTGTGCAGCCGTTGGTCATGGTTCCCTTCCACTCCGCATCACCTCCACATAACTACATCTCCCCATCTTCCATCCATTATCCTACATATCTCCCCCATACTAACCCTATGGTCCATGCTTTGGCATAAACTTCTCATCCATCTTCATTCCATAAGCCAATATAATCCACATCATAGTCCACTATCCCCATCCATCTATCCTTGCATGAACCTTCCATAATCCACATCATAATCCATTATGTACCTAATCCATCTCTCATCTATGCAATCCCTTATCAACATCTATGAGCATAATGACATGGTCCATGCGAAGACATCATCAATCTCTAAAGGGACACTATCAACCTTCATAGCACTAGCCACTTGAGTCTCTCCTATCCATTACCATGGTGAAAACCTGGCAAACAGGCGCCATGTGTAATTGTCAACCCATCTAAAAGCAAAAAAAAAAAATCAAAAAAAGTAAAGAGAAATCCCTTCGTCCAATGGTGAAAACCTGGTAAACAGGCGCCTTGGATAAGTACCATGATGAAAACCTGGCAAATAGGCGTCATGTGTAGGTTGATCTTCTATGTCACTTACACTTGGGGGCACATTGTCTCATCCAACCTATCCATTTCCAAACTATCTATCCCATTATATCATTTTCCATCCTATCATGCTACATCCTACCATCCTTATCCATTCATCCCTCCTTCTGTCTTTTGATTTTGATGAAGACATAGGGGCAAAATCTTGAAACATGCTTTGGATATCTCTTGGTATACCTCATACCTTCTTAATCAATCCATCTTATCATTATCCAACTATCATACACCTTGTCATGTAAAACCTATCATGTCATCCCATTGTCATGAGCCTTGTCATGTAAATATCCTAGAATGGGGCAAGTTCCTCCTATGCAACATAGTCTTTGAAGATCACATCCTAGCTCCCTTATGATCCATCCACTATGGCGTATCCTTATCATGAGCTTTCCATCTTATAGCTTATCCCCATCCATTTATCATGAGCTTTCCACTATAGCCTACCTATCCATTTATCATGAGGCAAGCATCCATCCCTTATATGGCCTATCCTTTTATCCATCCAACTCTCATGATCTCACCATCACATTTACTATGAGCCCATCCTTTTATCCATCCTTTGCACCTAGACTTGGTTTTCTCCCTTGTCATTGGTATCAAGCATAAAGGCTACCCAAATTGTAAATCCATTGACATCCCAAAATATTCCAAAAACACACAAAAAAATCAAAATATTCTCAAAAATCCAAAAAAATAAAATATCCAACAAAAAAAATCCAAGCAATAAAACCAATCATATCATCCAAAACAATCCACTCCATCAACACTTAATTAAAATAAAATCAAATCAACATCATCAATTCTTCCTATCAATCACATTCATTCATCCATTTCAATCAATCACCTCTTCCAATCATATAAATCAAATCAATCTAAGCAATGATCTTAACTCCAAGTCACATTAATCCATATCAAGCAAGCTAATCAATCAAGGAACATTATCCAATCAAATCAACAAGTTTTGATCCTAATCTTGTCATGAGCTCAATCCATCATCATCAATCATCATCAAAGGGATATATCGTTCCCACATCCTTGTGTTGATCTAGGGATATAGCTTTCCCCGCAATGACAACACTATTTATCATCATCAACCAAACAATCAATTATTGGTTTATGACTTGATAAGGGCAATACCTTGTTTATTTTACATCCTTTGAGCACACTGAGAACACTTGCTTATGCTTAGATTGAGTGGACACTCTAATCATCACACCATCACTATCATCATTCAAAACAATCCAATCATCAAAACAATCAACCCAACAATAGCAAACATCACATCCAGACCACATCAAGCCAATCATCAAACAATCAACCTAGCAATAGAAAACATCAAAACCAAAGCACATCAAGCCAACCATCAAAACAAATCCAATCACTTCAGCACATCAAAAGTAGCTCAATCCACCACAAATCATCCATCCTTCATCAAATCAATCTAATCAGCATTTCATCATCTTCCAATCATTCCAAACAAAGATCCAAATGCAAGCCCATCCTTAATCCATACCAATCAAGTTAATCAATCGAGCCAAGTTATCCAATCGCAATCAATGGTCTTGATCCTAGCCTTGTTGTAAGCCAAATCAATCAATCAACCAACCAACCAACTTAGCAAACAACCTTGTGTTGATCTAGGGATATAGCTTTCCCCACAATGACAACACTCTCAACTGTCATCAACAAAACAATCAGCAATTAATCATTGGTTTACAGCTTGACAGGGGCAATACCTTGTTTGTTTTTGAACCATTTGTGCATGCTTGCTTGCTTGCTTGTGTGTGTTATCATTTTATCTTGCATTTGCAGGATGATCTTATCCTCTTCCTATGCGTATTGGTATCTTGTACGTGTTTGGATTAGCATCTTACATATCAATATCTCTAGCATCTGAGAAGATAAATAGTCTCTTATGCATTTGAGACTATTCTATGTTAAGACTAACTCCATACATATAACCAGCAAGCTATCCTTATGTGTAGTGGAGATAAGCTCAAACCATTGCTTGTAGCGTCAAAGTCCAACACTAGTTGTTATTCATATCTTATGCATGTTGGCTCAATCTCTTGACCTCATGCGTTCAGACAAGATTGTAACACGCTAGTTGTGCATTGGATATCTCGACACCTTGGTCTCTTATACCCTGGTGCATAACATCCATATGCTATATCAAACATAAGGACTGCATTTCTTTTCATTCTGAGCAATTATTTGAAAGCTGCCCATCATCATCCTATCTATTCATTCTATCTATTCATTCCATCAGACTCAGCCAAGATCACTCATTTCCATTTTCTTCGTGTCTGCCTTCTTTTTAGCCTTTTTTTTTCTATCGAGAGCCAACCTAGCCCTTCCTGGTTAGCCTGGCTTACCTCTCGAGGGGGCATCACCTACCAGTTACACTGGGGCATAACTTGTTTATCAAACGCATATCGTATCTTCTTTGACACAACGCTCTATCGAACATTGTCATATCGTGTCTGCCTTCTTTTTAGCCTTTTCTTCTATCGAGAGCCAACCCAGCCCTTCCTGGTTAGCCTGGCTTACCTCTCGAGGGGGCATCACCTGCCAGTTACACTGGGGCATAACTTGTTTATCGAACGCATATCGTATCTTCTTTGACACAACGTTCTATCAAACATTGTATCAAAGAGGGGCAAAATGTAGACACCCAAATTTGTCCCAACTTTGTTTATGTCTAGCAACACCATTTTAAATCATTATTCATTAAGCCAATTAATTAAATAAATTTTATTTAATTAATTAATTCCACATCATTTCTCAATCATATCCTATCCCCATCCCAATTAATTAAATAAATTTTATTTATTTAATTAATTTCCACATCATATCTTATCCCATTTTATTCATTTATCCAATTAATTAAATAAATTTATTTTATTTAATTAATATCCAACTCATTTCCCAACTAGTTCAAATATTTTATTTGAATTAAACACTCATCTTTTATCATATTCCAACACTTGTCCAGTCAATCATGTGTTGTAAGACAACTTTCATTCATATCCTTCACATGCACAGCTAATGGAACCTAAATTTAGTATCTTTCAATCCTAGCCATTCACATAGCCTCTGAATCTCTACCGTTGATTGATCTTGGCTGAGCCCTATATAAACACCCTCTCATTCCATATGAGACATCCAGCAATCATATAGCACCGACATTATCATCTTGAGCATCCCGAGCATCTGAGCATCCAATTGAGCTTTTATCATCCATCATGGTAGCTTTCAGCATTGCAATTGTTCATTGTTGAAGAAGTAGTCCACATCTCTCAAACAAGGAATCACACGGTCTAGGTGATGTTATGCTTGAATTGCATTGTTCTTTGATTTCATTTAGATTAGATTCCTTGATGATGGTAGGGTTAGGGTTTCATGACTATGTCTAATCTTCTAAACCTGACTTTTCACCTATCACACTCCGCATCAGGTGCTCAAAATCTCATGAAAACTAATAGGGGTGGTCATCTCAGTATTCTTTAGACCTCCACCAAACCATTCTACATAAAACCTTACAGAACTTGAAATTTCAATGTTTCACCAAACTGCCAGCGCAAGTCGCAGAACTGTTATATTTCCAAAACTGTAAGGTGTATGATGGTGAAATCTTTGGCATCAAATCTAGGACAAAATCAACAATATGCTTGTAAAAGGATCTGTCATCAAACATCGTCAATCCACCCGAACAATCATTTTTGTAAAAGCCATCAATGTGTACTAAAACCAAACATATGGGAAAAAATGAATTCTCACAAATCTAATCACACTAGGTGTCACCAATGTTGTGAGAGACCAAAACAAGACCAAAGCAAGACAAAATTGAAATAAAAAACTGAAAAATCTTTTTGGGTGATGTTCACTACACGTGTGCCTGGGTGCTCCTGCATCAATTAATTAGTTTATTTTCATTTTAAAAATCAAGACAAGAACAAAAATATTGCTTTGCATACATTTAGATTGCATTCATACAAAAACATCAAAAACACGAAAAACAAGAAAAATAAAACAAGCAGCAAGGGAAATCAAAATAGGAGGATGTTGAACTATTTGAAAGAAGAGATTATATCTAGAAATCAAAATAGGAGGTTGGTTGGGAGTTGGGGTGATCTGATAGAGACACAAGAGAGTAAAGGAAAAGAAGGAAAATGAGGGAATGACAGTGCTCAAAACAGTGAAAGAGGCACCTAAATTTGGAACATCTAGTGTTCATACCAGAAGCTAGAAAAAGAGTTAAAAACAAGAACCCTCAGGAAAGAAATAGAGAAGAATTAGGCAAGGAAAGACACTGAACATAGTGCAAAGGAAGGCAACAAAGGAGTGTGTGAGATTAGCCCCTAAAGAAGACTTGTGTGTATGTAGATTGGAGAGAGAGATAGACCAATTTTATACTATTAATGTAAAGTTATTTGGTTATTTGAATTGGAATAAAATTTGGATAATTTCCTGTTGCAATCTTGGTATTGAGTTGGGCAGAATGATGCTTGTAAGTGTTTTGTGATTGCTGTTTCAATATTTCATAATTCTTAACTCATGCTCTACAATCTTTCACACATCACACTCTCAATTTGCAATTCTTCATGGATCTTCTACTCCCAACTACTTAGGACCTCTCTCTCACACCTGCAATAGTTCTCCACCAAGCTCTTCACAACCACCTTTTTACCACACGTCCTAGTATAGGCTACCTCATGTTTGGTGCTCTGCCTATGCACTTAAGAACTCCAACTCTAATACCATTTGATTAAGACACACACTCTCCACTCACAAAAATGTTGGCAAGAGAAACTATATGGACTCATGAATGTTGTCATTGATTGCAACAAAGGTAATCCCACACATCTGCAAGACATGATGAGTCCTTACCGGAAGTTAGATTGAAGAAGTGTTGAGGTCCGAGAAGCAAGAATAGAGCAGTCAGTAAGGTCCGATAGACATGTCCCGATCTCTCAGTAGAAGTATCTCAGTGAAGTATAGATTTGGGGAAGTCAAGAGGAGTACCTTGACAAATAGAATCCAAGGATTTAGCCTCCGGTGTTGAAAGGATGAAGAGATATGAATACTAGAGTGTCAGGTTCTTGATAGACAGTGCAAACAGAGGAAGAACTGACTAGTAGGACATAAGACATTATATCAGATGTATTACTAATGATGGTAAATCTTCTTAAGGTATAAGTTATGATTGGCCGACATGATTGATGAATTCTACAAGTATATCCTTGATCCACATTCCTTGGTATGCAAGGATTCAGTGGACAAACCAGAGTTTGAGGAAAATATTGACTATTCCGGATGCTGACTTGAAAGGTGATGAAATCACTTGTAAGGATATATATACATGATTGATTTAGATGTGAAGTGTGCGTGTGTGTAGTATTGGTGCAAAGATAAGTAGAAGAGCAGAGTAAAGTTGGCAAAGAGGTCTAGAATGTGACAGTACAACTGCATCAAAAGAAAGTAAGAATGAAGTGCAGCAGATCAGTTTATTGAGCTTAACCAGAACTGAATCTCAGCATGTGTGGATGCTTCTCATCAGTTCAAACAGTGTGTTACCTTCCTTTTCTGTATACAGTGAGTCTCTTTTGGGTAGTAAGCCCTAATTGGCATGTGCCATTTTTGTACCTTCTATTCTTCTAACAGAGAATAATATCTTGGGTTAATCACCCTGTGGTTTTTCCCTTAACTAGGTTTTCCACATCAAAATCATTGTGTCATGTGTGTTAGTAGTATTTCCTTTTCATGGTTATGTTTGCTCATTTTATTTGATATTGCATTAATTGTTAAAGAAGTTCAAAAGGCAAAAAATTAAGATAACTGATTCACCCCCCCTCTCAGTTATCAACAATTGGTATCAGAGCTAAATTCCTCCCAACAAAGCCTAACAACTTGAGGAAGATCTAGGAATTCAAATGAATGTGTATGGTATGAGGGAGCAACTTAAGTCTGCCCTTGATGCTCTTGAGCAGTCAAATTCTGAAGTCAATGAATTAAAGGAAAGACTCAAACAAGCTGATGATTTCATAAAAGAACTAAAAGAGAAACCGAGTCTCTCTATGAAAAAGAGAAAGGGGCTACTTCAGCAATTGGCAAGTCAAAATGAAACAAATGATACAAGTGAAGATCTGAAAGAGAAAACCAAGTTATGTGAAAAGTTATCAAAAGAAATCATCATGATAAGACATGAAATGGAATCAGGAGTTATGAAGTGTACTCAAGAAATTGAAGAGAGAAGAAAATTTGAAGATGACCTAAGACAATCTCTCAAAGAAAAATCAGAAGACTACCACAAGATGGATAGAATAATTAGACATCTTGAATCTAATCTTGAAGATGCTAAAGATAATGAAGAAAAACTTGAGGATCAAATTGTCTCTCTCAAAAGGGATCTTCAAACAGCAAATGAATACAAAGAGAAATTCAAGATAAGCTCTGCTCAACTTGAAGTTCTCCTTGAAAGCCAAAAGAGGGTAGATGACAAGTGTGGCCTGGGGTATGAAAAAGGTGAAAGCTCCAGATCTAGTCAGAAGAACTTTAGATCAGAAAATCCAAGGAACAGGCCTAGAAGACCTTCGGTAAGGCAGCCTAATCAAAGATATCCATCCCTCAATGGATACTGCCACAACTGCAATAACTTTGGTCATAAAGCTAATAAGTGCAGAAAGAGAATGAATTAGACTAATACATCCTTCTCTGGACAGTGCTTCAACTACAAAAGGTATGGTCACAAATCTCATGAATGCAGAAATATGCAAATGAACAATTCATTCAATGGTAGATGCTTTGCATGCAATAGAATGGGTCATATGGTGAATCAATGCAGATCAAGAGGATATCAATCAAATATGCAAAGAAATGTTGTTTGCCAAATTTGCAATAGATCCGGTCATATTGCAAAATTTTGTAGAAGCAAAAATCAGGATAAAAGAGGTCTGGTACATCATAATCAGAATCAAGATAAGGGAAAACACAAAGTAAATGCGGATGAAGTTCAAAGTGAGATGAACAAGATTTGGGTGAAGAAAAGTATAGAGAATGTAAGGGATGGATCCGCACCAAACTCTGGTGCTGATATTCCTTCTGAAAATTAAAAGGTGAGCTCTGGCTCAAGGGGAGACACAAAGAAAACCATTTTCCCCCAGCCAGTCAATTAGTGCTAGAACTAGCACGAGGAGAGTTGCAGATTAAAGGGTTCATAAGAGAAACATGTAAATAAACTATGGTTAAGATTTGGAAGATCTGCAAGATATTCAGACCCAGATTGATCTAGTTCTTCAAGTCATCCAAATAAGGCAAACTGGAATGACTTAGGTCGAGCATTTATTGCAACTTGGTTTTAGGGTTTGCAGAACAATATAAGGGTTCTTCTTATTAAACATTTACTCATTCTGCATTCAAGAAAAATAAAAGAGGTGCTCTGCAACAAATTTCCTCAAGCCCATCAAAGATCATTGTAGAAGTCAATTCATCCAGAAATCGATCTGACTCGCTTCGTGAAAACCTAAAGGCGCATAAGGTATTTTCTGTTTTTAAATATCTCTCTACAAATCTCTTTAAAAGATGTCTACTTGAATATAGTGAAGATCACTGATAGGCCTCGCCCCAAATTTAAGAAACATCCCTACAAATCTTTGGAAATAGATCCCCTTGGAGCTTTTTCCAGTGTACCGCATGGTGTCCTGCACACAGAAGATATTAGGGTTTACATTCATGCTAACATTGAAGATTTTGGAGACTTCAAATTGAGGGATATCTACCACAAACAACTGATAGATGATTTATTTGAGCTCAAACCCCAATACAAGGGCCTCGGGAACAAGCACTTTGCACAATGCATACATTTCCCCTGTTTTACTAAGGATGAATGGGTCAAGTATATTTTGAGCAAAATACATGACAACTTCATGTGGTTGAATGGACCATTCAAAATCACAAAAGATGCCATTAGGGCAGTTACCAGATTACACTCATCCGATGGGATTCCTGTTCTTAAATCTGTCAAGAATCAAACTATGAGTGAGGCTACCAGATCAAAGTTTGACAAAAGAGCAATGACAGTAGATGACATCTCTGATCCAGATGTCAAGTTTGCCTCCATGATCATTGGATACAAAATATATCATTCTAGCAGGGAGAATTCAGTACCTGGAATGACCATCTACACTACTTATGAAATGCTAAGAAAGGATGCAAACTACGATCTTTGTCAGCTCCTTTTAAACCAACTCTTCAAGAATTTGCAGAAAATAAAGAAAGATAAAAAGAATTCATTCAAGTATGGTGGATTGATATTGTGCTTATTCTTCTACTTTATGAATGAGCTTCCCAGATCTAGTGGCTGGGTGTGGGAGAATGATAGACCAGTAGCTATCCAAATCATAGATTATTTGCACGGACTTGGTGATGACAAAGTACAAAATACAGCTCTTTGGGGTTTCTTCAAAAACTTCCAGAACATGATGCAAGCTAGAAAGAGAATTCCTCAATCTCTAGTTGAAAAGTATAAAGACACTATATGTTTTATGGTAGAAACTAATCAATGCCTAATGGAGGCAATGGAACCAAGGACAGTCTAGATCGTGCCTATGGGGTATGAAGTTGATAAACAAATTGTGGAGCTACATGTGCAACACATGCTAAGTCAGCCAAAGGATCCAAAGGCAGAAAGGTTTGGAACCTTTGAAGAGCTAAGTATAAAAATCCATGTGGAACTTAGACAACCGGAGATGAAGAGAAAAGTGAGAAAAGAAGTGGAAGATGTTGCCAAAAGATTTGGCATATCAAAAGAAGCACTTAATACTAACAGAGAGAAGAGAGAAAGAGTAGAGAAAGAGAAGGAAGAAGCTGAAAAGGAAAGTGATCCAATAGAAGCCCCCATCCGGACAAGATCCTCTAAGAGGTCTGCACCTACCACTGACAAAAGCTCAAAGACATCAAAACTGGAAGCAAAATCATCCGGTAAAACAGAGAAAAGAACTAAGACAAATGCCACAAGGTCTTATATCAGTCAGAAAGATGAAGAAGAGACAGAATCTGATGAAGAAATCAAGAAGAAGAAGAAGAAGAAAGTATCTGGTACAGATAAGGTGGCAGATGAAAAAGAATTTGTTGAAAAGCCCACTCTGTCCCCAGATGATGTAGTCAAAGCTGTTACTATGGATGGAAACCTGCAACCAATAATAGAATTCTATGATGCATATAATGATGCAGATAGAAAAATCTTGGAGGAAGCCACAGATAAGTACTTGAACATATACAATAAGGCCTTGATTGAAATAATTTCTCTAATTCCTAAAAGTTTGGAAAAGGAACTTGAAATGAGAAAAGAAAATGCTAAGGCAAAGGACTTAGAAATCAGAGAATAGATAGCTATTTAGCTCTACCCTTCAATTACTCCAAAACAAATGGATATGATCTTCAAATATTGCAAGGATGAGTTCCAGAGTAAGACTAGAATGAATCAGCTCATGCTTGGAGAGACTGATAAAGTGGTAAAAGAAACAGAAGAAATCCTGCAGAAGGCATACTCAAGATTCAACTTTCCTATTATAGAGAACTTGGATACTGATCCCTCGGCTTCAAATGTTGAAAAAGAATCTACTAAGGCAATGACAGAAGAAGTAATGGACTCCGGTGAAGGTAAAGACAAGGGCTTAAAATCCTCTACTCTGGAAGAGGTGGCTCGTGAACAAACAAATATCTCTCCTCTGGTTTCCTCTACACTCTTCGGATCTAAAGGAGAAGGAAGATTAGAGGAGAAAGAAGAAGAAGCAAAAAGAAGAGAAGAAAGTCAAGCTCAGAAGAACATAAGTGATCATGCTGAAGAGAAGAAATCTCTGTCTCCAGCAAGAGACACTGTAGAAACTGTCAAGGATTTCTTGACAAAAGAAATGTTGGAGATTGATGAACCAGAGTTATTTCAAGGTCCAGTTAACTTTGACTCTCTCTCTCCGGTTCAAACAATGAAGATAGCTTCATTTGCTAATGCAAAGGAAAAAGAAAAACTTCTGAAGTCTCACATGGAAGACTGTGAGCTAATAGAAGTTGCATCCGGTGGTTTAGAAAAGATCATGCCATCTTTTCAGAAGGATCCCTCAGCCTCTTCATTAGGTAATCTTAAATCTCTTATTAGTTCAGTCAGCACTCATTCTGAGTCCTTAGAGAAATCAGCTGAAGAAAAGGTCCGGAAGGAGTTCTTGGATAAAAGATTCTCTGAAGTACTAAGTTTAATATCAAATGATAGAAGAAATATGGATATACTTATAAAGAGCTTAGAAAATGCTCTTAACGATGGTAGGGAAATATATAAATTTTGTCTATCATGGTCCAAAGCAACAATGGAGATTGAGAAGAAAATGAAAGAAAAGGAGATCCAACTAACAAAACTTTCTCAAAATTTTGATCCATTTACCTCATCCATAGCAAATCAAGAATGTCAAACCATTGCAGTCTTGGATGAAATTACGAAGCTGGAGAAAGAAAAGAAAAATAGAATCAACAAGTTACATGAACTTAGAAGAATAATCATTCCTAAGTTGGAGGCCATGCATGAGGCCCTAAGTGATGCTCAAACCACCGCCAAGACAAATGATCCAACAGATCTGAAGAAGGCTAAAGTTTTTGCATTTCTGTTGAGTGGTCACATATCAATTTTAGATAGGATGAAGCTGAGTTGGGCCACTGAAGTTGTACAATTGAAAAACACTTTTGCAGACATACTAAAGTATATGTAGAATGCAATCGGATGATATACTTCTGTGACTAAGTTAAATTTTTGAGAAATTTTTTTTGTGGACCCCACCCTTTGCCATTGATGTCAAAGGGGGAGTGAGGAGCAGTGAAAAATGAGGAATCCAACTAAGGGGGAGTTCCAGAAATTGTATATAGAGCATTAGCCAAGGGGGAGCGTAGTATAAACACTTAGTCATTTTTCACTAAGTGTTGCCATCAATGCCAAAGGGGGAGATTGTTGGCAAGAGACACTGTATGGACTCATGAATGTTGTCATTGATGGCAACAAAGGTAATCCCACACATTCACAAGACATGATGAGTCCTTACCGGAAGTCAGATTGAAGAAGTGTTGAGGTCCAATAAGCAAGAATAGAGCAGTCAGTAAGGTCTGACAGATAGGTCCAGATCTCTCAGTAGAAGTATCTCAGTGAAGTGCGGATTTGGGGAAGTCAAGAGGAGTACCTTGACAAATAGAATCCAAGGATTTAGCCACCGGTGTTGAAAGGATGAAGAGATATGAATACTAGAGTGTCAGGTTCCTGATAGACAGTGCGAACAGAGGAAGAACTGACTGGCAGGACATAAGACATTATTCTGGATGTGTTACTAATGATGGTAAAGGTTCTTAAGGTATAAGTTATGATTGGCCGACATGATTGATGACTTCTACAAGTATATCCTTGATCCGCATTCCTTGGTATGCAAGGATTCAGCCGACAGACTAGAGTTTGAGGAAAATATTAACTATTCCGGATGCCGACTTGAAAGGTGATGAAATCACTTGTAAGGATATATATACATGATTGATTTAGATGTGAAGTGTGTGTGTGTGTAGTATTGGTATGAAGATAAGTAGAAGAATAGAGTAAAGTTGGCAAAGAGGTTCGGAATGTGACAGTACAGCTGCATCAAAAGAAAGTAAGAATGAAGTGGAGCATA
The DNA here is from genome assembly GCA_027924645.1 of Cunninghamia lanceolata. Taxonomy (NCBI): domain Eukaryota; kingdom Viridiplantae; phylum Streptophyta; class Pinopsida; order Cupressales; family Cupressaceae; genus Cunninghamia; species Cunninghamia lanceolata. The sequence goes on from BSBN01000568.1 coordinate 4,296,517, forward strand.
TCAGTTTATTGAGCTTAACCGGAACTGAATCTCAGCATGTGTGGATGCTTCTCATCAGTTCAAATAGTGTGTTACCTTCCTTTTCTGTAGACAGTGAGTCTCTTGTGGGTAGTAAGCCCTAATTGGCATGTGCCATTTTTGTACCTTCTATTCTTCTAACAAAGAATAATATCTTGGGTTAATCACCCCATGGTTTTTCCCTTAACCGGGTTTTCCACGTCAAAATCACTGTGTCATGTGTGTTACTAGTATTTCCTTTTCATGGTTATGTTTGCTCATTTTATTTGATATTGCATTAATTGTTAAAGAGGTTCAAAAGGCAAAAAATTAAGATAACTGATTCATCCCCCCTCTCAGTTATCAACAAAAAACACACACATAATTACCAAATTCATAAAACACTTATAAGCATCATTCTACCCAACTCAATACCAAGATTGCAATAGGAAATTATCCAAATTTTATTCCAATTCAAATAACCAAACAACTTTACATTAATATTATAAAACTGGTCTATATCTCTCTGTAATCTACATACACAAAAGTCTTCTTTAGGGGCTAATCCCACACACTCCTTCATTACCTTCCTTAGCACTTTGTTCAATGTTTTTCCTTTCCTAATTCTTCTCTATTTCTTTCTCGAGAGTTCTTGTTTTTAACTCTTTTTCTAGCTTCTGGTATGAACACTAGATGTTCCAAATTTAGGTGCCTCTTTCACTGCTTTGAGCAATGTTGTTCCCTCATTTTCCTTCTTTTCCTTTACTCTCTTGTGTCTCTATCAGATCACTCCAACTCCCAACTGACCTCCTTTTTAGATTTCTAGATATAATCTCTTCTTTCAAATAGGTTGACATCCTCCTGTTTCAATTTCCCCTGCTTTTTGCTTTTGTGATGGATAGATATCAACTAGGAAGAGTGGTATGTTACCCCCAAAACTGAAGTGACACTTTTCAAATAGAAGAAAATATGATCTCAAGGTGAAATTGTTGCCACTCCATACGATTGGAATGTGAGGAGCTGGATGATTTCAAAGAAGACCCACCTTTTGACTTCCATGCATCTCTTTTAAGGCAATCTTTACATGTTAAATTTGGCATAATAAAATGAAGTTTGGAGTCTTTAAAAAAAACTCCACAAAGTTTATAACATCATGTGATATGAGGGAACACAAGACCAAAACAAAGTTGGAGGTCAAAATCAAACATTCAACAATATGAAACAATTATACATTCATGTTTTTGTATTCAGCCCAAATCTGCATGTCACCTGCTATTCATACTCCCAAAGCATTAATATTGTTCCTTATAAGCTCTGTTGTGATTGGCAGAATGTTAATTTAGATCTATGGAAAGGATAGACACCTACTTCCCATAAACCCTGAACATTTATGCTGACCCAACCAGTGTATGATAAAGAAATTGATACAAACTAGTTACAGTTTGACCTTCTATGGATAACGGATGATATATCAACTTTGACCTTTATATCATGAATCAAATGTGCAAGTCCTTCTAGACAAATCAACTTCACAAAAGTATTATGGAAAGAAGCAAATATATGGGGTATACCAAACAATGTCATCTGTTAATTGACCCACAAGCTGAAAAGTGACTTTCGGGATAACTCTGCATCAGGTGCTTAGAATCTCATGAAAACTTACAGGGGTGGTCATCTCAGTATTCTTCAAACCTCCACCAAACCATTATGCATAAAAGCTCATAGAACTTGAAATTTCAATGTTTCACCAAACTACTAGTGCAAGTTACATAACTGTTATATTTCCAAAACTGTAAGGTGTATGATGGTGAAATCTTCCTCATCAAATCTAGGACAAAATCAACAATATGCTTGTAAAAGGATTTGTAATCAAACATCATCAATCCATCCGAACAATCATTTTTGTGAAAGCCATCAATGTGTACTGAAACCAAACATATGGTGAAAAATGAATTCTCACAAATCTAATCACACCAGGTGTCTCCAATGTTGTGAGAGACCAAAACAAGACCGAAGCAAGCCAAAACTAAAATAAATAGCTAAAAAATCTTTTTGGGTGATGCTGATTACACATGCGCCTAGGTGCTCTTGTAAGGAAATAAGAGCATCTCAGAACATATTTCTAAGAACAGTGGTGTCTTCGATAGATTTAAAATTCTTTCAATCACTTCAAAAAACACACACAACTATGCCACAAGGCAAAAATAAATAGTTTATTTCCCTATCATTGAACGTTTAGAGAAAAGATTGATGCAACTGTACAGTTTCAACAACAGACAATAGATTCAACTTACAGAATCACAACCATGAAAGAACAATAATAAGAACTCATAGATTTACGTGGGGAAAACCCTTCCGAGTGAAAAACCCCACACTCCAAAATCTAGAGATCATTGTATTAATCAACAACAAAAATACATAGTTACAATACAATATCAGACTCTCAAGCCTTCACAGAGTTATACATCTTGTTCGTCATCTAGAGAATCTCAATAGTAACATGGCAAGATCAGCCTTTCTCTCTCTTGACCTTTGTTTCTCCTTTTCTTGGTTTAGTCCTTTCACATACTGTTATCATACTGCATACAACATACAGCATAGGACTTCCCCAAAGAAAAATACAGTGCTTACCAGATTGAACTCTCAATCTAACTCTACTGATCCAAGACTATCCATCTCCAAGCTTGTCTAACTATTCGAGCAACCAATCAATTCAATTACGCTCAGTCCAACTGTCCAAACTGTCGTTTGACTATTCGTATTTGTGAGAACTCATTAGTCCCACATGCATCCATCATCAATCTATTTTCTAGTTTATATATACGACCCCATGTATGATAACCATCGTCACTTTTGCTAACAAGACCAATCAGTCTACTGTTCACTGACCATTGGAAAGACCCTAGCCGATGTCATTCATCGGAGTGACCACAAGCTGTTGGAGCAACATTTCAAAAATACCTCAATAGTAATGGTCTTGTCGATCCAAGCCTTCATCCTTCATCAGTGTGATCAATGCACATCAGAGAAGAAACCTCAGACCATGCTGATAGTTATATTCATGCCAATGCCAGGCCTCCATCAGAGTAACACAGCACATCGAAGAGAGAATTCCAATCCATGTTGATAGTTCCTTGTCCCACCGATGCCAACGCTTCACCAACCCTTCGTCAGAATGATAGTTAACATCAGAGTGATATCTCTAGGCTGGGCTAATAATGGTAAGTCCCATCGATCCAATAGAGCCTTGCTACCATCGGTGTAACACAAGTGATTGGAGTAAGTGCTTCAGCTTCGCCTGATGGTGATTTTCAAGATGATGACCTTTCTCTATCGGAATGACTCTCACCAACGTCAACCACCATTAGAGTAACACAAACCATCGATGATAGTCTCTCAAATCACACCGATAGTTCACGTCTTATCGATGCAAAGAACAAACTACTGTGAACACTGATACCGATCAATGAGACAAAGCACAGCTCTCGCTGATGCCTATAATCTGAGTCACAAGTACTCAACAACTCTTGCATCAATTAATTAGTTCATTTTCATTTCAAAAATCAAGAAAAGAACAAAAATATTACTTTGCATACATTTAGATTACATTCCTACAAAAACATCAAAAACACCAAAAATAATAGAAAAACAAAACAAGCAAGCATAAAACCCCTCAACTCCATCATCCAGTTAATCTATTAAACAAAAAAGTGAAATTCAAAGCAAATCTTTGGTATTCACACTAAGTCAACGCAAAGTCAACTCATGGTAAACTCAATATGGATGTGCATTGGACTCAGAGGTAGGCCTCAACAAGCACAACCAAAAATTAAAGAACAAGAATAGAGGCTTAATCTATTTGAACAAATACAATGCATTCAACAACTCCCTCAAGAAGGAGAGGAAAGATTCCAATGCATTAGACTCATAAACGATTACAACAGATAACCAAATAGCTGTTAGAATCTCTAAAACCCAAACAAGAGATTGGTGACTAGTGACCCTTCATATCATATCATTATCTCCACAACAATGGTCATTGAGCATAACATAAAAAATAACCCCCAAGAAAGGCCCCAGATTAGCTGACCATTCTCCACAAAGTCTAGCTTTCAAGTGAGTAGGGCCACCCTCGTGTCTCACCTACTCTCGACTGGCTTCTACCACAAGAGAGATAGTGACATGGAGGTTCACTCATGACAAGGAGAAGGGTTTGTGTGCTCCGTCAAAGCTGACTCGACTGCCTCACACTACCGAGTCATGTTTTGAAGTGTATAAGTCTAAAACTGGCTCAATGATCTACCCCCTAAATGATAAAAAAGAGTTGTATTTATAACTCTTTCACTTTCACACTCTAGGGAATTCAGTGAGAACTCAAGGCACTATTGCATCTCCAAAGCATTGAATGCACACCCACAAAATCTTATAAAATATTCCTTTATTCACGTGCAATTCAAGAAAGGGGGCTTGAAAATGTCTTCTTGCTTAAAATGGGTAGTTGCATGAGTTAAAATGATCATGAATGGTGTTTTAGGAAGTTGTTGGTACATTCTGGGATGTTTTGAAACTTTTTGTTGAGATATAATGTGCTACAAGATATGTAGGAAGGAGGAGGTCCTATAGGAGGTTAAAATACCATAAAAAACAAAGGACATCCTGCAAAAGGTTGAAATCCGATAAAAAACAAAGGACATCCTATAGGAGGTTGAAATCTGACAAAAAATAAAGGACATCCTATAGTAGGTTGAAATCCTATAAAAAAACAAAGGACATCCTATAGGAGGTTGAAATCCTGTAATGGGGGAAATCGGGAAAAACAAGATGTGCAGTAGTAGGGTAAAGTTCTACATCATATAGTAGGGTGAAATCCCACAAAACACAAAAAACACCAAAAAAAGACAAGGGCGCTGCCTGACTTAGAAAATTTATGAATCCTTGGAATGTTGAAAATATGAGGAAGACTATGGAGATGACCAAAAACACATCCAAGATAAAATGGGAAAAAATGGGGGAAAAGGATGTAGAACATGACATGAGAGGAAGGAGGAGGTCTTGTAGCAAGGTGAAATCCCACAAAACATAGAAAATGCTAGAAAAGAGATAGGAAATACCCTCCATACTTATAATAATATTGGATTTTCAATTCTTAACACATTTATTGTATTATGAGGTAAAGAAAAATGTAAAACTAAGGCAAATTTTACCAAATAAGCAAGGACCTAGGTGGATTTGGAAATTTTCAGATTGGGTCCCAACATATATAACTGTCAAATTTAAGATAGAAGGTATGAGTTTTTGTTAACATGCTCATGCCATTACACTCCACCCCTTGTTTCCATTATAGAATGCCTCTTAGTATTAATAAGTTGGGGCTCAAAATAATGAATGTTAAATTAAATGAATTTAAATGTGATCCTTAGTTGGGTTTTGAAGAGTGGAGAAACGATGACCAGGATGCTAGGAATAAATTCACATGGATGTTATATTTTTAGGTTTTGATCAAGAATTGTCTCAAAACTTGCAAACTATGTTTCACTCTAGTTCAAACCTGTGATTGTAGCACATATCTTCATGAGTGCACAAATAATTTGGCATATAGACCTAAGCCTATAACCATGGGAGTAAACTAACATTGTTCTAATACTTTAAAATCACTCACCTTGACCTTATGATGTTTGAATTTGAGTAAGGAATAGTAGTCTTTACAAACATATTTGGGAATTTGTCAAATTGTGAGGGGTATATTCTCCTTAGTTAGACCCCTAGGATAATTGATTTAATGAATTCAAAATAATGATAAAGGATAGCAAGCAAGTGTGCAATGGACCTAGGATGATGTATGATAATGTTGTTGTGATGCTCTAATAAATGCTTTATGACAATTCTCTTGATAGTATTCTTTGATAACTCCTTGATAATGTCTTTACATACAACAACATCCCAAAAAAACATCATAAACATGCACTAGGTTGGCTCATAATGGCTAGTAGGAGGAAGTTAGAGATATTTAACTTGAATTTAAAATTTAAAAGTTTAGGGTTCAAATTCCTGACTACAAAAATGAGTCAGGTCAAGTTTGTATCTATGAATTTGATCCAAAGCTATGAATGGAGGGATCTAACAATTAGGATCAATCTCTGTGGATGACTGATAATGGGATTAGGATGTGGTGATGTCACATTGAGCCTAATTCATGCAAGAATATGACACTTGTAGACTAATTAATTTATTAAGGACAATATAATAAAAGTAGCCCTAAAACATAAGGGAAAAAGGCATGGGTATGCAATTTTTACCATTACATTTTTCCCACACTTTAATTTGCATTAGAACTACTAGGTAGATGCATGTTAAAGTAAAACAAGTAGTCAACATGGACATTAAACATTTTTTCAAAACACGCAAAGGATAGAAATTTTCTCAAAATGTATAGATCGTTCATGAAATCTCCTTATAATAAGTGCTCCATTAGAAACCTACAAAACATAAAAACATGTAATTAATAACATCTATCACACATTTAAAATAAGCACTAACTATAACTTGTTTGAAAAATAACCATTCTTAAAAAAGGTAAAAAGGTAAAAAGAATGGTAAGAGATTCTGGTTGATATGGAAAGTGATAAAAGCTTCGACTAAGTGGAAATGTAAAAGGACTCTAACCAAGTAGACAAGATTGGTAAAGATCCCTTGAACATGGGAATTATTATGACCCTATCATTGCAAGATATAACTTACAAAATAGAATGTTATGGACATATATGTTCCTATTCCAATTAGTTGCATAGAAAGGATGCAAGGAATGGGAGGAGAGGAGAAAATTATATAATCATGATAAGACATGTAAACATGGTAAAATATAGCTTCATATGATAATCATATATGTACATGGGCAAATAATCATGATTACCTTGACCCCTCAATGAAGGAAAGCAATGATAGTCATAAATACTAGATAGGAACATATAAGTACAAGATGTAAGATATAAGTATGACAAAGACCATAACATGTAATCATGATAAGGAGCATAAACATGGAATCATAGGATATAAGCATGATAAGGATCATAAACATGGAATCACAAGCATGATAATAAATATAAACATAATTTAATCATGTCATAGGATAAGAGATGGACATCATAATCATGGACATACAAAATCATGGTAACATCAAGAGTCATGTAACATATGAATATAATAAGGAACATGTGACTAAAAAAGTGATATTTATGGGACATGGGAGGACATGAGAGTCAAACAAGAAAAATAAGAAAGTATAGAAGCTAACAAATAAACATAAGCAAGCATAGGAAGAAAACATATGAATTAATCATGGTCAATAGGAAGCACAAGAAATAAACATAGAGAATCAAAATGAAAAGATGCCCCCAAGTGGGAAACTAATCATAAAACACAATAAAGAAGGTGAAACAAACATGACATAAAAAGGAAGGCCAAAGGGTGTAACATCTACTTTCAAACCATAATAAAATAATACAAGATTACTGCATCTAATATCAGTCTATCATTTAAGTTCCTTTAGACACTACATCTAGGTGAGGTTAACAAAGTATGAACCAATCAACAATAGATCAAGCTACGCTCAATATCCAAAAGTACATCATATAAAAGAAAACACAAATGATGAAACATCTTAGTGATCACATAGCTTACATAAATATGTCATGTAGCTTCACCATTTAATTCCACCATAGAACAATACAAGAATAATACAACGTGCATTACTCTAATCTTAACTCATTTAAATCCAAGTCCATGTAAAAGAAATATCAAGATTAATTTAACCTTCGTAAGGTTAATCTATGCTCAACCTCCACATATCATCATGTGTTAGAATATGTATGATAGATCATACAGATACACAAGTTCTATCTACAGAATATCAATTTTTATAGGAAAGTAAAACATATTACTGCATTTATGAGTTATCTCCAACCCTTTATGAGCATAGAGTCATACATCTCTACAATATCATCTGGGTTCTATATCAATTCCATGTTCATCACAATAATCTCAACTCATAGTGGGTCTTGGTTATATATTACATTGTCATGATGATGATGAATACACAATAGTGGAATAGATTTTAAATTAAACCATTTCCATTTATAAACATTCATTTACAATGAATTAAGCACCAGGAATATCGTGGCATCTCAATGCAATCTCTCGCCCTTAGCTCCTCCTTCTTAAACCAAAGCCAAGAGAGCATCATAGAGGTGACTTCCACCCTAACCTGAAGTTGAAGGCTTCCCCGTACTATCCACATGAATAACCCGACCCATCTAGAAGAAATTAGTTCTTTGAGGCTGACATGCATGGAAGTGAAATTGGGTTTAACCAATGCATTCTAGCCATTGCCCACAAGCAAACCTATAGATATGCAAACTATAAACCCATACAATGGTATACATCCAAGGATTCCAATCCTTCGGAAATATATCCCGCTTGGAATTAGGCCGCCATCCATTATGCCATGCATGCTTTGGCTTATTAATTAATTATTTACAATGATATCAATGATGTGTAAATCAACATATGTAACTATTACTTGTCACAATTAATTATTTTTCATAAGTAAATATTAGTTTTATCACAATAATTATTTACCATATGTAAATATTAATTGTAAATACAAATAGATATTTACCATAAGTAAATATTAGTTGTGAATATAAATAAATATTTACCATAAGTAAATATTAGTTTTTCTTTTAATCTATTCTTCAACGCTTGGATATTTCTAAAGTTATCCAACATTCTTTTTTCAAAAACTCATATCCATCTCGCAATATGTCTATTATTTTATTCTTTTTCCTTCTCAGAAACAAATTGGATTCTAAAATCCATTTAATGATCGACTTTAATTTATTTTTTTTGTTCCTTTAAAACTTAAGCAAGGTATTGCCCTCATTTTCTCATGCCAAATAGTAGCAAGCCATGAACACCTTCAATGGTGCTTGGTAATTTTATCAAATGTTCTCTATTCTATTGTAGGTTTGTCAACAGTGGAGGCAACACAAAGATATTAGATTGAAAGGTAGATTGTTGCCCTTGGCCATTTATGTAATTTGTTTTTTGGGTGAAATCTACATATTTTAGAATTTATTCCTGGTTAAAAGTTGTTTGAGGCACCTGAAAGGGTTGTGTGTTTTCTTGTTTTGCTTATTGATGTTTCTCACACTACAAATTTTGAGACGGCCAAGCATTAGGTGCATGGGCTTGCCTTTTATTATTTCCTTTGAAATTTTTATCCATATTACTAGTTGGGTTAATGGAAATTCAATGGTCCAGTTAGTTTTTTTATTTTGCTTGGATCATTTGGTTCTCTAGTTCAATACAGTTACTGATATTTCCAAATTGAAAGAAAATCTCAATTTCTCTCTACATTTTAATAATTGTCATGGATGCAGACAAAATGGATTTATTTGCATAGAATGATTTCAAGGATGAAGAATAATAATTCATTCCTTCTCAAAATTGAAAAACATTTCTTTTAGAATGCATATTTTCAATATATCCATATAGTTTAAATTTAACTTATTCATACCTGTATAGAGCTTCCAGTCTGTGTAGATACTATTTTATTCCTCCTACCACCTCCTTTGTTCCTTCTTTTCCTTGTCTCCTCCTCTATTTTTTTTCCCTCGAGCTGTATAATTCCTCTTTTTAACTTTTATTTCCCGTGACTGGCAAGTTCCAGGTGTTCGTTTAAAATAATTTTATTTGACAAGTATGCCTGGGAAGGAATTCCAGATGCCTCTGGCAGGTACCCAGGTCAAATCCATGCACATTTTATATTCAGAATAAGACAACTCAAGGAAGAGCATTCCTGAGCAGGATACAAACATTTAATCTTAAGTTTGTGTTGTTTCTGAAAATATTTAATTGATGGAGTTCAATTATTTCCTATGCTCAAGATTAGAGGAAAAATGTTCTTTATTCCTTTGCAAATTCTTGACGGAATGAAATAATTACAATGGCCAAAGTCATTGGTAAATGATTAAAGTATTACCCATGTTAATTCAAATTATAATATATATAATTTGAATTAACATGGGTAATAATATATATATATATTCCTATGCAATATTTAATTAATATTTATACGGAAAATGTGTATATATAATTTAGTATAAATAAATCAATTACAAAAATATCCATGGTAATCCATCCATTCGATTAACATCATATATATATATACACACACACACACATATCTGTGTGTGTGTTCAATTTCTTTCTGAATATTCAAATTGAGACCATAAAATTCACATTTTAACATTCAATAATCATCTATGCTAACCATAAACCCCAATCCCATATGCAACTATACTAGTATGATTTGGTGCATGTGTGAGTTCATGCATGATGACCTTAAAATAACTAATTCCTTCTCCTTTGTGATACTCTCCCGTTGAGAGAATTTGTGGTGGATCCTGTTGCACTCAGACATCCATTGAAGTTAGTCATTATCAATTAATAACAAGGTATATAAAGTCATATTCATCCATAAATTATGCTATAACATAACATATCAAAATCTATTTCAAATAATGAAACATAACAGTTATCCAAATGATTCAAAGATAACCTATGTTAGGAACCCATGTTTAACCCTTCTCTTTACTTTGTTAGTATATTACATTTGGACGTATATGCTTTGTAATTCTTCCTGTGAGTATATTGTATTATCCCACATTCATGGGAAGTAATAGTTGTTTAGATTAGACTTAGTATATAAGTACATGTTGAGGCTAATGAAGGCATCCATGAGTTTATTGTATTGAGCTTGCTCACAGGAGGTTGCCCCCTCGAACTAGCTTGTGATCAATAAATTCCTTCTGTGTTATGGTATTTCTGTTATTTCGTGCATTTTTCATTATACTATTGCAGGAGGTTCCTCTCATCTGGTATCAAAGCGCTTTCTTGGGCTCACTGGGTGGAATTTCTGCCAAATTTTTTTTGCAGTGGCCTTTAGGCGCTGTGATTATTGCAGTAGTTATTTTTCTTTGCATTTGTATTGTTCATTTCAATTGCAGGTTTGGATCAAGGAATAATCCCTATCCACATAACTGTGGGAAATGCCTAGGCATAGCCCTAAAACTCATTGCGAGGAGTACCACAGGAACCTCGAAGTAGCTGGCCCATTGAGAGGACCTGCCAGCGAAAAGGGCAATGGCCCCTACCTGATTGACTAGTTCCCATCTATGAGGTAAACCAAGAGCTGTCGTTTGTGGCAAAGCGGTTATTAGTTTTACCTGAGCAGTGGAATGAGGGGTACTGCCCCAATACACAAGCTGTTAGACAACATTGGTAGCTAAGTGAATCCCCTGAACCTTTAGGAAGCTGAACTTACTTAGGGCCGATACCTATTGCCAACTGATAAATCATAGATTGCATTTGTCTAGAGCTATTGTAGATCATTTCCAGAAAGAGAAAAAAACAATTCTATTTTTTTGCCATATCTTCCTTGCTTTAGCTCTGTTTCCTTTGAAAATTCACTCGAACCCCTGGAATTCCATTCTGCATATTTCCTTCCTTGAGGACCCTATCCCAAATTCCACTTATCGAAGCTAAAAATCCCACATTTGTCTATTTTTAAGGTTTTCCATAACTTCTTTGATTCTCACCCAATCGCCTTCAAATTTTGCCACAATGTTCATTTCCTATTTCTACTCCTTTGTCCCTCTTGGACAAATTTTACCATTCTTTCACCCTGCTTCTGAAATCCCCATTTTTTGCTTCCCTATCCCTCAGAAAGTGTCCAAAACCTAGTCACACCCCAATTACCCATCAGAGTTTTTCCTAAATCCAAATTTTCCTTTACTAAAAAAGTTTCTATTTTTGTTTTTCTACCCATTCCAAAAAAAAAATCTTGGTTATGGTTGTCACCTACGCAGGAGCAAAAAACATGGAGGAGAAACTTGTAGCCATCAAGACCAAACTCCAAGATCTGGATGAGAAAGTTCTTGGGCTCAATCTTCAGCATTCAGCCATGAACAATAGACATCAACCAGAGTCTTCTGCAGATATAGGGTTATCTTCTTCTAGTAATTTTCATGGACCGAAGCTTGATTTTCCTTGCTTCAGTGGTGATGATCTGACTGGATGGATATACCAGGCAAAACAATATTTCAATCTACATAATACTTTTGATGTCAACAAAGTCCCACTTGCCTCCTTTCATTTGGAACATGAAGCCCTTCAATGGTTCCATTGGTACATCAAAGCTCATGAAGAGCTAAAATGGACTAATTTTTGCAAACTCATTTTGCAATGATTTGGCCCTAGTGCTTTTGATGACTTCACAAGAGCAGTCACAAAACTGTGCCAAACAGGTACTATGAGAGAGTATTAGACAAAATTTGAAAAACTAGCCAATCACACAGAGGGATTGTTCGCTAAATTCTTCAAGAGTTGTTTTGTTAGTGGTTTGAAGGATGCAATTTGCTCTAAGGTTAAAATGTTCTGTCCAAGCACAATGATGGAAGCCTTAGGGTTGGCTAAGTTGGCGGAGGACAAGATCACAGCTCAACAACACCAAATCTAATTTTGTTCCATTTAGAAATATGTATCCCCAAAGCCCTCAAATAATGCCGTCTCCTAGAACAACTCCTATCACGCATTTGACTGAAGCAGAGATGCAGGTATATAGAGAAAAAGGGCTTTGTTATAATTGTGATGAAAAATTCACTTGGGGACATAGATGTGTTGAGCAAAAGCTCTATCTCTTGGATGTGGATTATCTACCTAAAACTAAAGTTTATGCAGATGCTCAAGATACAGTAGCTAATTAGGTTGAAACTCAGTAGTCGCTTATTGACCCTACTTCTCAGGAAGACCACCCAGAGATCTCTCTCCATGTTGTAGTAGGAGTCACCACCCCACAAACCATGCAGGTCAAGGGTTACTTCAAGAAGCTCCCTCTTATAATACTCATGGTTCTGGTAGTACTCATGACTTCATTGACCCTCGAATAGCCAAATAGGCTAATTGTTTTGTTCATCCTTGCTCGAACTTTGAAGTCATGATTGCTAATGGGGGCACATTACCTTGCAAAGAGAAGTGTCTCAATGTGTGTATCTCTATTGGAGATTATAACCTGTGCTCCGACATGTTTGCCTTGTCTTTAGGTGGATGTGATGTGGTTTTGGATGCCCAGTGGTTACACACATGGACCCATCTTATGAGATTTTATTGAACTTTGGATGCAGTTTTTAGACAATGGGCACAAACACACATTGAAGGGCTTACAACTGAGGTCTCTCAACATCATAAGTTCACATCACTTAGAAAAGCTTCTTAAGAAGAATTCACATGGTGTCATCACTCAGCTTCACTCCATTCAGATGCAACCATCCTTTGGCTCTACAATGAATGATGGCTATTTTGCATGCAGTACAGAAGTGGTGGCCATACCTACTAGGGAATCATTTTTGCATCAGGGCTGCTCACCAGAGCCTAAAATATTTCTTGGAACAATGGGTCTCCTCCCCAACACAATAGAAATGGATCAGTAAGCTCATGGGTTATGACTATGAGATCACTTACAAGAAGGGTAAGGACAATCTTGTGGCGGATTCTCTTTCTCGCACATGTGATGACCAAGCTTCTCTTTCAACTATTTCTATGTATGTTCCAAATTGGTTGGAATCTGTCCTACAGGCTGTCTTCTATGAACTCTATGTTTCTCCATCTGTAGGGCACTCTGGGTTCCTCAAAACTTATGAGCAAGCATGGTGTCACTTCTTTTGGAAGGGAATGAACAAGGCAATTTAACAAATTGTGGCTACATGTGATACCTCAGAACAACAGCATCGGTTGGTAAAGTGGCTCCCTCTCACTGAATGGTGGTACAATACCTCCTACCACACTGCATCTAACATGACTCCATATGAAGTAGTCTATGGTCAGGCACTACCAGCGCTCCTTCCATACTCCCCCAGTAGGTCACGAGTTTAGGCAGTCGACATGGTTCTCCACACCTAGGATCAGATTGGGGATCATAAGATGGCTCCTTCTCCCCGCATTCATCCAATATTTCATGTCTCTTGTCTAAAGAAATTTCTTGGCGCCAATGACAGAGCACAAACTAGTTTACCACAACTGGATAATGAAGGATCCATCCTTTTGGCGCTAGAGGTAATCCTTGACAGGGGCACTCATCTTCTTCGCTCCTAATCCATCATAGAGGTCTTAATTTAGTGTCATGGAATGCACCCAAAGATTGCTATAGGGGAACCACTCCTTTAGATTCAACAACAATTTCCACATCTTACGCTTTGAGGACAAATCTTTTTTAAGAGGGAGGGGATGTTAGGAACCCATGTTTAACCCTTCTCTTTACTTTGTTAGTATATTACATTTGGATGCATATGCTTTGTAAGTCATCCCGTGAGTATATTGTATTATCCCACATTCATGGGAAGTAATAGTTGTTTAAATTAGACTTAGTATATAAGTACGTGTTGAGGCCAATGAAGACATTCATGAGTTTATTGTATTGAGCCTGCTCAAAGGAGGTTGCCCCCTCGAAGTGGCCTGTGATCAATAAATTCCTCCTGTGTTTTTCTATTTCTATTATTTCATACATTTTTCATTATATTGTTGCAGGAGGTTCCTCTCAGCATATAACTCCAACATAACATCATATATGTTTAGTGCAATAATATAATTATGAAATACTGTGCCATATACAAAATGGGCTATGACAAAGGGTAAGAACACATAAGAAAAGATAGATTAAATTTGATGAAGGGGGGTAAATCAAAAAACACACAATAAAACCAAATGCACATAGAAAATAGGAATGTTCTTTTATTGATTTGGACAACACATTACATTATAGAAGCTCAAATATAATTAGAGAATGAATCCTCCACATGCTGCAACACATTACAACTTCCTATCTCCAAACTCTGGAACCTTCTGCCTTCTTTAGCCCTAAATTTGCTAGGGTTTCTATTTTCCCACCTTTTCTTGACTCTACACATTCCCCCTTATCTCTACTACTCTAAGGGTTCCCAAATATGGTCATAAATAGCCCTTTTTGACAGCCTCCAACAAAATTTCAAAATTTGCATCTCCCTCCAAAAATAGGTCAACTTTGGGGAGCCATAACTTTTGATCTGGGTGTCAGATTGATGAACCATTTGAAGCATTGGAAAGATCATGGAGTTCTCAATGCACTAAAAATTAGATTTGCCTACCCATTTTTAGGGTCGTACGAGGCCTCTAAGTGCCTCAAACCTAACTTTGAAACTTTTTCAAGGATTTTTTGGGAAACAGAAACTTTAATATCTTTTAGCTCACAAATGATCTTTACCTGATTCCTTTGCCAAAGGTCTTATTTTTAATTTACAAAGCTTCCTATAAACTTTGACTTCCATATGTGTCCAAATGCAAACTTTCAAAAAATATCAGTTTGCTATTTTTAGTAGTTTGGAAAAACTAAAGGTTCTACATCATTATTCAAGTGATTATGGAACTAGAAATACAAATTTTGAAAATAAATGAAAATGACATCAACAATTTTGAATCATCATTTTTTTGGGTGATGCAAGATTGCCCTTACAGTACTAGATGCTCCTGCATCAAACACCGAGGGTAATTTGAGAAGTGACCTTGTCACATCTCAAGTGTTTGTTTGAGGAAAACCCAAATAGTCAACCTCTACCTTAGACAACCAAGAAGAATATTCAACATACCTTCCTTTCCACTTCACCAGATATTCCTCATATTGTCTGTTCTGAGTACTTCTTCCCACATGGCTATCCAAGATCTCTTCTATCTCCTCACTTGAAGTAGATGCCATAATACTCCATTGTTCTTCTGTTGGTCCATCCTCTATTCCACCTTCAAGATATTCTATTAAATCAGCAATGTTGAACATAGGAGAAATGTTGATCCCACTTGGTAGCTCTACCTCATGCATTTCTTGAATCATGCTTCTTCAGGATTCTGCATGGTCCAAATTTCTTCATTTTCAACTTATTATATGTTCCAATTGGAAACCTCTCTTTTCTCAAGTGAACCATGACTTCATCTCCTACTTGAAATTCCTTATATCTCCTCTTCTGATCTACCTTAGCCTTGTACTAAGTATTCATCTTATTAATGTGCTTTCTTACCTCTTCATGCAAATTCTTCAGGTGTTTTGCAAAGTCTTCAGCTTCAGCACTTGCCTTTTCTCTCTTATCCATCTTCCTTAACTCTGAAGCATTTCTTGGACTACTCCCATAAACAATCTGGAATGGTGATTTACTTGTACTCCTATTGACAAAATTGTTGTAAGCAAATTCTACCTATGGTAAAATCAAATCCCATCCCTTGGGCTTATATCCTACTAAGCATCATATCAGGTTACCCAAACTCCTATTCACCCTTCCATATATCCATCAGTCTGTGGATGGTGTGCAGAGTTGAACTTTAAATTTGTCTTCAACTTCTTCCACAATGTCCTCTAGAAATAACCAATAAACTTGGTATCTCGATCTAAAACTATACTCTTAGGTAGACCGTGTAGTCTCACTATCTCTTTGAAAAATAACTCTTTAATATGAATAACATCATTGGTTTTATTACAAGGAATAAAATGTGCCATCTTCTAGAATTTGTCCACCACCACAAAAATGGAATCATGTCATCTTTGCGTCCTTGGTAAACCAAGAACAAAATCCATACTAATATCGTCCCATGGCCTCTCTAGTATAGGTAATGGCTGATATAGCCTTGTATTTTGACTTGTTCCTTTTGCCATTTGACACACTTTGCACAAATTTCATCATATCCTACTACAACTGTGGCCAATAATAATGCTCACCAACAATAGCAATTATCTTATCTCAACCAAAGTGTCCATCTAATCCTCCAATATGCTTCTCCTTAATCAAGTTCTCTCTCATGGAACTTCTTGGAATGCACAACTTGCTTCCTCTAAATAGCATGCCATCTTGGATTATGAAATCCAACCATTTTTTCCTATCCAAAGTAATAGGTTCCAAACAAACTTTCCAAGCCTCTGCAAAATCTGGATCTTCATAATACAAACTTTTGAGCTCATCGAACCCAACAACCTCTATCTTCATTTTTGTCAACAAATTTTGCCTTCTGCTTAAGGCATTTGCAACCCTGTTTGATCTTCCACTCCTATGTTTTAGAACAAAAGTATAACTCTGAAAAACTCAACCCATTTTAGGTGCCTCTAGTTCAAATTTCCTTGAATATTAAGATATTGTAAATCCTAATGATCAATATATAAAACAAACTCTTTTGGCAAAAAATAATGTCTCCATTTCTTCAAAGCTTGAACTATTGCATAAAACTCCTAATCATAAAAAATACTTTTTCTTGGCATCATTAAGCTTCTCACTAAAATAACCAAAGGGCTTACCTTATTGACTCAAAATAGCTCCTATAGCACTGGCACTAGCATCACAATCTACCTGAAATACCTTATTGAAATTTGAAAGTGCCAAAACAGGTTGCTCTATGACTTTCTACTTCAATGTATCAAAACTCTTGGCTGCTCCTATAGTCCATTTAAAATCTTTTATATCCCCTCTCATTGTCTCAGTTGGGGGTGCATAAATACTACTAAAATTCCTGATAAATTTTCTATAAAAATTTGCCAAACCATGAAAAGATTGTACCTCTATAGCACTCCTTGGCATAGGCCATTCAATGATATCCCTCACCTTCTCTGGGTCCATCTTAAGACCTTCCTCTGAGACAACAAATCCTAGGTATACCAACTCCTTTGTAAAACTAAATTTCTTCAGGTTAATCAACAACTTCTCCTCCCTCAGCTTTTCTAAAAATCTTCTGATATGCATTAGATGCTCATCCCAAGTCTTACTAAAAATCAAAATGTCATCTAAATAAACAATAAAATTTTTTCCCAAAAAACTCCTTCAATACCTCATTCATGAGCCACATGAATGTGCTCGGTGCAATGGTTAGTCCAAATGACATGACTAACCATTCATACAAACCTTCCTTTGTCTTGAAGGCTATCTTCCATTCATCTCCTTCTTTGATTCGGATCTGGTGATACCCACTCTTCAAGTCAATCTTTGTGAAGTACTTGGCTTCACTCAAACAATCTATTATGTCATCCATTCTAGGCAATGGAAATATGTACTTGATCATGATCTTATCAAAGGCTCAGGAATCTGTACACATTCTCCACTCTCCATCTTTCTTCGATGCTAGTACTACAGGTACTACACATGGACTTATTCTCTCCCTTATCAGTCCCTTCCTTAACATCTTGTGAACTTGTCTATTTATCTCTTCATTCTCTGTAGGAGTCATTCTATGGGCTGCCTTATTCGACAAACTGGCTCTTGGTATCAAATCAATTTGGTGACTTATCTTCCTCACTGGTGGTAAACCTTTTGGTACATTATCAGAGATAATGTCCTAAAATTCTTCCAACATATCTGAGACTTCTGCTGGTACATGGTCACATTTCACCTAGCTGATCTTAGGAATCAAAACAAAGAAAAGACGCTTGTCCTTCATACCCTCCAAAAATTTCCTACCATCTACCAAGAAAATTTTGGTAGTACTACATACCTTTTCTTCTACCTCCTTCAAGGGCTTCAACTTATGATGAACTCCATCCTTTGTTAGGGAATATGTGTTTGCATGGCCATTATGGACAGTGTACCTATCATATTGTCACAACCTTCCCAATAGCATAGACATGCATCCATCGGTATGATGTCACACAACACCTCATCATGTTAGTCTCCAATCTTGAACTTGACCAAACACTTCTCATTAACCATTTGAAGCTCTATGGTCCTTCTGCAACCATGCAATCCAATATGGATGTGGATGCCTTCTTCTTGTCAACTTCAACTTGTTAACCATGAGACCTCTGAAATAAGATTGCCAGTGTTTCCACTGTCAATAATAATATCACAACACTTACCTTCACATTTGCACCTTGTACAGAAAAAACTCTTCCTCTAATCTAGCTCTTTCTCCTCTTTCAACAAGGTTCTTTTGACAACTAGGGTTTCTCCCCTTTTAGTGTCTTCAAAATACTCAGACTGCACATCTTCATCTACATGTGCAACTCGTGTATTACCTTCAAGTCTTCTGTTTGTCCTTCCTTGATGTTGTGGACACTCCTATGCTTAATGTTCTTCTTCTCCACATTGGAAATAGGTTCCTTTGAAACCTCCTCTTCCAGGTCCTTGCCCAAATTAGCCTCTTCCTCTTCCTCTTTGTTGACCATTATTTTGGTCATGAGGGCGGTAGGCATTATCTCCTCTCTAATTTTGATTGGTGCCAACTTCTTCATTTTTTTTATCTTCATTTTAGCCTCCATAGGATCTTCCACCAGTCCTTCCACCTTGACCTCTTCCCCTTTGCTTGCTTTCAAATATTTTATTTAGCTTCACTTCCACCTTTAGGGAAAACTAGTATGCATCTTCTATGGTGGTCATTCTGACCAGGTTCAACTCCTCTTGAATACTTGGCCTCAACCCATTAATGTAACGGGCTACCTTCTCCTTGTTGGTCTCTGCATGGCCTGTCCTGATAGTAATATTATGAAAATCTTCTGTATATACTCCTTAACAGACTTGTTACCTTGCTTCAATCCTTTCATCTTTTTTAACAACTCCAACTCATAGTCCACAGGACTAAACTGCTTCTTTAGTTTGTCCACCATCAAATCCCATCTAGTAATCTTTCCTTTTTCTCTTCTATTTCTCTCTAACTAGACATCTTTCCACCAAATACTAGCATGGCCCTTCAACTTTTTTTTTTCAAACTTGACCCATTCTAGATCTTCCACATCTTCATACTTGAAATATTCTTCCATATCATTGATCCAATCAATAAGCTCTTCTGGGTTCAAATTCCCAGAATAGGTAGAGACTTCAATCCTTGACCTCTTTCCAATCTTTGAAATGGCCCTCAACAACCTAACTTCTGTAGGATCTCTTACAACATCTTGTTCTTCCTCAGATAGCTCTTCTTCAGCTTCATCTTCACTTTCCTCTCTTGTTCTTGGTTCAAACCCTCTTCGCATCTCCTCTCGCAATGCATCAATTTACCTTTGTAGGGCTTGGCTCAAACCCTCTTCGCATCTCCTCTTGCAATGCATCAATTTGCCTTTGTAGGGCTTTAAAACCATCTTCTGACAAAGCATTTCTCCCACCATGGTTTCTTCATGGAGGCATTTTGATCTCTATAGCAAACCCACAACCTCAGGTCTTGGTGCAAACTACCTCATGATTGACGATCTGTCTACACACTCAGGAACCCTTGCTCTGATACCACTTGATAAAGGGGAGTAAATCACAAAACACACAATAACACCAAATGCACACAAAAAATAGGAATGTTCTTTTATTGATTTGGACAACACATTACATTACAGAAGCTCAAATATAATCAGAGAATGAATCCTCCACAGGCTGCAACACATTACAACTTCCTATCTCCAAACTCTGGAACCTTTTGTAGCCCCAAATCTACTAGGGTTTTTGTTTTCCCACCTTTTCTTGACTCTACACTTTCCCCCTTATCTCTACTACTCCAAGGGTTCCCAAAAATGGTCATAAATAGCCCTTTTTGGCAACCACCAGCCAAATTTTAAAATTTGCATCTCCCTCCAAAAATAGGTCAACTTACAGGAGCCATAACTTTTGATCTGAGTGTCTAATTGATGAACCATTTGAAGTGTTGGAAAGATCGTGGAGTTCTCTACGCACTAAGAATCAGCTTTGCCTACCCATTTTTAGGGCCGTATGAGGACTCTAAGTGCCTCAAACCTGACTTTGAAACTTTTTCAGGGGTTTTTCAGGAAACAAAAACTTTAATATCTTTTAGCTCGCAAATGATCTTTACCTAATTCCTTCACCAAAGGTCTTATTTTTTGTTTACAAAGCTTCCTATAAATTTTCACTTCCATACATGTCCAAATGCAAACTTTCCAAAAATAGTAGTTTGGAAAAACTGAAGGTTCTACATCATTATTCAAGCGATTATAACCAAAAATACAAATTTTGAAAAGAAATGAAAACAACATCAACAATTTTGAATCATCATTTTTTTAGGCTATGCAAGATTGTCCTTACACCACTGGAAGCTCTTACATCAAAATTATAATATAAGTATATAAATGACCAAAGGATAAGAAAGCTAAAAAAGGTCTTCCACAACAATATTAGAGAGATCCTCATCCAAGAGGTCATCCTCAACCCAAAAAGTAACATCAAGTTCTTCCTTTAATAGATGAGAAAAGCTAGAGCAAAAATTTCTTAATTTGCAAAAAAACTAGGAGGAATTGAATGCAAACTTGACTCAAGTGGTGGTTTCAACAAAAAAATAATAAAGAACTCTACTACCAATCTCTATGTGCTTTAGAATGAACTCCACAAAAGGTAAAGGGAGAGTAAGCTGGAGGGAGCGACCAAAACAACAAAAGCAAAGATAGTGGCGTAGAAAGCTAATACTATTGTCATTGAGGAGGATCCCCTAGAATTCTTTTTTATCAACCAATTTGACTTCCTAACCAAAGAATGGCAAGTAGCGTCAGGACTATAGAAACTTGTTGATATCAATTAGGTGGTGTTTTTTATTGCTTTTCTATCTTAGTGTTGTGTTTTCATTGTTCATTTTCTTTTTCTTTGTTCTTGTTTATTTTGGTTGTTCTAGTGGTTCCATATCTCATGGAACTTGTTCCTCTCAGCTGACGGCCACTTCTATGTAAAATGGTTCGAGCCCTTTCAAAAACCCATTTTTATCAATATCAAAAACATCAAGTTCTTCTTCCTTAATTACTTGGCTTTTCTCTTAATAGGTAATGGTGCTCTTAGTGAATATTTTAGCAACAAGTGAAACCATGGAAAAATCCTTTTTAACCCCTTTTTCTTATTTCTTTTGAGGTGGAGTCATGTATAAATTTTTCATTTATTGAGTCATAACATTTCTCTTTGGTACTCATAACAAATTAGTGCCTTTACCATGAAGTATGGGTTTTTGAAATATATTTTCATTCTTTTCTCGCTTCCTTGGTACATGAGTAATTTGTTCTCCATAAATATCATTAGAAGGCATGCATATATCAAGACCTTTATGCTTAGATATGTAGGATATGCAAATTGAAGTTATTTGTGTCTTTTATCTTCATATGTTGTAGAATAAGGGGATGCATACCAACTTATTTCTTTCTCATAATTTCTCTTTGTTGCTCTTCTAAGTGAAACTTATATAGATCATATCTATCATCTTTGCACTCATATAACACTTAGGTGTCTGCTGCTACTTTCTCAGCGCTAAAGGAGTTTGACAACAAGATCCAAACTATAGGTGTTGATAGTTTGGATTACTATGAGGAGATGTTCGATTTCCTTACCAAGAATGGGGTTGATGGCAATCCTTGTTTTTTCTATGTTTTGTGGCGTTGGTTTTTGTTTAAGGTCATTTTGGTCATTGGTTTTTTTTGGGTGCTCTATGTTTTGCTGCTAGTCCGTTTTTAATGCATTGTATCTTGCCTATATGAGGCTTTTTCTCTTCCCTTTTGGTTGTTTTGTACAAGGTTCTAGACCCTTTTTTCCAGTTGACTTTATCAAAAACATTTAGATGTCTTTAGAAATGTGTCCAATATAAAATGACTCAGATCCAATATTGGTTTATAATGAACTCTATTAATTTTGATTAATTAGACTTTATGTACAAATTTAATACATTAATTCAAAAATAAAGGAATTTATTTACATCTCTCTATCCATGGTCTACCAAGTAAAACATGAAATCTATCCAAAATAAGATCACATGACATAACAGTGGTATCTCTTTAGGACCAAATCTCAAGTGTAAATTATGCATACAAGTTTTTAGTCAAAATTTCATTTATCATCTGTAATGATACTCCATAATTTGCATTATATCGATGCTTAATGTGAATTAAATAAAACTTCTTTAGTACACATATTAAACTAGCATGCATAATTAATGAAAAATTGAGTAGGTAAAGTGCATCTAAGGATACCAATGATATATAACAAACCATAATAGATATTTTGTGGCATTAGAAAATGTAATCAATGGAGGAGCATGAGAAGAGAAATATATATCTCTAGAGTGTATCATACCCACAAAAGCATTTGTATGTGACTATGCATGAGAATCAATGTCAAAATCATCCATGGAATCTTTGTCAACACGAGCATGTGTGATAGTAAAAGGGTCTTGTTCATGAAATGCATAATTGATGTTATTAGAATGAACAGAAAATGGATTAACTTGTAAATCTTTAATTCTCATTAGGGGGAGCAACCAAATGGTTTCCCCCATCATTGACACCCTCTATATGAACCTTACTATTATCAATCAAGTATTGCACCTTATGTTTCAAAGCCATGCAGCCTTGAGTATGATGTCCATTAACTTTATGAAGGTTAGAAAATATATTTTCATTATAGTTCTTACCTAGTAGACCTCTATTTGGATATAATGGATGTATAGGTGTAAGAGTAATCAAATTTGAGTTCAACAAACTTTGAAGAACATTGTCCAAGGGCTCTTGTAGCATTGTAAACTTTCTAAAAGCACAAGGCCTAAAAGATGACACATTAGAAATATTACCCACATGATGTATGTTATCATTTTATCTTTAGAATCATTACCCTTTGAAAAATTATTAGATTTTTGGAACTTGGAAGGGTAAGAATATGTAGAACCTTAAGAAAATGATCCATACTTAAGCACATTAGATGTAAGCAATTCCATTTCAATTTTCTTTACATGAGCATGCATATCCATAATTGAAGCACATTTATTCAAGAAAACACTATCTTTGATAGGAGGAAGGAGTCCCTCAAGAAATATGGATTGTAACTCATCATCATCTAGGTGATGCTTTATTTTACCTCATAAATATTAGAAGTTAATAACATAGTCATTGGTAGGCTCATTATATCTTTGGGCATATTTAATCAAATTGGTCACAAATGTTTTCAAAACTATAGTGGATTTTCCACTTTAAGTGGTTGATATGTTTTACCCTTATTAATTTTGATATCTATAAGCATTATTACCCTCAAAAAATTAGTTTCTTACAAGAATTTTGCAGTTTGATTGTGCACACAAGGCTACTCATGAAGAGTTGAAGTATGTGTGAGCATGCATTGTCTAATCATCTCACAACCAAATGATTTGACTATGTGTGTGGCTTCTGATGATAAGTAAAGATTTTATATCAAGCCTCACCATTAGTCCAAATCATCTAGTTAGCACACTTTTGTGTGTTGAGTACGCAACTTGCGGTGGGACCCACCAAGTGCTTTTTATTGGTGCAATATTTTATTTATCTTGGATATATTTTATCCCAAGTGTGATATTGCACCTATTATATTAAGTTTACTTAGGTAATTTCTTTTTATTACTTATGTGGGATAGGATAATGAAATGCACATTCTTCTTCTTTAATTGGATTCTAATTCTTGCCTTATCCTCATAGATTTATAAACTTGGATAAGCAATCTCTTGTTTTTTTATTTTCTACCTTAGCATCATCCTCATTGGATTTGGAAACTATAATGCTATATATTGTAGCTCTTTCCTTCCTTAATACACATATCTATTGAATGAAGTTATTGTAATATTTGTATCTTCTCTCTTATGAAACTAATTTTATTATTCCATTTTGATTTAATTATCATATGTATTTAACAATTTAATAAATTCTATTAGTTGCACTAGTTTCTATGTTAATATATGTTTGATAGATTCTAACACTTTTATGTAATTTTTATTGGGTAGATTGCTAGATAATAGCCATGTGTAGGCTTTTACTAGAACTCTAGGTGATTTGTTTAATCCACCACAGGAAACTTCATCCAGTAGTCCATAGAAGCACAAGTTTTTCTTTGAGTAATTCTTATCTATGATGGGCTTTTGTAATCCAATTTTGAAATATCCAACTCCTCTATAGAAATCCAAGGCCATTTCCACCTATAGGAGTACACAAGCTTCAAATCTCAACCACTACAATCAAAGACTTGCCTCACAAATCTATCCAACATTAATGGTCAACCACTTCTTTGTAAGGACTTTATCCATGACCAAAGAATTCACCTACTTAGGGATGACATTCATAATGTGCAGTAGAAAAATTCATTGTTATGGGTACCCATGCACTCCACTTGAAGTCTCTCAACTACTCTTTAAGCCATTCAAGGTGTTGAATTTGTAGGTAGGGTAGGATTTACCCATAGATCACATACCTTCACCCATTGACTAGTGGCTTCTTGACTAGAATTTGAAGGGAAAAATCTTATAATTAATGAGCAATTCTTCTTTGTATAGTGGCATGTGTGCCATTCACAAGCTTATAACTTTTTTTGTATAGCTGAGTTATTTAACCTAATATATAAGATTATTTCTCACTCCTTTTTTATCCAAAACAGGGGAACCTTTATATTTGTGTCCAACATTAGTCTATATTACACTATATGTAAGAACTATACCTAATGCATTAATATGTGAGGTTACTACTCTGAAAGTTCTGACTCATTTTTGTGTGTATGAAATCTTATGATAAATATGTATGTTTGTTGTTTTTCTAATTATTGTTGAATTTAATACCATAAGTTGAAAATCTCTATTAGGGTGTATAAGGAAATCCATTTTGGCTTATGACCCTTTAATTTTTGTTATTTTCTTTGAGCATTTCTTCCTTTTTCTCCTCACATGGATTAATTGTAGGTTAGAATAGATAAGGAGCTAGCCTTGCAATTTTAGAGAGTAGTTTGTTAGTCACGTCCCACACCTACAAATCTTTCCATTATTATTGGTTTAGCATGACACATTTGTGTGTTTGTATCAAAAACACATTTTGACTAATCAATAGTTTTTAGCATGCTTGGTGGGACACTAACCAATTTAAAAGATTAATCTTCATCCTAAGGCAACCCATAGTTTGAAAGGAAGAAAGAGTGTGGAAATGCTTCCTAATCTAATCTTTGAGGAGATGTATGTGCAAATAAATTAAATCTTTACAATTACAAGGAAAAATACACAAAAAGAGTATAGCATAACACGAGTTTACATAGGGAAAACTCTTTCAAGAGAAAAACGCCATACTTCAAAGTAACTCAATGTAGTATTTAGTAATCAATGATTAGAATACACTTGTAGAGTATAAGCCTTTACAAGAGTATCACCAACAAAATATCTAGAGCAATTCTAGAAAGATAATAGTACCTATAAAAACTCACTATCAAACCTCCATCTCAAGCACCCAATAAATAGAAGAAGCAATACATGAAACTATAAAATGGTAATTAAGGAACCATGAGCTAAAACCACCCAAAAAGTGTCACCCAATCCCTAGTTAAAAATCCAATTCCCAAATCCCAATATGTGTACATATGTTAAAAAACATATTCCTTCCATGATGTAGAGGCAAATTGGATACAAGAAAAAGGACAAATTTGACAAGGTTCAACTACACCAATGAGCCCAAAAACAAGGATCTTCATGAAAAAGTGGGAACAAAAGTTAAAGTTTTTGAATTCTTCTTGGAAATGGTGTTTGGGCATGTGGCAAAGGTGGATCAAACTTTGAACTACTAGTTCCTTCACAAACCTCAAGAAAGGCTAGTAGCCCTACAAACAAAGAACAGTCCCAATAACTTTTTATACAGACATCCAAATGCAACTCTCAGGCATGCATTAGATACCCATTATGCCTCCCCACAACATACTCTAGAATGGGTTTGGGTTGTTTTGGAAAGTATGCCTCAACCAATAACCCTCCTAGTGGGTTTAAGCCTTAATTAGGCCTAGTTTGTGAAGCAAGTACCCACAAATAGCAACTTGAAACTTTATTGACCACCCAAACATGTCAATGGAATCTCAAAACCATGGAATCCAACATTTATTTTTTGTTGGAACTGACTGTTCCCAAATTCCTTACTATGGTTGTCTCACTAGCTTCTTTAATGGCTTAATACATGGTTTTATTAAGCTCACTCAACAAATCTTGGTCAAACCAACTCCACCACCCCTGTAATCAATCTAAACATCTAAAACATAATTGAATACACCAATCCCACAGGTCTTATGACTTGGAAGACTGTGGGATGGTCAATTTTCCATGATTGGAGGCAAAAACTCTTAACTAGGTTATATAAGACTATCTTTCTTTAACAAGTCCTTATAACTACTTACAAATAAACCTACAAGATATAAAATCACATTAAAATGCGGTCCAATCCAATATTTTACTCAATCAAAACATGAGAAGTGAAAGGCAGACCTGTACCTTGGTACTGTACGGTCAGAGATGGTATTCTACAGAAAATTCAAAATTTTCAGAAAAAATAGTTTTGTTTCAAACACTCACAACTTGCATCCTTTCTAACTTCATAGCCTCCAATTGGTCTTGGGTGATAGATATTCCATTATACTTTGCTTACAAACTATTTGGCAGTCATAACAATGCCGTACAATCAAATGGTATGGACTGTAACATAAGGAAATGCAGAAAACAGTGAAAAAGACAGCAAAAATTGATTTGTTTTGGATTTTTGAAATCTTCTCTCCATTACAATGATCATTTTCAAGGGTATATAGGTGTTTCTACTCCTTGAAACTTCCATTGGATTAGTTGTGGTGGATGGGGAGGGACTACAACCAAACGAACTCCCAAAACTATCTTTTGGACAGTTTACAAACTTCTACCAACTGTATGTGTGTTTGCATAATCATTTGTGATTATGAACCTCCAAACACATTTACAATTTTATTAGGATGTGAACATGCCTTGGGTCCTTCCAATATGCCTTAGGCTCCTTGACATGCCTTAATAGGCTTACAAGCATGAAAAGACATATGACTGTCCTCTTAGGACTTACAACATGACAGTAGTTTTATAGTCATTTGGACATAGTCCTTTACAATGGCATATAGTCTTCTTACATCAGAAGAATGGTCTCTAGGACCTTATTTAAAAAACAAAATAAACTTGAAGATCAAAGAAAAACATAGGTATCTTGGTGCTCTTGCACCATACTCCCTGGGTGGAAAGAGAACTCAAGTCTCTTGAGGGAGTAGATCAGCAATTGTGACACCATGCTTCAAGATGTCTTCTTTAGTCATCCAAGTGGTGTCTTCAATAGGCAAGCCACTCCACTTGACAAGAAATTGCTTGTAGGTCTTCTTCCTTGTCTTCTTCAAGACCTTGGTGTCCAGAATGCATTCCAACTTCAATGGCTGATTGGGTGGAAGACCTTTGATCCAATCTTCATCTGCTACTATTGTCATATCTACCTTTGGATCAGCATTAGAATCACCTTTGAAAGGGAACAAATCTAAAACATTGAAGATGGGAGATATGGCCAAGCCTTGAGGAAGTTCAATCTCATAGGCATTGGGCCTAAACATGTGCACAATCCAGCATGGTCCTATCTTCTTCATGAGGAGTTTGGTTGGCTGCCCCTTAGGAAGTCTTTTCTTCTTCAAATGTGCCATGACCAAATCCCAAACCTTGTATTACACATCTCTCCCTTCATTTTCTTTCTCCTTGTACTTGGCATTGTTCTTTTCAAGAATTTCTTTGACATTATCATGAATGTCCTTCATGGCCAATGCAAAGTCTTCACCTTGAGCACTTTTTCTTTCTAATCCATGGAGATCTCTCAACTCAAGAACACCTCTTGGATGAAGACCATAAACAATCTCAAATGGACTTCTTCCCGTGCTTCTATTGGTGGAATCATTATAGGAAAACTCTGCTTGAGGGATGATCATATCCCATGCCTCTCCATGTTGCTTGGTAAGACACCTGAGAAGGTTTCCCAAGGACCTATTCACCACCTTAGTTTTTCCATCAGTCGGAGGGTGATAGGCTGAAGTAAAGGACAATTGAGTGCCCAACGTCTTCCACAAAGTGTGCCAAAAATGGCCTACAAACTTTGGATCACTATCAGTCACAATGTTAAGAGGCAAACCATGGATTCTAACAATTTCTTTGAAGAACAAACCAACAATGTGAGAAGCATCACTAGTGCATTTACATGGCAAGAAATGAGCCATCTTACTAAATCTATCCAACACAACAAATATACTATCAAAGCCTCTTTGAGTTCTAGGAAGACCCAACACAAAATCTATGCTAATACTTTCCCATGGCCTATTAGGAATAGGAAGTGGCTGATATAGACCAGCTTTAGATAAAGTACCCTTTGCCCTTTGACAAATACTACAACATTCAACAAATTTTCTAATATCTGATTGCATTTTAGGCCAAAAATAAAACATGTTCACCTGATCTAGTGTTTTATCCAATCCAAAATGACCTCCTAGTCCACCACAATGTTTCTCCTTTATAATGTTCTCCCTCATGGAACATTTAGGAACATATAGTTGGCTGCCTTTGAACAACAACCCCTGCTGCAACTAAAACTCAGAAAAATCAGAATGATAAGAGTATGAAAATTGTGAACAAACTTCATATACCTCCTTGAAATCTTCATCATCCTGATACATATGCTTGAGAGCATCAACCCCTACACTTTGCAACTGAATTTCTTGAACCATACACACCCTTCTACTCAATGCATCTACCACTTTGTTAGCCTACCCCTTCTTGTGTTTGATTGAAAAGGTATAGGCTTGGAGTTGCTCAACCCACTTGATATGCCTATGATTGAGTTTTTCCTGAGAATTCAAAAAACTAACTGCATGGTTGTCAGTATAAACAAAAAATTCTTTTGGCAAAAGATAGTGCCTCCATTATTTCAAAGCTTGCACCATTGCATACAATTCCAAATCATAAGTAGAGTACTTTCTCTTAGCATCATTCAATTTTTCACTAAAGAAAGCAATAGGCCTGCCCTCTTGACTTAGGACAACCCCAATAGCAAGATTGCTAGCATCACATTCTACCACAAACAACTTATTAAAATCTGGCAAAACAAGTATGGGTTGTTGTGCTACCTTTTGCTTCAGAATTTCAAAAGAATCATTGGCTGCCTTTGTCCACAAAAACTTACATTTCTGCCCCCCTTTGATGGTATCCAAAATTGGTGCACAAATATGACTAAAACCCCTTATAAATTTCCTATAAAATGTTGGCAAACCATGGAAACTTTTCACATCACCTACTATTTTTGGAGTTGGCCATGATGAAATGGCTTCTACCTTTGTTGGATCCATCTTCAAACTACACTGTGAAATCACAAAACCAAGATAGGTGAGTTCTTCCTTCATGAAGACACTCTTTTCCATGTTGATCATCAATTGTTCATCATGCAACTTCCTCAAAACCTGATACAAATGTTGTAAATGCTCCTCCTTAGTCTTGCTGAAAACAAGAATGTCATCCAAATATACCACAACAAATTTGCCAATGAAATCCTTCAACACTTCATTCATGAGATGCATAAAATTACTTGGAGCATTAGATAGACAAATGGCATCATCAACCATTCATAAAGACCCTCATTTGTTTTGAATGTTGTCTTCCATTCATCCCCTTGTTTGATTCTAATTTGATGATACCCACACTTAAGGTCTATCTTGGAAAAGTATCTAGCCCCACCCAAACAGTCCATTAGGTCCTCAATCCTTGGCATAGGGAACCTATATCTTATGGTAATCTTGTTAATGGCTCTAGAATCAGTGCACAACCTCCACTTACCATCTTTTTTAGGGGCTAGGACTATTGGGACAGCACATGGGCTAAGACTCTTTCTCACCAATCCCTTATCCAACAATTCTTGCACTTGCTTTGCAATCTCTTCATTTTGTGAAGGTGTCATCTTGTAGGCTGCTTTGTTTGGCAAAGTAGATCCCGGTATGAAGTCAATTTGATGGCTTATGTCCCTAATAGGTGGCAACTTGTTAGGCATTTCTTCTACCATAATCCCCTTATACTTCTCTAGCAATTGTTGCACCTCATAGGGAACTTCTTCCTTACTAGGATCATGCAAACTAGGACTATTTTTGGGCTTCAAAATTAGAGCATACCCTTGGGTTCCTTCCTCCTTAAGGGCATCTATAAATTCTTTCCCACTCACAATCATGACACTTGACCCAACATTCTTTTCTACATGCTCATCAGGTAATGGATCCATTCTATATTTTTTACCATTCTTAGTTATGATGAAAGAATTAGCTTTACCATCTTGTTGTGATTGAACATCATATTGCCATGGACGTTCTAACAACAAATGACAAGCATCCATAGGAATCACATCACATAAAATTTTGTCTTTATATTCTCCTATCTCAAATTCAACCCATGATTGTTCATCTACCAAAACTTGTTGTCCCTTATTCAACCATGATACTTTATAAGGACTAACATGAGGAAGCCTTTTCAATTTCAATTTGTCTACCATTTCAATAGAAACCAAATTTTCAGTTTAGCCTGAATCAACAATTACCTTGCAAATCTTACCATAGGCCTTGCATGTTGTCCTAAATAGTGTCTTCCTTTGAGGGGGTTGTTGAGTTTGAGGCACCTTCAACATGGTTCTCCTCATCATCAAACTTTCTCCTTCATGGACCAGGGCTGCAATTCCAATAAGAGAATTGACACTTTGGCAATCTTCCTCTTGGATCAATTGGTTCCTTCTCTCTCCTCCATGAGAGATTGAAGCTTTCTTTTTAGGACACTTGAAGGCTGTATGTCCCACTTGGTTGCAATTGTAGCACCTTCCCGTGAAGACATTAGGACCTCTTCCTGGTCCACCAAATCTACCTCTCCCATTAGGCCTTCTTCCTCTAAAGCCTCCACTAGAACCTGATTCTCCACTTTGCTCTTGGGAACTAGATTCCCCTTGGCTTCTTTGGGACTGATTTCTGCCCCCAAAACTACCCCTAGCTCTAAAATTTCTGCCACCTCTTCCTCTACTTTGCTACTCACCTTTCCTCTTCAACTTCTCTTCATCCCTTAGTGCCACTTGAAAGCACTTCTCCATAGTTTTAGGGGTCAACAAACTGATTTCATCTTGGATATTGTATCTCAAACCATTTAGATACCTTGTCACCTTGGCTTTTTCATCCTCCATGAACCCACAACGAAGAGTGTATTTATGAAACTCCTCAGTGTAAGTAGCCACATCCAAATCTCTTTGTTTGAGATTTTGCATCCTCTTGTAGATCTGCACCTCATAGCTTGATGGAAGGAATTGGGACTTGATCCTCTCCAACATTCTGCTCCATGAAGAGATCATACTCTTCCCATTCTTTACCCTCTCACCTTGGGTGTAATTCCACCATGTAAGGGCAGCACCTTTGAGTTTAGTTTTTGCAAACTTAACCCTCTTCCTTTCAGGAACTTCCTTGTACTCAAAATAGTTGTTTAGAGCCTCAATCCACTCCATGACTTCATTAGCATTCATTTTCCCACTAAACATGGGAATCTCCATCTTAGCCTCCAAAGAATCCTTGCCAATTGCCTTGATGGCTTCAAGGAAATGCCTTTGATCAGCCGGTACGTCTACCTCTTCTAACTCTTCTTCTTCTTCCTCTTTCTCTTCATCTTCATCTGAACCTTCATCTATCCTCTTCCCTATCCTCAATGCCTTCAACTCTGCTTGGAGTGCTTCCTTGACTCCACTTTTTATCTTCTCTTCCATCACCTTGAACTTCTTGACCACTTCAGTGGTCATCTCCTTTGGAGGCATATTGCTAGCCTCTCCTTATTGTAAGTATGAGGTTAGCCAGTGTTTTCATTGATGTCAACATACTTATATTGCATTGGCAAGAAGGATTGGATGAGTTGTGTGCTGAGGATATTGAGAAAATTAGTCTCAATCAGGAATAGTGAAGAACAATGATGAGAAGAAGGCAAAAGTACTCAATAGGTTGAGATTCAGAGGTTGCGGATTAAAGGGTTTGTAGATATGAGTCTTGAGATGATCCAGTTAATATTTCAGAGGTCCACATGAAGATTTCAAGAAGTTGTGATTGATCAAGTAGAACCGGTTCTGGGAGATGCTCCAGAGTGACAGAGTGTTACAAAAAGGTCTAGTGAGATCTAGAAGTGCATTGTCCTATTCTGTGGATTGGATAGAGTGTTTGGGATATCCTTGTGATGTGTCATCTCGATTGGTATGTGGTTTGGAGGTCCGGAAGCACCTCTTGCAGTATGACAGTGGCGATAGACTGTGTTCTTGAAGTTCTGGATGAGGAAGAGAAGAGATTCCAGTGAGCAGAGGAAGTGCGGATGTACCTGGTCATTCAGGCAGGCTTGTGAAGGTTCTTGGATCATGTTGAGGTTGTGTTGTTGGTCTACATTGATGGTAGAGCCCAGAATTGAAGATATTCTTCCGGATGAAGTTCTTGTTCTGACTAGCCAACCGGATGAGTTTTTCATCCTGCGAATGTTCTTGTGGTGGCCGACCGGATGTGTTATTCATCTTGTAGATGTTCTTATGGTTGATTGCCGACTTAGATGATTGTTCCTAAGTTGATGTCTTGTATAAATAAAGGATTGTGAGTTCATTTCAAAGTGGATGTGGAGAAGATGAGTGTGGTATAGCGAAAGAGTGAAAAGCAGAGCAAAAGTGTTTCAGGCTTAAATGGAACTGATCCAGACATGGTGAAGATGTCATTCTCCAGTTCAAGGTTGTGATCCTTATGATCTTGTAGATAGTGTGTCTCTTTGTAGGCAGTGTGCCTCCTTGTGAGCAGTGTGCTCGGGCGGTGAGCCCTAATTGGCATGTGCCATTCATTTTTCTTTATTCTTCTAACAGAGAATAATCGTTGGGTTAATCACCCCGTGGTTTTTCCCTTAACTGGGTTTTCCACGTCAAAAATCTTGGTGTCTAATGTGTTGATGTTTATCTGCTCTAATGTTTATGCTTTCTGCTTTTCATGAATGATTAATTGATATGCTGATAACTAACAAGAAGAATTAAGTGTTTGAAATAGTAGCAAGGTTTTTACATAACTGATTCACCCCCCCTCTCAGTTGTGTGCCCTAGATCTAACAATTGGTATTAGAGCCAAGTTCCTTTGAAAGGAGCTTAATCGCTTGAGGAGATCCAAGATGTCGTCATACAAGAAGGATAGTCCGAAGTTTGATGGTTCCAATTTCACTCTCTGGAAAGGTCACATGAAATGTCACTTGGAGTGTATGGGAAAAGCATACTTGGCCATGGTTTTAAAACCATATGTACCTCCACAAGGTGGTCCGTCAACTCTGAATGAAATCATAGATGCTGAAAATAATTTGCGGACCAAAGAAGCTCTTCTAAGTGCATTGAATGACTCAGATCTCTCAAATGTTATTGACCTACCAACTGCATATGAGATCTGGACTAAACTGGAACTTCTGTATGAAGGAGATGAGTTTGTCAAGAGTGCAAGGTTGCAAAGTCTGAAAGGGAAATTTGAAAGATTGAAGATGAGAGATGATGAAAATATCACTACCTTTATGCCAAGAGTGAATGAACTGGTGTGTGGAATCAGGAATGCTGGCGGAGTTCTGGATGAAAATGAAATTGTTTACAAAATTCTTAGATCCCTTCCTGCTGCCTACAAGATCAAGGTTGCTGCCATTGATGAATTTAGAGCCCATACAACTGTTAAAACAGAGCAATTGGCTGGCAAACTGGCTGCATTTGAAATGACTGATTTTGGAGATGATCATCCCAAGACTGAATCTACATTCAAGGCCAGTGCCTATGTGAAAGGCAAACAGAGATTTGATCCAGGAGAGAATTCTTCAAGGAAGCTATCATGGTATGATCAAGCAAGGAAAGACATGGAAGAGGAAGAAGCAAAAACAACTCAACTTGAAGCCCTCATTGCAAAGAGACTGCCAAGAGGATCCGGTAAGTATGAAGGGAAACTACCCTTTAAGTGCTTCAACTACAACAAGATCGGTCATTTTGCTTCAAGATGTCCGGAAAGATCTACAAGGTCAAATGCTAACAGACAAAGGTTTCAAAAGAACTGCTATTATGTTCATGAAGAAGATGATAATGAAGGAGTAACAGATGATGAATCAGAAATAGGAAGCAAATCCAGAAATGAATGGGTGTTTATTGCCATCAAGGAAGAAGGTTCCATATCCTTTGAATCTGTCAATCATAAGGTTGTAGAAAGAGTTTTGGCTGCCCAAGTTGAAGAAAAGGATGATTGGGTTATTGACAGTGGTTGTTCTCACCATATGACAGGTGACAAGAACAAGTTCTTAGATTTGGAAAGGTATGAAGGAGGAATGGTAAGGTTTGGAGACAATTCTGCTAGCAGAATCAGAGGTAGGGGAACCATTTCTTTTGATGGAAAGAGCAAAATCGGCAATGTACTATATGTTGAAGGGTTGAAGCACAATCTTCTCAGTGTTGGTCAGTTGGTGGACAAAGGTTATGATCTCCGATTCAAGAATGGAAGATGCAGGATCTTTGAAAGCTCTGGAACTTAGATTGCATCCGGTACTCAAACAAAAGGTAATATCTTCCATCTAGTTGGTTCTAATAAAAGTTGTCTGTTTGTTCAAGTTGATCAGAGTTGGTTATGGCATAGAAGGATGTGTCATGTGAATTTTGATAACATCATCAAAATAAGCAATACTCAGGCTGTAAGAGATCTTCCTAAATTGGTGAAACCTACAAATAGTTTGTGCAAAGAATGTCAACTAGGTAAACAGAGCAGAGTCTCTTTCAAAAGCAAGGATCAGTCCACTACCGAATTACTGGAATTAGTCCATACTGATCTATGTAGTCCGACAAGAATCAAGAGTATGCAAGGTGATAGATATTTCATGTTATTAATTGATGATCATTCGCGGATGATGTGGGTTACCTTCCTAAAAGAGAAATCAAAAGCCCTTGAGAAGTTCAAAATCTTCAAAGCTATGGTAGAGAATCAAACCGGATTGAAACT
The DNA here is from genome assembly GCA_027924645.1 of Cunninghamia lanceolata. Classification (NCBI taxonomy): domain Eukaryota; kingdom Viridiplantae; phylum Streptophyta; class Pinopsida; order Cupressales; family Cupressaceae; genus Cunninghamia; species Cunninghamia lanceolata. The sequence goes on from BSBN01000568.1 coordinate 4,332,414, forward strand.
GAAATGTCTGAGGTCTGATAGAGGTGGTGAATTCACATCCGGTGAATTCATAGACTTTTGTGAGAAGCATGGCATAAGGAGATAGCTGTCTTCCCCTAGGACTCCACAGCAGAATGGAGTTGTTGAGAGAAAGAACCGGACCATCCAGGAAGCTTCCAGGACAATGATGATTGAAGCAAATGTTCCCCAAATGTTTTGGAGAGAAGCTGTCAGCACTGCAGTCTACACTCTTAATCAAGTTCAAATCAGAAGCAACATCGGTAAGACTCCTTATGAACTTTGGTTTGGTGTAACTCCTACTGTGAGATATTTTAGAGTATTTGGTAGCAAGTGTTATATCAAAAGAGATGAATATCTAGGAAAGTTTGATGCTAGAAGTGATGAAGGAATTTTCTTGGGTTACTCCACTCAAAGAAAAGCATACCAGTGTTATAATAAGAGATTGAGAAAGATGATAGAAAGCACAAATGTGAAGGTTGATGAAGGAATTGAGAAGCCTTCAAGATTCTATGAATGTGATGAAGATGATCAGAATGATTCTCTGGTGCAAGGAGCTCCATCCTCCTCTAAAATTTAGATCCAGACTGATCCGGTAAATCAGGAAGAAGAAGTTTGTCTGAATGAGCCTAATCAAGAATTAGTAGTGCAAGAAACTCCCAAAGTTCTAAGGTATGTAACTCTAAATCATTCTGAAGATCAGATCATAGGTGACAAAAATAAAGGGGTACAAACAAGGAGAAGAATTGCTCAAGATTCAAATGAATACTGTCTGATTTCAAAGATTGAACCTAAGATAGTTATTGAAGCTTGCAATGATGAAAACTGGACCAAAGCAATGGAGGAAGAATTGATGCAAATTGAGAAAAATCGTACTTGGGATCTTGTTCCCAGACCTAGAAACAAGAATGTGATTGGAACCAAATGGGTCTTCCGAAACAAACTAAATGAAGTGGGTGAAGTGATTAGAAACAAAGCTAGATTGGTTTGCAAAGGCTACTCTCAAATAGAAGGAATTGATTTTGAAGAAACCTTTGCTCCGGTGGCAAGAATTGAAGCAGTCAAATTATTTCTTGCATTTGTTGCCTTCAAAGACTTCAAGGTATATTAGATGGATGTCAAGTCTGCCTTCCTAAATGGTGATTTGGAAGAAGAAGTTTACATTGAACAACCGGATGGATTTCAATTGTCTGATAATGATGATATGGTCTGCAAGTTGAAGAAAGCATTGTATGGATTGAAGCAAGCCCCAAGAGCATGGTATGAAAGGTTGGATAAGCATCTTGTGCAGATTGGATTCAACAAAGGTACTGCTGACAGTAACTTATATTTCAAAATTGATCATGAAAACATTTTGATTGTTGAAGTGTTTGTGGATGATATCATTTTTGGAGGAAGAGATAGTATGTGCAAAACTTTTGCAAATCAGATGAAAAGTGAGTTTGAAATGTCTATGCTTGGTGAAATGAATTTCTTCTTGGGTCTGCAAATTACTCAAACAAAGAAAGGGATCTTCATTTCTCAGACCAAATATGTGAAAGAATTGTTGAGGAAATTCGGTATGGAAGATTCAAAGCCAATGAACACTCCTATGGCAACCGGATGTAAGTTGAGCAAAGATGATGACTCTCCTAAGATAGATCAGACAAAGTATAGATCAATGATTGGTGGATTGTTGTATCTCACTTAGACTAGACCAGATATAATGCAGGTTGTTGATCTTGTGGCAAGATTTCAAGCTGATCCTAGAGAATCTCATGTCATGGAAATCAAGAGAATCTTTAGATATCTAAAGGGAACAGTTGAGTATGGTTTGTGGTATCCTAGAGATCATGATTTCTCTCTTCATGCATATACAGATGCAGATTGGGTAGGAGATGTGGATGACCAGAAGAGTACCAGTGGTGGAGCATTCTTTTTGGGAAAGAGATTGGTTTCTTGGTTAAGCAAGAAACAAGATGCAATATCTCTATCTACAACTGAAGTAGAATACATTGCAGCAACAGGTAGTTGCACTCAAATCTTATGGATGAAGCAGATGCTAAAAGACATTAAAGTAGAATATGAGGAGCCTATCACAATTTTCTGTGATAATTCAAGTGCAATAAATATTTCTAAGAATCTGGTGTTGCATTCTAAGACCAAGCACATATCTATAAAATTTCACTTTCTGAGAGAACAAGTGAATAAGGATGAAGTCAGATTGCAATATGTATCCTCCAAGGATCAGATTGCAGATATCTTTACTAAACCTCTTCCCAAGGACTCTTTTGAGTATCTCAGGGAGAAGTTAGGGGTCATGGCCCCTCTGGAGATGAACTAGGATGCACTGATGTGCATCAGTCCAGTGGATATCACAGTCATATCTTGTGATCCAGATTGATGATGGGGAGCTGCTACTAAGGGGGAGCAGCCGGTATGATTCTGATGTGTTCGAGTTGCAAGTATGAGCCCTTTGCCATTGAGGTCAAAGGGGGAGAGAAGACATGTGAAAAACAAGTGGTTGATGATCAAAGGTGGAGCAGTAAAGGAAGAGAAGACATGTGAAGAGTTGCTGTTGATAGGGGAAGCTGTGACAGAAAGGAGAAGTTCTTGTCTTGATGGTTTTTCACATCATATGTTGCCATCAATGACAAAGGGGGAGATTGTTGCAAGTATGAGGTTAGCCAGTGTTTTCATTGATGTCAACATACTCATATTGCATTGGCAAGAAGGATTGGATGAGCTGTGTGCTGAGGATATTGAGAAAATTAGTCTCAATTAGGAACAGTGAAGACTAGTGATGAGAAGAAGGCAAAAGTACTCAATAGGTTGAGATTTAGAGGTTGCAGATTAAAGGGTTTGTAGATATGAGTCTTGAGATGATCTAGTTAATATTTTAGAGGTCCACATGAAGATTGGAAGAAGTTGTGATTGATCAAGTAGAATCGGTTCCGGGAGATGCTCTGGAGTGACAGAGTGTTACAAAAAGGTCCGGTGAGATCCGGAAGTGCATTGTCCTATTCTGTGGATTGGACAGAGTGTTTGGGATGTCCTTGTGATGTGTCATCTTGATTGGTATGTGGTTTGGAGGTCTGGAAGCAACTCTTACAGTATGACAGTGGCGATAGACTGTGTTCTTGAAGTTTTGAATGAGGATGAGAAGAGATTCCAGTGAGCAGAGGAAGTGCAGATGTACCTGGTCATTCAGGCAGGCTTGTGAAGGTTCTTGGATCATGTTGAGGTTGTATTGTTGGTTTCCATTGATGGTAGAGCCCAGAATTGAAGATATTCTTCTGGATGAAGTTCTTGTTCTGACTAGCCGACTGGATGAGTTGTTCATCCTGCGAATGTTCTTGTGGTGGCCAACCGGATGTGTTATTCATCTTGTGGATGTTATTATGGTTGATTGCTGACTTAGATGATTGTTCCTAAGTCGATGTCTTGTATAAATAAAGGATTGTGAGTTCATTTCAAAGTGGATGTGGAGTAGATGAGTGTGGTATAGCGAAAGAGCGAAAAGCAGAGCAGAAGTGTTTTGGGCTTAAATGGAACTGATCCAGACATGGTGAAGATGTCATTCTCCAGTTCAAGGTTGTGATCCTTATGATCTTGTAGATAGTGTGTCTCTTTGTAGGTAGTGTGCCTCCTTGTGAGTAGTGTGCTCGAGCGGTGAGCCCTAATTGGCATGTGCCATTCATTTTTCTTTATTCTTCTAACAGAGAATAATCCTTGGGTTAATCACCCCGTGGTTTTTCCCTTAACCAGGTTTTCCACGTCAAAAATCTTGGTGTCTAATGTGTTGATGTTTATCTGCTCCGATGTTTATGCTTTCTGCTTTTCATGAATGATTAATTGATATGCTGCTAACTAACAAGAAGAATTAAGTGTTTGAAATAGTAGCAAGGGTTTTACACAACTGATTCACCCCCCCTCTCAGTTGTGTACCCTAGCTCTAACACTCCTTCACTCTCCTTTGCTAACATATACCAGGCCAACAACAAAACCTTTTATGGCTCTGATACCACTATGATGTAGAGGCAAATTGGATACAAGAAAAAGGACAAATTTGACAAGGTTCAACTACACCAATGAGCCCAAAAACAAGGATCTTCATGAAAAAGTGGGAACAATAGTTAAGGTCCTTGAATTATTCTTGGAAATAGTGTTTGGGCATGTACTAGAATGCATCCCATCAATTGGCAAAGGTGGATCAAACTTTGAACTACTAGTTCCTTCACAAACCTCAAGAAAGGCTAGTAGCCCTACAAACATAGAACAGTCCCAATAACTTTTTTTACAGACATCCAAATGCAACTCTTAGACATGCAATAGATACCCATTATGCCTCCCCACAACATACTCTGGAATGGGTTTGGGTTGTTTTAGAAAGTATGCCTCAACCAATAACCCTCCTAGTGGTTTTAAGCCTTAATTAGGTCTAGTTTGTGAAGAAAGTACCCACAAATAGAAACTTGAAACTTTATTGACCACCTAGACATGTCAATGACATCCCAAAACCATGGAATCCAATATTTATTTGCTGTTGGAACTAACTGTTCCCAAATTCCTTACTATGGTTGTCTCACAAGCTTCTGTAATGGCTTAATACATGGTTTTATTAAGCCCACTCAACAAATCTTGGTCAAACCAACTCCACCACCCTTACAATCAATCAAAACATATAAAACATAATTGAATACACCCATCCCACATGTCTTATGGCTTGGAAGACTGTGGGATGGTCAATTTTCCATGATTGGAGGCAAAAACTCTTAACTAGGTTATATAAGATTGTCTTTCTTTAACAAGTCCTTATAACTCCTTACAAATAAACCTCCAAGATATAAAATCACATTCAAATGAAGTCCAATCTAATATTTTACTTAATCAAAACATGAGAAGTGAAAGGCAGACCTGTACCTTGGTACTGTACGGTCAGAGATGGTATTCTACAGAAAATTCAGAATTTTCAGAAAAAATAGTTTTGTTTCAAACACTCACAACTTGCATCCTTTCTAACTTCATAGCCTCCAATTGGTCTTGGGTGATATATATTCCATTATACTTTTCTTCCAAACTATTTGGCAGTCATAACAATGCCATACAATCAAATGGTACGGACTATCACACAAGGAAATGCAGAAAACAGTGAAAAAGACAACAGAAATTGATTTATTTTGGCTTTTTGAAATCTTCTCTCCATTACAATGATCATTTTCATGGCTATATAGGTGTGTGTACTCATTGAAACTTTCATTGGAGTATTTGTGGTGGATGGGGAGGGACTACAACCAATCGAATTCCCAAAACTGTCTTTTGGACAGTTTACAAACTTCTACCAACTGTTTGTGTGTTTGCATAATCATTTGTGATTATGAACCTCCAAACACATTTACAATTTTATTAGGCTGTGAACATGCCTTGGGTCCTTCCAATATGACTTAGGCTCCTTGACATGCCTTAATAGGCTTACAAACATGAAAAGACATATGACTATCCTCTTAGGACTTACAACATGACAGTAGTTTTATAGTCATTTGGACATAGTCCTTTACAATGGCATATAGTCTTCTTACATCAGAAGAATGGTCTCTAGGACCTTATTGAAAAAACAAAAAAAACTTGAAGATCAAAGAAAAACATAGGTATCTTGGTGCTCCTACACCATTCCACCTACCATAATCTCATCATAATCCACTCACCAACTTAGGAGCTCCATTTTGTCTCTGTTATCTACATTCAAATATGTCTTATAGTGTGTCATAACATGCATCATAAGTTGGTCAACAAGTTTACCTCCCTCTTATGACTCTCTTATGTGTTGTAGGTGCTCTTATATTTCTAATATGGGAGGCCTAACTTTCAGAGCCATAACTTTTGATTTGGGAAACTAATTGAGACCCTTTTTATTGTATATATCTAGGAGTTCTACATCCTCATAACTAGGGAACTAGTTATGACCCATCTAGAACTTTTAAGGGCTAAAAATGACCTCTATAGCCTAGAAATTAAGTTTTTTGTTCTATAGCCCAAATTATTTATATTTTATGTTCTTAAAATTAGGATGCAAGATTGAGACACCTTTCCTAAAATTCTCCCACTTGTTTAAAAACTTGCAAGAGAAAATGGAGTACCAACACTTTCAACTAATTGCTAGGGGATGAAAGGCCCATAGATTCACAACACCACATAAACTTATTTGTGCTCACTAACTTCATCAATGCATTTGTAATAATCTACAAAGTGTCAAATTTCTCTAGCATCACCTACCCATCCTTCACCATGTCATGAAGTAAATGGTACTGGACATCAATATACTTCATCCTCACATGAAATATTAGGATAAATTCTAGATAGATGACACACAAATTGTCACAAAGAACTATGATAGCTCCCTAACTCAACCTCACATTTGAACATAATATCTTAATTTAGGTCACCTCCTTACAAACATGAGGAGATACCATGTACTCATCCTCAATAATGGACAAAGTGAACGCAACCTATCACTTAATCATCTGACTAATAGCACCGCCAAATAAACTAAACACATAGCTGCTATTGGATCTTCTGTTATCAACATCTCCTGCCTAATCTAAATCCACAAATCCATGAATAAACACTAAGTATTGGGCCTTTATAGAATCACCATGATAACAAGTAGAGTACTTAGAGATATCGTGCAAATATATGAAGACCCTTTTAACTGCATCCCAATGATCTTTCCAAGATTAGACATAAAGTGGCTCAAGACTGCCATTCCTTAGGCAATGTCTAGTCTAGTATACACCATAGCATACATCAAGATTCCAATAATACTAGCATAAGGTACTTGAACCATGTCCTCCATCTCATTAGATGAAGTTAGAAATTGTTCTACAAATAATTTGGTTCTAATAGAAATAGGAACACACAATGGTCTGCAAGCTATCACATGCACTAAGATGAATCTCTCCAACATTGAGTTCACTTAATTGCTCTAGCCTAGCCAAAGATTTACGTTCACTCTATCCTTTTTGATCTCCATACCCAAGATATATCTATAAACCCCTAAGTCCATCTCAAACTATACTAAAAGTTGAGACTTATGCATCCATACTATGGAAAATGAGGGGAGTGCTCCTCAACCCCTCCCATATTTCCCTCCTACTCCATTTCTCCAAGCCACAAGTAAAATGAAGAGGGAAAATGTAAAGAAAATCCTTATATTAGATTTCCTTCATATTAGGGATTCTTTTTAGGAATGCCCTAAATCAAAGGGATGAGATCAATCTCATCCAATGGATAAGATTTAGTGCTCATTCCATTAAATGTCTATCTAGATAATTTAAAATTACTTAAGCTAATTGCAAATTAAATGTGATTTATGCCTTGGTGGGGGACCATGTGACTAGGTCCCCTTGACTTAAGTCCTAACTTAAGTTACTCTTGTAAATAAGATAATAAATTAAGTTAAATCTCTACATTGTAACCTTGAGAAGCCATTGTATAATATTATCTTTTAAATAGTAGGTGAACTTGAAAATGTATTTAACTTTAGCATTACTTATTGTGCAAAGGTTATAGTTGAGCTTTCATCCACATGATTAAATATTAGTATCCATAATCGTAAGGATAATAATGTTAACAACAATGGTAATGTACATGATTATTCTAAAATTGACTCACAATACGAATGTGTTCCACCCCACTTAGTAGTGTCTTGCATTTTCAAATTAAATTGTTAGTGTAATGTAGTTATGGAAATCATGTGACATAAATTATATACAAATGGTTAATGCTCTCTCTTCTATAATATAGTTTAATATAGTCAGTAAATACTCCTTTCTTCTAGCTAAGCTACTTAACCATCCCACCTAGGGGTACCTCAAACCCTCTTTGTTAGGACTCAACTCTAGTCAAGATGTTGATCACTCTCTTATCTATTGTTTGGTTGTATCCCATGTTCCCTCTTCTGACCCTTCATGTATTGTTGTTGAGTTCCTATGTACAACTAGGCTTGTCATGACAACACATGAGTTGTTGGCACATGTCCATGCATGTTGGGATCTAGCAAGTGACAACTTCTAAAAAAATGAAAGAATAAAGAAAATTGGTGGTTCAAGTTGTGTGTTTCTATGATTTATAGGGCATGAAAAATAGGGTAATTTTTTTAGTCTTCTTGCTCAAATCTCTATAGTCAATACACATTCATATTGTGCCATCCTTTTTCTTCACAAGAACCATAGATGGATAGAACTAGGCTTGATGTAGACCATCTCCAAGAAATCGTTTATGGCCTTTTCTATCTCCTCCTTATACATTCTTAGGTGGTGGTAAGGAGTGATCATAACAAGCCTAGAGCCTAGTTCCAACTCTATGATATGGTAGAATCATCTATCAGGTGGTAGTCTTGGAGAAAATCAATAAGAACCACACTATGCTTATCCAAAATATTTTGAATATCAATAAGATAAGTGTGTTTATTACCCACGGATGAATTTATAGGCATCACCAAACAACTTGTTTCCCATGCATCTTCTACCTTATGAAAAGTCCTCTCCATTATTTTAGCTATGACCACTCATGATGTTCCATTTGAAATAATTCTAAGTACCACATCTTTCACTTCAGATTTAAACTTAAGTTCCATTGATTGATACTTATGTAAAAACTCACCAAGGGAATGCAACCATTGCACACCCAAAACCATGATAGACTCTCCTAAACCCACAATTTAGAAATCATCACATACTTTATGATGTCCCATGGCTATGTTGAGTTGTTGGATTATTTTGGTCTAGGGAATGGTGAATTCATTAACAACAACTACATTAAAAGCTTCAAAATCCTTAGCTTTTAGTCCCTTCTTAACCACCAAACCTTCATCAATGAAATGTTGGGTAGCCCCACTATTAATAAGCACTAAGATATGTTGTCTAGATAGCATTCCTTGGGCTCTAATGTATGATATCTAGATGCTCCCAAAAGAACTACAAGTGTGCCTCCATTTGTGCCTCCATCCTTCTTATTTTCAAGTTCATGATCCTCTATAATCATCTATGACGAGCAATTTCTTCAAAATCTAACTCATCATTAGATATTACCTTAATGTAATGGACTTGGGATTTACCAAGGCATCTATGGCTAGGTTCCCATGGCTCTTCACAAGAAAAATAAAGTTCCTTCCTTTTGAGTTTATTTTTAGTGGAGTCATCTATCCTCTTTGTGATATATGGTTGAGATATGGTCTTATGTAGAAATGCATGTGATCTCCCTTTCTAAAAATTCTCTTTTTGTGATACAAAAGTAGGTGCCTTGGATTGATATGGAAATTTTCTCTTTAGCATAGATGGATCAAGTGATATATTTCCTTTGATGGCTTCTTGTAGAGTAGAGGGTGCAAAATCCTTAACAATACCTTTGAGGGGTTCAAACAAACCCTCAAAAAAGAGAAAATTGATTGCTTTTTTTGAAATATCAGGTACCGTCATTGCAACATGATAAAATTCTTCAACATAGGATTCTACTAAGTTTTGTTGTTTGATTCATACAAGCTCTCTAAAATATTCATCTTTCTCTTTCTGTTCAAAGTGGTCCTAAATTCTTTAAGTGAATTCATCAAGATTTTGCACAAAGCTACGTCCTTGTGTGATTAACCCATTGTGCCAACAATAATAAGCAACAATTTATAAATGTAATGTGGCAAATAGTATGGCACCTTCCTCCTCCATAAGGCTGAGAGTGAAATAAGTTTGCAATTTTTGTAACCAGGAACAAGTAGGAATTTTATTACTATTAAATGTCTAGGGTATTTAGCTTACCAACCTTTTGTTGTAGCACCCTATTTTCATCATTTTTGTTACCATGTGAGATTCTTCCATTAGGAATTTTATTTACAAGGATGTCCAAATAACTGACAAATGAAATAATATTTTTTAAATCTTTAGATTCTCCTAGATTTTCTTGAAAAATTATGTCAACCTCCTCTAGATGTGAGAGGCCTCTAGTTCTTTCTCCTATTTTTCCTATTTTTGCAAGAACATAGGCTTAAATGGATTTGGTATGGAATTAGTCACAAACCAATAAATTGTAGATGCACTCCCTTCTCTTGGAGATGCCTTGGGAGGATTTGGGGTTTTCAAATTTTGAGAAATCATCATTTGTGCCATGGGGGCTACCACTCTCTCTTGTCCTTGATTAATTTGAATCAAAGTCTCATGGAAAAAATCTATTCTTTCTTCATTTGTTAACTTATGCTTCTCCTTCCTCTTTTTTCCATATCTTCTCTTTTATCAATATTTTGTGTTTGTAATTTTCTTATTCTCTTCTTTTAAATACTTGATTTCTCTTTCACTAGGAATCATCAACCATTTTATCAACTTTGCATGGCAAGATCAAAGATAAAATACTACTATAAAGACCCAATCATATATATATATATATACAAATAATATTAGATATAAAGTACACAGAAAATAAAACATGAAATGTACTGAAATAACCTCTATCCAATTTGCATGTTAAATATTGTAACATGAAATGTTGATTTTACAATTAACTATGTCATAGAAGCACTCGATGTTTGTACACATAAAACAAACTTCACCAAAACAATGGAGCTAATTTATATTGATCAAATGTATAGAAAAATACTGTCATAAATTATAAATAATGGAAATACAAATGATTTTTAGATCTACAAACAAAACTCTATATATTAGAGCTTCTTCCTTCACAAATCCTACAAACAAACTACTAAAAACTATGTTGGAATCCAAACAATTTTTGAAGTGTAGATTACAACCTTTGTGTGAGATTTACCTTAAGAAACCAAAGGGATTTTGTCCTCTAGTTTCAAGATCCAAGGGGTTTATTCCTTAGATTGATGAATAAACATAAGTGCTCAAAACAATTTCAGCAGAAAAAATGCAATTTACAAAAATGTAGAAAATACCAAATAAATATATATTAAATTGAAATTATTTCCTTGTCACTTTCCCCAAGCCCACAAGAAATATGGAATGAATTATTAGAAAGGGGAAATTACATGTTTGGTTGGTAAAGATGGTAATTCAACCCCTATTAACCATAGTTCTAAGTTGTCTTCGAAATTTATTTAGAATTGGGAAGATAATCTTGTTCATCTTAAACAAGTAGGACTATTTATCCAAAATGCTTGATCAACTTTCTAATAGTGGATTCTATAGGATCTTATCTTGCAATCCCATCACTGAGATCATGAAAAAAATTAAGGATGTCATTGCCCAGTCATTATTTGATGACATCACCAAGAAAAATCCCATCCCTAATAAAGAAACCACCTTGCACATTTATGGTGTGCCTAAAATCCACAAAGATAGCATCCCTCTTAGACCAATCTTCAATACTACATATTCCCCCACCTACAATATTGCCATCTACCTATCAAATATTATATCTCCTCTTATAGAGAAGTCTAATTCTTTCATCAAAGACTACCAAATTCATTGAGTTCATAAAAAATAAGAAGGTCTAGAAAAGGATGATATTCTTATTAGCTTCAATGTGGTTTCCTTGTTTAATAAAGTCCCAATGAATGACTCCATCAAATTAGTTGGGAATAAATCTAATGATGAGATAGCTTCTATTATTGAGTTGTGTCTTTGATCCACCTTTTTTAATTTCTAGGGTGTAGTCTACGAGCAATCTGATGGGGTTGTCATGGGATCACCATTATCTCCTATTGTGACTAACTGATGTAGAGGCACTTTGATAGGAGAAGGATAGGAAACTAGACAAGGTTCTCTTTCACTCAAAAGCCCAAAATCAAAGGTCTTTACACAAAAGTGGGAACAACAGTTAGGGGCTTTGATTTATTCATAGAAAAGGTGTTTAGACATGTATTGGGATCCATCCCATCCATTGGCAAAAGTAGATCAAACTTCTGGTTAGCACTTCACAAACCTAAGAAATGGCTTGTAGCCCTTCAAAATGAAAACAGTCCTAATAATGTTTTCTACAGGTCTTCAAATACAAATCTTAGATAATTAGAAGATACCCGTTAAGGTCCCCTATCACATATCCTAAACTTAGCATGGGTTGTTTTGGACAGAATACCCCAACCTATAACCCCTCTCAATGGCCTAGAGCCCCAATTAGGCCAAAATTACAAAGAGACTACCCTACAACTCATGTATAGAGCTCCACCAAGTGTTTGAACATTTAGAATACATGCCAAAACAAAGGATTTCATGGGTTTTGTACCTCTAAAAACTGCTGTTCCCAAAAATGCATCTATGGTTCCTTATTATGCCTCTTAGAAATTGTCTAACACATGAAGATGTTAGGTTTTCTCAAAGAAATCTTCTCCCCATAAAGTTTCTTGCCAAAAATTCCACTTGAAACCCATTCCACTAATACAGACCTCTTGAAACCCATTCCACTGATCAAAAGTGAATCGAGTCAATGGAATGGTAAGCAAATGCATGATTTGTATCCAAAACCCTATTCTAGGTTATAGCGATCAGATTTTTGAGAAATGCAGACAATTCCAATATAACAAGATTTCAAAACCTCTAATCACTTTTAATGCAAATTTAATTCATATGTCTATCATTCCCCAATCACATGCTCTATGACACAGCCGTACAGAAAGGTACCACGGGCTGCAACAACAAATTACACAGAAAAAATAGGAAAATCTAAGTTTGTTATTGTTTCTTCTCCACCAAGAGTCTTCTCCTCTATACAATCATCATGACAAGGTGTTAAGAAGCCTTCTACAATATCTTTTAGATAGTTAGAAGGTAGTTGGGTCGATGGACTGTATGTAACCATCGAATTCCTTCCTGCAACTACCTTATGTTAGGGATTGCAACTATCCTATTTTGAAGAATGGAACTAATTACCAGTCTTGGCATAATGACATTGAGTAGTTTACTTTTTACAATGTCATTAACATGTGACAAGGCTTTGAAATGCCTTAGCAAGGCTTACAATATGAGATTATATGACTGTCCCTTTAGGACTATTAAGGCTGCCTCCTATTACAAGGTATGATTGTAGGATTGCTCATTACAAACATGGCATCATGGTCTTTATTACAACATAAGAAAATGGTCTTCAAGACCTTATTGAATCAACAAACAAAATGAACATAAAAAACAAGACATAAGTCTCTTGGTGCTCTTGCACCATACTTCCTGGGTGGAAAGAGAACTCAAGTCTCTTGAGGAAGTAGATCAGCAATTATGACACCATGCTTCAAGATGTCTTCTTCACTCATCCAAGTGGCATCTCCAATGGATAAGCCACTCCATTTGACAAGGAACTATTTGTATGTCTTCTTTCTTGTCTTCTTGAAAACCTTGGTGTCAAGAATGCATTCCAACTTCAATGGTTGATTGGGTGGAAGACCCTTAACCCATTCTTCATCTCCTACTGCTATCATATATGCCTCTGAATCTGCATTAGAATCACCGTTGAAAGGGAAGAAATATGAAACATTGAAGATAGGAGATATGGCCAAGCCTTGAGGAAGTTCAATCTCATAGGCATTGGGCCCAAACTTGTGCATAATCTGGCATGGTCCTATCTTCTTCATGAGGAGTTTGGTTGGCTGCCCCTTAGGAAGTCTTTCCTTCTGCAAATGTGCCATGACCAAATCCCCAACCTAGTATTGGACATCTCTCCTTCTCTCATTGGCCTTCTCCTTGTACTTGTCATTGTTCTTTTGAAGAGTTTCTTTGACATTATCGTGGATGTCCTTCATGGTCAATGCAAAGTCTTCACCTTGAGCACTTTTCCTCTCTACTCCATGGAGATCTCTCAATTCAAGAATACCTCTATGATGACTACCATAAACAATCTCAAATGGACTCCTTCCTATGCTCCTATTGGTGGAATCATTATAAGCAAACTCTGCTTGAGGGATGATCATATCCCATGCCTCTCCATGTTGTTTGGTAAGACACCTGACAAGATTTCCCAAGGAACTATTCACCACCTCAGTTTGGCCATCAATTTGAGGGTGATAGGCTGAAGTAAAGGACAATTAAGTGCCCAACTTCTTCCACAAAGTGCGCCAAAAATGGCCCACAAACTTTGGATCCCTGTCAGTCACAATGTTAAATGGCAAACCATGGATTCTAACAATATCTTTGAAGAACAAACTAGCAATGTGAGAAGCATCATTAGTGCATTTACATGGCAAGAAATGAGCCATCTTACTAAATCTATCCACCACAACAAATATACTATCAAAGCCTCTTTGAGTCCTAGGAAGACCCAAGACAAAATCCATGCTAATGCTTTCCCATGGCCTATTAGGAATAGGAAGTGGCTGATATAGACCAGCATTGGATGAAGTATCCTTTGCCCTTTGACAAATACTATAACATTCAACAAATTTTCTAATATCTGATTGCATTTTAGTCCAAAAATAAAACCTCTTCACCTCATCCAATGTTTTATCCAACCCAAAATGACCTCCTAGTCCACCACAATGTTTTTCCTTTATGATGTTCTCCCTCATGGAACACCTAGGAACACATAGTTGGCTGCCTTTGAACAACAACCCCTGTTGTAACAAAAACTTAGAAAAATCAGAATGATAAGAGTCTAAAAATTGTGAAAAAACTTCATATACCTCCTTGAAATCTTCATCATCCTGATACATATGTTTGAGAGCATCAACCCCTACACTTTGCAACTGAATTTTTTGAACCATACACACCCTTCTACTCAATGCATCTGCCACTTTGTTAGCCTACCCCTTCTGTGTTTGATTGAAAAGGTATAGGCTTGGAGTTCCTCAACCCATTTCATATGCCTATGATTGAGTTTCTCCTATGAATTCAGAAAACTAAGTGCATGGTTGTCAATATAAACAATAAATTCTTTGGGCAAAAGATAGTGCCTCCATTTTTTCAAAGCTTGTACCATTGCATACAATTCCAAATCATAAGTAGAGTACTTTCTCTTAGCATCATTCAATTTTTCACTAAAGAAAGCACCATGCCTACCTTTTTGACTTAGGACAGCCCCTATAGCAAGGTTAGTAGCATCACGTTCCACTACAAACAACTTATTAAAGTCAGGCAAAACAAGTATTGGTTGTTGTGCTACCTTTTATTTCAGAATTTCAAAAGAATCATTGGCTACCTTTGTCCACAAAAACTTACATTTCTGCCCCCCTTTGATGGTATCCAAAATTGGTGCACAAATATGACTAAAACCACTTATGAATTTCCTATAAAATGTTGCCAAACCATGAAAACTTTTCACATCACCTGATATTTTTGGAGTTGGCCATGACAAAATGGATTCTACCTTTGTTGGATCCATCTTCAAACTACCCTGTGAAATCACAAAACCAAGATAGGTGAGTTATTCCTTCATGAAGACACTCTTTTCCATGTTGATCATCAATTGTTCATCATGTAGCTTCCTCAAAACCCAATCCAAATGTTGCAAATGCTCTTCCTTAGTCCTGCTGAAAACAAGAATGTCATCCAAATATACCACAACAAAAATGCCAATGAAATCCTTCAACACTTCATTCATGAGATGCATAAAAGTACTTGGAGCATTAGATAAACTGAATGGCATCACAAACCACTCATAAAGACTCTCATTTGTTTTGAATGTTGTCTTCCATTCATCCCCTTGTTTGATCCTAATTTGATGATACCCCCTCTTAAGGTCAATCTTAGAAAAGTATCTAGCCCCTCCCAAACAGTCCATTAGGTCCTCAATCCATGGCATAGGGAACCTATATCTTATGGTAATCTTATTAATGGCTCTAGAATCCATACACAACCTCCATTTATCATCCTTTTTAGGGGCTAGGACTGTTGGGACAGTACATGGGCTAAGACTCTTTCTCACCAATCCCTTATCCAACAATTCTTGCACTTGCTTGGCAATCTCTTCATTTTGTGAAGGTGTCATCTTGTAGGCTGCTTTGTTTGGAAAAGTAGATCCTGGTATGAAGTCAATTTGATGGCTTATGTCCCTAATAGGTGGCAACTCGTTAGGCATTTCTTCTACCATAATCCCCTTATACTTCTCTAGCAATTGTTGCACCTCCTTAGGGACCTCTTCCTTAATAGGATCATGCAAACTAGGATTGTTTTTAGGCTTCAAAATTAGAGCATACCCTTGGGTTCCTTCCTCCTTAAGGGCATCTAGAAACTCTTTACCACTCACAATCATGAGACTTGACCCAACATTCTTCTCTACATGCTCATTAGGGAATGGATCCATTCTATACTTTCTACCATTCTTAGTTATGATGAAAGAATTAGTTTTACCACCATGTTGTGATTGAACATCATATTGCCATGGACATCCTAACAACAAATGACAAGCATCCATAGGAATTATATCACACAAAATTTTGTCCTTATATTCTCCTATCTCAAATTCAACCCATGATTGTTCATCTACCAAAACTTTTTGCCCCTTATTCAACCATGATACTTTATAAGGACTAACATGAGGAAGTCTTTTCAATTTCAATTTTTCTACCATTTCAATGGAAACCAAATTTTTAGTTGAGCCTGAATCAACAATTACCTTGCAAATCTTACCATAGGCCTTGCATGTTTTCCTAAACAATGTCTTCCTTTGAGGGGGTTCTTGTGTTTGAGGCACCTTCAACATGGTTCTTCTCATCATCAAACTTTCTCCTTCATGGACAGGGGCTGCACTTCCAATTGGAGAGTTGAGACTTTGGCAATCTTCCTCTTGGATCAATTGGTTCCTTCTCTCTCCTCCATAAGAGCTTGAGGCTTTCTTTTTAGGACACTTGAAGGCTAGATGTCCCACTTGGTTGTAATTATAGCACCTTCTTGTGAAGACATTAGGACCTCTCCCTGGTCCACCAAATCTACCTCTTCTATTAGGCCTTCTTCCTCTAAAGCCTCCTCTAGAACCTGATTCTCCACTTTGCTCTTGGGAACTAGAATCCCCTTGGCTTCTTTGGGACTAATTTCGGCCCCTAAAACTACCCCAACCTCTAAAATTTCTACCACCTCTTCCTCTATTTTGCTGCTCACCTTTCCTCTTCAACTTCTCTTCAGCCCTTAATGCCACTTGAAAGAATTTCTCCATGGTTTTAGGGGTTAATAAACTAATTTTATCTTGAATATTAAACCTCAAACCATTTAGGTACCTTTCCACTTTAGAATTTTCATCCTACATGTACCCACAACGAAGAGTGTATTTGTGAAACTCCTTGGTGTAAGTAGCCACATCCAAATCTCTTTCCTTGAGATTTTGCATCTTTTTGTAGATCTGCACCTCATAGTCTAATGGAAGGAATTGGGACTTTATCCTCTCCAACATTATGCTCCATGAAGAGATCATACTCTTCCCATTCTTTACCCTCTCACCTTGGGTGTAATTCCACCATGTAAGGGCAGCACCTTTGAGTTTAGTTTTTGCAAACTTAACCCTCTTATTTTTAGGAACTTCTTTGTATTCAAAGTAATTTTTTAGAGCCTCAATCCACTCCATGACTTCATTAGCATTCATCTTCCCACTGAACATGGGAATCCCCATCTGAGCCTCCGAAGAATCCTTGCCAATTGCCTTGATGGCTTCAAGGAAATGCTTTTGATTAGCTAGTACCTCTACCTCTTCTTGCTCTTCTTCTTCTTCTTCTTTCTCTTCCTCTTCATCTAAACCTTCATCTATCCTCTTCCCTATCCTCAATGCCTTCAACTCTACTTGGAGTGCTTCCTTGACTCCACTTTTGATCTTTTCTTCCATCTCCTTGAACTTCTTGACCACTTCAGTGGTCATCCCCTTTGGAGGCATATTGCTAGCCTCTCCTTCACTCTCCTCTGCTGAGATATACTAGGCCTTACACAACCAACAACAGAACCTTTTATGGCTTTGATACCACTATGATGTAGAGGTACTTTGATAGGAGAAGGATAGGAAACTAGACAAGGTTCTCTTTCACTCAAAAGCCCAAAATCAAAGGTCTTTACACAAAAGTGGGAACAACAGTTAGGGGATTTGATTTATTCATGGAAAAGGTGTTTAGACATGTATTGGGATCCATCCCGTCCATTGGCAAGGGCAAATCAAACTTCTGGTTAGCACTTCCTTCACAAACCTAAGAAATGGCTTATAGCCCTTCAAAACGAGAATAATCCTAATAACATTTTCTATATGTCTTCAAATGTAGATCTTAGACAAATAGAAGATACCCATTAAGGCCCCCTATCACATATCCCAAACTTAGCATGGGTTGTTTTGGACGGAATACCCCAACCTATAACCCCTCTCAATTGCCTAAAGCCCCAATTAGGCCAAAATTACATAGAGACTACCCTACAACTCATGTACAGAGCTCCACCAAGGGTTTGAACATTTATAATACATGCCAAAACAAATGATTTTGTGGGTTTTGTACCTCTTCAAACTGTTGTTCCCAAAAATGCATCTATAATTCCTTATTATGCCTCTTAGAAATTGCCTAACACATGAAGATGTTAGGTTTTCTCAAAGAAATCTTCTCCCCTTCAAGTTTTCTACCAAAAATTCATCACATCCTACTAATATAGACCTCTTGAAACCCATTCCACTGATCAAAAGTGAATCAAGTCAGTGGAATGGTAAGCAAATGCATGATTTGTATCCAAAACCCTATTCTAGGTTATAGCGATAAGATTTTTGAGAAATGTAGATAACTCCAACAAAATAAGATTTCAAAACCTATAATCACTTGTAATGAAAAGTTAATTCATACCTCTGTCATTCCCCAATCACATGCTCTATGACACAGCCATACAGAAAGGTACCACGGGCTGCAACAACAAATTACACAGAAAAAATAGGAAAATTTGAGTTTGTTATTGTTTCTTCTCCACCAAGAGTCTTCTTCTCTATACAATCATCATGAAAAGGTGTTAAGAATCCTTCTAAAATATTCTTTAGATAGTTAGAAGGTAGTTGGGTTGATGGACTATATGTGACCATCGAATTCCTTCCTGCAACTACCTTATGTTAGGGACTGCAACTGTCCTGTTTTGAAGAATGGAACTAATTACCACTCTTGGCATAATGACATTGAGTAGTTTACTTTTTACAATGTCATTAACATGTGACAAGGCTTTGACATGCCTTCTAATACTTTAACATGCATTAGCAAGGCTTACAATATGAGATTATATGACTATCCCTTTAGGACTGTTAATGCTGCCTCCTATTACAAGGTATGATTGTAGGATTCCTCATTACAAACATGGCATCATGGCCTTTATTACAACATGAGAAAATGGTGTTTATGACCTTATTTAATCAACAAAAAAAATGAACATAAAAAACAAGACATAAGTCTCTTGGTGCTCCTGCACTACTAAACTTTACATGGATCATTTCAAAGCTCTATCCCTCAACTCCCTCCCCCTAACCCTAGATAGTGGAAACACTATGTTGACAATACCAACATATGCTAGCCCTCATGGCCCTAAATAATTAGAAAAATCCCACTCACTTTAAACAATAAATTGTTGACTACATTAAGGTCACCAAAGAGTTAGAGTCCAATAACCAACTTCCCTTGGATGTTCTTCTCATAAAAAATGATGGAAGTTCCCTAGCTTGCCATGTCTTTAGAAAATCCACCCATGCCAACCAATACCTCCATGCTTCCTCACATCTCCACCCTAATAAAAAGTCTTGGGTCCTAAAGACTCTATCCACTAGGGATTATCACATCTATGATGGTTGTCACATTGAACAATACCTCTCCCACCTTTCCAAAGTTTTCAAATTAAATGAGTACTATAATAAATACATCACTAGAGTGTTTGTCCAAGCCAAAAAGTGCAATAGATATATACCAAAGGCAAATGACTCTAGTGTGATACATGTTTCCACCCTCCCCTACATAAAAAAAACATCCCTAATAAGATCTCTAAAATCATACACAGGAAAGGCCTCAAATGTCTCTTAAAACCCTATTATATTGTCAAAAATCTCATCCCTTCTATCAAAGATCCTAGGAATATTGTTCTCAATGCCAGGATCTATAAGATTGGTTGTTCTTATGGGACCCCATACATCAGTAAATTTCATCACTCCATTAGCACTAGGATTAAGGAACATAGTTCTAACATTAGACTTGAGAAAACCTCTCAATCTACCCTTAAAAACACTACCATAACACCAAGAACCACATTCACCTTAAGGATACCCAAATCCTAGTTAAAGAAGATAGTTTTTTTTAAGAGAAAACTCCAAGAAGTAATCTTGATTCAAAAATCACCCCACCAATCTAAATTGAGATGAAGGATGGCATTTGAGTTTCACTTGGAATCCTTTATTAACCTCCCTCGAAAACCACTCTCATTCCTCCTAATTTCTCTCTCCTCCTACCTCCTCATCGCCTAGTTCTCACATATGCTTATCTTTTCTCCTAGTTTCTTTTCTCTCTCCCCTTTCCACTTCACTCCTCCCCCTCATCCTTCTCCATACCCTCCCTTGCCTCCTCCTTTTCTTCACTTCACCCACTATGCATGCCCTCGACTTGAGTTCTCCTTCTTTCTTACTTTCATCTCCTCACCTCCACTCTACTTTCTTATTTGTATTTCTTTATAGCATCTAGAGGCTCCTATTATCCTTCCTCTATTATCTCTTTTGGTCTCTCCCTCTAGTCCTTATTTTTATCTTCTTCCTTACCTGTGTTCTCTATTGGTTTTAAATTTGAATTGTCTTTAGTGGTTTTTTAGTAGTTCCTTACATTTTTGGTAATAGCTATCTTAATTAATTTATTCATTATTTCCTAGGTTAGTCCTTAATTCAATTTGAATAACCATTCACATGTTTATTGCTATTTTATAATTAAGCTACTTTCTTTGATACTTATTTTTTAATAACAATTTATCCTCCTTTCAATTTATATTAATTTTCCTTTTGGCATAAGAATTTCTTTCTCTCTCTTCTAGATTATAATATTTTTGTGGACATTCATTTTTGTTAAAAGGTTTAGTATTTCATTTGTTTACATCATTGAATGTTTTAGTACTTCTTTTTTTATTTAATCCACTAATTTGTTTCCTCTTATTTCACCACCTACCTTTAAAATTGTATCTTTATACCATTGTCTATAATTTCTTGTCATTCTTAATTTATTCTTATATATTTGCAACTTAATCTCTGTCACTTTATAATATTATCACTACATTCCTAGCATTTTATTCTTTTCTCAACTTCTAATCTCTCACTGTACTCTTTATTTATTTTAATTAATCCCATATTCATATTATAATTATTATAGTAATTCCACTATCTTTGCTCTTTATATTATATAGTGTAAGATGCTACTTTAGGGGCAACTCCCATATATATATAAAAGGAAAAAATATAATTATAGAGGCAAAATATATTACATTCTATTACATAGAGACATTCCCTTATGTCGAAGGCATCACCAATAGTACCAACCTTTGGCCATTTATTGAAATCAAAGACTGCATGTATCGTTGCAACCCAGAGAGGAGTTTTGATAAATCTATTTGCAAACAACTTCATCCACCATTTCCTTCCCATAACCAACACATAGTTTGTTAAGAACATCTCCAACAGTAGATCATCATGAATGTGGGAACCTAAGAGAACTCTGGGGTCAATAAATTTCCTAATAGTTGTCTCCACCTCATTTGGATCTATATAAAAGAGATTATGGAGCTATGAAGATGCATATCTCATGATGCATGAGCAGACACAACTCAACACTAGAAGACAACTTGTCAATGTGTTTTCTCAACATATCAGTGTAGGTCATTATAAAAAACTCCTAAGCAATTCCTAAAGGTATCATATGGTAAGATATGAAATGAGCTTGAATGACCGAAAGTTGTTCAAAGGAGATAGTGTGAATCCACAAAGGACAAGCCCATGAACATGTATCCCTACCATGTATTTTCTAGATCTTGGATATCATTCAACCAAATGATCAAAGAAGTAGATTGCCCTATCTATTTTGGTTGGATGGGATGACTTCCACCTTCATTGAATCACAAGCCAAATTTTCTAGAAGATCCACTTTGCAGTTAGCCTTTTGAAAGCAATGCTTGATCCAGAGATATTTTCTAAACTGTCAAAGATTGGCTAGATGGATTCAGTGATGTTTCTCAATTTCTAGTTGGCAACCCATTGATTGCAGATTGCATTTATACATAGCTATAAGTCAACTTCAATATCAATATTAGAAATCTTTTTTTCCTAATAGAGTTTAAGTCAACAAGGAGGGCTTGAAATTCTACTTAGTTGTTAGTTCCTGTTGGAACTAGACAAATGAGAGGGTTGGGGGGGTGAATCAATTGTCTCAGAATTAAAACTTTTCTGCCTTTAACCTTCTTTGTTATCTTACTATTAGATTAGTGATGTAAACATTAAAGCAAAGATCAACAACATAAGAGCAGAAACATAGTCAACACACTTGACACCAAGATTTTGACATGGAAACCTAGTTAAGGGAAAAACCACAGTGGGAGTTAACCCAAAAAATGTGTATCCTATTAAAAGTACTTAATAAAATAGAAGACACATTCCTTCGGGCGCACTACCCAGAGCTCACTGCTCAAAAGAGAGGCTCATTACCTACAAAATTAATTTAGAAAGAATTAACTAAGAAATAGCATCTACTTCATGCCTGATTTAGTTTCAATGAATGCTCAAGAACTTTCGCTTTGTCCCAAACTCTTCTTCACACTCTATACTGCTTTTGCTCCTTTTCTTCTCTGCTCTGCTCTTGATCCTTTCTTCAGATTTTATCTATTTTGCACAAGGATGTTATTCAATAACTTTTCAACAAGTATTTATACACTTCATCAACCTTGGAATGATCAACAAGGTTGGCTAAATTTGACGCAAATCATCACACTGTTAGCCAAACACAACTGAGACTTGAATCTACTTCTATAACCACTCCACGCTTTATAAAAAAACTCCTAAGGCATCCGCAACAGGCTAGGAACATCTAGTCAGCCAAGACTGGGAAGAACATCAACCTCAAAGAAGAAATCTTCAATCAACAAGCTCAAACTTCAATGTGAACCTCCAACATAGTAGCTACATGATCTAGAGACCTCCATGTTGTTATATGGAGCCTAATCAGACTTAGAGGTTAAATTTACCCCACTTTTATTGGCACAGTTTCCCCCCAAATTCCTATGGGGTCAAGAGGCAGCATCCCTTGTGGGGGTTTGGGGTCAGTGCCCCCAAGACGAGGTCAAGGGGTAGCACTAGTTGCAGGGTCCAGGGGTAGTGCCCCTGGTGCGCTCCTTATTGTGGTACAGGGTGGGGTCGAGGGTCAGCACCCCCGTGGGGGCTCGGGGGCAAAGCCCTTGAAACCTCACATAGTTTTTTATTATTTTATTAAGGTGTTGGGAGTTGTTTTTTCATTGGCTGACATAAACAAACCCTATTTTTGTAACCGACATAAGGCTTGATAAAAGGAGCTAAGGGTTAGGGTTTCTATTGATATTATATTGTAGCATTTGTAGTGGTATTGAGTTGCAAGGATTGTTGGTTGTAATCTGTTTGATTTACTGGATAATAATATTGGACTCTCTGTTGGTGGATGTAGCCCAAGTTTGGGTGAACCATGTTAAAACTTGTCTCTCACTGTTATTATTTCTATGTATTTTCATTCCTCTATTTAATCTTTATTTACATTTAATTGATATCTTCTGCCGACTAACCCTAACACTCCACAAGCGCATTGGAATCACCAATAACATTCACTCTAAACCATATTACCAGAAACATTTGAATCTTCCTCTGAAACCTCAAGAACACACTCTGCCATGACTGTCAGATTGGAAGGATAGCTTGCAGACCTCTAAACCATGAACTACTAGAGTTGATGATACACATTGACTTCCAAAACATGCCTTCAGATCCGCAGATTACAATCTTATATTACCAGAGCAATCCAAACCTCTTTCTTATCACTCTGTCTTTCTTGATTATTGCAGGAATTGGTTCTACTCAGATGGCCATAGATTCTTCAAATCTTCATGTGGACTTCTCAATTCTTAACCGGAGCAACCTCTGACAATCCTATACACAGCTACATGATCTACATGCATTGATTGTCTTTAATTTTCTCAATATCCTCAATAATCTAGTCTTTTATACAAACAACAATAGGATACAGTTGACACCAATGGCAACAAAGATATGTTGACATCAATGACAACACCATTTAGGCACATATTTGTAACAATCTCCCCCTTTGTCATTGATGGCAACATATGATGTGAAAAATTGAATTCAACCATTAAGACAAGAACTTCTCCCCCTTCCTCTTATCACACCTGTAACTACTTTCTTTACTGCTCCCCCTTTCATCAGCAACTAGTTTTTCACATGACTTCTCTCCCCCTTTGACATCAATGGAAAAAGGCCACAAATTTTCTATTTTTTCTCCCTTTTTTTGCTTCAGACTGATCCCAAAATTTGCATATTGACTACTCCCCCTTTGAGTAGTACCTCCTTAACATCAATCCAGATCACAAGATATGAGTGTGACTTCCACTGGACTAATGCACCTTAGTGCATATTAATTCTGCTCAGGAGGGGTAATAACCCCTAAGTTCTCCTTGAGATACTCAAAAGTATCCTTGGAAAGAGGCTTAGTGAAGATGTATGCAATATGATCTTTGGAAGGCACAAACTCTAGCTTGACTTCATTCTCATTTACTTTGTCTCTCAAGAAATGAAACTTAATAGATATATGTTTTGTCTTTGAATTCAATACTAGATTCTTTGAGATGCTTATTACACTAGAATTATCACAAAAAACTGTGACTGGCTCCTCAAACACAATTCTAATGTCTTTCAACATTTGCTTCATCCACAAAACCTGAGTGTAATTATTTGCTGCTGCTATGTACTCTTCTTCTGTAGTAGACAAATATATTGCCTCTTTCTTTTTTCTTATCCAAG
The DNA here is from genome assembly GCA_027924645.1 of Cunninghamia lanceolata. Taxonomy (NCBI): domain Eukaryota; kingdom Viridiplantae; phylum Streptophyta; class Pinopsida; order Cupressales; family Cupressaceae; genus Cunninghamia; species Cunninghamia lanceolata. The sequence continues at coordinate 4,357,326 of BSBN01000568.1, forward strand.
AGACCAATCTTCTCCCCAAGAAGAATGCACCACCACTAGTATTTTTTCTGTCATCCACATCTCCTGCCCAATCAACATCTATATATGCATGAAGAGTGAAGTTATTGTCCTTTGGATTCCATAGTCCATAATCAATTGTCCCCTTGAGATATCTAAAAATTCTTTTGACTGCCATAACATGGGATTCTTTTGGATCAGCTTGAAATCTAGCAACAAGTCCAACTACATTCATGATGTCAGGTCTATTCTGGGTTAGATAAAGTAATCCTCCAATCATTGATCTATATCTTTTCTGATTTCCCTTGAGAGTCATCATCTTTGCTAAGCTTGCATCTGGTTACCATAGGTGTACCTATTGGCTTTGAGTCTTCCATTCCAAACTTCTTTAGCAATTCTTTTACATACTTGGACTGAGATATGAAAATACCTTTATTTGATTGAACAATTTGTAGACCTAGGAAGAAATTCATCTCACCAAACATTGATATCTCAAACTCACTTTTCATCTAATGAAAAAATGCTTTACACGTGCATTCATTTCCACTAAAAATGATATCATCAACAAAGACTTCAACAATTAGAATGTCCTCATGATCAATTTTCAAGTAGAGATTACTATCAGCAGTACCTTTGCTAAATCCTAGCTTAAGCAAATGCATATCCAATCTAGCATACCAGGCTCTTGGAGCTTGCTTGAGTCCATACAAGGCTTTTCTCAATCTACTAACCATATCTCCCTGATCAGACAACTAAAATCCTTCTAGTTTCTTAATGTAGACTTCTTCCTCCAAATCTCCATTTAGAAATGTTGATTTTACATCCATTTGATATACTTTAAAATCTTTGAAGGTAGCAAATGCAAGAAATAATCTAACTGCCTCTATCCTTGCCACTGGAGAAAACGTTTCTTCAAAATCAATTCATTCCACTTGAGAGTAGCCTTTGCATACCAACCTTGCCTTATTCCTTACAACCTCGCCATCTTCATTTAGTTTATTCTGGAAGACCCATTTGGTTCCAATCACATTTTTGTCCTCAAGTCTAGGAACTAGATCCCATGTGTGATTCTTTTCAATTTGCATCAGTTCCTCTTCCATTGCTTTGACCCAATTTTCATCATTGTAAGCTTCACTTACTGATTTAGGTTTAATCCTTGAAATCAAACAAATCTCTTCTTGATCTTCAAACATTTTTCCCCTAGTTCAAAAATCTTTACTCTTATTCCTAGGATCTAATCTTTAGGATGATTTAACCTTACATGCCTGGGAGTTTTGAAGATTGTTTGAGCTTCTATTTCTTGAACTTGTTCCTCATCATCTGTGTTAACCTCTAGAGTTACTTGTTCAAACTGAATCTGAGTCTGAACTTGAACTTACCTTCCTTGATTTTGACTTTCATCTTGATCATCTAAATCATATCTAGAGTACTTGGAATGTCCTTTTCTTTCATCAACTTTTACATTTGCACTTTCAACAATCTTCTTCAATCTTTTATTGAAGCACCGGTAGGCCTTACTTTGAGTTGAGTATCCCAAAAATATTCCTTCATCACTTCTTGCCCCAAACTTACCTAAATCCTCATCTCTTTTGATATAACATTTACTACCAAAGACTCTAAAGTATCTCACAATGGATGATGACCAAACCAAAGTTCATAAGGAGTCTTACCAGAATTTCCTTTGATATGTACTCGGTTAAGAGTGTAGATAGTAGTACTCACGACTTCTCTCCAATAAACTTGAGGAACATTTGTTTCCATCATCATGGTTCTGGAAGCTTCTTGAATGGTTGAGTTCTTTCTTTCCACAACTCCATTTTGCTGAGGAATCCTAGGAGCAGATAACTATCTTTTTATTCCATGCTTTTCACAGAAACCATCAAACTCACCGGAGGTAACTTCTTCACCTCTGTCAGATCTCAAACACTTCAATTTCCCACCAATGTCATTTTCAACCATCATCTTGAACACCTTAAACTTGTTAAGGACTTCTAATTTTTCTCAGAAAAGTTACCCACATCATCTGGGAGTAATCATCAATTAGCAACATGAAATATCTGTCTCCTTGCACACTCCTAATTCTAGCAGGACCACAGAGATCAGTATGTACCAATTCCAATCTCTCACTAGAACCTTGTTCCTTACTCTTGAATGAAATTTTATTCTGTTTTCCTAATTGACATTCTCTACATATGTTATTAGGTTTCACAATTCTTGGAAGATCTCTTACAGTTTGAGTGGAACTTATTTTGACAATGTTGTCAAAATTCACATGACACATTCTCCTATGCCATAGCCAACTTTGATCTATCTGATCAATCAAACAACTTTTCCCAAAACTACTTAGGTGAAAGATATTACCTCTGGTTTGAGTACCAGATACAATTTTAGTTTCGAAGCTTTCCAAGATTCTATATTTTCGATCCTTGAACCGAAGATCATAGCCCTTGTCAACCAACTGTCGAACATTGAGAAGATTATGTTTCAGTCCTTCCACATATAGAACATCATTGGTGATGTTCTTTCCATCAAAGAGATGGATCCTCTACCACGGATTCTACCAGTTGAGTTGTCTCAAAATTTCACAAGTCCTCCTTCATAGTTTTCAAATTCACAAACTTACTCTTGTCACTAGTCATATGATGAGAACATCCACTATCAATCACCCATTCATCCTTTTCAATAACCTAAGCAGCTAAGGCACTTTCCACATTTTCACATCTAGCAGATTCAGTAGACACCAGATCTTCTTCTTTGATAGCAATAAACACCCAATCATTTTTAGAGGAGCCTCCATGATCAAATTCATCATCTGTTACCCCTTCTTCTCCATTTTCTTGGACATAGTAAGATTTCTTCTAACCTTTATACCAGTTAGGGTTTGGTTTTGAAAACCTTTCTGGACATCTTGAGGCAAAATGATCAATCTTATTACAAGCAAAACATTTGAGTGGTAATTTTCCTTCATACTTACCAGATCATTTTGGCATTCTTCTGGCAATAAGAGCTTCAAGATCAGCTGTTTCTAGTTCAACATCTTCAAGATCCTTTTTTGTCTTCACAAATCTGTTTGATCTTGTAGAAGAGCTTTCACCCAGATCATATCTTTGTTTTCCATACACACTGGCCTTAAATGCAGATTCAAATTTAGGAAGAGAATCACCAAACTCACTTAATTTGAAAGATGAAAATTTGCCAACTAGATGATCTCTTGTAACCTCTGAGACTACCCTAATTTTATCTATAGCTACAACCTTATGTTTGTATGAATCAGGTAAAGATCTAAACACTGTTGATACAATTTCTGATTCTTCCAAAGTTCCACCAGCACATTTGATACCACACAAAAGTTCATTTATCTTTTGCATGTAGATTGTGATGTTTTTGTCATCGTTCATCCTCATAATTTCAAATTTTCCTCTTAGACTTTGTAACTTTGCACATTTGATATATTTATGACCATACAAATACTCCAACTTTTTCCAGATTTCATAAGTAGTTTTTAGACCAAAGACATTTGTCATTTCTGAATTAGTCAGGGCACTCAACAGGGCTTCTTTAGCTCAAAGATTATTTTTAGCATCTTTGATTTGATCAGGAGTTGAAGGTCCTTTCTCTAGAGGTTTATACTCAACACTAATTATTGCTCAATAGGCATCACCCATGTATTGCAAATGGCACTCCATGCAATTTTCCAAAAAGAATAATTTGTTCCATCAAATCTTGGACTATTCTTCTTATAGGTCGACATCCTGGATCTCCTCAAGTGGTTAGGCTATTATAAGAGGATATGGCTCTGATACCAATTGTTAGAACCAGACAACTGAGAGGGGGGTGAATCAGTTATCTTAGAATTAATACTTTTCTGCCTTTAACCTTCTTTGTTATCTTACTATCAGATTAGTGATGTAAACATTAAAGCAAAGATCAACAACATAAGACCAGAAACATAATCAACACACTTGACACCAAGATTTTGATGTGGAAACCTGGTTAAGGGAAAAACCACATTGGGGGTTAACCCACAAAATGTGTACCCTGTTAAAAGTACTTAATAAAATAGATGGCACATGCCTTCAGGCATACTACCCAGAGCTCATTGCTCAAAAGAGAGGCTCACTGCCTACACAATTTATTTAGAAAGAATTAACTAAGAAATAGCATCTACTTCATGCCTGATTCGGTTTCAATGAATGCTCAAAAACTTTTTCTTTGTCCCAAACTCTTCTTCACACTCTATACTGCTTTTGCTCCTTTGCTTCTCTACTCTGCTCCTGATCCTTTCTTCAGATTTTATCTATTTTGCACAAGGATGTTATTCAATAACTTTTCAACAAGTATTTATACACTTCATCAACCTTGGAATGATCAACAAGGTCAGATAAACTTGACGTGAATCATCACACTATTGGCCAAACACAACTGAGACTTGAATCTTCTTCTACAACCACTCCACGCTTTATAAAAAATCTCTTAAGGCATCCGCAATAGGCTAGGAACATCCAGTCGACCAAGACTAGGAAGAACATCAACCTAAAAGAATAAATCTTCAATCAACAAGCTCAAACTTTAATGAGGACCTCCAACATAGTAGCTACACAATCCAGAGACCTCCACAAGTACATTGGAATCACCAATAACATTCACTCTAAACTATATTGCCAGAAACATTTGAATCTTCCTCCAGAATCTCAAGAACACACTCTGCCATGACTGTCAGACTGGAAGGATAGCTTGTGGACCTCCAAACGAAAAACCACTAGAGTTAATGATGCACGCTGACTTCCCAAACATGTCTTTAGATCCGCAGATCACAATCTTATATTACCAAAGAAATCCGGACCTCTTTCCTGATTATTATAGGAACTGGTTCTACTCAAATGGCCATAGCTTCTTGAAATCTTCATGAGGACTTTGCAATTCTTAATTGGAGCAACCTCTGACAATCCTATACATAGCTACATGATCTACATGCATTGATTGTCTTTAATTTTCTCAATATCCTCAACAATCTGGTCTTCTAGATAGATAACAATAGGATACAGTTGACACCAATGGCAACAAAGATATGTTGACATCAATGATAACACCATTTAGGCACATATTTGCAACAGTTCCATCCTATGGAGATGGCTTAGAAAATGTCTCCTTTATCATCTCTAATAATGCACACCTTGGATTTCCCTAGGTTACCATGAGCAACGCTGTCAAAATTTAGTTTTAGTCTACTTCTTGGAGGCAGACACCACTTAACTTTTGCATGTTTCATCTTATTGGGTGGATATGGTCTACCAACACTATAGGTGGGAGATACTTTCAAGAAGCCTCATTTCTTCATTATCATGCCATGCCAACTTGTGAATAGTTTGGGGCTTTTGTAATCCTTGTGACTAGTTTTTCCATTACCACTTCATAGATTCCAACTTCAATTTGTTATGACCTCCTCCACACTTAGTTATTTCTCATTAAAGATATGGTTATTACACTCCCACCATAACTAACAAATTACCATTGATGGACCTATGAACCAAATACCTTCCCAAAGGGAATTACACATCCTCGACCAACATCTAAAGTAATCCAAAAGGTCATAAGGGAGAGTGTAGTTCCACTCCAAATAGTTGGATAGGACACAATGAAATGGGCTAGAAATGCCTACTAATCTTAGATGATCACTAGTGAGGATCCTTTTGTGCAAGGCTATCCAAGAAAAGGTGTAGCCTTAAGGAGACACCATTGGTTCCATCATAGATCCACAGGCTAGTCGCTGCTCGATTCTAGGATATTTTGTAACTTGTATCCAATTTTTATTGAGTAAATCCCTTATTTTACACCAATCCAAATTATCTTATCTTCCTCTGAATTGATGAAGACCTTCTTAGATGCCAGATCTATTTGTAAAATTTCATTTTGTTTGGGTGAAACAGAGGAGCCATCCAAGCATTTCCAAGTCTAGGAGCATCCATTTGGTAACTCAACAGTGTTAGACTTAGTGCACACAACTGAGAGGGGGGGTGAATCAGTTGTACAAAACTTTTCTTCCAATTACACACTTAACTCTTCTTAGCAATTCAGTAGTATAATAATAAATCAACCATGGAAACACAGTGCAACAAATCAAGACCAGAAACACATGAACACATGAGACACCAAGATTTTGACGTGGAAAACCTGGTTAAGGGAAAAACCATGGGGTGATTAACCCAAGAATGTATTCTCTATTAGAAGAATAGAAAGAACAAATGACACATGCCAATTAGGGCTCACTGCCCAAGCACACTGCTCACAAGAGGCTGACTGCCTACAAGAGACACACTGTCTACAAAGAAATAAGTATCACATACATGAACTAGAGAATAGCATCTTCACCATGCTTGAATTAGTTCCATTTAAGCCCAATACTTCTGCTCTATCTTTCGCTCTCCTCCTTGCTACCACACACTCATCTCAACAAGGACAACTTTGAAATGACTTCATAATCCCTTATTTATACAAGACATCAACTTAGGAATGATCATTTAAGTCAGCAAACATCAACAAGAACATCCGCAGGATGTGTAAGTCATCCGGTCGGCTAATCTCAGAAAGAACACCATCATCCAGAAGTTGTTCTTCAAATGCAAACTCCTAATTCAATGTAGACCATCAACATGAACTGGACACGATCCAAAGGCCACCAAAAGCTTGTCTAAATCACCAAGAACATCCATACTTCATCTGCTTACTGGAATCCTTCTCTCCTTCATCTGGAACCTCATGAACATAGTCTGTCATTACTATCACAAAGGAATAGATGCTTGCGGACCTTCAAACCATGAACCAATCAATTTGATACTTCACAAAGACCTCCTCAACACTCCCTCAAATCCGCAGAATAGAATAATGTACTTCTAGATCTCACCAGACCTATCTGTATCACTCTGTCACCACTGAACACCTACCGGAACTGGTTTTACTTGAGCGGCCACAACTTTATCAGATCTTCATATGAACCTCTAAAATCTCTACTGGATCACCTTAAGACACATATCTACAAACCCTTTAATCTGCATCCTCTGATTCTCATCCTATCTTGGAATTTTACCTTATTGTCATCATTGTTCTTCACTGTTCCTGATTGAGAATAATTTTCTCAATATCTTTAGCACACAACTCATCCAATCCTTATCATTAATGCAATAGGAGTATGTTGACATCAATGACAACACCGGTTAGGCCCATACTTGCAACAATCTACCCCTTTGTCATTGATGGCAACATATGATGTAAAAAACTATTTTAACCATCAAGATAAGAACTTCTCCTTACTGTCACAACTCCCCCTATCAGCAACAACCATTCACATATCTTCTCTCCCTTTACTACTTCCCCTTTGATGAGAAACCACTTGTTTTTCACATGTCTTCTCTCCCCCTTTGACATCAATGGCAAAGGGCACATACTTGCAATTCCACCACTTCAGAATCATATCTGCTGCTCCCCCTGAGTAGCAACTCCCCATCATCAATCTGGACCACAAGATGTAATTGTGATGTCCACCAGACTGATGTACATTAGTGCACCTTAGTTCATCACCAGAGGGGCAATAACCCCTAACTTCTCCCTGAGATACTCAAAAGAGTCCTTAGGTAGAGGTTTAGTAAAGATGTCTACAATCTAATCCTTGGAAGGCACAAACTCCAATTTGACTTAATTCTTGTTCACTTGCTCTCTCAAAAAGTGAAACTTGATGGATATATGTTTAGTCTTTGAATGCAACACCGGATTCTTAGATATGTTTATTGCACTTGAATTATCACAGAAGATTGTGATAGGTTCCTTATAGTCCACTTTGATATCTCTTAGCATCTGCTTCATCCACAAAACTTGAGTGCAACTACCTACTACTGCAATATATTCTGCTTTAGTTGTAGATAGAGATATTGCCTCTTATTTTTTTCTTAGCCAAGAAACTAATCTCTTCCCCAAAAATAATGCTCCACCACTGGTACTTTTCTAGTCATCCACATCTCCTACCCAATCCGCATCTGTATATGCATGAAGAGAGAAATCATGATCTGTAGGATACCACAAACCATAATCAACTATCCCTTTTAGATATCTTAAAATCCTCTTGATTGCCATGACATGAGATTCTCTAGGATCAGCTTGGAATCTAGCAACAAGACCAACAGCCTACATAATGTCTGGTCTAGTTTGAGTGAGATACAATAGTTCTCCAATCATTGACCTATATTTTGTCTGATCAGCCTTAGGAGAATCCTCATCTTTGCTCAATTTACATCCAGTTGCCATGGGAGTATTCATTGGTTTTGAATCTTCCATCCCAAATTTCTTCAACAATTCTTTCACATATTTGGTCTGAGAAATGAAGATTCCTTTCTTTGTTTGAGTGATTTGTAGACCCAAGAAGAAATTCATTTCACCAAGCATGGACATCTCACACTCACTTTTCATTTGATTTGCAAAAGTTTTACACATACTATCTCTTCCTCCAAAAATGATATCATCAACAAACACTTCAACAATCAAGATGTTTTCATGATCAATTTTGAAATATAAATTACTGTCGGCAATACCTTTGTTGAAACCAATATTCAAAAGATGCTTATCCAATCTTTCATACCAGGCTCTTGGGGCTTGCTTTAGTCCATATAGTGATTTCTTCAACTTGCAGACCATATCACCATGATCAGACAATTGAAATCCATCTGGTTGCTCTATGTACACTTCTTCTTCCAAGTCACCATTCAGGAAGGCAGATTTAACATCCATCTGATATACCTTGAAATCCTTAAAGGTAGCAAAAGCAAAAAATAATCTAACTGCTTCAATTCTTGCCATCGGAGCAAAAGTTTCTTCAAAATCAATTCCTTCTATTTGAGAGTAACCCTTGCAGACCAATCTGGCTTTATTTCTAATTATTTCACCAACTGCATTTAGTTTGTTCTGGAAGACCCATTTTGTTCCAATCACATTCTTGTTTCTTTCCACTACTCCATTCTGCTATGGAGTCCTAGGAGCAAACAACTGTCTCTTTATTCCATGTTTCTCATAGAACTCTATGAACTCACCGGATGTGAATTCTCCACCTCTATTAGACCTTAGACATTTCAATTTTTATCCGGTTTCATTCTCTACCATAGCCTTAAAAATTTTGAATTTATCAAGAGCCTCTAATTTCTCTTTTAGAAAGGTTACCCACATCATCTGGGAATAGTCATCAATTAGCAACATAAAGTATCTATCACCTTACACACTTCTGATTCTTACCGGACCACAAAGATCAGTATGAACTAAGTCCAATAATCCGGTAGAAGACAGTTCCTTACTTTTGAATGTGACTCTGCTCAGCTTACCCAACTAACATTCTTTGCACAAGCTATTAGTAGGTTTCACCAATTTTGGAAGATCTCTTACAGCCTGAGTATTGCTTATCTTGATAATATTATCAAAATTCACTTGACACATCTTCCTATGCCATAACCAACTCTGATCAACTTGAACAAATAAGCAACTTTTACCAGTACCAACCAAGTGGAAGATATTACCTTTAGTTTGATTACCGGATGCAATCTTTGTTCTGGAACTTTCAAAGATCTTGCATTTTCCATTCTTGAATCGAAGATCATAGCCTTTGTCCACCAATTGTCCAACACTGAGAAGATTGTGCTTTAATCCTTCAACATATAGTACATTACCAGTTTTGTTCCTTCCATCAAAAGGAATAGTTCCTCTTCCTCTAATTCTACTAGCAGAATTATCACCAAACTTTACCACTCCTCCTTCATACCTTTCCAAATCTATGAACTTACTTTTATCACCTATCATATGGTGAGAGCATCCACTGTCAATGACCCAATCATCCTTTTCTTCAACTTGGGCAACCAAATCTCTTTCTACAACTTTATGATTGATAGATTCAGAGGGCATTGGATCTTCTTCCTTGATGGCAATGAACACCCAGTCACTTCCAGATTTGTCTCCTGTCTCTGATTCATCATCTGTTACTCCCTCATCATCTCCTTCATGAACATAGTAACAATTCTTTTGGAACCTTGATTTGTTAGGTTTTGGCCTTGAAAATCTTTTCGGACACCTTGAGGCAAAATGACCAATCTTATTGCAGTTGAAACACTTAAAAGGCAATTTTCCTTCATACTTACCAGATCCTCTTGGCAGTCTTTTTGCAATAAGGGCTTCAAGTTGGGCAGTTTCTGCTTCCTCTTCTTCTAGGTCTTTTCTTGCTTTTTCATACCAAGAGATTTTCTTTGATGAGTTCTCTCCCGAGTCAAACCTTTGTTTACCTTTTACAGAGGCACTGGCTTTGAATGTAGATTCAATCTTGGGGGGTCATCTCCAAATTTAGTCATTTCAAATGCAGCCAATTTTCCAGCCAATTGATCTCTTGTGATAGTTGTATGGGCTCTGAATTCTTCAATGGCAGTAACCTTGATTTTGTAAGAAGCAGGTAGGGATCTGAGAATTTTTCCAACAATCTCATTTTCATCCAAGACTCCACCAACATTTCTAATCCCACAAACAAGCTCATTTACTCTTGGCATAAAAGTAGTGATATTTTCATCTTCTCTCATCTTCAGATTTTCAAATTTTCCTTTCAGACTTTGTAACCTTACACATTTAACATACTTGTCTCCTTCATGCAGAAGTTCTATTTTTTCCCAAATCTCAAAAGCGTTTGGTAGGTCAATAACATTTGAGAGCTCTGAATCAGATAATGCACTTAGAAGAGCCTCTATAGTCTGTAGATTATTTTTAGCATCTGTGATTTCATTTTGGGTTTTTGGGCCACCCTATGGAGGTGTATACTTTGTTGTAACCATGGACCAGTACGCCATTCCCATACACTACAAGTGACATTTCATGTGACCTTTCCAAAGATTAAAGTTGGTTCCATCAAACTTCAGACTATCCTTCTTGTAAGACGACATCCTGGATCTCCTCAAGCAGTTAAGCTCTTTTTAGAGGAACTTGGCTCTGATACCAATTGTTAGACTTAGGGCACACAATTGAGAGGGGGGGTGAATCAGTTGTACAAAACTTTTCTTCTAATTACACACTTAACTCCTCTTAGCAATTCAGTAGTATAATAATAAATCAACGATGGAAACATAATGCAACAAATCAAGAGCAGAAACACATCAACACCACAGGGTGATTAACCCAAGAATGTATTCTCTGTTAGAAGAATAGAAAGAACAAATGGCACATGCCAATTAGGGCTCACTGCCTGAGCACACTGCTCACAAGAGGCTCGCTACCTACAAGAGACACACTGTCTACAAAGAAATAAGTATCACATACATGAACTGGAGAATAGCATCTTCACCATGCTTGAATCAGTTCCATTTAAGCCCAATACTTCTGCTTTGTCTTTCACTCTCCTCCTTGCTACCACACACTCATCTCAACAAGGACAACTTTGAAATGAATTTGCAATCCCTTATTTATACAAGACATCAACTTAGGAATGATCATTTAAGTCAGAAAACATCAACAAGAACATCTGCAGGATGTGTAACTCATCCGGTCAGCCAATCTCAGAAAGAACACCATCATCCAGAAGTTGTTCTTCAAATGTGAACTCCTACTTCAATGCGGACCATCAACATGAACTAGACACGATCCAAAGACCACCACAAGCTTGCCTGAATCACCAAGAACATCCATACTTCATTTTCTTATTGGAATCCTTCTCTCCTTCATCTAGAACCTCAAGAACATAGTCTGTCATTACTGTCACAAAGGAATAGATGTTTACGGACGTTCAAACCATGAACCAATCAATTTGATACTTCATAAAGACCTCCTCAACAATTCCTCAAATCCACAGAATAGAATAATGTACTTTTGGATCTCACCGGACGTATCTGTATCACTCTGTCACCACTGAACACCTACCAGAACCAGTTTTACTTGAGTGGCCACAACTTTATCAAATCTTCATGCGGACCTTTGAAATCACTACTAGATCACTTTAAGACACATATCTACAAACCCTTTAATCTGCATCCTCTGATCCTCATCCTATCTTGGACTTTTACCTTATTGTCATCACTGTTCTTCACTGTTCCTGATTGAGACTAATTTTCTCAATATCCTCAGCACATAGCTCATCCAATCCTTATTATTAATACAACAAGAGTATGTTGACATCAATGACAACACTGGTTAGGCCCATACTTGCAACAAATAGGGGCTATATAATCAATGAAAAAGGGACCCCACACTTTTGATAATGTTTCCGTACACATGGAGAGTCTAGGATTATATGCTAAGGGGGGTAGCCATTCCAAGAATTGGTCCAAAAATGGGCCCTTTGACCATTGTTGACAACCCAAGAGAGATGATCTGTAATCAAACTTTAGCACTACAACATGAAATTCTAAATGTGGGACGCCCCTCAGGGGATGGAGTTTTTCAAGATCTAAGCTAAAAGTGTTGAATCTAGATATTTGTTCTATAAAATTTGGCAGTATCGAGCATTCAAGTTTTCAAACATCTTCCAAATGAGTTTTTCCCCAAGTGTTGCATTTTATTTTTTAATTTTCCTAATTCAAGGCCACCATCCTTTTTTTCCAAACATGATGTCTCCCATCCAATCAAAGGTATGTGTTTGGTTTCAATGGAACTTTCCCAAGGGAATTTTTTATTATGCCCTCTTGCAAATTGCAAGCATTCCTTGTTATTTGGGTTCTCGAGAGAGTTTGATGGGGATCACAGATAGAACTGCTTTAATCATCAGTATTTTCTCAAACAATGAGAGCCATCAGCCTTTCTAGGAGGCAGCTTTCAAATGACATTTGGCTATAGTTTCCTCCCATAAGTTAGTTCTCATTACCTCTTTGAAAAGTAGTGCTCCAAGGTATTTTCTTAGGGGATCCACAATATTAAAGCCAAGAAGAGAGGTAAATTTTTTTAATGGAGGCTCCTTTTTCATATTGAAGAAGAAGATGCTAGATTTGTTCTTGTTTATTTCCTACCTAGAGGCTACAATGTATCTATGAAGCATGTGTTTGATGGTATTAACCTCATCCATAGAAGATTCACCATAGAGGATGGTATCATTGCCAAATTGCTAGTGAGTGATTGTAGGGAGTGTGCCCTAGAGCCTCAACCATGATTACAAATAGAAAGTGTGAGATCTCCCTAACAAAGACATCTAGGGGGCTCAAAGAACTGCATAGGCTACCATTAACCAGTACATAACAACGCATAGAGGAAATGCAATTGAAAATCCACAACATCCATTTAGAACAAAATCTGAATTTGCCAAGAATACCCATTAGGAAATGCCAATCAACTCTATTATAGGCTTTACTAACATCTAATTTCAGAATCATGTTGCTTTCGTTAGTTGAAGTGATGGAGTGAATGACCTCATGTGCAATTATAATTCCATCAATAATATTCCTCCTCAAGATGAAGCCACTCTAATCCTTGAAGATAATACTGGGGAAAATTAGTTTCAGGTGATTTGAAGTTACTTTGGAGATGGCTTTATAGATTGTGTTACACAAAGAGATTGGCTAAAAATTAGAAAGAGAAATGAGATTTGGTTTCTTTGAAACCAAAGCAATAAAGGTGGCATTAATGTCTTTCAAAATTTTCTTAGATTTCCTTGAATCTATTGCAAATATGTGCCTAAGCAATGTTGTCATTGATGTCAACATATCCTTGTTGCCATTGGTGTCAACTATATCCTATTTTGTTGCCTATATAGAAGACTGGATTGGTGAGGATATTAAGAAAATTAATGAGGATCAATGTATGCGGACCATATGGATGAGTAGAGGATTGTCTGAAGAAGCTCTAGATTAGTTTTGAAGGGTTCACATGAAGATTTGAAGAAGCTATGGCCATCTGAGTAGAACCAGTTTTGCAGTGTTCAGAAGAGATAGAGTGATAGGAAAGAGGTTCGGATTGTTCCAGATATGTCCAATGATGATCTATAGATCTAAAGGCATGTTTGGGTAGTTAGTGTGTATAATCGATTCAAGTGATTCATGGTTTGGAGGTCCACTAGCAATCTTTCTAATGTGAGTATTGACAGACAATGTTCTTGAGGTTCTAGAGGAAGATGCAAGTGATCCTGATGATTTGGAGGAGTGTGGATGTTTTTTTTGAATTTGATGTGCTTGTAGAGGTCTCTAGATTGTGTGAGTACTATGGTGGAGGTCTACATTTAAGTTTGAGCTTGTCAAAGAAGATTTCCTTCTTGGTGTTGCTGTTCTTCCTAGTCTTGGCCGTGTGTTGATCAAGGAATATTTGAGTCCCAGTTATGTTTGGCTGACGGCAAAGTGATTCCCATTAAGTCAGATGTTTGTAATGTTGACCTTGATGTTTATTCCAAGGTTGATGAAGGATATAAAGGCATGTAGATGAGTTGTGAAAAATCATCCATGTGTGAAAATGAGATAATCTGAAGAAAGGATCAAAGGCAAAGTAGAGTAGAGGAGAAGAAGAAGAACAAGAGTTGTTTTGATGAAGAGTTAGAAAAGAAGTATTTGGGATAGAGTAGAAGTTTTGTGAGTATTTAATGAAACTGAACCAGGCATGAAGGAGATGCTATTTATCAATTAATTCTTTCTATGTTAAACATAAATTCTATAGTCAGTGAGCCTCTCTCGAGCAGTGAGCTTTGGGAAGTGAGCCTGAAGGCATGTGCCTTCTCTTTATTCTAAGTACTTTTAATAGGGTATGAATCTTGTGGGTTAGCCCCCACCGTGGTTTTCCCTTAACCGAGATTCCACATAAAAATCCTAGTGTTATGTGTGCTCAGTTTATTTCTGCTCACGTGTTGTTGATTCATGCTTTAATATTTGCATTATTAATCTGATTGTAAGTTGATAAATAAGGTTAAAATCAGAAAAGGTTAGATTTGTGGGACAACTAATTCACCCCCCCTCTAATTCCAACAATTCCAACAATTGGTATTAGAGAGAGGTTCCTTGAAAGAAGCCTAACAACTTCAGGAAAGATCTTGGAAGGAGTTTTAATGGGTTGACTCAAAGATCAACTTTGGTTGGCCCTAGAAGATCTTGGTTAGCCCAAAGCAGAATTATCCAATCTGAAACATGAGCTTAAAGATGTTGATGATACCATTGACATGTTAAAAGATATGTCCAGACTAATTCCAACAATTGGTATCAGAGCGAGGTTCCTTGAAAGAAGCCTAACAGCTTGAGGAAAGATCTTGGAAGGAGTTTTAATGGGTTCACTCAAAGATCAACTTTGGTTGGCACTAGAAGATCTTGGTCAATCCAAAGAAGAATTATCTAATCTGAAAGATGAGCTTAAAGATGTTGATGATACCATTGAAATGTTAAAAGATAAATTAAAGAAATCTATGAAAAAGAGAAAGGAGCTACTTCTGTAGTTATCCAGTTTAACTGAAGAAAATGACATGAATGAAGCCTTGGAAGAAAAGACAAAGGAGTGTGAAAAGCTATCAAAAGAAGTTGCTATTCTAAAAGTTGAGATGGAATCTGGGGCAATGAGGCTAACCAAAGAAATTGAGCAAAGGAAAAAGACTGAAGAAGACTTGAATCAAACTCTAAAAGAAAGAACTGAAGAATGTTGCAAATTGGACATAGTAGCTGGCCATCTAGAGTCTGACCTATAAGAAAGTAGAGACAATGAAAGAGAACTTGAAAGGTAAATTGTCATTCTTAGAAATGACCTAGAAGTTGCAAATGAATACAAGGAGAAGTTCAAGATAAGCTCAGCTAAATTTGAAACACTGCTTGAAGGTCAGAAAAATGCTGATGACAAGCATGGTCTAGGATATGAGAAAGGTGAAAGCTCCAGATCTAAACAAAGAAATTTCTAACCAAGGAATGGAAGAAATAGACCTAGAAGACCTCCGGTAAGACAACCTAACGCTCAAAGATGTCCATCATTCAATGGAAATTGTTTCAATTGCAATAAATTTAGTCATAGAGCTACTCAGTGCAGAAGAAGAGTAAGTAAATCAAAATGGTCCATCCTTCTCCATCCAATGCTTCAAGTGTAAGAGGTATGGTCATAGATCAAATGAATGTAGATGTATGATAATGAATAACTCTAGAGAAAATGGCAACTCTTTCAATGGTTACTGCTTTACTTGCAATGGATATGGACACATGGCTAATCAATGTAGATCAAGAGAAAATCAAGCATATAAGCAAAGAAATGTTGTTTGCTTTAATTGCAATAGATCTGGTCATATTGCAAGATTTTGTAGAAGTAGGAATAATGGAAGAAGATGTTCAGTAAACAAAAAATCAGATGAGCATAGACAAGACAAAGGCAAAAGAAAAATTGATGTGAATGAGATCCAGAATGAAATGAGCAAGACATGGGTCAAGAAAATAATTGTGAACATTAATAATGGGTCCGCATTGGAATCTGGTGTTGATAATTCCTCCAGAAATTGAATTAGGAGCTTTGGCTCCGAGGGAGCTGCATTGAAAATCAAATTCCCCCAACCAGTAAGTGGATGTTCTCATCATATGACTAGTGATAAAAGTAAGTTTATAAACTTTGAAAAATATGAAGGTGGAATTGTGAAATTTGGAGATAACTCACCTGGTAGAATCTATGGCAGAGGATCCATCTCTTTTGATGACACAAATGATGTTCTGTATGTGGAAGGGCTGAAGCATAATCTTCTTAGTGTTGGATAGTTGGTTGACAAGGGTTATGATCTCCGATTTAAGGATGGTAAATGCAGAATCTTAGAAAGTTCCAGAATTGGAATTACATTTGGTGCACAAACTAGAGGTAACATCTTTCAATTAAGTGGTTCTGGTAAAAGTTGTTTGATTACACAGATAGATCAGAGTTGGCTGTGGCATAGGAGAATATGTCATGTGAATTTTGATAACATTGTCAAGATAAGTTCTACTCAGGCTGTGAGAGATCTTCCAAGACTTGTGGAACCTGATAGCATGTGTAGAGAATGTCAATTGGGTAAACAGAACAAAACATCATTCAAAAGTAAAGAACTATTCTCAAGTGGAAGGGATTGATTTTGAAGAAAACTTCTACTCCAGTGGCAAGAATAGTAGCAGTCAGATTGTTTCTTGCTTTTGCTGCTTATAAAGATTTCAAAGTCTATCAGATGGATGTCAAGTCAACATTTCTAGATGGAGAGTTAGAAGAAGTCTACATTGAGCAACTAGAAGGATTTCAGTTGTCTGATCAGAGAGATATGATCTATAGGTTAAGGAAAGCATTGTATGGACTCAAACAAGCCCCAAGAGCCTAGTATGCAAGATTTGATAAGTATCTGCTAAAGCTAGGTTATAACAAAGGCACTGCTGACAATAATCTTTACTTCAAGATTGATCATGAGAATATTCTGATTGTTGAGGTATTTGTTGATGATATCATTTTTGGTGGAAATGAGAGTATGTACAAAACATTTGCTGATCAGATGCAAAGTGAATTTGAGATGTCCATGTTTGGTGAAATGGACTTCTTCTTAAGTCTGCAAATCACTCAGTCAGATAAAAGGTATCTTCATATCTCCATCTAAAAATGTGAGAGAATTGTTGAAGAAGTTTGGAATGGAAGATTCAAAGCTAGTAGGTATGCCTATGGTAACCAGATGTAAGTTGAGTAAAGATGATGACTCCCCTAAGGCAAATCAGAAAAGGTATAGATCAATGATTGGAGGATTGCTCTGTTTGACTCATATTAGACCTGATATCATGAATGCAGTTGGGCTTGTCGCTAGATTCCAAGCTGATCCTAAAGAATCCAATGTTGTAGTTGTCAAGAGAATTTTTAGATATCTCAAAGGGAAAATTAATTATGGATTATGGTATCCAAAGGATAATGACTTCACTCTTCATGTATATACAGATGCTGATTAGGCAAGAGATGTGGATGACAGAAAAAGCACTAGTGGTGGAGCATTCTTCTTGGGAAGTAGATTGATTTATTGGGTGAGCAAAAAGGAGGCAATTTCCTATCTATAGCAGAGGCAAAATATATAGCAGCAACAAACAATTATACTCAAGTTCTGTGGATGAAGAAAATGTTGGACATCAGAATTGTGTTTGAGGAGCTTGTCACAATCTTCTATGATAATTAAAGTGCAATAAGTATCTCAGAGAATCCGGTGTTGCATTCAAAGTCAAAGCATATATCCATCAAGTTTCATTTCTTGAGAAAGAAGGTAAATGAGAATGAATTCAAGTTGGAGTTTGTGTCTTCAAAGGATCAAATTGTAGTTATTTTCACTAAGCTCTTCCCAAGGATACTTTTGAGTATCTCAGAGAGAAGTTAGGGGTTATTACCCCTCCTGATCAGAACTAAGATGCACCAAGGTGCATCAGTCCGATGGAATTCCCAGTCATATCTTGTGATCCAGATTGATGTTAAGGAGATACTACTCAGGGGGAGTAGTTAGTATGAAAATTTTGGGATCATTCTAAAACAAAAAGGGAGAAAAGATTGCAAATATCTGCCCTTTGCCATTAATGTCAAACGGGAAGAGAAGTTCATGTGAAAAACTAGTTGCTGATGAAAGGGGGAGCAGTGAAGAAAGTGATTGTAGAAGTGATAAGAGAAAGGGGGAGAAAGTCTTGTCTTGATGGTCAAATTAGTTTTTCACATCATATGTTGCCATCAATGACAAAGGGGGAGATTGTTGCAAATATGTGCCTAAGCGGTGTTGTCATTGATGTCAACATATCCTTGTTGCCATTAGTGTCAATTGTATCCTATTTTGCTGCCTGTATAGAATACTAGATTGGTGAGGATATTGAGAAAATTAATGAGGATCAATGTATGTGGACCATATGGCTAAATAGAGGATTGTCTGAAGAAGCTCCAGATAAGTTTTGAAGGGTTCGCATGAAGATTTGAAGAAGCTATGGCCATCTGAGTAGAACTAGTTTTGTAGTGCTCATGAGAGATAGAGTGACATGAAAGAGGTCCAGATTGTTCTGGATATGTCCAATGATGATCTATGGATCTAAAGTAATATTTGGGAAGTCAGTGTGTATCATCCATTCAAGTGGTTCATGGTTTTGAGGTCTGCGAGCAATCTTTCTAATGTGACAGTATCGGCAGACTATGTTCTTAAGGTTCCAAAGGAAGATGCAAGTTATTCTGATGATTTGGAGGAGTGCAGATGTTTTTGTTGAATTTGATGTGCTTGTGGAGGTCTCTAGATTGTGTGACTACTATGGTGGAGGTCCGCATTGAAGTTTGAGCTTGTCAAAAAAGATTTCCTTCTTGGTGTTACTGTTCTTCCTAGTCTTGGCCAACTAGATTATTCGAGCGTGTTGCAAATGATCTAAGAGCAATTCTATGAAGTGTGGTGTGATTGCCAAGGAAGATTTGAGTCCCAGTTATGTTTGGCCAACAACAAAGTGATTCACATTAAGTCAAATGTTTGTAATGCCGACCTTGATGTTTATTCCAAGGTTGATGAGGGATATAAAGGCATGTAGATGAGTTGTGAAAAATCATCCGTGTGTGAAAATGAGATAATCTAAAGAAAGGATCAAAGGCAAAGTAGAGCAGAGGAGAAGTAGAAGAACAAGAGCTATTTTAATGAAGAGTTAGAAAAGAAGTATTTGGGACAGAGCAGAAGTTTTGTGGGTATTCAATGAAACTGAACTAGGCATGAAGGAGATGTTATTTATCAATTAATTCTTTCTATGTTAAACATAAATTCTGTAGTCAGTGAGCCTCTCTTGAGTAGTGAGCCCAAAGGCATGTGCCTTCTCTTTTCTTCTAAGTAGTTTTAATAGGGTACGAATCTTGTGGGTTAACCCCATTGTGGTTTTCCCTTAACTGGGTTTCCACGTAAAAATCCTGGTGTTATGTGTGCTCAGTTTATTTCTGCTCATGTGTTGTTGATTCATGCTTTAATGTTTACATTATTAATCTGATTGTAAGTTGATAAAGAAGGTTAAAATCAGAAAAGGTTAGATTTGTGGGACAACTGATTCACCCCCCCTCTCAGTTGTCTGAACTAATTCCAACAGAATCCTCAACTGCTTTCCAAACATCATCTCTTACTATGTCCCAATATTTCTAATAAAACCCAGTAGGAAACCTATTAGGCCTAGGAGCCTTGTCTAGATGCATTCTCAAACTTCATCTTTAGTAACTTCATTTTTAATTAATTTCCCTTCCACCCTTACAATCTTTTGCTAATTGTTCCTATTTTCTCTTGTATTTGGAAATTATAACATTATTGTATGATGCTAGTTGTATTTCTTTTTCTTTTCTTGTCCAACCTTCCCATCAGGGCTTAAATTTGACAGTTGTATAGCTGTATTTAGGCATTTTTGCTGTAAAATACAATCACAATTTAAAAAAGACCGTATCATATGAAAGGAGAGATTTTGGACAAACTGTCAAAATTTATATAGGATTATGCTGATATATATTTGGTTTTTATATAATTTACTTATACTCAGGTATGTCATAGTATTTTAAAGGCACCATTCAATATAACTATCATAAAAAAATTGCTTCAGAGGCAAGGTTGACTATCAAATTTAGGCCCTGCTTCCCATATTACCTTGACGGCTATGATATGTTAATCCCATCACATTGTTTCTAATTTCCATCATTTTTAATAATGTTAGAAAAGTAATCTAGAGCGTATGCATTTACTACACCTATCACGTCATAGATCTCTGTAAGATCTTCCTATTGCCTCTGCAAAGAATTAATGCACATTTGCTAGCCCATTTGTTTGTTCTTTATGCTGGTCAGTCTCCATTTACTGCGGTTGGTGAATTTGAATTTTGAGTGGCAAATTTTTGAGTGGTAGAATTTTGGTGAAGGATAAGACAAAAGGAGGGAATGTAGTGTAGTTAGTTAACAATAGAAAAAGTTGCAGAAGCAACAGCAACAGAGAATGTTCTTTGTGTGCATGAATAGCAGTTTTAAGCAATTCAGTGTGTGTGTAGAGAGCAGTAGATAGCTCCAGATGAATAGGAAGTTTATGTGCAGCTCCAGATTGCTACAAATCAACTGTATTCTTAGTAGTTTGTTGTTTCAAGTTTAGAAATCATTTGTAAATGTTATTTTTTTTATTTAATAGAACAAACAAAAGTTTGCAAGTCCAGTTGTGTGTCTCCTTTGCTTTCTATTTTTGTTTTTTCGCATTTTTATTTGTGTATGGGATTTGAAATTCCATTAGATTGGTATCAGAGATAAAAGGCCCTAACTCTTGAGTGAGTTGGGCATTTGTTTTTTGGGTGTTTAAATTTTGTGTGATAGGAGACATGGCTAGAGAAGAGAGTAAGAGTTGGCAGCAGCCACCACAATTTAATGGACAAAACTATGATGTTTGGGCAAAGAAAATGAAGACCATAATGGTTGTGAATGATTTATGGGATCTTGTGTTAAATGGGTTCAATGATGTGATTGACCTAGCTACATATGCAGCCCTCACAAACAACCAAAAGACCCAGTTGAAGGAGACAAGGAGGAAAGATGCAAAAGCATTAAGTATGATTGAAGCAGCCTTGACAGAGGCTATTTTCCCTAGAATAGCAGTAGCTAACTATGTAAAAGAAGCATGGGAAATATTGCAAAATAGTTACAAGGGAACTGACAAGGTAAGATGAGTGAAACTCCAGCTGTTTAGGAGAGATTTTGAGACCCTGCAAATGAAGGACAGTGAATCCATTTCAAATTTTCACACAAGGGTTTCCACCTTGGTTAATCAATTGAGGATAAATCAAGAAACCATGGATGAGCAAAGGATTATAGAGAAAATCCTTAGAAGTTTGCCCCCCAAGTTTGACCCAATAATTATTACCATAGAAGAGACCAAAGACCTCTCAAAAATGGCACTTGATGAGTTGATGGGTTCCTTGCTAACCCATGAGCGACACCTAAATAGGTCTACAAATTCTTCCCATGAGAAAGCTTTCAAAGCTCAAGCCAGCTCAAGAGGCAGACGTAGAGGAAGATCTGGATGTGGAAGTGCTGGACAAGATAGCTTAGGATGAGCACATAGCCAAGAGGGAGCAAGTAGTTCTTAGTCCATCTCTGAACAAGTCAAGAAGAACAACAACTGGGTAAAGTACAAAGCTATGTCACACTTTTGGCCAATAAAGCAATTTAGAGCGATTCATTTTCACGCAAGTTTAACTCGCTCAACTTAAATTCACCCTAAAATATGTGGCTGTTGCATGGCGCATAAATGGCAAGTTATTTTTTGGGCGAGTCAATTTGGGGGCGAGATTGTTTCTCTTGAAATCATGCAGTTAAAAACAAAAAAAATGAAATTGCTACATTTCACAGTGCCTATTTTCTAACAGCGACAGTGGGGTAGGGTTTCAAAGTTTTTTGCGTGAAGGATGTTCCCGCCACCTTTTGCAACAGTCTCATCACCTTGAACCAGGTATGCCATCTTGCATATTCTATCAAACATTTTGTATGGCATGATGTATAGAAGTGTTTATTCAATAAACCTACACCTTATATGATTGTATGCAAGTAAAATGGGTTTGTATGTCTTTGATTTCAATGTGCAAAATGGGTAAAATTTGTTTAAAATTTTGGCATTTTCTGTTAAACATTTTGTATGGAATGATGTATCTAGAAGTGTTTGAAATAAACCTACACCTTATAAGTCACCTTGGCAATTTGTTTAACATTGATAACATATTTTGCATCCTCAGTATTTGGGTTAAGTATCTTGGCACACCTTGCCACCTGCATGAAGGATGCCCCTGCCACCTTTTGCATCAGTCTCATCACATTGAACTAGGTATGCTATCTTGCATATTCTGTCAAACATTTTGTATGGAATGATGTATAGAAGTGTTTGTTCAATAAACTTGCACCTTATATGATTGTATGCAAGTAAAATGGGTTTGTATGTCTTTGATTTCAATGTGCAAAATGGGTAAAATTTGTTTAAAATTCTGGCATTTTTTGTCAAACATTTTGTATGGCACGATGTATCTAGAAGTGTTTGAAATAAACCTGCACCATATAAGTCACCTTGGCAATTTGTTTAACATTGATAACGTATTTTACATCCTCGGTATTTAGGTTAATTATTTTGGTACACCTTGCCACCTGCATAGTAGAAACAAGAACTAACTAAATATATAGTGAAAATCAAAGAATAAAATAGAGTCCTATTTTTCTACATTTTGGACCCTTGCATAAAGAAAATAATGATTGGTAGCTATGGTCAAAAATACCTGGGATTTGGCACTAAATATCTTTAGTATTTACCATCTTGAGTTGCCCCCATGATTGAAACACTATCAGAACAAGCAGAGAAATCAACACAAAAGCCATTTGCCAGCTGGATAAAAATGCAATAAAAAGCCCCAAAGTTATGGTAGCTACATTTTTTAGCATAAGAGGCAGTCCATCTGTAACCAGGCTTTTGATTGATACACAATGTGTTGAGAGTCCAGAACTTATCACACCACTGCCATAATTAAAATAAATAGACAAAATTGATCAATGATGCAATGTCTATGTACAAAAATGGAGAAGATCTTTTTCTAACAAAAGATTAATCAAACAATCAAAAAATGCAAGATAAATGAAATGTGAAACAATAGCTTTTCAGAGACAGCAGATTTCCACAGTCCATAATATTATGAATGAGTGCTTCTAGATTGACTACTCATTCAAACTATCACACAATCCATAAAAACTATCACAGTCAATCCAGAAGCACTCATTCATAATAGCTTTTCAGTTCAATTGCCTACTCATATATTACATTTGTGTTTGTAACAGGGAGTTTTGCAAGGTTTCTCTATCTTGAGTCTAATATTCCTAGCTAAGATTTCTAATGTTTTTCAATCATGGTTAGGGCCTTTCTAAATTGTTTGTCACACATTCCAATATTGTACTTTGTTACACATCATCTTTCCTTCTCATTACTGTTATCCAACAACTAGCCTATTGATAACACCATAGGGCATCACATTGTTTAAGTAATTATAAACATACAATAGAATGTGGTGTATTTATGCTGAACCTTACTAGAATAATATTTTTTACACACTCCTATATATAGAATAATGTGGTGTATTTATCTCAAACCTAAAGCTAAAGCGATTCATGTTTGAGCATTTGGGGATAGATGTTGTAGTTGCAACAATCTTGCTAGGCATGTATGCAAAATGTGGAAGCGTAGAGAAAGCAAGTGAACTATCTGACAAAATACCTCAAAGAACTATAGGATATGCACAAAAGAGTTTAAGCATCATGTCTATGCTTCCGTATTTTTTATACAGGTCTACCAGGGCGCTTGCAACTAATACATTTGATAAACACCCACAAGATATGAAGAAAATGTGGTCTCATGGATTGCAATGATTGCAGGATATGCACAAAATGGATTTGTTGAAAAGTCTTTAGAAATTTTAAAGTAAATGCAATTGGCTGGTGTAAAGCCAAATTCCACAACCTTTGCCAGCATCCTCCCTCATATCCATCAATACATCTATGAATCTGAATGGATATGAGGGAGTTAACAGAGCCACACCTACCCTATACCATGACACAATAGGAAACTACAAGGAACATCAAATTTCATCCACACAATATAAGCTAAAAAATTATATCAAAATTTGAAATCATTCCAGAGAGAATTTGTGCATAAATTCTTCTTTATTGAATTTTGTGCATAAGTTTTTATCAAGGTTGTGGTGATCAGAAGTAGCAAGTGGCTGATGGCTGTTGGGTGGGAGTCAGTACACACAAAACATGTCAAATCAAGTGCTATAGCAATGCAAGACATGCACTTTTATCTCTTGTAAGGTTATCCATTCAAATTTGCCCATCAAATGCTAGGGAATAACGTGGTTAAAGAAGGAAACAACATATACTTGATATATATACATATATAATACTCTAGAATGTTAAATAGAGTCTGCCTTTTCTAGATTGTCAAATGCTTTTTTTTAGATTGGAAATATACCTTCTTATGACTCCAACTACTATAGGATAAAATCTGATTTATATGAATTATGATAAAATCTCATTTATATAAATTCCTATATGGTTGTCATGTCAATATGCTACATGCTACATGTGACTTTAAATTTGGATTTTCTATGCATTCCTAGTTCTATGTTTTATGGTTGATAGGCCTATTATTTATGTATTTGCAAGCATCTAAGGTGCAGGTTTATTTGGGAAGTACGTCTGCATTTATATCATGGATTTTTTAAAGATGTATGTAGTAGTTGGAAAATTTATATGTAGGTTTATCTACATCGTGACATACAATATGTTTGATAGAAAATTTAATTATCATACTATAGATAAATTTAGGTCCGCATGGAGACCAATCTTCACATCAATCACATCAGTCGGGTCAACCTGACGATCGTGATAATTCTACATTCTATGCTGAGACCATTCAGAGGTTTCAAAGAGCTTTGAATGAATTGATTAGTACAATACAAAATACACCAAACCTATCAGGTAGAGACAGGTTGGCTAGGATTAGGGATGAGATAACACATATGATCCAAGTTGTTCAATCATACAATCCCTATGATGACATTAGCATTGACAAGTTCTATGCATCGCTTTCTCAAAGTGTTGTCGGCCAGGAGAAATGGCCATCTATTTCTAGGCTGGTTTTAGTAGATAATGTTCTTAGCATGTTCCCTTCTTATAGGGGAAAAGAGAGAGTGAGAGGCTATTCTCCCTCCAAGTGTGTGGATGTCATTCTCGGTCCTTTCATCTATCCTAGGTTTTTGGCAGCTCATCACAAATGGCTAAACAATGATGAGTTGCCATTGTATGCAAACAATTATATGCAGAGTTCCATTTACATTTATCTATCGATTATACATCTTTCCCTAAACATGCTAGCTAGGGGAAAGGGAGGTTTGTAGAGAGACCTGAGTATGGAAGACAAGATACGCCACCTCTTTAGAACAAGAGGTCCTTAGTTGGTCCACATCTTTTGGTTCTTCCAAAACATGTGGAACTAGAAAATGCCACCCAACCAGTATTGACTCCCTCAAGATGCATGATTTTTTAGAGCATGGTGACTATTGCCTTTGAGGTTGATCAGTTGTCATCCGATCATGTTGGCAGGTATTTGTTATGCTTGAGGATTGACATTCCATCTACTGAAGCCACATCGACCAATGGTTTAGATCATTACATTCATGCTGATATACCATCGCCACATGATGTGGCACATATTTGTGGAGACAGTGCTTTGTAGAATATGACTAGATGTCTGGCTAGTGATTTATTAGATTCATACCAGTTCATCAGTGATCAGTATGGAATCCCACTTGATGCTATATCTTCACATCTCGAGCGATATTTTGGTAGACAGAGGAGCCATGGTGAGTCAGGGTCACAGGGTTTGGGGGGACATCAAGATGTTCTAGTTGGTCCTACAAGCTCTGGCCCTCCGCATGTTCCATTTGGTCCTAAGGTTGAGGTTACTGCACATGATGTTATGGGAGGTGAGTATAGCAGGTTTCTTGTTGGCACTGAGATTGCACCATCTACACATGTATCATTGTCTCTCCATGATCCTGACCTCGGTGGGATTGGGAGGGCCTTTGCTGGTGCAGTTGAGGTACAATTTATTTAAAAATTATAACCTAAATTCATAAATTATATATTTAAAAATTATAAGTTCAATTTTAAATAAAATCACATACATTGAAGCCCTGACTCTTGATTGCAATCTTAAATATACATGTGTATTAGACACAAGATACTATTTTACAACCTAGATATGGAGATTTGCATCATGCTGGTGATCCTAGTTATCATCATGAGGTATTTAAAAACTAGGTCTATATATCACATGTACATATAAGTTTGATTTAAGTGTACACACACACACACACACACACACACACACACATATCAAGTTAACTTTCTACATACAAACATCAAGTGTACAAGTTTTTTGACTAAATACACATATGCTTATATATTGTATGAACACATTTCATATATAGGTTGCAGGATGAGGTCATGCTTCTATTGAGACTCCTCTACATGATGCAGACCATGTATGTCAGGTAATTTAGATTTGTCAATTATTATTTATTTATTTAAAATTAAAAAAAAATTATATTTGTACATGTATATATATAGAATTTGAAAATTTTATGGTGTTTCATGTGTAGACCTTGACCCACAACTCAGCACAACACTCAGGTCACGGATTAGTCAAGGGCTCCAATCAGGGATCAGGATGTCACAGCTCAAGACAGAGCGAGGCTCAATCCACTCCTAGAGCGTGCCATTTATGAGTTGTTATTATGATTCAGATGTTTTATATTTATAGTACATTTGGACATTATGACTTAAATGTTATTATATTTTATCTTGGCATTTTTATGAGTCACATGTTTTATATTTGGACATTATATGTACACTTATGTTTTATATCTTAGAGACATTCTTATTATGAGTCACATGCTTTATATTTACATTTCAAAATTTATATTATGAGTTACATGGTTTATATTAATTATTTGGACATTTGGATGTCCATTGTTTATTTTGTGAAGAAATTTAATTACTTTCCCCTTTATGAATAAATTCAATGCATTGATGTAATATAGATATAATTGCTTGGTATTATTCAATCCAAGGATAACCAAGTGCCACGTTTAATCTACTTGACATAATGTTTTCAATGGTTGAATAGGTATCAAAGTAATCACATTGTCCCCTAAAATAGAAGATTAACTTCACAATATTTCACATGAAAAAATAAATCTATAAATGATGCATAATGTTTGTGTGAAAGGGAAAAGGTAAAATACTTATTTTTATGTGGTAAATTATTTTCAATTACCCACCCTAATGTTCCACTATAAATCTAACATAAAAAGAGTTTTATTTAGTTAAAGAAAACATAAGTAACTACTATACCCAATAAGTTAGTGTTACTTTTCCTTTTATCTAAATTTCTAAATGTGTCCTAATTAGGCAATATTCCTAATCTAAAATAAGATTAAGTTGGGAGATAGAAAATGAATATAGGAAGATATCTAAGCAAATGAAGTAGTACATATTTAAACCTAGTAAAATTAGAAACTACCTAGAATTTAGCTAAAGTTGTTAGATTTAACAAACTTAAATTATTTTTAAAAACCGTAAATCCAACAAAACATATCTATTAATAAATATCCTTTATCCTCTACATATATAAATAAGTCTTGAAAGTGACTTGTCACACAAGTTCACTCTTTTATTTATCATTTTTATTTTTATTTTGTAAGTTGCTTGAACTCCTCTATTTTTTGCTAGATTTACAAAATGATAAATTGTGACTCGCTAATGCTTAAAAAACATTCGTTATTTGCTAGGTGACCTCAACTTCCCAATCACGCCCCAAAACAAGAACATTAGGACTTTCAAGAAAATAAGAATTTCTTACAAATTGATTTTAGGATTTATTTTTTAACTCAAAATATAAAGTGGGATTTTAGAGACATAAGGCATCTTTTTAGTTATTACAAACTTATTCCCAGTCTCTAGTTCTTGGAAGTAAATTACAAAGGGGGATTTTGGTGGTAATTTGTAAAAGTGTAAATTTATAGTTAAAATTGCATATTAGTTCTACAACTCTATTTCCATCTTGAAGTGGAACTTTAGAACAATCATGCAATCCATCAAAATTGAAAATTTTTAGTTAATCTCCACACTTATAACAATTGATCATTTAATGCAACTTTTCCCACGTGTATGCAAAAACCTATACATATATCATGTCACATTATCATTTTCAATACTTGATTTATCAATTAAACTCATATCAAGTTAAAGAGAGTTTAGTATGATTGAAAAATGAGCCCATTGTTGTGAAATATGCCTCCATTGTGTTGAATTGAACCCCTTTAAAGGTTATTTATCAACTTTAGAGATCACTTGAATACTTTTAGACAAATTATACTAGTCATTATTGGTTTACTATGATGTCATTCCCACAAGTTCAAGGTGTTTCAATTGTTTGTTGAAGAGATTAGAGTGTTAGTGCCATTTGAAGCTGTGTAGCCTTGTTACTTGGTCATATCAAGTTGAAGAGAGTTTAGTATGATTGAAAAATGAGCCCATTGTTGTAAAATATGCCTCCATTATGTTGAATTGAACCCCTTCAAAGGTTATTTATCAACTTTAGACATTACTTGAATACTTTTAGACAAATTATACTAATCTTGGGTATGTTAATGTATTAAAAAAATTATTTAGAGAGTCAACAAGGAATATAAATATTTTGAAGTAGCACATAGCAAATTCAAAGATATCTCAATGCTTAAATATTTTGAGTAATAAATGAAATGTAATCAAATATTAAAGAAATTTGTACATATTTTAAAAAGCTAGAGCATATAAATACCATTAAAGATCTACCTAAACTTTAGTTAAAATAACAATCATCATGTTAAAATCCAAAATACAAAAGAACTCTTAGAAGAGAACTCATAAGCACTGTAGGAGTCCAGGACAACACTGAGAGGGGGGGTGAATCAGTGTTGTATTAGTTTTCAAATATTTTACAACTTTTTGCAAGCTTTCTCTTATAGAACAAATAGAGAGGAATACATTAATGATAATGATTTATGCACAAGATTAATAATGAAGGATGTGAACAAAACTTAATAAGCAAAGCACACATACAAATGAAAACAATATTAAACATGACACATGCTTTTCACGAGTGGAAAACCCTTCTTGGGTAGAAAAACCACTCAAATCTACCCTACTGGCTTAAGTGAAAACCTCACTAGTTACAATGTTTAGAAGCACCAACCCCTAATACAGAATAAATTAAAAATAAGAACTCAAAGGGTTTCTCTATTTCAATACAAAACACTTCTTCTTTCACATGTGTCTGTCAAATGGCCATTCTTCTCATCAACCCAAATCATATACAAAACTCATCTAAATTTTTCCTTCAAGAGAATATTCAAAATAATCAACCCTGTATCTTGATCCACTCAACAACTCAACAGTCAATCCATCTGTGAAGCTAATAAATATGAGATGACTTCCCACATTCTGTATAATCATTTTCATCTTCTTTAATGAAGAACCTACAAACAAAAACTTTTCACCTTCTCTCTGTAATTTTTCTTCTTTCAAAAAATCAATCTCTTGTAATAAAAATATTATCTCTTTGTTCATTTTAGAGCCCTTTCATATTCTTCAAAAGAAAATCAATCACCTGAAACCTTTCCCCTACAAACAAAATACCCTTTCATTTGCATAGTCAAAACTCAATATTAATTCAATTCAATTTTCTTCCTCTTTGTACAAATCCATTCATCTCTGCAAAAATAAAATCATATGTATATATACATTTTCTTTTCTGCAACAATATTGACAAGATCATTTCAAATTCTCTTCATCTTCTCTGCAATAAAATCATCTGATATTTCTTTTTCAAGATCTCATAAAACATTTCTTCAGAAACCATTTTGTTCTCCAAACAAATTTCATAATATATCTTCTCAAAAAATATAATCACTCTGCATTATATTTTTTTTATATTCTCTGTCAAAGCATCCCTTTCAAAATCAATCTCCAATCCTCCAAAAATTTCCTCAAAAATCCTAATGTCATCTCTTGGAGTTGTTAAATTAGAAAAAAACAATTTCTAATTTTTAAAAAAAAACTTATCACCACAAAAAAAACACTTGATAGCTTTTAAAATAAAACTCACCATTTTTAAAAATCATAAACGTAGGTATGGGCTGACCACTTAGTGTTTAAGCAAAGTTTCTAAAAAAAACTAAAGCCATAAAAGGCTTAGTGATTTGGCATCCACAATAGAAACTTTAATAAACATATTATATGCTCCCAGGCCTAAAAAGGCAATTCAATGCTTAAGATGAAAATCATTATTTTTCGGGCTGCAAAAAAAACTTTATGTGGTTTATGCCTTAAAGCATGATCTATGAAATGTGACCATGAAAATCAAGCTCCACTTTACAAGTTTTGCCGCTCACTTTATAAGGTATTTGAAAGTCTTTAAAATGTGCTCCATAGATTTGCCGCCCATAAACAAAATGCATAACCAACAGATTTGGTGGAAAGATAGATGGGGCCGGTGGTCACAATGTATAAGAACCCTTTGGCTGGTCAATATAAGTGAAATGACCTACAACATCAGGTCAATGAATAGTTATAACAAAAAGGTGAAATGTCACATACGAGCAGTGAATAGTGAATAGAATTTCAACAAGGTATGAAGGCTTATGATGGTATGAGGCTTTAAAGTCTTTGACCAAGATTTAGAGTTTAGAGGCTAGAGGAAGCATTGAATCAATTACGAATAGAGAGTATCATGTCATGAACCATTTTCCATTTGATCATCATGCTTTAAAACAACTTTGTAACTTGTCCATCTCTATTGTCATTGCTATGTCCTGAGGTAACCTATTCTGAGACAAAATGAAGCACCTTGTTGAATGTTTGTTAGGTGTTAAGCACATTGCCATTTTACCTCTACAAAGACACTTAACTTTAACACTAAACACATTGCATGAACCAAGAATGATATGACATTTCCTCATGAAGTATGAGGCATAAGCCGGTGGACAGATGAAGTAATAGCTCACTCAATACTACTTGAAAAATGATGAAACATCTTGACCTAATTGAAGGTATAGGACTTAGTATAAGCTTCCATAACTCAACAAACCTCATCTTCAACAACCCTTCTTGTGTCCAACCTTGTACCACAAACACTAAGCAAGTCTTGAATGAACAACTTTCTTTGCAACAATATTGTGAATAGCATCAACAAAAAGAATAAACCAAGTGAACTCCTGAAATGAAACCAATGAGATGATCATCAAAAACATCTATACCAATGCCAACACCCACTGATCCTCTAACCAACACAAATGAACTATTATAACTCCTGAGATCACCTCTACCGTAATGAAACCAATCCTTGATCCAACCTTATTGCAGAGAATGCAAAACAACAAACACCACAAAAAAAATGCAATCATACACCTAGATATCAAATCATGATGAAGACTACTATGTTCCACTGCATATCATGTCATCTTTATCAACCATAGTGAACAAGATGTGATGGAAAGAATACACAAGATGATGTACTCCTGCTCCTCCTAATGTCCTGCAACAACTATGGCAAATTTACATCATCAACTGAACAAACTTTTGACATCAATGACAACTCTTACCATCAATCTCCCCCTTTGTCATAGATGGAAAAACTTCATGATGCAATTTATCTTTCTCCTCCTTTTTGACATCTAATGACAAAGACACAAAACTATTTGTTCCCCTTGTGTTGAAGTACACAAACAAATCACTACTCATAAATATCACTGTTAATACAAGAATAACCAACACTGACCACTATCCTAAGAGAATGAAACATGTATGACAACCTCAACATAATATCACTTCTTGACACAATATCAACTAGAATTACCATTATCATCTAATTCAAGACTTTTACTTGCCTCTGATTAACTGATGAACAAGGTACCACCATCAATTTTACAAAAATCTCTAGATGTCATAGCTTGAAGCACATACCTGATACTAGAATCACACAATTTGAACATACCTCCCTGAAACATATTAATGATGAGAACCATCAAAGAAACATGTGAAATTATCACACCATGAACTCATTAATATCTCTAGTTTATCATCTTCTTTTGACACTATCCTCAACCCACCTGAAAGCTCCAAGACACATCATAAAATATAACTCAACAAGGTAATAGATATGATCATCAAACTGACTCCTTGAAATGAATTATACAAACTTGAATTTCATGCAAAGACTACACTTTTCACCAATAAAAATTAGTATGAATTACAATCCATGAAGACATGAATAACACACAAGAGATGTCCTTGCCAAAGACTTCCAACATGAACCATTATCTTGCAACCAATCTATTCTTGCACACCCTTTTTGACCTAAAAAAGAATAAAGACTATCTGAATAAATGAAGACTATTTGATGAATACCATCCTCTTGTTATGCACATCTTTTTACAACACACTATCAAATCTGATATATACATAACCACATCTTGCAATCAACAAGAACTCTTGCCTCTTGACTTTATCATTCAAATCAGCCCATCAAGACTAAACACCAAGTTCTTCCTACAACAAAACTTTGCAAAAACAAATGCAGAGACAATTGTTAAGAATTAAATTCTTCCAATTTCAACCTCCTTAGCCAACATATGCAAACATCTGATGAGAGTTCCTTGAGAACACGTTAACTAAAGCATCATGACAACTCAACCATGTAAGTATCAACATGATATGAACAATATACAAATAGGATCAAGTCACAACATCATCAAACTCTTTGTGCAGAGAGATTTTGAACACCTTTCAACATCTTGTATTGCTGACATATACTAAAACTCAAAAACATCAGAAACTTCATTTCAAACATTATCAGACAAGCATGACAATTATATTGATAAACATCAACTAATCTGCTCTTGTAACTTCTTGGGAGTAAATGATAGGACAAGAACAACTCCCCCCTCACATCATGCTATCTATTATTCAACTGATGATGTAACTTGTGTAGGATGCACACGTTTAGATTCTGATTTCTCTTTATTTTCTTTCTGCTTCCAAATTTACACAGGTGCTTTCTTACTCCAAACCTTTATACCTTCTTTTCTTTTCAACTTTTTCAAATCATGTGAAGCATACATTCTGTAATTGTGTGCTTTGTGTCCAAGAGTGTTGCAATTATAACAAACTATGTTACAATCATAATCAAATGACTTATAGTACCTTTAAGAACTCTTGTTAGACTTCCATGCAGAATCATACCTTTTACAATTTCTTTGTATATGTCCAACATTATTGCACTTGTAACAAATAATGTCAGTATTCTTTCTGCAATTAACTGATTTGTGTCCAAATTGATTACAAGTATAACAATAACCATTAAATGAATAGTTATACCTATACATGTATGCTTGTCTTATAGCTGCAGGTTTTCTAAAATTTCTTCTTTGATTGTGCACAAATTCATCTCTGGTTTTCTATTCAGCTTCACTCTTCCTTTTACCTTTTGTGGTAGTAGCATGATGACTTAAATCAATTTTCCTTCTAGGAGTTTCTTTGGCTTTTGAACACTCTCCTTCAAATCCTAAACCAATAGTATCCTTATGATACTTCTGTTTGCCCAACATCTCATGCAACTTATTTGAGCTATCTGCAAACACTTGATATTTCTTGAGACCTTCATAAATTTTTCTCATATTAATAATTTCACCTTCTAGTTTTATATTCTCAATCCTTGTAACTTCAAGGTTAGATATTGAAACATATGTTATCCTCTTATCTTCCTCAATCTCTATCTTCAGATTGATAATCAAATTGTTTGAGTTATCAATTTGTGTCCTTAAATTTGCAATCTGATTACTTGCTTCTTCAAGATCAGAGAGTGCTCTGTCTTTGAAGTCTCTTTCTTGCTGTAGTTGCAACATTAATTTCTGGTTCTCCTTCTTATAATTGTTGAGTTCAGTTATAGCATATATGAGCTCTCCTTCCAAATCAATCTCACAATCTTGTTTGAATCGTAATCCTGATCATCATCACTTATGATGTTAACTTCTTCTAAAAGAGATTGGACCTCAACTTCTTCATGTGAATGTCTTTCATCATTGCCACTTTCTTTAGATACCAAATTGTCTTCTTTTTCATCACCATCTTGATAAATTCTTATCAATTTCTTCC
Source organism: Cunninghamia lanceolata (assembly GCA_027924645.1). Classification (NCBI taxonomy): domain Eukaryota; kingdom Viridiplantae; phylum Streptophyta; class Pinopsida; order Cupressales; family Cupressaceae; genus Cunninghamia; species Cunninghamia lanceolata. Next base: position 4,392,054 of record BSBN01000568.1, read on the forward strand.
ACACACCCTGAGTTGTTTCACACTACACAACTTTGCAAGAAACATCATTAGATAAACTAGATAAAACAACCTTCTTGGCTATATGATTGCATTTAAGAGCCTCTTTGTTATTTGCAGAATTAGAATATCCATTCTCAACAGACATCCATATATCATATCCTAAAGAGGATAAATAGACTTGCATTCTCATACACCAAACTGAAAAATATGAACCATTAAACAAAGGAACTTTAGAAAACTCTTTCACTGATTCAACTTGTGAAGCATCTTTATCAACTGATTGAACATTAGCATCTAAATTTGATGTCTTTTGTGTCTTTTGACCAGAATGAAGCTTGACATTTCTCATGTTCTTATTTCTTCTGCACTTACCCATTGAAATCCACACACAGGACCTACCCAAGCTGATTAAGCTTCAATAGGGGAACTGGCTCTGATACCAATTGTAGGAGTCTAGGACAACACTGAGAGGGGGGGTGAATTAGTGTTGTATTAGTTTTCAAATATTTTATAACTTTTTGCAAGCTTTCTCTTACAAAACAAATAGAGAGGAATACATTAACGATAATGATTTGTGCACAAGATTAATAATGAAGGATGTGAACAAAACTTAATAAGAAAAGCACACATATAGATGAAAACAATATTAGACATGACACATGCTTTTCATGAGTGGAAAACCCTTCTTGGGTAGAAAAACCACTCAAAACTACCTTATTGACTTAAGTGAAAACCTCACTGGTTACAATATTTAAAAGCACCAACTTCAAGGAGCACCAACCCCTGATACAGAACAAATTAAAAACAAGAACTCAGAGGGTTTCTTTGTTTCAATACAAAACACTTCTTTCACATGTGTTTGTCAAATGGGCATTCTTCTCATTAACCCAAATCATATACAAAACTCATCTGAATTTTTCCTTCAAGAGAATATTCAAATAATCAACCCTATATCTTGATCCACTCAACAATTCAACAATCAATCCATCTGTGAAGCTAATAAATATGAGATGACTTCCCACATTCTGTATAATCATTTTCATCTTCTCTTAATGAAGAACCTGCAAACAAAAACTTTTCACCTTCTCTCTATAATTTTTCTTCTTTCAAAAAATCAATCTCTTGTAATAAAAATAGTATCTCTCTATTCATTTTAGAGCCCTTTCATACTCTTCAAAAGAAAATCAATCACCTAAAACCTTTCCCCTACAAACAAAATACCCTTTCATTTGCATAGTCAAAACTCAATATTAATTCAATCCAATTTTCTTCCTCTTTGTACAAATCCATTCATCTCTGCAAAAATAAAATCATATGTATATATACATTTTCTTTTCTGCAACAATATTGACAAGATCATTTCAAATTATCTTCATCTTCTCTGCAATAAAATCATCTGATATTTCTTTTTCAAGATCTCATAAAACATTTCTTCAGAAACCATTTTGTTCTCCAAACAAATTTCATAATATATCTTCTCAAAAAATATAACCACTCTGCATTATATTTTTTTTTATATTCTCTGTCAAAGCATCCCTTTCAAAATCAATCTCCAATCCTCCAAAAATTTCCTCAAAAATCGTAATGTCATCTCTTGGAGTTGTTAAATTAGAAAAAAACAATTTCTAATTTTAAAAAAAAACTTATCACCACAAAAAAACACTTGATAGCTTTTAAAATAAAACTCACCATTTTTAAAAATCATAAACATAGGTATAGGCGGACCACTTAGTGTTTAAGTAAAGTTTCTAAAAAAAAACTAAAGCCATAAAAGGCTTAGTGATTTGGCATCCACAATAGAAACTTTAATAAACATATTATATGCTCCCCTAAAAAGGCAATTCGATGCCTAAGATGAAAATCATTATTTTTCGGGCTTCAGAAAAAACTTTATGTGGTTTACACCTTAAAGCATGGTCTATGAAATGTGCCCATGAAAATCAAGCTCCACTTTACAAGTTTTGTCGCTCACTTTATAAGATATTTGAAAGTCTTTAAAATGTGCTCCATAGATTTGCCACCCATAAACAAAATGCATAACAAATAGATTCGGTGGAAAGATAGATGGGGCTGGTGGTCACAATGTATAAGAACCCTTTGGCTAGTCAATATAAGTGAAATGACCTACAACATCAGGGCAATGAATAGTTATAACAAAAAGGTGAAATGTCACATGCGGGCAGTGAATAGTGAATAGAATTTCAACAAGGTATGAAGGCTTGTGATGGTATGAGGCTTTGAAGACTTCGACCAAGATTTAGAGTTTAGAGGCTAGAGGAAGCATTGAATCAATTATGAATAGAGAGTATCATGTCATGAACCATTGTCCATTTGATCATCATGCGTTAAAACAACTTTGTAACTTGTCCATCTCTACTGTCATTGCTATGTCCTAAGACAAAATGAAGCACCTTGTTGAATGTTTGTTAGGTGTTAAGCACATTGCCATTTTACCTCTGCAAAGACACTTAACTTTAACATTGAACACATTGCATGAACCAAGAATGATATGCTATTTCCTCATGAAGTATGAGGCATAATCCTATGGACAGATGAAGTAATAGCTCACTTAATACTACTTGAAAAATGATGAAACATCTTGACCTAATTGAAGGTATAGGAATTGGTATAAGCTTCCATAACTCAACAAACCTCATCTTCAACAACCCTTCTTGTGTCCAACCTTGTACCACAAACACTAAGCAAGTCTTGAAAAGAAGTACAAGTCTTGAATGAACAACTTTCTTTGCAGCAATATTATGAATAGCATCAACAAAAAGAATAAACCAAGTGAACCCCTGAAATGAAACCAATGAGATGATCATCAAAAACATCTATACCAATGCCAACACCCACTGATCCTCTGACCAACACAAATGAACTATTATAACTCCTGAGATCACCTCTACCATAATGAAACCAATCCTTGATCCAACCTTATTGCAGAGAATGCCAAACAACAAACACCACAAAAAAAATGCAATCATACACCTAGATATCAAATCATGATGAAGACTACTATGTTCCACTACATGTCATGTCATCTTTATCAACCATAGTGAACAATCTGTGATGGAAAGAATACACAAGATGATGTACTCTTACTCCTCTTGATGTCCTGCAACAACTATGGCAACTTTACATCATCAACCGAATAAACTTTCGGCATCAATGACAACTCTTACCATCAAGAACATCATCTTTGAACATGTAAATTATGAACTAGATAGATCTATCTAATGTACCTGTTTGTTAAGTTTGAGACCCCTACATGATAAGGATACAAAAAAAAGAGATTCCCTTAGCTTCAAGAAATATTTATTCTGTACTGACAAGGCCAACCACGTGAAGGTGGAAGCTTAGTTGTCTCACCTAAGACCTAAGACACCTAAAACCTAAGACCTAAGACCTAGAACACAACTAAGACCTAGAAGACACCTTTAAGACACTTTAGACATACATTAAGACACCTAAGACCTTTAAGACATACAATAAGACACCTAAGACCTTTAAGACATTTAGAAGACATACCTACTTGACACATTTAAGACACCTAGACACCTAAGTCTTAAAACACCTAAGAAACCTAAGACCTATAAGACACCATAGTACACCTCTAAAACACCTAAGAATTAAGACATATCTAAGACACCTAAGGAACTTAAGACATACAGTAAGACACCTAAGACCTTTAAGACACTTACTTGACATATCTACTTGACACATTTAAGACACCTAGACACCTAAGACACCTAAACACCTAAGAAGGTCTAATATGCCTAATCTACCTTTAAGACACTTAAGACATATATCTAAGACACGTAAGACCTAAGATAGGTCTAGAAGACATATTTAAGACACATTTAAGACACCTAGACACCTAAGACCTAAAACACCTAAGAAACTATAAGACCTTTAGGACACCTCTAGACACCTAAGACATCTAAGACTATCTATATATAGTTTAGAGATCATACCTACACAACATGAAGTTCAATTTTATAACTTGAAATCCTTATAGGCATAGACCTACATAATTGTAAAAACAAAAATCTATGTAAATAAATTTATAGCTCGTTTGTAGCTTGATCATGTTTGATTATAATAAAATTTGAACAAAGAACCACTGAAATTAAAATTTTAAAGGAAAGAACTATCAAGAATCATGTATATTTTAAAATAAATCAATAGATCAATAGATAATTCAAGTGTGCATATACCTTCATACCATGTATCAATTGGTTCAATTCGCTCTTCAATAATGTAGTTAGAGCTCTTGGTACATATAATCTGGATCTTCTCTATCTTTTATTATCTCTAAAATCTTTTCGTGATCTTCAATAGATAACCTCCACATTTTTTGGCCACGTCCTCTTTTTTTTAAAGCTTCCAAACTTAATCTTGTTGCTATAACTAAGTGACTATACTGTAGAACATTTTGTCCTGGCATATAACCAATAAATATAATACCATTTTTATCTATCTTTACTTGTTGATAATAGGTGCCTTCAACAACAACTGATCCAATGGGATATGATTGTCCATCACCATCTATCATTGATTCTAACAATTTTGATTTTTCTTGTGTGCATCTTAGTAGATAGTATTTTACACCTTCTGTATTGTCAAGATCTGCAACCACAGCAAAAATATCTCTTGTACACACCACAAGTAAACATGTATGTACATTTGAGTTGAACAATGTAAATCAAATGTTCAAAACTTTATTACAATCTAGAATACAAATCAATTCTGTAACTTACCTATAACAACTAAATCTGATACACGTTCGTAATTAGCTGAATATATAGGATCATATACATCTACAATGTCACTATCTTCAAAAGGAGGCATTGATACTATTTTTTTCATTTCCCATTGTGAAACATATCCATCCCTTACATTTGGACATTGTATAATATATGCATTATTCTCAATGCAATCAACACAAAAACATGATTTTTCTTACTTGAATAGCAAGAGGCTTGCTATGTCCTGTAGTCACAACTTGATGCAAACTTCTAACACCATTAATAGCTTGACAATTATATGGATTCGATCGATCAATATCTGCACGTATGAACAAATTCTTGAGCATCTCAATTAAAACTATTTAAATTCAATTAAATCACATGTGTACTTAAATTTAAATATTAAAGTTTTCAAATAACATAAATTCAATTAACATACCTTTAACTTCCCAAAATAGTGTTTGTTGTATATTGAGTCATGGGAACCAAAATAGCTTTTGCACCATTCAACAATTTGACTTGCATTTTGTATGGTGTTACCTGCAATTTCATGTTGGTGTTCAGTGCCCAGGTAAGAGGTTTAAGAATTTAAAAAAGTTCACATGTACATCCAACTATTACAATACATGTAGATCAATTACATAAATCATTGTAGAAGTATTCAACAATTTTAAATTTTATAAATTTCGTATGTAGTATGTATTACCTGCAAGTTCATATTGGTGAAGTGCATGCTTTACACATGCTCCTGCTCCATCATGCTCTCCTTTTCCATGTCCACTCTAAAAAAAATTCCACAAAAACTTTATGCCAAATCTAGCATGTTGTTGCATTAACCAATTAAATGCTTTTGCAGGCTTAAATTGTCATGTATAAATAGTTATATATAAACAACAATTTGAAAAACAAAAATTAGTTAAAAATTCAAGTCTTAAAATTTTATAAATTTTTAAATTAAATATTAAAAATTAAAAAATAATAATAAAATCAACACTTCCCAGCACATCCATCAGACCAAATCTAGTGTTGTAATGCAGTAATGCCACATTGTCCCAAATCTTCAAAAAACATTTGAAAGCAATGTGCTACATAGCTTCTATGATGACCCATATCATCACTGATATAAAAGTGAACCTCCTTGATGATAATTCATTCATCTTCGATACTCTCTACCTCATCTACAAATAACTCAGCATGTCTATAGAAAATTTGTACAAAGATTGTGACTTGCTCTGAATGATAATATTGACTTTGAATCTCAGTTTGAGGACTAAATGTATAATTTTAAGAAAAATCTACAATAAAGAGAATACAACCCGGTGGAAAACAATTCTTTGAGTCACTAAATTGCTTAGCCCGTCATCTTGCGCCATGACAATGTTGGATATGTGGGTATACAATGTTATGAAATTTGTTCATTCAAAACATTTTTTTGGATTCAGCTCTTGACTTCGTTGAGTATTTCTCATATTCAAATCTCTTCCAAACAACTGACATTGAATGATCAATATTCTCAAATGGTAAAAATTATGTCAAATTTCCACAATCTACACATATTTCTTATACATTGTACATTGAATTCATTTGAATCTTCTGATTTTTCACATAAGATAGACTTCACAAATTGTGTTGTACTTCCAAGGATGGCTACATTTGGATTAACTATTGCCATAAGTTTTTATATGATTGTAGGTGTAGATCAAATTCAACATGATTTTGACACCAATAGGTTTCACGTACTTTATTTATACGTACAAAACATGGTCATAAATTCTCAAACATCCTTTGACAAATCTTTACCTGTGAAAATTCTTGCTTGAATGCTTCAAAAAATTCACTATGTTGTATCTATAAAATGCTTTGGATGAAATTTTTTTTACCATCTTCATCTTTTATTTGTATAGTGTCCCTTCTATTGGAAGAAACACGAGAGTGCTCGGTCCAATATCCAATTACTTTTTGTTTTACATCTTTTGAAATTCTATCTCTCCAAGGGACTCGACAAATATTTACCCAATTATTTTCAATATTTTCATCTAATCTGTTTCTCTTATTGATATATCTTTGAACAGTTCTCCTAGATATTTACTAATTGGGCAATTGCTTTAACTTGTCTTCTATGTGATAATTTCTTACTAGAAATTATAGTCATCAATGCTCTACGTGTAACACTTAAATTAGAACTTCGACTCCTGGTTTGAATAGAATCCAATGATGTTTGTAAGTTTTCAATTATTGTTTGATTTACTAACTTTGAAGATTTTTTCTTGTTATCAACTCCTAACAACTCTAAAACAAGGGTCATTTCTTTTCACCTAAATAACTTTGCATATAATTTTGCTCTTCCAATTAGAGATTTATCTTCAAAAAATTCATCCCAAATTCTTTTAGAGTGCAATTCCATTGTACTTTTAGGTAACATATGTTCAGGTGAATTGTTTTTGAAAAGAGCATCATCATCCATCTCCATAAGATTTTTCATTCCATGCAAAAAATTTCTATCACTACTACCAATTTCATCTTGTACTTGTTCATTAACGTGCCCTTCAACTTGTTCATCAATAATTTCAATGGGTTGTTCTTGACTAGATGTTCCTAGGGTTTTTTCATCTCTTTTTTGGTCATACAACCTTGATCTAGTTCTTTTATTCCCCATCACAAATTGCTTGTTTTAATTCACCTACACACCCATATACATCCTAATAAATAACTCATGAAGTTCAATTTCTATATGGTAAAATGAGTAAATAAGTTGGGAATCATGTTACATACTTGAAAATTTGTAGCCTCTCTTGCCAAAAAAACTCCTTTTGTGTGGTTTCTCCAAATGTTTGAATTGAAAAAAATTTTAAAAATAATTTTTAGCCTCTATTGCAAAAAATTATGCTTCTTCTATTTTCTCCTTGATGCTTGAATTGAGAAAAAACACAAAAAATAAAGCCATCTATATAATTAAGTTTTTTTTTTTTAAAAAAAAACAAATCGTCAATCAGTGGTGGTCGTCAGAAATATATAATTTTAGGTGAGTCAATCTCGCCTGACTTTGATCTGGGCAATTCGAAATCGGACGAGTTTTATTTGCCTGAAATTATCTATGTGGCATTCCACTTGGTAGCCACCTCATCATTTTCTATAGTTTTTTGAAATTCTCAACTTAAATTGAATATTTCTTCAATCAGAATGGATGATTTCAAAAATTAAAAAAATACCCTTTTGTAGAGCTCTAAGTCTAGAGTCCAAATATGTTTTTTTTTAATTATTTTGATTAGTTTTAATATTTTTTTTTAAATTATTGCAAGTAGGTTGTTAAAATCATAGATGACACTGATTATAAATTTTAAAAAAAATCAAAACACATCCAAATTTTTTCAAAATTATATGGTTCACTAGAGGAAAGAGTCCTCTCCAAAAGGGTATAATTGGTTTTATGAAAATGATAAAAAAATAATACAAAAGTTGACATGGAATGAAAACTATCAGATTCTGTAAAGTTTGACTTTAAAATGATATTACGAAGAAAATATGCATTGAAAACTGATTTTTTTTCTCCATGCACTAGATATTGAACTCATCTATTTAGAAAAAAAAATTAGGGAAAAATAAGATTGTTTGCTCTTTTTTTTGTGAGGTGGATTCAAAGTCACTTTTTCCTAAAATTTTTAGCAATTCAAAATTTACTCTTAAATTTATAAAAAAATGTCAAAATAATTTTTAAATTTTTTTTAAAAATTACAAGCATAAAATTCATCAAGAGATCTACATTTCATTAGTTTACATCATTTTGAAATTTAAAACATAAATGCCACTTTTATGAGGTTGAAGTTCAGAATTTTTTTTGCTGGTGGCCGATTCCTTTATAAAGTGTGACACAGGTTTGTGCTTTTACCCAACTCGAGTCAGAGGTTTGACAAGAGCAATGTTGAATGTTATTATTGCCATAAGTTTGGTCATTATGCAAGTGAGTGCTGGAAAAAGCAACGTGATCAGTCCAAGCAAAGTGCAAATGTGGCTAAAGCTAATCAGTCAAAGGCCTTTATCATGTGCAACATTACTAAGCAAGGCAATGATGAGGTATGGTTTTTAGATAGTGGATGTAGCAACTGCATGAGTGGTAATGAGAGTTTATTTTCTTTCATTGATAAAAATGTCAAGTCTGAGATAAAAATGGGAAACAATAAAATAGTTTCAATTATGGGAAAGGGGTCTATTATGTTTTGTACTAGTCAAAGATAGTGTGCAAATAGAGAATGGGGCATGACATTAAAATTTTCTAAAATGTGTCATGGGCTTAGTACGAAACATAATAGACCATGTCATGCCCCATTCTCTATTTGCACACTATCTTTGACTAGTACGAAACATAATAGACCCCTTTCCCACAATTGGAACTATTTCATTGTTTCCCATTTTTATCTCAGACTTGACATTTTTATCAATGAAAGAAAATAAACTCTCATTACCACTCATGTGGTTGCTACATCAACTATCTAAAAACCATACCTCATCACTGCCTTACCCAACAATGTTGCACATGATAAAGGCCTTTGACTAACTAGCTTCAACCACATTTGCACTTTGCTTGGACTGATCACGTTGGTTTTTCCGGCACTCACTTGCATAATGACCAAACTTCTGGCAATAATAACATTCAACATTGCTCTTGTCAAACCTTTGACTCGACCTATTCTCGAGTCAAAGGTTTGACAAGAGTAATGTTGAATGTTATTATTGCCATAAGTTTGGTCATTATGCAAGTGAGTGCTAGAAAAAGCAACATGATTAGTCTAAGAAAAGTGCAAATGTGGCTAAAGCTAGTCAGTCAAAGGCCTTTATCATGTGCAACATTGTTGAGCAAGGTAGTGATGAGGTATGGTTTTGAGATAGTGGATGTAGCAACCACATGAGTGGTAATGAGAGTTTATTTTCTTTCATTGATAAAAATGTCAAGTCTGAGATAAAAATGGGAAACAATGAAATAGTTCCAATTGTGGGAAAGGGGTCCATTATGTTTTGTACTAGTCAAGGTGAGAAGAAGGAGATTGAAAATGTATATTTTGCCCTTGGTATAAAGCATAATCTCATGAGTATTGGACAACTGATCTAAAAAAGCTACAAAGTGTTGATGGAAAAGGGTGAATGCATCATTTATGAGAAGGATGGAAACAAGAAAATACTTGTAGCAGTGCCAATGCCAAAGAATAGAATGTTTCCCTTGAGGTTAGAAACACGTTTCTTAGCTCAGTCTACAACTACACCTGTCAAGTTCCAAATGGCTTCGGAGTCAACCAGATGGCGTCTACAGTAGTGGCTCAGTAGTCAACCTTCAAGACCATCAATCAAGACCCTTCCAATCTTTGGCATCTCAGGTATGGACACTTAGGTCATGCTAGTTTGAATCTTTTGTAAAAGAAGGGTATGGTTAGAGGTTTGCCAACCATTGTAGAGCCTAGTGGTAAATGTGAAGCCTACATTTTAGGAAAGCAGCACAGGCTTCCTTTTCAATCAGGGAATTCTAGAAGGGCAAGAGCACCATTGGAGCTAGTGCACACTGATTTGTGTGGCCCTATACAAGCAATTTCTATTGGTAAGAGCCAATATTTTATGACCTTCATAGATGACTACAGTCGTAAGCCTTGGGTTTATTTCTTACAACATAAATCTGAAACATTTGACAAGTTTAAAGTGTTTAAGGCCCAGGCTGAAAAGGAGAGTGGACATTTCATCAAGGTCCTAAGGTCAGATAGAGGGGGAGAGTATACCTCCAATCAGTTTGTGAATTTTTGCAAGCAACATGGCATTAAGAAGGAGCTAACAACAGCCTATACTGCACAACAAAATGGAGTGGCTAAAAGGAAAAATGGAACCATTATGGAGATGGCAAGAAGTATGCTTAAAGCCAAGAGACTCCCAAATGAATATTTGGGTGAAGCTATAGCAATGGCAATATATTTGATGAATAGAAGTCCTACAAAGGCAGTTGGTGACAAGATTCCACAAGAGGCATGGACAAAATGCAAGTGGACGATTGATCACTTGAGAGTGTTTAGGTGTGTGGCATATGCACTTGTGCCAAAAGAGAAGAGGCAAAAGTTGGATGACAAGGGTGAGAAGTGTATCTTCATGGGCTATAGTGAAGAGTCCAAAGCCTACAAGTTGTATAACCTAGTCACCAAGAAAATAGTTATTAGCAGAGATGTGGAGTTCTTAGAGAATGAATCATGGGATGGCTTGATAGATACTGACAGCTCCGTATAGCTCCTGACCACACTAATTGATGAAGAAAAGGAGTATGAAGTGCAGAAAAATGATGTTATGGAGCCTCGTAGACAACTCCAGAGGGCTCCTGACACAGACCATAGACAGGTGCAGAGTTCTGTACACAGAGCTCCAAATAGCTCCAGACCACTCCCAACATAGACAGAGAGCTCTAGACAGCTCCAGACAGGGTCTGCACAGCATAGCAGCAATAGTATTGAGAGTTTAGACCCCACTCTCACCTCCCTAATGCCAAGAAAGACCAAGAGTCTAAGGGAGATCTACCAAAATGAAAGGTATGATGAAGAGTTTGATGAAAGTGTGAATTTTGCATTATTTTCTCATAGTGATCCAATTTATTTTGAGGATGCTGTGAAAGAAAAGAAGTGGTGTGAAGCCATGGATGAGGAAATATATGCAATAGAGAGGAATAGAACATGGGAGCTAACTGATTTTCCTCCCAACAAACAAGTCATTGGAGTGAAATGGGTCTATAAGACCAAGAGCAATGCCGATGGAAGAATAGAAATGCATAAGGCAAGAATAGTTGTCAAGGGGTACAAACAATAGTTTGGGAGAGATTATGATGAGACATATGCTCCAGTTGCAAGGATGGAAACTATGTGGGTAGTTATAGCAATCGCAACCCAACATAAATGGAAGGTGTATCAAATGGATGTGAAGTTCGCCTTCTTGAATGGAGTGTTGAAAGAGGAATTGTATGTGGAGCAGCCACCTGGTTATGAAGTTCTGAGTCAAGAAAACAAGGTATGCAGGTTGAAGAAAGCTCTTTATGGGATAAAGCAAGCACCATGGGCATGGTATAGCAGGATTGACTCATATTTGTTGAACAATGGCTTTAGCAAAAGCGATGGTGAGCCCACTCTTTATATCAAGACAACTGGTGGTAAGATTTTAATTGTTGTCTTCTATGTTGATGACTTAGTTTTTACTAGAGATGATGATATCCTCATTGTTGATCTTAAAGAGGCCATAAAAAGAGAATTTAAAATGACATACTTAGGTCTCTTGAGGTATTTTCTAGGCATAGAGGTAAAACAAATGCATGATGGTATATTTATCTCTCAAGAAAAGTATGCAGCAGAGATTTTGAAGAGGTTTAGGATGCAAGATAGCAAGCTTGCCCCCACACCAATAGCTACAGGTCTAAATTGAGCAAGGAGGATAGCAGTAATGAAGTGAACCCTGTATACACCTAAAAATGACACGATTCACATTCCTCTAAGTTAATTAAATATCAAAATATTTAATTATCTCTTCTAAAGTCAAAATTAAATAAAACTCTTTATTTAATTAAATTCTTCCAAACAATTAAATAATTCTTAATTATTTAATTAAATCAAATCATTTTTCCAAATTTAAATAAATCAATCAAATTTATTTAAATCCTCTCAATCTCCAAAAATAAAATATAATCAAATATTTTATTTATTCTTCCAAATAATGCACAACAATTAAATAAATTTATTTATTTAATTTGCTTTCTTATCTTTTTATTCTTCCAAATCTTCTAAATTAAATAATTCTAATTATTTAATTATTTCTTCCAATAATATCTTCTCTAAATTTAAATAAATCAAATATTTATTTAAGTTGCTTTTCCTTCTAAATTGAGTTATCTCTAAATATAATTCAAGCTTTTTTCACATGCAATTAAATATTCCTAATATTTAATAAAGCAAAATATCTTCTTATTCTCATGCAAATCTATTCTTCTTGTTTTAAATCACTTGACTAATTGTTATATTCTTTTAAATGCTTTAACTCATTTTTATATTCTTGATAACTCCTCTCATGCAAAAGAAAGCAAGACACATGTCTTCTTCTTATTCGTTGCACATTCCTCAACTGTTCTCAATCATTGATCTTCTCAAGTCTTCTATACCGTTGATCTCTTCTTTCTCAAGTCTATAAAAGCAACCTCAGTCTTCTATTTCATTCATCCAAGCTTTAAGTATTGTTACTCTGCATGAATTACAGCACACCTTTGGCACCAATTCCTTCATTGCTTGTGATCACATTCGCTACTACGCACTACGCACTACTACCATCATTGTGAAGCTCATCTTCATTGCGATATTATCACCACCATTCTCAATCGACATTCTTGAACAAAGCAAAGAAGTGCACTCTCTGAGGGCCCTATTTCATACACGCAAGAATGATTTTGATAGGCAATCAATGGAAGCTACGATCTAAGGAGGTTTTCTTTGTTATTTGATCATTGTTATTGAATTTAATTACAACGCGTCTTTGGCACCCATTCCTTCATTACTTGTGATCACACTTTTTACTACGCACTACGCACTACTACCATCATTGTGGAGCTTCTCTTCATTATGACATTACCATAGCCATTCTCAATCGACATTCTTGACAAAGCAAAGAAGTGCACTCACTGAGGGCCCTTTTTCATACACACAAGAATTATTTTTGATAGGCAACCAATGGAAGTTTTGATCTAAGGAAGGTTTGCTTTATTGATTCATTGCTTATTTCATTTAATCTTCTTAGTTCACTATTCTATTGAGTTTTGGGTATTTAATATTGTTTATCATTGCATATTCATTGTTGATCCAATTTAACCCTAACAAACCCAACCCTCTACAAGAGTATGGTTGGAAGTTTGATGTATTTGACTGTTACTAGGCCTGATATAATGCATAGTGTAAGTCTAATTTCTAGATTTATGGAGACTCCAAAAGAGTCACATTGGCAAGCGGGTAAAAGAATCCTGAGATATGTGAATGGAACCAAAGGATATGGCATTTTGTATAGTGCAACAAATATTTTCGGGTTGGTTGGTTACACAAATAGTGATTGGGCAGGGAGTGTAGATGATAGGAAGAGCACATCTGGATATGTGTTCCACTTGGGATTGGGAGTCATTTCATGGGCTTCCAAGAAACAACCCATAGTTTCCCTATCTACAGTTGAGGCTGAGTATATAGCAGCAAATGCAACAGCATGTCAAGCTATTTGGCTAAGGAGGATCTTAGCAGATTTGAAGGAAAAACAAAAGGATGGAACAACTATATTTTGTGACAATACTTCAACAATTGCTTTGACAAAGAATCGAGTTTTTCATGGAAGAAGCAAGCACATTGAAATTAGGTATCATTTCATAAGAGAATTAGTTGAGAATAGTGAAATCAAAATAAAATTTTGTAGGTCTGAACAAAAGCTTGCAGACATTTTTACCAAACCATTAAGCAAGGAGAACTTTGAATGTCTTAGAGACAACTTAGGTGTTGTGGATAGCTCTAGTTTCAGTTCTGGAAAGAAATATCCAGACAGCTCCGGACAACTACAGACAGCGCTTGAGACATAGAATAAAAGAGGTATGTGGCTCCAGATTAAGGGGGAGTGTTGGAAAATTAATCTGGAGCGTGTGCATTTACTGCACCTGTTCTGTCGTAGATCTCTGTAAGATCTCCTTCCCATTGCCTCTGCAAAATAATTAATGCACATTTACTGGCCCATCTATTTGTTCTTTATGATGGTCAGTCTCCATTTACTGCGGTTGGTGAATTTGAATTTTGAGCGGCAAATTTTTGAGTTGGTAGAATTTTGGTGAAGCATACTTAAGACAAAAGGAGGTAATGTAGTGTAGTTAGTTAACAGCAGAAAAAATTGTAGAAGCAACAGCAACAGAGAATGTTCTTTGTGTGCATGAACAACAGTTCTGAGTAGTTCAGTGTGTGTGTAGAGAGCAGCAGATAGCTCCAATCGAATAGGAAGTTTGTGTGCATTTCTAGATTGCTGCAAATCAAGTGTATTCTTAGTAGTTTGTTGTTTCAAGTTTAGAAATCATTTGTAAATATTATTTTTTCTGATTTAATAGAACAAACAAAAGTTTGCAAGTCCAGCTGTGTGTCTCCTTTGCTTTCTGTTTTTGTTTTTCCACATTTTTATTTGTGTATGGGATTTGAAATTCCATCAATAATTGCAATGTCATAGTTTAATTTCTTCGTCTTCTTTTAACCATCTCATTAATGTACTCTCTAATATTGTAGAGTAAATCTCCTAATTGGCTCTTCATTTGTTGATAATTATTCAACTAGTTTCTCATTCCTCAACACATCTAATATTTGGAAGTAAAATAGTTTTTTATCTCTTTTTTTGTTTTCCTTGTTTCCTCCTTTTTCTTGTTCTCTTCACCTCCCCACCCTTACATCTTATTTATGGAGTCAAAAGTTCAAATCATCTTTCACTAAAAGTTGATCTGAAATGTTGAAGCAAAAACAGTAACACAGTTTCATCCTCAAGATACCAATTGTTTACGTAGAATGAAGTTCAAGAAAAAATAGTTGACAAGTTGACCACAAAGTGGTCACGTTTACAATGGATCTATTAGGGTTATTTTAAACATCATCCACTTCAACAGTCAAAAGATAATTTTGGCCAATAAAAATAGGACAAACATTTACCACTTTTTGTTGTGGATGAGGTATAAAATTTCTATGGACTATTTAACCATTAAAGTGGATGATGTTTAAATAGAGTGATCTATTAAATCGTTTTATCTTGCATTGCAAATAACAAGACAACTAATACTAAATTCAACTCTAAAGACATTTTATATTGTTACAAAAACTGTTCAAGTATTAAAGTTATTTTTATATTTTTATATTGTATTAAAACAGTTCAATTACATAACAGATCAGCCAAAATACTGTTCAATAACAACTTAACACAAGACTGCATAGCTGGGTTGAATCATCTGCGCCTCTATCACTAGACTAATACCAGTCTTTCCTCCCTATCATTACTACTATTTCCTTTTTCAGTTGGAAATCTAAGATGGACGGGTTAACAAGCCTTAACTTACTTGCAGCGAAAAATGTTTCCTTAAATGATAAGAGATTTCATGTGTTTCTGAATTGCAGGTGAAAGGAAGTGAGAAAGACTGTTGATCATCTCTTTGAAGCTCTCTCCGCAACCGGATTGAATGTGTTTCTAAATAATTGATGGCTTAATCGCAGGTATAAAGGAAAGGTCGACGTGAAGGTCACATTTACCTCTGCTCACCTTGTAAGAATCAAAATGTATAACATTTTTCTATTTGAATTTGAGATGATTGAATAGAAGATAAATGAGCGTTTGATAATTTTGTTGTGCCATGGAGGATGCCATGACTGGGATGCTGAAGTTTGCAGTCCAAGAAATTAAAGTCCACCTCTTGCCACCATCTGATAAATGGCAAGCTCCACTTTTATATTAAATTGGTAACTTTTTAATAATGGTTTGCTTAGGGTGGAATTCTATATATGGAGAGGGCTGCAGCTCCTATCCTCATGTTGTGGGGGTCTTGTAAAACCATCATATTTAAGCTCTACTCTTTTAAAAAAATAGATTCTCCAGAAATTTTTTTGGAGCCCCTATTTTATCAGATGTATACTTTGAACATGTGTAAAAGAGGCTATTGACTGTTTATCATTGAACCAGATGATAATTAAGTAGAAAGTGTCTTGTATCTACTTAAAAATTTTAGGCCCAGTGGAAGCTTAGATGTTGCTAAATATATGTGACATAATTCTTTTTATTTTGTTGTTTAAAACTTCTTACTCTTCTCTGTAACAATTGCCAAAGACAAATTGAAGAGACCCAAGAGATCAATTTGAACACAGAATAGACATTAAATATCTAAATCTCACTGAAAATGTACGGTGGCCCCTTCCATGGAACCACTAGGTTACTCGATCTTCCAATTCACTGTATTTCAGTTGATCATTCATTTGGTCAACTGAAAAGAGGACATGTCATATTTTAGACAATATAAAAATGCTTGCTTTCCAAAAGCTTGTGTGGATTGATTTCCTTAATAATTTTCCCATATTGCGGAAGGGCATGCTTACTATCTGAAGCTGTGAGAGCACGACAATGTTTACAGTTTCTATTTGGTTTAATTCGACCTCATAACTGACAAGGTTGGCCCACTTAACAATAGTTCAGAGTTTCTTTAAACTGCTAGTTTATTCCAGCTTCTGATTTTTTTCTATATTTTAGAGAGGTTCTGCCGGAGCAAGGGATTCAGAGAAACCACAGAGATGGTCATGAAAGTGGCATATTTTTCCATGTCTGAGCAAACAAACATATAAAAAAACAATAAAGTAAAGATAATTAAGTAAGAGGTATTTTCTTTAGTGTATTAAATTATGATATTTATATCTAACTATATAGTATTTGAGTTAAATTTGTTGACCTGTATTTCATGAGTAGTGGTTCACATGAACCCCTCTCTCATGAGAATGAATGGTCCATTTAGCACTCCATAGGATAGCAAGCTAAGTGAGCTTGATCTTGGGGAAACTCCATGCTTAAGAGTGCTCGAGTCAAAGTAGTATTGGGATGGGTGACCTCTCGGGAAGTCTCGATGCTTCACCTCTATGAGCATCACCTAAATGCAAATAGTGCTAAGGGGACCATTCATTCTCATAAGAGATGGGTTAGTGTGAATCACTACTCAAGAAATATGGGTTAATAAGTTTGACTCATAAAAACTAAATAGTTGAATCATCATATAAATATTGATATTATTATTGATGCCGGTAGAGAGAATGATTATGTTAATGGCGATTCAAGCCAAAATGCTTTGAACAAGTTAGCAAGATTGCTCCTCCCCATGCAGCCAACATTTATTATTATTATATATCTTTTCAAGATGAAAAGTCAACATGAGGATGACTTTGGTGTTTGTAATTTAGGTTATTTTTACCCTCATGTCAAGATTGATAATGTTGAATATTGCTTGAAAGAATATTTGTACATGGTCAGTGGGCCCTTGGTCTACTGGTGAAGTTGAATGGTTCTAAATGAGCCCACCAGGGATCAAGTCTTGTTGAGTGCAAGACCCGGACACCATAAGGGATGAGGTTGGGATTGTGCCCCAGACAAATTTGGCGGAATGGATACCCCTCAATCCTTGGCTCTTAGTTAAAGAGGTTCCAGCCTAAGGCTTGTACTCCTATATCGGGTAGCTAAAATGATTCTATGGGTTTGATATAAAACCCTCCACATTAATTGCCAAATACCCTTACATTTATCCTTTTGTATTTATATTGGATAAAAGTGTACTTTTATATTTTGGTTTTATATCATTTTGGATATTATTATAAATATATTGTTGTAGTGTTTAATTTGATTTGTTTGATATATTAATTTGTTTTATTCTTAAATTTATTAGTTAAGTTTTTTGACTTGTTTTTTTTTTTGTTGGTGAAAAATGGTCATAGGACCACATCTTTTATATTTTGAAGTATAGAAAATTACATATATGTTGCTCATTACCAAGAAGGTAGTCTTTACAAAAGCATTTATATCTATTTCTATACTACATCATGAAAAACAAATATACATATACTAAACTATTGCCCATGTAGGTCAAATGTGATAGGCCTTTCCGTATCTATCAATATTCACCACCATGAATAGGATTAGCTCCATCTTCCTCATCTTCCATTAATATTTCAAATGACCAATCAATCTAGCAGAGGTGGGAATGATACCCATAACACATTTTAGAAAATTTTGATGTCATGCCCCATTCTCTATGTGCACACTATCTTAGGAAGTCCTTTAGTGGGCATAATGAATTGTGACCATAGACTTGAGAAGACCCTTGCATTGATCTACCAAGCACCATTCTTTTGGGGAAAACCAAGACCTAGGGCTACCTCCTCTAGCACCATCTCCAATATGATATAATTAGAGCCCTGGCAATTATCCTGGTCACATCCTTTGATTCTACCACATCTAGAAGCACCCCAATGAACATGGAAGTTATATTTGTGTTAACCATGTATCTATGGTCCGCAACAAAAAAATTTCTCCCAAAGTCACCTTGATCACATGTAGCATTATCATGGCTTTTGTCTTGAATATTTTTTCAAGCATAAATTTGTTATCTCTTCTAAAAATACAACTTTCCTTTTCTTTGAGATAAGCCACATTGAGGTATCCATCTTTTCATATTGAATCATTGATATCTTTGAATCCAAAGCTAATATAATGAGAAACTTAGATAGTGGGTGGTTTTTATTTTCTTGCCTCATTCTCAAATGGTGTCTCTATTCGAAAGTGATACTTGTAGATCCCTAACTTCAGTCATTTTTGCATGTATGAAGTGGTTGCCATCATAAATGTGAGATGCCCTTCTTATTAAGTCATATGGGTGCTCAGGCTTTCCATTAATTTGGGATCATTGGTACACTTCAATGAATCATTCTTTTATATGGTTATAAATTAAATTTGGAATCAAATGATTCCCACATCATAGACACATTACGAATTAAACATTCTTCCTTCTTGTTAATAAAAGGAAGGAGAGGTATAGAATATGCTTCCTACACTAATCTATGAGAGGAGGTATGTGTAAAAATTAAACTGAACATACAATTACAAGAAAATAAATATAAAAAGCAATATACCATAACATAATGATTTATGTGGGGAAAACCCTTTTAGAAGAAAACCCCACACTCTAAAGCAACTCAATGTATTATTCAATAATCAATGGTTACAATACACTTACAAAGTCTAATCCTTTATACCAGGAATATCACCAATAAGAGATTTGGAGTAATTCTAGTAGTAGAACAATACCTATAAAACTCACTAAACCATCCCCTAATGCATGTATGACTATTAATAGGCACATCAACAAGGTAGATTTACAATACCATGGGCACTAAAACTAAGGGCTAAGAAAACAACATGAAAAACACCCAAAAATGACCAAAAAATGCTATTTTTGGGGGGCTCTACACACCCCAATCAATCCATGCTAAGCTCCGAATGCAACACTACACTACCATGAAGCTCCCAAGCACATGACCAGTGTACTCAATACTAAGAGAACTAACTAGACCATTGTCAAAGCTCCAACTACAGAATCAAGAACCCACCATGACATCATGAGCTAACATCTCCTCTTAGGAGATCACATGCTCCAATGAACATATCCTGGTCTCAAGAGAACATGTATCCTACCTACACTCTAATCTGAAATCAAGAGTAAAACAACACACAATACCAACCATACTCTAAACCAAGGATCAACATCTCCAATCACATGAAGATAACCATCTCCTGAAAATAGAACTCAGGATGGCAAAGCACTCTCATTGCAATAATAATCATGATCCAAGAGCTCAAGTCCATGACACCCACAACCACTGTAGAAGATCATCCATCACTAGGTGATGATTACACATCACTACCAAAGCTCCCACTAAACCATGAGCTATCCATGGCATCGTGATAACCATCTCCTAATCTGAAGATCATCCATGGTCCACGCACACTCAACTGTAATATTAATAACTCCAAAGAATAAGTAGAACTAAGATCTCTAAGCCAAGAAGATAAACCATCACAGTGAAAAGCTCACACTAAACCATGTAACCAAGCTATCCATGAAATCATGATAAACAAGCTACAAGTCCCAATAACCAACTATCTAGGCACTCTAATCATCCATCCTCTCATCCCATACAACATACCAATGCACAAATGACCACAGATAAGGAAAACTAACAAAGTCTACATCAAACACTAAAAAGACCTATGGATATAGACAATCCACATTTGATTCATCAACTAGTGGGTGATCAACCCACAAAACTGCATAATTCATAGATCTAAAAAAATGAAGCATGCAAACTCATCATCACATCAATAACCTGCAAACTAAGATAACAAAGAAGATAACTTGTAGACCTCAAGGCTCAAATGTTAGGATTAAGGTGCCATCAACCTTGTAAATCCTATGTAATTAATTACTCATAATATTGTTTGTAAATCACCTATAAGGGATGAAAGGTTTCACCAGCAACGATCTTGTTTCAGTCGTATGTTTATATCCGGTACACGACGTTCACTCGTCCACGACAGGAGGTTGTAGGGGGGTTTTCCCCTACGAGGGGTCCGGGGGGGATCATCCCCCTGGCGAGGGATCTGGGTCCCCGTATCTCGGTGGGGGTTTGGGGGCAGCGCCCCCAAAACCTCATTTTATTTATATTTTATCATTGTCAATCTAGATCATTCATCATTAGGTCACAAATCTGATGGTCGATATTTTGTTGGTTATCTTGCCCTAGAAGGCAACCCCATTTTATAAGGATATTTGTACTACATTTTTATCATATTAGAGAGTAACAGGTGCCACTGGATTGAAGACTGAAGAAATAGAGGAAGTTCATGTATTGTAATCTCATATTTGAAGATAATACAACTTGGAGCCTCTTTTTCTTGGTGGAATTTATTACCCCAAAGGGTTTTCTACATGTTACATACTATGTTATGTGTTCAGTTCTTTATGCATGTTATCTATGTGTAATGGGTTTTAATTTCTATTTCAATCTCCATTGATTCTATATTGTTTAGAGGATAATAAGGTTTGAATCAGATTTCTGTTGTGTGGTTTGCACCTTCATTTCTAACATCAAACACTAGATCAACCTCAAATTTGATTTTCCAAACAAGTCCACAAATAAGTAACCATAGTCAAGGAACCAATAAAGCATCCAAGAGATATGAACAATCTCCTAAAACTAAACCACACCACCACCTGTAATCGTGAATCAATCATCACAACCCATACTTGTCAACCACATACATGATCAAGTTGTGTCAATGCTCAAATGTACATGCATATCCATGACACCATAATCATAGCCATCATTGTACCTATATTCAACTCCAATTGAATCTGTTGGTACCTACCTAGGTCAATGGTTTTGAGTTGAGTCTGAAAGTATTTATCTATGTTCCTCTTAAACCTAAGTCCCACGATCATTTTTACTTTATGTTATAATTTATCTTTAACTGCCTAGCATAGGTCACTAGTTACTTAAGTCATAACTTGGAGTCTCATAATTTGTCGAGTAACTGGCCCCATCCACCTATCATTACTACCTCTATCCCGTCAAGTCAAAAAGTCCAAGTCTTAAGTCCTGTAGGGCCAGAGATGCCACATGGCCAAATATCCTAGGCCCGCACAACATCAAAGGTGATGTCATACTTCTTCTACAAGGCGAGGAAATGGAGACACCTATCGGATATGTTGGGACTTACAGCCATATAATCAAGGATTCAGAATTGCCAAAGGCGACACTCCCAAGTGTTAGGATGAAAAGCAAGCTACAGACAATGAAGGATCTAACGGTAGCACATTGTCACACAAGAATCTTGTCGGGTAGGAAGATTCATTGTGAAGCCGTGAGATTGCGACATGTGGTTCTATCCTGAAGGTAAAGGTAAAGGCAACTGGAAGAATGTCTACATGGGAGCTTTATCGCACTTGCGTAAAGCAAAAAGTGACGGTCCATTTCTCATCAGGTTGCTACGAAATGGTGCCACGTGTCCACATCAGACAAAAAAGTGAAGAAGTCAGCAAGGAAAGTGTGTCCTATTTGGAATAATTTCATTGGCTGCTGATTTTTCAACAAAGGGGCGTATATTTTCAAATCTGGCGGGCAATCTATGACCGCTGATTTCACAAAAGGAAGCATAAATCAATGGTTGATATTTGAACTTCCTGTAAAGAATGTTGGGAGGTACCCTGCAACACGAATTGCAGTAAAAGCCAAGGTGATACACAATAATGTTACATGCCCTAAATTGCAAACTTCTTAAGGGAGAAAAGGAAGGGTTTTTCTTGCCATTTTTACAAACACGGAAGAGCTCTTGTGTGCAACAAGCATCCAGGTGAGAAGAATGAAGGATTTCAAGTCACTACATATAAACTAGTAAGTTTATTTTGTGTCTACTATGTTTATTTGAATTCAGAGTTGGTTGAAGTAGGGTATTGTTGAACAGAAAACCCTAGTTCGGTGAAAAAATCATCTCAAACAATGAGTCAAGCAAATCAACCTTCTACATCAAAACATAGCTTGGATGAGGACCTTATGGTCCAACTCCCTGGGTCATCAAGGCGACCTGCAAATGTACATGGTCCAGATGAGCCAAACGATAAACTTTTGGACCTCTGTGATGATTGTTGGGATGCTCGATTGCCAGTACCTGCATGGATTCTATTCAGACACTGGTACAATAGAAGGGAATATAAGGCCCTAGTTTGCAATTCTTGGAATCTAGATCTTGCAAATTTAATATGCCCTAATGTGTTCTTGAATCTAGATTTTATGAGGGTAGTAGCACAAAGGTATGACCTTGGGTCTAGGACAGTTTATGTAGGAAGCGGTACAATTATGATAAAAACCAAAAAGGCCTATATCTTGAGTGTGTTTGGTCTAAACCTTGCAGCTAGCAAACAAATTGATGCCACTTTGAAAGAAGGATATAAGAAGGTTAAGCACGGATACAGAGCCTTCAATTTGCCCAAGCACAGACCAAAGGGCATAGATGGAAAATTAGTGAAAATTTTAGACATGGAGGAAGAACCATTTGATTGCTCCCAATTCATTAATTATTTTGTAAAAACTATCTTTCTCTGTGTCAAGTGCTGGGGAAAGATGCAATGGACAAAATGTCAATTTCTTTAATGATGTTAAGTATAAATATTCAAGATATTTTGACAAAGGAACCATATGATTATTCTACATATAATGCAAATGAAATGCACAAGCAGTTAACTGCTATTAAGAGCAAGTTGTATATTGTTGATGCAAAAGTGGAGTTCACCTGGTACTCAATGATGTGCCATATGTTTCTGTATGCTGGATTGGGATTGTGGCACAAGGACTTGCATGTTAAGCAAGTTAACAAATAAAGTAACTTACTCCATGTGCAGATGTGGACTTGCATGTTGGATATGCACTGAACAGATGCATATTATGTCACTTTTCAAGAGCATTTTGTCAGAAGGCTACTTGGTTTCATGGAGCTAAAAGGAGAAACGATGCACGCAGATGTGTTTGATTTTTTGAGGCCGTTGGATAGAACCTCCGAATTGGGGATAGATCATAACTGGGGTGATTGGTTCTTGCACACTGACACCACTTGTATCAGGGTCTATGGGGGCATGGCTGCCCCATATATTTTGTTGAAGTATGTGCCCAAAAAAATAGCATTTTTGGAGATCATTAGACAATTGAATGAGTTTGATAAAGAGCACCTTAGAACACATAAAACAAGATCATTTTTTCTCACTTCAATTAGATTTTCTAGTTTTTTGATTGCCAATAAGGAGGGACTGGATCAAATTGATTCAATATTGAGGTTTTACAGGATGGGTGTGGAGAATTCCAGGGTATTTGACCCTGAGGGCTTTATAGATAGGGTCAGAGTAAGTGTGAAAAGGCCACATTACTTTCATCAAGTCATGTATGATGAAGATACAATTAGGAATTGTGCCACCATGCAAGAATTTTAGTTTCTCAAAAGGAAATGGGACACAATAATGGAAGGGGAAAGAATGAGGAAGAGTTTAATTTTTTCATATCCAGGAGCATTTGCAGATGAGGCTGATCCTATAGTGAGGATTTAGAAAGTTTTGATAATACAGATGTCCTGATACAAAATGCCCCAATAGGAGAGGAAAGGCTTGCATATGAACCTAGTAGTTCAAGAGGAGCTTACAGAAGAAGGGAAGTTTTACCTGATGCACCTCAACCCAAAAGGGTAAAAATAATTGATCTAGAGCAGGAAGAAGAGATTGAGATGATTGATTTAGAAGAGGAGATAAATAAACAAGAATAAGAAATCTCCCAAATAGGTGCATTCACCTTTAAGAATAAGAGCTTACGCCTCCCCTAACAATAGGTTGGCAAGGATAACAATTGGGCAATAAATTGACACAGAAGACATCAGAGTTCTGGCTTGTTCATAGTTTTTGGAAGATGATGCTTTTGTGAATACCCCTGAATTCAAGGGTTTTGTATTAAAAGCTAGAAATGAGGAATTTTAGAAAAGAATAGAAGAGGCCAAAAGTGGAGCTGACCCCTCACAATATGAAGAAATAACTCAGAGAGTGTTAAATGAGGTGAGGTAGGACATAAGTGGGATTACCCCAGAAGAGGGAAGAGCCTTAGTTGCAAAGAGTGATATGCTATTACTCCCACACTTGACACTAGCAGATGCAATTATATTTGACACTGTGACAAGAAATGATACAGATGTATCTATTGAACAGGTGGAGAGGGCACTCTCTGGTGCAGGATTCAATCCTAGATTTGAAACCTTGGCAATTTGGGAATTAGCCCCTAGTAATAATAAGATACGGGTTGGACTGGGTGAGTTAACTAGGGATGTTATAGTAAAGAGAGTGTCAAACATTCTAGCTCCCCAAGTTGCTAGTTTGAATGCGCAGACAACTCAATTTGCAGAGGCAGTCACAAATAAACTGCAAAGGGATTATGATGAACTTCTGCTGAAGTATGGACAAGTTAATTTAAAGATGAACAAATACAAGGAGCAATCGTTGCTAGGGCCAAGCACCTCAACTCAAGGAATTCTAGCTCTAATTCAAACTACATAATCATTCCCAACAAATATAGAGCCATTGCTTTCAGAGAAGAGTTGAAAGAGGAGGTAAAAAAATTGAAAGGTGAAAAGAAGGCTATAGTTAAAGAGTTAATCACAATTTTGATTAATCATATAGGTTGTCTAAGATCATAGCCAAGGCTGAAGACACATGGAAATCATACTCAAGTATAATATCGACCCAGGATCAACATGAAAAGAATGAGGAGAACTTCGACAAAATGATTAAGTTATGGCTACCAAGAACATGGGAAGTAAGAAATTTGCACAAATGTTCTAGATTTGCCCTAGATGTTTCACCTGAAATAAAATTAACTCTTGATATGCTACTATTATTGGAGGTGGTAGCCTTCCAATTGAAATTAGATAAAGTTTTGAAAGAAAAAAGACAAGTTATGGAGGAGATGGAGAGGATAATGCTAAGTATTTTAAAGATGATGGGTGGGTCAAAGATATAGATAAATGGAAAGGTGATTTTGAAAATCTAGCCGACCAGTTGGCATCCTCGAGTTATACAGAGGGAGACTCTAATTTAAGTATTTTGAATTCTACATTGGACAAGCTGTACACTCTGGAATTGAATTTAGAAACATTTTGCAAAGAATCTAGAATTCTATTGGATGCAAAATATACATGGCATAATGACAAAATAGCAAGATTAATTCTATTTCAGTGGTCTACAAAGCGGTTGTATACAGCTTGGATGGAGAACTATGTCTTGGATGGGAGAATAATGAATCATATGAAAGGATAACACATTCTCCAATTGATTTTGTAGTCTACAAGAAAATTTGTATTTTGTCTATTTCTCTTTCATGCATATTGTAATTTGAGAATACTACCCAATGCCTATGGGTGGTGGCTTGTAGAGGAAGATTGATGTAACTGACATAATGTAATGAATTTGAGTACTACGTTCTTATGTCTATACAATAACTGGTAGTATGACTTGGTAAGGTTGTTGGAGATTTGGGAAACTTTTGGTAATGAAAATATAGAGCAATTCTGGAGGTTGGCCCTAGTCTTGTGTTGTGAGTTTGTTTTCTTGCAATATTGAATGTATGTTTTTATGAGCATTTTATAAGTTTCATATTGAGCTTATATGAGTAATGTTGTGAGCATGTGTTTCTATTGATTGTCTCTTGTGTTATCTACATTTCTCTTTTGAACAAAGATACCAAGGTTTCTAAGTTCTTGGGTACACATTTGCTGTATTGGATGTCTGACTTTTTCTTCTAATTAAGGATTAGATTAAAATGCTTTGAATCAGATATGGGGAGGTGTGTGTGATAACAAGGATATTTCTAAGAAGAGTTAATAGGAATACCCATTCTTGGATGGTTTTTTGTAAGGCAGGGAACAATTAAAATCCTCTAAATCTGTTTGTTTGAGATGCTTATGGAAACAAGTTTGCATTTGTAAGAAATTGACTCCAAACCCTAGGATTGGCACTAATCAGAGTTGGTCTTATTTCACAAAATACCCACAATCAGAGAATCACACCCACATTTAAAAGCAAAAAAGCAAAATCAACTTGTTAGTTTGTAGGAGTAGGATTTTAGTTTCATGTTCTCTGAGCCATCTAGGGAATAAAATTCCAAAGCTAGCCACTTTGATCATACAGTTTTGGTTTGCATATAGGAGAACATATCTACTTAAACATCAATATCCAATTGAAGTCAGGGTTTATCTTATTGATATTGAATAAGGGAATACCCCCTTAGGTCTTGTAGAGCCTAAAGTGTAGAGGAGAGTAGATAACTGTCTCCTATTCGTTGGCCACTGAACTGAGAATCCTGAGTATAAGAGTTGGCTACATTTTAGGGAAACTCAGACCATCAGTTGGGAACACCAACAGATTGGTGACTCCACTGGGGAATTGATGTAAAGAACCTAGGATCTAATCTGAAATCCCATTTGTGGGTGGCGACTCTGATTCTATCTCCCAGCTGGTGATAACATAATTTGCATGCAGGGAAGAAGATCCCAGTAAAACTCCTTGTTCAAAGAACTACCAAAAATGGTGGATAAGAAAAAGGCAAACAATCAGTCTTGCCAAGAAGGGTCTCCAAACCCTCAGAGCACTGATAATATGCAGAATAAATTTAGGTCCTCTGAACAACAGCCTTTTTCAGCTACAGAAGCCAACATTCAGGAGATTTATGACAAACAACAGAGTGATAGACTCAGGATAGGATTTGATGCCTTTAAAGAGCATCCTTTTTTGGATCCACCTGATAGATTTAAAGATGTAGAGTCTCTAAAGGACACAGATAAACCTAGACCATCCTCTTCAATGCCAAGAGAGGAGGAGTTATTTGAAGAAATTAAGAACCTTAGGGCTGAGCTTGACTACTTGCAAGCTATTAAAATAAGGTATGAAATGAGACAAAAGGTTCAAGCCCTAAGAGATGCTCACCAGAATGCAATTCCCACTCTCAACAATGCTAACACAGTGGGTAATTAGTAAGTTAATATTGTTCAAAACTAGCAGAACAACCAGAACGTGCTAGGAAATAATCAAGGGCTTGACCAACATGTGAATCAGAATCCACAAAATAATCAAAGGCAAATGCAAATAATAATAAAGTAGCTTAGAATAATGTGAGGAATCAAAATGTACACACTCATGGTAATGCAAATAGGAATGCTAATGCAAACCAGAACCAGAATGTGAACCAAAATCAGAATGCATTTGGCAGAAGACCCATGCAGGTGGAAAGGTATAGGCAATTGGATTTTACCACCATTCCTGGGTATCCTAATCCCATTGACAATGATATCAAGACTGAATTACCTAAATTTTTAGGTAACAATGCAGTGTTAGGTGAGGATCATTTGAAACCTTTCCTTAATTTGATGGATAATTTTGAAGTAGAACACGAGGATGTTTTTATGAAGTTGTTTATGCAGTCTTTGGTAGAGGAAGCTAGAGAGTGGCACATGAACTTGCCTGATCAGAGTATTGCAACATGGGATGATTTTATGAGAATTTTCAGAGAACAATATGGAGATAAAACTAACCCTAGCTTCATAATAAATGAATTTACTAGTATAGCTAAGGGGTCAAACGAACCAGTTTTTGATTTCAATGCCATATTTGCCAGGGTACTAAACAAGCTTCCACCTCACATGAGACCAAATGAACCCATGTGCATGGTCTTGTACACTAATGCCTTTGATGCCAAAATAGCCTATGAGTTGAGAGACAAAAGTCCAACTACTCTGAGAGATGCTTTCAGAATTGCTACTAACATTGAGAATAATAGGAAAGCATCTGGAAAAGGTAATAGGATGGATGATGTGAGAATTTTGCAAAATCCAAATAATAGACAGAGTAGTGCTTCCACATCTGAGGATAAGTTGGATAGATTGACAAATGCCTTTAGCGATTTGAGCTATAATCTTGCAAGAACAAATAAAGGGTTAGGCCCTGAAAAGCAAACTTATCAGAGACCAGAGAAAAGACCATAGTTGCATGATATGCCATACAATATGAATTGGCATAATGGAAAGCCCATACTAAACAATAATAATAATAAAAAATCCCAGCATAGTAAGGAAACCCCTGACCCCCTGAAGAAGAATGTCAATGTTGTTGAGGATACTCCTTGGTGCATAGTGTGTTAAATGCCTCATTCACAATCTTAGTGCATGATTGCTTAGTCTTTTTATAATGATTGTAATGAATGTAATGAACCCCTTATGTTGAAGATGATAGTGTTAGTATGCTTTTTACTATGATGCAGACTCTGATGTGGTTCAAAGGAGGTATCATAAGGAGCTGATTTGCCAGCAAATTTTCTCAGATGAGGAAAATGAAGATCAGCATGTTTATACTCAGGATTCACACATTTCAAATATGAATTTGAGGAGACCTTCTGATGAGGAGATTAGAGCCTTAACAACTACTGTAGTTGCACAAGTTAAGATTAATTATAATCTCAGGAGCAGGGCTCAGGCTGGTGATTTTGGTCAACTCAGAAGTATATTTGTGAAACAGCATCAAAACAACTCAAAAGGATCTGAGTCACAGAAGAAGCATAACAATGATAGTAGAAAGGATTCTAAGGAAAAATTAGGGTATAACGCAAGGAATTCAGACAATAAGGTATATAAGAATGAAGATAAGGGTAAGAGTTCCAGTGGGGTGAGCAGTAATTAGAACACTACAGGAACTAAAGTTGCACATACTCAGGAGAAAAATATGAATGTGGGGCAAAATACAACTGTTATACAAAATTATGCCCCATTTGACATTACTTAAGCACTATCCCAAATGAAGGTTTCAGTCCCATTGCTTGAAATGTTGAAGATTGAAGAATATAGAAACAAAGCATTGTCTTTAATTTTAGGGATACCTGACCATGTGAATCAAATTGCAAAGACCAAGGCAAAGTTCAAGAGAAGGAGACTGAAGAAGAAGAAATTCCAGAAGTGTATCGGGGAACTACACTAACAAAATGTCCATCACAAATAGAGCCATTTTATATATCCCTCATTATCAATGGTAAAATAATAAGAAATTGTATGCTTGATTCAGGAGCGTCCACAAATATCATGTCTTTGGCTGTCATGCAACAAGTTGGATTGAAGATAGATAAGGCATGTGGTAAATGTTTTGCTATGGATGCTAGAGAGGTACTATTGTGTGGTTACACAACACACCCCATTTTGACTTGATAAAACAGGGACCCAACTTTTTTGTTGCTTTGGCTTGTTTTTTTTTTGCTTTGGGTGGTCTGGTAAAATAGGTCATGCAGGTAACCCTGCAGGAGGGTAGATAGGTCACCATGATGAGATTAGTTTCCAAAGTTAGTATTTCACATTATTAATCTCATGGTTGGAAAGTGTATGAAATTCCATGCAGGTTTGCCTTTTGGATCACCCTGAAATTCTCTAAGGGGAGAAAGTTATGTTAAGTCAAAGTTTTAGTCAAACTTGATATTCTGAGGAGGGGGGTCATATTTCAAACATCAGTCAGATTATATAAGATCACCCCAATATGAGTTTATCACCTGATAAGCACTTGGTCCGCGAAGTCTGGAAGTCAATTTTACGTGATCGCTATTATCTACCCGTCAAATAACTTCACATATTTTGCGGGGGGTCATATTTTTAATATCTCTCATCTTATGAATATCACCCTATGCCAATATGATGATGATGTCATCTAAACCCAACGAACAAAGAATATCATCCTAGTTATGAATTCATCATTCAATTTTACCCCACGGAGATATATATCTGATGCCCACCATATTCAATAAACATGACGATGACATCATTACAACACAACACTGAAACAACGTCATCGACACGGTGACGTCATCCTGATCTTTCAAAGAAGGGGGGTCATTTTATTTGCAGGGTCATATTTTAAACATCCCTTGATCTTAAATTCATGACCCAATTTACATGTGGTCAACATTGACCACATCACCCAATTCTTTTGCATTAGTTTTGCCGCTCAAAGGTGGAAGGTCATTTTATCCAGGGGTTTCATATTTTGAATATCACCTGACCTTTCAAAGATCACTCCCCTTGTTCCCTAACATTAAATGGACATAAATGTGGTAGATGGATTCCTGCAAATTGCGAATACAATTCAAACACATGGCATCATCCATGGATTCTCTGTAGAAAATTGACAGATTAGGCCATCCCAATGTGGTTTTACCCTAATTTTCCCTATGGATGCATTTAAAGGTAACTTTCCAAGGTTATTTTCATTTACCTTGCAAAAAAAAAGAAATTACAGAGCAGAGAAGTAAAACCCTCATACGAGCTACCTGTGAATGGACTAGATCTTCTAGCGTAATGGAACGAGTGATCATCAGCATTTGCAGCCCTTTTCCGTAATCACCCACCTAACCCAGGAGAAAAGTGTTATCAAGTAAGTAATTGAAAACCATCCTATTGGCATTATCTTCATGTTTAGGTAGTATGTACGTTCTTGTGGTTTGAATCTGTAAACGTGCATATCATGATGAAGTAAAGAGTAATGAATAGAGTATGCATGATGCCGTAGAGATATATAATGTTGTATGAATGTATATGGATATCGTATGGTAAGACAAGGCATGTTTATTGCAGGAGTCCATGGCAGATCTTAGATAGAACAGGTCTGATGTAGAATTTCTTAAGCCCATGTTTATTCAGCCCGAGGGGATACAATTTAAGTATGGCATCATTGGGGACACTCACCAGGGAGATACAGATTTAGCAGTATGGTCATCCAGAATAGATCATGATAAGGACAATACCCTTCTGGATGCAATATATGTTTCAGGAATGTGGCATGCTACTGGATTCCCATATGCCATGGAGACCCCAGAACTGGTAGTAGAATGTGCCAGGAACTATAACCCTCAGACCAGGCGGGTGGAGAAGCATGGAAGGGTATATGTTGACTTTTCAATTAAGGGCATCACATCTACTTTCAATCTGCTAGTTGGAAAGAGGGTGGTCAGTGTGGATCTACATAAACTAGATACAAAGTATAATAACAATAAGAAGAATGCAAGGAAGAGGATGTACTAGTGGAGGTCTAAGAGTAGCACATACACTGCCTCAGCTAAGTTGCTCGTACACCTGTATAAGTTTGATTTTGATGATGAGTACCAGTACATGATTGCCCTACTCAACAGGATGATAGGTCAGCCTCATGCTAGAAATTTTAAGAATTAGATGTTTGGAATCATCCAGATGGTCCTTTATATAGATAACAAGCCATTATGGGCCAAGGTCATCAGTGATGCATTGGATGAAGAGATGAGGAACTTGGGAGGTCAAGAATGCTCATTCCATATGACATCACATGTTGTGTACTCATGTGCCTACAAGGGAACATTGATGCCCTGACTACAGTGGATAAGGTTAGCAGTGGTGTAGATGATGCCCACATATGGGATCATTATCCTCATATACAGAGAAAGAACTACCTCCTGCATTACAAATTAGCGAATGATGCATTCTCTATGCATCTAGTCAGAACAATGGAGGAAGACAGAACCAAGAGACTGAGCATGGAGGCTTAGGAAGTTGTTTACAGACATGGGGCCTAGTTCATCCAGTATGCCACATTTTCATATATAAGAATAGAAGGATTTGAAGAACAGCCCCTTATGCTACCAAGGTATCCTACTGATGGGGTGGTCCTGATGGAGTTTCTTAGACAAGTGTCTACCATTATGGAGGCATACAAAGCACAAAAGATACCTCCAGTACTATTTCCAGTGTCTATGGGCTAGTATATGTGCTCAGATTCACAGAGCATAGAGCATGTCATGGGAGGTCTGAAACTGATGTATCTGCAGCCATTTCCATTGGCTAGATCTTATGACCCCTATGGTAGGATGCAGAAAATAATGGGGAAGCCTATACATTAGAAGCATCTGGAAGATTTCTGGACAGATTGTGAGGATGAAGCTGAGGTGAGAAGAAGAAAATACCAAAGGCTCACCTTGAACTAGATAAGGACATATGACTGCATCTCAGTGCCAACACAACTAAAGAAAGATGATGGAAAAATGATGTCAAATGAATATGAAGACAAGAAGGTGTACAATGACACCATCTCAGCCCCTGATCTAACACAGCCAGAGGATATTTCCTTGGATCAGTTTACAGGTGGGGTGCTACAGTTAACCCAAGCTTGGGTAGATGAATAGATAAATAGATTGAAGAAAAGGGGTGTAGCCCTTACCGTTGATGCCAAGAAGAAAAGAGGATAGGCATCTGCCTCTGATGGACAAACCAAAGACAAAGAGGATCCTGAGGCCAGCTGTAGAAATCACAGAAGTACGGGAAGAAGGCCAAACCTCATAGCATGAGGTAGAAGAAGATATCTCATTTGAAGAAGAGCCAGTAGATAAAGAGCCTGCAAGTGATGACCCGATGATGGTCAGCAAGAAGAGGAGGGCGGTGCCGCTGACGTCACCACCCAAGAAGCAAAGAACATCTATGCGGGGTGATATCAGGACCGACCCTATTGTATTGAGAGGAGCTGGTGGTGAAGTGTTTAGGAAGGAGATGCAACATGATGTGCCACTTCCCACCATAATCAAATTTAAGATAGAGAGAGTAGAGGAACAAGCAAAAGAGACTTCCAAAATAGGTCAGGGTGGTCCTTTCTCATTGGAAGACATCGTGGACCTATCAGATGATGAAGTAGTGCAAAATGCAGCCTCTCAAAGAATGGAAACTCTCGCCTCCAGTACCTGCATGACTCCACATGGGACCCCATTAGCATAGATGGCAGTATTAGAGGAGGTAAAGAAAACAGCTCAAGAAGAAAAAGAGAGTAGCCCAGAGAGGGCAGCCCAACAAATCGGGCTTGATAAATTGGTCAATTAGGTGACTAGCCCTGTAGTTATAGATTTGACATACAGGGAGGATGTGAGCCCCAAAGACAAAGCAGGTGCACCTGATGTAACATAGAAAGTTGAAGTAGCCAAGCGGGCAGAAGAAGAGAGCAATGCTCCAGATATGGGCCAGCAGCAACATGAGATACCCGCTGAGCCAAAGATAGTGGAAGTCCAACAAAAGGGTGGAAGTGATAAAGATACATCAGGTGATGATGCCACCTGGACTCAAGGAGATACAGGAGAAAAAGATAAATCAGGTCATGAGGACCTTAAGACACAAGACATCGGTACATCAGGTATGAAATAAAAGGTGACCCAAGATCAGGGTGATGCATAAGGCCCAAATACACAAACAACCATAGATGTCAACATGCCTCAAAATGAGGAAAATACTAAAGTGGGTGAAACACAGAAAGAGGGAGTGCAAGATCAGGCACAAGATCATCATGTGGACATCCCACAGGTCCTCCCCCATAGAAAGAAGCCCCTCCACAAGAAGAGATGCAAAAGGATCCCCCTCATGAGGAGCTCCATGAGGAAGAAACTAGGAAGTCGCCTTCTCCACCCAGAGTAGAGATAGATATTGGAGATCATGGCAGACATGATGATGACAAAGGACAACAGGGATCCAGAGATGAAGTGTCTCAGTGGCTGGAAAAAGAAATAGGTATGGAACAAGGTTTTGAAATTCAAGAATTTGATGTTTCTACCCTGTTTGCAGAGACAATCATGAAGCCAAAGAGGAAAGCCAAATTGACATTGGCTATTAGAAGAGATCCTGCTACAGGCAGAAGGATGACCCAAGTAGCACTTCCCATTGTAGAGAAAGAGAAGGGCAATATCACCCTTGAAGAGTTCCAAATCACAACTGTTGATTTGGGTTTTGCCAATGAGGACCAAGAAGGTTAGGAAGGGAAGGACATCATTGATTCTTTAACCTAAAGGGTAAAGAAGGAGAAAGAGAAAAATAAATAGCATAAGGAGCACATTGCCCAACTACATTCATATATAAAAGTGTTGATTAACCCTGATAGTACACCAGTTGATCTGGCAGTCCCATTGACTGTCATATCTCAGGAGGAGGTCACCAAATTAGACCTCATGAAGCACGAAGCCATGATCATGGAGAAGTGGATGCTGTCAGCCCTCACAGGAGCTAAAGATGTAGTGAGAACCTCTTTACAGAGGTGGAATTCTTTAAGCAGCTTGAAGAGAAAAGTAGATAAGATGCAGAATGAAACAGGGAGACGGTCATTCCAATTGGAAAATGACCTAACTACATTGAGTGAAATAAAGAGGATTGATCCTCAAATCCCAATAAACAATCAAGTATTGAATAATAACACCACCCTACTGATAGATATATGGTATGAGGATATCAAGTTCGAATGTGATATCCTGAAGAAATGCAGTGGCAAGCTCAGGGATATCAGTATAAAGTTGCACAACATAATGGCACACGAAGCAGAGATCCTTGAAGCATTAGAAGGGAAGATAGAGGGAAAGATAGAAAATGAAGACGCAGACTTTGCTATCAAAGCTCTGCATGATAATTTCCAGCCGATAGCTAATGACCCCCTCACCCACCTGACAGAAGAGGTGATGAATAAGATCATGAGGATCAAGGTCAAGGTGGAGACTTACAATGAGACTCTAAACAACAGAAAGGGTAAGCTAGACACAATCAAAGCTAAATTCCAGCCTCACAAGCATGCCATAACAAAGGCCAAAACCAAGATGGTGGAGAGGTAGATAAAATAGTACAGGCGTATGAAAATATCAGGACAACAATGAAGGTCCATATATAGGATGATGTTCATCAGGGTGATAGCGATACATAAAGCAATGAGGATGATGATCATGATGAAGAAGAAGAACATGAAGAAGAGGAACTTGAGGAATAAATGAAGATGCATCACAACAAGATATATGCATAAGGTACTCATAAGATAATGAATCATCCAGATGGTTGCCAGCTGGCAACCTGTGCCACGACGAAAAGTTGACTAAGTCAAAGAGTGATAATCTACCGTTGATCTTAATTGACAAATCCTGACCGTAGGTCATTTGTAACTGCTCCCTCACCTTATTCTATAAAAGATGTAGGGGTGCCATATTTTGAATATTGGAAACTTAATTGAAATTTGATTGCTAAAATATCAAGACTCGTTTCAAAGTTGTTGTAAATGTACATGTTATGCATACTGAATGAAAGAGAAGACAATTTGATTACAAATCATCATAAATATTGAGTAATCTATGTTTGAAATCTTGATACATGCATTGATTAGCTACATCCCTTGGAGTGCTTGTCAGTCTGCATGTGTTGTTTTCATTCCTGATCCTTTGAAGTTAGCATCATCCGTATCTAGCTGTGGAACATCCTGGTGACAATATGGTTTGATTTCTTCTCCTCATGAATGTATCTTGTATGTATGTGGTTCAATGGCTAAAGATTCACTAAAATTAGAAGCATTCTTTTAAATTTCTTTCAATTTCATAACAATTCATCACCATAACTGCAAATAATAGAGAATTAAAAGAAAGTAACATGAAATATG
The DNA here is from genome assembly GCA_027924645.1 of Cunninghamia lanceolata. Lineage (NCBI taxonomy): Eukaryota > Viridiplantae > Streptophyta > Pinopsida > Cupressales > Cupressaceae > Cunninghamia > Cunninghamia lanceolata. The sequence continues at coordinate 4,428,456 of BSBN01000568.1, forward strand.
CTGATATCCCATAGACAATTGGAAATACATAGCATATTTAGAGTAAAAGCATGTTAAATTGACAAATATCATGCAAATTAATACATAAGTCCAAGAGATTCATGCAAATATCCACTTACAGACACATCATTTGAGTAAATATACTGTGTAGAAGAAAGAACAGGTTCATGATGATCAATAATCAGAAGAATTGATCAAACTTGCAAATACATCAGCTATCTTTGGAAATAGAGTAGAAATAACCTCTATGTGGATTAAATTTACAGGAAACAGAACAATACTGATCATCAAGACAAATGTAAGACCCCTTGAAATGGAAAACAACATGTCACATCAACCTCTGAGTAATGTCAGACGATCATGACCTAATCAACAGAGACTTGGAGTCATCAACTTATCCTAAGTTGATCGTACTTTACAAGATAATAAAGGTTTATTGTGCAAATTTGTATGCATGTTGTTATGACTAACAATCATCATCAATAGGTACCAGTCATTGGAATCATGAAAGATGTGGATTTCATGCTAGTTGCTTATCCTAAGAAGACTTATACTATGAATGTTACTGTGGTTGATATTAAGCCACAATATGGGATGCGACTATCAAGAAGATGGGCAACACTAATTGGAGGAAGCAGGCAATTAGACCTGTGATATGCAATGATTCCTATGAATGGTAGAGATGTCAAACTCGACAGAGAAGAAAGGGCACTTGACACAGTTGAGGAGCTTGAACAAGATGAACATGCTTGTTTTGTTGATACTGGTCTTGAGAATTTTCAAGTGTTGTCCTGTGATGAGAGTACAAACAAAAGAAAACCCATTGATGTTGAATTGGAAAAACTGAAAGATAAAGAGGGGCTCTGGTCCATGTATTTCAATGGTGCATTCTCTAAGGAAGGCTCTAGTGCTAGGGTAGTTTTTCTTTCCTCAACTGGTAAGATATTTAAGATCTCTTTTCTTCTAAAGTTTGGATGTACCAATAATATTGTGGAGTATGAAGCTCTCCTGCTGGGATTGAATGTTGCAATTAAACATGGTATCAAGCTTCTTAGAGTGTTGGGGGATTCAAAACTAATTGTTTCTTAGGTTAGGGGTAAATATGCTTCCAAAAAAAAAAGGCTGAAGCAATATAAACATGCAGTGTGGGATTGTATAGAGTTGTTTGATGCATTATCAATAAATTGGGTAGAAAGGTCAAAAAAAGTTTTGGCAGATTTCCTGGCTAATGTTGAAATCAGGACAGATGATATTACACTGGCAGATAGTGCACAGGTTGAGGTCAAGGTCAGACCTACAGTCCCAAACAATATAAGTAGATGGTAGGTATTTGAGATTGACAAGGATCTTTTAAGATTTTTGCATTGCATAGATGAGTATGAAAATCAGGAGATAGATTTTCAAAACTTTATGGAAGTTGTAGATGGGAAGGAAACTCTTTTTGGAAAGGAAGTAATACAACTCAAGACTAATAAAATTCCAAAAGGGTTAGTATCTTTAGAAAGAGCATTTGATAATAGGGATCAATTTGTGGCTAAGACATCTTCCACAAATAAGGAGGATTTGGAAGAAATAAATCTAGGGACACATAATGCCCCAAAGAAAGTATACATTGGAAAGAAGTTGAAGCCACATATTAGGGCAATGCTGATAGCATTGTTAAGAAAGTATAAACATGTCTTTGCTTGGTCATATGAAGACTTGAAGGCCTATAGAGAGGACTTATTTCAGCATGAAATCCCTTTGAAGCCTGGAGCTAAGCCATTTAGACAGAGGCAGAGGCCTATTAATCCTACCTTGGCTCTAAAAATGCAAGAAGAACTCATGAATTTGAGGGATGTTGGAATCATCAAGCCCATAAGACACTCCACTTGGGTGTCAAATCTAGTCCTAGTTAGAAAAAAGAATGGAGATATTAGGTTGTGTGTAGATTTTAGAAATATAAATATATCATCTTTGACAGATAACTATCCATTGCCCAACATGGAAGCTATGCTACAAAAGGTGACAGGGTGTGAGCTTCTATCTACGATGGATGGATTCTCTGGATATAACTAGGTAAAAGTTAAAGAATATGAGCAATATAAGACTACTTTCACCACTCCGTGGGGAACTTATTTGGATTAACAAATGCAGGTGCAACTTTTCAGAGAGCAATGGATGTTGCCTTTGCAGGATTAATTGATTCTATATTGGTTGTATACCAAGTTGATCTGACCACCTATTTGAAGAAGGAGGAACAATATTGCATGCATTTGGAATAGATTTTTATCACAACATTGAAGTATGGTATCTCACTGAATCCTAAGAAGTGTGCCTTTGGAGTGATTGAAGGAAAATGTTTGGGGCACATACTATACAAGGATGGAGTTAGGATTGATCCAGAGAGGGTGGCTACAATTGACAAGATTCAGATGCCCAAGACAATGAAAGGTATTCATTCATTCTTTGGGAAAATTAATTTTGCTAGAAGGTTTATTCCCAATTTTGCAGAAATCACTAACGCAATATCAAAGATGATGAAGAAAGGTGAGACTGTGACATGGGGAGAAGAAGCAGTCAAGTCATTTCAAGACATAAATGAAGCCATCAAAACTGCTCCTATTCTTAAGTCTCCTGACTTCAGTAAGTCCTTTCAATTATTCTCTTTTGCTTCTTTCCATACAATTGTTGCATGTTTGCTACAGAAGAATGATGATGGATTTGAACAACCAATTGCTTTCTTCAGCAAATCTTTGCAATCTATAGAGTTGAAATATGATATAATGGAGAAGTAGGCTTATGCTTTGGTCAGGGCAGTAAAGAATTTCAGGCCTTATTTAGTTGGATCTCAGATTGTGGCTTATGTTCCCCATTATGCAGTCAAAGATATATTCACACAACAAGAGGTAACTGGGAGGAGATGTAGGTGGATCAATAAAATTCAAGAGTTTAACATAGATGTCCAAATCACCAAATTGGTGAGAGGACAAGGTCAAGTCAATGTGGCTAAAGATCAAGTATGTGGTGTGCAACAATCTGACTAGTACAAAGACATTGTTCAATACTTACAAACTATGAATTGTCCAGCTCATTTCAATGATAATCAAAGAAGGACTTTGAAGTTGCAGGCCATAAAGTATGTCATTGTTCAGGGTGAATTATATTGGAGAAATCCTAATGGTGTATTACTCAGATGTGTAGATCAAGATCAAACCAAAAAGATACTCAGTGACATGCATAAAGGAGTATGTGGAGGACACTATATGGCCAAAACAACTGCACATAAGATTCTGAGGTTAGGATACTAGTGGCCAACAATTTTCTCTGATGTACATAAAATGGTAAGAACTTGTGATTCATGTCAAAGATTTTTAGGAAAACTAAAGTATGATGGTGCATTGCCCCTCAAGATTGTGATAGTGGATGCTCTATTCCAACAATGGGGAATAGACTTCATTGGAGAAATAGCAAAGAAATCAAGTGGTGGACATAGTTGGAAACTTGTTGCCACTGATTATTTCACCAAATGGATTGAATCTGTCCCAACAAAGAAGGCTACAAGTCGAGTGGTAATGGGTTTTATTTTTGAGCATATAATAATCAGATTTGGGGTACTAGTAAAGTTAGTGACAGATAATGCCATGTGTTTTAGATTAGGGGAATTTGTAGATTTCTACAATGAATATGGTATTAGTTTGTCATATGCCACACTGTATCACCCTCAAGGTAATGACCAAAGCTAAGTCTAGCAACAAAAGCCTGATGAAGATAATCAAGAGAATCATTGACAAGAATAAGAAGGCATGGGACTCAAAGCTAAAATTAGCACTGTGGGTTAACAAGGTAACAGTGAAAAAAAGCCACTGGTAAATCTCCTTTTGAATTAGTGTATGGCTTGGAAGCAAAGCTGCCAGTTAACAATCTCCTGCCGGTTTATAAATTCATACAGGAGAATGATGATAATATTGAAGATCTAATGATAGAAAGGTTGAACTAGTTGGTTGCATTGGATGAGGCAAGGAGAAAAGCCCATAGAACCAATGTAAAGAGGCAGTAGAAAGTAAAGTACTTGTTTGATAAAAGGGCTTCAGATAAAATGTTTTAGGTGAATGACATGGTTCTCATGTGGAATGCCAGGAGCCGGGACAAGGGCAAGCATGACAAGTTTGAACCTCTCTAGATTGGCCCATACATCATAAGCACCACTCATGGGGAAGATTCTTATTTTCTCCAAGCCCTAGATGGAGAACTTCAGGAGTTGCCTGTGCACGGACAATTCCTGAAACCCTACTTTTCATAAGTAGGTTATCTTGTGTGCACAGTAAGTTGTAAATAGGTTGTATATAAATGTATATAATGCAAATTTTTGTATAATCATCTGTCATTTTTTTTGTGTCCATGTTGGTCCTGGTCTACTCTCAAAGTCTATCTGGTCCTCACTGCAATCCAGTGGATTGTACATCCCTAGTCAGAGCCAATAGTGGTACCTGCCTAGGTCAAGGGTTTTGAGTCGAGTCTGAAAGTATTTATCTATGTTCCTCTTAAACCCTAAGTCCCACGGTCACTTTTACTTTATGTTATAATATGTCTTTGACCGCCTAGCATAGGTCACTGGTTACTTAAGTCATAACTTGGAGTCTCATAAGTCATCGAGTAACCGACCCCATCCACCTAGCATTACCGCCTCTAGCCTGTCAAGTCAAAAAGTCCAAGTCTTAAGTCCTGTAGGGCCGAAGATGCCACATGGCCAAATATCGCAGGCCCACACAACATCAAAGGTGATGTCATACTTCTTTTGCGGGGCCACAAACTGGAGACACCTATCAGATATGTTGGGACTTATAACCATTTAATCAAGGATTCAGAATCAATGAAGGCGACACTGCCAAGTGTCAAGATGAAAAGTGAGATGCAGACAGTGAAGGATCTAACGGTAGTGCATGGTCGCACAAGAATCTTGTCAGATGGGAAGATTCATTGCAAAGCCGCAAGATTGTGACACATGGCTCTGTCTTGAAGGTAAAGGTAAAGGCAAGTGGAAGAATGTCTACGTGGGAGCTTTATTGTACTCACGCAAAGCAAAAAGTGACAGCCCATTTCTCACCACGCTACTGTGAAATGGTGCCATGTGTCCACATCAGACAAAAAAGTGAAGAATTTAGCAAGGAAATGGTGTCCTATTTGGAATAGTTTCATTGGCTGTTGATTTTTCAACAAAGGGGCATATATTTTTAAATCTGGCGAGCAATCTGTGACCGTTGATTTCACAAAAGGTAGAATGAATCAATAGATGATATCTGAACTTCTTGTAGAGACTGTTGGGAGGTGCCCTACTAATGCAAAGTAGGAGAAGGTTCTTAGACTATCATCAAAGGTTCTTTGTTTGATCATGAACACAGTTGACTGTCCACTCACAATGCATAGCTTGAATGCTAGGTAAAGAGGCCATTTCATGGTTTGAGTACAAGGACCACTTATCAAACTTACTAATCACCTTAGACCACACTAATATGGCTGCAAGCCACTCTCCAAAGTCACCAAACAACTAGATAACTTGTTCTTCCTACTGTCCCTTCACAACTAGGCCTACTTGCTTGTAGCCCTATCTAAGGTGTTTTTTTAGCATAACTTGCAAAATCAAAAACAAACCCATGAAAAAATTAGGTTTTTAGATACCAATTATGGAGATACACAACATATCAAACATGCAGGTTAGGGTCCTTTGGAGCAAAGGGGGCAAAAATAGACTGTTCCTGTTGTTCCAAGGGCTAATTAGGCCTCTAGATGGACTCAACTTGGTTCCTATACCTCCAAAACACCAAATAAACTTGGGACCTTTCAAAACTAACTTGAAGAATCTTAATACACTCTAACTAATGAGTTTTGAAGGTTCTTTTACAATGGTTAAATGTAGAAGAGTCCCAACTTGGACTGCATCACCCTAAACAACCTTGACAAACTCTGGTTTGACAGAACAGTCAAGAGAAAGGCATGTAAACTCTCATGAAAACTTTCTCCTCTAGTTTGTATGTCATCCATGGTCTCTTAGTCAACTTATCCACCTACTGCAAAACATGCAAGAACAAAACCACTTTCCAAATGCACAAATTTCTCCTTCTATTTGTTGTCACAGTCTGATGCATGAAGATATCAGACCTTCTATTGCTCGTCACACGTGCCAAATTCTTTCCCTACATCTATAAACATTTGAAAAACTAAACCTACACTAATTATTTCCATTCCATCCATTTTGGGGCTCCAACACAGATGGAATGGGTTAGAAAACCATTGTTTTCCCTAAAACCCTTAAAACTAGGGTTTAATGGCCAATCTCACAAAAACAACTGCAAAATGTCTAAACCCCAATGTTATCCCCTCCAACTTGGTTTTAAATTAAAGGTAAGAACCTTCACTCCATCATTTCATTCATTCCTACCTTTGACTATAATGTACGGTCAAGTACCAAGCATGGGAATAGTGAAAGAAACAAAAACAAAACAACAAACAAGGTAGTTTCTAGGAAAACATTTGTTAAATCCTCCACAAATAATGAAAATCCCTCCAACCTAATCCAAAACAAAGATAACTCTATTCTCTTATGAATCATGAACATTTGGAGCCATGACAATGTTGTACGGGTTTGCACCAGATAGTGGAACAACAAAAAGACAGTGAAAACAACAAACTCAGAACTTTTTTTTTCTATTATTTCAATCCTCAAAATATCCTTCACTTCGCTCTCCCCTGGTCAAAAAATACATAATGAACATTAGTTTTTATCCTTATCTCCACATTCCATATTCTTCCCAATGTGGAAAAGCCTAAATTATAGGCATGAGCAAACTGTCCCAAAAATAGTCATAAAAGCATATACTAAACTTAGACTTGACTTACACATCTATACTCTCCACTCACTCAACCATGTCAAAATTGACTTAAATACATCAGTAGTGGTCTTTAATAGACCTTTATTACATCAATAATGAAATAAAACTCCACATATAATCCTATTGAGACTAAAATCTCCACCTAGGCTCATATTGAGCTCAAAAAATCAAAAATAGACATGGTGCTCCTGCACCATACACCCCAACTTTGAAGTTTTTCCAAGTCCCTTGGAAAGTTTGTTGTATCTTTTCACACCTTTGACCTTCATACTTGCCTTCAACAGGTCCATTTTGCTTTGATTCTTCACTGTCCTTGACATGTTTGCCATCATCATTACTTGTTTCTTGACAATGTGTATTCTTTGTAAACTGTCCTGCTCTTGGTCCTCTGACCTTGTCACCTTCATTCCTTGGTGTTATGCTTGCCTGAGCATCTATATCCATGATTCTCTCAACTGTCCTTCCACTTGTCTTCTCAGCTTCTTGCTTACACCACTGTCTCATGCTCTTTTTGTCTCCATTCTTTTCACTGTCCACTATACCATTACCTTTTGCAACCTCTGTCAGACCTATAACCAACTTGTTCACTATCCTAGCAATCTTATAAACCTCTATACTAGCTTCAATTGACTGCCTCTTCTCTGTATTCATCACTACAGGGCACATGACTATCTCTATTAAGATCTCTCCACTTATTTCTTTTCTTTCCACAAGCTTTCCACTCTTACTCTGCTCTGTTTCAGACCAAGACACCTTCTCATCCACTTCCTTCTTCCACATGAAGACATTCCTCTTCACAACTATCTACAAATCATCTTCACCCTTCTCATCTGTCGTCTCAGCAACTTTATGCCTTGAAAAGGCTGCATACTCCTTGTTTCCACTCTCCTCGAGCCTCACTGGCTCCTTCTTACCAAACATTATCATCTTTGTTGTCCTTAACTGCTCCTTGACTTCTTCCTGCATTGGCATCAGTACAAAAGTCTTCTCATCCTTCCTAATGGTGTAGGTGTTAGCTTTTCCATTATAAATTATAGACCTATCAAACTGCCAGGGTCTTCCAAGTATCATATGACAACAATCCATAGGTAAAATGTCACAAAGTATCATATCCTCATATGCTCCAATCTTAAACTCTACTAATGCTTATTCAGTTACCAAAATGGACTAATTATCACTTACCCAAGAGACTTTGTAAGGTGTGTCCCTAGGTACTCTCTGCAATTTCAGTTTGTCTACCATTTCACTAGACGCCATATTGTCAGTACACCCTGAATCCACTATCACTTTACATACCTTGTCTTTGCACTTCTAAGTTGTCCTAAATAGTGCTTTCCTCTGAATCAACTCCTTCTCCTTGGAGGTTTTCAATAGTGCTCTTTCTCTCAGCATCGACATTTCTCCTACCTCACCAACACAACTAGTGGGAGTAGAACCACCACATTCTTCTTCTTGGACTAACTGAGTCCTCCTCTCATTATTATTTTCACCATCACTTGTAAAATTTTGCTTCTCAGGACACTTGTATGTTGGGTGTCCAAACTCTTGGCAATTGTAACACTTACCTATAAAGGTGTTTTCACTCCTTCCACCACCAAATCTGCCTCTAGAACCCCTGCCTTTGAAATCTACACTTTGTCCTTGTGCCTTGCTCATCTCTTCTTCACTCTCATTGACTTGCTTTATGTTTTGAAAGGATCCTCTTCCTCTAGAGGTGTTGCCTCTACCTCTAGCTATCTTGTCTTGTCTTCTCTTCAACTTCTCTTCCACTCTTACTGCCATCTGATAACATTCTTCAACATTCCTTAGATTTTCCAACACTAGTTCATCTTGCATGTTAAACCTCAAACCACCAATATACCTGGAAACTTTTTGCACTTCACTTTCACTTTGACTAGACCTTATACTCAACTTATAAAACTCTTCAGTGTATGACTTAACATCCATTTCCTTTTGTCTTAAACCTTGAAGCTTTTTAAACATTTGAACTTCATAATATTTAGGCAAGAACTTACCTTTGATCTTAGCTACCATCTTGTCCCATGAAACAATCTTTTCCTTTCCTTGCTTTCTCCTTTATGTTTGCTGATAATCCCACCATAACAAAGCATGACTTGTCAGCTTGGTCTTTGCAATCTTCACTTTCTGCTCCTTAGGAACTTCATCACACTCAAAATGATTGTCCAATGCTGCAATCCAGTCAAGTAACTCTTCATCACAAAGGCTTCCTCCATACTTAGGTACATCTATCTTCATCTTGTGCTTGTCTTCTTTTACTGCTTTCAACAACTTTACCATCCTCTGATCCTCAGGGTCTAACTCTTCTTCCACATCTTCATACTCAGCTTCCTCTTCTTCCTCAAACTCATTCTCATTACCTAGAGCCACTCCTCTTCTCTGATTTTGTTCCAGGGTAGCCATTCTTTCCTTCAACTCCCTCAACTCTCTAGCATGTTTCTCCTTCAGCTCATTCATCTCTTGAGCCATGTTTCTCCCTATTGGAGACATCTTGACAAACTGCCTCTTCAACTTAACACTTCTCAACTGCAATAGACCTACTAACTGGGCTCTGATACCAATTTCATGTAGAGCAGGATAAGGTTCTTTGTTTGATCATGAACACAATTGACTGTCCACTCACAATGCATAGCTTGAATGCTAGGTAAAGAGGCCATTTCATGGTTTGAGTACAAGGACCACTTATCAAACTTGCTAATCAACTTAGACCACACTGATATGGTTGGAAGACACTCTCCAAAGTCACCAAACAACTAGATAACTTGTTCTTCCTACTGTCCCTTCACAGCTAGGCCTACTTGCTTGTAGCCCTGTCTGAGGTGTTTTTTGAGTATAACTTGACAAATACATAACAAACCCATGAAGAAATTAGGTTTTTAGATACCCATTATGGAGATACACAACATATCAAACATGCAGGTTAGGGTCCTTTGGAGTAAAGGGGTCAAAAATGGACTGTTCCTATTGTTACAAGGGCTAATTAGGCCTCTAGACTGACTCAACTTGGTTCCTATACCTCCAGAACACCAAATAAGCTTGGGATCTTTCAAAACTGACTTGAAGACTCTTAATACACTCTAACTAATGAGTTTTGATGGTTCTTTTACAATGATTAAATGTAGAAGAGTCCCAACTTGGACTGCATCACCCTAAATAGCCTTGACAAACTCTGGTTTGACAGAACAGTCAAGAGAAAGGCATGTAAAATCTCATGAAAACTTTCTCCTCTAGTTTGTATGTCATCCATGGTCTTTGAGTCAACTTATCCACCTACTCCAAAACATGCAAGAACAAAACCACTTTCCAAATGCACAAATTTCTCCTTCTATTTGCTGTCACAGTTTGATGCATGAAGATATCAGACCTTCTATTGCTCCTCACATGGGACAAATTCTTTCCCTGCATCTGCAAACATTTGAAAAACTAAACTTACACTAATTCTTTCCATTCCATCCATTTTAGGGCTCCAACACAGATGGAATGGGTTAGAAATCCCTAAAACCCTTAAAACTAGGGTTTAATGACCAATCTCACAAAAACAACTACAAAATGTCTAAACCCCAATGTTATCCCCTCCAACTTGGTTTTAAATTAAAGGTAAACCTTCACTCCATCATTTCAGTCATTCCTACCTTTGACTATAATGTACAGTCGAGTACCATGCATGGGACTAGTGAAAGAAACATAAACAAAACAGTAAACAGGGCAGTTTCTAAGAAAACATTTGTTAAATCCTCCACAAATGATGGAAATCCCTCCAACCTAATCTAAAACAAAGCTAACCTTATTATCTTATGCATCATGAACATTTGGAGCCATGACAGTGTTGTACGGGTTTGCACCAGACAGTGGAACAACAAAAAGACAGTGAAAACAACAAACTCAACTTTTTTTTTCTATTATTTCAATCCTCAAAATCTCCTTCACTTCACTCTCCCCTAGTCAAAAAATGCATAATGAACATTAGTTTTTCACCTTATCTCCACATTCCATATTCTTCCCAACATGGAAAAGCCTAAATTATAGGCATGAGTAGACTGTCCCAAAAATAGTCATAAAAGCATATACTAAACTTAGACTTCACTTACACATCTATACTCTTCACTCACTCAACCATGCCAAAAATGACTTAAATACATCTTTAGTGGTCTTTAATAGACCTTTATTACATCAATAATGAAATAAAAATCCACATATAATCCTATTGAGACTAAAATTTCCACCTAGGCTCATATTGAGCTCAAAAAATAAAAAATAGACATGGTACTCCTGCACCACCTGCAACACGAATTGCAGTAAAAGCTGAGGTGACGCACATTAATGTTACAAGTCCTAAATTGTGAACTTCTTAAGGGAGAAAAGGAAGGGTTTTTCTTACCATTTTCAGAAACATGGAAGAGCTCTTGTGTGCAGCAAGCATCCATGTGAGAAAAAATGAAGGATTTCAAGTCTTTGCATATAAACTAGTAAGTTTATTCTAGGTCTACTATGTTTATTTGAATTCAGAGTTGTTGGTTGAAGTAGGGTATTGTCGAATGGAAAAACCCTAGTTCGGTGAAAAATCATCTCAAACAATGAGTCAAGAAAATCAACCTTCCACATCAAAACATAGCTTGGATGAGGACCTTATGGTCCAACTCCCTGGGTCATCAAGGAGACCTACAAATGTACATGGTCCTGACAGGCCAAATGACAAACTTTTGGACATCTGTGATGATTTTCGGTATGCTTGGTTGCCAATACCTGCATGGATTCTATTCAGACACTGGTACAATAGAAGGGAATATAAGGCCCTAGTTTGCAATGCCTAGAATCTAGACCTTGCAAAGTTAATATGCCCTAATGTGTTCCCCAATCCAGATTTTGTGAGGGCAATAGAACAAAGGTATGACCCTGGGTCTAGGACAGTTTATGCAGGAAATGGTACAGTTATGATAAAAACCACAAATTCCTATATCTCAAGTGTGTTTGGTCTAAACCCTGCAGCTAGAAAATAGATTGATCTTGCCACTTTGAAAGAAGGATATAAGAAGGTTAAGCATGGATACAGAGCCTTCAATTTGCCCAAGCACAGACCAAAGGGTGTAGATGGAAAATTAGTGAAAATTTCAGACATGAAGGAAGAACCATTTGATTGCTCCCAATTCATGCATTATTTTGTAAAAACTAATCATTCTCTGTGTCAATTGCTGGGGAAAGATGCAATGGACAAAATGTCGATTTCTTTAATGATGTTAGTTGTAAATATTCAAGATATTTTGACAAAGGAACCATATGATTATGCTACATATATTGCAAATGAAATGCACAAGCAGTTAACTTCTATTAAGAGAAAGTTGTATACTATTGATGCAAAAGTGGAGTTCACCTAGTACTCGATGACGTGCCATATATTTTTGTATGCTGGATTTGGATTGTGGCACAAGGACTTGCATGTTAAGCAAGTTGACAAACAAGGTAACTTACACCCTATGCAGATGTGGAGTTGCATGTTGGATATGCACTGCATAGATGTAGATTATGTCACTTTTGAAGAGCATTTTGTTAGAAGGTTGCTTGGTTTCATGGAGCCAGAAGGAGAAAGGATGCATGCAGATGTGCTTGATTTTTTGATGCCATTGGATAGTGTTGGAATCATTTTCCATTGCACCAAAAGATCAAGCTATCAACACTCACTATAAATGCTAGACTTAACCCAGATCCATGGGAGGCTCAATGCCATGTCACAAATCCTGAGGTCAGTTTTGAATGCCTCACTGACAAGGGGGAAGCTCACTACCAACAATCCCCCCATCAACACAACCCAAGGGATTCAAACCCGTGACCCATGGCTCTGATACCAATTGTTGGAATTGTTCGCAATTGCGCCACAAGCTCAAGCTTCAACGCTCGCTACAAATGCTAGACTTAACTGAGATCCACGAGAGGCTCACTGCCATGTCACAAATCCTGAGGTCAGCATTGAATGCCTCACTAACAAGGGGGCAACTCATTGCTAACAATCTCCCCTCAACGCAACCTGAGGGATTCAAACCTATGACCCATGGCTCTGATACCAATTATTGGAATCATTTATCGTTGCACCAAAAGCTTGAGCTATCAATGCTCACTACAAATGCCAGACTTAACCCAAATCCATGGGAGGCTCACTGCCATGTCATGAATCCCAAGGTTAGCGTTGAACGCCTCACTAACAAGGGGGCAACTCACTACCAATAGATAGAACCCTTGAATTAGGGATAGATCATAACTCGGGTGATTGGTTCTTGCACATCAACACCACTCGTATCAGGGGCTATTGGAGTAGGGCTACCCCATATATTTTGCCGAAGTATGTGCCCAAAAGAATAGCATTTTTGGAGATCATCAGACAATTGAATGAGTCTAATAAAGAACACCTCAGAACACATAAAAAATGCTCATTTTTTTCCACTTCAATTAGATTTTTTGATTTTTTGATTGCCAATAAGGAGGGACTAGATCAAATTGATTCAGTATTGAGATTTTACACAATGGGTGTGGAGAACTCTAGGGCATTTGACCCTGAGGGCTTTATCGATAGGGTCAGAGTAAGTGTGAAAAGGCCACATTGCTTTCATCAAGTCCTTTATGATGAAGCTACAGTTAGGAATTGTGCCACCATGCAAGAAGTTCAGTTTCTTAGAAGGAAATGGGACACAATAATGAAAGGGGAAAAAATGAGGAAGAATTTAAATTCTTCATATCCAAGAGCATTTGTAGATGAGGCTAATCGTATAGCGAGGATTCAAAAAAATTTTGATAATGCAAATGCCCTGATATAGAATGCCCCAACAGGAGAGGAAAGGCCTGCATATGAACCTAATAGTTCAAGAGGAGCTTATAGAATAAGGGAAGGTTCACCTGATGTACCTCAACCCAAAAGGGTAAAAATAATTGATCTAGAGCAGGAAGAAGAGATTGAGATGATTGATTTAGAAGAGGAGATAAATGAACAAGAATAAGAAATCTCCCAACATGCGCATTCACCTTTAAGAATAAGAGCTTATGCTTCCCCTGACACCAAGTTGGCAAGGACAACAATTGGGCAACAAATTGACACAGAAGACATCAGAGTTTTGGCTTGTTCATAGTTTTTGGAGGATAATGCTTTTGTGAATACCCCTAAATTCAAGGGTTTCGTATTAAAAGCCAGAAATGAGGAATTTTAGAAAAGAATAGAAGAGGCCAAAAGTGGAGCTGACCCCTCACAATATGAAGAAATAACTCAGAGAGTGTTAAATGAGGTGAGGTAAGACATAAGTGGGATGACCCCAGAAGAGGGAAGAGCCTTAGTCACAAAGAGTGATATGTTATTACTCCCACACTGGATACTAGCATCTATGTAATTGCATTTGACACTGTGACAAGAAATGATATAGATGTATCTAATAAATAGGTGAATAAGGAACTCTCTAGTGCAAGATTCAATCCTAGATTTGAAACCTTGGAAATTTGGGCATTAGTCCCTAGTAATTGTTGTCGATGAGGATTACACACTTATGCAAAGCTATGAAACTCTGCAATCCTTCGAAACATGGGGACAAACTCAGGCTGTGGGTGACCTATAGTGAGTTTGAACCTCTAGATTGTGGGTTGGTTCCCTTAAAATATTCTATTTTGAAACTATGATTTTCTATTTTGGAAAAGGGTAAGAAGGAAACTATAATGAAATAAAACTAAAAATTTGGTGATGCACCTAATAAGGATGGAAAAATTGCAATCTGGTTCACAATAGAATTTGGAAATCTAACTCACACAATCCAATCTGGGTATAAATATCACAAAAGTATTTCTAAGGAAGGCTAGAAAATAACTCTTTATGAAGGAAAAGGTTTTTTACAACAATGAAAGGACTATTTTCGGTAACAGAACCTAAGACCTGGAATATCACTATGCTTAATACTGCAAGTAAAAGTGAGACAATAATTTTAAAGGTTTTAATAATTAAACACAATAAAACTTCATCAAATCACTTCATACAATTAGCATCAAATGGAAAGGCAACTACTTGATTCCAAAAAAGTAAAGGAAATATTGCAAGAGAGACAAAAATGGAACCTGTAACCTACTGTAATCTCTATAAAATTGTCAAATAATGAGCTACAAAACCTTCTTCTCTCTCAAAGTGTAAAAGAGAAAAAAGGCAAGAACTAGCAAAAACCAAGTTTTGCTTTACAATATATAGCTTGCTCTCACTAAGAGGCATGCAAAAAATGGATTGTAGCTAGATGGCTCTAAAAATAAGTCCTCCAAAGTGATCCACAAGAAAACTCAAAAATCCCTAAAAATAAGGGCTCAAACTGCCACAAATCAAGCAAAAATAGCTTCAATTTGGACCTCTCCATATGCTTGACCAAGAAGTTGACCAAGAACCCTAAAAATGCTCCTCAAATGATGCAAGAAACCCCTAGATGGCCTAGTTAACTCAACTTATCAATTTGCATGATTTTGCATTTGTAAAATTGATTGTGAGTAAATAATAAAGTAATTAGAATAATTACTCTATTGTTAGTTACAACTTGTACTATTTCTAATTTTACAATTTGTGAAAAATAATAAAGTAATTTGAAGAATATTACTTTACTATTTATTTACATTGGCTTATTTTGTAAAATCATGCATGATGAAAAGAAAAATACAACTCCTTATATCTCCAAATACATATGCCTAATTTGCATGATTTGAGCCAAAATTAGGACTTAAGAGAAAATAAAATCCCTTATAGCCCCTTGTAAGAAAAAATACATATTTGCATGCCATATGCATTAAAGGCAAAAAATATACCTTTATCACCCCACATACAACAAGGAGAAAATAAATAACGCTCTGCCTTATTACTCCATATGCAATGTCAAAATTTGCCTCATTACCATATATCCACCATGTAAATATATCTTCTTCTTTTCAACTATCTTCCCCTCATACAAAAAATAGTGATACTCCTGCCACCTTGCAATCTCATTTTGTCTTCATATATCCTTTACCTTTGACTTTGAATGATGATTTTACAAGGCATAATCAAGCTTTCCTTGACCATATTCAGTCATCTTCTCTAATGATATTGACACCTTTTAACTTGGAACAATATGCAAGTAATACATATTTGTCGGTCATCCTTAACAATGATTGCTAGGAACATGACTTTTGAGGTTTTGACCCCGTCAGGTTTTAGATAATGCAATGATAATAGTTTGCTTGTGAAGTTTAAAAAAGATAAGAGAAAAGACATCAATATCCTCGACCCCAAAAACCCTAATCTTATTTTTACTTTGGTCATTCTTTTGGGTCCTTACCTGTGCCGTCACCATGAAATGCCTCTGCTAGGGTTTAATGGCTCTCTGCAATCTCTTGAAGCTTCATTTTACTGTCATTTTAGGTGAATATGCTGGTAAGTTGATCCTCCTCATGGTTACTGTAGAAAGGCTCTCTTCCTTTTTATGTTATCTCTGATAAAAATAGTGAAAAGGTTGACTTCGAATGTGTTTTTCTCTATATTTTTTCAACTTTCTACAAAGAAAGAAAGAAATGTAGCATACACTGCTCTTTTCTTATATACCATATAACTTCATGTTTTCTATGAGAAGTGAAAAGGCACTCTTGTTTACTGTTATTTTAGAAAAAACTATGATGAAATTTCCCATTCCTCTATGTTGTTTTATTGCCAAGGATTCTCTGGAAGTTATTGTGGAAGTATTCTCCTCTACTCTATATTATCTTTTGACTTTTGACTGTGTATGAGAAAAATATAAAACAAGGGTTTTATAAATCTATAGAGGGTTTTGACATGTTTTGAGAGGAAAGGCTTCTATTGGTAATGGCTACATCTGTATATTCTCTGTACATTCTTTCTGCCTCTACAAAATACACCTAGAGTTTTAAGAAACAATAAGGGTTTGAATATTTCTTAAAAACACAGGCCCTTCCTAGCATGGCCATACATTCTCTTGTCTTTGTACTTGCATCTTCTCCTACATTGGTTGTTCTGAGATGACTGCATGGGATCCTTTCGACTTTCATAGACTGTTTCTTGATTCTCACATGACAGTCACTGCTACTTCTGTTTGACAATCCTACTACTCTTCAATTAGGATGTATCCTGGCATTGCATAGATGTTCATCACTATTTTCTATGCCTTTTATACTGCTTCTATGCCTTTTAGACTAACTTTTATGTGCACGTTGTTTGAGTTCTATATTGACATGATGTTGTTTCTTCATGGAATGGTTGTCATTCTAATAGGACTGATTTTTCCTGATTAGCATGCTGCTATCATCTGTGCAAGTCTGTTCCTTTACCATAGTGATGATTGTCATGTAGATCCATTTTGAAGAGACAAAAATTGATGTCCTTGTCTTCTTAAACTACTGATGTTGTACTAGAAGAATCTTCTAATGTTGTGCTTGTAGTGTCTCCTATTGTTTTATTGCTTGGTGTTGATGTAGAGCATTAGCAAGATAGCAAGGGACTCATACTTTGAAAGAGGAATATCTTCTTACACAAACCAATAAGCTAATTCCATGGATGTGATGACTATTTATTTGTTGATATCATTGGTGTTTGCAAGCATTGTACCAAATCTTGATTTCCCTTCATTCTCTCATGTAGAAAGCTGGCAGTATTGTATTTTTTGGAAAGCTCAGAGATTCATAATGACTGCAGACAATAAATGCAAAAAAGGCCTCTAATAATTTTGTTCTTTACATTTATTCTAGGCTGTCATTATGAATGACATTCCCTTATGTTTGAAGATTGTCCCCAGATATTCTTTGATTGTCTTTGGCTTGCTTGTTGCTTAAAGACATGACTATACTTCTCTTGCAATTGTCTCCACTGTGACTGTACTCTGCTTCTGTCATTGATCTGGACTCTTTTATAGTATTGGGCATATGGCTGTAGCTTGATCATTAAACAGGAATTTTACACCTCATTCATAGCAAAAAGTGGTAAATGTTCGTTATTTTAAATGCTTATCCTATCTATGACTATTCTCATGCATTGTTGATCTCTAAATACTGTTGAGTCTGTTTAGTGCCTTAACCTGCTATGCTACAAAGGTATACTATCTTTATCTGACTATATTTGCCTGGGCATTGCTTCAAAGATTTTTACACCTCATTGTGTTACTACAGTCTCACTCTTTTGATTGTACCTTGGTTGTGTAAGCTTGATATTCATGATTGTTAGGACAGTCCTTTGAGGTGACTATATTTACTACCTTCACTGTTCTTTTGATGTCTCCGCTGTTACAAACATTTAAGATTGCTGTTACAACCAAATTAGATTGCCTTTCAGACATTTCTATTGATTGTAGCAACAAACTTACACCTCATTCACAACAAAAAGTGGTAAATATTTGTCCTATTTTTATTGGCCTAGACTAGGCCTCCAACTGTTGAAGTGAATGATGTTCAGGGTTGATTGATTTGATACTTCCTTGGCTATTGCCTCATGTGTGACTGTCCTGTGCTTATATGGCTAATCTCTACTGATACATTTGGATTCTATGATCATTTTGCAAGGGTTAAACTGTGTCTTTTATTCAGGTATAGGAACATGTCACTTCTCTTATTGTTGTTATGACTTTGACTGTCCATCCTCTTTGACATTTGAAAAGTGATTGAAAAAAAAAACCTTTATGCCTCAAAATGGCAACTGTGACAGTATAGTGGCATGACATTGTATTGATATGACTCTCTGTATTATACATTGCTCATGTTGAACTGTCTTAATGCTATTCTAAATGTACTTGATATTGAATGAAGATTGCAACATTGTATAACCTAGTAATAGACTACACTTGTGATGTTCTACCATGTTTGGTTTATCTATAAGTACCTCATGGACAACAATACACACTTTGATGATAATTAAGAGATGAAAGTACCTTTTATGGGTCATTGTACCTTTATTATTTGTACTTGACATCTCTTGATGTGACATCTATTTGACCAATCAGTTCTATCTCTGCACTTCATTTTTCTTCTGCATGAATATATTTGATTTATTATGTGTTATGAAGATGATCTAGTAGACTCCTCTTGTGATGGGGCATAGTTTATAGGAGCAACTGCCCCTTTTGTCTTTCTATTATGATATCTTGACTGCTTCAGTGATGGTTGTTCCTATGCATGGTAGATATCTGTTTATGCATCTTTGGTATTCCTCTTGAATGGTTGGGAATGAACATGCTGGGCTCTACCCTTGTGGGAGCCACATTTTTTCTCCACATGTTTCAATGTCTTCAAATCAACAACATTACTTTTCCTATGCCTGCATAGTGAACAAACAAGTTAGCATGAAAAAATACCTAATGGTATTGATTGATTTGACTCCTTCATATGAAATGTATGATGTGACAAGTTGATATGTTTGCTGATAAAAGCATATGATAACTTTAAATATCCGGAGGTCTTACAAGAATTTCCCCAATTTTTTGCAGGTACTCTTGGTACAACTGGAGCTGAACATGAAAACTGAAGATTAACTGTCAACAAGCTCAACAACCTCCTTGCTCAGGCAATGATGGATATTTAGTTTTATCATGTGTTCATCATTTCTTTTATCATTAGATATATAGCTTGCATATATCTGCATTGCTCAATTTAGTCACTCCCACGGCTTGTGTGGGACACATTTGAACACCTCTTTTAAACATGATTAGTTAATTTATCTTATGTACTTGATGTATGTATGTTTCCTTTTTAATCAATGCATAGGATAAAGTAACAGATACTAAATTGTATGTTCCAAATATGACATGAAATAACAATTCAAATAAATACCTTTCCTTCTTTCTTTCAAATATGATCAACTGAATAATCAATTTGTCTTATAACTCCTGAAAGATAACACTATGTTAGATCAACTGTATTTCTTGAATGATTGATTCCTTGACATCCTGATTCACTTGTTATGATGATTCATCAGTCCTGATTGGACTGATGGATTATCTCGACAACTGAATATCTATCTCTGCTTTATCAAGACATCAACTATTCATTAAATGCAATAACCTCAAAGTTTTCTTTTATTCTTCCTGAAACAATAACACTTAGGTCTAACTAAATTTAGTGTGAATAGAAATTTAGTAACAATAATAATAAGCCATGGGTTGGACTGGGTGAGTTAACTGGGGATGTTATAATAAAGAGAGTGTCAAACACTCCAACTCCCTAAGCTACCAGTTTGAATGTGCAGACAACTCAATTTGTAGAGACAATCACAAATAAAATGCAAAGGGATTATGATGAACTTTTGTTGAAGTATGGACAAGCTACTTCGGAGCTGAACAAACACAAGGAGTGGTTGTTGCTAGGGCCAAGCACCTCAGCTCAAGAAATTCTAGCTTTGATTCAAATTGTAGAATCATTCCCAGCAGATACAGAGCCACTACTTTTAGAGATAAAAGAGTTGAAAGAGGAGGTAAGAAAATTGAAAGGTGAAAAGAAGGTTGCAGTTAAAGAGTTAATCACAATTTTAATTAATCATAGGTTGCCTAAGATCATAGCTAAGGCTAAAGACACATGGAAATCATACTCAAGTATAAGATTGGCCCACAATCAACATGAGAAGGATAAGGAGAACTTAGACAAAATGATTAAGTTGTGGCTACCAATAAGAGGGGAAGTAAGAAATTTAAGCAAATGTTCTAGATTTGCCCCAGATGTTCCACCTGAAATAAAATTGACTCTTGATATGCTGCTATTATTGGAGGAGGTGGTAGCCTTCAAATTGAAATTAGATAAAGTTTTGAAAGAAAAAAGACAAGTTATGGAGGAGATGGCTAAGAGGATAATGCCAAGTATTTTAACAGATGATGGGCAAGTCAAAGATATAGATAAATGGAAAGGTGATTTTGAAAATTTGGCCGACCAGTTGGCATCCTCGAGTTATGTAGAGGGAGACTGTAATTTAAGTATTTTGAATTCTACATTGGACAAGTTGTACACTGTACAATTGAATTTAGAAACATTTTGCAAAGAATCTAGAATTCTATTGGATGCAAAATATACAGGGTATAATGACAAAATAGTAAGATTAATTCCATTCCAGTGGCCTACAGAGCAGTTGTATACAACTTGGATGGAGAAGTATGTCTTGGATGAATGAAGACCCAATCATATGAAAGGATAACACATTCTCTTATTGATTTTGTAGTTTCCAAGAAAATTTGTATTTTGTCTTTTTCTCTTTCATGCATATTGTAATTTGAGAATGCTTCCCAATGCCTATTAGCGATGGCTTGTAGAGGAAGATTGATGTAACCAACATAATGTAATGAATTTGAGTACTACGCTCTTATGTCTATAAAAGAACTGGTAGTATGACTTTGTAAGGTTGTTGGAGATTTGGGAAACTTTTGGTAATGAAAATACAGAGCAATTCTGGAGGTTGGCCCTAGTCCTGAGTTGTGAGTTTGTTTTCTTGCAATGTTGAATGTATGTTTTTTTGAGCATTTTATAAGTTTCAGATTGAGCTTATATGAGTAATGATGTGAGCATGTGTTTCTATTGATTATCTCCTATGTTATCTATATTTCTCTTATGAACAAAGATACCAAGGGTTTCTAAGTTCTTGGGTACACATTTGCCGTATTGCATGTTTGATTTTTGCTTCTAATTAAGGATTAGATTAAAATGCTTTGAATCAGATATGGGGAGGTGTGTGTGATAACAAGGATATTTGTAAGAAGAGTTAATAGCAATACTCATTCTTGGATGGTTTTCTGTAAGGCAGGGAACAATTAAAATCCTTTGAATCTATATGTTTGAGATGCTTATGGAAACAAGTTTGCATTTGTATGAAATTGACTCTAAACCCTAGGATTGGCACCGATCAGAGTTGGGCTTATTTTCACAAAATACCCACAATTAGACAATCACACCCACATTTAAAAGAAAAAAAGCAAAATCAACTTGTTAGTTTGTAGGAGTAGGATTTTAGTTTCATGTTCTCTGAGCCATCTAGTGAATAAAATTCCAAAGCTAGCCACTTTGATTCAGATCATACAGTTTTGGTTTGCATATAGGAGAAGATATCTGCTTAAACATCAATATCCAGTTGAAGTCAAGGTTTATCATAGTGATATTGAATAAGGGAATACCCCTAGGTCTTGTAGAGCCTAAAGTGCAGAGGAGAGAAGATAATTGTCTCCTGTTCATTGGCCACTGACCTGAGAATCCTGAGTATAAGAGTTGGCTACTTTTTAGGGAAACTCAGACCATCAGTTGGGAACACCAATAGAATCAAGACTCATAGTCTCACACATGTATCAATCATGTCCTCAAACTAGAAGACAACTTGTGTACCTATCTCTATCAAAGTTAAAACTTTGAAAACACCTATAAACATGTCTCAAGAAGTACCAAATCTAAAAACTTGCTATACCATCATATTGGTCTAATAAAAAAATACGCACTCCCACAATTTTGCACCCAAAAATTTATCTGAATGCTCATACAATCACACCTTGAATCTTAGGCTCCCATAAGAGCTCAAACAAATACAAACCTCTCTTTGGACATTCAAATGAAAAAATACCTAATCTAATGTGTAGTACTCAACAAATGCTCTCCAATGCCTATTCAAAATCAAAAATCAGATTCTGTATGCAAAAGTTAAGAACATATAACCGTTTTAGAGCAATGTTGGATTCATGCACCAAATTCTAACACAAATAGTAAAATCTAATCACCAAACCTATACCACTATGTAATTCTTGGAGAGGCCTTTCCAACGCTTATAAGAAGTCAAAAATTTGATATTGTGGGTAAAAGTTATGCCCCTTGGAACAAAAGGCACTTTGAAGGCTAGAAAAGGCCCCAAATAAGCCTACCTGTACAATCTGTACTATGCTAAAGTTAGGCCTGCATTAGTGAGTGGTGCTTGGCTAGTGGGTTGCTTTGTGGTGGCATGTGAGTGGTGCTAGGGATAAAGGTTGGTGGTAGATTCTGAACTACACTTAAATCAAACTTAATATTTCAATTTTCAAATCCTTTGTACATAGACCTAAAAGCATGTTTAAACCTACTTAAATGTCTTTGTTGTTTGGGTTTGAACTACCCACAGAGCTCGCCATACAACCAAGACTAGGAGCTAAGGACTAAGTGCCTTGCTGGCCTAGTGACCTACTGGCTAGGACTAGATCGACCAAAAGACCTGCACTGCCACGTCTGATACTTTCATACCTCTACAAACACCTTTTGTCTATCTCATGTACTCAAAAACCTACCATGCATGTCCTGTCACTGCTACATGGGGGGTTAATGCCCAATGGTGTCCCCCACATGAATTTAATTATTTTAAATAATTTTCTTTGTAGACTTTGACTTTTGACGATATATGTGCTGATCCAGAATAAGAATATTCCCTATAAGATGCCAACTATACCCTATTGACAATTGCAACCTACCGTACGGTATGGATCTGGATGATCATATGGAAAGATTCCCTACAAATTCCATCTAGGACAAAAAATGGGTGAATTTTTTTTGTGTCCAAACATAGTCAAGCTTTATATCAAAATTTAGGATTTTGGGCCTTCTGGACTTAATGGTAAGGTTTGTTTTTTCCTAGGAGGCTTCCAACAAAATCTCACCTCCAAAACCCCACACAAAGAGCCCTAATAGCAAACCCATATACCAAAACTCCATCAAACCCTAGATTTGTAACAACCCAAGTTTGTAAACACACCTATGACCTTGAAAATGCCTTCATTCTCATCCTGAAGACCATGAATTGACTATGCACAAGAATCTACTCATTGTAAGGGTTATAATACCAGGGAGATCACCTTCCACACCCTGACAACTAGGCTGTAGTACCACTTGAAAGAAAACATTACAGAAATATAAAACATTTCCACATAACCTCATGAGAGATAAATATGCAAATAGAGATTAACTAGAATAACTAGAATCCACCATGCCAAAAGAATAGAAAATCATACCACAAGGTGACCTAAGATATACCCTGGGAAAACCCTTAAGAGGGAAAAACCTAGCCTCCAAAAGCATTCAAGCTCAATGTATTATTGAGCAATAAAACATTATAATACACTTACAGAGTCTCATGAACACTTTTGAAACATCAAGCTCCTCCTGTGCATCCTCCATGTGTCCAAGCATGTAACCACACATCCCATGCCATGCTTCACATATGCACTTACAAGAGAAACTCAATACCATGATAGCCCACTCAACTAGCCAACCCAAACCACTAACCATGTACTTGCTTTTATAGACTCAAGCTCACACAAATACAACTTGTGGTATTAGGAAAACCATGTGTCTCAAAACCATGAGAGCACAAAACCATTGACGCCCTCATTTACTTTTTGGTACTAAGTTTTCTAAATATTAATTAATTATTTCATGTCTCCCACACATAAAATAACTAACCAATGTTACAATACAACTTTACTGGTGGACCCAAATAAATATTTAATGTGACTAAACACATCTCCTAGATGTACCACAAATAAATATTTATTTTTACATAATTAAAATATTTCATTACTTGTGCAAGGTGTACAACACACCCTTTTCCTAACACAAACCTCATTGACAAGTTCGGTGCAACAAATCATAGAAAAAGAATCACACAATACACTGATGAAACACACTATATAACATATATCATATGAATCAAAAATCATCCAAGTCAAACACAAGAGTGGTAATTACATCCTTCTCCACTAAAATTAGGCTTACTCTTGGAATATTGCAAAAGAGATAAGGACAAGGTACCCATGGTACACACTCCTTCACAAAGACAAGAGATCTCAAAAGATAAATCCTCTAGACCATCACCAAGTCTAGGCCTCAAATAAAAAAACAAATCTCCAAAGGTGCATAAGCTAGGTAAACCAACCACTATGTCTACTAATTCCTCTAAGACTGCATCACTCTACTAAAAACACTAATCCAAGGATTAAAATTTCAATCACACAAGAATTTCTTACTCAACAATCACCTTCACACATGCATACAAGCATTTACACATTCTAAAGCATATCTATACAAGATGCAACCAATGCATAAATTTCATCACCAAACACACACACAAGGAGAAAATAATGGATAATGATAATCCCATAACAATCCACATTCATTTCTTTCCACAAACATTTTCCATCTCTACTCTCTCATCACACTCTACCCAACATCCAACACTATATAGGGTAGAGAAGAACATTGCACAACACAAGACCATCAAGCCCAAACATTAGAAAGTAGCATAGCTACCACAATTTCCAAAAATACCAAGGTGGAAGAAATCTCGATTCCAATAATAAGTCAAATGCACCCATAAGAGTGACATGAAAATAGACAAATATCAAAGATATTTGGCTATGCTACTCACAACCAAAGATAAAATAATCAATGCTAGTCCTCACAAGAAAAATAAGACTCACCAATAACTGAAATAAAATTTCACAATTCTTAAAAATTACACATTTACATACACTACATGACTATTTCTAGTCACTAGCAAGGGAGAAGAAGAAAAATAACCCATACAAACATATATATCATCATAGGGTGTCCCCCATTGATATATATATATATATATATATATATATATATATATATCAAACATTACACATCAATAGCTCAAAAATATATGAATGCAAATGCAAGTCTCACCTCTTGCGGCCATTTCGAAGCATCACTTTCTTCCCAACAAGCATACATAAGAACAACACACCAACTCTCTCAATAATTATAATGCCTCATTCACTAAGAGAGGGTACACAATAACTTGTCTAACACACCTATACTAAGGCACTCATGATCATGCAAACTCTATTCAATCAAAACACATAACTGATGATCCTTCTCAAGCACTCCAAGAAGTAAGAAGATCCACCACACAAAGGGGAACAAAACAAAAGATAAAACAAAGGTCTAACTATCCCCATGAGTCATGATGATATGTTCCAATCCTACCACATGGAGAGCATACTAGGGAACAACTATATGCTTCACACAAATTCATATGACCAAGAAAATACCCAACACACACACACAACCTAGAGTTCACGATGTTGTAATATGAGCTCTGATACTAGACGTAATGCCCTAGGCTTTCACCCAAGGCATTAAAAGACAAAAAAATGATGAAATGTTTTTTGCGATACTAAAGTGGCATTAAAAAATATAGACCACACACCTACATGCCCAAGGTGTCATAACAACATGTAATGACACACTCGGCATGCACACCAATGCATAAAGCAAGGTGACACAAGAAGAAGACTTATAAACACCATGGTTGGAATGGAAAAAGAGACAAGGAATGAAAATATCTTCAAGGTCACTGAAAAACCCTCACAACATCCTTACACGACCACCCCTTAGATATCTCAAAGCTACAACAAGCAAAAAAGCCAAAATTGCCAAAGTTCAAACTTCAAAAGGAACTTGCAGTTGGGTCAGGTTTCAGACCTAAGTTGCAACATTTTTAGGTCACAATTTTATATTTCACCCTTTCATACACTGGAAACCATCTTCACTTAGCAACTACAATGTGCAAATGAAATCCAATTCTTGGGTTGAAGACAACTTTGAACTTTGGGTTCCTATTGCAACATGATTTTTTACGATAGGCCTGGAAAGCAACTTGCAGTATACAAAAACCTTGTGAAAGTCTAGAATAGGACAACATCAATGGTTAAAGCTTTGAGTTTTCACTTGCAATTGCAACTTACAAAGTGTTAGTCAACTCTAAACCCCAACTCCCTGGACAACTCAAACTTTGGAGTCTAATTGCAACTTGCAGCCTACAATGTGCAACGGGACTCTGAACGTCGAACTACTTGCACTTCGGGTTTTGGGATCCAATTGCAACTTGTAACTCATATTGGTAAATCTAGTTTGCAATTACATTTCAGAGTGTGAATGTAAATTTCAAAATATAGAAGATAAAAACTCTATGGCAAGGAAAATAGAAAGGTTTAGTTTCTTCAATCAATGAGGTATAACTTCCTCAATTTTTGAGCTGTTAAGAAATAGTTTGAGGAAAATGTTCAAGGGATTATGGACACCAAATTAGGCACATGAGAGCCTCCCAAAGGGTGTGCTTCCCAAGGAATTTTATGTACACAACTTTCATCAAGCCTATGTGGTAGTCCTATGATGAGATGGAGGTCATAACTCACGACCCTTGAAGGCATGCTTTTACCTCTTCCAGCAGTTTTATCCCTAGGTGAATTTGTTTTTTGTTTTGTCACCTTTTCTCTCTCTTGTTTTTCCTTTCTTTCCACCTCTCTTGCCTTTGTCGTTGTTTGGTTGACCCCCTTGTTTTGGCTATTTAGGGTCACCCTTGGTCACTTTAGGGTCACCCCTAGTGATCGAAGGTTTCCCCTAAGGTTGCCCCTAGTGATCCAAGATATCCCAATGACCATGACTGGCAAAATAGGTGAGCCACTCATTTTTCATTTGCATTAAATTTCATCTTTTTGGATTTATAAATTGATTTTTACCTTGTTTTAACTCACATTTTTTTCATGTCAACTCACCCCTTTCCTTGCTTTCTTTCCATTTTGAACTTATGATTTGATTTTATCTTTTTATCTTGATTGATTTATCTTTTATTTATCTATTTTTTTCTCGATTATCTCTTCATCTATTCATGGATTGTTTCCTTCTTTTTCTTCAATTAACTCTTTCTCTTGACCTTATCTCTTCTCTTCCCCTCCCTCCCATTTTCACATATAAATACAATCACTCTCTTCATTATTTTGTTAGAACACTTTGATATACTAAGAGGGAGGTGAATCAGTATATGCCACAAATTAATCCAATTCAACTTTATCAATAAAATCTTTCTACTTAAACAGATAATGAAGCAAGCTATGTAATTCAAAACATAATCACACAAGCACACAACCATAACACCAGATTTACGTGGAAAACCCTAGAAGGGAAAAACCACGGTGAGCAAGTTGCTTCGATCTACTATGCAAATCTAGCCTCACAAATAAAAAACAAGTTTACAATAACTTTTATGGGCTACAACCCAAAGGAAGCTAAAACTCCCTGAAACACAGTTTTATGGGCTCCAATCTAAAGGAAGCTACAACTCCCTTAAACACAGTTTTATGGGCTCCAACCCAAAGGAAGCTACAACTCCCTAAGTGCTACAACATTTACAAGAAGAGGCTCCAACCTCTATACTAAAACATTTGATAGATTCTCTGGATCAACTGCCTTCATAGCATCAACTCCTTTCACACTGACATATGACTTCAACAGCTCTGCTCAAACAACTCTTCTATCTTCCACACACATCTGCAACACAACACAACACAACCTCTATTATGAATCATGCATTATAGTGTTCAGACTTTCTTCACAACTTTTGGAACATTTATCTTCTTCACACACACACATACACTTACTCTCACACTCACACATACATCCTCACTAACTCTCATACTTTGCAACAAGAATGATCTTTCATTTATATGCTCCGCAAGTCTTCAAAACTTCACCTTTGTCGGCCTAGATGAATTGTGTAACATGAAACATGTAACGGCCTTGTTTCTCATCTCCCAAGTCATCAGTGGTAGTGTAAGAAACAAATCCCATTATGTGGTTCATACCAAGTGATAACTAGGACCTATTTTACCTTAGCACACATCTCAATGCTAGCGCACACTTCCAAACATATAGCGCAAACACCTAATCATATCATGTTGGCTCCACAAACACTTAACCTTTCACACATTAGCTCTAGACCCAATAGGATACCAGAAAAGAGAAATATCATCATGTCGTTCATGCCACGAACACTTTGTGATCTTTAAAGTCTTCGCATTTATGCCTTTTATCATTTCATGCTCCTTCTTGTTGGCCCAAGCAATCAAACACTAATGTCAGTATCCCTTACATAGCCTGAATACACTGTCTTGATATAAACCATTGAAACTCATACTTGTGGTACTCCACAACACATGAAACTTGAGTTGAGCAAACATATAGACAATTTGAACTCAGCTTTCAACCAACAAAGCTAACTATTATAGTGCGGTGAAATGTGGTGGCTTCTAATTTCTCCCACTGATAATCCTGAATAGCAATATGACTTGTCCTTACCTAGATGTTGCGGTACATTGTAACATCTAAAACTTGAGTATATCATACCTCTCATCTGTATCTAACTATCCTCCAAGTCGCAAGATCATATCTTCTAGTGCGGAGCAATCTTCTGAACCTTTGTGACTGCAACAACAATGTATTATCTATGTCTTCACTCTGCTAGCTATGGAATGCTCTGTAGTACTTTTTATGAACTAAAATTAGGATCATGCATACTTCATAGTTGTCTCTGTCTAACTTGCAAACTGCAAGGCCGAATCTTCATCAATGGTAGAATGTGGTACAATCTTTTGAGCTCCTTCAATACAAATCCATGTGCCTTTGACAATTGAAACTTTGTACACTTTCCTTCATATATTATGCAATGCTTTTCATCAAGAGACAATAAATGCAACATTCAAAACATCATAGACAACAATCACAACTCTTTTCATCAAAAACAAGAAGCCACAACTTCTTCATGTTAGCATATCCTTCAACTTGACAACTTTCACCTGTCCATGAACTTCAGAAGATAAGGTACAAATGATACTAATCCAATAGCATGCTCATGACTTTCATCACCATATCCTTCACCTCACAACTCCTCTAATCATCACTCCTTTGACAACATATGCAACAATGTGCCTTCCACATCACAACACCTCTAATCACTCTTCTAACATCATAGTAAGCCTTCCACATTACAGCTCTTTTGACATCAATGAAAACATATGCAACAATCTCCCCCTTTGTCATTGATGGAAACACTAACTTGATATACAAATTTCTCCCCCTTTGACATCAAGGGCAAAGGGCTAGTGGTCTTCCTTTGTACCAGAAAAACATACAAGCTGGACCCCTATCTGTGCAATCCTTGTCATCCTCCTTAGTCTCTTATCTACCTACTCCCCCTAAGAGGTAGCCATCATCAATCTAGGGATAATAAATAAGCCTTGAACTGCTCCCCCTGGATAGCAGCATTATCTATGCA
This sequence comes from Cunninghamia lanceolata, assembly GCA_027924645.1. Lineage (NCBI taxonomy): Eukaryota > Viridiplantae > Streptophyta > Pinopsida > Cupressales > Cupressaceae > Cunninghamia > Cunninghamia lanceolata. Next base: position 4,458,441 of record BSBN01000568.1, read on the forward strand.
TCTAGTTAGAAGAAGGGGGGGCAACAACCCCTAACTTATGTCTGAGATTTCAAATGTGTCCTTAGAAAGTGCCTTTGTAAAGATGTCTACAACCTGATCCTTTGTAGGTACATATTCCAATTTTATCTCTTGATTTGCAACCTTTTCTCTTAAAAAGTGATACTTGATGGATATGTGCTTGGTTCTAGAGTGCATCACTGGATTCTTTGAAATATTGATAGCACTTGTATTGTCACATAAGATAGGAATGGGCTCATCATACATTACCTTGATATCCTTCAGTGTTTGCTTCATCCACAACACTTGAGTGCAACAGGATGCTACAGCTATATACTCTACTTCTACTATTGATAAGGAAACTAAGTCCTACTTTTTACTAAGCCAAGAGACCAATTTGTCTCCTAAAAAGAAAGCTCCATCACTGGTACTTCACCTATCATCAACACTAGCAGCTCAATTTGCATCAGTATTTGCACAAAAATCATCACCATTTTGATACCTCAGTCCAAAATCTAGAGTGATCTTCAAATATCTAAAAATTCTTTTGACTCCCTTTACATGCATTTCTTTTGGATCAACTTGAAACCTTGCAAACATACAAACAACTTGCATAATATCAGTCATTGATGTTGTTAAGTACAGTAGGCCCCCAATCGTAGACCTATACAGAGTCTAATCAGCTTGAGGTTATTATGTCAAAAAATGTCCCCTTGGGGGATTTTCCCTCTTGAGGTGTAGTTCATGGGTCCTTAGAATGCATTTAGATCATATTGCATGTTAATTTTAAATCCCGATGAGAAAACCCCTAAGTGTTATGGCAAATAGGACCTAGGGGGTGCTATAATGTTAAACCCTACCTAAAATAGGGAGGCAGGACTTGGGCACTCGTGCCCTAGTCCTACCCTATTTTGGGTTAGGCCCTAAATCTAAGTGTTGGTTATATGACCTTTGTTAGGCCCTATGCCGACACCCTAAGTTTGAATTATGAAATTCTTGGTGGGAATGTGTGTTGTTGCATATATAAGCATGTTTAGGTTTTCACTTGTAAAATAGAAGCTAACTAGAAGATGATTATGACTGTGAACTTATGGCAAGCTTGTGATTTCAAGATATTCATTGTTGCAGAGCAGAGCATTGTTATTGTGTTTGTGATTACAGATTTAGCTTCATCTTCTCATGTGCATAAAGAATCTTCATCTATGTGAGAGCTACACCTCCAAGGTGATGTTTGTTTATGTTTGAATCATTTATCATTTAGATTTTGCCTCTATCCCACAGGGATACACACTCTTATATGATAACGGTGTTCGAAAGACTTGAATGTCTCCCTAGGGCTTGACTGAGGCAAGCCTCTAAACACCACAACCCCCAACCACACTCCTTTGTGATTGTAGGTTATAGGTATCAAGTTTCACAGAGTGGAGTTGCAGAGGAAGGTTGCAGACGACAAGGATTCAGGATCCAAAAGAAAGAAGCAGAATGAAGCATTTTCGGGACATGGGCACCTAGGGCAATGTCCTCTAGAGTTTCAGACATTGGAATCTTTGTGACAGTGATATTCTACATCTGAAGAAGCCCCAACATCCTGAAGATCAGCCTGCCTTGGACATAGGGACTAGTCATAGTGTCCTCCACATATCCCGAGACGGAAACAAATGGAACAGTGATCATCAGTGCTAGGAGTTTTGCATTCTGCATAGAAAACAATACCTTGGACATGGGTGCCCGGGGCACTATCCTTGAATATTCTGAATCCTGAACTCTAAAAAATGGTTAGTTATTAATCTCTATCTTCTATCTCAATCTATTAGCATTTGTCTGAATCTATTAATTTGATCATTGGTTAGCATAATTAGGGTTTCTTACATATTTGAGGATTACATTAAGGCATTATTTAGCAATTTCTAAGTTTCCACATCATTCCAAGTGATAGCCCAACCTATTAGGTGAATGCTCTTGCTTAGTAGAGATTCAACTCGGTTGATATGTCCTTGAATATTTGTTGTGAAAGGAGGATCTAAACCCATCAACACTAAAACATCAATTCAAACCATCCCCCCTCTTTTCACTCCTAAACATTTTGGTGAACCCATGTTTTTGAATTTTTGCACCTTGTTGAGTGTTGTGTGATAGATTTGTAGTCATTCATCATATTGCATTTGAAAAATTACAAAAAAAATTGAAAATTTTGGCATTTTAGGCTTGCATTTTAAAATAATTTGAATTAATTGGCATTTAATTTTTCTTATTTTAATTAGATCTGATTTAAATTACAGAAATTCATCATTAATCATTCATTTGCATTGCATTTTCATGCTTAAATTATTGAAAATTACTTGAAATTGTGCATTTTTTCATATAACCTAGTTTTTTCATTAGCTAGGGTTTGTAGTTAATGTATACACCTAAAAATGGCATGACTCTGTCTAAATAAATATTATTAATATTTATTCCATTTAATTTCTCTATCAATAAATAAACAAATCAATTTATTTATCTGATTCACATTCCTCCACAAAATTAAATAAAATCATTTATTTAATTAAAACCTTCATATTCCTCCAAATTAAATTATCTATTTTCTTCCAAAATTGAATTAATACCAAAAATAATTCAATAAATCCACATGCACATGTAATTAAATATTTTAATATTTAATTAGCATTTATCCTCACAAACATGTCCTATTTATCCTCCACTTCAAATTAGTTAACTAATCAATCAATTCACTTAACTAATTAGTCTATTTTGTTAACTGATTAGTCCACTCGATTAACTCCTCAATCTATTTCTATTAACTCCTCTAATGAATGAGAGAACATGACACTTGTCCTCTCCCTATTCGTACACATCTGTCAACCTTCCTCAACCATTGATCCTCTTGTTCATTCTATACCATTGATCTTCTCTCTCTAAAACCTATAAATACAACCCCTATTCCTCCATTTCAATAATCCAAGCTTTTAGTAAACTTACACTGTAGAATTCATAGCGCATCTTCTCACTGGTAACACACATCTATTCTTTGAAGTGATGCATCTGTTCAATCAGAGCATGTACTCACTGAATCAGTGCATCTTCTCTCTGAATCAATGCATACATTCGACCTGCGCTTTCATCTCCTGTTTCAGCACTTTTATTCTCTGTAACTATGCATTTATCATAACTGTGCATCTATTCTTTCTTTCAGCGCATGTATTCTCTGTAACTAAGCATATATCAGATATGTGCATCTGTGCTTTGTATCTATGCATATATGCTCTATAACTGTACATTTGTTCTGATAGGTTCCTTGAGTTATTTCTTGTGATTTTTCGCTTACACTAACATCTCTGGCAGGAATATTCTCAGATCTATCTGCAGGTTAAGAGCTACTTAGTCATTTAGTTGCATCATTAACTCACATTTAGATCTAATTAGAAAGGAAAGTAATTGGATTGTTCATGTAAATCTTATCTAGATCTAAATAGGAAGGTTGTAATTTGAACTTGTTGCATCAACAACTCAAACATAGTCCCAACTAGGAAGATCTAAAATTGAAACATTGATTTCTATTGGCTTCTTTCAAAGTTAACAAATCATGTGTGTGCCTAAGTAAAGTAGCTCATTTAGTTTTTTTTCTTTTAAATAGGATTAAAGAACCATTGTTCTTTGTGTTTTCAGAATGATAGGTTTGGCATTCTGGTCACCCAAGAAAGGAAAGAGCATAGGTTTGGATGTTCATGGTATCCAAACAATGAGATGAACCAACCACCTCTACCTCGGTTCAATTAAAGGAACCCAGTGAATGGGAAGCACCTCAGGTTTAAATCAAAATGGTTGAAAGACTTCCTGATGAGGACAAAGAAAGTGAAGGCCTCTTTCACACAGAATGAAAGTTGCAAGTGATAGTTGGTGTTGACGACCCTGTCATCTTTGAACTCCCATGCAGTTACATAGGATATGCCATGGACTTAAGACCAGAGCCCAATGGGAGGACGAGTATAATCTTTCTCCCTCCTGATGAACAAAGGGAACCACAAACCCCTCTTGAACTATTCCAATTCTTACAAAGAATACAAGAGAGACCTGAAATAAAAATCTACATGCTAGAACAATTTGATCTGTTGACAGAATTACTCAAATGCTAAGGAGTCTTGAATTGGACCCCCTCCCATCAACATGCCTTTCAGGATTTACTATGTCTCACAATGCCAAGGGAAACCACTGAGCTAGCACCGATGGATTCAAGTGATAAACCCTACAAAATCAAAGAATTGGTCTTGAGAAGAGGTAGCACGAAAAACAAGAAAAAAAGAGGAAAAAGAGTCTTTTTAGAAGACTGGAAAGGCCCCTAGATGGTTAAAGAAGATATCAAAAATGGTGCTTATCTCTTATACACAATGGAGGGAGAAGAATTTGGTGAAGCGGTCAATGTCTTTCACCTCAGCAAGTATTATGTCTAAAAAACCAAAAAAAAATAAAAAAAAATCATAAAAACATACAAAACACAAAAAAAATTGTAAAACCATCAAAATTGTCAAAAATGTAGTTTTCTTGCATTTCCTGTATCATTCTATTCATCTTGCATTATTGTCAGTGATTTTCTCTTATGCTATTTTCCTTGCAGTAAGGTGCCTTGGGTTGCCTGGATATGCGTCATCCTTTCAGGACCTGGGGATCCCTCATTTTCCACAATTACCATTATCCCCCTTCATTCCCCATGATTCTAATCAAAGACTAGCTCTTAGCTTTACACCGATTCCAGTCTTAATGAGTCAAGATTTCAAGTCTAAATAGAGTTAGTTTTCAAACCTACAGTGTTCAAAGGAAGCTTGCAAGTAGACCTTCCCGTTTCTTCCCTAGTAGTAGAGAAGTTTGACCAGATTACGAAAACTTTAGGTGGCGCTTAGCCCCTTATCTTTCTTAGCCAAAAACGTTAGGAAGATCAAAAATCTGAAGGAAGAAATCCAAGATACAAGTGAATAAACAAATGAGTGATCAAAATAAGAGTGTCAAAAAGTCAAAATTGAGAGATCAAAGTTCCTAAAAGCATTCATTTCTTGAAAAATCAAAATCCAAAAAATAAGAAAAACTCAAGAGAGGAAAATACAAAAAAAGGAAAAACCAACAAAAAAAAAGAGTGAAAGAGAGAAGATTGTTGAATGTCTGTACTCTTGGGTGGAGATCAGTCTAAGCTCGAAGCCTCAAGAGTGACATTCTAGCAAAGAAATAAAGGTACAAAGCACACACACGCACTAGCTAAGCTAAACCGACAAAGTCTAGTAGTCTCTAGGATCATCTTCTATCTAAGGACCCTTGTTCTTTCTTGAATATCCTTTAACCCAGGTCTATCTTGCTTGCCATCTATGATCTAAGTCTAGTGAACATCAATAAAATTTGTTACTTGTCTAAGTTGAAAGCTTGTCAGATTGTCTTATCTAGATAAGGATCAGTGTTTAGCCTTTAACAAAACCCTAGAAATCAGAAACACTCCATAATTCATTTCACTCCTCACTTAAGTTTTCCCTCAATCCTATCTCACAGCCTTGAATAGGTCTCTTATATCAGGGCAACCCGCCTTCCCTTGAATTGAAAATCGTATTTAAGAGCAGTCATTTTGTTTGTTCCACATTGCATTCATGCTAAAATCATCAAATGTCTCAAAATAATAAAGTTCAGTGTTGCAGCTCGTGGCATTTAGTGGAGGTACACGTTACCTATCATCATCCATCATCCGATCGTATCCATTTTGCCAAACCACCTAGCGATAACCTATCATGGTTTGATACTCTACCAACATTGTTGCCTTAACTACCTAAGGTTTATCCAGTATCCTATCCATAGTGTCAGCCCATCATAGCATCCATCATTAGTATCTTGTCTTGTTGAACTATGTTGCCTCTGAGCTATCATGTAGGCAAGGCCATCTTGTATCGATGCACCCCCGAGGCTCCTTTCCCATCCATTCCATTCCATCCCATTCCTTTGTCCGTCCAATTTCCCATCACCTAGGTACTAGGTCTATGAAGTCCATTACCCCAAACTATGTTTCCTCTGCATCGTCACGTAGGCAAGGCCATTTTCAATGCACCCCCAAGGCACTAGGTCAGTCCCTTAAGGCCCATTTCTTCGTATCCATTGTCAGTTCATTCACAATAAATCAAACCTTCACCTGACTGGGGGTAAGTCTTTGACCTGGTTATAGAGTTGGATTCTTGAATGCCACATGTTCTAAGAGGACACCAATAAGGATTGTGATGCCTTTCACTAGGCGTGCACGCGCAACAAAGAATGCTTCCAAACAAAAATCTTGACGCAAAAACATCAACCTTTTTTTATCCAAAGCAAGCCAAACAAGTGCCTAAACACTCAAAATGATTTTGTCTAACTTATGACAAGAAAACACATATAATGAAAGAATGTTTGGTGTTTGTGAGTAGGTTAAGTTACAGAGTCTTGATTTTTGTTATCATGTCTTTCTACTCTACTCAAGGATGCCAAAAACTAGAGATGCTATGATGGGGGCATGATTATTTTATTTGTTTGCTGCTTATGGATTAATCTTTAGTAATGTGACAACTTTTGTCTAATGACATGATCAACAAAAGATCATCGAGGACTTCAGAGGTCTAAACATGAAAAGGGACAATCCTTGTCTATTGAAACGCAAAAGATACTCAGGTCATCTAGATTCAATTTTGACTAGATCCTTGTATCCAATTGCTATATCAAAATTCATGTAAGTAATACTCAGGTCATCTTTGTTCAATTATACCTAGATGCTTGTATTATCTTACAACATTTCAAAAGAGAAAAGAAACAAAAAATCACCCAATGATGAAACAAGCACTTCAAAATATTTGCAATATCAAGATGACAAATATCTGCATCCATACATATCAAATTACATTTCATTCCATATTAAACCTTTTCCAAGTGTCAAAAGCTCTAAATCCTTTCTGCCAGTTTATCCAATTGTATCTTCCAGTTATCCTTGTGATCCATTTCATCTTTGTCTAATCAATCCAAGCAATGATCCAAATGCAAGTCCATCCTTAATCCATACCTATCAAGTCAAGTCAATCTTGCCAAATCATCCAATCACAATTAGTGGTCTTGATCCTAATCTTGTCATAAACCAACTCAGTCAATCATAATTATCAGTGGGATATATCTTTCCCATGCCTATCGTGTTGATCTAGGGATATATCGTTCCCCGCAATAACAACACTATCGTGAGTCATTATCAATTAATCATTGGTTTACTGCTTGACAGGGGAAATACCTTGTTTGTTCTTGTATCATTTGTGCATATTTGCTTACTTTCTTGTGTGTGTTATCATTTTATCTTGCATTGCGTGTCATTCAACTCTTTCTTCATCCTATTTTTCTTCCATGTCAACCAATCTCTTCACCCTAACCTAGCTCTTCAACCTTCTTCATCATGAGATTTTCTGTCTCACATCCCTCACAATTTTCTTCCCATCCAATCTCTCGAGGGGGCATCCTAGTGTCGTTAAACCTATACCTGGGGCAAACTGGGGCATGTATCATTATCAAAAAATTTTATTCTTTGAAACAACGTGATAAAACACATTGCATCAAAGAGCGGCAAAATGTATACACCTAAAAATGGCATACTCTATCTAAATAAATATTCTTAACATTTATTCCCTTTAATTCCTCTATCAATAAATAAACAAATCAATTTATTTATCTAATTCACATTCCTCCACAAAATTAAGTAAAATCATTTATTTAATTAAAACCTTCATATTCCTCCAAATTAAATTATCTATTTTCTTCCAAAATTGAATTAATACCAAAAATAATTCAATAAATCCACATGTACATGTAATTAAATATTTTAATATTTAATTAACATTTATCCTCACACACATGTCCTATTTATCCTCCACTTCAAATCAGTTAATTAATCAATTAATTCACTTAACTGATTAGTCTATTATGTTAACTGATCAGTCCACTCAGTTAACTCCTCAATCTATTTCTATTAACTCCTCTAATGCATGAGAGAACATGACACTTGTCCTCTCCCTATTCACGCACATCTCTCAATCTTCCTCAATCGTTGATCCTCTTGTTCATTCTATACCATTGATCTTCTCTCTCTCAAACCTATAAATACAACCCCTATTCCTCCATTTCAATCATCCAAGCTTTTAGTTAACTTACTCTGCAGAATTCATAGCGCGCCTTTGGCACCAACACCATCTCCATAGCTTGCTATCACCTTTTTTTATTGTATTGAAGATTTTCTTCATTACAAGAACTATTGTAGCTGTTTCTCTATTGTCATCTTGAAGAAAAAAGCAAGTGCACTTTCTGAGGGCTTCATTCACATGAAAGATCAATTTGAGATTAGGCAACCAATGGAAGCCGCGAAGTAATAAGGTTTGCAAGGTGTTTTCTTTGTGTTTGAATCTTGATTATTGCAATTTCTATTGAGTTATTGGGTTATTATTAATCATTGATATTATCTCCACATTTTCCCGTAACAGTTAAAATCTTGTTTCAGATTTTACTACTGTTTTAAACACTCATTTATGTCTGATTTCTAATTGTAGTGTTTCATCATAGTGTCTTTCTTGCAAAATTTCATGTCTAGGGTTTAAAAATCTTTCATTTTTAGTAGATTTTGGATTATTTTGTGTTAGATTTCTACCCAAGCATGCAAGTGATTGAGAGAAAGCAAAATAGAAATCAGATATGAGCTAAATAAACTATATTCAACTCAAGAGAATGCAAAGCATTACAATAGAATGGGGTGCTCATATGAGAGCAAGAGGTGGGTATATATAGGATATTCCACCCAAGAGACTCAATACACAACCAATGTGGGATAAAGTGAAAAAGTCCCTAAGTAAACTTAACCTAGTGTGAAAAGAGCTAAGGTGGAGAACAAGCTAAGAAAGAGCTAGATAGCAAAGTAACCCTGTTAAAAGAGCTAAGGTGGAGAACAAGCTAAGAAAGAGCTAGATAGAAAAGTAACCCTGTTCACACTAACACCCCCCTTAAGTGCAACTTAGGGGAAATGGGTCCCGGCATATCAAGCCTGATGAGGTACCCATGTACATAAAATTCCCCCCAAAGAGAGAGAAAAGCCTCCCCCCCCCCAAAAAAATAGAGAGAGAGGAGACCCCCCCAAAAGTAGAGAGGGTGAAAGAGACTATGAAACCCCCCCACAACAAAGTAGCTCCTGTGCCAAAAGAGGATGCCCATATATGAATGCTGAAGATGATCCATTTGTGACAAATGACATTTCTCCCCTTAGGAAGAAACAACTCCAATGGTGAATGTCGAAGTAACTCCCACTCAAAGAAGCAAGGTGAGGAAGGAAGTCTCAAGATGTATCCTATCTCAGAACTCTGCTCAAGTGTCCCCATGTGAATATCAAAAGATGCCTCAATGCACGAAGGTAGAAGCAATCCAATCCCATGTGTACAACTAGGAGGTACAAGATCCAAAGACAAGGAAGATGGGATAACAGTGATGAAATGACTGTCATCAAAGAGGAGTTGAATGTCCTCAAGAGTATCATCTAAATCTGAAATGTGAGACTCTACAAACAAATAAGAGATGTCTGGTAGAAATTGGTCCCAATGAAGTGAATACAGAAGACAAATATGATCCTGCTGCAAAGAATCACTGGAAGCCCTCAAAGAAGCCTCTCTGAACTCTGTAGTAACAACAGGTGCAAGGACAAAATAATTATCATGAAAGAGGAGAGATAGCCCCTCAAATGTGTCCTCCAAATCTGAAATGTGAGACTCCACAAACAAAGATGCAATGTCTGATAAATAGGAATCCCAATCAGGAAGACTGTAATGATCCTGTTGCAAAGAATCACTAGAAGCTCTCAAAGAAGCATCTCTGGAATCTGATGAAGCAACAGGTGTTGTATCTGAAGATGGGGTATCAATGTATGTCACACAAAATAGGGTAAAAGAAGACTTAGTATCATCCACCAGAGCCTAGTCATCCAAGGAAACATCACTATCAAATGAAGATCCAAAGTCTCCATACAACTGCTGGATGATGGTCCAAGCAGTGAAAGGGTACTCAGTGTGCTCTATGTGATGTAGAATATCCTTAGAAATAGTAATACATATTAGTCCATAGACCATGTCATTATTGTTAAACCATGCATTCTTCTGTTCATAGTCACTTGGCTCAGGAACGAGTCCAAAGAGATGGGGCAATAGATCTTGCTCAAGGCAATGATTCTTTATCCCTTGTTTCCAAGACAAATAGTTCTCTGAGGTTAACTTAACAACAAAAAGATGGAAATAACCGATAGCCATGATGAACCCCCAAAATGATTACAATAACCCCATAAAAGATGTGACTCAAAGAGAGCACATAAGACACCCCCTTTTCCACTCAATCAAAGAACCCCCCCAAGAAAATTTGATTTGGCACTTTATATTTAGTGCATTTACAGCTGCCACTAGCAAGAAATACTAAGTGGTCTTGATTTCAATGCATTGCAAAAACCCTCACAAAGAGCATATGTTAAAAATACAACTTTGGCATAATACTCAGATAAATAAATAGTACCACTATGATCTACTCAAAAAATTATGCACTTTCAAAAAAAGAATCGCCTCGATATGAGGTCGTATGTGAAAGTTATGATCCTCTGAAGTTCCCAAAAATGAGAACTATGCAGAGTCACGTGTGAGAATATGAGATTACTGAAAAATCTGTACACTAAAAACAAAAAAACAATTATACCAGCATGTAGAGCACGAAAAATTAGCCAAAATCAAAAAAAGAAGCTCGCAAATCCGAGGTCGGGAGCCCGAGGTACAGCTTTTGGAAGTTGAACTGCAATTTTCGAAATGTCAATGGAGAAGGGTTTTGTTGTATCTTTCTAACATCGTTTTTGCAAAATATATAAGCTATATGCAAAAATTAATAGATACCCAGAATTTTTTTTTTTTGAAAATGAGTAGAAGCTAGAAATTTGAAGCACAAATGAAAACGGCTCCGGTAAAATTTTTTTAAAAAATAACCCCGATTTGTTACCGTGTCCTCCAATCTCTGATTTTGGTGGAGTAAAAGTCACTTTTGACTTTCTCAAGCCTTCTGGACACTCTAGAAGTACTGAAAGATGCCTCCCATATTACCACAAAGCTGCAATCACCTAGATCTCACAAGAACACATATATGCAAACCAGATTACCTAGATGCCTATTTTCCTTTAAACTATTCTGATTCTCCAGTTCATTCAAGGATGCAAGAGAAGAGCATACTTGGTTTTTAAGAAAAGTATTAGCGATCTAATAATCTCAAAGCTCTCAAATAAATCAGAAAAATAATGAGCTATACCAGACAACACGGCTCTAATACCATGTTAGATTTCTACCCAAGCATGCAAGTGATTGAGAGAAAGCAAAATAGAAATCAGATATGAACTAAATAAACTATATTCAACTCAAGAGAATGCAAAGCATTACAATAGAATGGGGTGCTCATATGAGAGCAAGAGGTGGGTATATATAGGATATTCCACCCAAGAGACTCAATACACAACCAATGTGGGATAAAGTGGAAAAGTCCCTAAGTAAACTTAACCTAGTGTGAAAAGAGCTAAGGTGGAGAACAAGCTAAGAAAGAGCTAGATAGCAAAGTAACCCTATTCACACTAACATTTTGCATATAGAATTGCATCATAGGCATGTTGTGAAGGATATTGCTACATCATTAGATCGAAATTGGACTTATTATTCACTGCCCCTCTTAACATTCTTCACAACATCTCTTCTTTCTATGATTTGCATTGAAAAAAGGTTAAAAAATCAAGCATTTTAGGTCATATTCATACATACTTTTGCACTTGTTTCTTGCATAAGTATTGAAAATATTTAAAATCTGATTTGGCATTCATTTGAAAACATATACATGACTTCTCAATACAACAATAATGCTAGGTTGGCTCCTAGGCCTTATTTGAAAAGAAGAGCCCCTGAACTTGAAATAACATTTACACCTCATGACAAAGCAATGGTAGATACTGAAGGAACAGAAACATGTGGAAGATTTTATTATATTATCTCAGGATTACATTCATCTCATACAATGCTCGCTATCAAATAACTTATAAAATGACTTACAAACTTATCTCACCAGGACTTCTGAGTTTCTGATTTCTGCAGAGCAGAAAGAGCATACTACTCTGATCCTTAGAGTTTCTTAAGACTCAGAACTAAAGACTAAAATCTAAGACACTAAGACTCTTAGCTTGCTATAAGGACTTACTAGCTCAAGACCGAATGAGGAATGAGTCGGCCTCTTGTCCTTTATATAGATCATCGAGGCAGATCTTTAACCTACTCTCATAAGTCCAAGTTTGAAATCTAACCATACCAAGTCGACACGTTGCAAACCTTTATCCGTAGGGTTATCCAAGTGAGGATGAGATTCCTCTGGTGGATTCCAATAACCCATGAACAAGGAATAAAGAGGGATTGACAAGACTCTAATGGAATCTACTTTTTACAAAGTTTCTTTTTGATCATGAGAGGCATATCTCGTGCATACTGTTAGGCACGTATGCTTTCCCCTTTTACCGTGGTGTGGACCACATCTGCCTTTAAACATGAAGAGACAGATTCCTTCGATGGATGATAAGCCACATCCACTAACTAGTGCTAGGTCTGGAACTTGGATCATTATTTCTTGGATCAACATCAGGATCAAGATAAAATGCACAATTGGCACATGTCTGGTATGATGCATGTGGGGTACATCCTGGAATAATTGTTTCTACGGTATCCTCTATAGGAGGAGGAGGATTTGACTCCTTCCAAATAATACTCATAGTTTTTAATTTATATGCACCATAGATACCTTGGGCCATTGCTCCACTGTCTGTTGATTCCATACGGTATGTTTTGGTGTGAATCCATATAGGCATCTGAGTTGAGTGTAGATGTCGGAGTTTGTTTGGCACACTCCAATATTGGAACTGAGTTCCTGCACCAGTGGGTCCATATGTCTAAACCATATGTCTGCTTATCAGGTTCTCGGTGTCTGAGTCAAAAGTTAATTTGAAGATCCAGCCTGTGTAAGCAGATGTATCGTTGAACTGCATTCCCTCAGCTGGTAGATAAGGGCCTTGGAACATATCCCTTATCAATTCTTTGCCCTTTTCTTCATTGAGCCATTAGTCTATCCTATGAATGAATGGGTTCAGGAACTTAACTGGTAGGACAAAGTCTCCATACCAGTTCTGGAGAACATGACCAACTTCTGGGTCTATTGGCTCAGCTTCGGCAAAGAACCCGAAGAAAGGTCTTTCTGTCCATAGATTTTTGAGAGTGAGTTGTTGCTTTGCAACTAAACATTTATATCTATCAAACAAAAAGTCATTAGCCATTTGGAAGTTATGCCGATCTCTCATGGCAAATGGGTTTGTGCTCCATTCACGACATCTTTTCTCTTACCATTTGTGTTCACAAACCCGAATAACATTGACTTTACCAGTCAGTTTAGGTGGTCCTTCAACATGAAGATCATGCTCTATTTTTTCCATGATGTGGCCTCCTCTAGACAGGAAATCTGCAAAAATATTATTAGTACCAGGAAGATGAACAATATCAAAATCAAATGTATTTAAAAATTGTGCCCATCGAAGCAATCTTCCTCGAACAACTTTGTCTTTGGATGCTTTCTTGAAGAACCCATGCAAGTTTTGCAGATCGCTTCTAATCAGGAACTTCTTATCTGCCACAAACATCTGAAAGGCTTTTAGAGTATTTATCATAGCAACTATTTCTTTGTGAGTACTGTGATAGTTAAGCTCACTATTCTTAAAACTGCCAGAAATATATCTGACAATTTCTTCTCAGTCTTGGGGCATCTTTTCTTTTAAAATCCCAGCCCATGTAGCCTCACTGGAATCTATTTTATATATCTTTGGGCCATCACCTGGCAATCTCAGAGGTGGTAGATTAGCACATTTATTCTTAACTCTTAAGATCATAGTATTGTGTTTATCAGACCATGGTGGTGGATTCTTTCCTAACAGTTTATTTAGTTCAAGCCTATCTTCAGCAATCTTGTGATAGAATCCAACAATATAATTTACTAAACCCAAAAATCTTTGTAGCTCTTTGACATTTGTTACCTAAAGATTCTAAATTCTGGTCAGGATATGTGCATGTGTTTCCATTTTTCCCCCCGGGAGAAGCTTGATGCCAATAAAAACAATCTACTCTTGAGCAAAATAAGATTTGGTAGGATTGACTACAAGTCCATGCTCCTAGCAAACTATAAGAAATTATTGTAGATGAAGGAGATGTTGATTCATATCATGGCTAAACACAAGAATGTCATCAATGTATGGCAGAATAAATTTAGCATAAGGGTGGAAAATATTATCCATCGTCTGTTGAAAGATAGATGGAGTTGTCTTGATTCCAAATGGAAGAACTTTCCATTCATATAGCCCTTATGGAACTGAGAATGTTGTTTTGTAATAATCCTCAGATTTTAATGCAATATGCCAAAACCCTTTTGTTAGATCAAACTTGGAATAAATATGACTTCCTTGAATCGACTGCCAAATATGATCTTTACTGGGAAGAGCATGATAGTTATCAACCATACATTCATTTAACGGCTTGTAATTAACAACTAGCCATTTCTCAGGAAGCTCATTACCATTCTCATCAAATTTAGGAACATACATGGCATGGCAACAGAATGGTGAACTAGAACTTCTAATTAAATCCATGTCATATAACTCCTTAACTTTAGTTTCATGCCTACTCATAAGAAAATAGTTTTCTTTTTCCTTAGGAGTTATCTCATTACCTTCAGCATCTCTTTTCAATGGCAGTCTGCAGAACAAATTTTGTTTCTATTTTTTCAAGTCTTTGGTTAAAACGGTGGCTGCAAATTCTGACTTAAGTTTTTCTAGCAGTTCTTTTGTTGCTTCAAGTTGCTTGGCTATCCATACTCTATTTTCTTTCTTTTTCTTTGGCATATCTATTTTGGTAGTAAATGCCAAATCTTGATGCAATCGAGGAACTTGAAAAGTTCCTTGTAGAGTGATGAATGTGGAGTCAATTGTGATTGGCTCCCAGTGCTACATAGCCTTGCTTCCGATTACACCATCATATCCATCAACTTCATAATGAACAAATGTTAACTCATCAATATATCCATTACTTACCTGAATAGGGACATTGCAAACAAGCTTAGATTCAAATTTTCCCTTTCCAAAGATTAATTAAGTAGATCCTTCAATCCATAAATCTTTGGGAAAGCAATTATATCTGGCAACATTTACATCAGCGCTAGTGTCCCATAAAAATGCTAATGGATATGCTTTTATACTAGGGATATGAATGGTGAGTATAACACCTAGGTAGGTTGTTGTTACCTTATTTCTCTGATAGGCTTTGACCTGGTATTGACTGTTGCTTCCTTCTTCCAGATAGGTTGCCAAATTTTGAATAAGCACAGGACTCCTTTCTATATCTTCTCCTGGTTGAACCAGAGGACTGTACGGTTTTTCTTCATAGAAAAGATGTTCTTCCTGTACTGTGGCTTGCTTAGGTAACTGGAATGAACTGGAAGAATTGAACTAGTTAACATATTTATCTAGTTCTTGTGAGTAGTTAAGTATCAATGTTCTTCTAGCAGGCAGTCTAATGGATCTTTCATTTTCTCTAAGAAGAAAATGCTTCTTGGCTATAAGCTATTCTAGCTTACTGGTCAATTTTTTCCAAGTTTCTTGACCCATTTCCATTTTATGTAGATGACCTTCAATCTGAACAATTTCTTCAATTATCTTGTCCAAGTTTGCTCTTGTATCTCTTCTCATCATTCTACAAAAGAATGAGTCTTCAGAATCATCTGAGGATTCTGATGCTTCTTGAACCTTGGTTTGATTTACAACTACTTGTTCAAGGATAGACACATATTCTTCTTCATCAGATTCTGCTTCTGATTCTGAAAGAATGATATCTTCAGAGTCTGATGGGTATATACTAATAGTGAAATCTAACAAATAGTCAATATACAGCGATCCTTTAGCCATGGAATCGTAGGCACATCCAAGTAAGGCATGGGACAATTTATAGAACCTAGCATCCTTCAGCATCATGAAAATAATAATAGGCAAGCCTTTTCTATAGTGACCTATGATACCTATTCAAATGTATGACAGATGCATATACTAGGGGTTGTTTGAACTGGCTCTAGCCTGACTTTGGAATTTACCGATCTTAGTGTCATTAAATAGTTTTAACTTTCCTTCTGAGCCACCTGTGACAGTGTGCTGTAGAGTGGCGACATGACACTTTTGCCAAGACTTGTAACCAAAGAAATTTTTTAGACCTTTTGATTTATTAAACATATTTACTAGACTACTGGGAATATCACTATATATCTCAGTTGAATAGCACAGAGAAATGCTGCAAAAGGAAATTCAACATGTGTCTGAAAATCACATGTTAAAAGATGCTATCACCCAAGAGTCAATAGATATACAGTCAATTGTTCTGACTCTTAAACAGTCCCAGTCCCAGCATACAAAAGTGTTAAATTTTCCTTCAAGTGCAAAAGGATACTTATAGGCTCAATATGAGGGTCCTAAACTCTATACTGTTGTCAAACAACCTATAATAGAAAAAGTGTATGATCCCTCTACTAGTAATTTAAGAGATACCACAGATGATGAAAAGGCCAAGAGAAAATTTCAAATGGCCCATGGTAATGGAACTAATCCTAATGGTTCCAATCCAGTAGATCCATTCAAAAATATCTAGTCCTATAAAGCTGACACCCCTCTAGTAAATTTTGACAATTTTGAGGATGTTGAAAATATGAGAGGCATAGACGCCATGCGCGAATAGATCACCAATTCCATGTCCACAAATGTAGGAGCTGAGGAAGCTCAAGTGATCAAACAAGCCCTCAACTCAATGACTAGAGTTGCATGAAATGTATGGGATAGACTTGAAGACACCTTTAGAGAAAACCTGATAGCAAGAGGTATTGATCAAGTTTGTGCACAATTGACACGTCTATTTGTAGGAAGAATAGACACATGGGAGAAACTTGCCTACAATAAGTTTATAAGAGGCAAGTGTAAAGATTTGAAATACTTCAAAGAATATTGTGAGGAGCAGTATAAGAACTTCTACCAGTCTGGATGTGAACAAAACCATGAGTTTATGTTCACTACTTTTCTAAAAAGTTTTGGTGAAGTGGTAGGTGAATTCTACCATAAAAAAGTTCTTGAGAATTTGGTAACTGAAGGAATAGAGATGAAAGAGTTAACATTTCCTCACCTGGTGCAATTCTTGACAGAAATAAATGAGGAGATCTGCCAAGAATCAAAGAAAAGAAAAGAAATGAAAAAGGTAAAACCTTTGCTTTCTGCATTTGCATGTTACCAAATTATGCCATCCAATCAATTTCCTGATAGTTGTAAATCCTGTAAATCTTCTTCTAAATACTACTATAACAAAGGAGATAAATCTTACTATAAGAAGAAGAAGAAATTCATTAAATATCCTAAAAGGAAAGCGTACTTCAGGAAAAGAGACAAGAAAAGTTCTGGTAAGAAATGGGAACCAACGTGCTATATCTGTAAAGGTAAGCATTATGCAAATAAGTGCCCAGAATGTAATAAGAAAAAGAACAAAGGAAAAGTCTGAGCTGCCAGAGCTATAGGACTTGATGATAATAATGAATATGAATTCATCAATGAATACCCATCAAACTCTGAAGATATCATTCTTTTAGAATCAAAAGCAGAATCTGATGAAGAAGAATATGTGTCTACCCCTGAACAAGCAGTTGTAAATCAAACCAAGGTTCAAGAAGCATCAGAATCCTCAGATGATTCTGAAAACTCATTCTTTTGTAGAATAATGATAAGAGATACAAGAGCAGACCTGGACAAGATAATTGAAGAAATTGTTTAGATTGAAGGTCGTCTGCATAAAATGGATATGGGTCAAGAAACTTGGAAAAAATTGACCACTAAGCTAGAACAACTTACAGCCAAGGAGCATTTTCTTCTTCGAGAAAATGAAAGATCCATTAGACCGCCTTCTAGAAGAACACTGATACTTAACTACTCACAACTAGTTACTCCAACTGAGCTCACTGCACCAATAACTCAAAGAAGTATCGCATCATCCCCTACAGCAGGAAGTATGGCAAGAAGGTTATGGCACAGACAAAGGAAAACCTTCTTAGACAAAGTAATTTAGTAGGCTCAAGCTGAGATCAATGAGATTGATGATGAAGAAAATCTACAGCTTGTTGAAGAAATGGAAAGGTCACAAGAACTGGATAAATATGTTAACCAGTTCAATTCTTCCAGTTCATTCTAGTTACCTAAGCAAGCCACAGTATAGGAAGAACATCTTTTCTGTGAAGAAAAATCGTATAGTCCTCTAGTTCAACCAGGAGAAGATATAGAAAGGAGTCTTGTGCTTATTCAGCATTTGGCACCCTATCTCGAAGAAGGAAGCAACAGTCAACACCAGGTCAAAGCCTATCAGAGAAATAAGGTAACAACAACCTGCCCAGGTGTTATGCTCACCATTCATATCCCTAGCATAAAAGCATATCCATTAGCATTTTTATGGGACACTGGCGCTGATGTAAATGTTGCCAGATATAGTTGCTTTCCCAAAGATTTATGGATTGAAGGATCTACTTAATTAATCTTTGGAAAGGGAAAATTTGAATCTAAGCTTGTTTACAAAGTCCCTATTCAGTTAAGTAATGGATATATTGATGAATTAACATTTGTTCATTATGAAGTTGATGGATATGATGGTGTAATTAAAAGCAAGGCTATGCAGCATTGGGAGCCAATCACAATTGACTCCACATTTATCACTCTACAAGGAACTTTTCAAATTCCTCGATTGCATCAAGATTTGGCATTTACTACCAAAATAGATATGCCAAAGAAAAAGAAAGAAAATAGAGTATGGGTAGCCAAGCAGCTTGAAGCAACAAAAGAACCACTGGAAAAACTTAAGTCAAAATTTGCAGCCACCATTTTAACCAAAGAATTGAAAAAATAGAAACGGAATTTGTTCTACAGACTGCCATTGAAAAGAGATGCTGAAGGTAATGAGATAACTCCTAAGGCAAAAGAAAACTATTTTCTTATGAGTATGCATGAAACTAAAGTTTGTAGGAAAGAAATTAAGGAGTTATATGACATGGATTTAATTAGAAGTTTGAGTTCACCATTCTGTTGCCATTCCATGTATGTTCCTAAATTTGATGAGAATGGTAATGAGCTTCTTGAGAAACGACTAGTTGTTAGTTACAAGCCATTAAATGAATGTCTGGTTGATAACTGTCATCCTCTTCCCAGTAAAGATCATATTTGGCAGTCGATTCAAGGAAGTCATATTTATTCCAAGTTTGATCTAACAAAAGGGTTTTGCCAGATTGTATTAAAATATGAGGATTATTACAAAACAACATTCTTAGTTCCACAAGGGCTATTTGAATGGAAAGTTCTTCCATTTGGAATCAAGACAGCTCCATCTATCTTTCAACAAATGATGAATAATATTTTCTGCCCTTATGCTAAATTTATCCTACCATACATTCTTGTGTTTAGCCAGGACATGAATCAACATCTCCTTCATCTACAACAGTTTCTTACAGTTTGCCAGGAGCATGGACTTGCGATCAATCCTACCAAATCTTATGTTGCTCAAGAGCAAATTGTTTTTATTGGCATCAAGCTTCTCCTGACGGGGGAAATGGAAGCACAAGCACATATCCTGACTAGAATTTACAATCTTCAGGTAACAAATGTCAAAGAGCTACAAAGATTTCTGGGTTTAGTAAATTATATTGTTGGATTCTATCACAAGCTTGTTGAAGATAGGCTTGAACTAAATAGACTGTTAGGAAAGAATCCACCACCATGGTCTGATAAGGATAATGCTATGATCTTAAGAATTAAGAATAAATGTGCTAATCTACTACCTCTGAGATTGCCAGGTGATGGCCCAAAGATAATTGAAACAAATGCCAGTGAGGCTGCATGGGCTGGGATTTTAAAAGAAAAGATGCCCCAAGACCAAGAAGAAATTGTCAGATATATTTCTGGCAGTTTTAAGAATAGTGAGCTGAACTATCATAGTACTCACAAAGAAATACTTGTTGTGATAAATACTCTAAAAGCCTTTCAAATGTTTGTGGCAGATAAGAAGTTCCTGATCAGAAGTGATCTGCAAAACTTGTGTGGGTTTTTCAAGAAAGAATCCAAAGACAAAGTTCTTCGAGGAACATTGCTTAGATGGGCACAATTTTTAAATACATTTGATTTTGATATTGTTCATCTTCCTGGTACTAATAATATTTTTGCATATTTCCTGTCTAGAGAAGGCCACATCATGGAAAAAATAGAGCATGATCTTCTTGTTGAAGGACCACCTAAATTGACTAGTAAAGTCAATGTTATTTGGGTTCGTGAACACAGATGGTATGAGAAAAGCTATCGTGAATGGAGCACAAACCCATTTCCCATGAGAGATTGGCATAATTTCCAAATAGATAATGACTTTCTGTTTGATAGATATAAATGTTTAGTTGCAAAGCAGCAACTCACTCTCGAAAATCTATGGACAGAAAGACCTTTCTTCAAGTTCTCTACTGAAGTCGAGCCAATAGAACCAAAAGTTGGTCATGTTCTCCAGAACTAATGTAGAGACTTTGTCCTACCAGTTAAGTTCCTGAACCCATTCGTTCATAGGATAGACTGATGGCTCAACAAAGAAAAGGACAAAGAATTGATAAGGGATGTGTTTCAAGGCCCTTATCCGCCAGTTGAGGGAATGCAGTTCAACGATACATCTACTTACACAGGTTGCATCTTCAAATTAACTTTGACTCAGACACCGAGAACCTGATAAGCAAACATATTGTTCAGACATATGGACCCACTGGTGCAAGAACTCAGTTCCAATATTGGAGTGTGCCAAACAAAATCTAACATCTACACTCAACTCAAATGCCTGTATGGATTCACATCAAAACATACCGTATGGAATCAACAGGCAGTGGAGCAATGGCCCAAGGTATCTATGGTGCATACAAATTAAAAACTATGAGTATTATTTGGAAGGAGTCAAATCCTCCTCCTCCTATAGAGGATACTGTAGAAACAATTATTCTAGGATGTACTCCACATGCATCATACCAAACATGTGCCAATTGTGCATTTTATCTTGATCCTAATGTTGATCCAAGAAATAATGATCCAAGTTCTGGACCTAGCACTAGTTAGTGGATGTGGCTTGTCATCCACCGAAGGAATCTATCCCTTCATGTTTAAAGATAGACGTGGTCCACACCATGGTAAAAGGGGAAAGCATACATGCCTAATAGTATGCACGAGATATGCCTCTCATGATCAAAAAGCAACTTTGTAAAAAGTAGATTCCATTAGAGTCTTGTCAGTCCCTCTTTATTCCTTGTTCATGGGTTATTGGGATCCACCAGAGGAATCTTATCCTCACTTGGATAACCCTATGGATAAAGGTTTGCAACATGTTGACTTGGTATGTCAGATTTCAAACTCGGACTTATGAGAGTAGGTTAAAGATCTGCCTTGATGATCTATATAAAGGACAAGAGGCCGCCTCATTCCTCATTCAGTCTTGAGCTAGTAAGTCCTCATAGCAAGCTAAGAGTCTTACTATCTTAGATTTTAGTCTTTAGTTCTAAGTCTTAAGAAACTCTATGGATTAGAGTAGTATGCTCTTTCTGCTCTACAAAAATCAAAAAATCAGAAGTCCTGACAAGATAAGTTTGTAAGTCATTTTATAAGTTATTTGATAGCAAGCATTGTATGAGATGAATGTAATCCTAAGATAATATAATAAAATCTTCCACATGTTTCTATTTCATTTGTCTCTTGCAGCTATGTGCAAAAGTTTTTTAATAAAAAATCTCTATTTTATTTCAATAAAAACAACTCAATTACAATCAACAAATTTGCAACATACAAAGTGCACATATACATTCATTGGCTTCACATGGCCTCTCAAAGTCTACACAACTATACTTCTCCACAGGCCCCTCACACGGTATGAGATCCCTCCCCAACTCTGCCTAAGAAATCTACTTCTCATTTGCAATAGCAATTGATTTAAATGTCTTCGAGAGGTGCCTTTTCAACTTCCTTCTACTCTTCCTTAAAAAACTCTTTATTTACTTTCTTGTTTTTAAACATTATAGCTTCTAAAGGCTTTGATGAGACATCACCTCTTAGTTTCAAGGTAGATTAATTCTTATTACAAATTTTGATTAAATGATAAAATACCTCTACACACATCATAGCCACCACAACCATGAATGGCTGCAAGAGATTTTACTCCTATGCACCTTATGAACCGTTTCACTATGGAGCATAATTGTACCAAAGGTATACCCTATGTCAATCTTTGCCCTTTCATCTCCCACTCTGCCTCTTAAATTTTATTCTTCCCTAGTCCACACCTCTAAAGGCACTCTATGGTTTTATATTATAACAACAAATTCATCAAATCTGCTACCCATGTGTGGGAACATTAAAACTTTACAAGGTTTCTATGCTACTTGCGGTCCTCTCATCCTAGCAAGTAATAGTCACAATCTTCCAATGGTCTTTTTAACTTAAAAAGGGAACTGCATTTCCACATATACTCCTCAAAACTACCTTTCTTCTAGACTTGAATAATTGAATTCATATATTTGAAGAAGCAAATCCACCCAATCTAAAAAAATAAATACAGTGGCAACTTCACTTTACATCGGTTCACACTTGGGCGATTTGGATGATTTCTTTTTCTTCCTATCATTGGCTTTTGGCATATTCTCCATAGAAGACCTCTCAATTCATTCTTTTTGTATGCAAAGGAGACGCTGAAGACTTTAATAGCTACGCCTCTTTGAGTTTGCGTAGGCTTGAGAAGAAGTCAACCAAGTATATGCTCTCACTAAGGTTTCCTCCAAGTCATTGTACTATTGAAGGCCACTATCAGAGTTATGTGGAACAATCAAAAGTGAAAAGAAGCATCCAGACTTTGGAACCATCAAAAACTTTTGCATTGTCTTCTCCCAATTTCTCATGCTGCCCACTTCATACATTGCTGAACAGTCCAAGACATATGTCATACATAGCCAAGCCATACTTAACAGTAAAAAAGAGATCTTTAGTTAACATGAGGAACTTTTAATATTTTCTCATTGATGTCATATCCACTGTCAAGAGAAGCCAACTAAAACAAAAAAATGAAAATGAAATGTTTTTGGCGATGCAAGATTGCTCGTTCGCCCAAGATGCTCCTGCATCAGACACCCCAGGTAAAAAATTTTGTGAGCTTGGGCTCACAAAGCGGAGTTAAATGGTAAAACCACACTTTTAGGTTGAATACAACCTACAGTGAACTCCATCGCTAAATCAGACAGAATGAATTTCTTCCTCTGCCTCTTCCAGCACTTAGCTGGGACACTTGCTGACCTCCTCCACCAAGTGTGCACTTTATTCCTCCCTCCTCTTGTGGACTCATATCCACTGTAGACTGTCTTCCTCTTCCAAAGGCTCACTCTCCACATCCTCACTCCTCTCTTCTCGTCCTTCACCTTCAAGGACTTCAACCCACCGCAGACTGACCACTTCCACCAAATCTCTCTTGTCACATCCTCTACAGCTTCTACCCGCAGGTAGGCATCCCTACTCCACTCTACCACTTCTGCACATTCCACAATTTTCTCTACCATGCTACTCATCTCATCAGGTACATGCACTTCAAACTCAATATCACAAAACTCATAAACAATAGAGTTTACCTCATACTCCTCTGCTACTCCATCGTCACCAAGTGTAACATTCTTCTTTACTCCAACATCATTAGGTGCAACATTCTTCACTGCTGCACTGAACAATTGTTCAATCGTATGTATCTCTTCACCAAGCAACCCTTGATCTTCATCGGGTTCCTCATCGAACATTGGACCATCATGTAGTATCAAATCTTCTCCTTTACCAGTCACTTCTCCTTCCAAGAATCTTTCAATTCTTCTCATCTCCTCTTTCAACAGGAGATCATCCTCACCAACTTCTCCATCGAACATAGGACTCCCAAAGTCCATTTTTTGCAACTTTTCATCTCTCTTTTTCTTTTACAGCTGCAACCTTTACACACTCCATGGCTACAAATTGATCTGCTACACACATGATGTCACTTGCAAACAAATAATTATCAGAAGAAACATGGGACTCTTATCTACCCACTTTATTCTCTACCCAAATCTCTTTTAGGTTTTCATACAACTCTTCCTTCAATTCTTCCAATAACTCTTCACACATCTTTGCAACTCATTCCTTCCATCTTTATCTTCTCCATCTCTTCAACACTGGGATTGTCAAAACCCAACCAATCACAAACCCTCTCTTCCTTTTCCTTATTTTCTCCATCAATGACTTCAAGTCTTTCTTGCTCTCACTGTTGTAGGACTCCTTCACATCTACCCCATTTCTCAAGCTTTTCTTAGATTCTTTACTGCTGCAACTGTTCACATATCTTTACTCTCTCCTTCGCAGCTTCAAACTCTCACCTGATCAGGACTTCATGCACCTGTAATGATCCTTTTGAGTTCTCACAACTACCTTCTTTGTTGCTCCATAGGTCCTGGTGGATACTCTCCACACTTAGGAACAACCTGCTCTGATACCAATTGACACAAGAGGGACTCCCTCCTGCTACAAACTGACAAAATCACAACACAATACAGATTGCAAATAAAAAATTTCTATTTTATTTCAATAAAAACAACTCAATTACAATAAAAAAATATGCAACATACAAAATGCACATATACATTCATTGGCTTCACATGGCCTCTTGAATTCTACACAACTCTACTTCTCCATAGGCCCCTCACACAGGCAGAGATCCCTCGTCAACTCTGCCTAAGAAATCTACTTCTCATTTGCAACATTAATTGATTTAAATGTCTTCGAGAGGTGCCTTTTCAACTTCCTGCGACTCTTCCTTTAAAAACTCTTTATTTACTTTCTTGTTTTTAAACTCTATAGCTTCCAAAGGCTTTGATGAGACATCACCTCTTAGCTTCAAGGTAGATTAATTCTCATTACAAATTTTGATTAAATAATAAAATACCTCTACACACATTGTAGCCACCACAGCCATGAATGGCTGCAATATATTTTACTCCTGTGCACCTTATGAACCATTTCACTATGGAGGATAATCGCACCAAAGGTATACCCTATATTGATCTTTGTCATTTCATCTCCCACTCAGCCTCTTAAATTTTATTCTTCCCTAGTCTACGCCTCTAAAGGCACTCTATGGTTTTATATTATAATAACACATTCATCGGATCTGCTACCCATGCGTGGGAACATTAAAACTTTACAAGGTTTCTATGCGGCTTGCGGTCCTCTCATACTAGCAAGTAATAGTCACAATCTTCCAATGATCTTTTTAACTTAAAAAGGGAATTGCATTTCTACATATACTCCTTAAAACTACCTTGCTTTTGGACTTGAAGAATTGAATTCATATATTTGAAGAAGAAGCAAATCCACCCAATCTAAGAAAAGAAATGCATCGGCAACTTCACTTTGCATCCGTTCACACTTGGGCAATTTGGACGATATATTTTTCTTTCTATCATCAGTTTTTGGTATATTCTCCTTAGAAGACCTCTCAATTCATCCTTTTTGTATACAGAGGGGATGCTGAAGACTTTAACAGCTACACCTCTTTGACTTTGGTGTAGGCTTGAGAAGCAGTCAACCAAGTATATGCTCTCACCAAGGTATCCTCCAAGTCATTGTACTGCTAAAGGCCACTATCAGAGTTATGTGGAACAATCAAAACTGAAAAGAAGCATCTAGACTTTGGAACCATCAAAAACTTCTGCATTGTCTTCTCCCAATTTCTCATGCTTCCCACTTCATACATTGCGAACAGTCCAAGACATATGTCATATAGAACCAAGCCATACTTAACAATAAACAAGAGATCTTTAGTCAACACAAGGAACTTTTAATATTTT
Organism: Cunninghamia lanceolata; assembly: GCA_027924645.1. Taxonomy (NCBI): domain Eukaryota; kingdom Viridiplantae; phylum Streptophyta; class Pinopsida; order Cupressales; family Cupressaceae; genus Cunninghamia; species Cunninghamia lanceolata. The sequence continues at coordinate 4,484,523 of BSBN01000568.1, forward strand.
ATCATTGAATGTCATATCCACTGTCAAGAGAAGCCAACTAAAACAAAAAAATGAAAATGAAATGTTTTTGGCGATGCAAGATTGCTTGTTCGCCCGAGATGCTCCTACATCACATTACAGTGAACATAATTGAAAGACCTGTGCATAGAACACTTATAGACCCTAGTTGCATGACTAATGTGGTTACATAAGATTTCCTTCTTAAACATGATTTGGTAAAAGATTCTTATGAATCATCAAATTTGAGAATTAAAACACATAATGGAGCTTTGATGAATACATTTGGGAAGATAACCTTATTGGTCTCGGTATATGATAGATTTGTGGATTAGTTATTTGGTGTTATCCCCTTATCTGACCTCTTCTGTGTAAAGCTAGGACATCCATGGCTTAAGGCTATGAATGTCATTCCCTCAACTATTCACAAATACATAAAATTCCCTTTGCATGGAGAGATACGTACAATCCGCTGTAATTCATATCAACCTCCGGCTAAGGACAAGAATTTCACTCTTGATTACTTTTGGCTATGACCTGATAGAGACCCTGAGCCATGAAGAGACTGATCTTTCCTAGAATATAGACAATAGAAAGAAAAACAACTAGCTAGAGTGGCTAGGCATCCTTTACAAATAATAAGGGAAGAACAACATACATTCAAAGATCCCCTTAGAGCAAAAGGAAAATGACAAAATGAAATAAGAATAAAACAAGATTTTTATGACTATGATGAAACAATTGGCATGATAGAAGTGGATAAGAAAAAGTTTCATAACTCACCTCATCCATGGAGAAATGGTATTTATGTTGAGGTTCCTCCCCCGTCATCCTTACAAGGATCGGGATGTATTCATCGACAACAAAATATTTCATCGAGCCCAATGAGATTTGAACATGGTGCTTCCTCCTCCAATGTGCAAACTCCTATGGAAAAACATAACACTTCGTTTGAAGAGATAAATAGTAAGACAAGAAGGAATAAACAAGCAAGAGAAAGCAGGAAGAGAAGATAAGCTTTTGCCCAATGAAATGCAACTCAACAAGAAAACATTCAACCTAACATTGAAACAAACAACAAAGAGCTTAATGAAGATGAACTTAAACATAATGATAAGAGTTGGGCACTTGTCCCTTATGTCCCACTTTCCTCTAACATTCGAGAGTGGGAAGATGATGATTTGCTTGTCGACAACCATTAGTTCGGTTGTGCCCACAGGTAAGTATTTCTAACCCTTTACCTCCATGTTATGTTTCCCCCATGATGTGTTATGTGTCGTTTAGGCCTCCTAGGATGACCCTTGATTCTCTTGTAAGGTCAAGGATACCAAGAGACCACCTCTATTGTGACCCTTCTTCTATTTGTATCATCATTCTTCTATATTTCCTCTCCTCTATTTTCATTGTTGTGTGTTGTGTCTTACAGACATAGCGTTGTGGTTGGTGACTTGGGGGCACCCTCCTACGTGATTGTTCCTAAGGCACTTGTTCTCCTCTCTTGATTTATTGTTTCCCTTCTTCTAGTGTTTCTATCTAGTGGGCGGATGATGAAAAATAAATAAGACTAATACGAACCACGTGTCCCTTCAGTGAGTAAGCAAAAATGGACTAGTCCATACATGACGATGGGGTTGATATATATTATCCAGCGCTTGGCTAGTAGAATCACTCCGTGTGATATTTTGATGATGTCTTGTCACACTAACAAACCATAACAATATTTCTGCTCTATACACTTTGTTTATCTTGGATCTCACCTTGCTTATACTTGATTCTGAGATCTCTGTGGTATAGCCCCACGGTTATACTCAGGTTCTGAATCCATAGTATAACCTTGGCTTTTGATGTGATGATGTTTATGCATTGTTTTGATCATGTGATGTGGTTGTTATCTTATGGAAAGATTTCTAACATCTTTTTCTTGCAGGATATTGTGTGTTTGTGGAAACATTTGGCGATTGTAAAGTACATGTCACCTCTGGGGGCATGGGCTTTGCGAAAGCTGTTGTTCCCTTGTGTGTTTTCTCTCTACCTTAATGCACTTGATATTGGTACATGATATCAACGACCTTAAGGTGGGGGCATATATAAGGTAAGTTATTTAATAATTTTGGTACTAATGAAGCATGTTTGTAAGCCCTCTGTGGAGGTAGGATGTTGTATCTCCGAGTGAGTGCACATCTTTATTTTTATATTGCAATCATTAAGCCCTATGCGAAGGTGGGATATCATGCATATCCTTTTATTTTAAGTCCTCTGCAGAGGCGAGGATGGTGTATTTCTTGAGGAGAGTGCATATCCTGTCATTTCTAAAAGTCCTTGGAGCAGGCAGGGTTAGTGTATCCTCCCTTAAGTGTGTCTTTGGCGATTGTTGTGGTGAAGCCCAATCGTCAGTGTGTGCCTGTAATGTGCCTGAGATCGTGGTGAACCTAGCAATAGGCTCCTTCCATCACTTGTTTACAGTGTTTTATTTGTGTCTTCCATGTGTGTGTATGGCATGTTTGTTCCCAAGCATAGTCTCAAGATTGGTGGTGATGAGCTCCTCCTATGCTTTGGGATTTGTATGTCGTGTTTGTTCTCAAGCATAGTTTCAAGACTGGTGGCAAGGAGCTCCTCCTATGCTTTGGGATTTGTATGGCGTGTTTGTTCTCAAGCATAGTTTCAAGACTAGTGGTGATGAGATCCTCCTATTCTCTAAGATTTGTATTGCATGTATGTTTCCCCTTATGCAGTCTCAAGACTGGTGGCGATGAGCTCCTCGTGCATTTTGGGTTGTGTTTATTTTCCATGTACTTGCATTTTCATTCATATATATATGAGAAAATGAAAAAGAAATAATCACTGCATTCACTATATTCATTGTGTTTTGTGTCTTCAATATTGTCTTCTCCGTGTCTAGCGTGACTGTAACTGTCTTCTTCGTGTTTTGTGTGCTTGTTACTATCTTCAATGTGTTTGCCGTGTCTGCACCGTGTTTGGTGTGTTTGCTGTGTTTGTTGACCATACTTTAATGCATGTATAGGCATTGTGTTTATACATACATTAAAGTGGGGGCTAAATGTTATGTCAGAAAATGTCCCCTTGGGGGCGTTTCCCTCTCAAGGTTTAGCTCTTGGGTCCTTAGAATGCATTTAGATCATATTGTGTGTTAATTTTGAATCTTGATGAGAAAACCCCTATGTGTTATGGCAAATAGGACCTAGGGGGTGCTATAATGTTAATCCCTACCTAAAATAAGGAGGGAGGACTTGGGCACTTGCACCCTACTCCTGCCCTATTTTGGGTCAGGCCCTAAATCTAAGTGTCATTTATATGACCATTGTTAGGCCCTATGCTGACACCCTAAGTTTTAATTATGAAATTCTTGGTGGGAATATGTGTTGTTTTTTATTAGTTCAGCTGGAAAAGAGGGTCTAGAACCCTATACAAAATGGCCCCATGGGTTACAAACCATTAATAAGCCAGGAACAACACATTAACATCTCATGAACAATAGATAAAAAACACCTAATCAAAAATAGCAAAAACAACAGAAACAACAAGAAACTAGGGACTGTCAGTCATCCTGTACTTAGCCAGGAATTCCACCATATCTTTGTAATCCCCTAGGCTATCAAGCCCCACCTACTTGACTTTGTCATCCAAATCCTTAATAGCCATGAAGATTGACGCTACCATGTGCAGGGCCTTAGCAGCAAACTCAACCATTACCTTCCACTTCTTTTGCATTCTTGCCATCTTCTCCTGGAGGTGCCTCAGGTCCTTGGCAGTCTTAACGCACAGAGATCAACTTCCCTTGTTGTCTTGTCCCCTAGACACCCTAGCAGCTTCACCCAAATCCTCAAAACTAGATTTTTTCATGGAGGCGAAGTGGCTAGTCCCCTCCACTTCATTCACCAACTCAATGCTGGTTTCTTCCCCTCCCTCCTCCATAGTTTCTTTGACAAACTCTGATTCATTAGATATCTCCACCCCCTAAGGAGACGTAGAAGGTTTACCAGCAATGCGAGTAGACTGACAAACCCTTAGGTTTAAAACAACCTCCGCACCTTCCCCACTACCAACAATCTTAGGGCCAGAATCCAGCTCAATAATTTTCACAGGCTCTACCATAGTCACAGCCTCCTTACCTTTTTAGTTTTTTTCTCAGTAGCAGCCCCTTCATCCTCAAGCTTCATCGTAGTCACCGCCTCCTTACCCTTCTTAGCTTTTTTCTTAGTAGCCGTCCCTTTATCCTCAGTCTCCATTCTATCTCTTTTTGTCAGGCTTTTCCCAGTCGCCTGAGTGGCGCCTTACTGGGGTTTCTTCTTAGAGGTGATGGGGATTCGAACATGGGTATCATCTTCGATATGAGGGTCACCCTTAGGGATTTTAAGGGCAATCATAGGGGTCCCCATAGAGGTCTTCACCTTTCCTATAAATTTAGGAGATACACTCGGCTGTGGGTCCTCAAGCAACTTGACTTTAATTGGCTTTAGAGGACACAGGGTGAGGTGAAAGTGGTAAAGACATAGGATGAGGCCTTGATGGATGGGAACAAGTGGGTGGCCAACATTTTTAGCTCTAATCTCCTGAACTGACTTGATAGAGTTATCCAGAGAAGAAAGGAGAAAGAAAGAAAAACTAATTTCCAGCTTATTCCTAAAATGGTTAAGGAGAGCAAAGTGGTAGTGGTTAAAAACCTTGAATCTTCCCTCCAACATGAAGAATTTAATAATCATGAGGCAAATTTTTCCCCATGGCTCTGGCAACTTTTCTCTTTCAAACCCTCCGTGTAGCTTCACAGATGCCTCCCTCTCTTTGAAGAAAAGGGCCATATGTTCAGGATCGGCCATCCTGCTATGTCTCGAGTGCTTTTTCCCTCTAATTGGCACCCCTGTAGCCTACTCGATCACTTCTTCAGACACCTAAAAGCCAATGCCACCAATCTTGACTTGTTTCATTGTCCCAAGACTTTGCAAACTAGCACGAGAGATTCATGTCATGGCCAATCATCCCTTCCAGAAAAGGAACCACCTCCCCCTCATGGATGATATGCCACACTAGGGTCATGTTTGAATTCCTCCACAAAATTGGGTTCGATCTGGACAATATCTCCGCCCATCATGATAGCTTGAAAGTTACAGAGGCAAATGAGCTTATAGTTATTAAGGAAACTTAGATTATTAGCAAGTGGCCCGTTAAAATGAGAAAGCCCGTTAAAATGATCAAGCCATGACAAAAAGTTAATAATTGTGGCGTAATTAATGAGGAGATACATTGCATCCTTGCCACTTAAAAATGTCTCCTTGGGGAGTGGGAATGTGTGTTGTTGCATATATAAGCATGTTTAGGTTTTCATTTGTAAACTAGAAGCTAACTAGAAGATGATTATGATTGTGAACTTGTGGCAAGCTTGTGATTTCAAGATATTCATTGTTGCAGATTGTGTTTGTGATTGTAGATTTAGCTTCATCTTCTAATGTACATTATAGATCTTCATCTATGTGAGAGCTACACCTCTAAGATGACATTTGTTTATGTTTGAATCATTTATTATTTGGATTTTATCTCTATCCTGCAGAGATATGCACTCTTATCTGACAACAGTGTTTGGAAGACTTGAATGTCTCTGCAGGGCTTGACTAAGGCAAGCCTCTAAACACCACAACCCCCAACCACACTCCTTTGTGATTGCAGGTTACAGGTACCAAGTTTTACAAAGTGGAGTTGCAGAGGAAGGTTGCAAATGACAAGGATTTAGGATTTGAAAGAAAGAAGCAGAATGAAGCATTTTCAGGACATAGGCACCTAGGGCAATGTCCTTCAGAGTTTTAGACACTGGATTCTTTGTGACAGTGATATTCTACATCTAAAGAAGCCCCAATATCCTGAAGATGAGCCTACCTTGGACACAGGGACTAGTCACAGTGTCCTCCCCATATCCCAAGATGGAAACAGATGGAACAGTGATCATTAGTGCCGAAAGGAGTTCTGTATTCTGTGAAGAAAACAATACCTTGGACTTGGGCACCCAGGGCATTGTCCTTGAATATTATGAATCTTGAACTTTAAAAAATGGCTAGTTATTAATCTTTATCTTCTTAGTCTGTAAGCATTTGTCTGAATCTATCAATTTGATCCTATTTTGCATAATTAGGGTTTCTTACATATTTGAGGATTACATTAAGGCATTAGTTAGCAATTTTTGAGTTTTCACATTGTTCCAAGTTACAGTCCAACCTGTTAGGTGAATGCTCTCGCTTAGTAGAGATTCAACCTAGTTGATATGTCCTTGAATATTTGTTGTGAAAGGAGGATCTAAACCCATCAACACTAAAACATCAATTCAAACCATCCCCCCTCTTTTCATTCCTCAATAGAGGTGACTCATCATCTTTACTCAAATAACAACCTGTTACCATAGGACTACTCACTGGTTTGCAATCTTCCATACCAAACTTTTTCAACATCTCCTTGACATACTTTTCTTGAGAAATAAATATACCTTCATCTGATTAAGTAATTTAGAGTCTAAGAAAGAATGATAGCTCACCTATCATAGACATTTCAAATTCCTTCTGCATATCTTCTACAAACTTGTTACACATTTCATCATTGCCACTTAAAATTATATCATCAACATATACTACTACTATTAGTATTTTCTCATTCTCAATTTTGATATATAGATTGCTATCTACGATACCTTTCTTGAATCCTTGCTAGAGTAAGTACTTGTTCAACCTTTCATATGAAGCCCTAGGAGCTTGTTTCAGACCACATAAAGCCTTCTTGAGTCTGCATACCATGTTCTAATCTTTTGATAACAAAAACTCTTCAAGATGCTCTATGTAAACTTCTTCTAAGTCACCATTCAAGAAAGTAGATTTGACATCCATTTGATATACCTTGATGTCCTTGTGAACTACAAATGCAAGAAACATCCTAATTGCTTCCATTCTTACCATAGGAGAAAATGTCTCCTCAAAGTCAATTCCTTCCACCTATGAATAACCTTTGCAAACCAACCTTGCTTTGTTTCTAACCACTTCTCCATCGTCATTCAATTTATTTCTGAACCCCCATTTTGTTCCTATCACATTTTTGTCTGTAGGTCTTGGCACCAATTCCCAAGTTTGATTTTTCTCTATTTAATTTAGTTTTTCTTCCATTTCTTGGATCCATCCTTCATCCCTGCTATCATCAGCAAAATGTTTAGGGTCTATCTTATACAAAAAGAGAAGTTTACCTGTTCATTTTCCCTTGCAAATCATTTTCTAGTCTACACTCCTTTATTCTTGTCTCCAATTATTTGATCTTCTAAGTGGTTCTTCTGAACATACTTGGCAAGAGTCTTGGTAACTTCTCTTGTGTTTCTTCCTTTTCTTCAACTTCCTCCTCTTCTTGTGTGCAAGCAAATTCATCTAAACAACAGTCTTCTTGTTCATATGTGACTAGATGTGATTCTTCATCAACCCTAACATTTGCACTCTCAACTATCTTCCTCAATCTTTTATCATAGCATCTGTAGGCTTTTCTTCTAGTTGATTACCTGTTATGTCGTTAAATGTCCCCCTAGGACTTTTACCTCATAAGTTTAGCTTTTAGGTCCTTTAGATTTAATCATGAATCTTAGAAATGAATCCTAGAGAAAAATCCCTTGAAATCCATATCAAATGGGACTAAGGGGACACTCTTGAGCTTAATTTAGCCCTATAATAGGTCCTTGGACAAGGGCGCCTGCACCCTTGTCCTGCCCTATTTTGTCAGGGCCCAAATCTTAAGTGTCGGTAAAGTGACCATTAAGAGGTCTTCCTTTATCAGCCTATTTAATTTGAATCATGAATGTTTAGCGAGAATGCATATATAAACATGTTTTAAGACTTCATTTTACAACTAGATGGATATTGCGAACTTGTGATCTTTTGCTAAGGATATTCAAGGCTTTCATTGTGTTGTAGAGTAGTATTGTGTTCTGTTTGTACTTGTTTGTTGCATATTTGTCTTCATCAATCCATCTCCTCATGGTGTGAAAGATCTTCATCTCCCCACGAGAGCTCCACCTTTGAGGTGACATTTACTTTGTGTTTCAATCATTTATCATATCATTGCTTTGGCCTTTGTCCTGCAAGGACATGAACTCTCTATCTAACAATAGTGTTGGAAGGCTTGAATGCCATTTTGGGGCTTGACTAAGGTAAGCTCCTAAACACCACAACCCCCAACCCCTCTCTTGTGATTTCAAGTGACAGGTGTCAGATCTTGCAAAGAGTTGTAAAGGATCATTGTAGAGTAGAAGGAATCCAGATCTGAAGAAAAAGGAAGAAAATAACCCTAAAAGGCCAAGGGCACCTGCTCTTTTGACCTCCAATTTTGAATTGTTGAAAATCCCTGAGCAGGCATAGTCTAAAACATAATTGGCTCCCGACCTCTAGAAAAAGAACCACCTTGGTCTTGGGTGCCCGCTCTTTTGACCTTGAATTTTTTGCATCCTGAAACCTAAAATCTAGTATGTATCTAATATGCATTTAGTGCCCTCCTGTGCGATCATTTATCGTGTTTCATCCATTTTCTTACGATTTTGCATAATTAAGGTTTTAGGCTTAATCGGGCTAAGGTTTAACAAATCGATTAGCAAATTCCAAATTTCCTTATCATTCCTAGTGACACCAAACCTGTAGCTAGGTCCTCTTGTAAATGTTGTGATTCAACTCAGTTTAATGTCCTTGAATGTATGTAGTGAAAGGAGGATCTAACTAAAGTATCAATCAAATTAACAAACCCTCTTTTTCTACATAATATTTTGGTGAACCTATGTTTTTACTAAATTTTTCACCTTGTTGAGTGTTGTACATCAGATTTGCATTCATACATATCATTTTTATCATCATACATTTGAAAATCTTACACAAAAATTGAAAATTTTGAAAAAATCAAGCATCGTAGGCTCACATTAAGGCATAGTTTGAAATATTTTCATTGCATTTCATCTAAATCATTTAAATTTCTGATATTTACATCAGATCTGAGATAAAATACAGCAATTCATTATTTCATAATCATTTACCTTGCATTTGTATCTCTCATTTGCTAGGGTTTGCTTGAAATTTTGCATTCTTCATATAACCGAGTAATTTCAAATGCTAGGGTTTGTAATTAAAATCTTGTTTCAGATTTTATTACTCATTTCCACACTCATTCAAATCTAATTTTTGACTGTAGTGTTTCATCATAGTGTGTTTTTGCATTTACACATCGTGTATTCAACCAAAAGAGGCATATTCATTCATATTTCCTTAAAATTTGACTTGCATTGACCATTATAGGATTTTAGCATCATTTTAAAATCTTATCTAAGTTATTTTACGTATTAAATCTGATTAGATTCCATTAATTCATCATTTTGCATACTTTCATGCCTTACTTTCACTATTAGGGTTTCTAAAATCCTTGCATTTCTACTACATTTTGGTTAATTTTTCATCTAGCATTACAAGATTGGTGTGTTGTGACAAATATTGCTTCATCATTGGACTGATTAAAAGATTTTAATTTTCTATCCCTCATCATTCTCCTAATTTCATTACATATTTGTACATTTGCATTGAAAAAAGTGAAAAATTTGAGCATTTTTAGTGCATAAACAAGCATAGTTTGGTCTTGTTTCATTGCATTCATCTTAGATATATTACATTTCAGATACTTGCACTCATATTAAAGCATACATCCATTGGTCATTTGAAAATTTTGCATCAATTCGTAGCATTGTGTGAAAATTGGCATATTTTTAAATGCACATTGTGTATTTCAACACTAGGTGTTTATACAATTTTCTCACATCTTTTTGATCAAAACCTTTAAAAACATCAATTGGGCCTTGTTGTGTTGTACTCTTTCCACTTATCCACTTTGTTTGTTGTGGAATTTGTGTGTATTCTTACCCGTTTCCCTCAAACAAGTGCTTGGGTGCGAAATAGTCTCACATCTAGGGTGTATGAAGTATCATAGAACTTTGCATGAGTTGTCTTACTGATACACGACATTCCATGATGGCATCCTCATGTTATCCTTCTTTAAAATATTTGCATAAGTATATCTTACATTTTGAAAATTTCTCTAAATTCACTGATGTGAACCCTCATATTCTAGAGCACATAGGATTTGCAATTGATATTGATATTTCTAAATGTTCTACACATGAACTCAAATTACTTTGTTATATACATGATTTTGATAGCTTCACAATGATCATGGATGCATATCCTTTGTTAAAATATTTAACCAAATTCATCTCAATGAATCATCATGAGAAAGATGAGTGTGAAAATCCTTCTTCCGTTAATACCTTGGAACTAATAGCTAAAATATATAACGATGATGATGATGATTCCATAAGTTATCTTATTCATCCATTGAAGGAATGTTCAAGAACCTTGGATGAGAAGACCAAGGATAGCTCTACTTTGGTTGAAAATTCAAGTCCCTTAGACATCTCTAATGATACAACCACCAACAATCTTCTGAACAACACTATACCTTCCCTTAGCCCTAATGCTCTCCCTTCAAAAGTAGAAGCATTGGTGGATGAGAAATGGTCTCTCACATTAAATCCTTTAGGGATAGATGTTGGGGTATAATCAAGAGGAAAACAATGTTAATTCAATCTTCATTAATAGACTTATTCCACCCACTAAGGGGTTACTAGATAGATGTAGCAATGTTCCTAAGATTATTGTACAAGGGGCACCTAATGCACCTTCTTGTTTAAAACTGGTAATTAAGGTTCAAGGTGATCGAAAACCACCTATACCCCCTAATTATATTCTAAACTATATAAAACAAATCACTCAAAGAAATCAAGGTGTTCAAAATGTGTCGCAAGATCCCATGATTGCTTACACATACAACAACTGCAATAACAAGCAAAGTAAGGAAGTACTGCATGTCCCTATCTCTCTTCCATGTTCTCAACCTATGCTCCCTCCACCACCTCATCTTACTCATAAAAGTGGTCAAGAATATGATCTTGTTGAGCAGATTCATGCTACTCCTACTAAAATTTATCTTTGGGATTTAATACAAACTTTTCCTACATACCATAGAATTTTCCAAGAAGCTTTACGAAAGGTGATTGTACCACCTGCTGTTAAGCTGAATGATGTAGTAACTCTGTTAGACTGTATGCATGCGACAAAAATAGATATTCTCTTTCAACCACATGAAATACCGTCGATAAAAGATGAGTATGATCTGCTTATAATATTTGTCTTAATAGATAAAAAGTTGATAAAGCGAGTTATGTGTGTATGAGGAAAATCGACTAAATCAAAACAAATTAAATCAAAAGCCCATAACATAAAGAGAACTAATCTAAATAAAAGCCATTACTAATAAATCAATGAAACATGAAAGCTTTTACCGAGACTTGTATTGTTCCCTTTGGATGAATGTGGATTGCTCAATAGTGCTGCAAAACCATGGTTGCAACAAGCAAGTAGAGTGCTCAAAGATCAATGTCAAAAGATCGTAAAGGTGCTCAATCGATGCGATGTATGCTCAAAGTGTTGTTAAGTATGCCTGAGAATAAGTGATCGAAGAGGATTTGTGAAGGAGATGAAGCGGGTTTATATAGGTTTCAAACATGATCGATCAACGGTCCAAATAATTTAGAAGAATCAACGGAGGAGATAAATCAAATAACCATGATGAATGTGCACACGACATGTGTCAATCCATAAGGATATTTTTATTAAAATATGATGAAACCAAGATTGATTGAATAGATAACTCAACTTGTAATTTTGCCTTTTTTAGAGTTCTAAAAATAAGACTGATTGTGCACATGAGTTAACAAGATATTTTAAGAGGAATTGGAAAGATAACTGAAATTAAATAAATAAATTTATTTAATTGATTGTGCATGAGAGAGGAACAGAGGATTATAAATAAAATATTTGATTTTATTTATTTTTAGAGGATTGAGACAATTTAAATAAATTTGCATGATTTATTTAAATTTAGAAGAATAATTGATTTAATTAAATAATGTAACATTATTTAATTGTAGACAAGAGGATATTTGTGATGAATTAATTAAATAATTGGATTTATTTAATTAATGTGAATTTGGATTTCGAAAGAGGATAATGATTTAATTAAATAATTGAAATTATTTAATTGTGGCAGAATATAGAGGAATTTAATTTAATTAATTAAATAAACATAATTTATTTAATTAATGTTGAATTTAAGAGATTTAGAAGAATTTGATGATTCTGGTGAAATTAATTAAATAATTAGATTATTTAATTAATGTTTGAAATGTAGGTGATTAGACAAATTAGACGAAATGCAAGTGATGTGATGACGTGGTCATTTTTGGGTGTCTACATTTTGCCCCTCTTTGATGCAATGCAGTTTATAGTGTTGCGTCAAAGAAAATGATTGTTGAAGACATGATACAATTTTTGATGCCCCAATGTAGCTAGTTGCCCCAACGTAGCTGGCATAGGGTGCCCCCTCGAGAGAAAAGATAGGGAAGCGACAGAAGGACTGGGTTGATGCTCGACTAGAAGATTGTGTTGGAGATGGGTGAGGTTGGATAGATGATAGATAGAAGAAAGGAGATAGGAAGGAACATGAGAGAAAGACTGTTGATCGATCTTTGCTTGAGAAACTATATAAGGCCATGGATAAACGGATGGTGTAAATGGATGAGCTTGTTGCAACAGTTTCACATTTGTATATAAAGAGCAATCCTTATTTTTTATGTAGCACGTGGATAGTTCGCCACCAAGGTATAAAAGACCAAGGTGTTGTAATATTCGAGTGCATGGACATTGACTCTACAAGCAAGCGGTTTGAACTTAGATCCCTTAGACATAATATGACCTTGTTGAACATGTGAATGAGCCATAGTCTTGAACATAAAATAAACTTCAATACATAAATGCAAGAAGAATATTAAATATGTAAGATGCTAGGTCGTAACACACACAAGATAAATATAATGCTAAGAAAGATGCCAAAGATCATTCCTCAAACACGGCACACAAAAGCAATGACTATGCCCCCAATCCGTACTGCATTGTAACATACCAAGATTATAGATAAATCAAGGTAGCCTTGAATAGGTAATGGATAAAGGAACAAAAGATAAACCAAAAAGCAAATTGACTAACTTATAGAGTAAACATACAGCCAACATATTCTCTTGCCAAAGAGGTTGCTCAGGATAGATTGGATAGGAAAGATAACAGCCTTATCGTAGGAACTCTGTGTCCGTTAAAGGGGGCTATCTACCTAAAAAGACAATGTCTTGCTGCAGGAAATGCCACATGTCACAGGAGACGCATGTGTTGGTCTCGACAATGGAACACTTTGCAGAAGACAATCCTATTGATCTAGTGCATAGGTTAAGCTGGAATTAGCTGATGTTGGCAATCGATACGCAGGACAGTAGATGACTCTAGAAGTAAGATGCTTTGCTTCAGGTTTTTTAAGGACTTTTCTCTGAAAGGATGTGCTTGCTTGTTTTGCTGCTTGAGTTAGTCAAGTCGAGGCGAATGGATTTTGACAAATGAAAGACTAGAAAGATGACATGTTGATGGATTGGGGTGGGTGAAGAATGATGAATCGTATGTGTCTGAGTACTGGATACTTCCTTCGTATTCCAGACTTCCTACATACCCTATATCCATGGGATCAAGGCACATTATGAGGAAAGATGAAAAATGATAATATGTAGTTCTGGTTGATGTGATGATGTAGGAATGCATGGGAAGAGGGATATCTTATGTACCTAAGTACTGGATACTTCCTTCGTATTCCAGACTGCCTACATACCCATATCCATGGGATCAAGGTACCTTAAGATTCAGAAGAAATGATATGTAGTTTTGTTGGTTGTGATGATGTAGAAAAAGCATTGGGAAGATAACAGCCTTATCATAGGAGTGATGTGTCCATTAAAGGGTGCTATCTGTGGAAAGGAGAAAAGACTGAAGTGATTGTGAACCACAAACAAGGATCCATTCCTAGACCTAGGTTAAGGAAGGAATTGCCCCCATTTCGGTAGAGGAATTTGCATGGATCACTGATATAGAAGACATAGAAAGCTTGACCTAGGACAAGATAGTGTTAACTGTTGATGCAAATCAAGGCGTGGGATGACGATGGTGGACATTAACAAATTTCCAAGCTATACTAGATAGGGGGATGGAAATGCAAACAAGGTCAATGGCTTTATTATGGATGGATGGATGAAGCTTTGTGACAACAAGAAATGAACAAGACTCAATAGACGATGGGTACTGACTCTACACATAGTGCCTGTTTGCCAAGTTTTCACTATGGTACTTATCCAAGGTGCCTATTTACCAGGTTTTCACTAGAGGACGGATTTTTTTGGATTTTTTTTTTTGGAATACTCTGAGGATCAGGCATAGAACTTCTTAAGATGAACATTGTTAAGTGGCTCATCCAGAGGAATGCCGTCAGGTGTAGTTAAAGTATAAGCTCCTAATCCATATGGTGTTGTCACAATAAAGGGACCTAACCAGTTAGGCTCAAACTTGCCCTTCTTTTCTCGATCTGCTTGATTTCTCTGATTCTCTTTGAGTACAAGATCACCAACTTGAAACTATCTTTCTTTGATCTTTTTATTGTAATTATGTCGGAGGCAGTTTTGATAGAAATGGAGATGATTAAGCACGGCAAGGTGCCTCTCATCTAGTAGTTCTAGCTCAGCTAATCTAGAAGTGCGATACTCCTCTCCATCCATCAGGTTCTGCATGGATACTCTGAGGGATGGGATCTTGACCTCTATAGGTAGGATGGCTTCAGAGCCATAGACCAAGGTATAAGGTGTGGCACCAGTTGGTGTTCTGATACTAGTGTGATAGGCCCATAGGGTGGGATTGAGTTGCAAGTGCCAATCACGACCAGCTTCATTGATTATTTTCTTGAGGATTTTGAGAATGGTTTTATTGGAAGCCTCAACTTGGTCGTTACTCTACAAATAGTAGGGAGTTGAAAAGCGATGTTGGATATTGTATTGTGTGCATAAGGCACGAACATCTTGATTCTTGAATGGTCTCCCATTATCAGTGACAATGGCTTGGGGAATACCATACTGGCATATGAAGTAGTTTAGGATAAACATGGCTATTTGCTTACCGGTGATATAGGTCATGGGAATGGCTTCAACCCACTTCATGAAATACTCAGTGGCAGTAATGATGAATTTGTGGCCATTGGATGAGGATGGGTGGATTTGTCCTATGAGGTCGAGACCCCATTGAGAAAAAGGCCACAGAGTAGTCATAGGCTGTAATTCATGAGCTGGTGCATGAATTAAATCCCTATGCTGCTGGCATTATAGACACTTCTTAGCAAATTGTGCAGCATCTTGCTCTATTGTAGGCCAGTAGTAACCTGTTCTCAGTATCTTCTTAGTGAGATTAGGACTGGTAGAATGTGCGCCACAGACACCTTCGTGTATGTCTCATAAGGTAGCTTTGGCTTCTTCTGCGTTAAGACATCGTAAGAGGATACCATCGAGACTCCGGCGATATAATGTATCACCCAGAATGATGTAACGGGAGGATCGAAGGATAAAGGTTTTGCATTGGGTGGACGATAGGTCAGAGGGAAAGGTATTGTGTTTAAGGTATTCATAGATGTCTTCGTACCATGGGGAATTGGGACCAACAATTTCGCAGATGATTTCAGTAACGGGAACATCGACAGCTGGTATCAACAATTGCTCAATCAAGAACTCACATTTCTATGTATTAGCAAGCATGTCTATAAGTGACCCTATAGAAGCCATAGAATCTGCAGCCTTGTTATGCTCTCTTGGAATTTGCTCAAATGTGATGCTAGAAAAGTGTGGTTTGTAGGCATCCACTAGTTGCTTGTAGGGGACCAACTTTTCATCTTTTGTTTGGTACTCATCTGTGACTTGGCGAATGACTAGCTGTGAGTCTCCATATACTTGTAAGTCTGTAATGTCCCATTGAACTGCTGTATTGAGACCGATGAGGAGTGCTTCATATTCGGCAATGTTGTTGGTGCAAGGGAATGCAAGCTGATATGACTTTGGAATATAGTCATTTTGAGGTGTGATGAATAAGATGCCAGCCCCTGATCCATGTTGTGTGTAGGAACCATCAAAGGACAATTTCTACATTATTGAGTTGGAAAGAGAGAAGAGATTCTCGTCTGGAAAGTCTGCTACCATAGGGTGTGTATCTGTCACGGGTGCTTCTGCTAGTTGATATGCTAGGGCTTGTCCTTTGATTGCTTTATGATCCATATACTTAATGTCGAACTCACTAAGGATCATGACCCATTTAGCTAGTCTGCTTGTGAGAGCTGCTTTTGCTAGTAGATACTTCAATGGATCAATTTTGGCTATAAGATTTGTGTGTTGGTTCAACATGTAATGCTGCAGCTTTTGGGAAGTGAACACTACTGCTAAACAAGCTCTTTCCATTGATGAATAATTGAGTTCGTATCCCACCAAGGTTCTACTCATATAATAAATTGCATGCTCTTTTCCTGCTTCATCATTTTGTGCTAGAAGGGCCCCGAGGGCCGAAGTTGTAGTTGATATGTATAATATCAAAGCTTTATCAGCCACTGGTGGTACCAATACAGGAGGTGTAGCTAGATACTCTTTAAGCTGATCAAATGCTGCTTGACACTTATCGTCCCATCAAAATGAGACATCCTTCTGGAGTAAGTGTTGAAATGGTTGACATTTATCTGGTAGCTGTGAGATGAAATGCCTAATGGATTGCAACCTTCCCTGAAGGCTCCTTAATGCTTTGAGGTTCTTTGGTGGAGGCATCTCCACTATAGATTTAACTTTTGTGGGGTCTACTTTGATGCCTCTGTGAGATACAATGTATCCCAACAGCTTCCCTGATGTTACACCGAAGACACACTTCTTTGGATTAAGTCTTACTTGGTATTTCTCAAGCCTGTCAAAGATCTGTCCTAGAACCTGTATGTGATCTGCCCTAGAAGATTTAGCTAGTATGTCATCCACATAGTCCTCCATGATATGATGAAAGAGGTCGTGGAATATCCCTATCATTGCTCTCTGATAAGTTGCTCCCGCATTCTTTAGACCGAATGGCATGACACGCCAACAATAGTTACCCCAAGGACAAGTAAAAGTTGTTTTATGTTGATCTTCTTCTGCTATCCTTATCTTATTGTAGCCAGAGAATCCATCCATGAGAGAAAGCATTTCATGACCTACTGTCAAGTCTACTATAATATCAATGTTTGGTAATGGAAAGTCATCTTTGGGACATGCTTTATTAAGATCTCTAAAATCATTGCACATGCGGATGTGCCCATTGGGTTTAGACACAAGTACAATGTTTGATACCCTGTCTGAATAATCAATGGGTCATATGAACTTTGCATCTAACAACTTTTGTATTTCCACTTTTACTAAGAGAGCTATCTGTGGGTGCATCTTCCTTAGCTTTTGCTTGACTGGTTTAACTTTTCGATCAACTGTGAGATAGTGAACTACTAGCTTAGGGTCTAGCCCTGGCATATCAGCATAGGTCCATGCAAAGTTGATGGTTCACTATAAGAAGAATGTGTTAAAATTCATGTGTTATGTTTCTGATAATGATGCTGCCAGGAATGTGGTCTTGGGATTTTGCTCTGTGCCAAGGTTTATCTCTGTAGAATCTTCCACTAGGAGAGCTGACTTCTCTTAATACTTAGATGGTAGGGGAAGGTCAAATCCTCCATCCTCAGGTGCCACAGTTGGGTTTTCACCTTTGGATACGTCATTTGTTTTTACTATTTTATGATCAGGAGGTGCCATAGTGTGGTTTTTACCTAGAGATCTTTCTTTATTTTTACTTTTGCGACTGGAGGATTTGGCATTCTCACCAAAATAAGCAATTGGCTCTAGTTCCATTACAAAACCTACTTTATGATCGCCAAGAGGGATACCTTCCTGAAGTCCCATGAACTTAGCTATAGCTTTGTCATTCTGAAATACATCTATAATGGGGGACCCTTGTTGGTCCCAATCGATAAGTTCAGGGTAGACAAGTGTTACATTTGGGTGTTTATGGTGGAGGTTAAGGATACGGATGATAGCATAAATACGAAGGATTCTGTAAATAGGTCAGTCATATGGAGGGAAGAGTCATCAATGATATCATCATAAAATGTTGAATCTGTGATAGAAGTTTCAGCCACCTTGTCGAGGATACCCTCGATGTCTAAGGCGCATGGTACCTTCCTACCAAATCCTAACCCCTTCTTGTCTAGTTTCTTTGTCACAATGATGGATTCCATAGTTTCTTGATTCTGTTTCCCAAGGCAGCCTTTGCCTTTATAGCCCATGTGTTTGACTATCCTTAAGCCATTACCATATTTCTTGACTGGTATTGTGACTAGTTCTTTCTCTTTATAGAGCCAAGAAGAAATGTCATCAATAGTTTCCTCCTCCAATAACCGTCCCTGTTGGAATTGGGTTAGAAATGCTGGGGGAGGAATAGCTACTTTTTTAGTTATCTTGGCAATGGGTAGTTGGCCATAAGATTTAGGGGATAAAGGCATCTGCCCTACACAACAAGATTTAGAGATATCATACATTCCAAAGCCTATATCCCGAATATGAGCTTTGATTTCAGGAAGAGGATTAGGGTTACTTGTAAAGGCTTGTGTCAAAGTCGCAAGATCGACATATAGTGGCGATTCAAGGGCTTTGTCATTTTTAGGCACTTGGTTGCAATTCTTATAGCTGCCTTGCAAGACATGGCAGAATTCAAAAGGATTAGGGTCACCTGGGATAGTTATCTCTGTACCATTGAATAGGAACTTTAGAGACTAATGGTACGTTGAAGGAATAGCTTTCATTGCATGGATCTATGGGCGGCCTAGGATGATGTTGTAAGGCAACTCAATGTCAAGGACTTGGCACCGGGTTTCAAGCATGACAGGGCCCAGTTGTATAGGTAGGTGGATAACACCTTCCGAGTGGCGTTCAGCATCATCATATCCCTTGATTGTAATACTTTGATCAATGTTGATATGATCCTTAGAGTATCCCAATTGCTTAAGTAACTTTAAAGAACAGATGTTGAGACCAGCACCACCATCTATGAGTATACGTTTGATTTTGAGCTTATGGATGAGAACCTCAATATGAAGGGCATCATTGTGACATGGATCATGGAATGGGAGGTCCTTTTCAGAGAAGACCACATTGTAGGTCAAGGCAATGTTACCTACTATAGCTTGGAAATTCGCAACCGCTATGTTGTTAGGAACTGAAGACTCTTGGAGGGATTTTTCTAGCACCATTTTATGTGTAGGTGATGACCGTAGAAGGTCCAAGATAGAGATATGTGCTAGCATTTTCCCTAGATGTTCAACAAGATTATAATCAAATTGAACTGGAAGACTGGGTGTAGGACCATGAATGGTGACACGACCACGATGAGTGGTAATAGCACAATCCATAGATTTGCCTTTAATTGTGAGGGTAGACACTCAACTCTCTTCAAAACAGCCCACAATGGAGTCAAAGGAAGTGGAAGCATGGTTGATACCTTTACCTTTATCCTGAGGAGGAGGCGGACCATGGTGAGGGAATGGTTCCTTGTACATGTTGAGGTCCATGTTCATGTGTTGAGCTGGTGGTTCATCTTCAAAAGAGATTTGGTTGCCTTCGATGAGATTTTGGATTAGGTGCTTGAATTTCATGAATGATGAGGTTTTGTGCCCTTTGCTCTGATGGAATTCACAATATTCATTTTCTCTGTAACGTGCAGTTTTGTAAACAGGTTCGCCATATGGGGGAGCATCGAGTAAGGTGATGAGGCCTTTGTGTAAAAGCTTTTGTAGGACAGATTCGATGGGCTCTCCCAAGGGAGTGAATTGACACCGCAGAGGGTAATCTTGTTGAGGTCACTCTTGTTGTCACTATTGTTGGTTTTGATAAGGTTGTCTTTGTTGTTGCTATTGTTGAGGTGGAGCTTGACTTGGTTTGGAAAACTGCAATGGCATTTGCAAAGTTTAGACATGTTTAGAATCGACCACCCCATTGTTGACCACGTTTTTGTTTTTGTTCCAATATTTGGGTTTATTTCTTGATTGTTGATGAGGAGCATTGTCTTTTGTTTCTTTGAAGATTTTGACTACACCTTTAGCAATGAGGGCCTTTTCGATGTTGATTCCCTTGTATGTGATTTCGTCGAAGGTTTTAGCACTAAGAATTTGCAAATGGAAACCTAACTCTTGGTTGAGGTTCTACACAAATATGCTAACAAGTTGTTTCTCAAGAATCTTGAAAGGGAATTTGCTAGCCATTTGTCTCCATCGTTGAAGGAAAGAAATGAAAGTTTCACCATTTTTCTGTTTATTGTTGCATAGATCAGTCATGCAGATCTCATGCTCTGTGTTGTAGGAGAAATGGGTGGCAAATTTCTCTGCTAGCTCGTTAAAAGACTTGATACCCATGGGTAAGTGTGAGAACCATTCTATAGCTTGACCTCCAAGACTGCGAGGAAAGAGACGCATAAGAAATGTGTCGTTATGTGAGACCTCGAAGCAAGCAAGATAGAATTCTCTGAGATGGTCTTTTGTGTCACCTTTTCCTTTGTATTTATCAAACTTAGGAATAGTGAAATTTTGAGGAAAAGGGATCATAGGTAATGACCGATCAAAAGGGTAGGGACACACTTTCTCTAAAGAGAAGGTCTTCTTGGTGTGGCCAAACGTAAGATCAGATAGT
The DNA here is from genome assembly GCA_027924645.1 of Cunninghamia lanceolata. Classification (NCBI taxonomy): domain Eukaryota; kingdom Viridiplantae; phylum Streptophyta; class Pinopsida; order Cupressales; family Cupressaceae; genus Cunninghamia; species Cunninghamia lanceolata. Next base: position 4,505,284 of record BSBN01000568.1, read on the forward strand.
TGTTGTTGAACTTCCGCAATTTTGAGCTCCATCATTGTGGGAGGGGTTGGAAACATCTCCTATTGTCCTAGAAGTGGTTGTTTTTGCCCATATGGAAGATTGTAGTGTAAACCATGAGCATTGGTGTTATAAGGGTCATAGGATTGGTTGGGGTCATATGCATTGTATGTTGGGTTGAGATTGGGTTGGAATTAGATGCTTTGATTAGGAGGAGGTGGCGGTGGCGCTAGGTAAGAATGTTGGCTTTGTGATGGTTGAAGAAAAGAATTGGGTGGAGGAAAGGTAAAGTGTGGGTTAGGTTGCGATTGCGGCACATAGCTTTGGGAAAGTTGAGGGTGGCTAGGCAATGTGTGAAAGAAATTTAGCGTTGATGAACGTAGTGGAGGAGGGACATAGGTAGATGTGATTTGCGATGGATGATTGGGGATGAGTGTAGAAGAATGTTGTGGTTGGGATTGCATGACTCTAGTTGGTTGAGAGACATGAAGGTTTGATGATATGGGGGGTGGTATTTGTTGAGACCCTTGTTGCATGGCTACATAGTTGTTCCCCGGATTGTAATTTGGTGGGAAACCTATTCATGATGGGGTAACCAAAATTCGACTTGTGATTGGTGTGGACACTTTAGGAGTTTGTTGTATATTTGATCAAGCTAGGGTGGCTTGCTTAGCTAGCTCCGCTTGATGTTGGAGAGTTTCCTATTGGTTTTTGTAGATTTCCATAGGAGTTAGAAGCGGTGATATGGCCCTCTTTCCTATTGGGTTTTGATAAAGTGGATTCTCATATTGTGAGCTTTGTTCAGGCAAGGGCGTGGTCACTGTTGCCATGGTTTTCACTTCTTGTATGGTGTCTTGGGTGTTGTTAGGCTTGCTAAGTGTGGATAGATCAAAACCTTTGGGTAGTTTGGCTCCTTGCTCTGCTAGAAAGCGAAAGAAATGATCTTGGTTCTTGCTAAGGATTTTGTCAAAGGTGGCTACAGCTCTAGGATCTTGTATAAATTCATCAAGATCTTGCCCATCTTCTTGAGAGGATTGACCTATTTCAAAGTGTCACTCTTCTTGAGGTGGGGCTTGATCTACGGTATAACCTTGTGGGACAAAATCTAGAGGCAAGCCGGTGGTGTAAAAAGGTGTACTTACCAAAGGGACCCTACCTTCTTGAGATGGGACTTGATCAATAGTATATCCTTGTGGTACAAAATTCAGAGGCAAGCCGGTGGTATAGTAAGGTGTACTTACCAAAGGGACCCTACCTTCTTGAGAATTGCTTGGTTGGTCAAGGTGCGACATGTTCGGAGAGCCGGTTGATTTTACCGTGTCCTAGGAGTAACCTTGGGAGTAATGTTGAGATGGCCCAATTGCAGTGTGTGAGGGGGCGATTTGCGCTTCCTAGGGACAACTTGCTTGGACTTCATAGTTTGCTGGAGCCTAGTGGTTACCATGGAATACACTAGGACAAAAAGTAATGCTAGGATTCTGCTTATGTTTTGACAAAGACAAACTCTGATGCACAATTTACTGGACCAAAAGTGCTATATTGTTTGACCAGAGGCGTAGGACTATGCAACCAAAAGCATGCTGCTATAATACCAAAGGTGATGGACTGAGCTACCAAAGGCGAGCTACGATGACCAAAAGTGAGCTACTGTACCACCAAGGGTGAGCTGCTGTAATACCAAAGGCGCTGAAGTAGTGTCTGATGTTTTAAAAGACAAATTTTGATAGATTTGGTTTGTTTCTGATTGGTTTTTCTTTGGCAAGAGAAAACACAACAAATAGAATGGCAAAAAGGGACTGACACAACAGATAGTGTATGTTTGAGGCTCACAAAAAAGCCCAATGTTTCCACAGGTATAAGACAATTGCAATCAATAATAAGCACTTTTTATCCCTAGACACAAGGTTTCATTGCAGTAGATCAACTCACAGCTTAATACTCCGTCGATAAAAATATCATTCTATAAAGGTGTCAGATATTTTGTATCTTTGCAAGAGACGATAGGTAGGGATATCTCACCCTCCCTTTGGAAAGCTCAAGTAGGTCACAAGAGCTTTATGGCCAAGGGAATACTATCTCTTCTCAAGGGAGCCAATGGTGAGTATCTTAAGGGCTTAAATCGATTCCCTTTGTACTGATGATTACCGCAATGTTCAGAGGTAGATCAGCTAGTCTCTATCTAGAATGGTTCTTATTAACTTTGAGGGACCAATGCCTTACGAGCAATGCGACAAGCTACTAAAAGCTTTAACCAATCCTACTAAGAGTATCAAACACTTCACTCGATCTGAAAATCATTTTTACAAAGAGCTAGTACACCTCTTTTCAGTTTGGCACCACAAGGTAAGGCTGACATCGGTTAGGACTTGGCTTTTGCCTTATCCCTCTTATATAGCGCTTAAAAAGAAAACTCTACTTAGGGTCATCCCTTTTGGATGAAGTGCAATCCAAAAGCAGGCCCTTCTAAAGGAAGTACTGAAATGTAAGAGCAAGCACGTCAAACAAAGGTTCAATTGTCCCATTATAAGAAAAATAAGGTGCAACTAAATTAGGCACACACACGATTGTAGTTGTCAATTGTCCCTCATGAAATTGAAGTGTTTGGCATTCATATCCATTGTCCCTTAGAAAATTGAGGTGTTTTCGCATACCTGTCCATTGTCCCTTAAGCAAAGCAATATGTTCCTAAGACTTAGATTGCCAAAAGTGATTTGTTCAATTGTCCCTTAAGAAGGCAATATGTTTCTCAGACTTAGTTTGCAAAGATGATTGTTCAATTGTCCCTTAAGAAAGTAATATGTTTCTAAGACTTAATGCGATAGATTTGTCAATTTCTTCAAAGTTTGTCCTGCATGCACATGTTAGAGAAACCAATTTGCTCTGTTTGAGTGATAAGATGCTGCAAAAAGTTGATTAGTTCCACACAAACTCAAAAGTTAGTAAGTGTTTGAAGTCATATATTGAGAATAGGCCAATGAGTGGTCTTAAAAAATAAATCTCAGAAAATCCTTGAAATGATATTACCACTATGGAGAGGAAAGAAATATATCAACTTTCAAAAAAAATATCACCTGAATCCGAGTCCGTTTGTGAAAGTTATGAAGCTTGGAAGGTCTAAAAACTGTGATAAGACAGAGACAGCAGCGCAAAAATTATTTTTTTGGAAAAACAGAGAATCTTGAGAAAAAACCAATTTCACCACGATGTAGATCACAAAATTCTAGCCTATTTAAAAAAAAAAGCACTCAAAAACATGTCTGTATGACCAAGATATGAGGTTTGAAAATTGCCTATTAGTTTACAAAGCTCATTGAAGAGAGGTCTGTCCTAGCCCCCTATGTCTGGCTCTTGGTTACTGATGTGACCTACTGGGTTGAGGGCTAAAAAAATCTTTATTTTCAAAAAACTAAAATTAGTTTTTAAAAATTTCCTTTTCTTTTCTTAAGTTTTTCTAAATTTAAATTTAAAAAAATTAAAAAAGTTTAAAACTAAGTTTAAACTTTAAAAGCTTAAAACAAAGTTTAAACGCATGAAACTTTGTAAAGTTTTTCTTGAAATTTTAAAACCTAACACTGCAGTACGACTGTGCAGACCTCCTATACCCTGCATAGGTACGGCTGGCAGCTTTTTTTATTTTTTTTATTTTTATTTGTTTTCTTTGTTTTTTTTTGTTTTTGTTTTTGCTTTTTTATTTTTGGGTTTTGGATTTTGGCTTTTTTGTTATTATTTTTTGATTTTTTTTTAAAACAAAAAGATTTAAAACAAATAAAATAAATTTTTTTTTTTACTGTCCCTGCACAGTACGCCTCGGGCTATGTGCCTGGGGCAAAAAATTTTTGCCTTACTTTTACCTGCACCGAAATAGGTCAAATTTTATTTTTTCTTCACCTCTCGACCCTTCCGAACGCAACCGTGATGTCCATTTTGCCCAACAAGCTTCTTTTAAAAATTCTTTTTCGGATCTCTCCTAAAAAAAAGTGTTAAAACTCTATGAAATCAAACTAAAAATTCCATAAATTTTATATTAGATCAGGACCAATGGGTCCCACCGGATGTGCCAGAATGTGTATGAGGAAAATCGACTAAATCAAAACAAATTAAATCAAAAGCCCATAACATAAAGAGAACTAATCTAAATAAAAGCCATTACTAATAAATCAATGAAACATGAAAGCTTTTACCGAGACTTGTATTGTTCCCTTTGGATGAATGTGGATTGTTCAATAGTGCTACGAAACCATGGTTGCAACAAGCAAGTAGAGTGCTCAAAGATCAATGTCAAAAGATCGTAAAGGTACTCAATCAATGTGATGTATGCTCAAAGTGTTGTTAAGTATGCCTGAGAATAAGTGATGAAAGATGATTTATGAAGGAGATGAGGGGGGTTTATATAGGTTTCAAACATGATTGATCAACGGTCCAGATAATTTAGAAGAATCAATGGAGGAGATAAATCAAATAACCATGATGAATGTGCACACGACATGTGTCAATCCATAAGGATATTTTTATTAAAATATGATGAAAATAAGATTGATTGAATAAATAACTCAACGTGTAATTTTGCCTTTTTTAGAGTTCTAAAAATAAGACTGATTGTGCACGAGTTAACAAGATATTTTAAGAGGAATTGGAAAGATAACTGAAATTAAATAAATAAATTTATTTAATTGATTGTACATGAGAGAGGAACAGAGGATTATAAATAAAATATTTGATTTAATTTATTTTTAGAGGATTGAGACAATTTAAATAAATTTGCATGATTTATTTAAATTTAGAAGAATAATTGATTTAATTAAATAATGTAACATTATTTAATTGTAGACAAGAGGATATTTGTGATGAATTAATTAAATAATTGGATTTATTTAATTAATGTGAATTTGGATTTCGAAAGAGGATAATGATTTAATTAAATAATTGAAATTATTTAATTGTGGCAGAATATAGAGGAATTTAATTTAATTAATTAAATAAACATAATTTATTTAATTAATGTTGAATTTAGAAGATTTAGAAGAATTTGATGATTCTGGTGAAATCAGTTCAATAATTAGATTATTTAATTAATGTTTGAAATGTAGGTGATTAGACAAATTAGACGAAATGCAAGTGATGTGATGACTTGGTCATTTTTGGGTGTCTACATTATGATTGACAATGGATCGGATCTTAATGTTTGTGGCATTGACTTACTACATAGAAGCAAGATTGACACTTTAATCAAACCAGGTAAGATGAGCATTTGTGGCTTTGATAATACTGGTAGCCAATCTATAGGTACTATAACATTACCCGTAAATTTTGGTCCAGTGACATTATCTACCCTTTTTCATGTCATGCCTGGTTTGCTTTCATATAATATGATTCTGTTGCAAGTATCTGCCTAATCGGTGTTGTCATTGATGTCAACATATTCTGGTGTCATTGGTGTCAACTGTATCCTATTCCATTACTTGTTTAGAAGACTTGTATGTTGAGAATATTGAGAAAATTAGCCTCTTCGGAAGAAACAAGTAAGCCACAGAGAAGTGCAGTACAGACAGTGAGTTGTATGCTGAAGAATAGTCTGGTAAACTGCTCCGCATTTGTTCCTTCTTGAAGATCATGGTCTGTGGATTGGAAGTAAGTTAGAGGTATGTTTGAGGATGCTACATTTTATGTTTGAGCCATTCGCATAAAGATCTGAGTGAGTTGTGTTCACCAAAGTGAAGCCTATTTTTTCTATAAGTTCAATTGAGACAGGAAGACAGTATTTGGCTCTGCATTCCTCCGCAATAAAGTATTTTTCTCTGTGGTTCTAGAGAGAAGTCTGGGATGATGATAAGTGCCTACAGTTGCAATGGTCTATGGTTTGGTGGTCCACAAGCTATCTTTATTTTATGACAGTTGAAGACAGTAAAGTTCATGTACTCCAGTGAGAAGATTCCTATGAATAAAGTGGTTAAGGTTTGTGTGGTTGCTCCTGATGATTATAGTGTGCTTGTGGATGTCTCCTAATCATGTTCCTATCTAGACTTTGGTTCGTGTTAAGAAATTAAGATGGTGTGTAAAAATTATTCCCAGATAATGTAGCATGTAACCAGTCTTGGCCGACCTGGTTGATCCCAGTGATTGCGGAGATATCTAGAAGATTGTGGAAGCATGTTGTGGCGTGGAAGATCGTGTTTGAGTCCTAGCTAAGGCATGGTGTGATCCACATTTCATTCCCTTTGCATGATGTTGTAATAGGTCATAACCTATTTTGTAAATGTGTAATACCAACCTTGGAGATTGTTCCAATGGTTGATGCCGACCTTGATGATCATTCCAAGGTTGATTTAGTGTATAAATACTTGTATCTGAGTCGTGGAAAATTTGTCCTTGAGTGAAAATGAGAATATATTAAGAAAGGTCCAAAGGTAGAGCAGAGAAGAGGCAGAGGAAAGAAGAGGAAGAGCAGAGCAGAGCAGCAGAGTAGAGGAGCAAAGTAGAGGAAGAGAAAAGCTGAGGAATTGTTTATTCACAATAAAGAAAGGTGTTGATCGTGGCAGTGAATCTGGTAATAAGCCACCAGTAGGGTTTAACAACCCTTATTGTAATCTTGCTAGGTTTAGGGTTGAGGCAGTGAGCCTGCTAGACCTAATTGTTCTTCATGGAAGTAAGCCAGTATGTTTAGGCTCGTGGGGTGACCAAGCCTGAACATCACTATTTCAAGATTGCAATATATATTGAGAGTTAATCCTCTCCATGGTTTTTCCCCACCTTGGGGTTTTCCATGTAAATCTGGTGTCTCTTGTCTTTGATGTTGTATCTGTGGTTAAGTTTCTAATTTCATGCACTCATTGTTAAATCATAATAATTGTAGATAAGTGATGAATGTTTATGATGTAGAGTGGCACTAGAGAAGCACAACACAAAGGTTTACTCTATTGTCCTTTGCCCACTCACCCACTTCAACTAGCCTTCAACCAACCAACCAACCAAAGGCACATACAAGGCATATGAAGGATTTGATGTCCAGACTATTGTCCAACCCCTAAGGCTTCTCCAACACCTTAAGACAGATCAACAAACACCTTCTATGCAGTTGGTTTGATCTCCAACTTCCCAAAACTCTTCAACCTATACCTTGACTAGTAAGGCTACTAGCCCTCCAAACTAGGTTTTCTCAACAAAACTTGACAAAATCCCAAAGGTCTAGGCAAACAAATGATGGAATTAAACACCTTTTAGGGGACCCTAACAAACCTCCAAATCTCCTGCTCCAACTCTACTCCAGCAATCCAGAACGCCTACTAGGTCTCTAGGCCTAATTGATCAATTTAGGCTAGGTTACAAAGCAAGTGCTCAAAATTGGGTGCATAGGTCAGGGGCAGAAACTTGGAATGACTCTACCATACCCAAACAACACAAATCCACCATTCATTCACTCATCCTCTTAGGGTTTTGTCAAATACAACAATAAATTGCATAAATTCAGTCAAATACATAGAGATATTTGACCTAGGGCATCACATTAAAAATAGTAAACTGTATTTTCTCAGAAAATGCTTTTGGAATCAAGTAGTATACACCCCTAGCCTACATTTCACCGAGTGGCATGAAATTTCATCAGTGGAAATGCATTCTAGGGCCAAATTTGTGGGACTGCCCTAGAAAACAGGGTTTCTAGACCAGTTTTGAAAGAAAATTCAATAACTTTTGACTGCGACCACTTCAAGACCTCAAATCAATTGCATTGGAACCTTGACTCTAAGAGCTTTCAGAAAAATATCATTTGCACACATGAAAAGTCCGTATAGTCCGTACATAGCAAGAAAAATAGCGAAAAATAGTCAATTTTCTTGAATTTTGTGCCCAAATTCCGTACAAAAACTTCCTCCTCCGTACTGGAGTCAGATATCCACCATATTAACCCATCCAAGTTGGTTTCCAACTTCTACAATAGCATTTAACTGCCCAAAGTGGTTTTTGAACCGACCCAACACATAACACCTTTGACAACTATGGTGTTTTGCATCAACACAAGGAGGTTGATTTGTTTGGCTCATCCAATGGAGTCCAAATGATCAACAAACTCCTTCCAACATACTAAAACATTAAAACAACCAAAAAAAACTCGAAAACCAATCCTTAGACCTTCTAGGCCTAATTGGCACAACAAGGATCCAAGTGGACTAAGCATGATTGAGGTTTATAGGGTCACCTCAATCATCTTGACCACACAAAAGGGACCATACAAACATGGCTAAAGCCTTATTACCACACATACAATCAAAACAAAACATAGCTTATCAAAATGCATAAAAAATGCTTGAGGTGTCAGACTGCTCCTAGGTGCCCTGCACCATACACCCACTGTCAAAGAGAACTCAAGTCTCTTGAGTTGGAATGCTGTCAAATGTGAAACCTGCCTTCTCAATGTCTACCCTGCTCATCCAAGTGGCATCCTCCTGAGGTTTGTTTAGCCACTTCACCAAATAGTCATGATAGGTGTGCCTTCTAGTCTGTTTTGCAATTCGCTTGTCCAAAATGCACTCAATCTGATTTGGAGATGAAGGAATGAGTTCCTGGAGTGTGTGATCAGTTTGCTCTTCTTCAACAACAGTCTGAGGATCAGATCCTTTATAGGGATAAAGGTCTGAAACATTAAAAATTGGAGACAAAGCAATGCCATCCGAAAGTCTGATTTTGTAGGCATTTTCCCCACATTTCTTGAGCACTTCACAAGGCCCAATCTTCATCATGAGTAGCTTAGTGTGTTTACCTACCGAGAGTCTCTCCTTCTTTAGATGAACCATTACTAAATCACCTTCCTTGAACTGCAAATCCCTTCTTTTTCTGTCAGCAAATTGTTTATATTTCTTAGAAGTGGACAGCAATTTCTGTTGTACTTGTTCATGGACATCTTTCATGACTTGAACAAAGTCTTCAGCCAAGGCACTGCTGTTTTCCAGTCCTTTAACCTCTCTTAGTTCCAAAATACCCCTTGGGTGAGTGCCATAAACAATTTGGAAAGGAGACAGGCCGGTGCTTCTATTGACAGTGTCATTGTATGAGAACTCTGCCTGAGCCAAAATTGAATCCCAACTAGCACCCTGCTCCTTGGTTAGGCATCTTAGGAGGTTGCCAAGTGACCTATTAATAACCTCTATTTGTCCATCAGACTGAGGGTGATAGGCAGATGATAAGGACAAATTTGTACCTAGTCTCTTCCACAGTGTCCTCCAGAAGTGTCCAATGAACTTGGGGTCTCTGTCTGAGATTATGGACAAAGGTAAACCATGTAACCTGACTATTTCCTTGAAGAAAAGACCTGCTATGTGTGAGGCATCATGTGTGGTTCTACATGGGATGAAGTGAGCCATTTTTGAGAACCTATCTACAACCACAAAAATGCTGTCATGTCCATTCTTTGTTCTAGGCAAACCAAGTACAAAGTCCATACTTATGGAATCCCAAGGCTTTGAAGGAATAGGTAGAGGAGTGTATAAACCTGCATTTGATGTATGCCCCTTTGCTCTTTGGCAAATTTGACAAGTTTCAACAAACTTCCTTACATCGGTTGGCAATTTTGGCCAAAAATAGTACCTCCTAACCAATTCTAGGGTCTTATCAATACCAAAGTGACCTGACATGCTGCCACAATGCTTTTCCCTGATTATATTCTCTCTAATAGATCCTCTTGGGATACACAACATGCTACCCTTGAAAAGATATCCATCTTGCAACAAAAAATCAGAAAAATCAGTATTATACCTTCCTGTCATGGCCTTGCAAGAGAGGTATGGTTCTTTGAAGTCTTCATCTACTGTATACTGATCTTTAATGGCATGAATACCTGTACTTTCCAACTGAATAGTTTGCACAACAAGATTTCTCCTACTTAAGGCATCAGCTACCTTATTGGCCACTCCTTTCTTGTGTTTTATGGAGAAGGTGTATGCTTGGATGTACTCCATCCACTTGACATGTCTGTGATTCAACTTTTGCTGCCTGTTCAAGAAGCTTAATGCATGGTTGTTAGTAAAAACTATAAATTCCTTTGGCAATAAGTAGTGTCTCCATTTCCTCAATGACTGAACCATGGCATATAACTCTAGATCATAGGTGGAGTAGTTTTGTTTTGCCTCATTTAACTTCTCACTAAAGAATGCTATAGGCCTCCCATCTTGACTTAGGACTCCCCCAACAGCCCTCTTACTTGCATCACATTCTACCACAAAGACCTTGTCAAAATTAGGTAGCACTAGGACTGGTTTTTCTGAAATTTTTTTCTTTAACAGTTCAAAGGCTTTGTTGGCCTCATTTGTCCATACAAACACACATTTCTTGCCTCCTTTTATGGTGTCAACAAGTGGAGCACAAATTCCACTAAACCCTCTAATGAACTTTCTATAAAAGCTGCATAAACCATGGAAACTCCTTACCTCCGAGGCTGTTGTAGGTGTTGGCCAATTAAGAATGGCTGCAACCTTACTTGGATCCATTTTTAGGCTGCCCTTGGAGATGACAAACCCCAAAAATATCAACTCTTCTTGTAGGAAGACACATTTGTCAAGATTGATTCTCAACTTCTCCTCTTGAAGCCTCCTGAGCACTTGATGGATATGCCTTATGTGGTCTTCCTTGCTGTCACTAAAAATTAGTATATCATCCAAATATACAACAACAAACTTGTTAAGGAAAGGTTTTAGCACTTCATTCATCAATCTCATGAAGGTGATTGGTGCATTTGACAAGCCAAAAGGCATGACAACCCATTCAAATAGTCCTTCATTGGTTTTGAAGGTGGTTTTCCACTCATCCCCTTCCCTTATCCTGATTTGGTGATAACCACTTTTTAGATCTATCTTGGTAAAATACTTAGCCTTACCCAAGCAATCCATTAAATCTTCTATTCTAGGCATTGGAAATCTATACCTGATAGTAATCTTGTTGATGGCCCTGGAATCAGTGCATAGTCTCCATGTTCCTTCCTTCTTGGGTGCAAGCACTGCAGGTACTGCACATGGACTAATACTCCTCCTGATAAGTCCTCTATCCAACAAGTCTTGGATTTGTCTTGCCACTTCAGCATTTTGTTCTGGAGTCAACTTGTAGGCTGCTTGGTTTGGTAGGGTGGATCCAAGGATGAGATCAATGCAATGACTAATCTCCCTCTTTGGTGGAAGGGCATCCTTGCCTTCATCGGCTATCACATCCTGAAACTTCTCCAATAGTTCTTCCACTTCCTTTGGTCCAATCCTCCTAAGAGGGTGCTGCACTTTGACCTTCTTGGGATTCACATCCTTGGGCTTGATGACTACTGCAAAACATGGCACTTTCTCTTCCTTGAGGTTAGCCAAAAACTCTTTTTCACCTACCAACATAACTGAACTAGAAATGACTTTCTCTTTGCAATCATCAATCAAAGGAGTCATTGTAAACTTTTCACCATTCTTGGACAAATGAATCACATTGTTCTTACCATCATGTTGGGCACTTGTGTCATGTTGTCAAGGCCTTCCAAGAAGAAGGTGGCATGCATCCATATCCACTATCTCACAAAGAACCTTATCATGATATTCACCTATCTTGAATTCAACCCAACATTGCTCTTTCACCACAATTTGTTGTTCCTTGGTTAGCCAAAAGACTCTATAGGGGTTAGGATGAGGCATTCTTTCCAATCCTAACTTAGTCACCATTTCATTAGAAGCCAAATTTTCAGAAGAACCTGAATCAACTATTACCTTGCACACTTTTCCTTTCACCTTGCAAGTGGTTCTGAACAAGTTGTTTCTTTGGGGCTGCTCCTTGGTGGCTGGCATGATGAGGGATCTATTAAACATGATGCATTCTCCACTCTCAGGTGCTGCAGACTTGGAAGAGGCTGTTTGGTAACTTGTGGTGCTTTGACAGTCCTCTTCTTGAAGGAGTTGTACTCTTCTTTCTTTCTGATTTGCAGCAATGTTTCCCATCTTCATCGAGCACCTAAAGGACTGATGTCCAATCTGATTGCAAGAGAAACACCTTCCAGTAAACACACTAGGACCTCTGCCCCCACTTCTTCCTCTGCCATTACCTCTGCTCCTAAACTGACCCTTATCAGCACTATTTTTATTAGCCTGCCCTTGGCTGCCTTCTTGTGATCCGCCACCTTGGAATCTAGAGAAATTATCTCTGTTTTGAAATCTGCCCCTGCCCCTAAAATTCTGATTTCCTCTGCCTCTGCTGCTGCTGCCAAAATCCCCTTTTCTTCTCTGCTTATCCTCAATCCTCAGTGCCATTTGAAAACACTTATGGACTGTCTCCGGGTTAAAGAGAGTTAATTCATCTTGAATGGAGAACTTGAGGCCATTAAGATACCTTGCAAGCTTCTGTTTTTCATTCTCAGGCATCTTGGCTTTCAATGTCATCTTGTGAAACTCCTTTGTGTAGGTGCTTACGTCCATGTCCTTTTGTCTCAAGTTGTGCAACTTCTTGTTCAAGTTGACCTCATAATCCTCAGGGACAAATTGCTTCTTGATTTCAAGTACCATCTTCCTCCATGTAGAGATAGGATTCCTATCATCTTCTATCCTCTCATTTTGAATAAAATTCCACCAACTCAAGGCTGGCCCTTTCATTCTTGATTTGGCAATCTTCACTTTCTGATTTTCTGCCACTTCTTCACATTCAAAATAGTTCTCCATTGCCTCAATCCAATCAAGGCACTCCTCTGGATTCATCTTACCAGGAAACATAGGTAAGTTTGCCTTAGTGTCCTTCCTACTCAACTTTCCAAGTGCATCTAGGAATTGTCTCTCTGACATGCCTCCTCATGGCTCTTCCATAGGCACTTCTTCTTCCTCATCTTGATCCTCTTCATCTGAATCTAAGATGACTTCTGACTTCTTCTTCTTGTCTTTGTCTTTCTTCAACTTTTCTATCTCAGCCTCCATCCTTTTGTTCTTGGCTGCTTGCTCTCTCACTATCTTTGCCAATTCGGCATTTGTCACCTTTGAAGGAATTTCCTCCTCTTCTTCTCTATCTCCCATCTCTTTGATGGCTCTGATACCACCTGATGCAGAGTGGCACTAGGGAAGCACAACACAAAGGTTTACTCTATTGTCCTTTGCCCACTCACCCACTTCAACTAGCCTTCAACCAACCAACCAACCAAAGGCACATACAAGGCATATGAAGGATTTGATGTCCAGACTATTGTCCAACCCCTAAGGCTTCTCCAACACCTTAAGACAGATCAACAAACACCTTCTATGCAGTTGGTTTGATCTCCAACTTCCCAAAACTCTTCAACCTATACCTTGACTAGTAAGGCTACTAGCCCTCCAAACTAGGTTTTCTCAACAAAACTTGACAAAATCCCAAAGGTCTAGGCAAAAAAATGATGGAATTGAACACCTTTCAGGGGACCCTAACAAACCTCCAAATCTCCTGCTCCAACTCTACTCGAGCAATCCAGAACGCCTACTAGGTCTCTAGGCCTAATTGATCAATTTAGGCTAGGTTACAAAGCAAGTGCTCAAAATTGGGTGCATAGGTCAGGGGCAGGAACTTGGAATGACTCTACCATCCCCAAACAACACAAATCCACTATTCATTCACTCATCCTCTTAGGGTTTTGTCAAATACAACAATAAATTGCATAAATTCAGTCAAATACATAGAGATATTCGACCTAGGGCATCACATTAAAAATAGTAAACTGTATTTTCTCAGAAAATGCTTTTGGAATCAAGTAGTATACACCCCTAGCCTGCATTTCACCGAGTGGCATGAAATTTCATCAGTGGAACTGCATTCTAGGGCCAAATTTGTGGGACTGCCCTAGAAAACAGGGTTTCTAGACCAGTTTTGAAAGAAAATTCAATAACTTTTGACTGCGACCACTTCAAGACCTCAATACAGTTGCATTGGAACCCTGACTCCAAGAGCTTTCAGAAAAATATCATTTGCACACATGAAAAGTTCGTACAGTCCGTACACAGCAAGAAAAATAGCGAAAAATAGTCAGTTTTCTTGAATTTTGTGCCCAAATTCTGTACAAAAACTTCCTCCTCCGTACTGGAGTCAGATATCCACCATATTAACCCATCCAAGTTGGTTTCCAACTTCTACAATAGCATTTAACTTCCCAAAGTGGTTTTTGAACCGACCCAACACGTAACACCTTTGACAACTATGGTGTTTTGCATTAACACAAGGAGGTTGATTTGTTTGGCTCATCCAATGGAGTCCAAATGATCAACAAACTCCTTCCAACATACTAAAACATTAAAACAACCAAAAAAAACTCGAAAACCAATCCTTAGACCTTCTAGGCCTAATTGGCACAACAAGGATCCAAGTGGACTAAGCATGATTGAGGTTTATAGGGTCACCTCAATCATCTTGACCACACAAAAGGGACCATACAAACATGGCTAAAGCCTTATTACCACACATACAATCAAAACAAAACATATCTTATCAAAATGCATAAAAAATGCTTGAGGTGTCAGACTGCTCCTAGGTGCCCTGCACCAGTTTAATTGCAGAAAATGTTTAAGTTTTTGTGACAACTGATTCACCCCCCCTCTCAGTTGTCCGGTGCATATCAATAATTGGTATCAAAGCCAAGTTCCTCTGAAGAAAGTTTAACAGCTTGAGGAAGATCCAAAATGTCTTACAAGAAGGAAGCGCTGCATTTTGATGGAACTAATTATGTTCTCTGGAAGGCTCAGATGAAAAGCCATCTTTTTTCTCTTGGTATTAAAGTTTGGAAAGCTGTAGAAACATAATACACCATACCTCAAAATGGTCCGACGACTGAAGATGAAATCAAAGAATATGAGATAGATATCAAGGCAAGGGATGCTCTACTAAGCTCATTAACTGACTCAATACTGACGAAAGTGGTAGATCTTGAAACTGTAAATAAGGTATGGGAAAAGTTGAAAAATCTGTATGAAGGAGATGACGTTATGAAGGAAGCCAAGTTACAAAGTCTGAAAGTGAAATATGAAAGCTTGAAGATGAACAATCATGAAAACATATCAACACTTATGCAAAGAGTTGATGAACTTGTTACAGGGATAAAAGCCATAAGCGAAACTCTCGCAGAAAAGGAAATTGTCACGAAAATACTCAGATCTCTACCGAAGTCCTACTATCACAAGGTGGCCATGATTGAAGAATTCATGCAACTACAAATAGTTAACATGGATCAGTTGCTTGGTAAGCTTACTACTTTTGAAATGAGGGAGTTAGATGATGCTCTGCCAAAAGTTGAGACTGCCTTCAAAGCCAGTACTCTTGGAAGTACTTCCAGATCAGAAAAGTACAAGGTAGAATCTGATGATGAGATAGATGAAGTTGAAGACAACTTTGTGGATAGGCTACAAAGAGGATCCAGTAAGTATAAAGGCAAATTACCTTGCAAATGTTTTTCTTGTGGTAAAGTAGGTCATTTTTCTTCCAGATGTCCTGAAAGAATTGAAAGAAATAGAAGAAGATATGAGAACAGGCCTAGGACCCAAAAGAAGTGTTATTATGTTGAAGACTTTGATGATGATGGAGTATTAGATAATGGTGAACCAGATAATGCTAATTCCTCTATAAATGAATGCTTGTTCATTGCTATTAAGGAAGATCTTGTGTCTACTAATTCTTCTAGTTGTATGAAGGAAGAAAAACCAGTGGAAAGTGCTTTGGCTGCTTAGGTCATCAAGGGCAAAGATGAATGGGTTATTGATAGTGGTTTTTCTCACCACATGACTGATGACAAAAGTAAGTTTGTAAGTTTGGAAAGATATGATGGTGGACTAGTTAGGTTTGGAGATGATACAACTGGTAGGATTTGTGGAAAATGATCCATTTCTTTTGATGGAAAGCATATACTGAAGATGTCTTGTCTGTGAAAGGATTAAAGCACAATTTTCTAAGTGTGGGTCAAATGTGTGACAAGGGCTATGACTTAAGCTTCAAGGACAATGGATGCAAGATCAGGGAAAGCTCTAGAACAGTCATTGCAACTGGTAAGAAGACCAGAGGTAATATCTATCACTTGAAAGGAACCGAGAACTATTGCTTGTTGACTCAGATTGATGAGAGTTGTTTATGGCATAGAAGGTTGTGTCACATAAATTTTGATAATATTATGAAGATAAGTACTACGCAGATTGTTAGAGATTTGCTTAAGATTGTTAAGCCTACTAATCTGGTTTGCAAGGAGTGTCAATTTAGAAAATAGACAAGAACAAGTTTCAAAAGCAAGGATCAATCAGTTGGAGGACTACTTGAGCTAGTGCATATAGATTTGTGTGGACTTACCAGAGTAAGAAGTTTGTAAGGAGACATGTATTTCATGCTGCTCCTTGATGATTATTCTAGAATGACTTGGGTCACCTTTTTGAAAGAGAAAGTTGAAGCTCTAGATAAATTCAAAGCATTTAAGGCCATGGCTGAAAAGGAGATGGATTTGAAAATCAAATGTTTAAGATCTAATAGAGGAGGAGAGTTCACATCAAATGAATTCAATTTCTTTTATGAAGAGCATGGAATAAAGAGACAGCTATCTGCACCCAAAACTCCACAAAAAAATGGATTTGTTGAAAGGAAAAATAAAACAGTTCAAGAAGCTACTAGAACCATGATGAAGGAAGCTCATCTTCCAAAAGCATATTGGAGAGAAGCAATTCACACTGTAGTATATATCCTAAATAGAGTTCAAGTAAAAGGTAACAGTTCAAAAACTCCCTATAAATTGTGGCATGGTAGAGTTCCTACTGTGAAATATTTTAAAGTTTTTGGTAGCAAATGTTATATCAAAAGAGAAGAATATTTAGGCAAGTTTGATACTACATGTGATGAAGTAATCATCCTTGGTTACTACACCAAGAGCAAGGCCTACCGGTGCTATAATAAGAGGCTAAATAAAATCATTGAAAGTACAAATGTTAAAGTTGATGAGTGTAAGGAAAGGTCTTTAGAATCAAGTGGATATGAGTCAGCTAATCTAGATGTTTCAGAAGTGGTGCAGCATGAAGACAACACAGATGAAGAAGAACAAGCTCTAGTAAGTGCTACCAAAACTCCAAGATATGTAAGAATCAGTCATTCTAAAAAATCAAATCATAGGAGATAAGAGGAAAGGGATCTTAACCAGAAGAAAAGATGTAGAAGAACAAGTAAATTTCTGTCTGATCTCTAAGATTGAACCTAAAACTGTGGATGAGGCTTGCAAAGATGAGAATTGGATAAAGGCCATGGGAGAAGAATTGATGCAAATAGAGAAGAATCAGACTTGGGATCTTGTTCCCAGACCAGCAGACAAGAATGTAATTGCTACAAGGGTCTTCAAAAACAAAATGAATGAGAATGGTGAAGTGGTAAGAAACAAAGCAAGATTGGTATGCAAAGGATACGCTCAAGTTGAAGGAATAGACTTTGAAGAAACTTTTGCTCTAGAGCAAGGATTGAAGCAATAAGGATGTTTCTGGCTTTTGCAACATATAACGATTTCAAGGTTTATCAAATGGATGTGAAGTCTTCCTTCTTAAATGGAGAGTTGGAAGAGGAAGTCTATATTGAACAACTAGAAGGATTTCAGTCATCAGAACAAGGGGACATGGTATGCAGATTGAAGAAAGCATTGTATGGATTAAAACAAGCTTCTAGGGCATGGTATGCATGGTTGGATAGGAACCTGATATAGATAGGGTTCAGTAAAGGTATGACAGATAGTAATCTCTACTTCAAGATCAATGATGAACAAACCTTGATTGTTGCAATTTTTGTTGATGACATTATTTTTGGAGGCAATGAAGGTATGTGCTAAATTTTTGCTAGAGAAATGCAAATTGAATTTGAAATGTCTATGTTTGGGGAGATGAACTTCTTTTTAGGTTTGCAAATAAGTCAATCAGATAAGGGTATCTTCATTTCTTAGTCTAAGTATGTGAAAGAGTTGTTAAAAAAAATTGGGATGGAAGACTCTAAACTAGTATGCACACCTATGGTAACTGGTTGTAAGTTGAGCAAAGATGATAACTCACCCTTGGAAGACTAGAAAAAGTATAGATCTATAATTGGAGGATTACTTTATCTGACTCAAACCAGACCTGATATAATGCATGCAGTGTGTCTTGTGGCAATATTTTAGGTAGAACCCAAGGAATCACATGTGATGGTAGTCAAGAGAATTCTGAGATATTTAAAAGGTACAATAGATTATGGTTTGTGGTACCCCAAGGATAGTGACTTTGTCCTCAGTGCATATACTGATGCAGATTGGGCTGGAGATGTGGATGATAGAAAAAGTACAAGTGGAGGTGCATTCTTCTTGGGAAAAAGATTAGTATCTTGGTTGAGCAAGAAATAGGATTCAATATCCCTGTCTACTGCAGAGGCAGAATACATTGTAGCAGCATGCAGTTGCACTCAAGTGTTATGGATGAAGTAGACTTTGAAGGACATCAAAGTTGTCTATGAAGAACCTATTGCAGTCTTTTGTGACAACAAAAGTGCCATAAACATATCAAAGAACCTAGTGATGCATTCAAGGACCAAGCACATATCCATTAGGTATCATTTCCTGAGAGAAAAAGTGACAGAGAATGAAGCCAAGTTGGAGTATGTTTCTACCAAGGATCAGATTGCAGACATTTTTACCAAGCCTTTGCCCAAGGATACTTTTGAGTATCTCAGAGAAAAGTTAGGGGTCATCACCCTCCTACTCTAAACTAAGACACACAATAGTGTATTAGTCTAGAGGTGTCCAGAGGTCTAAATTGATGCTTCTTAGGGCTACTTCTCAGGGGGAGTAGTCAGAGAGTTCAGAAGAGAGATTAGATCAAAGAATATGAGTGCAAGTATGTGCCCTTTTCCATTGATGTCAAAGGGGGAGAGAAGTCATGTGAAAAACTTAGACTGGAGATGTGTAAGAGAAAGGGGGAGAATTTTGGAGAAAGAAAAAGTGCAGGTGTGTAAAGAGAAAGGGGGAGAATCTTGTCTTGATGGTTGTTGCAATTTTTCACATCATATGTTGCCATCAATGACAAAGGGGGAGATTGTTGCAAGTATTTGCCTAATTGATGTTGTCATTGATGTCAACATATTCTTGTTGTCATTGGTGTCAACTGTATCCTATTCCATTACTTGTTTAGAAGACTTGTATGCTGATAATATTGAGAAAATTAGCCTCTCCAGAAGAAACAAGTAAGCCACAAAGAAGTGTAGTACAGACAATGACTTGTATGCTGAAGAACAGTCCTATAAATTGCTCCGCATTTGTTCCTACTTGAAGATCGTGGTCTAGGGATTGGAAGTAAGTTAGAGGTATATTTGAGTATGCTACATTTCGGCCTGAGCCATCCGCATAAAGATCTGAGTGAGTTGTCTTCACCAGAGTGAAGCCTGCTTTTTCTGTAAGTTCAGTTGAGACAGGAAGATAGTATTTGGCTCTGCATTCCTCTGTAATAAAGTATTTTGCTTTGTTGTTCTAGAGGGAAGTCTGGGATGATGATAAGTGCCTACAGTTGCAATGGTTCAGGGTTTGATGTTCCACAAGCTATCTTTCTTTTATGATAGTTGAAGACAGTAAAGTTCATGTACTCCGGTGAGAAGATTCCTATGAATAAAGTGGTTAAGGTTCATGCAGTTGCTCCTAATGATTATAGCATGCTTGTGGATGTCTCCTAATCATGTTCCTATCTGGACTTTAGTTTGCGTTAAGAAATTAAGATGGTGTGTGAAGATTGTTCCCAGATAACGTAGTGTGTAACCAGTCTTGGCCAACCTTGTTGATCCCAGTGATTGTGGAGATCTCTAGAAGATTGTGGAAGCATGTTGTGGCATGGAAGATCATGTTCTAGTCCCAACCAAGGCATGGAATGATCTGATTTCATTCCCTTTGCATGATGTTGCAATAGGTCAGGACCTATTTTGTAAATGTTTGTAATACCAACCTTGGAGATTGTTCCAATAGTTGATGCTGACCTTGATGATCATTCCAAGGTTGATTTAGTGTATAAATACTTGTAGCTAAGTTGTGGAAAATTTGTCCTTGAGAGAAAATGAGAATATATTAAGAAAGTTCCAAAGGCAGAGAAGAGAAGAGGCAGGGGAAAGAAGAGGAAGAGAAAAGCAGAGGAGGAGTAGAGTAGAGGAAGAGCAGAGATGAGGAATTGTTTATTCACAATAAAGAAAGGTGTTGATCATGGCAGTGAATCTGGCAATATGCCACCAGTAGGGTTTAACAACCCTTATTGTAATCTTGCTAGGTTTAGGGTTGAGGCAGTGAGCCTACTAGACCTAGTTGTTCTTCATGGCAGTAAGCCAATATGTTTAGGCCCGTGGGGTGACCAAGCCTGAACATCACTATTTCAAGATTGCAATATATATTGAGAGTTAATCCTCTCCATGGTTTTTCCCCACCTTGGGGTTTTCCACATAAATCTGGTGTCTCGTGTTTGATGTTGTATCTATGGTTAAGTTTCTAATTTCATGCACTCATTGTTAAATCATAATCATTGTAGATAAGTGATTAATGTTTAATTACAGAAAGTGTTTAAGTTTTTGTGACAACTGATTCACCCCCCCTCTTAGTTGTCTGGCGCATATCAACAGATTCTTGGTAGATCATGGATCCATGCCATTCGGCAATTCCATCTACCCTTCATCAATCACCAAAGTCTAAACAACTTACGAGTTGATTCATCAACACCTCTTACCACAGATAGTGTTGTGCAAGACTCTAAACCATCGAATGCACTTTTTGGTGGCGATTGGGGTTCATTAGATTTTACTCCTCACTATGTGGGGGAATATAAACTTAATAATTCTAACACATCAAAAGTCGCATTGATCTAATCCAAGAAATCTTTTGAAACACCTAAGAAAACCAAAGTCTCCTTGATATAAAACAAAGACAATACTCTTACTTATACTACAAATTATGACACCTACGAGGCCTTGCCATCCTCTAAAGAGATGGACTCCCTCTATGGTCTTGGATTTCAGATTTTGTATAAAAATTGTGACTATGCAGGTAATGGATGTGGTGTAAACCAACAAGGAATCAGAGTACCTTTACAAGTTACTGGAATTAACTACACAGTTGGTATTGGATACTGCTCTTTGAAGCCCACCAAAGCCTCTCATTGTCCCAAACTTAATGTTAATACAATATCAACAAGACCAAAACAACATGCAAGATATCCTGAGCTGATAAACAAGAATTGTCTGCTAGGAAATATCCCATTGAATTAGGTAAGTATTTCTCCCTCTTTAAACCACACTTGTGGTAGCACCTATTCTGATTGCTCTCAAGGGTGGCCTCCTCCTAGATATATATGTTGTTAGAATTGTGTTGTGTTCCCCCGTGATGTGCTATGTGTTGTTTAGGTCTCCTTGGATGACCCTTGACACTCTTGTAAGGTCAAGGATACCGAGAGACCTCCTCTATTGTGACCATTCTTCTATTTGTTTCATCATTCTTCTATTATTCCTCTCCTCTATTTTATTGTTGTGTGTTGTACATTAGGGGCATAGCGTTGTGGTCGATGACCTGGGGGCATCCTCCTATGTGGTGTTCCTAAGACACTTGTTCTCCCCTCTCATTTTATTGTTTACCCTCTTCTAGTGATTCTACCTAGTCGGCAGATGACAAAAACAAACAAATATTGATGCAAACTGTGTGTCCCTTCAGCAAGCAAAGAAAAAATGGACCTAGTCCATACATGACAATGGGGTTGATATATATATTGGCTAGTAGAATCACTCTATGTGATACTTGATGTTGTCTTATCTTTTCTAACAAATCATTACTATTGTCACCCAGATTTGCACCCTTGCTGATTTTGTAAAAACTTGGCAATCTGGAGACACATGGGACCTTTCCAGGTCTGTGGGTCACCTGAGTTGGAAAGAACCTCTGGAGAAGGTCGACTTCCTTGGCTGGTTATCACCTAAAATCTACTGGATTTGCAAAGGAAATGGGAGAAGGAATACTTTTTTAAAAATGAAAGATAAAATAGGAAAACTTGAAAATAAGGGTGATTCACCAGGCTGAATAAAAGAGCCCTCACAGAACTAAGAAAATGCACAACACAACTAGATATAGCAAGTAGATATACATAGATTCAGATGATTCTAGCAGAGGTAAAAAACAAAATGGCTGAGAGGAACAAAAATGTTCACAGACAATCATATGTAGATTCACACTAAACTAAAAATTAGTAAAAGAGGTAAAATAACTTGCATATATTCAATAAGAAGGCATGGTTACAGTAGAGGAATGCTCTATTTGAAATCAGAAGCATAGATTACTAAATCTTCCAATGTCCAACCCTTTTTACATCTCATGTCTATGCATATATAGCATTTTTGCATTTGACCTAAGTTAGTTACAATGAATTTCGCCCCATGGGCTCTGTCAGAAAATATTTGCGTCTGAAAGGACATCCACCTGCAAGAAGTTATGGCATGAAATATCTGGAATAGGGGCAGACGGAAGATATTTTGAACCTCAATGTGAGTTGCTAAATCATCGACCTGCACCCATAAATGCAACAAATCTCTGTATCTACATATGCCAAATTGGTCGCTGAAACGTCCAGTCGATCGAGCATGCAAATCCAGATCGTAATTTGAAAGTGAGAAAAATCCCCTCAAAATCCCACCAGATGAAAAAGGAGGCAAAAATAAGCACTTTTGCCTTTTGAAGCATGTTGAAATTCGCCAGAATGAGGGAGATATGGGTGGTCAAAGTTGCGGTCAACTATATCTTGCAATTGTATATCGCTTTGCATCTGCAACTATACACTGTTTTTGTCTTGCCATTGTATATACAATTGCAATTGTACTTTTAGGTTCACTTGGTGCAACATACAAAGTCTCCTTCACTTTTGCCTTTTACATATTCAATTCACTTTGCATGTGCGATTGTATGTGCCTTTGTATCTGTTTTTGTATATGCAAATGTATATGCAATACAATTGCCAACATACAATCGCGGGCCTTTACTTTTGTATTACCTTTTGCACCTGCCCTTGCCATGTATCAACATCTAATTTACCGCTGTGCTGAAACTGAGACCCATCGCTAAACATTTGCATGCTTTATCGGTCGTTAGAAAAACCTTAAAATGAGCTGCCGATGCACTAAGTCTCGCCGAAATCCTTTTTATGTGACCTTTTGTATATCTGATTGTATATGAGATACAATCAGATATACATACAATGCGGAACTCCAAGGAGATTATCAACCAGAAAGGAACTTTAGAACAGGTCCGGCCCTTGTATAATTTCTTTTTTGCATATCGGCATATACATGCACCTCAACATACAACTGCAGACCCCACCGCTGAGTTTGCCAATTTTAATTTCCCAGTCGGATCTGCCTTGTATGTTGCTGCTATATCTAACCTTTGTATATCGTATATACAATGTGAAATATACAAACAAAACTGCATACAATCACTTGTACATACAAACATTGCATCTGACCCCTTGCATGTGACTTTGTATATGACCTTTGTATCTGCAAACATACAATGCGAACATACATACAAAGATGCATACAAGAGTATCTACCTTTATAAATCCAATTGTATATTCCTTCTGGGTCCAAGATTTGTATGTCAGAAATGTATATGCCATTGTATATTCGATTGTATGTGTAAAGATACGATTGCATATTCATATAATTGGTGGACCCCAACCTTTGTATTTCCCCCTTGTATGTTGCCTTGTATATACAAGGATAACCCGATGTACATTCTCTTTTGAACATTACCAAGATACAAGGAAAAAAGTAACTGAGATACAATTCAACCAAATGACAGAAAACCCCAAAACAAGGATGACGTCATCATCATATACATGAAAAATGGCTAAGTATAAAACTGAGAAATGAAGGCAAAATATTTCTGGGTTTTTCTGGGTTTTTGGCAAATATTCTTTAGGTGAGATTTTGGGATTTGTAGCAAAGTAGAGCATGAGTAATTGAAGGATTTAAGACTTGTAGGGTTATTTTCTAAAGGATATTCAAGGAATATACAAGGTGAACTATTTAACTCTGGACAGAGGAAAATAGGTCAACAATAACAATACATCTGCTCCATGCACCTTGATTGTTTTGTATCTCACCTTGTTTTTATACTCGGTTCTGAGATGCCTGCGGTATAAGGCCAATGGCTATACTCAGATTCGAACCCATATGTGTAGCCTTGGTTTCTTTGATGTGATCTCATTTATGATTCATGCATAGATTTCATTTTTTTCTTTGGTTATTATCTTAGAGTAATATTTGTAACCTCTCTTGTTATCTTATCTGAGCATATCTTATCATTGTGTTTGTGTGAACATTCGACGATCGTGAGCACATGTCACCTTGGGGGCATGGGCTTTGTGAAAGCTCTTGTTCCCTTGTGTGTGTTTTCTCTCTACCTTAACTTGCTTGATATCAGTACATGACATCAACCACCTTAAGGTGGAGGCATATATAAGGTAATTTGTCTGATGATTTTGGCACTAACGAAGCATGTTTGTAAGCCCTCTACAGAGACGAGATGTTGTATCTCTGGCATGAGTACACATATTTATCTATATTGCAATCAAGGAAGCCCTTTGCAAAGGTGGGATAACATATCTCTTGAGCTAGTGCGTATCCTTTTATTCAAAAGGCCTTTTGCGGAAGCCAGGATGGTGTATCTCTTGAGCTAGTGCACATCCTTTTTATTACAAAAGTCCTTTGTGGAGGCGGGGTTGGATCTTGAGACTATCCTCCCTTAAGTGTGTCTTTGGTAGTTGTTGTGGCATAAGCCAAACCATTAGTTGTGTTTGCAGCGTGTTTGAGATGGAGGGACTTAGCAATAAGCTCCTTCCATCGCCTTGTTTGTCGTGTTTAAGACATATAGTATGTCTTTGGCATGCTATATGACGCTTGTGTATTCTGTGTGTCTTCCGTGTGTTTTCCCCCTTGTGTGGTTAACCCCCACATGGGCTTTGTATGGCATGTTTTCCCCTCTTGTGTGTGTAGTGACAAGCTGCACCTACACTCGAGGTTTGTTTGGTATGTTTCCCCCCTTGTGTAGTCTTTACCCAGACTCAGGGTTTTATGTTGTGATTTTATTTCCATGCATATGTATATGAAGATGTTTTTAATATATTATGAAAATGTTATATAACTACATTCATCATGTTTTATGTGTCTTCAATACTGCATTCTCCATGTTTTACGTTCTCATTACTGTCTTCATTGTGTTTTGTGTGTCTATGATGTGTTTTCTAATGGTTACCTAAGACTAGGGGCTAGAAATAGTTCCTCAATCTCGATATATGCCTTACCTTCAAGTGTCTGACATGTTTGATGTGTTTTTTACTATAATTTAATGCATGTATGGGTTGTAAGATCATACATACATTAAAGTGGGGGTTAAATGTTATGTTGTAAAATGTCCCCCTAGGACTTTTACCTCCTAAGTTTAGTTCTTGGGTCCTTTAGATTTAATCATGCATCTTAGAAATGAATCCCGGAGCAAGATCCCTCAAAACCCATGTCAAATTGGACTAAGGGGACCCTCTTGAGCTTAATTCAGCCCTAAAATAGGTCCCTGGACAAGGGCACATGCGCACTTGTCCTATCATATTTTGTCGAGGCCCAAATCTTAAGTGTCAGCAAAGTGACTGTTAAAAGGTCTCCCTTTGTCGGCCTATTCAATTTGAATTACGAATGTTTAGCGGGAATGCATATATAAACATGTTTAAGACTTCATTTTACAACTAGATGGATATTGCAAACTTGTGATCTTGTACTACGGATACTCAAGGCTTTCATTGTGTTGTAGAGCAGTGTTTTGTTGTGTTTGTACTTGCTTGTTGCAAATTTGTCTTCTTCAATCCATCTTCTCATGGCATGAAAGATCTTCATCTCCTCGTGAGAGTTCCACCTCCGAGGTGACATTTACTTTGTGTTTCAATCATTTATCATATCATTTGTTTGCCTCTATCCTACAAGGACACACACTCTCTATCTAACAACAATGTTGGAAGGCTTGAATGCCATTACAGGGCTTGACTAAGGCAAGCTACTAAACACCACAACCACCAACCCTCTCTTGTGATTGCAAGTGACATGTGTCAAATCTTGTAGAGAGGAGTTGCAGAGGATCATTGCAGAGTAGAAAGAATCCAAATCTGAAGAAAAAGGTAGAAAATAACCCTAAAAGGTCAAGGGCACCTGCTCTTTTGACCTCCAATTTTTCACTGTCAGAAATCCCTGAGCATGCATAGTCTACAACATATTTGGCTCCCGACCTCTAGAAAAAGCACCACCTTGGTCTTGGGTGCCCACTCTTTTGACTTTAAAGTTTTTGCATCCTAAAACCCAAAATTTGGTATGTATCTAATATGCATTTAGTGCCCTCCTGTGTGAGTATTTGTTGTGTTTCATCTGTTTGCATACAATTTTGCATAATTAGGGTTTTAGGCTTAATCAGGCTAAGGTTTAACAAATCGATTAACAAATTCCAAATTTCCTTATCATTCCAAGTGACACCAAACCTATAGTTGAGTCCTCTTGTAAAATTTGTGATTCAACTCAGTTTAATGTCCTTGAATGTATGTAGTGAAAGGAGGATCTAACTAAACTATCAATCAAATTAACAAACCCTCTTTTTCTACATAACATTACCAAGAAAAATTCCTTCATCAAATCTTGAATCAAACTTTCCCAAACCTTATTCATCTCTTTTGATATAGCATTTGCTTCCAAGAATTCTGAAATACTTGATAGAAGCAGGTCTTCCTTTCCATAGCTCATATGGAGTCTTGGTGTTGTTCACTCTTAGTTGTCCTCTGTTAAGAATATAAACAAAAGTATGGAAGTTTCTTCTTTCCAATATGCATCAGGCAGCTTGGCTTCATTCAACATTATTCTTGCCATCTCCTAGATAGTTCTATTCTTCCTTTCCACTACTCCATTTTGTTGAGGAGTTCTTGCATCAAATAAGTGCCTCTTTATTTCATGTTCTTCACAATACTCCTCAAAGTCATTTGATGAGAACTCACCACCTCTATTAGACCTTAAGCACTTGATTGTAGAATTCATTTAATTTTCAACCATGGACTTGAAAATCTTAAACCTACTCAAGGCTCCTAATTTTTCTTTTAAGAATGTAACCCATGTCATTCTAGAGTAATTATCAATAAGCAACATAAAATACCTCTCACCTTGGAGACTCTTTGTCTTGGTAGGACCACACAAGTCAGTATGAATCATTTCCAATGGCCTTGTAGAAGAATACTCATTGGTCTTTAATCTTATCCTTGTTTGCTTCCCAATATGACATTCTTTACACAAGGTGCTTGCAGGTTTGATAATCTTTGGCATGTCTCTTGCTGCTTGTATGGAGTTGATTTTCACAAAATTGTCAAAGTTGATGTGTCCCATCCTTTTGTGCCATAGCCAGAATTCATTTGTCTATCCTAGAAGACAACTTCTTACATTAACATCCTTTAGGTTGTACAAGTTGTTTTATATCCTAGAATCTTCTGCCACCAGTTTAGCAGAATTTGTTCTTCTGATTTCACATCCTTGTCCATGAAATATGAGGTTGTATCCTTTGCTGCACATCTGACTTACACTGAGAAGATTGTGCTTGAGACCTTCTACATATAGAACATCTTCTATTTTAGATTTTCCACCAATACTTATGATGCCCTTTCCATCAAAGTCTTGCTTAGTAACATTTGCTATTTGAGTTTCTAATTTTGCTAATCCACTTCTGCAATTTATCTTGCTATATGTCCAACTTTGTTGTAGATATGACATGTCACACTGACATCTACTAGTGAAGCAAGAGGATTCCTACTTACAAAATTTCTTTTATTCATTCTAGACATGCATTACGTAGCATTATGACCATATTTATTGCAGATAAAAAAAACCAAAAAAGGCATGATTGAACCTGTTTATGAAGATCTTTCTTGCATGAAAGGTTCTTCCATACCTTCCTCCTTGAGACATGACTAGAATGAAATCCACTTCTTCAAGGTCATCCAGATTTCCATAATTTGCTTTCTCCAATTCCTTTTTGAGTGAAAAGATTTCTTTCTCAAGATTTGTACATTCATTTGTCTTAGCTTCAATCAGAGCCTTTTGTTCTTTGTTCTCTTTCCTTACACACATCAAGTCTTCAAGAACAAAAATAAGTTCACCTTCAAAATCAACTTCACATTATTCTTCATCTATAGTCTTGTCAGACACATCAAAGATTACCATGGCCATGAATAGGGACTCTCCTCTTTCATCATCTGATGAGTAGTGATCTACTTCTTCCGAGGAGCTGTAGTCTTCTTTGGAAAGGAGGTTCCTTTTGAAGTTGCTCCTTTTGAAACCCTTGCTGCTATTTTAATTTTCTCTAATAGGACATTTAGAATCATAATGACCAACTCTTCCACATTTAAAACATTTGAAAGGTAACTTACCTTTATATTCTCTTGAACCCTTCTTCAACTTTCTCACAAAGTTTGCTTCTTCTTCCTTAGATTCAGTGTCGTGTGGACTAGATGTTCCTTCTCTCCTCATAGATTTGAAAGTAGGCTCTCTTTTGGATGTACCTTGGACTTCATTTCTCATCTCATGAGTAGTGAAGGACCCAAACAACTCTTCCATGGTAAGTGTCTTTAGATCTTTGGCTTCTTCAATAACAAAAACTTTTGAATCAAACTTGTGAGGGAGAGTTCTCAGGACTTTCTTCACAACCCCTAAATCAGACACTTCTTCACCTAGCCCTCTGATTCCATTGACCGCTTCATCCACTCGAAGAAAATAGATATCAATTTCTTCCTCTTATTTCATCCTTAGATTCTCAAACATGGCTATATAAGTTTGTAAACTTGCTTGCTTTACACTATCATTGCCTTCGTAGAGATTTTTGAGTTTATCCCATATCTCCTTGGCCATCTTGCACTGCACTACCTTGGCAAACTCTGAATTGGTTAGACCACTTAAGATAGCATTCTTAGCTTTAGCATTGTTTTCATGGGCCTTCTTCTCATCTGAATCTGTAATAGGATGAGTTAGTTCAGTATAAGCATCCATTGCAGCTCTCCAAACATCATACCATAGCGAGATAAGATAAGCTTCCATCCTTACACTCCATAAGGAATAGTTAGTTTCATCAAATAGTGGTGCTTTGTTAGAATAAGAGGACTCTCTCTGAGCCATGTGTTCTGATCCAAGATCTTCCTTCAGCTATTAGGCTACACCAAGGAACTTAGCTCTGATACCAATTGTTAGAACACTTTGATATACTGAGAGGGGGGTGAATTAGTATATCCCACAAATTAATCCAGTTCAACTTTATCAATAAAATTTTTCTACTACCTTAAACAGATAATGAAGCAAGCTATGTAATTCAAAGTTACACAATCACACAACCATAACACTAAATTTACATGGAAAACCCTAGAAGGGAAAAACCACGGTGAGCAAGTTGCTTGGATCTACTGTCCAAATCCAGCCTCACAAATAAAAATAGTTTTACAATAACTATTATGGGCTACAACCCAAAGGAATCTACAACTCCCTAAAACATAGTTTTATGGGCTCCAACACAAAGGAAGCTACAACTCCCTAAAACATAGTTTTATGAGCTCCAACCCAAAGGAAGCTACAACTACCTAAAGTGCTAGACCACTTACATCATTTACAAGAAGAGACTCCAACCGCTGTACCAAAACATTTGACAAATTCTACTGGATCAACTACCTCCGCAACATCAACTCCTTTCACACTGACATATGACTTCAACACCTCTACTCAAACAACTCTACTACCTTCAACACACCTATTCAACATAGCATAACACAACCTCTATTATGAATCATGCATTATAGTCTTCAGATTTCCTTCTCAACTTTCGGATCATTTATCTTCTTCGCACACACATACACTTACTCTCACACTTGCACATACATCCTTAGTAATTATCATAGTTTGCAATAAGCTTGATCTTTCATTTATATGCTCCACAAGTCTTCAAAATTTCACCTTTGTCATCCTAGATGAATCGTGTAACATGAAACATGCAACAACCTTGTTTGTTGGCTCCCAAGTCATCAACGGTAATGTAGGAAACAAATCCCATTATGCAGTTCATACCAAGTGATAACTAGGACCTATTTTACCTTAGCACACATCTCAATGTTGGCGTACACTTCCAAACACATGGCACAAACACCTAATCATATCATGTTGGCTCCACAAACACTTAACCTTTCACACATTAGCTATAGACCCAATGTGGTACCGAAGAAGAGAAATATCATCATGTGGTTCATGCCACAAACACTTTGTGATCTTTAAAGTCTTCTCATATACTCCTTATATCATTTCATGCTCCTTCTTTCTGGCACAAGAAATCAAACACTGATGTCGATATCCCTTACATAGACTAAATACATTGTCTTGATATAAACCATTGAAACTCATACTTGTGGTACTCCACAACACATGAAACTTGAGTTGATAAAACATACAGACAATCTAAACTCATCTTTTAACCAGCAAAGCCAAATATTATAGTGTAGTGAAATGCGGTGGCTTTTACTTTCTCCAATTGATAATCTTAAACAACATCATGACTTGTCCTTACATAGCTGACTCTAGAAATCACTGCAGTACATTGTAACATCTAAAACTTGAGTATATCATACCTTTGATTTGTATCTAACTATCCTCCAAGCTGTAAGATTATATCTTCTAGTGTGGAGAAATGCGGAGCAATCTTTTGAACTTGTGACTGCAACAACACTGTATTATCTCTGTCTTCACTCTGCTAGCTTTGGAATGCTCCACAATACTTTTTATGAACTGAAATCAAGATCATGCATACTTCATAGTGTTGCAAGTATGAGGTGAACCAGTGTTGTCATTGATGTCAACATACTCATATTGCATTGACAAGAAGGATTGGATGAGCAGTGTGCTGAGGATATTGAGAAAATTAGCCTCAGTCAGGAACAATGAAGAACAGTGATAAGAAGAAGGCAAATGTATTGTATAGGATGCGAACCGGAGGATGCGGATTAAAGGGTTTGTAGATATGAGTCTTGAGATGCTTCAGTTAAGATTTTAGAGGTCCGCATGAAGATCTGAAGGTGTTGTGGCTGTCGATATAGAACCAGTTTCGGCAAGTGTTCAGAGGTGACAGAGGATCATAGAAAGGTCCGGTGAGGTCTGGAATTGTATAATCCTAATCTACGGATTGGAAGGAGTGTTTGGGATGTCCTTGTAATGTGTCATCTCGAGTTGTGTATGATTTTGAGGTCCGAAAGTGCCTTTTGCATTGTGACAGTGGCGACAGACTGTGTTCTTTAAGTTCAAGATGAGGAAGAGAAGAGATTCCAGTATGTAGAGAAAGTGCGGATGTACCTGGTCATTCAGGTAGGCTTGTGAAGGTTCTTGGATCATGATGAAGTTGTGTTGTTGGTCCGCATTGATGGTAGAGCCCGAAATTGAAGTTATTCTTCCGGATGAAGTTCTTGTTCCGACTAGCCGACCGGATGAGTTGTTCATCCTGCGAATGTTCTTATGATGGCTGACTAGATGTGTTATTCATCTTGTGGATATTCTTATGGTTGATTGCCGACTTAGATGATTGTTCCTAAGTCGATGTCTTGTATAAATAAAGGTTTGTGAGTTCATTTAGTAGTGTGAATTGTGGGAATGAGTGTGGAGTAGCAAAGAGAAGTGCGAAAGGCAAAGCATGGATTTTGAGCTTAAATGGAACTGATCCGGACATAGTAGAGATGTCATTCTCCAGTTCAAGATTGTGATCCTTATCACTCTGTAGACAGTGTGTCTCCTTGTAGGCAGTGTGCTCGGGCAGTGAGCCCTAATTGGCAAGTGCCATTCTTTTTCTTATTCTTCTAACAGAGAATAATCCTTGGGTTAATCACCCCGTGGTTTTTCCCTTAACCGGGTTTTCCACATCAAAATCTTGGTGTTCAATGTGTTGATGTTTATCTGCTCTTGTGTTTATGCATTATGCTTTCATGGATGATTAATTGATATACTATTAACTAACAAAGAAGAATCAAGTATTTAAAAGAGCAGGTTTTTATACAACTGATTCACCCCCCCCCTCTCAGTTGTATGCCCTAGATCTAACAATTGGTATCAGAGCCAAGTTCCTCTAAAAGGAGCTTAACCGCTTGAGGAGATCCAGGATGTCATCATACAAGAAGGATAGTCTGAAGTTTGACAGAACCAACTTTACCCTCTGGAAAGATCGCATGAAATGTCACTTGGAATGTATGGGAAAAGCATACTTGGCCATGGTCTCAAAACCATATGTACCACAACAAGGTGGTCCGACAACTCTGAATGAAATCATAGATGCTGAAAACAATCTACGGACCAAGGAAGCTCTGCTAAGTGCATTAAACGACTCAGATCTCTCAAATGTTATCGACCTACTAACTGCATATGAGATCCTGACTAAATTGGAACTTCTGTATGAAGGAGATGAGTTTGTCAAGAGTGCAAGGTTGCAAAGTCTGAAAGGGAAATTTGAAAGATTGAAGATGAGAGATGATGAAAATATCACTACTTTTATGCCAAGAGTGAATGAGCTGGTATGTGGAATTAGAAATGCTGGTGGAACTCTGGATGAAAATGAGATTGTTTGCAAAATCCTCAGATCCCTTCCTGCTGCCTACAAAATCAAGGTTGCTGCCATTGATGAATTCAGAGCCCACACAACTGTCACAAGAGAGCAATTGGCTGGCAAACTAGCTGCATTTGAAATGACCAAGTTTGGAGATGATCCTCCCAAGACTGAATCTGCTTTCAAAGCCAGTGCCTATGTGAAAGGCAAACAGAGACTTGATCCGGGTGAAAACTCTTCAAGGAAGATGTCATGGTATGATCAAGCAAGAAGAGACATGGAAGAAGAAGAAGCGGAAATAGCTCAACTTGAAGCCCTCATTGCAAAGAGACTGCCAAGAGGATCCGGTAAGTATGAAGGAAAACTACCCTTTAAATGCTTCAACTGCAATAAGATTGGTCATTTTACTTCAAGATGTCTGGAAAGATCTGCAAGGACTAATTCTAACAGACAAAGGTTTCAAAAGAACTGCTATTATGTTCATGAAGAAGATGACAATGAAGGAGTAACAGATGATGAATCAAAACTAGGAAGCAAATCCGGAAATGAATGGGTGTTTATTGCCATCAAGGAAGAAGATTCAATACTCTCTGAATCTATCAATCAGAAGGTTATGGAAAAAGCTTTGGCTGCTCAAGTGGAAGAAAAGGATGATTGGGTTATTGACAGTGGATGTTCTCACCATATGACTGGTGACAAGGATAAGTTCTTGGATTTGGAAAGGTATGAAGGAGGAATAGTAAAATTTGGTGACAATTCTGCTGACAGAATCAGAGGTAGGGGAACTATTTCCTTTGATGGAAAGAGCAAAACAGGTAATGTACTATTTGTTGAAGGATTGAAGCACAATCTTCTCAGTGTTGGTCAGTTAGTAGACAAAGGCTATGATCTCCGGTTCAAGAATGGAAAATGCAGAATCTTTACAAGTTCCGGAACTAAAATTGCATCCGGTACTCAGACAAAAGGTAATATCTTTCATCTAGTTGGTTCAAATAAAAGTTGTCTGTTTGTTCAAATTGATCAGAGTTGGTTATGGCATAGAAGAATGTGTCATGTAAAATTTTGATAACATCATCAAGATAAGCAATACTCAGGCTGTAAGAGATCTTCCAAAATTGATGAAACCTACAAATAGTTTGTGCAAAGAATGTCAGCTAGGTAAACAGAGCATAATCTCTTTCAATAGCAAAGATCAGTCCTCTACCGGATTGTTGGAACTAGTACATACTGATCTCTGTGGTCCGACAAGAATCAAGAGTCTACAAGGTGATAGATATTTCATGTTGCTAATCGATGACCATTCCCGGATGATGTGGGTTACCTTCCTAAAGGAGAAATCAGAAGCCCTTGAGAAGTTCAAAATCTTCAAAGCTATGGTAGAGAATCAAACCAGATTGAAATTGAAGTGTCTAAGGTCTGATAGAGGTGGTGAATTTACATCTGGTGAGTTCATTGACTTTTGTGAGAAGCAGGGTATAAGAAGATAGTTGTCTGCTCCCAGGACTCCACAGCAGAATGGAGTAGTTGAGACAAAGAACCGGACCATCCAGGAAGCTGCCAGGATAATGATGTTGGAAGCAAATGTTCCTCAAATGTTTTGGAAAGAAGCTATCAGCACTGCAGTCTACACTCTCAATCGAGTTCAAATCAGAAACAACACCGGTAAGACCCCTTATGAACTCTGGTTTGGCATCACTCCTACTGTGAAATATTTCAGAGTATTTGGTAGCAAGTGTTATATTAAAAGAGATGAAGATCTAGGAAAGTTTGATGCTAGAAGTGATGAAGGAATTTTCTTGGGTTACTCCACTCAAAGCAAAGCATACTGGTGTTACAATAAGAGATTGAGGAAGATGATAGAAAGCACTAATGTGAAAGTTGACGAAGGAATTGAGAAGCCCTCAAGGTTTTATGAGTTTGATGAGGATGACCAAGATGGTGTTCAAATTCAAGGAGCTCAATCCTCTCCGGTAAGTCAGAATCAGCCTGATCTGGTAAATCAGGAAGAAGAAATAGGTCTAAATGAGCCTGATCAAGAAGTAGCAGTACAGAATGCTCCCAAAATTCTAAGGTATGTAATACAGAACCACTCTGAAGATCAGATCATAGGTGACAGAAACAAAGGTGTGTAAACTAGAAGGAATGTTGCTCAAAATCAGGATGAATGTTGTCTGATTTCAAAGATTGAACCCAAAACAATAAATGAAGCTTGAAATGATGAAAGCAAACCAATGGAAGATGAATTGATGCAAATTGAGAGAAATCATACTTGGGATCTTGTTCCCAGACCTAGAGATAGGAATGTGATTAGAACCAAATGGGTTTTCCGGAACAAACTGAATGAAGCTGGTGAAGTAATCAGAAACAAAGCAAGATTGGTCTGCAAAGGCTACTCTCAAATAGAAAGAATTGATTTTGAAGAAACCTTTGCTCCGGTGGCAAGAATTGAAGCAGTTAGATTACTCCTAGCATTTGCTGCCTTCAAAGACTTCAAGGTATATCAGATGGATGTCAAGTTGCCTTCCTAAATGGTGATTTGGAAGAAGAAGTTTACATTGAACAACCGAATGGATTTCAATTGTCTGATAATAATGATATGGTCTGCAAGTTGAAGAAAGCCTTGTATGGATTAAAGCAAGCCCCAAGAGCATGGTATGAAAGGTTGGATAAGCATCTTGTGCAGATTGGATTCAACAAAGGTACTACTGACAGCAACTTATATTTCAAAATTGATCATGAAAATATTTTGATTGTTGAAGTGTTTGTGGATGATATCATTTTTGGAGGAAGAGATAGTATGTGCAAAACTTTTGCAAATCAAATGAAAAGTGAGTTTGAAATGTCTATGCTTGGTGAAATGAATTTCTTCTTGGGTCTGCAAATTACTCAAACAAAGAAAGGGATCTTTATTTCTCAGACCAAATATGTGAAAGAATTGTTGAGAAAATTTGGTATGGAAGATTCAAAGCCAATGAACACTCCCATAGCAACCAGATGTAAGTTGAGCAAAGATGATGACTCCCCAAAGGCAGATCAGACAAAGTATAGATCAATGATTGGTGGATTGTTGTATCTCACTCAAACTAGACCAGATATAATGCAGGCTGTTGGTCTTGTGGCAAGATTCCAGGCTGATCCTAGAGAATCTCATGTTATGGCAATCAAAAGAATTTTTAGGTACTTGAAAGGAACAGTCGAGTATGGTCTATGGTACCGTAGAGATCTAGATTTCTCTCTTCATGCTTACATAGATGCAAATTGGGCAAGAGATGTGGATGACTGGAAGAGCACCAGTGGTGGAGCATTCTTTCTGGGGAAGAGATTGGTTTCTTGGCTAAGCAAGAAACAAGATGCAATATCTCTGTCTACAACTGAAGCAGAATACATTGCAGCAGCAGGCAGTTGCACTCAAATCATATGGATGAAGCAGATGCTAAGAGACATTAAAGTTGAATATAAGGAGCCTATTACAATTTTCTGTGATAATTCAAGCGCAATTAATATTTCTAAGAATCCGGTATTGCACTCTAAGACTAAGCACATATCTATCAAGTTTCACTTTTTGAGAGAACAAGTGAACAAGGAAGAAGTCAGGTTGGAATATGTTCCTTCCAAGGATCAGATTGCAGATATCTTTACTAAACCTCTTCCCAAGGACTCTTTTGAATATCTCTGGGAGAAGTTAGGGGTCATGGCCCCTCCGGTAATGAACTAAGATGCATTGATGTGCATCAGTCCGGTGGATATCACAGTCATATCTTATGATCCGGATTGATGATGAGGAGCTGCTACTAAGGGGGAGCAGCTGGTATGATTCTGATGTGTTAGAATTGCAAGTATGAGCCCTTTGCCATTGATGTCAAAGGGGGAGAGAAGACATGTGAAAAACAAGTGGTTGATGATCAAAGGGGGAGCAGTAAATGAGGAGAAGACATGTTGCTGATAGGGGGAGCTGTGACAGAAAGGAGAAGTTCTTGTCTTGATGGTTTTTCACATCATATGTTGCCATCAATGACAAAGGGGGAGATTGTTGCAAGTATGAGGTGAACCAGTGTTGTCATTGATGTCAACATACTCATATTGCATTGACAAGAAGGATTGGATGAGCAGTGTGCTGAGGATATTGAGAAAATTAGCCTCAGTCAGGAACAGTGAAGAACAGTGATAAGAAGGCAAAAGTATTGTATAGGATGCAAATCGGAGGATGCAGATTAAAGGGTTTGTAGATATGAGTCTTGAGATGCTTCAGTTAAGATTTCAGAGGTCCGCATGAAGATCTGAAGGCGTTGTGGCTGTCGGTATAGAACCAGTTTCGGTAAGTGTTCAGAGGTGACAGAGGATCACAGAAAGGTCCGGTGAGGTCCAGAATTGTATAATCCTAATCTACGGATTGGAAGGAGTGTTTGGGATGTCCTTGTAATGTGTCATCTCCAGTTGTGTATGATTTTGAGGTCTGAAAGTGCCTTTTGCATTGTGACAGTGGCGACAGACTGTGTTCTTGAAGTTCCGGATGAGGAAGAGAAGAGATTCCAGTATGTAGAGAAAGTCCGGATGTACCTAGTCATTCAGGTAGGCTTGTGAAGGTTCTTGGATCATGATGAAGTTGTGTTGTTGGTCTACATTGATGGTAGAGCCTGGAATTGAAGTTATTCTTCCGAATGAAGTTCTTGTTCCGACTAGCCGATCGGATGAGTTGTTCATCCTGCGAATGTTCTTATGATGGCTGACTGGATGTGTTATTCATCTTGCAGATATTCTTATGGTTGATTTCTGACTTAGATGATTGTTCCTAAGTCGATGTCTTGTATAAATAAAGGTTTGTGAGTTCATTTAGTAGTGTGAATTGTGGGAATGAGTGTGGAGTAGCAAAGAGAAGTGCGAAAGGTAGAGCATGGATTTTGGGCTTAAATGGAACTGATCCAGACATAGTAGAGATGTAATTCTCTAGTTCAAGATTGTGATCCTTATCACTCTGTAGACAGTGTGTCTCCTTGTAGGCAGTGGGCCTCTTTGTGAGCAGTGTGCTCGGGTAGTGAGCCCTAATTGGCAAGTGCCATTCTTTTTCTTATTCTTCTAACAGAGAATAATCCTTGGGTTAATCACCCCGTGGTTTTTCCCTTAACAGGGTTTTCCACGTCAAAATCTTGGTGTTCAATGTGTTGATGTTTATCTGCTCTTGTGTTTATGCATTATGCTTTCATGGATGATTAATTGATATAATGTTAACTAACAAAGAAGAATCAAGTATTTAAAAGAGCAGGTTTTTATACAACTAATTCACCCCCCCTCTTAGTTGTATGCCCTAGATCTAACACATAGTTGTCTCTGTCTAACCTCCAAACTGCAAGGCCAAATCTTCATCAACGATAGAATGCAATACAATCTTCTGAGCTCCTTCAGTACAAATCCCTGTGCCTTTGACAATTGAAACTTTGTACACTTTCCTTCATATCTTATGCAATGCTTTTCATCAAGAGACAATGAATGCAACATTCACAACACCATAGACAACAATCACAACTCTTTTCATCAAAAACAAGAAGCCACAACTTCATCATGTCAGCATATCCTTCAACTTGACAACTTTCACCTATCCATGAACATCAAAAGATAAGGTACAACTATGTACAGATGATATTGATCCAACATGCTCATAAATTTCTTCACCATATCCTTGTTGGAAAGAGACACTGCTTTGCATTGACATGTGTTGTCATTGATGGCAACTAAGATCATCCCAAGCATCTGCATGACACAACTTGTTCATACCGAAAGTCTGAATTAGAATTTGTCTAAGTTTGGGCAGTTAGGAACATAGCAATAACAGGGTTCGGTATCTTGGTCCAAATCTCTCCGGTGGAAAGGTATGGTCTACTGTAGATCTAAGGTAGTCAAAAGTATTGACAAGACATTCTAAACCTAGAGTTTTGTCCTCCAGTAATCAAGGACTCAAAAGATATTAGCTTCTGAGTACTGGGTTCTAGTTTGATAGAGCAAACAGAAGAAGAACAGGCTGACCTTGCAAAAGATCTTGATTCCGGATGTATGGAAGTTGTTTTTTGGACAAATGGTGATGATCGGTGATAGTGGCTGACATGAGTAGTGATTTTAAAGAGCAAGTTTTGGTCCACACCTTAAGTTATGCATAGATATAGCCGACAGAGCAGAGCATTCATAAAAGTTCTAAGTGATTGTTATAACTAATTGGTAAGTTATTACAAATCAAGATAAGGATATATATAGCCGATTGTTATGGATGATTTTGGTGTGTATGCGAAGGTATATGTGAGAAGAGCACAAATCCAAAGTGTGAATGAAGGCAAAACATTAAGAAGAGCAGATCAAAGATGAAATGTGTAAGATCAGATTTTTGTACTTAACCGGAACTAAAACTCTTGCATGGGTAGATGCTATTAATCAATTCAGATCTCTATTATTCTATTGTAATATCTCCATAGGTAGTGAGCTCTGGGCAGTGAGCCTGAATGCATGTGCATTCCCATTTGTAAAATACTTTTAACAGGGTATTAATTTTTGTGGGTTAACCCCCACTGTAGTTTTTTCCTTAACTGGGTTTCCACGTCAAAAATATTGGTGTCAAGTGTGTTATTTATCTTTCTGCTCATGTGTTGTCGTTTAATGTTGAAATGTTTATATCATTGATTTGATTATAAGTTGTAAAGGAAGAATAACAATAGAAAAGTCTAATTTGAGTGACAACTAATTCACCCCCCCTCTCAGTTGTCCGGACCTAATCCAACAATTGGTATCAGAGCTAAGTTCCTTTGAAAATGTTTAACAGCTTAAGGAAGATCTGGGAAGACAGCAAAATGGATGAATATAACCTTCAAGGGCAACATAATCTCACCCTAGATTATCTTGAGCAGTCCAAGGAAGAAGTTCAAGAGCTGCAAGATAACCTCAAAAAGGCTAAAGACTTCATTGAGATTTTAAAGGAAAAATTGAGCAAATCTAATGCAAAAGGAAAGGAGCAACCTCTTCAACTGGGAAAACATTATGAAGATAGGGCCCTGAATGAGAAGACAAAGGAATGTGAAAAGTTAGCTAAAGAAGTTACTATCCTAAAACATGAGATGGAAACTAGGGTGATGAGACTAACCAAGGAAATTGAAGATAGGAAGAAAGATAAAGAAGAGATGAATCTAATCTACAAGAAAGTAGAGACAATGAAAGAAAAATTGAGAGACAAATTATCACTCTCAGACATGACCTAGAAATTGCAAATGAGTATAAGGAGAAGTTCCAGATAAGCTCAGCTAAACTTGAAGCACTAATTGAAGGACAAAAAAAGGATGTTGACAAGCATAATCTTGGGTATGAGAAAGGTGAAATCTCTAGATCCGAGTAGATAAATTTTCAACCTAGGAATAGGAGAAACAAAACCAGAAAACCTCTGGTAAGACAACCTAATGCTCAAAGATATCCATCATTCAATGGAAATTGTTTCAACTATAATAAATTTGGTCATAGAGCTACTTAGTACAAAAGCAGAGTAAATCAAAATGATCCATCCTTCTCCGGTCAATGCTTCAAGTGTAAGAAGTATGGTCATAGATCAAATGAATGTAGAAATATGACAATGAATAATGCTAACAATAGAGGAATTAGCAATTCTTTCAATGGTTACTACTTTGTTTGCAATGGGTTTGGACATATGGCTAATCAATGTAGATCAAGAGAAAATTAGGTTTATAAGAAAAGAAATGTTGTATGCTTTAACTGTAATAAATCTGGTCATATTGCAAGATTCTGCAGAGGTAGGAACAATGGAAGAAGAGGTCTGGTAAATAGAAAACCAGATGAGTAGAAACAAGATAGAGGCAAAAGGAAAATTGATGTGAATGAGATACGGAGTGAAATGAACAAGATTTGGATAAATAAAGATACAATAAACAATAGTGATGGGTCTGCACTAGAATCCGGTGCTGATAATTCCTTTAGGAATTAAGTCAAAAGCCTAACTCAGGGGGAGCTACATTGAACATCAAATTCCCCCAGTCAGTAAGTGGGTGCCTGAGTCTAGCACAATAAAAGAGGATATTTTGAATTGGTTCAGAACCTTTGGAAGGATCTCTGGAAGAAAATATGTTCATATGAAAACTTGCTGAGTGATTCATCAAGAACTGTCAAAATAGAGTAACCGGATAAAGTTAGGGAAGAGCATTTATTACAATGCCAAATTAAGTTTTGCAAAAGATAAAAGGTCACTTGGTCACACATTTTAATCACTTTGCATTCAAAAGAAATAAGAAGAGAATTCAAGCTGCAAATCAAGAGACTGACGCACCAAGAGTGAATTCAACCGGCATTTGATCAACCCTAACCCCACAGAAGAAAAAGGTACTTCTCTATGAAGCTTTGAATCTAAAATCTATTAAGATGGCTACTCCTCATGTTGTTGACATTGCTGAAAGACCTCGACCCAAATTTAAGAAGCATCCTCACAAATCAATAGAAGTCGATCCGTTAGGTGCCTTTTCAAGTGTTTCGTATGGTGTGCTACATGTTGAAGACATTAGGGTTTATATTCATACAAACCTAGATGAATTTGGAGGTTCAAGGTATGTAGACTTGTTTGAGAAACAACTCAAGGATGAAAATCATGAACTTAAACCTCAGTATAAGGCACTACATGATAAACACTTTATTCAGATCATGGGGTTTTCAACATTTGATGAGGATGAATGGGTCTGATATGTTCTAAGTCGGATTCATGATAAATTTATTTGGTTGTTAAAACCATTCAAGATTACCAAGGATGCTATCAAAATTGTTACCGGGTTAAACTCAACCGGTGGGTTGCCCATGCTAAAAGCTGTGAAAAAACAGATAGTGACTGATGCTACCGGTACCAAGTTTGACAGAAGACCAATGACCATTAATGATATTATAGAATCAGATTTCAAATTCACCTCCATGGTGATTGGGTACAAGATTTACCACTCGGGCAGAGAAAATTCTATTTTTGGAACAACCATATATGCTGCATACAAGATGCTAAAGGAAAATATTGATTATGACTTGTGTGAACTACTACAGAATCAACTGATTGAAAATCTAAACAAAATCAAGAAAGATAAGAAAAACACTTTCGAGTATGGTACATTGATTCTATGTCTATTCTTTTACTTTATGAATGAAGTACTTGGGGTAAAAGGTGTGCACTGGACTAAGGATGAGCTAGTTGTCAGATCAGAAATCATCTTCGCAACATTGGTGATTTTAAAACTCAGAAAACTGCAATATGGGGTTACTTCAAGAATTTTTAGAGTATGATGCACTTAAGGGAAAGAATCCCTAATTCAATTGTTGACAAGTACAAAAATGAAATATGCTTCATGGTTGATACTGATTAGTGTTTAATGGAAGCAGTGGAACCCAGAACTATTTGGATCATGCCCATGGGGTATGAAGTACATGAAAGGATCTTGAATATGTATGCTCAACATATTCTAATCAAGCCTAAAGACACAACGGTTGAAAGATTTGGAACTTATGAGGAGCTAAGTTTAAAACTACATACTGAGCTCAGAGAACCTGAAACCAATAGGAAAGTAATAAATGAAGTTGAGCAGTTAGCTAAAAATCTGGGCCTAGCTAAGGAAGCTGTGAGAAAACTCAGAGAAAGAACACAGAAGGATGAGAAAGAGAAACAAGATAAGAAACAAACAAGTGATCCAGTGGAACTCTCTTCCACTTCAAGAACTACTAGGAGCTCTGCTATTGCCCCTGCTCCTTCCAAGATTGCAAAATCGGAAGCAAAATCAACCAGAAAATGGGAGGAAAGGAAGAAAACAAAAGCATCCCAGACCTATGAAAGCATAAGAGAAGAAGAAGAAGATACAGATTCTAACATTGAAATCAAGGATCTAAAGGCCACCGAAACAAAAGTTGCAAAAGAAACCAAAGAAATGTCCTTCAGAAGTAAAAGGGCTAGCAAAAAGCAAAAGACAGAAGCATATGAGGAATATATTGAGAAGCCCACACTTTCCCTAGAGGATGTGATTAAGTAAGTTACTGTAGATGGTAATCTAAAACCCATGATTGAATTCTATGATGAATACAGTGATATGGATAAAAGGGTATTGGAGGAAGCAATTGTCAGATATCTCAACATTTACAACAAGGCACTGATTAAGATAACTTCTGAGTTGCCACAAATTCTGGCAAATATCTTGGAGTTGAGAAAAGAAAATGCCAAGAGCAAGGACATGGAGATCAGGGAACATGAGATAATAAGATTTTGTCCTCAAATTTTTCCTGATCAAATAGATATGATCTTCAAGGAAGTCAAAGATGACTTTAGAAGCAAAAGGAGAATGAACAAACTCATGCTTGGAGAAACAAGTGAAATAGTTGAAGAAACTCAAGAAATTCTCTTGAAAACATTGAAAAAGCACAATTTTCCCATAGTCACAAAAGAAGTTCTGAATGGTGAAGAAGAGAACATTATTGAGCAGCAATTTGATTTAGTGAAGCCTCTGTTCTAGAAGTAGAACAAGCAAAACAGGAGGATACAAAAATATTGGATAAAGTAGTTGATGCAGGAGATACTCCCAATCCACCTGATACGTCAGGAAAAGAGGATAATATTACTACTTCACAGAGCCCTCCTGATTAGGTAGCAAGTGATGAACAAACAAGAAAGAGTCCTATAGAGAACATAGAGAAAGATAAAGCAGAAGAAGATGGTGTAAATGTTGAAGCACATAAAGCAGATACTGAGAAATTTGATGAACAAAAGGATGGTTCAGAAAATGTTGCAAGAGACACTGTAAATGCAGTGAAAAGTCTTCTTGAAAAAGAGATGAGTGAGCTTGATGAACCTAAACTACTCCAAGGTCTAGCCAATCCAGATGCTCTCTCTCCAATTCAACTGATGAAAATAGCATCATTCACCAAAGTAAAGGCTAGAGAAAAGATGTTAAAATTCCACATGGAGGACAATGAGCTACTGGGGCTTACATCTGGGATTTTGGAAAAGTTAATGCCTACCTACCAGAAGAGTCCATCTGATTCCCCCTCCAAACATCTAAAAAATCTTGTAAGTTCTATAAATACTCATTTTGAGTCCTTTGAGAAATCTGCAGAGGCAAACGTTCAGAAAGAATTCCTGGATAAGAAATTTTGTGAAATAAAGAACCTAGTAGGAAATGATAGAAGAATACTTGGTATTAGCATAAAAAGTATTTAGAATTCTCTAAATGATGGAAGTGATATGTACAAATTCTGTATACCATGGCCCAAAGTTAATGAGGATATTGAGAAAAAGATAAAGGAGCAAGAACAAAAATTGTCAAATCTCTCTCAAAATTTTTATCCTCTAACAATTTCACCTATAAGTCAAGAATGTCTAGTAATCAGCCTGATAGATGAGATAAAGAGGCTTGTTAAAGAAAAGGGTTACATTATGAAGAGAATGTGTGAGCTCCGGGGATTGATTTCCCCTAAGTTAGAAGCCATGTTTAATGCCCTATCAGAAGCTCAGACTGCACTTCAGACAAGTAATCCTCTGGATCTGACAAAGGCACAAGCATATGCATTTTTGCTAAGTGGACACATCTCAATTTTGGATGCAATGAAGAGTACTTGGGCCTTTGAATTTATGCAAATAAAAACTAGATTTGCAGACATTCTCAAGTTCATGTAAATAAGACTTAATGACTAATAATACATGTGTGGCAGTATATACAGAATTGTTGGAGAATTTTGGCTTGCGGACCCCACCCTTTGCCATTTATGTCAAAGGGGGAGTGAAGGGTAGTAAAAAAAAAAGGTATCAGCAAAGGGGGAGCACCAGAATAAGTGAAGTGCACGAGTGTACAAACAAAGGGGGAGTTGCACTAGACACTTAGTCATTTTTCACTAAGTGTTGCCATCAATGCCTAAGGGGGAGATTGTTGGCAAGAGACACTACTTTGCATTGACAGGTGTTGTCATTGATGGCAACTAAGATCATCCCAAGCATCCACATAACACAACTTGTTCATACCAGAGTTTGAATCAGAATTTGTCTAAGTCTGGGCAGTTAGGAATAGAGCAATAACAGGGTCTGGTATCTTGGTCTAGATCTCTCCGGTGGAAAGGTATGGTCTGCTGTGGATCTAAGGTAGTTGAAAGTATTGACAAGACATTCTAAACCCAGAGTTTTGTCCTCTAATAATGAAGGACTCAAAAGATATTAGCTTCTAAGTACTGTGTTCCAGTTTGATAGAGTAGACAAAAGAAGAACAGGCTGACCTTGTAGAAGATCTTGATTCCGAATGTATGGATGTTGTTTGTTGGACAAATGGTGATGATCAGTGATAGTGGCCAAC
Organism: Cunninghamia lanceolata; assembly: GCA_027924645.1. Lineage (NCBI taxonomy): Eukaryota > Viridiplantae > Streptophyta > Pinopsida > Cupressales > Cupressaceae > Cunninghamia > Cunninghamia lanceolata. The sequence continues at coordinate 4,550,248 of BSBN01000568.1, forward strand.
ATGAGTAATGATTTTCAAGAGCAAGTTTTGGTCCACACCTTAAGTTATGCATAGATCTAGCTGACAGAGCAGGGCATTCATAAAAGTTCTAAGTGATTGTTATAGCCGACTGGTAAGTGATTGCAAATCAAGATAAGGATATATATAGACGATTGTTATGGATGATTTTGGTGTGTGTGCAAAGAAGGTGTATGTGAGAAGAGTAGAAATCCAAAGTGTGAATGAAGGGAGAACAGTAAGAAGATCAGAGAAAAGATGAAATGTGTAAGATCAGATTTTTGTACTTAACCGGAACTGAAACTCTTGCATGGGTAGATGCTATTAATCATTTCAAATCTCTGTTATTCTATTGTAATATTTCCATAGGCAGTGAGCCTCCACTTAAGCAGTGAGCTCTGGGCAGTGAGCCTGAATGCATGTGCATTCCCATTTGTAAAATACTTTTAACAGGGTATTAATTTTTGTGGGTTAACCCCCACCGTGGTTTTTCCCTTAACCGGGTTTCCACGGCAAAAATCTTGGTGTCAAGTGTGTTATTTATGTTTCTGCTCATATGTTGTCATTTAATTCTGAAATGTTTATATCATTGATTTGATTATAAGTTGTAAAGGAAGAATAATAATAGAAAAGTCTAATTTGAGTGACAACTGATTCACCCCCCCTCTCAGTTGTCTAGACCTAATCCAACAATCCTTCACCTCACAACTCCTCTGATCATCACTCCTTTGACAACATATACAATAATGTGCCTTCGACATCACAACACCTCTGATCAATCTTCTGACATTATAGTAAGCCTTACACATTATAGCTCATTTGACATCAATGACAACATATGCAACATATTTATCATCTTGGTCTCAACATCACTTCTCATTCTCACAAGTTTCTTCACAAGCTTCTTACCTTCTTTTTCTTTAAGCTTCTTATAAGCTTCTACATAGGCTTTAAGCCTTTTTCTTATTGTTCTTATATTAGATATCTTCTAGCATAGATATCTCTAGAATCTTTAGCCCAACTGAGCTTCTCATACAGGCCTCAAGCCTTTTCTTGCTTTTTAGCCTCACAAGCCTAAAGCTTCCTTCATTTTGATTTTCTCACAAGCCATAGATCTTCTTGATACTTTAATTTCTTCACATCTTTTTCTTCTTTCTATCATCAAGTAGAGAACCCCACTACTATAGAAGAGGACATTCAGATATTAGTCAAACCTCTGAGGATGATTTGTCTTGCATTGGCACAATTTGTATACAGGTTCCCTTTTGGTATTTTAATAGTAGTTAAAAATATCTTGCATGTGTAGAAGTAATTTGCATTTCACTAATAATCTTAAAAAAAGAAAGCTCTTAGCATAGGTTATTTCTTCTTTTTACATTCATAGATCATTTTGCATGTAAGAAATGAGATTTGCATGTCATTGGAAAATAAAAGTTGAAAAATAAATTATTTCTTCATTCTTAGATTAATTGCAATTTATTCTTTATTGTGCATTTAGAATTACAAATTCACATATCTTCAAGAGTTTTGGAAAAGAAAGTTGTCTAACAAAAGAAAAGTTCATTTCTTTAAAAGATTAGATCCTTTTCTGCATCCATAGATTACTTTGCATTCAAAAAGATTGCATGAAAGAAAGTAGATTTGCATTTATTCAAAAAGAAAAAGTTGTTTTATCATAAGGAAAAGATTGTGTGTCATTTTTAGATTAAAATTGCTTTTCAACTATTGTGATATCACAAGCGAAAACACCAAAACATTGTAAAATTGCATTAGGGAAAGTCATATAGAATTGCATGCATATTTTCTTTCCATAGTAATTAGATCATCTTTAAAATTAGGAAAAGAAAATTTTGCATTCATTTAGTTTTAATTGCATTAGACATTCATTTTAAGCTTTCAAACATTTCAAGAGAAAAATTGGTGGTAGTGAGGGGTGTAACATCACTCATTTCTATTTTGAATTCTGTTAGGGCATGGACTCTGTCAACTCATGGCGGGGGGGGGGGGGGCGGGGGGGTTGTCCCCCCTGTCTTCTTCTCCAGTTGGGTAGAGGTTGATGCTGCTTCAGGTAGTTCCTCAGAACTTGTGAACCCAACTTCAGTTCGGGTTGAGGTTCATACTGCCTTGAGAAGCTCCTCAGGACTCGTTAACCCAGCTTTGGATTCCATTCCCAAAGATTAGAAGAATGTCCTCCTTGGCTCAGATCGAAGAGATTGTGTGAGAGAGAAACTACTACCCCAATGTTGTTGGAGATAGATGAAGGAACAACTATTCAACTTCCATACTCAAACAATGGAAAGGATAGTCTCTTCCATGGAACACACATTGGTTGGGAAAATTTTCTCTTTTCGACCAAATATTGATTTGGTCAGGAGGTGCTATGGTGGGAGATTTGTTCCTTTTTAAGTTCACTTCAAAGGAGGACCTCTTATATGTTCTTGCAAGTGGCCCTTGGATCTATGGGAACCATAATCTCTCTCTATAGATGGAAACCTGGATTTAAAGTTGCTACTGTTTTGAATAAGACAACCCCTTTTCGGGTTAGATTACTAGGGCTCCCATTGGAGTTTTGGGATGAGGAAATCTTTACATGGATTGCTAACTCCTTCGGGCACTTCATTGCTACGGACATTATCACAAAGGCTAAATCCAAGTTAGTTTTTACCCATTTTTGTGTTAGTGTTGATATTAATAAAACCTTCCCTTATTATATTACTCTTGCCGCCAATTTGGTAATTAGACTCAACCAATCTTGTATGAGAATTCAATTTTTTTTTGTCAAAACTATTCTAAAAAGGGCCTTTTATTCACCCAATGCAAAGCTCCTAGGAAACAAACCCTAAAGTTCAAGGAACCTATGGAAAGTGAGAAGGATGCTTCAAAGGGTTACTCCTTTAAGGATGATATTCTTAATATCATAAGCTCACCCCTTAGAGCTAGTAGTAACCATGAAGGTTTGGATGAGAACATAGACAACACGACTTTTAAGGATCTTTCCTTGGAAGATAATGAGAATCCAAATGGGATTAACAACACTGAGATAGTGCTTGAACAATAGATTAATGAATAGTTAGAAACCCTAGAGAAGGAGGTGCCAAATCTCTCTATGAATGACCCCCTATAGGATAAGTGTTGGGAAATAGGTGTTGTACACCTTGCATAATATTGTATTATTTTATTCATGTAAAATAAATATTTATTTGTGATGCATATTAATTGATGTGATTAACCACATTAGATATTTATTTGGAGGCCACTTATAAATGTTGTATGTAACATTAGGTTATTGTTTGTATTATTTAATTGTTGGGAAAAAATATAGTACAAACATTAAATAATTGGGTCAATGGTTTTGTGTATCCATGGTTTTGGAACACATGGTTTTATCCAATACCACAAGTTGTATTTGTGTGAGCTTGGTCTAAAAAAGCAAGCACATGGTCATTTGTTGTGGGTTGGTTGGCTATTTCATTGTAGGTGGATTGGAGGTTTGTGAGAAGTTGTCATTGTATTGAGCTCTATCCTATAAATGCATATTGTGAAGCATGGCAGGTGATGTGTAGATTCATGCTTGGACACAATGGAGGATGCATTGGAGGTGCTTTATGTTTCAGAAGTATTCATGGAGACTCATGGCATGTATTGTAATATCTTGTTTCTGAATAATACATATGAGTGTGAATGCTTTTGGAGGCTGGGTTTTTCATCTTGAGGGTTTTCCTAGTGTATATCTTGTGTTATCTTGTGTTTGTCATTTGATATTTGCATTATGTTTATTTGTTGCATCATTTTCTCCTATTGGGTTATGTGGAATTGGTTTTATTTCACTTGCAAATTCCTAACATGTGGTATCAGAGCCATGTTTATGGTTGAGGGAGTCGTGAGCTTCCTGGATTTGTATAACCCTTGTGTGTGTAGATTGGATACAAAATGGAAGCCATGGCAATGTATGAATAGATTTGGGACATTACAAGGTTTTGTACATGTTGTATTATAGATTTGGGGTTCTGGGTATTGGAGATTTGCTGTGTATTTTTGCAGATCTAGTGATTGAAAAATCACGGTTGAAGAGGGTTTCTTGGATCATTGCAATGAGAGTTTTGAGGAGGGACTTTTCACAGATGACCTCCTAAGATAAAATGGACCTCGTCGTTGGATTCAGGAAGCCTGCGAGGTGAAGAAAAACATATAATTTGCCCATGTTTGGTCATAGGAGAAAAATGCAATATCCTTTACTCTCCCAAGTATGTCGTATGGATTTGCAGAAACAAATTTAAAAAACTATAGAAGTGATTTATAAAAATCAAGATATTAAAAAAATAAAAATAAAAAATTTAATGGGGCCGAGGTCTGCAGACCCTTGTACCCCCTGCGCTAGGTACGGTGCGACAGGGTCGGACAGGCCATTGTCGGCCGGTGGGTAACTAAGCCAACATGCCTCATGGCCTCCTGTCCCAGTGCCTAACCATTCTAGAAGGGGCCTGGCCAAAGTCCTGGACTGGGCTGTGGCCACAAGCCACCTGGTGCTGAGAAGTCCTACAGCCCTTTGGGCATTAAAACCTAAATAGGCAGTGCGAGAAAATTTTAAATGACAATGATAAAATTTCTTTCATTTCGGACTTTAATTTAATTAAAACCTTTTTAATATGCTTGGTCCGATGAAAAACAATGAAACAAAATTGAAAACCTTATTGAATCTACTGGTCAAAGACAATGATGTCAGCAGTATGCCACGTCAGTGTTGGGAATTAAGGTGTCTCAACCTTGGTAATTCCTTGTATTATTTTCATTGTATTTATTTATTTATTGCCTATGTTGAAAATTAAATTGTAAATTCATATTGTCATCTTGTGGAATGTGGCACGGTGATGTGTCATCCTACATAGAAGACGACAACTTGTAATTTTGTCCTCACATGAGGAGATAGGCGTCCCACTTTGTGGTAGGAATATTTTGCCATGTGTCGGCATCTTGGATGTTGTGTAAGGGAATATTGACTGAAATGATCACGACAGATTCCTATGATGAAGTTATGACATGTAAGAGTCAGAAATAGGAGATTCTATGACAAGTGAAGACATGTGTCGAAGAGCATCTTTGAAAAATGCATCTTTGGGCACCCCAAGGTGGACTATGACATGTAAGAGAATATGCTATTTATAGCCTGTGTATGACATATTCTCTTACAGCTATAAGTTATGATAGCTATGACAGATTCTATGACGGTCGTAAGAGTCGTAAGAGCATTTGTCATAGCCCATTTTGGAAATAGGTGACCTCTTTGGGATGGGGTGTGTGGACAAGTGTCAAAAGCATCTTACAATGTTGACCAAGTGTCCATAGGCGTGGGTTTTGGTCCATGAGGCCAAGTTGGACACCCATTCCAAGATAGAGGCAATTTTGCCTTGTATATTCTATATAAACAAGTGCTTTGAGGAGGCGTTGCATTATGTGATTGATATGTACTGTTATGCTACCAGAATACCTCCAGATACAAGTGTCAAAGACTCCTGAGAGCTTGCATTGCAAGTGTATTGTAAACAACATTTAGATTTGTTAATACATTGTGCAGGTTTTGGAGTGTGGGGTTTTTCTCCTGCAAGGGTTTTCCCCACGTTAAATCTTGTCTCTCTCTTCTTCTGTGTCATTCTATGTGTATGTTGTTTGCTGTAATATCTCTGTTATTGGGTTAATAACATTGTAATTGTAAGGATTTAAAAGAATTTGCACTCTACTTCCCTCATTAGATTAGCATAGGAAGTGTGTTCCACATACCTTGCTTCCTTTCAGTTGGTATCAAAGCTTGATCACCTTTGGTCCTAGTTGTTGGGTAGGGGTTTTTTGTGCTAATCTTAGTTTCAGTGGGAGTCCTGTGCAAAGTATTCTATAATATTGTTGCATGAAAAGAGATGGCAGGCACATCTAGAAGAATTGAGGTGGAGAAGTTTAATGGCACTAATTTTGAGTTGTGGAAACTCAAGATGGAAGACCTACTTGTTGATCGTGACCTATGGGAAACTGTATCTGGTGTAAAACCAACTACTATGGCACAAGCTGATTGGGATCTCAAATATCGAAAAGCTAATGGTCTCATAAGACTCAGTTTAGCTGATTCTATCCTGTTAAATGTCCATGAGGAGAAGAGCACAAAAGACCTTTGAAAGAAGTTGGGTAATGTTTATCAGGCTAAATCCCTGGTGAACAAACTTTTTTTGAGAAAGAAGTATTCTCTGAAGATGGAGGATCTGTTGTAGATCACCTAAATGCCTTTAACATGTTGATTGCTTAATTGACATCAGTTGGTGTGAAGATGGAGGAGGAGGATCGTTGTATGACCTTGCTTTGTTCTTTTTCAGACTTGTGGGATCATCTTGTGATGGCTATTGGAAGCACCACATCCACTTTCACAATGGATGAAGTGGTCTCTTTACTGTTGTCTGAAGAGATGCGGAGAAAGTCTTTTGAAGCAGCCAAAGAGGCTCTTGTGGTTCATGGAAGACCCAAGGAGAAAGGGAAAAAGAAGGACAAGAAAGCTGAGAAGGGCAGATCCAAATCCTGTGGGAGATCCAAATCTCTTGGAAAGTCCAAGGCTCTCTATTGAAACTATGGCAAAATTGAGCATTTCTAAAAGGAATGCAAAGAGGAGAAGAAAAAGAAGAAGAAAGCTCTTGATTCAGATTCTGACAAGTCACAAGATGATGGTGATGCCTTCATCACAGCCCTGGCCACCCATGCATCTGAAGATGTGTGGTTGATTGATTCTGGTGCATCATTCCACATGACCTCGCATCCAGACTGGTTTACAAAATATGAAGAGTTCGATGGTGGAAGAGTGTACGTGGGTGATGATTCTCATCTGAAGATTATTGGTCATGGAAGAGTCTCAATCTGATTCCTTAATGGATGAGTGAAGGGGATCACTGGGGTTATGCACATCCCAGGCCTAGCACGGAACCTACTTTCTGTAAGTATGTTGAATGATGCAGGTGTGCAAGTTGTCTTTTCGAAGGATGGATGCAAGATGACTAGAGGATCTATGGTGCTTGCTAAGGGTACTCAGAGAGGTACTCTATTTTAGCTGGAGGCATGTGCTTCATAGTGCAATAGTTCTTCTGACTCGAAGAAAAGAGATGCAGTCACTTCATCCTCACGATCTGAACGAGCAATGAAGAAATTGGTTGTAACTAGTTTTGATGGTAGTGCACATGCTTTGGAAGTTAAGCTTCCTACTGAAAAGACTATGTTATGGCATTTGAGATATGGCCACATTGGTGAGAAGGGTCTGAGTACCCTAAAAAATAAAAACATCATTGAGGGTTAAATGATTGTAATCTCGAGTTTGACTTTTGCGAACATTACATTTATGGAAAGCAAAACCATGTTCATTTTTACTCTAGTTCTCACAAGTCTTCTGGTGTTTTGGATCTTATTCACTCTGATGTGTTTGGTCTTGTTAATGTTCCTTTGATTTCAAAATCTGTATATTTTGTATCTTTCATAGATGATTATAGTAGAAGGACATGGGTTTATTTACTCAGAAGCAAATCTAAAGTCTTTAGTCAATTCAAAGAGTTTAAGGCTTTTGTTGAGAATTAGACTAGTAAAAAGATTAATTGTTTGAGAACTAATAATGGTGGTGAGTTTTGTTTGGTAGAGTTCGAGAGTTCTGTAAAGAGCAAGGGATTGAAAGACATAAGTCAACTCCTTATACCCCACAGAAAAATGGAGTTGTAGAGAGGATGAACAAGACACTGATGGAGAAGGCTAGGAGTATGCTTAGTGGAGCAAGCCTCGAACAAAAGTTTTGGGCTGAAGCTGTAGCCACTGCTTGCTATCTGGTAAATAGATCTCCTACATCAGCTCTTGTTGGTAAAACACCTATGGAGGTGTGGTCTGGTAAGAAGCCTTCAGTTAGACATCTTTGTGTTTTTGTTTGTGAAGCAAATGCACATGTGCCAAGGGAGAAAAGGTCTAAATTGGAGAACAAGGTTGTTAAGTGTATCTTCATTGGCTATGGTGTTAGTGTGAAAGGATACAAGCTTTGGGATCCTGTGGCTAAAAAGGTGTTGTATAGCAGAAGTGTTATCTTTAGAGAGCTAACACCATCTTCCATTGTCCTATAGCTAGAATAGACAGAAAAGAAAGATGTGGTTCAGTTTCCTTCTACCCCTGAGAAGACTAAACAAACAGACCCTATGAGACCTGATGATGAGGAGAGCTCTAGCAACTCTGAAAGCTCAAAAGAAGAAGTAGAACCTCAACCTCAACCATTGAGGAGGTCTACATGAACAAGAAAGCAACCTAATAGGTTTGGTTATTCATTACTTGATTCTAGTTGTGCTTTTGCTTTACTTACTAACATTTATGAGCCTAGAATTGTGAAAGAGGCTATGGGCATGAAAGATGCAGGTTCCTGGAAGGAGGCCATAAAATATGAGATGGATTCTTTGGAAAAGAATAAAACATGGGACCCTTTTCCTGATGGATGGAAACCCGTTGGATGCAAATGGGTGTTCAAGAAGAAATTTGGTGCAGATGGCAGTGTTGAATAGTACAAGGCTAGATTGGTTCCAAAGATGTATTCACAAGTGGAGGGAATTGATTATGGTGAAATTTTCTCTCCCATTGCAAAGCTAACATCCATTCGATTCTTGTTATCTCTTGTAGCTACTTATGACTTAGAGGTAGAACAGATAGATGTGAAGACAACTTTCCTTCATGGTGATTTGGAGGAAGAAATCTACATGTCATAGCTAGAGCATTACATAGAGAAAGGTAAAGAAAATTTGGTTTGCAAGTTGAAAAAGTCTTTGTATGGTTTGAAGCAGCCTCCTAGGATGTGGTACTTGAAGTTTGATGCCTTTGTGTTGTCAATTGGTTTTCTAAGATCAAAATCAGATCATTGTGTGTACTACAAGTTAGACAATGATCGTATTCTCATTGTTGCATTATATGTTGATGATATGTTGCTGATTGGGAAGGGTAAGAATATGATTTCTGATTTTAAGTCTCAGTTGTCAGCACAATTTGAAATGAAAGATTTAGGGACAGCCAGGTACATTGTGGGAATGGAAATCAAAAGAGACAGAGCTAACAGAAAACTTTGGTTAAGCCAAAGTAAGTATGTGAAGATCGTGTTGGATAGGTTCAACATGGTAGATTGTAGACCATTATGTGTTCTTGTTTCATTGGGGACAAAGTTGTCTATTAATGATTCTCCAAAATCTCCTAGTGAGGTGGAAGACATGAGTAGAGTACCTTATGCTAGTGTTGTTGGTAGTTTGATGTATGCTATGGTCTGCACAAGACCAGACATTGCCCAAGCAGTGAGAGTCCTTAGTCAATTTATGGCTAATCTTGGATAGGTACATTTGGATGCAGTTAAGCGAGTATTCAGATATTTGAGGGGTACTCTCGAGTACTCCATTTGCTATCATGGCAATGCTACAAGACCTCTACATTCAGTTTATTTTCATGGATTTGTGGATTCTGATTGGTAAGGTGACATTGACAGTAGGAGATCCACTAGTGCATATGTGTTCAAAATGTTTGGTGGTGCAATTAGTTGGATGAGCAAGCGATAGCCTATGGTTGCTTTGTCCACAATAGAAGTTGAGTACATGGCAGCAACTCATGCTTGTAAGGAAGCCATTTGGCTTAAAAGATTGTGTTTAGATATTGGTGTTGATGCAAGACAGATTACGATTTGTTGTGACAGTCAGAGTGCGATTTGCCTTGCGAAGAATCTAACTTTCCATGCCAGAACAAAGCATATTGATGTACAGTTTCACTTCATGCCAGACATGGTAAAGGATGGGAAGGTAAATTTGGAGAAGGTAGATACTTTGAAGAATGTTGCAGATGCATTGATGAAGCCAGTGGGCACAAAGAAGTTCAGATGGTGTTTGGAGTCTATGGGCCTCTCGGCCTATAGTAGTTAAATCCTATTATTTCTATTGGCTCTTACAAGGTGTTTGACAAGTGGGAGAATGTTGTGAATTAAGGAGTCTCAACCTTGGTAATTCCTTGTATTATTTTCATTATATTTATTTATTTATTGCCTATGTTGAAAATTAAATTGTAAATTCATATTGTCTTCTTGTGAGATGTGGCACGATGATGTGTCATCCTACATGGAAGATGACAACTTGTAATTGTGTCCTCACATGAGGAGATAGGCATCCCACTTTGTGGTAGGAATATTTTGCCATGTGTCGGCATCTTGGATGTTGTATAAGGGAATATTGATTGAAAAGGTCATGACAAATTCCTATGACAAAGTTATGACATGTAAGAGTCAGAAATAGGAGATTCTATGACAGGTGAAGACATGTGTCGAAGAGCATCTTTGAAAAAGGCATCTTTGGGTGCCCCAAGGTGGACTATGACATGTAAGAGAATATGCTATTTATAGCCTATGTATGACAGATTCTCTTACAGTTGTAAGTTATGACAACTATGACAGATTCTATGATGGTTGTAAGAGTCGTAAGAGCATCTGTCATAGCCCATTTTGGAAATAGGCGACCTCTTTAGGATGGGGTGTGTGGACAAGTGTTAGAAGCATCTTACAATGTTGACCAAGTGTCCATAGGCATGGGTTTTGGGCCATGAGGCCAAGTTGGACACCCATTCCAAGATACAGGCAATTTTGCCTTGTATATTCTATATAAATAGGTGCTTTGAGGAGTTGAATTATGTGATTGACAGGCACTATTATGCTACCGGAATACCTCCAAATATGAGTGTCGAAGACTCCTGAGAGCTTGCATTACAAGTGTATTGTAAACAAAATTTAGATTTGTTAATACATTATGCAGGTTTTGGAGTGTGGGGTTTTTCTCCCGAAAGGGTTTTCCCCATGTTAAATCTTGTCTCTCTTCTTCTGTGTCATTCTATGTGTATGTTGTTTGTTGCAATATCTCTGTTATTGGGTTGATAACACTGTAATTGTAAGGATTTAAAAGAATTTGCACTCTACTTCCCTCATTAGATTAGTGTAGGAAGTGTGTTCCACGTACCTTGCTTCCTTTCAGTCTGTGATGATGTCAGTAGAGTACAGAGGGTCCCAACAGGGGTCCCCTTTTAGCTCCCAGAGGGCATTTTCTTCTGGGAGGCATAACTTTTGCCCATGATATCAGATTTCAACTTCTTATGGGAATCAGAAAGCTCTCTTGGAGAACTATGCAGTGGTATAGGTTTGGTCATCAGATTTTTCTATTTGTTAGAATTTGGTGCCTGAATCTAGGCATTGCTCCAAGACATTTTTATGCTCATAACTTTTGCATACGGAATCAAATTTTCAATTTCAGATAGGCGTGGGAGAGCAATTGCAATGTACTATAGTTTGGATTGTGTAGATTTTTAGTTTGGTGTGTAGAGAGAGATTGGTACTTGTTTGATCACTTGTAGGAGCTTGAGATTCAGAGTGTATTTATGAGTGCATTCGGATGGATTTTTTGGCACAAACTTGTGGGAGTAAATGTTGTTATGAGACCATCAACATGGTATAATAGGTTTTTAGATTTATTACTTCTAGATACATGTTTACATGTGTTTTTAGAGTTTGGACTTTGATGGAGATAGGTACACAGGTTGTCTTCTAGTTTGAGGACATGGTTGATACAAGTGTGAGACTTGAAGTCTCATTTCAGTGGAAGTTATGTATAGGTACAGGGATGACAATGATTATGGTGTCATGTATATGTAGATACACTTTTGCATTGGCACGACATGATGATGTATGTGATTGACAGGTATGGGCTATGATGTTCAATTCAAGATTACATGTGGTGTTGTGGTGTTGTTTTAGGGGATTGTTCTTATCTCCTGGATGCTTGATTAGTTCCTTAACTATGGTATTTGTTTGTAGACTTGTTTACAAATCAAATCTAGTGTTGATTTGGTGTTTGAGTCTTGGAGTCTACAAATTATTTTCTTTGATATCTCAGTTTGCATGGTACTAGTGTGATGATGAGTTTGTGTGTTACATTTGTTTTAGATCTACAAGTTATGTAGTTTTGTGGATTAGCTACCCCTTAGCTACAATGGGATGACTCGGATGTGGACTATCTTTATCCATGAGATTCATTCAATGTTTATGCAAACTTTGTTAGTCGTCCTTTTCTGTGGTCATTTGTACATTGGTATGTTGCATTGGGATGAGAGGATGGATGATTAGAGTGCCTGGATAATCATTTATTGGGAATTATAGCATGTTTATCATGATGTCATGGAGGGCTTGGATACATGGTTTTATGTGAGCTTTTGACAGTGATGGTTTTATCTTTTTGGTTTGGAGATTATGGTCTACTTTACCTTTTGGGAGTTGTTGAAATTACAATGGGATTCCTTGATTATGTTGTGGCCATGGATAATCTTCATTTAGGAAATGGTTACTTTGTTGCCATGGATAGCTTTGTATCATGGTTTAGTGGGAGCTTTGGCAGCATTATGGATTCATCATTTGTGATGGATGATCTTCTACAGTGGTTGTGGGTGTCTTTGAGAGGCTCTTGGATTATGATTCTTGTTTCAGTGAGAGTACTTTGACATCCTAATTTCTATTGTTAGTAGATGGTTATCTTCATGTGATTGGAGATGTTGACATCTTGGTTTAGCATGGAGGACTTTTTTGAGTCTTGTTGATGATGATTGTTAATCATAACAACATGCATAAAAGTTTGCCCAACAAACCTTTATTATCTTAAAAAGTATGATCAATTTGGAACAAATTGATGACTCCAAGTCTCCGTTGATCAGGTCATGATCGTCTAATGTTACTCAGAGGTTGATGTGACATGTTGTTTTCCATTTCAAGGGGTCTTACATTGTCTGTATGGTAAATTGTTGCTTGTATATTTGGTTATGCATCTGTTTCCTATAAATTTACTTCACAAACAAGGTTATTTCTACTATGCTCCATAGATTATAGTAATATTTATAAGTTTGATCAATTCTTTTGAGCATTTATTGTCATGAACGTGTTTTATGCTTCTACAATGTGTATTCATTCAAATAATGTGTCTATAAGCAGATATTTACATGTATATCATTGATGTACATCTGTATTTGCATGATATTTCTCATTTTGACATGCTTTCACTCAAGATATGCTTTGTATATTCAATTATTTACAAATTATAGGCATATTTCATGTTTATTTGCTTTAGATTGTATGTTATTTGCAATTATGAAGGTGATTTGCAATGAAATTTAAGAAAATTAAAAGAAATACTTCTAAATTTGGTGAACCTTTAGCTAATGAGTCACATACATTCTAGATACAGTCATGAAGAGAAGCAATCAAACCATAATTTCACCAAGTGGTTCCATAGCTAGGTATGGTTGATGCTAACTTCAAAGGAATGAGGAATGAAAACAATACATGTAGACTGACAAGCACTCCAAGGGACACAACTAATCAATGCATATATCCAGATCTCATTCACTGACTACTCAAGATTTACAATAATTTGTAGTCAACACAACTTTTCTTTCATTAAGTATTCAAAAGACATATGCATTCATAAAAGCCTTGAAATTAGTCCTGAATGCTTCAGCAATCTAATTTCAATTAAGTTTCTAATGCTTTAAAGAGTGCACTCCATCCCCTTTTATAGAATAAGGAGAGGAGGCGGTTACAAATGACCAATGGTCAACATCCCTCATTGGCTTAGTCAATATCCACATATGTGGCACAAGTTGCCAGCTGGCAACTATCTAGCAAGACTCATTTGCTTGCAAGTGGATTATGCATATGATTCTATTATCATGCACCTTTACTCATTCTTCATCTCCTTCTTCTTCACTTTCCTCTTCTCCATCATTTTCCACATCATCATCATCTTCATTATCACTGTCACCTTGATGTAGATCATCCCCTACATGTACCTTTATGGTTGCCCTGATGGATTCATATGACTGCACTATTCTATCAATTTCACCTCCATCCTGAACCTTGGCCTTTATTACTGCATGCCTATGAGAATGAAATTTTGAGCATCCATCTTACTCTTCATGTTGTTCAATGTTTCATTATATGTTTCCACACTAACCTTTATCCTCATGATTTTGTTTATTACCTCTTATGTCAAATGGTGCAAGGGATCCTCTGCAGCTTGCTTAAAATTATCATGAAAAGCTTGCATAGCAAAGTCAATATCCTGGTTTTCAATTTTCCCTTCTACCTTTCCTTCCAGAGCTTCCAGGGTTTCTGCCTCTTTTGCCATAAGATTATGCAATTTGACACTTATGTCCCTAAGTTTACCACTGTATCTCTTCAAAATGTCACACTCAAATCTAGTGTCCTCATACCAATATTGAGCAATTGGGAAGTGTTATTATCTAGTATGTTGTTCTTCATAAGTATCTGTACATCAATTCTTTTCATCTCCCCCAAAGCATCTAGTTGCTTCTCTAGTTTGAGAGATCTCCTGCCCACTTCATTCTGTAGCTTATCCACCTTTCTTTTCAAACTGCTAAGAGAATTTTACCTATCTAGGGAGGTTTTCACCACTTCCTCAGCTTCAAAAATAGAAGACATGAACCACTTGTCCATTAATTGTGCCTTATGCTTCATCAAATCGAATCCAGTAACTTCTTCTTGGGATATAATTGTTAATGGAGTGGCTGGACTTATAGGGGTGTGCTTAGGATCAATTAATCCTTTAATAAAAGAATACAATTGAGCAATGTGCTCTTTATGTTTCTTATTCTTTTCCTTTTCTATTTTCACCCTTTGTGTCAAAAAATCAATAATATCTTTACCCTCTTGATCCTCCTGGTCCTCATTTGCAAAACCCAGATCAACATTAGTTATATGAAATTCATCAAGGGTTATTTTACCTTTCTCCTTCTCAACCATTGGCAAGGTAACTTGAGCTACTCTCCTACCTATAGTAGGGTCTCTTCTTATTGTAGATGTAAGCCTTGCCTTTCTTATTGGTTTCATCATACTCCCAACAAACAATGTGGAAATGTCAAAATCATGTACTTCCTCTATTTGTTGCAGATTTACCTCTTGTTGCAACCAATAAGGAACATCACCCTTGGGCTCTTGATGATCACCCTCCTTATTCCAAGTATCCTAGGACTGTGTATCGGGCCCTGCCCTCAACGGTGAATTTTCTTTTCTGATTTCTTCATCATGCACATTCTCATGAAGGGGATCTTTTTGAGATACCTCCTACTGAGGGATTTCTTTCTTAGGTGGAGGATTTTGTAAAGTATGCATACCTTAATCTTGCACCTCCTCTTGTACATTCTCCTCAAGAGTTTCTTGAGCCTTTTCCTTTTGCTCCTCTTTTGGTACATTGGTCTCTTGAGAAGACTGTGTATTTTGACCTTGGGGATCACCCAGATCACCCTTGGTCACATTCTCTATTTCTTTCTATTGGCTTTCACCTTGTGCCAAACTCTACTCTTCAGCCTTAGATGCACCATCTTCTTCCAAGTTTACCTCTTTCTCAGCTAATTTCTCTCCTGATCCTGGATTATTACCTTGATCACCTCTTTCATCATGTGGTGAAGAAAAGCCTTGATCTTGATCAACACCTTTGTCTGGCATATCCTAATCACCTTTATTATGAAGTTGTGCCTTTGATTGTCTTTGTTTTGTGGGTGCATTATCTTGAACCTTGCCTTGATCAGGTGCCACCTTACCAATTTCTGGATGCATTGTATTTTCAGTCTTTTCAAGCTCCCAAGATTGATCATTATCCTTGTTTTAATTCATATCACCCTAGTAAGTTAAATCTATCGCTGTAGGACTAGTGACCTGCTCTACCAAATTAGCTAGCCCTATCTATTGGGCTACTTCTTCAAGGTTATCCTTCTTTGTTTCATCCATTTCATCCCTCATTTGGCTAGTCACCTTTTGAGCCATTGGGGTCCATGAGGGGTCATCTTAGTATTGGCAACTAAGGTCTACATATGCTGAGCAACCACATCCTAAACTACTTCATCATTAGACAATTCAACAGTGTGATCAAGAGGAAAGGGGGACTCTTTACTAGCCATATGTACCTCTTTTGTCTGCTCTTTGGCTTTCTCAGTTTTAAACTAAACTATTTCAGGAATGAGGACATCATGTTGTAAGTCCTTCATAAATGTTAAACCACCTGCACCCCTTAACATGATAGGGTCATTGCTAATATTTCCCCTCATTGTTGTCCTTTGCTTTTTTGGTGGTGGTGTTTGCAGCACTTTCTTTCATTTCTTACTTGTTATTAGAAAATCATCATCCCTGGGTCCCTTATCCAATTGCTCCTCTTCCAAGGGATTTTCTTCCTCTAGTTCATCCTGTAATTGTTTCTCTGTATTCTCAGGAACAGGCTTGAGTATCCTCTTGCCTTTCTGCTTATCAGGGGATTGTTGTGATGTAGATGTAGGCACATATGTTGATGCCTCATCACCTTTTGATGGAAGCCTTTTAATAACCACCCCTTGCGGTTCAGGATCAACCTTCTTGCCCTTACGTGGTGGGTATTTTTCTTCAGCGGGCAATCTCTCTCCATTAGATTTCCTCTTTTCAATGAGAAAATCATCATATTCTTCTTCCGATAGCTCTTGTCTTTTCTTTTTACTATCAACAGTAAGGGCCATGCCTCTCTTCTTCAGTTTAGTAACCTCAGCAGTTACCCAACTCTGGGTCAGTTGGATGACCCCCCGCATTATTTGATCTAATGAGGTCTCTTTTGGCAGTGTTAGATCAGGAGCTGAGATGGTGTCATTGTACACCTTTTTATCCTCATATTCATTAGATATTATCTTTCTATCATCATCATGCAATTGTACAGACACTGGAATGCAGTCAAAGGTCTGGATCTAGTTGAGAGTGAGCCTTTGATACGTTCTTCTTCTGACCTCTGTGTCATCATCACAATCAGTCCAAAAGTCTTCAAGATGTTTTTGATGTATTGGTTTCCCCAATAACTTTTGTATTCTGCCATATGGGTCATATGACCTAGCTATAGAAAATGGCTACAGGTGCATGAGCTTTAACCCTCCAATAGCATCCTTAATGCTCTATCTGTCTGGGCATATATACCAACCTATGTATACTGGGAACAATATAGGAGGAATCTTTTTCTACTCCAAGTGAACTTCAACTGAAGTAGATACTTGCCTAATGAATTCCATCAAGATGACCCTATCAGTGGGGTATCTTGGCAACATGAGAGGTTGCCCCACAAATCCTTCTATTCTTATGTATGAGAAGGTGGGGAATTGGATAAACCAAGCTCCATGCTTATAGATAATGGCTTGCGCCTCCATGCTCAATCTCTTAGTTATTTCTTCTTCCATGGTTCTGACTAAATGCATTGAAAATGAGTTATTTACCAGTTTGTAGTCTTGGAGATATGCTCTCCTCTATAATTGTGGATAACGGTCCCAAATGTTCACATCACCGATGTTGTTTCCAACCTTGCCCACTGTTTGCAAGGCATTAAATGCCCCCTAAAAGCACATACGTACATGACATAAGAAGGCATATGGAATATACAAGCTTTGCCTCCTAGCCTTCTCATGCCTTCATCCAAGCTATCACTGATGATCTTAGCCCACAGAAGCTTGTTGTCTGAATATAGCACCATATGGATGATTCCATACATCCAATTTTCAAAGTTACCAGCATGTTGCTTTCCAGTCATCATATTTAACAGAGCAATCATATACTGATACTCCTCATCAAAGTCAAATTTGTATAGATAAATAGGTAACTTAGCCAAAGCTGTGTATGTGTTGTTCTTAGCCCTCCATTGGTACATGATTTTCCTGGCCTCTTTATTATTATTATTATACTCTTTCTCCAGCTTACTTAGGTTCACACTGACCACTTTATTCCCCACAGGTAAATTGAATGCAGAAGTGATGCCCTTGATTGAAAAGTCGGCATACACTATGCCATGCTTTTCCACTTTTCTACTCTCAGGGTTATAATTTCTAGCACATTCCACCACTAGCTCAGTGGTCTCCATTGCGTATGGAAATCTGGTTGCATGCCACATACTAGTTGTGAATATCCTATCCAATATGGGATTATCAATATCATC
This sequence comes from Cunninghamia lanceolata, assembly GCA_027924645.1. NCBI lineage: Eukaryota > Viridiplantae > Streptophyta > Pinopsida > Cupressales > Cupressaceae > Cunninghamia > Cunninghamia lanceolata. The sequence goes on from BSBN01000568.1 coordinate 4,568,301, forward strand.
ATCTAATCTTCTTGTCCATGCATCCAACTTTGTTTTCCCTTGATGTGTATCATCTATCACACCGTATCTGAATCCTACTCCGTCAGGTTGTACAAACATGGGTTTCAAGAACTCAGAGTCAGATCTGTTCTTCCTGACCTCCATTAGATCCTACAATAAAAATATGCATTTCTTACCCTAGGGTGTTTGTATGGGGAGCTCAAAGATATCATGCATTTCATAGTTACTATTCAACATTTCAATTTATTCCATGCATCATCATGCAGATTTACCTAATAAAGAACTATTTTACCTAGAGATTTGTAGTAAACAACAACGGAGAGGATTTTAGTTTACTTACTTGATATTCACTTTCCTCTTTTTGGTTATATGACTGATAACAGGATAGATGTGAATGTACTGTATCCTCCGTTCCATTCCATTACGTTGAGGGTCACCCTCCACAGGTAGATGACTGTGAAGTGTTTACTTTCAAAGCTCTGTAAATTTCAAATGTCATAGGGTAAATGTAAATAATCCCTAAATTTCACTTTTAAATTGATCAATAGGACAAATTAGGGTGTATGCACTATTTCAATTGAATCCATCGATCATCCACATGAAGTTCGTAGATGCTTCCAAGTGTTAGATTTGTATTTGAAACTGACGGGGCTCCATCTACCTTTTAGCTTGCATTTAATGCCATGAGGTGATCTTTCGAAGAGCATGGATATTTGAAAATATGACCCCAACGAAAAATATGACCCCCCCCCCCCCCCCGGGATAATTATTTGCTAAATATCAGGGTGATATGGTCAACCTTTAACTACTAAGCAAGATCGGGTCATAAATGTAAATGATAAGGGATCTTTGAAAATATCCAAATCTTTTGGTAATCACAAATATCCTCCTCACTACGTCATTGTCATGTTTACTAAGGTCAGGGATATTATGAAACATGACCCCCTCGGGTGTAGATCATGATGACATCATCATGCCATCTTATCATCTTTGTTATCGGGTTATGATGGCGTCATCGTCATATTCAGAAATATGACGGATGCTTAGAAATATGACCCTCCGTGGGTCAGGTGCAATAATTACGTCATTACCAAGGTGATCTCTTTCATTCGTTGGAATTGAATGACGTCATGGTCATATCTGTACAAGGTGATATTCACGAAAGGGTGATATTTTTAAGATGACGAATATTTAGAAATATGATCCCCTCGCAAATACATGAAGTTTATGATGGGCAAATACTCATCCCTATTTAAGTTTGGCATTCGCATATCAGGGATGGAATGGACATCGGGTGGTTTTTCTAAATCAGGATCATCTAAACAAATATGACTGATATTCAAAAATATGACCCCCCCTTATGTGAAATATCAGGGTTGACTGATCTTTGACTCAACATAACTTTCTACCTTTAAACAATATTAGGGTGATCCAAAAGGTAAACCTGCTTAGAATTTTGTACTCTTTCTAATTATGAGGTTTATGATAGAAAATGCTAAATTGGACAATTGACCTCTCCTTGTGATGCACATACCTCAGCAAAGGTGAAATACATGATTGAATTTTACCAAACCGCCCAAAGCAAGGAAACAAGCAAGCAAAAACAAAAGTTGGGTCCCTATTTTGCTAAGGCAAAATGGGGCGTGTTGTGTAACCACACAACAAGTCTTTGGTTGAGGTGTTGGTTTATGATTTGTTAGTTTGACATGTTGATCCTTTATTTAGAGATGTTGATATTGTGTCTTGATGGACTTTTGATACTAGTTTGAGTTTTGACATGATACAAGTTCTCTTGAGACATGATGTATGTACCAGTGAATGTGATCTCCTTGGAGGAGATGGTTAGATCATGATGACATTATGGGCTTCTTGATTATGTAGATGTGAAGTAGGAGCATTGACAATGATCTTGTTGGTTCTCTTAGTATTGAGTACTTTGGTCATTTGCTTGAGAGCTTCATGATAGTGCGTTGTTGCTTTTGGAGTTTGGCATGGATTGATCATGGAGGTGCTCATGGATACTTGGAGACTTAGGTGATGCTGGAGTTCTCTTGAGATTAGAGACACTTGTTGAGATGGTTACTCATTGGAGGTTTCAGCAGAAAGACCAAGGAGCCTTATACCTGCATATGGATGTGACTTTATTATGGACCTAGAGAAGATTATTCTTGGAGAGAGTCATTGTGGCTTGGTGTATCCTGGAAGAGCATTCTCATTCCCTACTCTTGGTCTACTTGGCAGTTTATCATCTATGAGGTATTGCCCATCCTTTTAGATGCATTTTACTTTATGCTTCATCTTCTCATAGATATGAATCTTGAGCTATGGTTATTGGTACTAGAGGGTTCATTTGAGGGATATTAGCATGGTTATCTCCTTGTTCATATGGTTTGATTTATGATGTTCATTATGAGGAGTTTAGGAGATGTGATTGGGCTTGTTCTTGGTTATGGAATGTTTATGAGTTTGATCTACCTTGATTAGAGAGGCTTACATCCATGTTGGTTACATGATACATATGTTCATTTGATCTATGAGATTGAATGGTTGGGTGTTGTTGAGGCTTTTTATTTGGGGTTGTAGAGGAGATCATACTTGATGTAGCTTAGCACTTTGAGGTGTTTGTAGAATGACATTATGATTTATAGGTTTCCTCTCTTTGTCTTATGGCTACTTCCTAGAGGTTCATGTTGATATGATTGGACTTGGGAGAGTTATGGTGACATGTTGTGAGAGAGTATGCAGCGATTTATCTTGCATGTGTGTATCATTGTGATTGTTCTTGTTACTACATTGTCTTGTTGATTAGCCACACCTTGGTTTGAGTGTTATTTGGTAGACTTGTTATGCCTTGGATCTATTTTAAGATTTGACATTGTCCATGCAGTGGGAGTTCCTGGATGTATGTGTTCTTCATTGACAGGTTTTATACATGGAGCTTGTGATTGCAATATATGGGTTGGATATGTCGATTTGCATGAGTTTATTGATGTTGTTTATACCTATGAGGTATGGATGGTTGGATGTATTAGCATATGTTGTGGGTGTTATTTCTGATCATGTTGGTTTTTTAACTTTGATAGCAGCTTGGAGCCTTTTGTTATCACTTGGATTTGATGCTTGTGTTCTTTGGATTGGTGCATCTTCACCTTGGCATGTTCCTTTTCTTCCATAGGTGGTGCATTGGAGGATGAGAGGATTTCTTTCTTGAGATGGTGGTCACTTTGATTTTATTGTAGGTATCTTGATGGAGCACAAGAGCATGTTGGAGATTCATGTGATTTCATGTTTGCCTATGATGATGTATTTCATGGATTGACCCTTATGCAATGTATACAAGTGGAAGAATGTTGGGAAATAGGTGTTGTACACCTTGCATAATATTGTATTATTTTATTCATGTAAAATAAATATTTATCTGTGGTGCATCTTAATTGATGTGTTTAACCACATTAGATATTTATTTGGAGGCCACTTGTAAAAGTTATATGTAACATTGGATTATTGTTTGTAGTATTTAATTGTTGGGTAAAAAATGTAGTACAAACATTAAATAAGTGGGTCAATGGTTTTGTGTATCCATGGTTTTGGGACACATGGTTTTATCCAATACCACAAGTTGTATTTGTGTGAGCTTGGTCGGTCTATAAAAGCAAGCACATGGTCATTTGTTGTGGGTTGGTTGGCTATTTCATTATAGGTGGATTGGAGGATTGTGAGAGGCTGCCATTGTATTGAGCTCTCTTCTATAAATGCATATTTTGAAGCATGATAGGTGATGTGTGGATTCATGCTTGGACACAATGGAGGATGCATTGGAGGTGCTTGATGTTTCAGAGGTATTCAAGGAGACTCATGGCATGTATTGTAATATCTTGTTGCTAAATAATACATATGAGTGTGGATGCTTTTGGAGGCTGGGTTTTTCCCACTTGAGGTTTTTTCCAAGGTATATCTTGTGTTATCTTGTGTTTGTCATTTGATCTTTGCATTATGGTTATTTTTTGCATCATTTTCTCCTATTGTGTTATGTGGAATTGGTTTTATTTGACCTGCAAATTCCTAACAATAAGGAGGATGGGGAAATCCCCTCTAGTGAAGAAGTCATTATTGTGCATGGTGAAAAATAACATGTTGAGGAGATGGTGACAGCAGAGACCCAATCCCTATTGGATTATGAAACTGTTATTCAACAAGTTAACAACCCTATAGATAAGGGAGTGAGAATTTGAAGATGAAAGGAATATCTTCTCCAAAGAAAAATCTATTTTCCCTAACTTCTAGAGTAGGGACTAGTAAGAAAAGGACTACTCAGAACTTGAATCAAGATGGTTGGTTTACCCCTAAAAGATGAGGAAAGAATCAAGCTAAGAAAGCTATTGATGTTGGTGTTGATGTTAAAATAGGGAGACTAGACAACAAAAAATAGCGAAAGAAATAGCTATTGGAAGGCAAAGGATGCTGGAGGTTTTCTCCAGAAAGATCTGTAAATGAGAATCCTCTCTTGAAATATCAGAGGACTTAATAATCCTCAAAAATAGTTCTTAGTTAAGAATTGCATTTTTTATTATAAGATAGATATTCTTCTCCTCCAAGAAGTGAAGATGAAGGCTAATAGTTCTCAACCTATTGCTAAGAATCTATGGCCTAATGTTGATTTTTGTATAAGTAAGGCTATGGGACCTTCTGGCAATATTATCACCATGTGGAACAGAAATTCTGTTAAAGGGGTCTATCTATCACACGCTAGAAGTAGTTTGGAAGTTCAATTTTCTTCTTCTAATAAAATCTAGACTCTTATTAATATATATGCTCCTAATCAGAGGAATGATAGAAAAGAGGTTTGGGAGGAGGTGTCTTCTCATATCCTATCTAAAAAGGAAGAACTTTGGATGTTAGTTGGAGATTTTAATACTCCTCTATACCCCTCAGAGAAACTTGAGGGAATAATGGATTACTCTGACATCATAGCTAACCTTGCTGATTTTCTTAACATTGTTGGTTTAATGGATATTGATCAGAATAAGTAGTTGTTTACTTGGACCAATTAGAGAAGTGGTGATCAACTCATCCAAGTCAAACTAGATAGATTCTTAATCTCTTCCAACTGGGACAGTTTTAGCTGTACCAAACTTGATGCTCTTCCAAGAACTATCTCTGATCATTGTCCTCTTATTTTGACTTGGAAGGATTATTTGTATAAGGGTCTTGTTGTGTGGTCTCACAACACACCCGATTTTGCTCTAGCAAAACAGGAACCCAACTTTTGTTTTTATTTGCTTGTGTGTTTTCCCCTCTTTGGGTAGTATGGTAAAATGTCATATACTGGTCCTTTTGAAATTTCAAAGTTTGTGTTGTTCGTGTGAAGGTTACCAAGGGATAGAGAATGAAATTTTGAGTGACTTTGCCTTTTACATCATGTTGAAATTCCTTAAAATGAGCTAGTTGTGCCTGGTCAAAGTTTTGGTCACCTGGGTAATTTAGTCAAAGGGATACAGATGTAAAATCCATACTTCACAAAACTTAAAATTCTAATGATTACCACAAAGTAAAAATATTCTTGAGGTAAAATAGTAATAAAATTTTCTTTCCATAATTAACTTAAAACAAAGTGTAATGATTTGTACCAATCTTCCTTCTTGAAGGGTAAATAATTTTAACAAGATATAAACTTGTCTTTCCAATTCCAAGTAATTGAAATATATTAAGTTATACAAAACATTTAGAACTTACAAGTCATCTTACCAAAATTTTGTTGCATCTGGATTGTTGACATCCTTATCACAAGCCTTGCATGCCTCATGTAGGAGAGATAGAAAGCATCTTCAGAGTTCTTTGCCTCCAACCATAGACCGATGGTCTCCCGCACATCTTCCATTTTGGAAGTGGCCGTACCCTTCACGAAGAGCATAGACTTAGGGTGAACTACGGTATTTGTCATCTGAGTACCGATGTTGTATTCTATGTAACAGTATTGATCATACAACCCTAGATACCCTCTAGCCAAGTATGATCCTACCAATAGGTTACGTAATCCCAGATACGGTGAATCGACAATGCACTTAGAGGCATGTGCATTACTTTGGCCAAAGTTTCAATATGAAAATCGTTTACAATAAATGCAGTCAATTTGTTCACAGACCCCAACTTGACTTGGATAATATCAAAATCATACAGTTGACTTGGTCAAATGAGTTTATCCACTCATTAATTGGTTTAGTCTCCTCGACTAGACAGGTTATCTGAATAATCACTGGGATTTGTTCCTTAGATTTCTAGGGTTTTCTTTTTATACAAAGTTACTTAATGCTCTTCAGCATAACGATACTCATAAAACTTACTTTGAATAATGACCACTTATCTTATCCCAGCATGATAGAATATTAGAGTGATAACTTGATCAGGAGAAAATATTAAATCTATTAAAATATTGAAATAATTAGAAGTTGTTAGGGTTTTATTCCTTCCCATACTTGGATGTTGACTATTAAATAACCTATGGTTAGAAAGAGTTATAATTATAAAAGAGTACTGAACTTCTCTTTATTTTCCTCATTGAGGTCATAGTAATAATCTTTAACAAGGCTAATAATCAACTCACGGCTCTAATAGATGATATGTGATGTTCAGCTCTGCAAGAAAAAGAAAAAGGAGGGAGACAACAGATTTATTGAGTATGAGACAAATACAAGAGAGGAGAGTGGAGACTCACATAGAGGCATAGTTAAGCTGCACAAGAAGGAGGTTTGGAAAGGCTTTTATGTATGAAAATTATAGAGCTCAGGGGTATTCTGTGTTGGAAAAAGATTCTAAACCCAACGGTTGTTCCTCTCATCATATTCCTTGAACCTTTTATAGATGCAAACCCACGGATAGAAGAAAAGAACAACAGACTAACATACAGAGAGACTTACTATCAAGAACTCAACTTTTAATACATGGAGAATATATGAAATGTCTCTCCATTCATGTTACTTTTTCCATTCTTCATCATGTATGCACAGTCAATACTTTTAACATACGGTAGGAAGAAGACATAACGATACGTTGAGACATAGTTACACAGAAAAACATGGCTAATTCTTGTTGTGAATTCACAACATATTGGAATTAACAATTTATACAGAGCATAATATATGTGAACAAAATTTATCAATCATACACAGAGTCTCTAAGTACGTTATCATTCAACCATGAAAATAAGTCTATCTTTTTGAGTTCTCCACTCGAAGCCCACTGAGTTTTTGACCCAAAGACCATTGAAGGGAAAAATTTAAGATTACGTGCAATTTCATATCATATAAATGATTTAATAAAAAGAGTGAACCTGCACAAGCACTTCGAATGTCTAGTTTATTCTCACAAAACTCTCCTTTCCTCTGTTATACACAGTCACTACTCATGCCACCCACGTTGTCTTTGCTATCTCAAAACAATTATCCTGCTCCCTATCCACTCTCTCCCAACTTCCTTATGAGTCGATTCTCTCTCCTTTCTTGTAAAATGCCATCCTTTGCTCTCAACTAATGAGCCCTCCTAGCCTTTAAACATTTCTTCACTCCTCGATTCGAGGATAACCATCTTCTTTTATCCAAAACAATGCATGCAACGATTTTCTTTGGATCTTTATCTCTTGCCATCCAAATTCATTAATGATACCTCACTGTGATAGTTGCAACAGCATCCCATATTCGAGGGTGACTCAGCTAAAAAAGGTTGTGAAGGATGGTAGTGCTATCGTGGGTAAACGTGTATGCAACCTGATAGCTCATCAAGAATTCGATCAACTTAAGAGTTAATGCCAACTTCTAAGTTTTAAAATGATAGTACTAAATAATCAAAGTATAATATAGGCCACAGCTTCAGTAAAGACTTAGGTTTTATACCACACAAAACAAGATTAGTAACTATTATTACACCCACCATCCCAGTTCTTAAAGGGTGTCGATAAAATAGATTGATATCAACATTATAGGTATGTTAGCTAATCTCATAAACCGCTAGTTATCCTTTAGAAACAAAATAATAATCATGGTATTATTAATAGTCTTAAACTATATATACCACTTCGTTTATGATAAATAAAATAAATAAGTTGAAGGACTTACAAAAAATGTGACAGGGTTGAGTTTATCTCCCCTTCACGATAACACAATATTTTGCTTCAGTTTGACTTGCCATAAATGTGCATGTGACACTAGGTGATAACAAATTATCCATCTACATTTTGACAACACATACACAACCATTTATGATGTAAACCTCAAAAAGTTGTGTTAGTCATAAATGGCTAACGCTCTAATCTGACAACGTCATTTTTCACAAAAGATAGAGTTGATACACAACTAAATCAAAAGATAGAATTTAAAAGATGTCGACAATCTTGTCGAGTCAATCCTAGGTTTGACCAAAATGAGACTTACCTTGACTAACTTGAGTCCACTATTTGATTCCCACTGTACTCAAATGGCAAATACTAGTTGGTAACCCAAGGTCTATGCTCTTCTCCCCCGAAGATACTTTCTCTCTCTGTTTCTCAGAGAGTCCCAAATACCTATTTTCCTGCTTAAAACTTTCACATACAACTCATGATCAGTGTACCAGTGTCCCAATCATAGAACATAAAAATAACAATTCATTACATAAAATTCTATTAACTTTAATCATTCAAAATAAACATAATTACATAAACTGTTTTTCCATGAAATTAATGTCTCCAGAAAAATGCATTAAGTCTCATTAACAAAACATCTTAACTCATGTACAAAAATACTTGTTCAAAGATTTACTTCTATCCATGTAAAAGTGAAAAGTAAAAGCATGCCAAAATGGGGATGTAACAACAAATATTAGGAACTTAATAACCTGTTCATTCTTAATATCCTTATCCTAGTCATTCGTTATATTCAATCGTTATATTAACCCTCGTTCGTTTAAATCTTACATGCATACCTGAAATGATTGTTAAATCAAGTTAATTTGATAATTATCCACAGGTTGGGGTATAAGTCTTTTTGGTGTCCAAATATCCATGTACTTCTCTTGAAACTATCAAATTTATGGTGACAAACTGTAAAACTGTCAGCTAGATGGATATGTGGACATGGACATTTTGCAATTACCAAATATCCATATCCAGATGACGTCAGTCAATTTCATCTCAAGGAAACACCTTAGGACTATTGATGTCATCTAGATATTTACGACATGGAAATTTTGCACTCGAAATATATCCATACCCTTCCAAATGTCCATATCCTTACCCTACCTTGAAGTCTGTTGTAGAAACTTGAATTGTTGACTTTTCATCCTGATATTTTTTAAATGGATATTTCAAGTGCAAAATATCCATACCCTTCCAAATATTTGCATCCATATCCTGAGCACTAATTTTGCTCCATGTGTCCCTACATTTGAATTTTCAACGAGATCTTTGCACATGGACATTTTCATATGGATATTTCGTATATCTTAATTTTTGAAGCTAAACTGGATCCCGATACTTGTTCTTGTGGTCAACGGTGTTTGACCAAGACTGTGTACTGACGTTGTCCAAATATTTTCCATATGGACATTTCTAATGAGACATTAAAATGTTGAATATCCATACCTGGATTCCTCTTTCGCATTTAATGCTATGCATAAAAGCCGTTAGATTTTGAATTTAAAGGTGTGCCTTTTGACACTTGTAATCTTCTCCCGTGTATGCATTGTAAAAGCCTACCTAACCATGAGGAAGGTAATTAATAGGCCCTAATCGAGGGGATTTTCTAAGGTTAAAAGGTATATTCCTCCCTTACTATTAAAATATCGATATATTTGAAGCTGAAATTGCAAAGAGCTCAAAGTGCTTAAAGGTGAATAGTAAGTTATTGAGGTAATTCTACAGCGATTGAACATAACAGTGTTGCAAAAAACTGAATGGTGCGAATAGCTACCATGGTATTCACGTTCGTACTTGCACATTAAGGTTAAAGTTTTTATCAACATGAATGAATACGACAAATCCTTTCCTATCCTTTTCATAGTTACACTATAATTTTACACAGGTAAAGCGTAAGTTTTGAGATTAAGATAAATCCTTAGGTGGATTTTTACTTATATGCAGTTCCAAGGACATTTTTTTAACCTACATGAAGTAATTTGAGATAATTAACGTGACTAAGAACCTAAACCCTAGGTTAAACATGGATACTCATGATTTACAGGTCAAGATGCAGGCACGCATAAACAAGCAAGATGCAGAGTTCAAGTTTGACATTTTCCCCGACCTAGAAGCATATGTAGCAAATATGCTTTCACTAAGGACACTCATTGTGGGCAAACCAATATGGATGCCTTGAGAGAAAGGATCCGGGAAAGAGAAGACAATTCCATAGTGCGAAATGTTGTATCGACAGAGATGTTTAATGCGGCAGGTTTTCCATACACGACTGAGGCATTAGAGCTGGTTATAGAGTGCGCATTGCATTACAATGTGGTCAGCTGAAGGGTGGAACATCAAGGCAGGGTATATGCTGATTTCTCAGTCAATGGTGTCACCGAGGCATTTGGTTTATCTACACACCGTGATATGTACAAGCCTGAGATGCAAGCACTTACTGTAGAGTTCAATGGCAATCAAGCAAAATGTAGGAAGATTATTTTCTCATTCTAGAAAGACACAGAGAGCAAAGTCAAAGCAATAGCTAAATTGCCTTAGCATTTATACAAATATGACTTCTGTCTTGAGATTTAGTATATGATAGTTTTACACAGAAGAATGACTAGGAAGGCAGATTCAGGAAAATTTAAACCATGGATGTTTAGGTTAATCCACATGGTCAGGGATAAGAAGCAGGTGGTGCAATGGGCTAAGATTATTAGTGATGCACTTCATGGACATATGGTGCAATGGATAAAGAAGAACAGGTTTTTCTACATGACATCATATGTGGTGTATGCATGCGCATGTAAATCATCTTTCAGTGGGCTACAAACCGTAGGAAGGCTAGGAAGACTACCCCATGAGTAGAGAGTATGGGGATATTATCCCCAGTTAGAGAGAATACAATAGATTTAGCATTACAAGGTAGTGAATTATTGTTGTCTGATGCATCTCTTCTAATTAATGGAGGGACATAGAGCTAAGAGGTTCTCTAATGGAGCCCAAGAGAGGATACAGCCCCATGGATCTTGGTTTATCCAGTTCCCTACATTAGAATGGAGGGTTTCAATAGAAACCCATTCATGTTGCCAAGATATCTGATGGATAAGGTGGTGTTGATGGAGGTAATAGGGAAAATCATTCCTACCTATGACGCCTACAAGAAGAATGGAAGAGGGAATGTAAAGTTTCCCCTAGATATAAATTGGTATGTATCTAGGTCTATAGATGATGGAAGGCATGCAGAGGTTGACTTGTCTATGCTACATTTTCAATTGTTCACTTTGGTTAGGCATTATGACCCCTACCACAGGAATGAAAGGTTTGTCAATAAGAAGTTACAACATGTCACCCATCTTGAAGATTTTTGGGCAGGCTATGTGGACGAACAAGAGGTGAGGCAACGGGGATATCAAAGGTTAACCTTGAATCAAATCAGAACTATAGGATATCCAGAGGTGCCACCTTAGGTTAAAATAGATGATGGGGATGTGATGGACCTAGAGTATGAAGAGAAGAAGATATACAATAAGCCATTATCCCTACCTGATTGGAGTCAAGAAGACGAGACATCCATAGATGTCATCATGACCAAGGTGATGACCATCACCAAGAATTGGGTGAACAAGAAGATAGATGAACTGAAGGCCAAAGGTATGGCCATTACCTTTGATAGGAAAAGGAAGATGAAGGAAAGAGATGAAGTAGATTTTGATGACTTCGTCATTCGTAAGAGGCAAGTCATGGAGGCTAGGCTAGCACAGCTAGGACCCTCAGGATCTAAGGCAGAGTTTACAATAGAGAATATCACAATTGGCATAGTCCCATCACCTTCTAGGGATGAGCCACTGAGGGCCATTCCCATTACCACAACAGATGAAGGAGGAAGAGAGCATACATATGTGTTGGAGGGATGGAACATCCCTAGATAGAAAAGAGCTCAAGTAACAATGATGAAGGGTTCTACCTCTAGGTCTACAAATGTTCAAATGAAAGATCTAGAGGGGTTCACAAAGATGGAGCAACTATTTTCTCAACAACAACCCTCTAGAGAGGCACTTGCAACAACTACCATACTTCAAGAGCACATGGCTAAATAGGTAGGAGGCCATCCTGATCCTGCAGTACCAATAGTGAGGGATTTGCAACATGATGTGCTTGTGCTAGAAATAATCAAAGTCAAAACTAAGCTAGTTGCAGAGGCTAAAATGGTAGAGCAAAAGAGAACTACAGAGTAGCCTTTACCTTTGACTGATGTAGTTGATTTAACCGATGATGAGGTCACTAGGGATGTGACCAATAATCTGGTGGGGACCCTATTTACACCTATGGTACCAATGTCCCAAAACATACATCAGTTAGAAGAAGAGAAAGGTCAGAAGGAAGTAAAGGAATCTGTGACACATGATATCCCAAGTGCAGAAGAGCCAAGATCCCCTAAAGATATCATGTCATCTAGACAATTGGATGTCTTTACCAACACTATCACCAGTCTTAAGGAGGTGGATCTATCCTATTCAGTAGAGAAAATTGTGTAGGTGGAAAATACTATGCAGGATGGGCAAGTGTGGGATGAGAGTGCACAATATATGGATATAACTGGTGCAACTTGTGTAATGTGCATCCAAGTGAAGAAGAGAAGTTAATTGAAGGACACATCAAAGAGGGGGTCATAGAGCAACAAATAATAGTATCATCTAAGCAATAGGCTCAAACTGAGAAAAAAAATGAGGATATGGTAGAAGCTGAAAATGATGTAAAAAATCCTCATCAGGATCTTAATAATAAAGCCCTACAAGAAGGGCAACAAAAGGAGGTATCAAAAGATGAAGCATCACTAAGTGTGCATGCCGATGATGAAGAAATTCATAGGGATGAACACAATGAGGAAGAACTTGATAAGGAGGTTCCCCAAGATGTGATTGTGGAGCAACCTAATCAAGGAGAGGGTCATCAAGACCAACAACAACAAGTACATGAAGAGGAGAATCCAAAGGATGTCCCGTCTGATCAGGAGAAGGATCAAGATATGGATGATAATTCGATAGAGGATGATGTTCACATTGAGTAATTGGGTCAGCAGGGGCTAGATACAAATGTGCCTGAATGGTTAGTATAAGAGGTAACAGAGCCTCATGTTCCTGATTCTATGCCTTCCTATTTTAAGTCTTTATTTTCTCTAGAAGATGCAAAGCCAAAACATAGGGCTAGGGCTATCTCAGCAATAAAGAGGGATCCTTCCACTGGCAAGAGGACATCCAAATTGTTAATAAGAATAAGAGAGAAATAGTAGTCAATGAGTTTCAAATAACCATTATGGACCTAGGGCATGCAACGACAGAACAAGAGATCTAAGAGCTAAAGGAAAGTATAGATGCCATAGCTACTCGGATCAAGAAAACTAAAGCTAAGAATAAGGAGTTAAAAGGGCAAATTGCCCAACTCTAGAACAATTCATTAAGGGGCTGGTCACTCTTAAGGTCCAAATAACAAAGGCTTCAGTTGCTTTAGCATTTGTTAGCCAAGAAGAGATATCTAGTCTGGATGCTCAAAAGCGCCAGGCCTAAGTGATGCACAAATGGTTTTCTAGATTTATTAGTAAAGGAGAGAAATTCATAAGAGGTTCTTTGTCTAATTGGGACACATTGTCTCACATAAAAGAAAAGGTTGAATAGTTGAAGAGGGAATGCAAATCCAGGCTTGATAAAAATGATCATGACTTGGCGAGATTAAAAGGTGTGAGGAAACTGGATGACTAAGTACTCCTCAAGCACATGATTGTGACTATATAGACCTTGCCAAAATACATATCTAGATAAAGGATATAAGGTTTGAGTTGGATGTGCTGAAGAGATGCATGACTAAAGTAGTGGATATCATCATGAAAGCACATGATCTTTTATCAAATAAAATGGCCATTTTGGAGGAGTTGCTAGGAAACTTAATGTCTGCAATAGAAACATATGATGAGCAGGAATCCATACAGGCATTTAAGGCTAGGTTCGACCCTGCTATGAGTGATCCAGTGCATCATTTTTTAGAAGCCACTATAGAGGAAATGATGGAGTTATATGTGAAGATAAGGGCTTATAATGAAAGGTTGGAGGACATAACTAGCCAATGGATATCTATGACTGAGCAACTTCATGATGAAAGTAGGTTGTCATTGATGTCAAAAAGGTGTTGGTATTGATAGGAGTTGTTCATGTCATTAGGATCAGTGATTGATAAGAGATGTCATTGGGATATCTTCATGGTTTGGTGTTCATATTGGTTCATTCTTGATTACTATGTTTATGACTGGTTCATACTTGTTTGTGTTGGGTCATCTCATGCAGTGGTGTTTGTGTTAATCATTTCAGGGTGTTCAAGCATTGTTGATGCTCATGGTTTCATGGTCACATTTCAGGAGTTCATATATTTGAGTTCATATTTTGATAATGTTGTGTTCATGCTAAAAGGATGCCTTCAATATGTCTTCATCATAATTGTAGAGATCAGTGGTACTGTTACTTCATGACACATTCATTGTATAAGAGGTTCAGTGGTAGAGTAGTATCTTTTCAGAGGTATGGCAAAGGTTACATGTGCTTGCAAGTTTTAGTGGAAGATATTAAAATGACAGTGGCATTTATTGGTTGAGAGGTCTTCATTTCATATGTATAGTGCCTGAGGTTATTTTTTTGTTTAAGTGTCACTATAAAGATCCTAAATCCAACTCATCTAGTTTGCACTTTTTGTTATATTTAGTTGGTGACTTGTCATCGTAGGTCAAATCACTTATGGTGACCTGCTAAAGGGCTTTAAAACTTTTGGGGACTGATCTTCTCTTTGTGCATGGTAATGCCAAAAGGATTAAGTCATGGAATGTGCGAATAAGTCATTTGAAGGCTATGCTCAAATCAGCATTTGGTTCAAATTTTTAGAAGACAATAAAAGTTTTTTTTACATAAAAAGCATTGAATATGAGAAGCATGTTATAAGGGAGCTCAATGCATATTATAAGGAGAGTCAATGCATATTTTAAGGAGCATTCTTTATTTATATATGTGGTATGGGGAGCACCACATAAGTCTTAATGTGTTTTTTTCTAAATATTAGAATTTTATGATATCGACCCCTATGTCATATTTTTATGACATCAAAGAAAGTAAGCTTTATATATTTTGAGCATTAAAAGTCATAAAAGGTTTTTGGGTACAAATTTGAAGAAAGATATAAAAAAAATTAGACTATCTTTAGTCTTTTCTAAAGGAGATTTTTATGGAGATTTTTGTGGAGTCTTTAATGCATTTTTTTTATGGGAAGATATTATTCTATTTTAAACTTTCCTTGGCAGAGAGAATATTTAAGAGGAAGTTATTTTGAGAGATATTTCTTATTTTGATGAGAAGGTTAAAAATTTTGTAGATTGAAGATTTTGAAGGAGTTTTTGAAGTGCTCAAAGGAATATGAAAAGTTATTATAGGAGATTGAAGAGAAATTATTTTATTTTTGACAGGGACAAAAATTGATTGGAATTTGTTGAAGATTTTTCAATCAAAGGAGATGAATGTTTTTGTAGAAGAAATGAAAAGTATTTTGCAAGTTCTTCATTAAGACAAGATGAAAATGATTATACAGAATGTGGAAGGTCATCAAGTCATCTTGTATATAATGTTTTTGCAGGAATATTGTTTGAATGTTTTTTGTGTGATTCAATATGCAGGGTTGAAGATATTATTGTAAAAATCCTCTTGAAGAGAAAAGAGAGATGAGAAGGTGATATTGGACATGTGATGAATAAAGCATGTGATGAAAATGCATCTATGAGAAAATTGTTAAAGAGATGAATGAGGGTTTAAATGGTGCAAATCAGATTGAATGGCAATCAATACTTGCACATTATGTTTGACGATTTGATAAATATGTTTGTTCATTTTTGTCAATGAGACATTGATGAAAAGCCAGTGAGGCATCTTGTAGCCAATGAGGCTTGTATGGTTAGTGAGACCTATTTGTATGTATTTGGTGCTCCTTGAAGTTGGTGCTTCTAAACATTGCAACCAATGAGGTTTTTTCTTAAGCCAGTGTGGCAGTTTTGAGTGGTTTTTCTACCCCAGGAGGGTTTTCCACTCATTAATTTCTTTGTGTTATGATCTCATGTCTTTTGTAATTACATATGATTGAACATTTGATTTTGGTTGTTCAAGTATTGAATTCAATTTTTGATAAACTTCATTGTCAAGTTTGAAAAGTCATAAATTGTGGTTTTTGACTCAACACTGATTCACCCCCCCTCTCAGTGTTGATTCTACTCCTACACTTCAGACTCGGGAATATGCCAAGACCAAATCCTAGCTATCAGATAGGACAGAGATTGATGCTACTGCTAGGGCTTATGAGTTATATCATAAGTTGAACTCCGGAGGGATGTTGATAGACAAGGATTCGTCAGAAGAGGAGAGGAGGAATAGAATATTTTTGAAGATGCTAAGGTGAAGATACTGGGGAATATTCCTTTTGTCAGGTGTATGCCATATAACGATTTACAACTGGCAATCACGTGCCACATATCCTGACCATTGATTTATCTTTGATGAGATCTTGACCATTGAGGTCATTGTAACCGATCTGGACCTTATTCTATAAAAGGGCCATGATCTTTCATTTAAAGAAGAGACTGAATTATTGAACTTTTGAGTACTAAGTTTGTAATTTTTGCAACTTTTGTGATCTCTCAAGATCAATGTATATGTACATACTCTTTGCATACTTAATGAAAATGGAGCTACATATTTCTTCCTGATCGTATATCTTGTGTAATCTTCAGTTGATTTTTGATGTGTAATTATGGATTGTTGTGCTCTCTTGAGGTGCATTCAATTAATTGCATATTGTCATCATCTTTCCTTTGAAGATTTGTACTGAACATGTGTAATTGTGGAGCTTCCTAGTGAAGTATGGTTTGTTTTCATCTCCTTTTCATGACAGTATCGGAATATGTATGTGGATCATTGACTGAAACTTAATAATTCTAGGATTTCATTTTATAATCATCATCTTTGACTTTATTTTATAAATAATAATAAATAACTGCAAATCATGACAAATCATAAGTAAATACCGTAAGTACATGCTAAATTGATATAAATAACGATATATCCAGAGCGTATTATAGCAAAAATTGCAAATCATAGTAAATATCATGCAAATAATGGCAAATATCAATTACATACATGATTATAGGCATATTCTTTAAGCAAATTTAAGGTGCAGAAGAAAAGATTAGTTCAAATTAGAGATAGTTTCAGAAGAACTAGTCAAAGTTGGAAATATCCTAAGAGTTAATCTAAATTGAAGATAGTCTCAGAAGAATTGGTCAAAGTTAGGATAAATTCATATCAATTTACACAAATCCCAACCAGATATTGCAATATTTAACATAATTGTCAAGGATATATGTAGATTAGGTATCATATATAGGATATTTGTCAGTATTGACATATTCTATGGAAAATCATGAACACAAGTGCATAAGGTCCCAACATGGATAACAACAGGACACAACAACCCCGAGCAATGATTAGATAGTTAAGACCTGACTCACATAGACTTGGGATTATGAATTCTTTCAGAATTCATCATATCTTTCAAGATGATTGAAGGTTTGTTGTGAACTTTTATTCTTGTTGTTGTGACTAACAAACACTTCAACAGGTCCTTACCCTTTCAGATATGAGATTATGTGGACTACTCATCCTAGTTTTAGAGATTGTATCTCTAACTGGTGGAATACCCCCATTCAATGTTTGGCTATGTTCACATAGGCTCAAAAACTTATCATTGTCAAGAATAAAGTTAAAGGTTGGAACAAGTATTATTTTGGGAATGTGTTTGAAAAAAAGAATTTACTTTCTTCTAAACTCTCTGAGATTCAGCTTAAAATGCTTGTTGGGGACTATTTTGAGGAAACCTACCAACAAGACAGCTCATTGCGACAAGAATGGAATGATATTATGAAGAAAGAAGAATTTTTTTGGAAGCAGAAATCTAGAATTCAATGGTTGAAGGAGGGAGATATGAACACTACTTTCTTCCACCAGTCTACTATGAGGCACAAAATTTAAAGGAAAAATATCTCTAGACTGCTTGATGAGAATAGAGTTGAAGTTAACTCTGATGAATAGATTGGTCAAGTTGCCTCTAGGTATTTTCAAAAAAAATTTATCTTAGTAGACCACTCCCAATTTATTTGGTTTAGATGAACAGTTGTTAGAGAATATCCCCTTCTTTATTTCTAGTGAGGATAACTCTCTACTTTCTAAGACTATCACAGAGGATGAATTTAAAACTATTATCTTCTCTATGGGATCCTTTAAGGCCCCAGGCCTTGATGGTTTTCCTCTTACCTTCTTCCAAGAGTTTTGGGATATAGTGGGTTATGATTTCACTAAAGCTACTAGAGATTTCTTTAGAACTGAGAAGCTGTTGAAACAACTCAACAATACCTTTATTATTCTAGATCCCAAGAAAAATGACCCTGTTTCTATTGTTGATTTTAGACCTATCATACTATGTAATATTGTGTATAAGATTTTTTTTAATTTTGGTTTTAGGCTCCAACCTTTGCTTGACAAATTGATTAGTGGCTGTCAAAAAGGCTTTGTTCTAGGTCAGCAAATTCTTGATGCTGCTATTTCTACTCATTAAATTTTACACTCTATGGATAGGAACAATCTTCCTAGAATGGTATTTAAACTGGATATCTCTAAATCCTATGATAGGGTCTCTTGGGAATTTCTATTTAAAGTTCTAAAGAACTTTGGCTTCCAAGAAAAGATTATCAACTTGATCAAGGAGTGTGTTACTACTATTAAATTCTTTGTTCTTGTCAATGGTACTCCTAGAGGATTCTTTAATGTTGGGAGAGGGATTAGGCAAGGGGACCCTTTATCCCCATATCTTTTCATCATTTTGACTGAAGTCATTGGGAGAAATATTTTAAATCTACTAAGAACTGGAGATCTTAAAGGTATTAAACCTGCTACTTCAACTAAACCTGCAACCATCCAGTAGTTTGTGGATGATACTATTCCTTTTGGAAATGCTACTATGGTGGAAGCCCAAAAATGGAAGAGGTTTTTAAATGACCATGCTGTTGTGTCTAGTCAATGCATCAATTAAGAGAAGATCCAAATTTATTTATTCAATACCCATAATGATTTGCAGCAGAAAATAAAATCTATTCTAGGGTGTTTGGGTGCTTCTCTCCCAAGTACTTACCTTGGTCTTTCTTTAACTATTAAAGAAGTCACTCCCACCTTTTGGAACACTATTCTTGAGTGAATTAATAAGAAACTAGCGGGTTGGAAGGGAAAACTCCTAAGCCAAGCTGGTAAATTCTAGCTCCTTAAAGCTTTGTTACAAGGTATTCCTATCTATTTCCTCTCTCTTTTCAAGATTCCCAAGTACTTGACTGAATTTTTTTGAAAGAATTCAAAGAAACTTTCTGTGGTCTAGGGTGGAGGAAAAGAAAATAATAGATCTTATTAATTGGGATAAGATTTGTTTGCCTAAAAGTCAAGGGAGACTAGGCATAAGGAAAGTTCACTTTACTAAAAAAGATCTAATGGCTAAAGTTGGATGGGGCCTTCTAAAGGATAATAAGGATTGGAGTGTCATTATGAAAGATAAATATTTAAATACTTTTGAGACTAGCAGGTTTATTGTTGAAACTGGAATCCCTAGAGGTTCAAGATATGGAATAATGTTCTCAAAACTAGAAATGTTCTTCAGAAGGGCATCAAATGGAAGCTAGGGAATGGGAGAAGGATCAAATTTTGGGAAGACAGTTGGTGTTAGGATCAACCTATTATCAGTCACTAGAATTTTAGAAGATTAGTTGGGGTTGCTACTCCTTTTTTTGGTGAAATGGCTTAAGACTATTTTTGCAACTTGTGGGTGTTAATCAATAAAAGATTCTGGCTAATTGTTGTAAAAATGACAATGATTTGACCAAAATAGCTAATGATTTGCAACAGGATCTGTAGAAATTTAGGATCCCTATGTTTCCCAAGGAAGATGAATTAATTTGGGCTAAAGATAAGCTTGGAAAGTTTTCTATCAAGTCATCTTATGATCTGCTATTAGACCCTACTAACATAAACAAAATCTAGAAAAGGATTTGGAACCATCATCTCATTCCTAAAGTTAACTTATTTTGGTGGTTATATGCTCACAATAAGATCCCCACCTAGGATAACTTAAAAAATAGAGGATTTCAAATCCCTAATAGGTGTGTTCTGTGTCTAAGAGATGAAGAATCTATTCCCCATTTACTCTTCCATTGTGAGTTTTCTAGGGAAGTTTGGGGTATGGATTTGCAAAAGTTGGGAATATTTTGGGTTATGAATGAAAGTTTGACCTTGTTCATAGAGAGTTGGCACTCTCCTTACTCTCATCCAATTACTCAAGAATTATGGAACCAGATTCCCCCACATCTGAGTTGGAGCTTGTGGAAAGAAAGGAATAACCATATCTTCAGGGATTCCACTAAGAATTCTTAGGAGGTCTTTTTTGCCTTATCCAAACTCCTGTCTAAAAATGTTTCTCATTGCAAGTTTAAATATTTTGAAGTTCCTCCTAACCCTTTGGAAGCCAATATAATAAAAATCTAGAGTATATCTCTTGATAATTGCAAGGTTGACAATTCCAAGAGGTTTACTCAAAAGAATACTAAATGGAGCCCCCACCTGAAGGATGTACTACATTAAACTTTTATGGAGTGGCTAAGGGGAACCCTAGAATTTCTAGTGGATGGGATTGGTGTTAAGATCCTTTAAAGGTGAACTTGTTGTTGCTTACTCTGGAGGCCTTAGATTAAACACCAACAATGTGGCTAAAGCGATGGCTTTGTTATGGGGGATTAAAACTACTCTTTCCCTAGGTATTAATAATTTATAGATTGAAGGAGATTATAGGTATTAATAAAGCTAGTTCTAGTTGGCATATGGTTGACATTATCCATGACATAAAAAGTATCCTTCTTGTTCTGGACAGTTTTGAATTGAAGCATACCTATAGAGAAGGCAATGGTGTTGCTAATGCTATGGAAAATTTAGGAATTAATTTTAATTCCTGGAGATGTTGGAGGGACTTAAAAAATTTACCTAATAACATTAAGTCTCTTCTCCAAAATGAGTCACAACCTCTCTTATATCCTAATGGAGCTTGTTATTATGCATATTTTTAATTTAGAATATATTTTCTTATACAATCTTTTGAGATTTAATTTTATGGCTAATTATTTTATCCAAGTGGGGTGGAATGGTGTGATGACTAGGATGGATGATGCTCCAATGAGTTAGTTTTTCAAGCTTACATGGAGATGGATGGTGTGAAAGATGGGATACTTTTAATATGCAATAGTGCCTCATTATAATGATTACTGTTTGGATAGTGATCTTAAGTTTCATAATCATGACATTGGGTGTGAAGGAGAGATTGATGCTATTTCTAGTGTCTTCCTTCATCTTTTACAAGGGTTTCATAATAGAAGTCCCCATCATTTGTTACAAAGGCTTTGTGAGATCACTTGCAGATTCATCTGCCACTCCAACACTTTGCTATAGTTCAGCCACCCTTTGTTTTATTCTATCTATATTTGATTTCTTATCATGGGGGTGACAAACTCTAGAATGAACTAGTTTATTGTGATGAGGTTAGGGGAGATGAAATGTTATGGTATGTTTTCTATGAGGGAGGGCTTAATCCTTATCTTGAGTGTTTGAATGGATATGATGAGAACCTTTCGATCCAGTTTGTTGTCACATGGGATAACTGAAAGGTTCAAATGGGAGGAATTTAATTTGAATTGAGTGTAGAGATTATCTCTCAAGCCACTAGTTTGTCTTGTAAGGGGAAAAAACTAAAATGTTAGAGCAAGGTGCAAGACAATGATCTAGCATGACTCTTTTCTTTAAGGAGAGTGAAATGCTAGTGAAGCTACAAGGGGGATTCAATAGGGAGAGTTTACCCACTCCTTTGGACAAGGTATGCTATGTGTTGATGAAATATATTACTTTGGAGGGTCTCTTTAAGCACTTTTTTCATTATCATTTTGCTCTCCTCAACCATTTTAGGCACAAAACCCTTCTCAATTTTCCCTTTTACTTTCTCTCATCACTTGAATGTTTTGTGAAAGATACTAAGGCTGTATTGGTTAAAAACCCTAAAAATGATGTTCCACTTCATCAAGGCTTGATTTTTCATCTTTATCAATTTCACCTTGTTTTGTGTCCCTGAAAACCCATAAAATCCTATCTTGTTGAAGATTCCCCTGATAAATGTAAAGTTGTGAAGAATTTTGGTTCTTCTAGTTCCCCTACCAAGGTGGTGTCTTCGTCTAAGAGAAAACTAAAGAATCAACATTTCAATTTTTCTATCCTTATTGGAAAGAATTTTAATTCCCCTGGTGTTTTCGGGTCCCCCTCCTCCCACAATAAATAGAAGAAACATGTATCCATTGTGGAAGATCCCCCTGTGGTTGTTGATAATGTACCCCAGCCTATAGAGTCTGGTGTGAAACCCTCCCCTCCTTTGACTCTAGCTAAACTCAAACACTCTATCAAAACCCCTAGTTCTTTTTCTTAGAAAGAGGTGGCTATGGGGCTTTGAAATCTTAAGAATAGTCCTTTAGGGACCTAGGACAAGGAGAAATTACCTTCTAAAAGAAGTCTAGCAGATTCCATGAAGAAATACAAAGCAAAGAAACCCAAAGGTAACATAGCTCACTATGTGGAGGAGGACAACAAGTTTGTTAGGACAACTATATTCATTCCTAAAGAGAAACAAAGGGTGGAAATAGAAGTTTCTAGGGGTGTTATTGACACTTTTGATTTGGAGAAAGAGCTTGGTATGGAAGTTGGTACTGACAAGGTGATTGTTGGGGATAGTAAGATGAGGATGCCAAGTATTAGGAGATCTAATAGACTTTTTGAGATCCCAACTCCTAAACTCACAGACATTGGTGCTACTAGTGACTCTCTCCAAGAGAAGGATATGGAAATTGAGGAAGGGAACCGTAATGTAACCCCTGAGGTTGAGGAAGGAGGTAGTTTTTTTGAGGAGATGAATGCTCCTTATTCTGAAGATGAGGATGTTGATCTTATTCCTGATCCTGTACCTAAGCAGAAGGAGTGTTCCAAGTGATAAAAATATTGTGGAGGTTGCTGATCTTAAGGCTAAGGTTTCTACCCTTGAAGGTATGGCCAACTTTAGTACTAAAGTGATGCACAGGTCTACCACAATGTTATCTGTTATGTAGGATCTTGACCTGAAGAGACATGGTTTGGATTCCAATACTATCATCAATTATGAAGACATGTACAAATTCCTTACAGATGATTGGGGTAGTTATTCTCTTAAAGATTCTTCCTTTTTATGTGTTAATTTTTGGTTATGGTTTATGCTTAAGACTCTGATCTATATTATGGTTAATAGTTGTTAGTGTGCTTCCATCCTACTATTGTGGCTTGTCTGTGGCCTTTTTTGCTTTGCCCTTGTGGCTTTTTTGTGAAGAGATCAGCATCCTTGTTTTCTGCTTACCATAATCAAAAACTTTCAAACATTTCAAGCATTAAATCCCTCGTTATCATCATGAGGCATAAATATTTTAATATTCAAACATCAAAGAAGCCTTTGGTTTTGTCATGAGGCATAGAAATCAAACAACACTTTCAAAATTCAAATCAAACATAGGAAAACATCATGAAAACCCTCGGTCTCATCATGAGGTACACAAACATAAACTAAACATTCATACAACACAAAATATCTACTCACACCCACAATGATCTTCTTCCACACAGAGAGAGTAATCATCTCAATCACCCCTACCTAGCTAGATTTCCCCAAAAAGATGGGAGTGGTTCTAATAACATCTTTATCAAGGGTGTATTGCATGTGTTACCTAGAGTCTGACTCACCCACATTGTGTTTGATTCACACTCTGGTTATCATAGGAACAAGGAGAAAATAAACACTAGCTCCCAACACAAGGGAAAGAACTACAAAGCAAAACATGATGAAAGCACTACAAAACAATGTGCACGTTCAACACCAATGTCAACATGAGCCAAAATAAAAGATAGGATCATCGCCACCTATATGGGAAAAATGTAATTCCAAAAAAAAGGCATCCATACCATTAATACAACATATATGAAAGAGGACTCCAACGTCCCAAATTAATCATTTCTACACATAGAATGAATATCGCAACATGATAATTTCCTTCCAAAAAATATCAAATTACAACCAAACGAGATCATAAGAATATTACAAGATAGAGGCTACTTCCCAAAAATGGAAGGATCACACTCCAATACATAAATGATACAAAGAATAATATTACATCAATGATGAGCCACCTCCAAGGTGCTCTAATAGCCACAATTCACAACATGGAATACAACATGAAATAAATAACAAGGAACTCTTCGAGCTCCCGAGAGATCTTCAAGAATGGACCAATGGGGAATGTTAGCCACCTCCCAACCATATTAGCATCATCAAATGAAATAGATGTCTATGCCACTCTAGGTAACCCCAAAATTATAGAGAAGATCATGGATACACTATTATCAAGGCCAAGGCTCACACACATACAAAGTATACATAGAAACACTCACACCAATCAATGCATGCAACTTCACAGGTGGCAACACACAAAAAATCAAGCATAAGGCAATATATGGCACACACACCAATCAATGCACATAAGATAATATATGCCACTCACACCAATCAATGCATATACAAATATCACAATCACATCGAATACTAAATCCGACAAAGGGAAGGACGAGAATCCTAGGAAAAGCACAAGGAGTGTTATCACACATAGCATAATGGCTACAGGGAATTACGACATTCACCAACTTCTAGAGTTGCAACATTCCCTTCACACTATGATTGAATCTCTAAAAGCATTCACATCATAGGGGAAATACTTGATTAAATATTTTATTATTTACCCAATGAGTATTACATTATTACTTGATTAAAAACTCTCATGCACTACCCTCATCCAAAAGGCCACTTAGCACTATGGTGAATGGTGAGATCCCTCCTTTCCTATCCTATACCTCAATCCTAAACAATCCAACACTTCAAATTTATAATTTGGGCGTGGCACAAAAATCAATGCACCAATTCATAATATAAATTTATTTCCATGGGAGAATACATGTTTTCAAAAAATAACAACATTTCATAAATTTTAAATTTCAAATAATAAAAATAATTAATTTTCAAGATATATCTAGGTTCTACCATTGATGTATCTTGAACCTACCTTCCCATATTTTTCCCCAAATTTTCCAAATCTTGAAGAAAATAAAATATTAAAATTCTAAAAATACCCTTTTTCTCTAAATCTACCCAACATCACAATTTTTCAAAAGCATAATTTTTTCAAAGATTCTAATAGGGTTTAGAGAGAAAATTCACTTATTTTTCACCCAAATTGAAAATGCATTATATCAAAATTTGAAGAATACCTTGTTGGTCTAAATCTACCCAACAACACACTTTTTCAAGCATGTTTTAGTTTTGGAAAGTTTTGCTAGGGTTTGGGTAGGAAATTTAATTTCTAAAATTTATTTTTCTACAACTTGAAATTTTCAAAATAAAATTCTACAAGAATTAAAATCAAGAAATATCTCAATGAATCTGAAGGAAATTGCAAGATGAATCTTTTTCTCTCTACAAGAAATCCAATCCATCCAAGCAATCTCTAGGTAAATGCAAATCAATTTTTCAAAGAAGGGTTTGAAAAATGTTTTCTTTCTCTCCATTTTTCTCTCCAACATAACATAATAAAATAATGAATATCCCTTTTTCCATATAAGCCCCTTTTTTCATTTTTTGATTCACTTTTTCAGTAGGAGCTAGTATTTCTAACTTTTACAAATAGTTCTATTTTCCCCAATACATCAATAATTAAAATAAATGCATTTCACATATTAAGAATTAATCCTAATTTCTTTTAATCATAACTCAACATTTTATCTTTCTTTTTTATTGAAATTAATAACATAATTAATATTTCAGAAGGATTATTAATTTTTTTCACATACCAAGCAAATGCATAATGATTTAATTTCAATATTGATATAAAAGTTGATCTATTGATATTAAATTTGATCTATTGATATTAATTTTGCTATCAATTGATATCAATTATTTCATTTTTTTAATGAGGATTACTCAGGTTTTTAGGTTGGTCCAAGGCCAGAGAGACCCTTACAGGGGATCTCTTCCCATAGCTTTATTGCCGAGACCACTACTGGGGGGTCTCAGTCCCCAAGGCATTATCACCAAGTTTAAAACCATGAGCTCATTGGCCCAGCAAAAGCCCACAACTTGTGCCCATGACAACCCAGTGAAGGCACATATCCTACGAGCATGTCAGCCCAGTGAAGGCACAAGGTCTACGAACTCTTCGGCCTAGTGGGGGTTTGAAACTTAGTGGCCGCCACAACAACCGTGTGACTTAACCACTGAACCACGCCCTTATCACTAATATCAATTTCAATTTTGATATCAATTAAAGATATCAATTTTGATATATGTTAAAATTTTAATTTTCATATATTAATTTCAAGACGTCAATTTTGATATATCAATTTCTACATATCAATTTAAATTTTGATAAGTTATATTTTTATATTATATTTTGATTCATTATTGATAGTAAATTTGATATAAATTTTAACTATGATATAAAATTTGTTATATCAATTTCAATTTTGACATTAATTGATATCAATTTGAATTTTGATATCAATATTGATATTAATTTTAAATTTGACATCAATTCAAATTCACAAATTGATAAACTAATGTTCAAGATATTAATTTAAAATTTGATATATACTAAATTCTGATATCAATTTTTTTATATTGATATCGATTTTGATACATGAATATCAAATTTGATATATCAATGAAAAATTTTAATAATTGATATCAGATGATGGTGAAATAAAGTTAAGGTTTCCATTCAAATTTAGGGTTTACATTGGTAGAATAAAGTTGGGCTTTTCATTTCTATTTCAAATTTAGGATTTATATTGGTGAAATAAAGTTAGAGTTTCCATTTAAAATTGGTGGTTTCTATTTTTGTTTCAAATGTAGGGTTTTCATTTTAGATTTATAGTTTAGGGTTTAGATTTAAATTTAGGTTTTGTTTCAAATATACATATACAAATATAAAATATTTTTAAAAATGGCTAATTTTTGGCAATGCTTATTAAATTTTTAATTAGAAGTAAAACTTTTATAATTTAAAAATTGGTTGAATTTACTCATAGATGACAACTTTGTAGATGAAGCTAATAAGTAATCCATGTCCTCACAAAGCTGATATTAATGTGCTATCAACCTTGTAAATCCTATATCATTTAAATTGTTCCAACATCCTTGTCAAGGTGTCTCTAGGTGCCTAGAGTGTTATTGGAAAATGTTTTGTAATAATGTTCCTGTTATCACTCAGTTTTGCACCCTTGCATACAGCCAGGAAGCCTCTGCAAACTGGAGTAACATGGGAATGATCTCTAAGTGTGGGACTTTGCTAAATGAGATCAGACCTCCGGAGAAGGCCGGCTTCCTTGTCTAGTTATCACTTGAAACTACTGAATTTTGAGGGAAAAGGGAGAGAGAATGCTTGTAATGAAAATGAGTAAAAGCTTGAAAACATAAAAGGGTGATACACCAGATAGATTTAAAGAAACTTCCACAGAACTGAAGGATGC
The DNA here is from genome assembly GCA_027924645.1 of Cunninghamia lanceolata. NCBI lineage: Eukaryota > Viridiplantae > Streptophyta > Pinopsida > Cupressales > Cupressaceae > Cunninghamia > Cunninghamia lanceolata. Next base: position 4,596,246 of record BSBN01000568.1, read on the forward strand.
ACAATATAATCAGAATATGGCAAGTAGGCATACACAGGTTAGATGACTCTAGTAGAGGTGAGAAGCAATATGATTGAGAGGAATAAAACATTCACAGACAAACCATATGCAGATTCACATAGAACTAGAAAAATTAGTTAAAGAGGTAAAATTAACTTGCATATATTCAATGGAAAGGCACGGTTACAGCATGTGAAAACCCTGTTTGGAAACAGAAAAGCCTTAATGCCAACAAATTTCCAACCCTATTTACAACATTTGAATGCATACTTATAACATTCCAAAATTCCTAAGTCGGTTACAAAAATGTCCTCTATGAGCTGTCATAGAAAAAGATCTCCATCAATGACTGTCCAGCTGCATCAGTTATGGCATCGAAATCTAGAACTGGGCGGATATGAGATATTTTGGAGTCTTGAATGCAAGCAGCTTACTCATCGATCTGCAATAGAAAAGATGAAAATATCTGGAAGAGGAAGGTGGGAAGATATTTCTAACCATCAATGTGAGCTGCATCATCTTTGTGCAGCAATGAATGCCCCAAAAATATCTCCATCTGCTGAAAGTCATCACTGAAACGTCCAGTCACCCGAAATATGCAACTCTAGATCTGAAATTTGAAAAGTGATAGATCTCTTGAAAAACCTTGCCAAATGAAAGAGGGGACCAAAATATGCAACTTTGCCTCTTGGAGCAGGTCAAAATTTACAAAAATGGAGGAGATACAGGCGGTCAAACTTTCAGTCAACTGCCTGTATATATCGCTTTTACATTTCTGTGTATATCGCTGCATCTTGGCGCCTGAATCGGCATTCAAAACTCATCTGAAACTCCTTCTGCACATACATGGCGCTTTGCATATCGGGCCCTGTATATCTCTTTGAATTTTCAAAATTGTATATACATACAATTTCCCCTTGTATATGCGGGCCCTACCACTTGTATGCCCCTCTGCATATGCAAAATACAAGCTGCGGACCTCAAAACACCATTAGCTGCTTTTCATTGTTCCACCAGATCTAGCTCTTATATTTTCTCCTTGTACATTTCTTTGTATATGCCAAATATACAAACACTTATTCATACAAAGTGGACTCCAAACTCTTATGTGCCGAAACTGATCCTTGATTCAAATCCGCCTTGTATATCGCAATGCATCCTTGACTTGTATATCACAATATACAAGCGCCATATACATACAAATTGGACCCCAACTGACCTTTAAGTATATTTGATTACCTGTTGGGTCCGGCTTGCATCTCCACTCTTTGTACTTTTTTCTTGTATATCGCAATATACAAATGGCCTCATACATACAAAACGGACCCGGAGCCTGAATGAGGCAGAAATGATATCCATTTGAAATCCAGCTTGTACAAGCTCTTTTGTATGTCGATACATACAAACACCTTTTATACAAGGTGGACCCAAGAACAACATAGAATAGATTGAAACTTCTATTCGGGTCCGGATTGTATATGTTTCCTTGTATATTGGCTTGTATGTGCGAACATACAAGTCGATATACATTCCACTGTAGCATTTGAATCTTTGTATGTATATGATATACAAACCTCTTTGTATCTTCACGAGCCCCACCACTTGTATCTCTGAGATATACAAACTCCTTTGTGTATTTCCCTATGGCACTTCTTGCATGCAATCTCACTTGTAAACTTGCAGGCCCCACCTTTTGTATGTCCTGCTGGCACTGTAGAAAATGTACATTTGCGCCCTTGTATATGCAAATATACAGACTCAAATATACAAACTCCCTTACATACAAACAGGGAATCTTTATGGAATATGCCCGCAATGTATCTTCATCTGTATATAGCCGATTGTATGTGCGAACATACAAAGCAATATACAAGCCCTTTTATGCATACAAGCACAGAATATTCTAAGGAATCTTCAATGCATATTACCTTGTATTTTTCTCCCTTTGCATCTTTGGCATATGTACATTCACTGTAGCACATGTATGTTTGCCGGCCTTGTATCTTTTCACTGCATATTCCTTTGTATCTCCATTTGTATATCTAAGTATACAAGCCCCTATATACATGCAGACCCGATATACATTTAGTGAATATTCTGAGAATCTGTGGAAGATTCCCTAAATGTATATGCATTTCCTTGGCCCGATATACATTCAGAAAATGTATATAACTCAAATTTTTTCATATTTTCTAAGGCTGATAGAGATTTTCAAGCCCGCCAAATGTATATTTGAACTGTATGTTGACCAAAACTTTGACCCTCAATAACTTTTTTATTTGGCCGAATTTCAGGGTACTGTAAAAAGCAAACCTGCCTATTTTTTCAAGATCTTTCCAATGGTATGGTTCTTTAGGCAAGGTTCCTTAGGAAATTTGGCACTTTTGCTTTATAGGGACCTTTTCAAAGGATTTTCAGGGAAAATATCAGGTTGACTATTTGGCTCTGAGCAGAGGGAAAATAGGATAACATTTTTGGCAACCTCTATGAGATGTTTGCTTGCTAAACATGAGATTAGTGGCCTTATTGTATCCATTGGGCATGGAGTCAACTCTAAAACCTGCTGGAAAATAGGAAACTACCTCCAAAACACAAAAGGGGAAAGGGCCTGCATTCTCCTAATGATAATGCAGCCTGTACAGAAGCACTTATGGAAAAAGAAAACTAAAATAGAAATGAAACCTACTCTAATCCTAAACTAACCAATTAGTCATGACTTTAAACAAAGCCATTAACTGGTTCTTGAAAGTAACTACCTTTCCTTAACAATTTACAATGTTCTTCATGCATGTGGGCAATTAAAAGAGGTGAGAGGGGAATGGACATATAACAAATTGATAAAGCATCCCCCACAAAATGGAGATAAACGCACCTATCCACCTGGACTGATTGCTGATGTTGCTAACATGTGGTGAATAAATGGGTTGATCCCACTCATCTTGATGCTTAACTTCATGCTCAGAGGTAAGCATGACAAGTGGTGACTCCTCTTGATATGTCTCCAACTGAGCTAGATGCCTGATTGGGCATCCCCTTGAAATATCATGCAAATCAACATGTTTGATCCCATGTCTTTGCTCTGATTTTTTCTCTTCTTGCTCTTCACTTGGCATGATGGTATCCTCCACCTTGCAATCATTTTGTGCTTGTGTGTGAAACAGCTGACTTGGGACCTCATGGCCTTCTTCTTCTTCCCTCAAAGAACCCAAGAAGGCTAATATAATGCTATCATGGCTGCATTCTTCAAACCTTTCTGCCTTTTGTATATGGCTGTCCTTGTTCATGGCTAAGGTTGGACAAGAGATAAGACAATTTGAAAGCGCAGAAATGATATCATTATCATTGCCTTGCATGATAGTTTGCCAGGTTGATTCCTCCTCTATGGTCAATGAAACCTCCTCCTTTACTAGGGCAGCCATAAGCTCGTCAAAGTTATCAGCTCTTAGAAAACCTTTACAAATAGCTGGCCCAAGCTCAAAAATTCCATTACTACTTAAAGAAGCGCCCTCCAAATCAAGACTTTTATGGTTTGGAACCTCACTGCCATGCTCAACCTCAACCTGTAGTAATTTGTCATTATTTTATGTGCTCTCTTGTTGCTGCATATTCAAAACCAGCTGCCCACTTTCTTCATCCTCAACATAGTCAGGTAGCTCATGAAGTAGGGCAGCATCATCCATCACTGAAGTGACTTCAGCAATACTCACAGGTGCAATAGGTTCAACCAATTTTTTCTCTATGAGTGTAGGGACAGATTGCTCCTTATTAGTTTTAGCTTCTTCCACCTCCTCTTTTGACTCATCTTCCCAATTATCTTGGTAGACAATAGGTCCACCCGGATACATACGGATAGTAAAAGGATAGGAAGGTTGATCTGACAAAGAAATCTGAGAAATTGGCTTGGTCTCTTATAGACATATAGGATGCTCTTCTTTCAGTATAGGTTCCTTCAATGGATGAGACCCTCTTAAGCTCAGAATATTCAATTCAGGGGACTCATCTTGCTTAAAGCTTGGTATTCTGAAACTGGAAACCTATTCTTCAAAGAATGGATTTGGAAAAGAAATAGCTGATTGAGTTTCCAACCTTTGAAAAGGAGTCAACAAAAGCCTCTTTTGCTCTTCCTCTGCTAGATGGATGCTAAAGCATGCTTTCGTTTGTGTGTTTGGTGGAGGGTCCTCACAGGGTGAGAAAGATGGCCCTTTCCAACTTAGAACCTTAAAGGCGGAAGGCTGCCTGAAACTTGGAAATATGATAGGTTTGGATTCTACAACCTTTTCCTCTCCCTGATTTTGAATTGGTAAGAGAGGATTGGCCTTCACAAGGTTTGGCATTTTATAACCAGGATGATTGGTCCAAGAAGGCTGCCATGATAGAGAAGTCAGATGCTCTTTCATAGATTGATTTTGACTTGAAGGCTGAACTTGCCTGAAGCTAGGAATAGGAGAGAAACTATTTGCTTTGAGCTCTTGTTCTTGAGCAAGAAACTGTCTTATTTGTTTCTCCTTAGCTACACATTGCATGATCAAGCATTCCACTTCATACACCCTCCTATTTTCTACCTCCTGCTTTGACAAATAAGCTTGATATGCAAGCTCCTCTTGCTACCTGTTATACTGTGCTTCTCTATCTATTTCTAAAATTTGCCTTTGGAAATCCATTAACAAACTCTTAATGCTACCCAAATCAGGATCATTTTGGGACTGACTGAGGAGGTTGCACATTTGATTTAGAGTAGAATGGGCTTCACAAGGCTGATTATAGGTATGAATAGGCTGCAAACAAGGATCGATCTTGAAAATGTTCTTGTTGGTAATGTTGGTTGTAATGAGGAAAAGAACTATTTAGGAGCCAAAAGTTTGAATCTTCATGGAATGGAGGAGAATAACCATTGTGGTGTTGATAACTAGACATTGCAAGGGTAAATCATGAACATAGGTAAGCCTAGATAATAAATTAAGATTGAACATAGACCACAGGGTCTTGCACATCACGATGTGAGTTTAAACACCAAACGGAGTCACCGGGTGCTAAGAAAACTGTCAAATGATAGTAAAACTAACAAGTAGCACCAACCTCATTAGCTGCTTGGAAACTGGACTGTTGTAACCAGCTGATTCACCATTAGAGTCGCCATGGTGTTGTTTGTACTACCTTCAAAGGCTGATAATACTGGGAGAAACACCAAATCTCTCAGTACTTTAATGATAAGTTCATCATACTGGTCCCACCGGGCATGCCAAAGTTGTTATCACTCAGCTTTGCACCCTTGCATATAGCCATGAATCCTCTGCAAACTGGAGTAACATGGGAATGATCTCTAAGTGTGGGACTTTGCTAAATGAGATCAGACCTCTGGAGAAGGTCAGCTTCCTTGTCTAGTTATCACTTGAAACTACTGAATTTTGAGGGAAAAGGGAGAGAGAATGCTTGTAATGAAAATGAGTAAAAGCTTGAAAACATAAAAGGGTGATACACCAGACAGATTTAAAGAAACTTCCATAGAACTAAAGAATGCACAATATAATCAGAATATGGCAAGTAGGCGTACACAGGTTAGATGACTCTAGCAGAGGTGAGAAGTAATATGATTGAGAGGACTAAAACATTCATAGACAAACCATATGTAGATTCACATAGAACTCGAAAAATTAGTTAAAGAGGTAAAATTAACTTGCATATATTCAATGGAAAGGCACAGTTACAGCATGTGAAAACCCTGTTTGGAAACAGAAAAGCCTTAATGCCAAAAATTTCCAACCCTATTTACAACATTTGAATGCATACTTATAGCATTCCAAAATTCCTAAGTTGGTTACAAAAATGTCCTCTATGAGCTGTCATAGAAAAAGATCTCCATCGATGACTGTCCAGCTACATTAGTTATGGCGTCGAAATCTGGAACTGGGCGGATATGAGATATTTTGGAGTCTTGAATGCAAGCAGCTTACTCATCGATCTCAATAGAAAAGATGAAAATATCTGGAAGAGCAAGGTGGGAAGATATTTCTAACCATCAATGTGAGCTGCATCATCTTTGTGCATCAATGAATGCCCCAAAAATATCTCCATCTGCTGAAAGTCATCACTGAAACGTCTAGTCGCCCAAAATATGCAACTCCAGATCTGAAATTTGAAAAGTGATAGAGCTCCTGAAAAACCCTGCCAAATGAAAGAGGGGACCAAAATATGCAACTTTGCCTCTTGGAGCAGGTCAAAATTTGCAAAAATGGAGGAGATACAAGCGGTCAAAATTTTGGTCAACTGCCTATATATATTGCTTTTGCATTTCTGTGTATATTGCTGCATCTTGGTGCCTGAATTGGCATTCAAAACTCATCTGAAACTCCTTCTACAAATACATGGCACTTTGCATATCAGGCCCTGTATATCTCTTTGAATTTTCAAAATTGTATATACATACAATTTCCCCTTATATATGCGGGCCCTACCACTTTTATGCCCCTCTACATATGCAAAATACAAGTTGTAGACCTCAAAACACCATTAGCTGCTTTTCATTGTTCTGCCAGATCCAGCTTCTATATTTTCTCCTTGTACATTTCTTTGTATATGCAAAATATACAAACACTTATTCATACAAAGTGGACTCCAAACTCTTATGAGCCGAAATTGATCCTTGATTCAAATCCGCCTTGTATATCGCAATGCATCCTTGACTTGTATATCGCAATATACAAGCACCATATACATAAAAATCGGACCCCAACTGACCTTTAAGTATATTTGATTACCTCTCGGGTCCGGCTTGCATCTCCACTCTTTGTACTTTTTTCTTGTATATCGCAATATACAAATGGCCTCATACATACAAAACGGACCCGGAGCCTGAATGAGGCAGAAATGATATCCATTTGAAATCCGGCTTGTACATGCTCTTTTGTATGTTGAGACATACAAACACCTTTTATACAAGGCGGACTTGAGAACAACATAGAATAGATTAAAACTTCTATTCGGGTCCAAATTGTATATGTTTCCTTGTATATCGGCTTGTATGTGCAAACATACAAGTCAATATACATTCCACTGTAGCATTTGAATCTTTGTATGTATATGATATACAAACCTCTTTGCATCTTCACGGGCCCCACCACTTGTATCTCTGAGATATACAAACTCCTTTGTGTATTTCCCTGTGGCACTTGTTGCATGCAATCTCACTTGTAAACCTACGGGCCCCACCTTTTGTATGTCCTGCTGGCACTGTAGCATATGTACATTTGCGCCCTTGTATATGCAAATATACAAACTCAAATATACAAATTCCTTACATACAAACAGGGAATCTTTATAGAATATGCCCACAATGTATCTTCATTTGTATATAGCCAATTGTATGTGCAAACATACAAAGCAATATACAAGCCCTTTTATGCATACAAGCGTGGAATATTCTAAGGAATCTTCAATGCATATTACCTTGTATTTTTCTCCCTTTGCATCTTTGGCGAATGTACATCCACTGTAGCACATGTATGTCTGCTAGCCTTGTATCTTTTCACGCATATTCCTTTGTATCTCCATTTGTATATCTGAGTATACAAGCCCCTATATACATGCAGACCCGATATACATTTAGCGAATATTCTGAGAATCTGCGGAAGATTCCCTAAATGTATATGCATTTCCTTGGCCCGATATACATTCAAAAAATATATATAACTCAATTTTTTTCATATTTTCTAAGGCCGATAGAGATTTTCAAGCCCGCCAAATGTATATTTGAACTGTATGTTGACCAAAACTTTGACCCTCAATAACTTCTTTATTTGGCCAAATTTCAGGGTACTGTAAAAAGTAAACCTGCCTATTTTTTCAAGCTCTTTCCAATGGTAAGGTTCTTTAGGCAAGGTTCCTTAGGAAATTTGGCACTTTTGCTTTATAGGGACCTTTTCAAAGGATTTTCAGGGAAAATATCAGGTTGACTATTTGGCTCTGAGCAAAGGGAAAATAGGATAACAATTCCACCTATGGTTTGTCATAGCAATCATAAAGGATGAAGGGGTTCACAGGTAATATTAAATTATGACTTGTGACAAAAATTAATTGACTCCTAATTTGGACACTTGGAAAGGAGTGCTAAATGAAAAATGGTGACCCATGAAGGTGACTATTGAGCTTCCCCAAGTTGGGTACTTGGAAAAAGGTCATTTTGGGTGCCAAAATTAGTTGTCTCTTCATTTCCAAGGAGCATCCAAGAGTTATGACTATTGCATTTTTGTAAGGAGGGTGTGCCTCTTATTTTTCCTCCTAATTTCCAATAAAATTAGAGATTTGGTATGAAGATGGGATATGTTGTGTTGTATAAATGTAATCTTGAATTTGAAGATAATAAATACTTGGCCTCTCTTCTTGGTGGTGTTTTTTCCCCTTAAGGGTTTCTCCACGTACATAATGTGTTATGTGATGATCTCATGTGGTTTTTTGATTTCTTATGTTGCTAATTTTTATGTCCTAAATATGTTTATGGTATTCTACAATTAAGCACAATTGATTGATGGTATTTTCAATGAACAAGGACACTTAATTTCATATTTTAATACAAATTTCAGATTTCCATATTGTAGTAGTTTACCTTTTTTTTCTAACATCTAGTGTCAAAGCTTGATCATCCTTGGTGCCCATGAGTGAAAATGTTTTTGGGATACAGTGGGAGTTATGGTTAATTTTATTTTGTACATTTGTGTGTGGAATCCATGGCTACATCTACATCTTAGATAGATGTTGAGAATTTCAATGGATCTAATAATGAGTCATGGAATCCAACTATGGAGGATCTCTTGGGAGAGAGAGATCAATGGATAATGACAACAATGGAACAAAAATATAATAAAATTGATCAAGACACATGGGAGGTCAAATGGATAAGAAAGCACAGGGGATAGTTTGGCTTTGTCTTGTAGACTCTGCACTTTTAAATGTATTAGAAGATCCTACCACTTATTCCCTATGGAAAAGCATAAGTGAAACTTATCAATCTAAAAGTCTTGTGAACGAATTATACTTGAAAATAAAGTCATTTTCTCTAAAAATGAAGGAAGGTGAATTGATAGCTAAGCATTTAAATTTATTTAATTTAATTTTGAGTCAATTAGCCTCTATAGATGTTAAGATAAGTGCATTATGATTCTATGTTATTTTCTTGGCTCATGGGAGATATGATTCTTGCTATTAGTGCTAATCTAACTGATCCCAAGATGGATGCCCTTGTTGCAACTTTGTTGACACTAGAAATGAGGAAGAAAGCCAATATATATAGTTCAATGGATGCTCTTCATGTTAGGGAAGGTCCAAGGAAAGAGGGCAATCTAAGGGAGACAAAAAAGGTCCTAAAGAGAAGTTTGTGTCTCAAGGCTAGTCTAAAACTCTTGGAAAAAACCTAATGAAGTGTTGGAATTGTAGTAAAAGGGGACATGTGAAGAAGGAATATAGAAATAAGAAGCAATGGGATTACTCAATGGAAAAGTCCTTGGATGAAGGTATTCAAACCTTATTTTTTTTATAATATTATGTATGATGATTATTGGTTGGTTGACTCATGATGCTCATATCACGACTCCTCATAAAGAGTGGTTCTCCTCATATCAGACATGATGCTGGGGAGGTGTATCTTGGGGACAATAATTCATATTTGATAGTTGGACAAGGAAAGATATGGTCGTGTTTAGTGATGGGGGGATAAAAAATCTCTTAGGTGTTTTGTATATTCCTAGATTGGTGAGGAATTTAAATTTTGTATCTAATTTAAATGATTTCGAAATACATGTAACATTTGATAAGGTAGGTTATAGGTTGGTGAGAGGAAACTTGGTAGTATAAAAAGGGTCAATAATGGGAACCTTGTTTAAGTTGAATGCCACTATTGTTTGTAATTCCACATATGTAACTGAAAAATCTAAAAATACATGTATGCTATGGCACCATAGATTTTATAAGAACCTTCCTCTTAAAAAGTATTATTCATTCCATAAAAAAATTGAATATTGCAAAGATTATCAATTAATCCATGAATAATCATAATTATTTTAGTAAAACTTAAGCAAAATGATTAGTAATTTTTTTAACAAGAAAATATCCAATATATGAATGATACATTCAACTAGATAATATAGCTTTTGAAATACAAAAGGGGACTTAATCTTTCCATTCAATATGGCCTTATAAGCTCAATTACAAAATTTATTACAATTGAAAAACAATATTAAGAGCCAAACAAATATAAATCCATCAATTAAGCACATTTCTTATTCATTACATGGAGAGTCATGGTACACCCCTCAATCATTAGAGAAGTGAACTAACATAAGTTATACATCTGATGCCGTACTCCTGATTTGTTAGAAAGGAGAGAGCATCACTAGGGCACTTTTCTACCCAACCATGAAGCACCTAGCTTCCCTATGCTAATTCCCATACTAGAGAAACCCTGACCCTTCAACAAAGGTTCTAGAAGACAAAGATAGCATGAAAGAAAGAAGTCTCATGCAACATTTTCCACTAGCATTGTAGCATACATACTAATACAGATGTACTTAGGAATCATGATATGGTAGAGAATATCAAATCAAATAAAGTATAAACTTATATTCATTTTCCAATGTCTTGGCCAAGCACTTACATGTAGTACTATACTAACATGTTAAACTATTTAAAGCTTAACAAAATGCCTACAATTCCTTGGTATTCCATATTCAACACCCATCTTGTCTATTATTTCAAGTTTCAAACACAAAGAGAAAATACATCTAGCCATGTTCATCTACTCATTCTCAGGGGTCTAAATATAGTATTATACCAAAATTTTAAATACAACATTAAGTTGAAACTAGTTAATAAGTTTAGTCCATATAGGACAACTGACAATCAAATTGCCTTAGCAATAGTGTGTAATTGATAACGTTGCAAGAAATAATGTCCTAATCATTCATACTAGTATCTTGACATTCATACCTAAGTGGACCTTAATTGAAAATATAGTTTAATATTTGAACATGACTAATGTCGTTGTTGGTTTCTATACAAGATCTTGGTTAAACATTCATCAAATATAATAATGTATCAAATATGAATGAAAGAATACCACAAAAGCAACCATCTCTAAGTTTATGAGAGAGTGCATAGATATTAGCCCAAACCTATCACTAGATCAGATCATAATTCCTCTAACTAGACATAACAACGTCATGACAATATTTGTCAAGCAATTGATAAAACTAATGAGCTATGAGTCTTACCCCTCCAATAATATTTAACATATTGAGATATCAATCATATCTTATAATGGCTCAAGATTTCCAATCAAGTACAAAAGATATCATCCATTGGTATTATTTAATATCCTTCTCAACCAAGTGCCATTATACTTGGATGATATTAATAATAGTCTTGTTCAACCAAATATTATTAAGAGCACTACGTAACAAGTCAATCATAGTTTAGAGATTAGTAATTTTGCCCCAACAAGCAATACATAACTAAAAGCTCAACTTCCCACAATATCATACCCTTTATCAATAGTAATATAAATTACTACTACAATGCCAAATTAAAATAATCAATAAGCATATTTCACAATCAATATAGTCAACACCTTCTTCAAAGGAGGTCTCCCTAAACGGATTAACTAACTCTTATACAAAATGATGCATGTACACTTCAATCTTGTGGAAATGTATTCAAAACTATGAGAATAATTCTACTTTCAAGTGTTGGTTATTTAAGCTCCTTTAAGAAATGTCGAAGGTTTGAATGTCTCTTGCAAGGGACTGTGTCTATGCACTAAAGCTTTTAATGATATAATTCAGGATCACAAGAGTTAATATTACCATAGTTTAAAACAATAAAGATCAATTGATAGTATAACCATAGGAACCCTGGCTAACATACATATCAAATATTGGAATAAAGACAAGACACTTTGATTATATGACCAAATGCAATGGTGGTAGCATAGATAAGGCATGTCGATGGTTTAACTGTATGTAAATGGTGGTAACATAGTCCAACATATTGATTTGTATAGTATGCAATGATGACAACTTAGATAAGGTACGTTAACTGTTACAATAGCCAAATAGTCAAGGCACGTTGACTATTTGCAAAGGCTGCATAAACAAGGCACATTAACTATCACAATGGTCACATATAGATAAGACATGATCTCAACTGTTCACAATATACCACCTGAGATGTCATCCCGTTGAATGCAATGATTTTGGGGTATGCACAAAATGAATTTGTTGAAAAGACTTTAGAGACTGTCAAGAAAATACAATTTTGCAAATGTTGACTAATTCCATTACCATTACGATGACTATCTTGCCTATGCAAGTGTTTTAGCAATTGGGTAAGGACATCTTTTAGACTTCCTTGGAAGTGCAATCATCAAAAGGTGTGAGCTTCAATAATAGTTGTTTTCAGACTGTTATACTGTAATCTTTTGTATTCTTTTTGAGGGAGTAGAAGCTTTCTTGGGAGTGACCCTAAAATAAAATTATCAAGGAGTAGAAGCTTCCTTGGGAGTGACCTTAAAATAAAATTATCAGGGAGTAGAAGCTTCTTTGAGTGTGACCCTAAACCAAAGTTACTTAGGGAGTAGCAGCATCCTTGGGTTATAGCCCCTAAAACAAAGTTACTATTTGAGCTTCATATATTGTGAGTTAATCCTCACCATGATTTTTTTCCTCTAGGGTTTTCCACGTATATCTGGCATTATGTGTTGATGTGCATTGTGTTAATCTTTCATATTCATGTTAATGTTGTAATGCTTAAGATTTAATCTTCTCCGGATAAGTTGAATTTGTTGAAAGTGAAATTTGATTGTATAGTGATTCACCCCCTCTCAGTATACTTGTGTGTCTAATAGGAACTTCATTCGCATACCTGCCCAGTAATGCATATGAACGGCTTACTGAAGAATTTGACGAGCAGGAAGCATTCGGCTGATACCTTGACATGCACGAGCTTTAGAATGAATGTGTTAATTTGAAGTTTAGACAACTGATCAATTATTCTGCATTTCTTGAGGAGCTTCCAAAACACACAATGTTGCCCGCAATCAGAAGTTAACAAGACAATACAAGGTGGTTCAGTTGGATTTTTAGCTGAGAGAGCATGGTGGGAGATTCTTTGCCAGCGGAGAGGATTAAGTTCAATAATTTACAAGTTGCTTACTCGGCCTCTCATTTGGAACTGGCTCGCATAATTTACCATATACCTCTGAAAATATGTTGTCTAGGAGTAATCTCTCGGTTGTTGTCGTGATGTTTTGTGGGCATGTCTACCATGCAGAGTGTTTGGAGAAAATGACACGGGAAGCAAATAAACACGGTCCATCATGCCCCATGTGTATAGAAAGTGATGACTAAATTTCAGAACATCTGGCTTAGCCAGCCGAGCGAGTTATGAGATCTAAAGATGTCCAGTGACAATGTCTTCAAGAATTCATCCAGTGTAATTGGAAAGCATCTATTGCATGAACGTTTTATTTTACAAGGCATTTTTCATTGAGAGGAAAATCTAGGGAGTTTGCTACAACTTGTAAGTTGCCAATAACGTTAAGAGATCGGGAAAGGAAACTAAGCGAAGTTGCAAATTTGATTGAGAAGGAACTTAAACTTCAAGATGCGGGCCAGCTTGTATAGAAACTCTTTCAAAGGTGAAAATAAATATTTGGATATTGGCTGGTGACAAAATGGAAACAACAATAAACAGTGCATATGATTGTAGTTTAATCAACAACCAAATGAAACAGTTGATTATCAGTTCCGAAACAAAAGAAGTTAGAGAAGTGGAGGATTGGGCCAATCCTGTTGAAACTGCCAGGGTTATCGAAGACACTGTCAAACGAGATCTGGAGAAATGTCTTGATGAGAAGGCACAGGTGACCAGTCTTATTAAAGGTGATGCTCTCCTTTCTTCTCAAAGGGTAGTTGAAATCGTGTATAGATATGAGACTGAATGCATTCTAGAGATATATTGAAACAATGAGCTGAAGGAGTACCCATATATATTGTGATTTGTATGGATGGGTGCATGGACTGTTCTACTAAGAAAATGCATTACAAGCCAGTTGTTAAACATGTGATTTATCTAACAAAGTATCAAAAGAAAATAGAATTTTATACGCACAAACCACGGCCATTTGAGGACAACTTTAATTGAAACTTCAACCTTGGAGCTCGAGTATGGGAGTTGGGGGTTTTCATCATGTGAAAAGCATTTGTGAAGCCATAAAAGGGTTATATACTCTCACCTGTACATCTTCTGGAGTGACCTATATCATCAACAACACCGAAGGGGATATGAATTGTTTTGATTTGGACTCAATTATCGATGACAATCAGGGATGGAGGTGGCAGAGTTGCACTGAAATGTTATGGATTGTAATGGAAGGATACAGATGATTGAAGTCCAGTTTAGGAGGACTAGGAGTGGCCATAAATCAGATTTGAGCCCCCAAGTAGCAGTAATAAGCACCAAAGGCCTTTACACTATGCAAGTTTAATAACTGTGGGCATCAAAATCAAAGAAGTGATTTTGTCACCAGTTACATTCATGTCATTTGTATTATCTATTTAAAATCTCATGTAAAATCTATGGTGGAGAAGTCAATTGTGACATTATAAATCTCATACGAGAAGATCAAAATAAAATTTCTATGTCCAGATCAGAGATGTCGAATGGAGCTCGGTAAAGCATATTTAATCCATTTACTTGGTATTAGTACTATGGAAAGATATGAGAGCTTGTTGATGACTACATACAAGAATCTTTATGGTGCAATATCAAATGCTAATATGATCAACTGTGTTAAGAGTCATCAGGGTAAGGTAGTAAATGATAAAAAGGTGAAATGGTCAAAAGGAGAGGGAATGGCTTTTCAACGAGGAGTTACTCCACACGAATATAAAAACAATAAATTTTATTTGTTATAGAGGATTCCCAAGGAGTGGTTACGAAAAGAAACGAAAACCAAAAGCCCTCCTAATAATCAGTTACGGGAAGAAATAAAGGGATTTTTATTACTTTTCAAGAAGTGGTTGTAGAAACTGAAAGGTTCTTTGGAAGAATGTATAAACATGTAATTTTTTTGACATTTTGGGGGTCCAGATTTTGGTCTACCCGGGAGTGTCCATATTACACTGTGATGTAACAAGAAACTAGATCAAAAGGAGGAACAATAAACTCTTGCAGTTTTAATATTTAGTTGTGGATGTTTATTGTCTATGTGCAATGAATTATGAATGGAATGCTAGTGTTTATGAATAAGTATGTGAACTTAGATAAGCATTTGAATATACCGTGCCTATGAGTATGTATTGTTCTTTGGTGTTTTATTCATTTATCTGCAATGAGCGTTGAGATTGCAGTGAGTCGAATCAACAAGCTTTTGATAGTCTATTCTGTGAGTCATGATGTTGGTAGTTTTCCAGTTTTGTTCTCAACAGTAGTTAGTAGTTTTAAATCTTTTTTAATCACATCTATTTTCATGGCTATAGATAGATTTTAGTCTTCCTTTTCTGCTTTCCAGTCAAAAGCAAATGTTGTTTATATTCATTGCATATCATCAGAAGGTAGCTACACCTTGTAAAATAAGCAGAGTCATCGCAAATATCATTGCAATTGATTCAACTATTGGTTCGGATGTCATTTGTGTGGGCAAGAGAATACAGAGTTGAGTGACAAATCTATATACCAACATGTATGCTACTAAAATTTCTAATGAACTTTCTATAAAAACTAGCCAATCCATGGAATGATCTTACCTCAGTGACACTTCTTGGTGTAGGCCATTCTATGATAGCCCTTACTTTCTCTAGATCCATCTTAAGACCATCAACTGAGATCACAAATCCTAGGTACACTAACTCTTTCTTCACAAAGATGCATTTCTTCAAATTTATCAACAAATTCCCTTCCCTCAACCTCTCAAAAACTCTACGAACATGCATCAAATGTTCCTCCAAGGTTTTTCTAAAAATTAGAATATCATCCAAATAGACAATAACAAACTTACCCAAAAATTCTTTGAGTACCTCATTCACGAATCTCATGAAGTGCTCGTGCATTGGTTAGTCTGAATGGCATCACTAACCACTCGTATAATCCTTCTCTTGTTTTGAATGTTGTCTTGCATTCATCTCCTTCTCATATCCTGATTTGGTGATACCCACTCTTCAAAACTATTTTTTTGAAGTACTTCGCTCCACTCAAGCAATCCATGATATCATCTATCCTTGGCAAAGGAAATCTGTACTTGATTGTAATTTTATTGATGGCCCTAGAATCAGTACACATCCTCCATTCTCCATCTTTCTTAGGTGTTAGTACTGCAGGTACCGCACTTGGACTCAAACTCTCTCTGCCTTAGCCCCTTTTTCAATAATTCCTTAACTTGTCTATTCAGCTCCTCATTTTTTACAAGAGATTATATGGGTTGCCTTATTAGTCAAAGTAGCTCCTGGTATCAAATACATCTGATGACTTATGCTTCTCACTGGTGGCAAACCTTCAGGTACATTATCTAAAAAATTATCTTTGAATTCATCCAACATATTTGTAATTTTTTTAGGTACATCTTCTCCTTCCTCTTTATTGATTTTAGGAACCAAGGCAAAACACATTTGTTCGTGATTCATTCCATCCAAAAAAATTCTACCATCTACCAAAAAAATTCTACAATTACTACATACCTTTTTCTCTGCTTCTTTCACAGGTTTCATCTTATGTCTCACTTCGTCTTTTCTCAAGGAATAGATGTTAGCATAGCCATCATGGATAACACACATATCATACTTCCACGACCTTCCCAATAACAAGTGACATACATCCATTGGCATAATGTCACATAACATCTCATCATAATAATCTCCAATCTTAAACTTTACCAAACATTGTTCATTAACCAAATCCTTATGACCTTTTTGCAACCAAGAAATCTGATAGGGATGTGGATGCTCTATTCTCTTTAAATTCAACTTTTTTACCATCTCTTCAGAGACTAGATAATCTATACTTCCACTATCAATAATCACATCACAACTCTTGCCTTCTAATAATTTACACCTTGTTTAGAATAGGATCTTTCTAAATGTGTTGGTTCTTCTTTTCCCTCTTCTTTTAGTAATGCTCTTCTGATAACAAGAATTTCTGCTCTTTCTGCATCTTCTGAAAGTTCAGATCTAGCCTCCTCATCAACATGGGCAACTCTAGATTTACCCTCTGGGCAACTCTAGCTTGATAGTCATATGCTCTATGCCCTTCTTCACCACATCTAAAACAAGTTCCTCTAAATCCTCCTCTTCCAAGTCCTCTTCTAAATCTACCTCTTCCACTTTGTTACCCATCATTCTATCCTCAAGGATGGTATGTATTTTCACCTCTATTATTTTGACTAGTGCCTACATCTTCATTTTTTTTTAATCTTGTTTTTTATGGCCCCAATAAGATCTTCCACTAGTTCTTCCACCACAACTTCATCCTCTTTCTTTCTTCTCAATTTTTATGTTCAACTTTTATTCTGCCTTCATTGTAAACTAATATGCATCTTCAATAGTTTTCAATCTAACTAGACTTAATTCTTCTTGGATATTGGGTTTCAATCCATTGATATACCTAGATACCTTCTCTTTATTAGCCTTTGTGTGACCTTCTCTGATGATAAGTTTATAAAACTCTTCAATATATTCTTTGATTGTCTTGCTCATTTGTCTCAGACCTTGCATTTTCTTCAAAAGTTCCAACTCATAATCCACAGGAATAAACTGTCTCTTCAATTTATCCACCATTCTATCCCATCTGGTGATCTTTGAAATTTCTTTCTAATTGTACCTCCTTCCACCAAATTCCAGCATGACCTTCGAGCTTGGTCTTGGCAAACTTGAGCCTCTTAGGATCTTCTTGATGAAATTAGAGCAAACAACTGAGAGGGGGGTGAATCAGTTGTCACAAAACTTTTATCTTTTGCTGCATTTAATCTTCTCTACCACTTATTAACAGATTAATGATATAACCATGAAAGCATGAATCAACAATACATGAGCAGAAACATAATCAACACACATAACACCAGGATTTTTACATGGAAACCCGGTTAAGGGAAAAACTATGGTGGGGGTTAACCCACAAGATTTATTCTTTATTAAAAGAATAGAAAAATGGGACAGCACTTGCCTTGGAGCGCACTGCCCAGAGCTCACTGCTCAAAGGAGGCTCACTGCCTACAAGAATATTCATAATGTTAACACTGAAAGGTTGAACTGAGAAACAGCATCTTCTTCATGCAAGGTTTAGTTCCATTGAATTACACAACACCTATGCTCTGCCCCCACTCACTTCCTCGCTACATCTGCATCTTCACTCACCACCACTCATTTCCTTGACTTCACAACACTTATTTATACATGTCATCGACTTTGGAATGAACATCAAAGTTGGCCAAACAATCATCTATCTGGAACATTCTCCAAGATAGGCATTACAAGAAATTACAATCACAAGACTTGACTTAATACAAAATACTACATGTGAACCACTCCTCTATCGACCAAGCATAGCTGGGACTCAAATCTTCCTCGAACAACACACCACGCTCCATAGAACTTCTCTTAGATCATCTGCAACATGCACCAAGTGTCCGGTTGGCCAAGACTGGAAAGAACGATAACACTCAAGGAGAAATATTCAACCACGAGTTCAATCCTCAATGCAAACCACCAACACAATAGGCACACGATCCAGAGACCACCACAAGCACAATAAAATCAACAAGAACAACCGCACCACCTCAAATCACCAGAAACACTTGCATCTTCATCCAAGAACTTAAGAACACTAACTTTCATGACTGTCACACTATAAAGATTGCTTGCGGACCTCCAAACCACTAACCACTTGAGTTGAGGATACACACCAACATCCCAAATATACCTCTAGAACCACAAACTATAATATTCCAATGCGGAGCAATCCAGACCAAATTCTTGTCACTCTATTTATTTCTGAACAACTACAAAACCTGGTTCTACTCATATGGTCATAACTTTACAAATCCTCCATGTGGACCTCTCAAATATTAACTGCAGCAACTTCAGACAGTCTTCTACAAAACCCTTTGGTCCACAGACTCTGATCTTCATCTCACTGGAAATGCAGAGCAATCTACTTTGTTGAACTGCACTATCTTCACTATCTCTGACAAAGAGATATGTTGACATTAATGACAACACATCATATGCACATATTTGCAACAATCTCCCCCTTTGTCATTGATGGCAACATATGATGTAGAAAACTGATTCAACCATCAAGACAAGGACTTCTCCCCCTTTCTCTTATCACACTTGCAACCACTCTCTTCACTGCTCCACCTACAACCATTTTCTCCACTGCTCCTTTCACCAGCAACTACTTCCAAGTTTTTCACATGACTTCTCTCCCCCTTTGACATCAATGGCAAAGAGCACATATTTGCAATCACTAACCCTCTCTCCCCTTTTTAGTTTCAAATTGAACTCCGGAATTAACATACTGACTACTCCCCCTGAGTAGTATTCCCTTAACACTAATCCAGATCACAAGATATGACTGTGAGTTCCACCGGACTGATGCACACTAATGCACCTTAGTTTTGAACAGGAGGGGTAATAACCCCTAGCTTCACTCTGAGATACTCAAAAGTATCCTTAGGTAGAGACTTAGTGAAGATATCTGCAATCTCATCCTTAGAAGAAACAAACTCCAATTTGACTTCATTCTCATTTACCTTCTCTCTCAAAAAGTGAAACTTGATGGATATGTGCTTTGTCTTTGAATGCAACATCGGATTCTTTGAGATGTTTATTACACTTGAATTATCACAGAAGATTGTAACAGGCTCTTCAAATACAATTCTGATATCCTTCAACATTTGCTTCATCCATAAAACTTGAGTACAATTACTTGCTGCTGCTATATACTCTACCTTTGCAGTAGACAGAGATATTGCCTCCTACTTTTTTCTCAACCAAGAAACCAATCTCTTTCCCAAGAAAAATGCACCACCACTAGTACTCTTCCTGTCATCCACATCTCATGCCCAATCAACATCTGTATATGCATGAAGAGTGAAATCATCATCCTTAGGATACCATAAGCCATAATCAAATGTTCCCTTCAGATATCTGAGAATTCTTTTGACTGCTACAACATGAGATTCTCTAGGATTAGCTTGAAATTTGGCGATAAGGCCAACTGCATTCATAATATCAAGTCTGGTATGAGTCAAATAAAGTAGTCCTCCAATCATTGATCTATACCTTTTCTGATCTGCCTTAGGGGAATCATCATCTTTACTCAACTTGCATCTGGTTATCATAGGAGTACTCACTGGTTTTGACTCCTCCATTCCAAACTTTTTCAACAACTCTTTTACATACTTAGACTAAGATATGAAGATGCTCTTATCTGACTAAATGATTTGCAGACCCAAGAAGGAATTCATTTCACCAAACATGGACATCTCAAATTCACTTTGCATTTGATCAACAAATATTTTACACATGCTTTCATTTCCACCAAAAATGATATCATCAACAAATACCTCAACAATCAAGATGTGTTCATGATCAATTTTGAGATAAAGATTACTGTCAGTTATGCCTTTGCTAAAACCTAACTTTAGCAAATACTTATCTAATCTTGCATACCAGGCTCTTAGGGCTTATTTGAGTCCATACAATGCTTTCCTCAATCTATAGACCATATCTCCTTGATTAGACAACTGGAATCCTTTAGGTTGCTCAATGTAGACTTCTTCCAATTCTCCATTCAAGAATGTTGACTTGACATCCATCTGGTAAACATTGAAATCTTTGTAAGAAGCAAAGGCAAGAAATAATCTAACTGCTTCGATTCTTACCACCAGAGCAAAACTTTCTTCAAAATCAATTCCCTCTACCTGAGAATATCCTTTGCACAACAATCTTGCTTTATTTCTTACAACTTCGCCATTTTCATTCAATTTATTCCAAAAGACCCATTTAGTTCCAATTACATTTTTGTTTTCAGGTCTAAGAACAAGATCCCAAGTATGATTCTTTTCAATTTGCATTAATTCTTCTTCCATTGCTTTTACCCAACTTTCATCATTACAAGCTTCATTCATAGATTTTGGTTCAATCTTTGAAATTAAACAATACTCTTCTTGTTCTTCAGCAATTTTTCTTCTAGTTTGAACACCTTTATTTCTATCTCCTATAATCTGATCTTCAGAATGATTCAACCTCACATACCTGAGAGTTTTGGGATTTTCTTGAACTTCTGATTCTTGAACTTGTTCCTCAACATTTGCACTAGCTTCTTGAGTCACTGGATTCTCTGGAGCAATCTAAATCTGAGTTTGCATTTGAACTTGCTTTCCTTTATTTGGACTTTCATTTTGATCATTTGATTCATATCCACAAGACTCGGAAGGTCTCTCCTTACTTTCATCAACCTTGACATTAGCACTTTCAACAATCCTTTTCAATCTCTTGTTAAAGCATTGGTATGCCTTGCTTTGGTTAGAATAACCCTGAAATATTCCTTCATCACATCTTGCATCAAACTTGCCTAGATCTTCATCTCTTTTGATATAGCATTTACTACCAAAAACTCTAAAGTATTTCACAGTAGGAGAATTACCAAACCATAGTTCATAAGGTGTTTTACCAATATTACCTTTGATCTGCACCCGATTAAGAGTGTAGGCAGCAGTACTCACAGCCTCTCTCTAATAGACATGTGGAACATTTGCTTCCATCATCATGGTTCTAGCAGCCTCTTAAATAGTCTAGTTCTTCCTTTCCACAACTCCATTCTACTGAGTCCTAGGAGCAGATAATTGTCTTCTTATTCCATGCTTTTCACAAAATGCATTAAACTCACGAGAGCTAAACTCTCCATCTCTATTAGATCTCAAACACTTTATCTTCACACCAATCTCATTCTCCACCCTAGCCTTGAACACCTTGAATCTGTCAAGAGCCTATGATTTCTCTCTCAAGAAAGTGACCCACATCATCCAAGAGTAATCATCAATCAGCAACATAAAGTATCTCTCCTTACAAACTCCTAACTCTGGCAAGACCACACAAATCAGTGTGCAAAAGTTCCAACAATCCACTTGAAAATTGTTCTTTACTTTTGAATGTAGTTCTACTCAGTTTGCCCAACTGACATTCCTTACACATGTTATTAGCAAGTTTCACAAGCTTTGGAAGATCTCTCACATCCTGAATAGCACTTATCTTGACAATATTATCAAAGTTTACATGACACATTCTCCTATGCCATAACCAACTCTGATCAATCTGAGCAATCAAACAGCTCTTACCAGTACCACTTAAATGAAAGATATTACCTCTAGTCTGTGTACCAGATGCAATCTCAGTTCCGGAGCTTTCCAAGATTCTGCATTTTCCATCCTTGAATCAGAGATCATACCCTTTGTCAACCAACTGTCCAACACTGAGAAGATTATGCTTCAACCCTTCTACATACAAAACATCATTAGTGTTATTCTTACCATCAAGAGAGATGGATCCTCTTCCATGGATTCTACCAGTTGAATTGTCTCCAAACTTCACAATTCCACCTTCATACCTTTCCATACTTACAAACTTACTCTTATCACCTATCATATGATGAGAACATCCACTATCAATCACCCATTCATCCTTTTCTTCGACCTGAGCAGCTAAGGTACTTTCCACATTCACACAGCTAGCAGATTCAATAGGCACCGAATCTTCTTCTTTGATAGCAATGAACACACATTCATTTCCAAAGGTACTTCCCTTATCAGATTCATCATTTGTAACTCCTTCATCAGCAGCTTCTTGGACATAGTAGCATTTCTTCTGAAACCTAGGTCTGTTAGGGTTTGGCTTTGAAACCCTCTCTAGACATCTTGAAGCAAAATGACCAATCTTATTGCAAGCAAAACATTTGAAAGGCAACTTTCCTTCATACTTACCAGATCCTCTTGGTAATTCTTGGCAATAAGGGCTTCAAGTTCTTCAAGCTCAGATTCATCTTCTTCAAGTCCCTTCCTTGTCTTCTCATATCTGGTTAGTCTTCTTGAAGAGCTTTCACCTAGATCAAATCTTTGCTTTCCATAAACACTGGCCTTAAATGTAGATTCTGATTTAGGAAGAGAATAACCAAACTCACTCATTTCAAATGTTGAAAGCTTGCCAACCAACTGATCCCTTGTAACCTTTGTCACAGTCTTGATTTCCTCAATAGCAGCAACTCTATGCTTGTATGAAGAAGGTAAGGATCTGAGCACCTTGGCAACAATCTCTGATTCTTCCAGTATTCCACCAGCACACCTAATACTGGACACAAGTTCATTCACCTTCTGCATGTAGGAAGTTATGTTTTCATCTTCACTCATCCTCAAACATTTGTATCTACCCTTAAGGCTCTGTATCTTAGCATATTTGACATATGCATCACCTTCATATAGAGTTTCCAACTTGTTCCAGATTTCATGAGAATTTTGCAATTCGAAGACATTTGTCATTTCTGTATCAGTCAAGGCACTCAACAATGCTTCTTTAGCTAGAATGTTCTATTCAGCTTCTTTGATTTCATCTGGAGTTGAAGGACCATTCTCTGGAGGAGTATACTCATTCTTAGTTATCAACCAATAAGGATCACCCATGCATTGCAAATGACACTTCATGCAATTCTTCCAAAGAGAGTAATTTGTTCCATCAAATCTTAAACTGTCCTTCTTGTAAGTCGACATCCTAGCCAAGCTTCTTTTAGAGGAACCGGCTCTTATACCAATTGATGAAATTATAGCAGACAACTGAGAGGGGGGGTGAATCAGTTGTCACAAAACTTTTATCTTTTGTTGCATTTAATCTTCTCTACCACTTATTAATAGATTAATGATATAACCATGAAAGCATGAATCAACAATACATGAGCAGAAACATAACCAACACACATAACACCAGGATTTCACATGGAAACCCGGTTAAGGGAAAAACCATGGTGGGGGTTAACCCACAAGATTTATTCTTTGTTAAAAGAATAGAAAAATGGGAAGGCACTTGCCTTCGGGCGCACTGCCCAGAGCTCACTGCTCAAAGGAGGCTCACTGCCTATAAGAACATTCACAATGTTAAAGTGCTGAAAGGTTGAACTGAGAAACAACATCTTCTTCATGCAAGGTTCAGTTTTATGAAAGCGCACAACACCTATGCTCTGCCCCCACTCACTTCCTCGCTACATCTGCATCTTCACTCACCATCACTCATTTCCACAACTTCACAACACTTATTTATACATGTCATCGACTTTGGAATGAACATCAAAGTCGGCCAAACAATTCTCCAAGATAGGCGTTACAAGAAATTACAATCACAAGACTTGACTTAATACAAAATACTACATGTGAACCACTCCTCTGTCAACCAAGCATAGATGGGACTCAAATCTTCCTCGAACAACATGCCACACTCCATAGAACTTCTCTTAGATCATTTGCAACATGCACCAAGCATCCGGTCAGCCAAGACTGGAAAGAATAGCAACACTCAAAGAGAAATCTCCAACCAAGAGCTCAATCCTCAATGCGGACCACCGACACAATAGGCACACAATCTAGAAACCACCACAAGCACAATGAAATCAACAAGAACAACTGCACAACCTCAAATCACCAGAAACACTTGCATCTTCATCTGAGAACTTAAGAACACTAACTGTCATGATTGTCACACTAGAAAGATTAATTGCGGACCTCCAAACCACTAACCACTTGAGTTGAGGATACACACCAACATCCCAAACATACCTCTAGAACTGCAAACCATGATATTCCAATGCGGAGCAATTCCTGTCACTCTGTTATTTCTGTACAACTGCAAAACCTAGTTCTACTCAGATGGTCATAACTTCACAAATCCTCCATGCAGACCTCTAAAATCTTAACTGGAGCAACTTCAAACAGTCTTCTACAAAACCCTTTGGTCCGCAGACTCTGATCTTCATCTCATTGGAAATGCGGAGCAATCCACTTTATTGAATTGCACTATCTTCACTGTCTCTGACAAAGAGATATGTTGACATCAATGAAAACACATCATATGCACATATTTGCAACACTTCTATATCTTCATATTCAAAATATCCCTCCATATCATTGATCCAATTTATCAATTCTTCCGGATTGAGACTACAAAAATAATTAGAGATATCAATCTTTGGCCTTTTCCCAATTTTTGTTATGGCCTTCAATGGTCTAACTTGTTTAGGTTCCACTTCTCCCTCACCTTCTTTAGATTGTACATAATCTTGGGCTGCATCATCTTCATCTTCACTTTTATCTCTCCTCCTCGATTCAAACCCTCTTCTCAATTCCTCTTGGATTGCATTAATCTGCCTCTACAGAGCTCTAAACCCTTCTTCTTTCACAACATCATTTGTATCACCATGGTTACTTCGTGGAGGCATCTCTATTTTCTTCTCTTCTATTACACTTAATGTAAAAATTTCTCAGTGTGAATTTGCCTCAAATTGGTGGTTCTGCTTCCACCTTCAAACACACGATCTCAAGGTCCTGGAATAAACTACCTCACAATTCGGCAATCTATTTGCACACTCAAGATAAATTGGATCTGATACCACTTGATGAGGGTATACTCCACCCAACACACTCACAACAACAAAAGAGAACAACAATGATTTACGTGGGGAAACCCTTCCAGGAGAAAAACCCCACACTAAAAAAAACTCAATATATTATTCAAAAATCTCAACAAGATTACAATATACTTGCAAAGCAACTTTTCACAATAGTACCACTATCTAGAGATATAGAGACAACTCAACATCTATCATACTCCCACACACAACCTCCATCTCAAGCCTCTGATATATAGGAGCTACAATACATGAAACTATCATACGGTATTAGAAAACCATGAGCTAAAACCACCAAAAAGTGGCACCCAAATAATCTCCAATCAAAGATGCCATGTGATGTGTCAAATCACACACCAACATATGTTACTTCCCCTTTTACAGCTCTTTTAAGTATCCAACACATTTTCACATTTCCCAAAATGGGAGGCCCAACTTTTGATCCAAGTGTCTGATTGACGAACTGTTTGAGGGGTCAGAAAGCTCGTGAAGAGATCTATGATGCCAAAAATTTGTAAATAGATTTTTTCCAACTTTAGGGCATTTAGGGACCTCTGAGTACTTCAAATATGATTTCAAAACTTTTCCAGGAACCACAAAAATTGAAACTTTAATATCTTGAAATCTAGACATGATCTTGGGCTGAAATTTACCAAGAATGTTTATTTGGCTATTCTAAAGCTTTGGGGAAAATTTTAGGCCCAACTGCTTCTCAAATGTAGGCTTACTAAAAATAGTAAGTCTTGGTATTCTTAACCTTTTTGGAAACTTTGAAGGTTCTAAATCATTATTCAAGAAAATAGGTATTCACAAAAACCAAAATTGAAAAGAATAGAAAACAAAATCATTTTTTTGGTGGTGCAAGATTTCTCTACACCATTGGATGCTTCTATATCAGAATATAGGAATAAGAAGAAAGAATCAGATTCGTCCATAGAAATGTCCTTAGATGAAGGAATTGAAACCTTAATTCTTTCTTGCATATTATGTTTGATGATTATTGGTTTGTTAATTTAGGATGCTCGTATCACATGAAATATGATGGTGGGGAGATGTACGTTGGGGACAATAGTTCATATTCAAAAGTTGGATAGAGAAAGGTATTGATGCAATCAAGGTAGGAGGGTCCAATGAAGGACTGTCCAACCTTGCAAACTTAAAAAACTAACGTCCTAATCATAACAAAGATGCAACAACAACATACAGATAACCTCAGAATGAATGAAAATGCTCATGCACATATGACACAAGATTTATCCTCAGAAAACCCTAAAAGGGAAAAACCCAGCCCTCAAAGATCACTTCTCATTATATTAGAATTCTAAATCACATTACATATGCCTCTAGGGATTTTCAGATGCTAGGCCATAGCCGAGGGTTACAAAAGATTCATTCAACACAATATCAATCCTTCATGTCTTCCAAGTCCTCAGATCTGTATCTTCTGCTGACCTCTGCTATGTCTTCTGCTTCTACACTGTTATCTTCCCAGATCAAAACAACCTATATTTTTGCATCATATCTTCACACACCACCTTACTGCTTGTAACAATATTCTATTCTTCATTTATATCCTCTTAAGCCTTCAAAACATTACCTTGTCAACCTAATTGTAATGGCTAGTATGAAACATGTAGGAACAAATAGGTCCGCCCTAAACACTCAGTACTGCTCCACAAATAATAGGAACTTGGTACAGTTCTCCATGAAGGTTAGCTAGGCCCTAAACCACCTTGAATGATGTTCCATCAGGCTCCACAAGTCATGGAATTGCTCTGCAAACCCATTAGGCTTCAACTAAACACTGACTGCTTTGCTATGTGAAAACAGGTAATCTTCTGATAGCAGTATCTCTTAAGAAATGAGTCCAAATGACCTAAATTTTGGATATGATGTAGATGTCATGTCATAGAAACTAAGTCCAGCTATGTCAGCTCTGATGTGCAAATGCAGTGAAAAGCGGTATCTCCAATGTCTCTTCCTGGCACTCTACAATTCAACATTAACTGTCTCAATTTGCTTGAATGACTTTCGGATGCTCTTGCATCAGACTCTCAGGGTTAATTGAAAAGTGAGCCTCTTCACTTTGGTCTATATTTTTTTAGAATCAATTCTATCTCTTAGGATAAGTTTGCCATTCTGTTCACAGGAACTTGCAACTACCTCAAGGTCAGCGGTCTATTCAAGCCATCCATGCAAACTGCCTCAAATTCTCACTTCTAATGATCTAAATTCAGTGCTCTGCTTGCAAGCCTTTGCACTACCTCAATGATCGGTGGTCTGAACAATTCTTCTCTGCAAGCTACCTCAAATTCTTCATTTTACAATCGTCTAGGTTCAGTGATCTGGCTACAATGTTGCAACTACCTCTCAGTTTAGCACTCTTTTGACAAACACCTATAGGCTGCCTTAAGATCAATATCAACTTCAATCAATTAAGAGTCAATCATTACACACATGCATCCTCTAGAACAATCATGTTACTTCCTTGATTCAATTAATACATTCTTGAACACTTTCTAATCCTTGGTTCTAACTACAATTCCTTCCGCACACATCAAAATCTTCTAGCTTCTTCTCTGCATACACTATTCCTATACTTTTCTTTATTTATTTATCCATATTTCCTTTACTCTAGTACACAACTTTCTCTTTCGGTACAATTTCTTGTCATACCCTCTTTTTCTACAATATGAACTTCCCTTTCCTGTTATGCTTCACACGTGTTCACACAAACTTTCTCTTGCACTAGTTCCACAAATGATTAATCTACAACAAGATTCTCCTTAAGATCAATGTCTCACCCTCTTCTGTTTTCTCTATTGAACTTAGTGATTCAATAGGATCTTCTTCCTCCACATAAGTTATCTCTACATTAATTACTATTCCTCCAGTAGTATCGTCTTGGTGACATTCAATGCTTGATGCTTTTCGCTTCCATACTTGAAAATAGGTTCCTCTCCTATCAAATCCTCTTTCATCCTTCTGGTATCCTTCACTGTGATAAGAATTATGACTTGTGTCATTTCTCCCTCTGTGGTATGAATTACTGTCCTTATTTTGCTCCACATAAGATCTTCTCTCTCTGTATCCTAATTCATATCCTCTTTTATGTCTGACATATGAATACTTCAAACTATACAACCTTTTGAACATACAAGTAACATGTTTCCATTTTGATCCATCAATCCATCCATAATCCATCTGCATACAATATGTCATAGGCTTTCTCCTCTGCATTTTATCCCAACACATCTTCTTAGTGTGATTCCTTAACC
The DNA here is from genome assembly GCA_027924645.1 of Cunninghamia lanceolata. Classification (NCBI taxonomy): domain Eukaryota; kingdom Viridiplantae; phylum Streptophyta; class Pinopsida; order Cupressales; family Cupressaceae; genus Cunninghamia; species Cunninghamia lanceolata. The sequence continues at coordinate 4,625,228 of BSBN01000568.1, forward strand.
CACGGAACTTACAAGGGTATAGATCCCAACACAATTCATTTTCATGTCCATGTTTATTACAATAAGAACAATGCATACCTTTTCTTCCCTAAGTTGACTTGTTTGAACTTGTGACAACATCTTTACCTCTGATATATCCAAGGCCTTCATTTCTTGATCTCATTAATGGCTCAATAGGCTCTATAATTCCTTGTTGACACTTCCCCAATCATTTTCCTTCATATCCCATTCTTTTTATGATTTTGAAACCAATACCATCACCAACAACTGCAAGTTCAGTTACATTGTTATCTTCAATCTCACTTTCTAAAGAAGATTCTGTGGCATCAGAAGAAACATCACAAAGTTCATGTTTAGATCTCATACTTTCATTCTCTTCTCTGCATGCTACAAGTGACTGCTCTAACTAATTAACCTATTCTTTCAATCCTAATATTTCACTCTTTTACAGACTGTTTTCCTTTTTCAACTCTTCCAAATTTTTATCCAAATTGTTTTTTCTCTTTTCCACTTTCCCAAACAACTTGAATCCTTCTTCCAATTCTTCAAAACTTCTTTTGATATACTCAAACAACTTCAGCTCTTCTTTTAATTCTTCATTCCTCCTTTTTACATTTTCTAATTCTTCTTGAGCATCATATTTATCTTCTCCTAGTTCTCTTATCCTATCCATCAACTCAGAGTTACATATTTTAATTTCACACAATTCTTCTTCCAAAACATCCTTCTTGTATATTAGGTTTTCATTTTTTCTTCATCGTCTTTCCAATCTTCCCCATTGAACAAATCTTGCAAAAAACTTAATATGAAAAGCTTACCCAAATATTTCCTACCTTGATCTTTCTTCTGTGGTTATTCTTCTACTTCTAGTAGCACTTACTGCACTCGAGGGTTTTGCACATCCTTTTGATACATTCTTCCTTCTCGGTAGATCGACAAAAGATTCGCAACCTTCTCCAATAGATTCACAACTTGGCTCTGATACCACTTGATGTAGTCAAGGTAGGAGTGTCCAATGAAGGACTGTCCAACCTTGTAGCCTTAAACAACTAACAACCTAATCATAACAAAGATGTAACAACAACATACATATAACCTCAAAATGAATGAAAATTCTCATGCACATATGACACAAGATTTATCCTTGGAAAACCCTAAAAGGGAAAAAACCAGTCCTCAAAGATCATTTCTCATTATATTAGAATTCCAAATCACATTACATATGCCTCTAGGGCTTTTTAGATGCTAGGCCATAGCCCAGGGTTACAAAAGTTTCATTCAAAACAATATCAATCCTTCATGTATTCCTTCTTCTCAGTCCTTAGCTCTGTATCTTCTACTGACCTCTACTCTACCTTCTGCTTCTGCACTACTATCTTTCCGGATCAAAACAACCTATATTTTCGCATCATATCTTCACACACCACCCTACTGCTTGTAACACTCTTCTATTCTTCATTTATATCATCCTCAAGACTTCAAAACATTACCTTGTTGGCCTAATTGTAACGGGTAGTATGAAACATGTAGGAACAAATAGGTTTGCCCTAAACATTCAGCACTACTCTACAAATGATAGGAACTTGGTGCGGTTCTCCATGAAGATTAGCTAGGCCCTAAACCACCTTGAATGATGTTCCATCAGGCTCTACAAGTCATGGAATTGCTCCATAAACCCATTAGGGTTCAACTGAACACTGACTGATCTGCTCTGTGAAAATAGGTAATCTTTTGATAGCGATATCTCTTAATAAACAAGTCCAAATGACCTAAATTTTGGATATGATGTAGATGTCATGCCATAGAAACTAAGTCCAGCTCCATAAGCTCTAATGTACAAATGCATTGAAATGCGGTAATCTCCAATGTCTCTTCCTGGCACTCTACAACTTAACATTAACTATCTCAATTTGTTTGAATGACTTCTGGATGCTCCTGCATCAAGTATGGTTGTGTTTTATTGATGGGAGAACAAAAACTCTCTAGGGTACTTTGCATATTCCTAGATTAGTGAGGAATTTAATTTTTATATCTAAGATGAATGATTCAAGAATACATGTAACATTTGATAAGGCAAGTTGCATCTTGGTGAGAGGAAAATGGAGGTAGCAAAGGGGTCAAAGATTGGGAACCTTGTGTAAGTTGAATGTCACTATTGTTTTTAATTCTAGCTATGTAACTAAAAAATATGAAAATACATGTATGTTGTGGCACCATAGATTTGGCCACATAAGAAAAAAGGTTTAAAGAATATTATTACGAAAAAACTGATTGATGACTTTTCCTATTCTAATGAGTAGTTTAATTTTTTCAAGCATTGTGTGTTTGGGAAAAAAAATAGATCATCATTTCCTTTAGGTAATTATAAAGAAAAGAGAAATTTAGAAATCATTCATACAGATGTGTTTGGTCCTATGGATGTTGGCTCTATTGGTAAATCTTAAAATTTTGTGACCTTCATTGATGATGCCTTAAGATTCACTTGGATTTATTCTATGAAACATAAATCTAACGTTTTCACTAAGTTTAAAGAAATTAAATTCTCAGTAGAGAAGCAATCAGAGTGTAAGATAAAGGCATTGAGATCTGAGAATGGAGGAGAATATTGTTCTAAGGAATTTGATGAGTTTTGCAAGCATGTAAGTATAACCAGGCAAAAGAATACTCTATACATGCCTCAATAGAATGGGGTGGAAGAAAGGATGAACCTAACCATGATGGAAAGAGACAAAACTATGTTAAGTGGTGCATAGTTGGATAGATGCTTTTGGGTAGAAGCTATGAGTATTGCTTGTTACTTTATAAATAGATCTCCTTGTAAGGCTCTTGATCTAACACATTACGAAGTGTGGATAGGTAAGAAACCTTTTGTTTCACATTTAAGGTTTTTGTTCATGTGCCTAAAGAAAAGAAGTCTAAACTAGATCCAAAAGCATAGAAATGTAAATTCATTACATATGGTGAGAATGTTAAGGGTAACAAGCTTTGGAATCCTCTAACCTTGAAAGTTGTATATTCTATAGATGCGATCTTCAGGGAGTTTAGAGCTATTTATGTTCCTAAATAGCCAAAAGATAAAGAAAGGACAAAGACAATACATTTTAAATTAAAGCAAGAAGATGCACATGTGGAAGAACAAAATGATGGATTTGAGGATGGAGATCAAGAAGAGGATTCAAGTGAGATTTTTGAGTGAGAGGAAGAGGTTAGGCATGATGACCCTAAAGAAGTTGAGAAGGTAGAAGACCAAGAATAAGAATCCCTTACTTCCACCCTTGAGAAGATCCACAAGACAATGGAATCCTATTGATAGGTATAGCCCATCATATTTTCATTATGTATTTGCTTTGTTAAGTATTGATGATGAACCTAGATCATATAGGGAAGCTATTATTTTAGATGATAGTGAGTCTTGGCAACAAGCCATGCAGGAGGAGATGATGGCTCTAGACTCATGTGGCTCTTGGGATCTTGCTCATTTATCCAAAGGAAGGAAATCCATTGGTTGTAAATGGTTCTATAAGAAGAAATTTGGAGAAAATGGTTCATTAGAGGGGTACAAGGCCATACTAGTGGCTAAGGGCTACTTCTAGAGAGAGTGAGTTGATTTTAGTGAAATATTTTCTCTTGTTGCTACATTATCCTTGATTAGATTTGGTTTTTTGTAGTTTTTTCTTATGAGTTTGAGATAGAACAAATGGATGTTAAAACTATATTTTTGCATGGGGATTTGGAAGAGGAAATTTATATGCAACATCCTAAATGTTTTGAGGTAAAAGGGAAGGAACACTTGGTTTGTAGGTTAAAACAATCTCTTTATGGTTTAAAATAATCACTTTGGATGTGGTGTCAAAGATTTGACTCATTTATGTTGAAATTGGGTTTTGTAAGAAATAAGGAGGATCATTGTGTTTACATTAGATGTATTAATGATCATATACTAATTATTGCCTTGTACGTGGATGACATGTTATTTTTTAGTAACACCAAGGGTATGATTAGAAAGTTGAAATCTCAACTTTCAAGTGCATTAGAGATGAAAGATTTGGGGGAAGAAAGATACATATTGGGTATAGAAATTAGGAGAGATCATGATCACAAAAAGCATTGGTTTTCATAGAGTAAGTATGTGAATACTATTTTGCAGAGGTTTGATATGCAGGACTATAATCTAGTTAGAAATCCTTTTCTAGTTGGCACTAAGCTTAATTTAGATATGTGTCCTAAATGTGAGGATGATTTTGAGGATATGAATAATGTGCCATATGCTAGTGCAGTTGGTAGACTGATGTATGCAATGGTTTGCATTAGGCTAGATATTTCCCCAGCATTAGGAGTATTGAGCAAGTTTATGTCTAACCTTACTAGATAGCATTAGAATTATGTGAAGAGGGTACTTAGATATTTGTGTGGTACTTTTGATTATTGTCTAGTTTATTCTACTATTGATAGTATGGGTAGGACATACAAGGCTTTGTTGATGTAGATTGGGCCAGTGATTTAGATAGTCATAGGTCCACTAGTGGCTACATTCTTTTTTTGTTTTGTGCTGCAGTGTGTTAGATGAGTAAATGCTAGACCATTATTTCTTTATCCACCATCGATGTAGAGTATATGGCTTCTACCCATGTCTCCAAGGAGGTAGTTTGGTTAGGTCGATTGTGTGCAAGTATTGGTTTTGATTGCAATACAATTCAAATAGGTTGTGATAGTCAAAGAACAATCTGTTTAGTGAAAATTCAAATGTTTGATGCTTGGACAAAGAATGTGTATGTTCAGTTCCACTTTGTTCAAGAAATGATTGAAAATGGATAGATTATGTTGAGGAAGATTGACACTCAGGAGAATGATGCAAATTCTCTTACCAAGCCTATGAGCATGAAAAAGTTATCTTGGTACAGAGAGACTATGGGCCTTGTTTCTTGTACTTAATTCATTTTATTTGTGTTCCCATGGATGTATTTACAATGTATGATGTCAAGTGGGAGAATGTTAGGATTAAGGTTCCATCAACCTTGTAAATCCTATTTCATTTAAATTGTTCCAACATCCATGTCAAGGTGTCTCTAGGTCCCTAGGGTGTTTTTGGAAAATGTTTGGTAATAAAGTTCTACCTATGGTTTATAAATGCCTTCATAAGGGATGAAGGGGTTCATTGGTAGTAGTAAATTGAATTGTGACAAAAATTAATTGACTACTAAGTTGGATGCCTAGAAAGGGATGCTAAATGACAAATGGTGACCCATGAAGCTAACTGTTGAGCTTCCCTAAGTTGGGTGCTTGGAAAGAGGTCATTTTGGGCACCAAAATGGGTTGTCTCTTCATTTACAAGGAGCATCCAAGGGTTGTGACTATTGGGTTTTGTAAGGAGGGTGTGCCTCTTATTTCTCCTCCTAATTTTCTATAAATTGGAGATTTGGGATGAAAATGAGACATGTTGTGTTATATTTGTAATCTTGATTTGAATATAATACATACTTGTCCTCTCTTCTTGGTGGAGTTTTTTCCCCTTAAGGTTTCCTTGACATACATACTATGTTATGTGCTGATCTCGTGTGGTTTGTTGATTTCTTATGTTGCTTATTTTTATTTCCTAAATCTATTTATGGTATTCTATATTTAAGCACATTTGATTGATGGGATTTTCAATGAACAAGGACACTTAATTTCATATTTTCATACAAATTTCATATTTTCATATTGTAGTATTTTACCTTTCTTTCCCAACATCTAGTATCAAAGCTTGATCACCTTTGGTTCCCATGGGTGAAAGGTTTTTTGGGTTGCAATGGTAGTTATGATTAATTTTGTTTTGCAAATTTGTGGGTGGAATTCATGGATACATCTACGTCTCGAATAGATGTTGATAATTTTGAGACGTTGAGAATTTTAATGGATCTAATTATTAGTTGTAGAAGTTGAAGATTGAGGATCTCCTGGAAGAGAGAGATCAATAGATAGTGACAACAAAGGAACATAAACTTGATAAAATTGATCAAGACACATGGGATGGATGAGAAAGCATGGAGGACAATTTGGCTTTGTCTTGCAGACTCTATACTTTTAAATGCATTAGAAGAACCTACCACTTATTCTCTATGGAAAAGGATATATGAAATTTATCAATCTAAAAGTCTTGTGAACAAATTATACTTGAAAAGAAAGTTGTTTTCTCTGAAAATGAAGGAAGGTGAATCAATAGTTGAGCATTTAAATTCATTTAATTTAATTTTGAATCAATTAGCCTCTATATATGTTAAGATAAGTGTATTATGCTTCTATGTTATTTTCTTGAGTCATGGGAGAGTATGATTTTTTCTATTAGTGCTAATCTAATAGATCACAAGATGGATGCCCTTGTTGCAACTCTATTGACACAAGAAAAAAGGAAGAAAGGCTCTATGGATAGTTCAATGGATTATCTTCATATCAATGGAGGGTCCAAGGAAAGAGGAGGATCTAAGGGAGATAAAAAGGGTCCTAAAGAGAAGTTCATGTCTTGAGGCTAAGCTGAAACTCCAATAAAGAATAGAGTGAAGTGTTGGAATTGTAGTAAAATGGGACATGTGAAGAAGAAATGTAGGAATAACAAGAAACAATGAGATTACTCCATGGAAAATTCCTTAGATGGAGGTATTGAAACCTTAATTATTTCTTGAAATATTATGTCTAATGTTTATTGGTTGGTTGACCTAGGATTCCCATATCACATGACTCCTCCTAAGGAGTGGTTCTCCTCATATTGGGCATATGACAGTGGGTAGGTGTGCCTTGGGATAATAGTTCATATCCAATAGTTGGATAGGGAAAGGTATGATTGTGTTTTAGTGATGGGAGGACAAAAACTCTCTCAGGTGTTTTGTATATTCCTCGATTGTTGAGGATTTTAATTTCTATTTCTAAGTTGAATGATTCGGGAATACATGTAACATTTGATAAGGTAGGTTTTAGTTTTGTGAGAGGAAACTCGGTGGTAGCAAAAGGGTCAAGAATGGGAACCTTGTTTAAGTTGAATGCCACTACTATTTATAATTCCACCTATGTAACTAAAAAATCTAAAAATACATGTATGTTTTGGCACCGTAGATTTGGCCACACAAGTAAAAAAGGTTTAAAGACTATTATTAGGAAAAAATTGGTTGACATTTTTTCCTATTTTGATGAGTATTTTGATTTTTGTGAGCATTGTGTGTTTGGGAAATAAAATAGCTCATCATTTTCCTTTATATAATTATAAAGCAAAGAGAAAGTTAGAAATCATCCATATGGATGTGTTTGGTCATGTGGATGTTGGTTCTATTGGTAAATCTTGATATTTTGTGACCTTCATTGATAACACCTCAAGATTCACTTGGATTTATTTTATGCAACATAAGTCTAAAGTTTTCACCAAGTTTAAAGAATTTAAATACTTAGTAGAGAAGCATTTAGAGTGTAAGATAAAGGTTTTTGAGATTTGACAATGGAGGAGAATATTGTTCTTAGTAATATGATGAGTTTTGCAAGCATGTAGGTATAATTAGAGAAAAGACTACTCCATACACACTTCAACAACATGGGGTTGTATAAATGATGAACTAAACCTTGATGAAAGGATCCAAATTGATGTACAGGCAAATTGGATGGGAAAGGATAGACAAACTAGACAAGGTTCTACTACACATACAAGCCCAAAATCAAAGATCTTTATGCAAAAGTGGGAACAGAAGAAAGAAACTCAAGAATCATCATGGAAATGCTGGTTTTGGATGTTAGGGGACCCATTCCATCCATTGTCCAAGGTAGATTAGACTCAGGGTTGGTACTTCCTTCACAAACCCCCAAAATGGCTTGTAGCCCTCCAAAATGACAATAGTCCTAATAACATTTGACTCAGGCCTCCAAACCCATATATTAGACAATCAGTAGATACCCATTATGGCCCTCTATCACATATCCCAAACTTGGAATAGGTTGTTTTGGACGGAATATCTCAACCAATAACCCCTGTCAGTGACCTAGAGCCCCAATTAGGCTAAATTTACAAAGAGACTACCTTCAAATGCAAGCCCAGAACTCAACCAAGGGTTTGAACACTTAGAATGAATGCTAAAACAAAGGATTTTGTGGTTTTTAAACTTCTACTCTCTCCTGTTCCAAGAATTAACTCTTAGATTCCTCCAAATGGCTTAATATATGGGCATATTAAGCCTCTTCTACCAAAACTTACAAACACCAACTCTCCCACTCCTGAAAGCAATCAAAAAAATTTAAATACACCTAGATACATCCATCCCACAGGTCTTATGGCTTTGGAAGACTGTGGGATGGTCAATTCCTCATTGTTACAAACAAACCCTTAACTAGGTTCTAGTAGACTGTTTTCAAGGAAAAACTTATAACTCCCTTAAAATGCAATGTCAAGACACCAAATTCTCTTCAAATGGAAGAAAAATAAATGTCCTAACCAATAAATCCATCAAGGAATGAAAAATATGTTGTACCTTCCTATTGTACAGTTTGTAGCAGCACTCTTCTTTAAGAAAACAGAAATTTCAAAAAATAGTCCAATATCAAATGACCATAACTTTCTTCTAATCCAATGTCATGGGCCCAAATTGATACCAAGTGATAGTTACTTCACCAAGATTTATAGCCAAGCATCCTTGGTTTCATGACAGTGTCGTACTATTGAATGGTACAGACTATTTTCTACAGGAAATTTAGAAAAAAACATAGAAAATGCAGAAAATGGTGTTTCTATTGCTTTTGGAAATTCTCCTCCTTCTCCAATAGGCTTATTCAATGTGCTATTAAACTTGTTTCCACCTTTCAAGTAGTTTGGGTCGATGGGAAGGTTTACAACCACTCTTCCCATCGAACTTCCTTTTGGTAGTTTGAAAACTACTTACATGTTTTGTTAGCAGAGTTACGTTGGTTTTAGGAGTATAAAACTACCTTCAACAAAATTACAATGTAATTAGGCCTTAACTAGACCTTACACCCCCTTAGACTCCTTATTATTCCTTGACAAGGCTTACAAACATGAAGACTATCTTTCTATATGCCTTAAGAAGGCTTACATACATGACTGTCCCTTAGGACTTACAAGATTGCCTATTACAACATGGCACCATGGCTCTTATTACAACACAAGAAAATGGTCTTCATGACCTTATTGAAACAACAAAGCAAAAAGAACATCAAACAAGATATGAGTATTTTGGTTCTCCTTGTGCTCCTGCACCACAAAGTATGTTAAGTGGTGTACAGTTGGATAGATGCTTTTGGGTAGAACCTAAGAGTATAGCTTGTTACTTGATAAATAGAACTCCTTGTAAGGATCTTGATTCAACACCTTATGAAGTGTGGGAAAGTAAGAAACCTTTTATTTCACATTTAAGGGTTTTTTGGCTATAAGGCTTTTGTTCACGTGCCTAAAGAGAAGTGGTCTAAACTAGATCCAAAAGCATAGAGATGCATCTTCATTGGATATGCCGATAATGTTAAAGGTTACAAGATTTAGAATCATTTAACCTTGAAATTTGTATATTCTAGAGATGTGAATTTTAGGGAGTTTAGAGCTATTTATATTCATGAATAGCAAAAAGATAAAGAAAGGACAAAGGTAGTGCATTTTGAATTGAAGAAAGAAGATGCATATGTGGAAGAACAAAATGATGGATTTGAGCATGGAGAGGAAGAAGAGGGTTCAAGTAGGAGTTTTGAGTGATAGGAAGAGGTTAGGCATGATAAGCCTAAAGAAGTTGACCAGGTAGAAGAACAAGAGGAAGAATCCCTTACTCCACCCTTTAGAAGATCCATAAGACAATAGAATCCTATTGATAGGTATAGCCCACCAAATTTTTTGTAGTGAATTTTCTTTGTTAAGTATTGATGATAACCTAGATCCCATAGGGAAGCTATTATTTCATATGATAGTGAGTCTTGGCAACAACCCATGTAGGAGGATATGATATATCTAGACTCGTGTGACACCTGGGATCTTGTTCCTTTACCAATAGGAAGGAAATCCATTGGTTGTAATGGGTCTATAAGAAGAAATATAGAGTAAATGGTTCATTAGAGATGTATAAGGCTAGATTGGTGGCCAAGGGCTACTCCTAGAGAGAGGGAGTTGATTTTGGTGAAATATTTTCTCTTATTACCAAATTATCCTTGATTAGATTTATTTTATCCATAGTTGTTGCTTATAATTTTGAGATAGAACAAATGGTTGTTAAAACTACATTTTTGCATGGGGATCTGGAAGAGGAAATTTATATGCAACATCTTAAATTTTTTGAGGTAAAAGGGAAGGAAAAATTGGTTTGTAGATTAAAATGGTCCATTTATGGTTTGATACAATCACATCAGATGTGGTATCAAAAAATTGACTCGTTTGTGTTGAAATTGGGTTTTGTAAGAAGTGAGGAGGATCATTGTATTTACATTGGATGTATTAATGATCATACACTAATTATTTCTTTGTATGTGGATGACATGCTATGTTTTAGTAACACTAAGGGTATGATTAGCGAGCTGAATGCCCAACATTCAAGTGCATTTGAGATGAAATATTTGGTGGCAGAAAGATACATATTTAGTATGGAAATGAGGAGGGATCATGAATACAAAAATATTTGGTTGTCACAGAGTAAGTATATGAATACTATTTTACAGAGGTTTAATATGCATGACTATAAGCCTTTTAGAATTTCTTTATTGGTTGGCACTAAGATTACTTTAGATATCTGTCTCAAATGTGAGGATGATTTTGAGAATATGTATAATGTGTCATATGCTAGTGTAGTTGTTAGCTTGATGTATGTAATGCTTTGCACTAGGCCAAATATTTCCCAAGTAGTGGGAGTATTGAGCAAGTTTATGTCTAACCCTAGTAGAGAGCCTTGGAATTATGTCAAGATGGTACCTAGATATTTGCATGGCACTTCTTGTTATTGTTTAGTTTATTCTAGTATTGATGTATGGGTAAGATATTGGACATACAGGGCTTTGTTGATGCATATTGGGCCAATGATTCAAGGATAGTTAGAGGCCCAATAGTGGCTATGTTTTTACTTTGTTTGGTGGTGTTGTGAGTTATATGAGTAAAATATAGCCCATAGTTTCTTTATCCACCACTGAGGTAGAGTATATGGCTGGTACCCATGTCTCCAAGGAGGTAGTTTGGTTACAAAGGTTATGTGCAAGTATTGGTTTTGATTGTAGGATAATTTAGATAGGTTGTGATAGTCAGAGTACAATTTGTTTAGTGAAAAATATAACGTTTGATGCTTAGACAAAGCATGTGGATGTTTAGTACCACTTGTTTGGGAAGCGATTGAAAATGGATTGGTTATGTTGAGGAAGATTGACACCCAGGAGAATGTTGTAGATTATCTTACCAAGCCTTTGAGCACAAAAAAGTTCTCTTGGTGTAGGGAGGCCATGGGCCTTGTTTCATGTACGTAATTCATTTTATTTTTGTTCCTATGGATGTATTTACAATGTAGTATGTCAAGAGGGGGAATTTTAGGATTAAGTTACCATCAACCTTGTAAATCCCATGTCATTTAAATTGTTCTAACATCCTTGTCAAGTTGTCTTTAGCCACCTTGGGTGTTATTGGAAAATGTTTTGTAATAATGTTCCCCCTGTGGTTTGTAAATGTATTCATAAGAGATTAAGGGGTTCATTGGCAATAGTAAATTGTGACTTGTGGCAAAAATTGATTGAATCCTAAGTTGGACACGTAAAAATGAGTTCTAAATGACAAATGGTAACCCATGAAGGTGATTGTTTTTTATTATGATAAGCAACAAACAAGGGTTCTGGTCCCTTTAACAAAAAGCCACTAAGGTAGAGAAAGCTAGGCCACAAACAAGTTGCTAATAGCAGACAAACAACACACTACCAGCCTAAATTCATTAACCAGGTCTTAAGAACAAAAACCATAACCAAAAACAAGTAGCAAAACCAACAAAAAAACTAAACAAACATCTGCCCCCAATCCTCTGTGAGGAACTTATACATGTATTCATAATTAACAAAAGTTTTTGCACCCAAACCATGCCTATTGAGTTCTAAATCCTAAAGGACAGAGAGCGTCGTAGCGGACCTATGCATCACCTTCGCACTGAAAGTAGCCAACAACATCATGTTTTTTTCCAGAGTAGCCATCTTAGCCTTCAGATCTGTGACTTCCACAGCAACCTATTTGCATTAAGTACAATCCTTTTGATCAGGGGCAATATACTTAGTCAAGTCCACATCCTCTTTGTCTAACTCAAAATATGAGACATTCAATTCTTCAAACTAGCTTGCTCCCTCCTGAAACTCCTCAGTTTCCAAGGTCGCCACCACCTTCTAGAAATCAACACCATCCTCATATAGAGTGTCACTAGAGTCCTCCACTTCAATAAGTTTTGGGGTGAGCCTCCCCGCCAGCCTATTGGATCATCTGATACTCAGCCTTCTTTTGAAACCCCCACTCTTGCTCTTACCAATCTTCCCTTCCGTTTTTGCCTCCTTCACAACCAACCCATCATCAGTCCTCTCCTCATTGATTTCCTCCTTAGCGTTGGGTTTCTTCTTAGGTCTGACAGTAGTCCCAGCAAGGTTACTCCCTCCCTCTACAAACAACATAGGGTCAACCTTGGCCTTTTGTTGAGCTTCCCCGAGTTGAGAACTTATAAAGAGGTCATTTTGGGTGCCAAAATGGGTTGTATATTCATTTCCAAGGAGCATCCAAGGTTTGTGATTGTTGGGTTTTTGCAAGGAGGGTGTGCCTCTTGTTTCTCCTCTTAGTTGGGTTGGCAATTTGGATAGTCAAATGTTCACTAGTGGCTATGTTTTTACTTTGTTTGGTGGTGCAGTGAGTTGGATGAGTAAATGGTAGGACATGGTTTCTTTATCCACCACTGAGGTAGAGTATATGGTTGATACCCATGTCTCCAAGGAGGTAGTTTGGTTATAGAGATTGTGTGCAAGAATTGGTTTTGATTGTAGGACAATTTAGATAGGTTGTGACAATTAGAGTGCAATGTGTTTAGTGAAAACTCCAATGTTTTATGCTCAAACAAAGCATGTGGATGTTCAGTACCACTTTGTTCAAGAAATGATTGCAAATGGATAGGTTATATTTGTTAGAATTTAGGATCTTAGGATACTAATCATTATAAACAAAAATATAATAAATATAAATGAGAATTATACAAGCATAGATTTAACACATTACATAATTATACATGGGAAAACCCTTTCAGGTAAAAAACCTATAAAACATCGTTTTATTAAAACACTTACAAAAATTTGTCTATTAAAAATAGACTAAACCTGGGGATATACTCCTCTACATACTTTCAAATGGCCAATAATACCTCTTGTGCATAGTGATATAATTCACTATAAATCTCTAATTTCACATGCATCTCAAATGAGAGAGAACCTCCTTAAATATAGGAGAAGGGGTGGAAAAATACTTGAAGGGGTATTAGTCACACGCATTCAAAGCAACCATTTGTAAATAATTAATAATCTAATAGTTATTAGATTGTTAATTATTAAATGGCCTATGCTTTACAACATAAGGTTTTATAACTTTATATTAGAACAATATATAAATGTTATAAGCGTACGACCCCTAATAACATTATGTTCTAACACTCCCCCTTAGTGTTAATAGGGGACATCACCTATCAATTTCTATAAAAGAAAAAATGAAGTACCCTAGTAACATAGGTCTTCTTTGTTAGTGATAAATAGGGACACAAATATATGCCAAAATGAAGAGCATGTATTCCAGACTACATGAAAGTCATCTTGTCATAATTTGGAATCCTTGTGTTTTAAAAATGATACTTAAACATGGTCTTATAATGTTTTTATTGGAGCCTGAAACTCCTCAAACCAGACTCCCCTAGGTTCATTACATAGTGCTCGTAGGTCTTATATAATACATTGCTTTTACAAGTGGAAGATTTACAAAGAGAAGAATTTTCAATATGCTCATAGGGCTTACATAAAATGCCTAGATGTCTTATTTTATGCCTATTAAGTCTTACATCCAGGGACATTTCGATATAATTCCTATAGGTCTTACTTTGTCTTTTAGGTCTTACATAGAGCTACCATTGTCAGACACACTCTCTCCTCAATAGAAACTCTTTACGACCAATCATTGATTTGAATTTGGAGAATTTGGTATTGTACAAAGGTTTGATGTTATACTACATATATGATTTCTTCTGTGATTACTGAGAGCCTAGCCTGAATCTTCTTGACATAGTCCATCTGATAATCAATCTTGCAGAACTGAAGAATAATATTAGGATGGAATGATTTTTCTTTGAATGAAGTACCCATAAACTTCAAATGTGCTTTATTTCTAGAAATAAGAGTCTTCATTAAGAGTAAATATCATTATCATATAATAAAGTGGGACTTGTAATAACAACCAAATGAAAAAACTCTTCTAGTAATCTCGTAAGCCACATTATTTTTTTGTAGCTACTTCTGCAGTCAAATTTTGATTAAAGGACTATAGAAGATAGTTGTTTAAATATTACTCCATCCATGTGATAGTAGTTACACCATATTTTGAAGACATAGTTTGAGGTATATGTCCTATCAATAGGGTCAGCAACATAGTTAATAACACAATAATTAATTTTTTTATGCAGAAATAATAAAAACCCATAATTAATTTAACAAGAAGTAAGTCAAGATATAATATGATATGATAATACTTACAAAGATCTAATGATCTTATCAAGGAAATCATATGGGATTTTCATAAACATAAGCATATATAGTTTTACATGTTTATGTAGGGAAAACATAGTCGTCCTACTAAAAATATACTAATGATCCATAAATTTTTTAAAGAAATAGGTGAGCTATCCTTTCGAGTCTTTCTCCCCAGATAGTTTATTAGGGCGACAACCACCCATTACAAGTAGGTGCTTTTATATCCAAGAAATTTATAGTTTTTAGAGAAATACTAACCTCCTTAGATGATTCGAAAAACACTTATATATTGAATCAAAATGTCATCTTGGATGTCTTTACCAATTTGGACATACCTTTTTAGCTTGTAGTATTGCCCCTCAATTAATGGACCTCTTTGTCTCCATGACATATAGGATAAAATTACTTCTTGATTATAATAATAATATACAAATAACTAATATCAAATGTTATCAATCCCTTAGCCATGCAAACTCATCCAAGATTTTTATCAAATTATTTCATATACAAGATAATTATCTAAAATTGAAGCCTTTACATATGACAATATCTTATATGCATGATAATGCAAATTATGTGATATCTCTTATTTTTAGAGGTGATTATTTTCTTTAAAATCCAAGATAAAACATCATCTATGGTTATAACAAAAATAGTAATAAAGTTATACTTTTAGGTGTTACTTACATATTTCTAAAAAAATTAAAAATATCAATAATATATATCTCTAAAGTCAGTTTCAATATGTTCAAACATAGAGCATGATGGAGTCTAGCTCCTTTAGCTTTAGTATCTCATAAAATAGGTTTATAAACAAAGAAGTTATTCCTTCAACTTTCATAGCTCTAGTGATGGAAGGATTTCCATTTTTGGGCTCTTTGATGTATGTGCTAGGCCTTTCCACTGCCATCTTACCATAGTCCTTATAATCCTTGGGATCATATGAGTATGATATTATTGTTATATAATTTAATCAAAGGGATATGAGAAAAAATAACTCTATCCCAAATATTGCTACTAGATCTAAATGACCTAGGAAAGTCGAAAACTCAATCATAAGAATGGCGTATTTTTCTTGAAGTGGCCATGCACTTAGTTTTAAGAATACGATTCTTTTTTAATTATAAATATAAATAGAATAAAGATGGTTAATCAAATGTTTAACAAAATATTTTTCAAGGAGGTGATGATGAATTAGATTAAGGAAATCTCTAATTTTTGGCCTTGGAGAATGCAAGGTTTAATGTTACCTTCTAGAAGGTTAGCTAATAAGTTCTATCTTCATGTGGACAAGGGGAGCCCATTAATTCAAAACTCTAATCATCAAGTTGCCTCTAAATATCATATTGTCCATAGCAAGAATTATAATGTATATTAAAGAGAGAAATATAGAAACTTGTTTTAGGTTTCTTTCCTTGAGAGAAGAGACTACAACATTTATATTTTTGTATAATATAGTATGCATATGCATGGTTTGATATTAAAAGATTCTTGAAAGTGAAATGATTGTGGGGCATAATGAATAGCACTCATAAGTGTATTTTATAGATTTAAATGCCCCTTAATGCCTTAAGGCATTCATTATAACTCTAATGAATATGAAGCGAGATCAATTAAAGGATATGTTGAAAATGAAATCTTAGCTTTATTACATTTATTGATCTATGTAACATATATTATCAATATATCTATAGGCACATGATTCACCCTTATTATATGTATCTTAAAAGGATCAAAGAAGCAAGGCAAAGCCTAGTCTTGAATAATCAAGGAAGTTGAAAACAATTTAATTTAAAATGTGGCAAATCAAGACTATTGATCATTGAGATTTTTTAGTTATTGTTCATATGCCAATGGAGCGTCCCACATTCTAGTTGGCATTTCACCTTGATTTTGAGTTTCAAAGATTGTTTCAAGAGGAGTTATAAGGACTTCCATTTAAAAAAAGTTTGATTTTGTATACTTAGAGTTGAAGTTCCATTAGCAAAACTTACTATATTGTATTTATGGAACTCTTCAATCTTAGGATCTATTAGATAAGGTGATCTTGAGATATATTATCTCTCCTTAGGAAACATTAGCTATCACTTCTAGTTTATAATGAATAATCTACATTTGTTTTGTTTACTACACCTTTTTCAATATGATTTTCACCTAATGTAATTCACTGCTTTGGGATTTTCACCCTCTAGTAGGTTTTCTTATTAGCAAGACTTTTGGAACATTTAATGATTTATAGATCATCCTTGTCTCATAATTTGTACGAATGTGGGATTAACCCAATGATAACCCAAATATGTATTTGTGTTCAAGGATTTCACATACTATTTTAATTGGATTGCATGATGTCAAGCCTTCATCATATATGTTTATCTTGGATTTTTTTACCATTCAATGGTATGAAATACAATACAATTAACAAGCAACATGAATTAATTTCGAAAAAGGCATAGTGTTAACAAATGTATCCAATTCTCATTGTTATAGAGAAAAGAATCCTAGCAAGTAAATAGTTTCATGTATTTTTATTATAGTTATTGGGTATTGTCCATGGATCTCAGGGCCCTTCTAATGTGGGTCAATGATCTTTCACTCAATCGAAAATTGTTACTGAATGTTTTAAACTTATAAATATTTTAAAGAGTTAGGAATTAATTTAGGTTTTTCTAAATAGGTGGTGATAAATAAAAAGGACAAGTATATAAGTGGCTTTGGAAATATATCAAGACCTGATTGAGCAAGTAGTGTAAAAAATTCTCTAGTCCACACCATATATGTGTATAGAGATAAATCTAATATTTTGAGCCCCATTCCATATGCTAAGGTGGGACACATGGGCCATAAGTGAATGGAATACATGTCGTGAATTTTATTGGAATGATATACATGACAAATTTTTTTATCATGTGTGATAGCCACAAAAAGTCAAACTAAACATATGTAGTCATTCTTGTATTTAATGAAGACTATAAATTTGATTAGGGGAGACTATTATATGGGTTGCAACTTATGAGGAATTCCATAGCACTAATCAAAGTTTTTGTATTGGTCACAGCCATTATGTAAGGATCACGACTTATCTGTATTAGGTAATATCCTTTTTAATGTTTGTTGCATCCTATATGAAGGTCTAACAATATGCTCGTAAAAAATGTGACCCTTCTTTTTAAAGATAATGACTTTTATATTTTGTAAGCAATTTGATCTATTAAATAGATCACGAATTGATAGTACTCCATAGTTAAATCATATAGATTTTAAAAGGTATCATAGATATATATATGGTTGATAATATTGATTAACTTTAAACCATTTGATGTATAATGAACCAATATATATATATATATATATATATATATATATATATATATATAGATTAATTTTAAACCATTTGATGTATAATGAACCACAAAATATATATATATATATATATATATATATATATATATATATCAATAGACGTAGTCAAAGATAAGGGGTGAAATGAATGACAACCTCACCTTACAACTTAACACAACATAAAGAATTCCTTAACAAAAATCCTTTTAGTAAGAGAAGAAGACATTAGAGGGAATTTCACCATGGGTATGTTAGAAAAAGATTAGTATGAAAATTCTCTTCGATATCACCTATAAAAATTATTAGCATTTCCTAACCTGTTTTTAATGAATTGATTTTAAAACAATAGAAAAGGCAAACTAGATGTCTTGCACAGGTGTTGATTGAATATAAAGAGGTTTCCCATCAAGTTCTACATGTCTTCTAGTATAACCTATAAAAATTATTAGTATAGCCTAACCTTCTCCGATACCATGTTAGAAATTAGGATCTTATGATACTAATCATTATAAACAAAAATAAATATAAATGAGAAATGTACAAGCATAGATTTAACACATTACACAAGATATACATGTGGAAAACACTTTCAAATAGAAAACCCCATAAAGCATCATTTTATTGAAACACTTACAAAACGTAGTCTATAAAAAATAGATTGAACCTGGGAATATACTCCTCTATATACTTCCACATGGCCAACAATACCTCTTGTGCATAGTGATATAATTCACTATAAATCTCCAAATTCATATGCCTCTCAAATGAGAGAGAACCTCCTTAAATATAGGAGAATAGGTGGCAAAATATCTGAAGTGGTATTAGTCACACCCATTCAAAGAAACCATTTATAAATAATTAATAATCTAATAGTTATTACATTATTAATTATTAAATAGCATATGTTCTATAGCATAAGGTTTTTTAGCCTTATATTAGAACAATATAAAAAATTTATAGGGGTATGAACCCTAATAACATTATGTTCTAACAATATTGAAGACGGTTGACACTTAGGAGAATGTTACAGATTCTCTTACCAAGCATGTGAGCACATACAAGTCATTTTGGTGTAGGGAGGCCATGGGCCTTTTTTCTTGTACTTAAATTCATTTTATTTGTGTTCCCATGGATGTATTTACAATGTATAATGTCAAGTAGGAGAATGTTAGGATTAATTTTCCATCAACCTTATAAATCCTGTCATTTAAATTATTCCAACATCCTTGTCAAGGTGTCTCTAGGTGCCTAGGGTCTTATTGTAAAATGTTTTGTAATAATGTTCCACCTATGGTTTGTAAATGCATTCATAAGAGATGAAGGGGTTTAGCAGAAGTAGAAACTTATGACTTGTGACAAAAATTAATTGACTCCTAAGTTGGAAATCTAGAAAGGAGTGCTAAATGGCAAATAGTGACCCATGAAAGTGACTATTGAGCTTCCCTAAGTTGGGCGATTGGAAAGAGGTCATTTTGTAGAGTTTTTCACCTTTAATGGTTTCTCCACATACACATTGTGTTATGTTATGATCTCATCTGGTTTGTTGATTTCTTATCATGCTAATTTTTATGTCCTAAATCTATTTATGATATTTTACAAATAATCACATTTGATTTATGGTATTTTCAATGAACAAGATGATTTGCATACAAATTTCAAATTTACATATTGTATAAGTTTACCTTTTTTCCAACATGTTAGGGTAGGATTGTTGCCCATGTAAAGAGTAGAAAAGTGTAGTTGATATTCATATTGATGAATCATGGTGTTTTGAATTTAACATTAGTGGATTCTAGTGTTTGGAATTAGAACCATCTACGTTTGAGACAAGATTCATTTCATGGTAATTAATGTATGTAATTATTTGAGTAGAATTTGTGTATCATCTTGGAAGGAATTTAGCATGTTTGGGAAATCTTGTTTATGAAGTCTTTAGGCTTAATTGTTTATGAAGTTGAAACAAAACTTGAATCTATATCTTGTTTTTCATTTGAATTCTATGAGTAGATAGAATCAATGATACGATCTTGTGTAGTTGGTATTATGCTAGGAGTTGAATTTCCCTTTTGTGACTATTGAATTTGATGTTTGATGTCAATGCTGATGAAATATATCTTATGCTTTTAACATTACTATGATTGTGGAGTATAATCATTAGTTTATGTTGTGCATTTGAATCTTGTAAGAGTTAGTACCCACCATGTATGATTGTGTCCTACATGAGGCAAATGTGTATGCTAGTGAATAATAACATTTTGGGGTAAAATGAATCCTTTGGTTTATGTGAATTTTATGCTTGTTTTTAACCCTACATTCAAGCAAATATTTATTTCAAACCTTTTTTGGTAGCACTTGGTTTGATGTTATCATGCCTTGTTACATGTCAAGTTTTCTATAGGCTTGTCCATCATCACTTTGCCCTTGTCTTGGTTTATGTGACCCTATTTCTTCCTTTTGAGGTTCCATGCAAGTTATCCATTGCATTATGTTGGAATTTGTGCCTTTGAGTGACAACACCTAGTCAATGGCTTGATTGGTTGAGTCCTTGTATCTCCCAACTAAACTACCTCTTGAGAGGGTAATCCTAGTGAGTGGATGTAATTCCCACATATTCTTGGATGTTGAGTGTGTCATCTTGTTCAATGTGTAATAAAGTAGGTGTTTCTTTCATTCTAATCCCTTTGCTTGGGTGAGAATAGGATTATGAACTGGTGTTTAATCTTTGTCTTAGAGGAAACTCTACCCTCTTGTATGTACATCATGGTAACTATGTCACACAACATGGTTATGTCTTTTTCTTGTGTTTCCAAGTTTGATGCATCAGTGTTACATATCTTGAATGTTGTTATGTTCTGTCACAACATTTGAAGTGTGTAGGCATGTAATGTGACTTGTTGATATTGCATTTACATCACACAAAAGAATTCATTCATGTTTTGATTGTTAATGTATTGGGTAAAATATTGGGGCATTACAAGCATATTATTCACCTTTGTTTCCTTTCATTTGGTAAAATATTGATCACCTCAAGTCCTAGGTGTTAGGGACAAGAGTTTTTGTTCTAATCTTGGTTTGAGTCAGAGCTTCTGTAGGAGAACTTGTTGCGGGAAAATGACAAGCACATCAAGGATAGATATGGAGAGGTTCAGTGGCACTAACGCTATGGAAGCTCAAAATGGAGGATATGCTTGTAGACAAATATCTATGGGATATTGTAAATGGATCTATTAGACAAAAAGGTGAAGGGCCTCATTAGGCTCTATGTGGAAAATTCTAGTTTGTTGGATGTACATGAAGAAGCCACTACACAAGCTCTTTGGAAGAAGCTGGGAGACGTGTAGTAGGCTATACCCCTAGTTAACAAACTTTTCATGACAAAGAGGTTGTACACCTTGAGAATGGATGGTGATGGTTTTGTGGCTAAATATTTGAACACGTTTAATATAATTGTGACCCATTTATGCTTTCTTGGAGTGAAAATAGATGAGGAAGATAATTTCATGATACTTCTATGTTCTTTGCTTGACTCATGGGATCACTTGGTGATGACAATTGGGAGCACTACCTTGAAACTCAAAATGAATGAGGTAATGGTTGCTTTACTCTCAGAGGAGATGTAGTGGAAAGCTTCTGGATCTACTAATGAGGACCTAGCTATTCATGGAAGACTAAAGAAGAAAGGCAAGAAGGACAAGAAGAAAGAAAATTCTAGATCTAAATCTCTTGGAAATTCTATGGCTAAGTGTTGAAACTACAACAAGACTAGACACTTTCACAGAGAGTGAAAAGAGGAGAAAGAAAAAGAAAAAGAAAAATGATTCCGATGGTGAGTTTGAAAAATCTTCTCAAGATGATGTAGCTGCCTTATTTGTATCCTTGGTAACTCATGCATTAGAAGGTGTGTGGTTGATAGACTCTATAAATCCATCAATTATAGTCTTAGTCAATTCTCAATAATCAACATATACATCATATTCCAAGTGCTCTGACACAATAGGTCACTACAAATTTTATGGATAAGAATGTTTTTACAACACCATATACCCATAGGCTATGTTCCCATTACATCAATTGAGAACATAAAGCCCATAGTTTGAGCTTATCTCATCTATGTTTTACTTTGTTCCAAAGATCTTGCTACCTTATTTAAAGGGATACCTTTCAATGAAAAGGTATCATTAGCCAAAGGTTCATGAACCCTCCTCCATAACCTTTCTTAGGATGAACTTAAAGCATTCTAGTTGGTGCAACATTTAAAATTTAGTGTGAAACCCAAAAAGGACCCTATGCACATTACAACTTCTTTCTCAAGATGACATATAAGTGGATGGTGTGTGTAGTGACATCTAAACATTAAAAATTTATGTTTTTCTATCAATGGACCTCCCTTAAGACTAAACAACTTGTAAATATCTTCAAGTGCTACAACAAAGCTTGAACAACTATCGCATTGTGAGGTCTTGGTTTGGGACTTGGAATGCACTACAATAGTGATTAGGCATGAAAATTCCTTTGCAATGAGAATTATCTTTTACACTGAGAATCTAATAACTATAAAAACACTAAAACCTACAAACAAAATAAAATGTGAAATAAAATATATTCGAGTGATGGAAGATTACTTGACCCCTAAGATGCTCTGACATCTGTGAACACTAAAATCATGCATGGGCCTACATGGTAATCCAATGATGATATGTAATCCTACAAACATACATGTAAGCATGTAATTATGACCTCTCAGCAAATGTTCTTCTTGGTGACACATGGATGGACTTAGCTCATTGATTCTTTCTTCTACTTCCCCCTAGCTAACCTTTCTTGGTCATGTTCCTTCTTCACCCTCCTTGTTAACATTTCATCTTTTTCACTTTTTCAGCCTCATTGACATAGTCTACTAGCATTGTAACCTAGAAAATTCATCTTCTCTTAAACCATTTCACCCATTTCAACCCTCTAGAGGCCTCCAATTGACCTCCCAAACCTTTCCCAATCCTCAAAATTGACATGTCTTCTCTCTTTCCTGGGTCACCCCCTTTCAGTTCAGGATCTCCCCTGGGTGACCCTGTCATGTTTTCAAACATGATTTTCTCTTCAGTTCGGGCCCAAATTAGCTTTGTTTTTGCTTCAATTTGTATGCAATTTTGACCCTAACTGAGCCTAGCCTATTTTTAACTCATTATTCTATCCCAATCAACCATAATTAGATCCCATTGATCTATTATTATCTCACCTTCCTCTCATTCTAACTCTCATTCCTCCCTAAGTGATAAGCTATCAAGCTTAGTTCACTATCCAATCAACCCTGTTAACTCTTCAATAAAATTGAGCTAACTTTCCAATCAATTCCACCTCTTATGTGCTCTTCAACACTATAAATACCCCCTCCCTCAAGCAATAAGAGAGGCAAATTCATTGTTATAGCCATTACTTAGGATTTGTTTTTTCTCTCCAACTAGCAATTCGTATGCTCTCTGTAGGACTTATGTGCCTTTTTCTTTCTAGTATTGTTGCCAAATCTTTCAAAAGATTCATTTAGCATTGTTATGCTCATGAATTTCCAAGCCCAAGTGCTTCATAGCTTTCATATTCCATTCAATCATAGCTCTCATAGCTCATTTTGAATGAATTTCTACCTCATCCCTGTCACCAAGAGGAGTACCCCATTGTTGCAAAGGAGACGGAAAGTTGCCACACAAAGGATTTCTGAGGATACATCAGGCTCATGTGCCAAATGATCCAGGTTCTTTTCATGTTTTCATAGCTAATTAAATCACACCTTTTTCTTGGAAAAAGTAATCTTGTTATTACAATTTCCTTGAAAGGATTTATTTCAAGTTGATTAGAATATCCTTATTTAATTTAGTTTCATTGCAATTCATAGATTATCTTTTATTCATGTATTTTCAATTCTTAGTTTAGATTCAAAATCATCACAAAAATACAAAACATGGTGTAGATTGCATTTGGAAAACTCATGTTAAAAGTGCATGCATATTTCAATTATTAGTTAACTAGATCAATTTTATTTTTTCTTGGAAAAGAATCCAAAAAAATATATTTTGCATTCATTTAGTTGCATACATCAAAAATACAAAAACATTAGGAAATTTAGGAAACTCAAACCTTCTATTCGATCATGAGGTAGGAATCATTTACGCAAAGTCAAACCCTTGATTTTGACATGAGGTATACTTCACAAATAAAAACCAAGATAAAACAAAACCTTTGACCACGAGTCAAAGATAAGTCAACCCAGGGTCAACTCGAATCAACTATCTCTTATCCAAGCATACAAATGATCCTTGGAGTTAGAGGTGAGTGGGTTAGAGCTATCCTTGAGGAAATAGAGTTGATACACCCAAGACCCCAACACACTCAACAAACACAAGAAGAACAAGAACACACCCTTAGGGTTATACTACAAGCAAACATCATACAACAAACCATACGGGCTAACAAAGAAAGGTTACAATGTTCCATACTCATCAACGAACAGAATCGACATCCATCTAGATATTTGAACCTTATAAACCCAAATAGGAAATCAAAAACTAGTGACCCTTCATGTCATAGCATTATCTCCATTAAAAAGCAAACATTGAAAGAGATTAGGCCCCAGGACCGGCCAACCACTCTCTGCCACGTTCTACTTCCATGTGAATAGAACCACCCCCAGGTTATGCCTCCAAGTGACTGGATTTTTCCATGAGAGAGAGAGAGAGTGACTTGGAGGTCTCCATCAGCAAGGAGAGGGTTCATGTGTTGTATCGAAGTTGACTCATTTGTGTTTGTGCCTGAGTCACATTTTGAGGAGTACATATTTTGGTGAACTTGACATGAACAACAAAAAATTTTGGTCAACCATCACTTTCATATCACTCTCACTATCACTTCCATCATTTTCATTGCACTTGTCCTCGCTCACAAGATATCCATCATTAATTCCATTTATTCTATGGTGTCTACGAGAGAAAATCAAGGAATTGTTCCTTCAAAGGAACTAGAAACACCATCATTTGATAGGTAAGTGCCATCTGATTCTTTGACACCTATAACAAACTACTTAGACTATGAAGACTTTGACTATGAAAATGATAGGAGAGAACCTTGTTGTTCTCTCACATTCAACAATCTCGCATGAGAACAAGGAACGATCATCCAACTAGATTACTCTAGAACACCTAGAACATTTGTGTGATTAGAAATCTACCAGGTAGATCAACCCTCAACAAGTGACATAAAAACACACCTAGATAATGAGGTAGCATGCTTAGAAAAGCATTTGCAAGAGGCTAGAGAGGCTCGAGAGGCCTTACATGTCTCTTCCCAAGAAGGAAAAAGAGAAAACATTTCAAGAGAAAAAGTAATTGGAACAAACCTCAGAACCCCACAAAGTAGTGAAGCACAAAGAATAGGGACAACTACTCCTATAGATCTCATAGTGAAATTGGTCCAATGAATTAGGACCCTAGAGGCAGAGCAACCTCCACAAGATAAGAGAATCAAGTTAAATGAAAATTTGTAAAACATGAGAGTCGAACAAAACCAGGGGGCATCTTAGAACCCCCCTTATCTACGATTATATTCACACAATGGAAGCAACGGTACTTTTCCAAGTGGATCCCATCCAACATAGAACTATCAGGCCACTTACTCCATACTACCAAGATATCAAGCACAAGTCTATGAAACTCCACCAATAGGGTTGATACTCTCAACCCTACAATCTCAAAATGTGTTCTTAGGGACTTAGAATATCTAAAGGAACTCTTAGACCACACAATCCACAACATAATACTACCAAGACCTCTCCTACACCTGCCAAAGATCAAAGGCATATACCATAGTATTGCATATGTTGTCATTGATGTCAACAAAATGGTGATCAGTGATATTAGAAGGGTTGTGAGATGGAAAGCATAGTGATGTGTATATGTTATCAAAGGAGTGATGATCAGAGGAGAAGACAAAGGAGTGATGATAAGAGAGGTTGTGAGGTGAAGGATATGATGATGAAAGTCATGAGCATGTTGTTGGATTAGTATCATATGTACACAATTGTACCTATCTTTTGAAGTTTATGGATAGATGAAAAGTTGTCAAGAAAAAGTTGTGGGTCCTTGTTTTTTGATGAAAAGAGTTGTGATGGTTATCTATGGTGTTGTGAATGTGACATTCATTGTTTCTTGTTGAAAAGGATTGCATGAGATCTGAAAGAGAGTGTATAAGGTTTCTATTGTCAAAGGCACAGTGATTTGTACTACAAAATCTTAGGAGAATGCTCTACATTTCTCTGCTTTTGAAGATATGGCCTTGCAGTTTGGAGGTTCAACAGAGATAGATATGAAGTATGTATGATCCTAATTTTAGAACATAAAAGTTACCACAAAACTTTCCAAGGCTAGCAGAGTGAAGATAGTGGTACAGTGTTGTTGCAGTTTCAAAGAGACATTATAATGGTCTGCATTTCTCCACACTAGAAGATATGATTTTGCAGCTTGGAGGATAGTTAGATAAAGATTAGAGGTATGATATATTCAAGGTTTAAATAATGAAATGTACCACAGAGGTTCTCTGGAGTCAACAGAGTAAGGACAAATCATGTTGTTGATTAGGGTTGTTAGAAGGAGAAAGGAAAAGCCACCGCATTTCACCGCACTATAATATTTGGCTTTTCTATTTGGAAGATGAGTTCATATTTTTTGTATGTTTTCTCTTTTCAAGTTTCAAGTGTTGAGGAGTACTACAAGTATGATTTTCAATGTTCTATATCAAGACAGTGTAATCAAAGTTTGCAAGGGATACTGACATCAATGTCTGTTTGTTTGTGCCAACTAGAAGTAGCATGAATTGGTAAAAGGAATATCTTGGAATGTTTTTCAAGGCATATAATACTTGGTGTATGATCTGCATGATGTTGTTTTGTCTCTCTAGTAAATCTTTAGGTCTAGAGCTAAATGTATGGATGGATAAGTGTTTGTTGAGCTAACTTGGTGTGTTTAGGTGATTGCGCTATGTGTTTGGAAGTGTGTGCCTATGTGGAGATGTCTACTAAGGTAAAATAGGTCCTGGTGATCACTTGGTATGAACCTCTTAATGGGATTTATTTCTTACATTATCGCAAGTGATTTGGGAGCTAACATGTTAAGGTCGTTGCATGTTTCATGCTAGATGTTTCATCTTGGCTGACAAAGGTAGAGTTTTGAAGACTTGCAGAGCATATAAATGAAAGATCAAGTTTGTTGCAAAGGGTAAGAGGGTTTGAGGAGCATGTGTGAATGTGAAGAGTGAGTGTATGTATGTGTGTGTGTGTGTGCGAAAAAGATAAATGATCTAGAAGTTGAGAAGGAGATTTGGAGACTATAATGCATAATTCATATCAGAGGTTGTGTTGTGTTGCAAAAGTGTGTTGAAGATAGTAGAGTTGTTTGAGCAAAGGTGTTGTTGTAGAGGTGATTGAACCAACAGAATCTGTTAAGTGTTTTGGTGCAGAGGTTGGAGCCTCTTCTTGTAAGTTGTTGTAAGTTGTTGTAAATGTTGTAGCACTTTAGGGAGTTGTAGCTTCCTTTGGGTTGGAGCCCTTAAAATTGTGTTTAGGGAGTTGTAGTTTCATTTGGGTTGGAGCCCATAAAACTATGTTTAGGGAGTTGTATCTTCCTTTGGGTTGGAGCCCATAAAACTGTGTTTAGGGAGTTGTAGCTTCCTTTGGGTTGGAGCCCATAAAACTGTGTTTCAGGGAGTTGTAGCTTCCTTTGGGTTATATCCCATAAAATTTCTTGTAAATCTATTTTTATTTGTGAGGCTAGTTTTGGACAGTAGATCCAACTAGCTTGCTCACCATAGTTTTTCCCTTCTAGGGTTTTCCACGTAAATCTGGTGTTATGGTTGTGTGTTTGTGTGACTATGTTTTGAATTACATAGTTTGCTTCATCATCTATTTAAGGCAATAAAAGATTTGGTTGATAAAAGTTGAATTGGATTAAATTGTGGTATATACTGATTCGCCCCCCTCTCAGTATATCAAAGCATTCTAACAATTGGTATCAAAGCTAAGTTCCTTGGTGCAGCCTAACAGCTGAAGGTAGATCTTGGAGTAGAACACATGGCTCGAAGAGAGTTATCTTCTTCTAACAAGGTACTGCTATTTGATGGATCCAACTATAACTTCTAGAGTGTAAGAATGGAAGCTTATCTTACCTCACTAGGGTATGATGTTTGGAGAGCTGTAATAGATGCTTATACTAAACCTACTCATCCTATTATATATCAGGATGAGAAGAAGGCCCATGAAACCAATGCTAAATATAAGAATTCTATCTTAAGTGGTCTAACTAGTTTAGAGCTTGTCAAGGTAGTGCAGCACAAGATGGCAAAGGAGATATGGGATAAACTCAAAAATCTCTATGAAGGAAATGATAGTGTAAAGCAAACAAGATTACAAACTTACAGCTCACAATGTTTGAGAATCTAAGGATGAAAGAAGATGAAAACATTACTAGCTATTTTCTCCAAGTGGATAAATTTGTCAATGGAATCAGGGGGCTATGTGAAGATTTTGGTGAGTCAGTGGTTGTGAAGAAAGTCCTGAAAACTCTCCCTCATAGGTTTGATTCAAAAGTTTCTGCTATTGAAGAAGCCAAAGATCTGAAGACACTTACCATGGAAGAGTTGTTTGGGTCACTCACTACCTATGAGATGAGAAATGAAGTCCAAGGTACATCCAAAAGAGAAGCTACTTTCAAATCTATGAGGAGAGAAGAAGCATCTAGTCCACACAGTGAATTAGAGGAAGAAGAAGCAAACTTTGTGAGAAAACTGAAGAAGGGTTCAGGCAAGTATAAAGGTAAGTTACCTTTCAAATGTTTTAAATGTTGAAAAGTTGGTCATTATGCTTCTAAATGTCCTTTTAGAGAAAATGAAAATAGCAGCAGGGGTTTCAAAAGAAGCAACTTCTAAAGGAACCTCCTTTCCAAAGAAGATTATATCTCCCCAGAAGAAGTAGATCAATACTCATCAGATGATGAAAGAGGAGAGTCCCTATTCATGGCCATGGTAATCTCTGATATGTTTGACAAGACCATAGATGAAGAAGAATGTGAAGTTGAATTTGAAGGTGAACTTATTTATGCACTTGAATACTTAGAATGTGCAAGGAAAGAGAACAAAGAACAAAAAGCCCTAGTTGAAGCTAAGGCAAATGAATGCATAAAACTTGAGAAAGAAATCTTGTCACTTAGAAAAGAATTGGAGAAAGAAAAGTCTGGAAATCTGGATGACCTTGAAGAAGAAAATCTCATTCCAGTCATGTCTCAAGGAAGAAGATATGAAAGACCTTTCCATACAAGACAGATCTTCATAAACAGGTTCAATCATGTATTTTTTGGTTATTGTTTTATCTGCAATAAATATGGTCACAAGTTTATGGAATGCAAGTCTAGAATGAATAAAATAATTTTTTTGAGTAGGAATCCTCTTGCTTCACTAGTAGATGTCAGTGTGACATATCATATTTGCAACAATTCTAGACACATAGCAAGATATTGTAGAAGTGGTTTAGCAAAATCAGAAACTCAAATGGCAGATGTTACTAAGAAAGACAAGGAGGGTGACACTAAGGTTGAAAATTCAATGATTGTCCAAACAACATTTCATACTCAAGGGCAAACAAATCTCTAGGTAATAGACAATGGATGTTCAAGCCACATGATACGTGATAAGAGCAAATTCATCAATCTTGTTAAGTGGAATGGTGGAGCAGTCAAATTTGGAGATAATTCATTTGCAAAGATTTGTGGAAAGGGCACCATAAGCATTGATGGAAAATATAAAATAAAAGATTTTCTATATGTAGAAGGTCTCAAACATAATCTTCTTAGTGTGAGTCAAATGTACAGCAAAGGATACAATCTCATATTTCATGAACAAGGATGTGAAATCAGAAGAGAAAATTCAAGTAAGCTGGTAGCAGAAGGTGCTAGGATAGAAAACAACTTGTACAACCTAAAGGGTATTAATGGAAGAAGTTATCTTCTAGGATAGACAAATGAATGTTGGTTGTGGCACAAAAGGATGGGACACATCAATTTTGACAATCTTGTGAAGATCAGCTCCATACAAGCAGTGAGAGATATGCCAAAGATTATCAAGCCTGCAAGCACCTTGTGTAAAGAATGTTGGATTGGGAAGCAAACAAGGATAAGATTCAAGACCAAGGAGTATTCTTATACAAGGCCATTGGAACTAACTCATATTGATTTATGTGGTCCTACCAAGACAAAGATTATCCAAGGTAAGAGGTATTTTATGTTTCTCATTGATGATTACTCTAGGATGACATGGGTTACATTTTTGAAAGAGAAATCAGAAACTCTCAGTAGGTTTAAGATTTTCAAATCCATGGTTGAAAATGAAATGAATTCTAGAATCAAGTGTTTAATGTTTGATAGAGGTGGTGAGTTCACATCAAATGAATTTGAGGAATATTGTGATGAACATGTAATAAAGAGGCACTTATCTACTGTAAGAAATCCTCAACAAAATTGAGTAGTGGAAAGGAAGAATAGAACTATCCAAGAGATGGAAAGAACAATGTTGAATGAAGCCCAGTTACCTGATGTATACTGGAAAGAAGTAGTTCATACTGTTGTCTATATTCTTAACAGAGGACAATTAAGAGTGAACAGCACTAAGACACCATATGAGCTATGGAATGGAAGACCAACCTCTGTCAAGTATTTCAGAGTTTTGGAAGCAAATGCTACATCAAAAGAGATGAAAAAGGTTTGGGAAAGTTTGACTCAAGATCTGATGAATGAATTTTTCTTGGATACTCAACTAGAAGAAAAGCTTACAAGTGCTACAATAAACGACTGAGGAAGATATTTGAGAGTGAAAATGTTAGGGTTGATGAAGAGTCACATCCAATCACATATGAGAAAGAAGACTCCTATCCAAATGAATCTTCTTGCATAGAAGAAGAAGTTGAAGAAAAGGAAGAAACACAAGAGAAGGTCACCAAGACTCCTGCCAAGTATATTCAGAAGAACCACTCAGAAGATCAGATAATTGGAGACAAAAATGAAGAAGTGCAGACTAGAAGAAGATTTGCAAGGGAAAATCAATAGGTAAACTTCTCTTTTTTGTCTAAGATAGAACCTAAAACTTTTGATGATGCTAGCAAGGATGAAGGATGGATCCAAGCAATGGAAGAAGAACTAAATCAGGTAGAGAAAAATCAAACTTGGGAATTGGTACCAAGACCTATGGACAAAAATGTGATAGGGACAAAATGGGTGTTCAGAAATAATTTGAATGAAGATGGAGAAGTGGTTATAAATAAAGCAAGGTTGGTCTGCAAAGGTTATTTACACATGGAAGGAATTGACTATGAGGAGACATTTGCTTTGGTGGCAAGAATGGAGGCAATCAGAATGTTTCTTGCATTTGTAGTTCACAAGGACTTCAAGGTATATCAAATGGATGTCAAATCTACTTTCTTGAATGGTGATTTAGAAGAGGATGTTTACATAGATCAGCCTAAAGGATTTCACCTATTAGAAGATCAGAACATGCTATGCAAACTTAAGAAGGCTTTATATAGTCTCAAACAAGCCCCTAGGGCTTGGTATGCAAGGCTGGACAAGTACTTACTCCAACAGAGCTTCAAGAAAGGTACCGCAAATAGCAATCTATATATCAAAATTGTGAATAAACAAATATTGATAGTAGTAGTGTATGTTGATGATATAACCTTTAGTGGCAATGGTGAAATGTGCAAGAAGTTTGTAGAAGAGATGAAGGAATTTGAAATGTCTATGATAGGTGAGCTATCATTCTTTCTTGGAATCTAAATTGCTCAATCAGATGAAGGTATATTTAACTCTCAAGCAAAGTATGTCAAGGAGATGTTGAAGAAGTTTGGTATGGAAGATTGCAAACCAATGAGTAATCCTATGGTAACAAGTTGTCATTTGAGTAAAGATGATGAGTCACCTTAGGCTAATCAGACTTTGTATAGGTCCATTATTGGGGCCCTACTATACTTAACAACATCAAAGCATGACATTATGCAAGTTGTTTGCATGGTTGCAAGGTTTCAATCTGATCCAAAAGAGACACATGTGAAGGAAGTCAAAATAATTTTTAGATACTTGAAGAGCACTCTAGATTTTGGATTATGGTATCAAAAAGGTAATGATTTTTCTCTGAGTGTGTATACTAATGCGGATTGGGCTGGCAGTGTTGATGATAAGCGAAGTACCAGTGGTGCAGCTTTCATTTTGGGAGATAGATTGATCTCATGGTTCAGTAAAAAGTAGGATTTAGTTTCCTTATCAACAACAGAAGCATAGTATATAGTTGTAGCATCCTATTGCACTCGAGTATTGTGGATGAAGCAAACATTGAAGGATATCAAGGTAATGTATGATAAGCCCATTCCTATTCTATGTGAAAATACAAGTGCCATCAATATTTCAAAGAATCTGGTGATGCATTCTAGAACTAATTATATATCTATCAATTATCACTTCTTAAGAGAAAATTAAGAGGTAAAATTAGAATATGTACCTACAAAGGATCAGGTTGCAAACATCTTTACAAAGGCACTCTCTAAGGACACATTTGAATATCTCAAATAGAAGTTAGGGGTTGTTTCCCCTACTTCTAACTAGATGCACAGATGATACATCTATCTAGGGGGAGCAGTTCAAGATAGATTTATTATCCCTAGATTGATAGTGGCTACCTCTTAGGGGGAACGGGTAAATAAGAGACTAAGGAGGATAACAAGGATTACACAGACAGGGGGAGCTTGTATTTTTTTGCAGGTAAAGAGGAAGACCACTAGCCCTTTACCCTTGATGTCAAAGGGGGAGAAATATTTACATATCAGGTTAGCGTTGCCATCAATGAAAAAGGGGGAGATTGTTGCATATGTTGTCATTGATGTCAACATAATGGTGATTAGTGATGTCAGAAGGCTTGTGAGATGGAAAGAATAGTGATGTATATATGCTGTCAAAGGAGTGATGATCAGAGGAGCAGATAAAGGAGTGATGATCAAAGAGGTTGTGAGGTGACGGATATGATGATGAAAGTCATGAGCATGCTATTAGATCAGTATCATCTGTACACAGTTGTACCTATCTTCTAAAGTTCATGGACACATGAAAAGTTGTCAAGAAGAAGTTGTGGCTCCTTGTTTTTTGATGAAAAGAGTTGTGATTGTTGTCTATGGTGTTGTGAATGTTGTTGTTACGTCAGAAAATGTCCCCTTGGGGGCTTTTCCCTCTTAAGGTTTAGCTCTCAAGTCCTTTAGAATACATTTAGGTCATCTTGCATGTTAATGGTGACTCTCGATGAGAAAACTCTGAAGTTTCATGACAAATGGGACCTATGGAGTGTATTTAGCATGAAACCGACCTAAAATAGGGGGAGGACTTGGGCGCCTGCTCCCTAGTCCTGCACTATTTTAGGTCAGGACCTATTTGTGGGTGTCAGTTTTATGACTGTTATTAGGTCCTATGCTGACATCTCAAGTTTGAATTACGAAATTCTTAGCGGGAATGTTTGTAGTTGCATATATAAGCATGATTAGTGATTCATTTGTAAACTATATGGGCATTTTGAACTTGTGGCTTATGTGAAATTGATTTAAGGCATTCATTGTGTTGCAGAGTAGTATTTTGTGTTGTTATTGTGTTTGTGATTGCAGATTTGACATCCATCTCCTCATGGAATGAAGAGCATCTTCCTTCCATGAGTTCTACACTACAAGGTGATATCAATTGTGTTTTCTATCATTTATCATTTGGATTTTGCCTCTATCCCGTAGGGATATGCACTCTTTATCTGACAATGGTGTTCGAAAGACTTGAATGTCTCTCTGGGGCTTGACCGAGGTAAGCCTCTAAACACCACAACCCCCAACCCACTTTTCTACAATTACAGGTTACAGGTTTTAGAAGTGAAAGAAGTAGAGTTACAGGAGAGTAGTGTAGACTGTCAAAATTGCAGATCTGAGAAGAAAACTAGGGCTTGGTCTTGGGCACCCACTCATTAGTCCTCTGGATTCTGAAGTGGTGAAATCTCTGTGACAGTAGGAACATGTTGCAGAGATTCTTCAGAGATCCTGACAAAAATAGGTACACTGGACTAGGGCACCCGCTCATTAGTCCTTGACTTTTCTGCACACCGAACTTCAAAATCTGGTATGTATTTGGTTGTCATTTGATATCTCTGTGTGTGATCATTTTCCATAATTTGACTATTTGTTTACGATTTCATGAAATTAGGGTTTTAACCATAATTAGACTTAATTGAACAACAAATTTACACAATTCCAGTCTTCCCCTATGTTCCAAGTGACAGGAGATCTGCAATAGAGTTTTCTACTCTGTTGAATGTCCTTGAATGTTTAGTGGTGAAAGGAGGATCAACACAAACCCTTAAAATAACCATTATCATAACAACCCCCTCTTTTCATACTAAACAGATGCATTTATTGTTTCTTGTTGAAAAGCATTGCATGAAATCTAAAAGAGAGTGTATAAGTTTTCTATTGTCAAAGGCACAGTGATTTGTACTGTAAAAGCTCAGGAGAATGCTCCACATTTGTTCGCTTTTGAAAATATGGCCTTGAGGTTTGGAGGTTAGATAGAGACAGATATGAAGTATGTATGATCCTAATTTCAGAGTATAAAAGTTACCACAAAACTTTCCAGAGCTAGCAGAGTGAAGATAGTGGTACAGTGTTGTTGTGGGTTTCAAAGACATAGTATAATGGTTTGTATTTCTCTATACTAGAAGATATGATTTTGTAGCTTGGAGGATAGTTAGATAAAGATGAGAGGTATGATATATTCAAGTTTTAAATAATAAAATGTACTGCAGAGGTTCTCCGAAGTCAGCATTGTAAGGATAAATCATGTTGCTAATTAGGGTTATTAGAAGGACAAAGGAAAAGCCATCACATTTCACCGCACTTTAATATTTGGCTTTTCTGTTTGGAAGATGAGTTCATATTGTTTGTATGTTTGTTCTTTTCAAGTTTCAAGTGTTGGGGAGTACCACAAGTATGATTTTTAATGTTCTATATCAAGACAGTGTAATCAGAGTTTGCAATGGATACTGGAATCAGTGTCTATTTGTTTACACCAGTAGAAAGTAGCATGAATTGGTAAAAGGAATGTTTGGGAATGTTTTTCAAGGCATATAATACTTGGTGTATGATCTGCATGATGTTGTTTTGTCTCTCCGGTACCACTTTAGGTCTGGAGCTAAATGTATGGATGGATAAGTGTTTGTTGAGCTGACTTGGTGTGTTTAGGTGATTGTGCCATGTGTTTGGAAGTGTGCACATGTATGGAGATGTGTACTAAGATAAAATAGGTCTTGGTGATCACTTGGTATGAACCTGTTAATGGGAGTTGTTTCCTACATTACCGCAAGTGATCTAGGAGCTAACATGTTAAGGCCACTTCACGTTTCATGCTACATGTTTCATCTTGGCTGACAAAGGTAGAGTTTTGAAGAGCATATAAATGAAAGATCAAGTATGTTTCAAAGGGTAAGAGGGTGTGAGGAGCATGTGTGAATGTGAAGAGTGAGTGTATGTATGTGCATGTGTGAAGAAGATAAATGATTTGGAAGTTGACAAGGAGATCTGGAAACTGTAATGCATAATTCATATTAGAGGTTGTGTTGTGTTGCAGAAGTGTGTTGAAGATAGCAGAGTTGTTTGAGTAGAGGTGTTTCTGAGGAGGTGATTGAATCAACATAATCTATTAAGTGTTTTGGTACAGAGTTTAGAGCCTCTTCTTGTAAGTATTGTATCACTTTAGGGAATTGTAGATTCCTTTGGGTTGGAGCCCATAAAACTGTGTTTAACTAGTTGTAGCTTCCTTTAGGTTAGAGCCCATAAAACTATGTTTAGGGAGTTGTAGCTTCCTTTGGGTTGGAGCCCATAGAACTATGTTTCAAGGAGTTGTAGCTTCCTTTGGGTTGTAGCCTCCTTTGGGTTGTAGCCCATAAAATTTATTGTAAATCTATTTTTATTTGTGAAGTTGGTTTTGGATAGTAGATCCAAGTAGCTTGCTCATTGTAGTTTTCCCCTTCTAGGGTTTTCCATGTAAATCTGGTGTTATGGTTGTGTGTTTGCATGACTGTGTTTTGAAATACATAGTTTTCTTCATCATCTATTTAAGGCAGTAAAAGATTTGGTTGATAAAAGTTGAATTGGATTGATCTGTGGCATATACTGATTCACCCCCCTCTCAATATATCAAAGTGTTCTAACACACAGCTATAAGAGGACTCCTCCCATGGGATGGAGTTGTGATGAGAATCTTCCCAAAGACACTTGAAGGGATTGTGTTAGATTGGTACTATCACTTTCCTAAAGCTTCAATCCACTCCTTCCGCCAAGTCATGGGTGAGTTTGTCATGGATTTTGTAAAGTACACAATCCATCAAAAATGTTACATGAAATAAATAGTCCACTTAATTACATCATCTCAAGTAAAAGGTAAATCTCATAAACATTAATCAATGAAAGTAGTTACATCTTACAAATCATGTGCTTAATCCAGGTGTTAACACTATAAAAGAATATACAATGTCCACTGGCATTTATGCCATAAATCATCCAATGATAATTTCAAGTTACAATAATCACGTATAATACAAAAATAATAAATCAAGCAAACTCTCCAGTCACCACGAACCCACATGGTCCTCTTGCGAGCTGAGAGATGGGAACATGACTCAGGCACTTTTCTGCCCAACCATGAAACAATTACGCTTCCCCGGATCCCTTCATGACATGAAGGAAACCCAGCCCTGCACAAAATGTCTAACAACTTGGAAACAACTGGTAGGAGGGAACACCTGATGCAACCTAATGTCTAAGTACAAATCTATATGATGATATGCAAATGTCTCACAACAAGATGTGGCAAAGATATATATAAATAAAGTTTTGCTAGAGAAATATTCATCTATTTCAATGAACTCCTAGTTTGGCCAAGCATATAAAAAGTTTAAGGTCAAATCTTGAAAAGAGGAAAAACCATCTCTATTGCCCACATTCTACATCCTAGCCCAAAAGCAACCCATCATACATAAAAGAACAAGAAAGAAAACTAATCCCCTTGTAAGCCCATTCAAGATTCATATCTAAATGCAAAAGGAAAGTAGCTCCTTCCCTAGTGCACCCATTACCAAGAATTGAATATGAGAAAGAAAGAAAACATCCTAAACCGAATACACTTATGTCATAATTAAGGAAGATTCAAGATCTATAGTTTCAGGTACAATCATGGTTCTTGTGTTTTCAAGTTTTGTTTATAAAAGCAAAAAGCAAGAACGTCAAGAGGGTAACATTGTGTAATCTTAAGAGTCAGGTTCATGTGATAAAGGAAATATATATATATATATATATATATATATATATGCAAGTTTTCTATTTCGACAATAATCATCAATCATGTTCCCATCAAGTAATATACTGTGTTCCTACGTCATCCCATAAGTTCAAGTGTAATTTAAAGCTATAGTTTTGTTCTAACATTAACTTAAATATAAAATTACATGCAATTATCTCAGCTCAACGAGAGCTTACCACATATTTTCCTATATTCCTAAATGTGCATGAAACCATAAACAACAAGGTATAAAAAAAAATCAATTTAACTATCCAAAGATT
The DNA here is from genome assembly GCA_027924645.1 of Cunninghamia lanceolata. Lineage (NCBI taxonomy): Eukaryota > Viridiplantae > Streptophyta > Pinopsida > Cupressales > Cupressaceae > Cunninghamia > Cunninghamia lanceolata. The sequence continues at coordinate 4,663,005 of BSBN01000568.1, forward strand.
TCCCCTTTTTGTTTCTTAGCAAGAATAGACCTTTCCAAATGCTATAAAAAAAAAATTGTAATTCATTCTAACTCCATGTTACATCCATTACATCTTTATTGGATTAAGTTTAAACACACCTATGTAGTATACAAATAAGTCCTTGAGTGTATAGAGGGAGATTTAGAAGACTGAGCATAATAGACCAATTAGAGTTTTAAGAGTTTGCTGACATACATAGAGAGTGGCTCAGTTATGATTCAGTTCACTGCTGTCTTACAGAAGGAAACCCAACAACGAAGGAAAAAAAATCAGATCAAGAAACCTATAGACTAACAATTTTATGTAGGCTAAAAAGAAAATAAATGGGGTCAAATTTGTACAGATCAAGCCGTTGCTATCGGTTGAGGTAGGTCTTAACTCAATTCCACCAAGGGTCAATACATCACGAAGGTTTTAAGGAGACTGGTGGTGAGAGAGAGAGAGAGAGAGAGTTTTAAGAAGTAAGAAAAATATTATTCAAAAGTTTATGACTCTATTTTTCTTTAAATATGTCAGGAAGGCCATTTAAAACATGACAAAACACTTAAAAGAAAAGCATAACAATCAGAGGCTATAGTTTACCATGTAGCATACAAATATCTCTTTTTCCCGAGGCATGATTTAATCCAGGTAGACAATGAAACCACAATAGATTGGAAATCAAAAGATGGACTGAGCTTTTACCACGAAGTTGTTTGTTTGAAATCAGCGGTTGTTTAAGAATAAGGTTGTCTGAAGACTAAAACAAGGGCGATAGTAGTCAGATCTAATGGTTTTTAAGGAAGAAATTCCAATGAAGAAAATCCAAAGGTGAGAAGACCTGAAGATCAACCTAAATGGTTGTTTATAGAGGATGTGGAATGAATTAAATTCACAAGGTATACCAAGAAAGAACAAAAGAATACCCGGATTGGCACCTTCAAAGAATCCCTTTGGCTATGCTGAGCTTTTCATTTTCTTTTTCTTTCTGCGTACCTATCTCTTCTCTTAATTTCTCCCTCTGTTCCTTCGTTCTTTTTTTTCTGTCCCCCCATCTTCTTGATTTCTTTTTTTTATGTGATCATTCCTCCATTTTTATATTCCTTCGTGCCACTATCTTTGGCGATCCTCAAAAATTAGAACCCTACGTTCTTCTCAGTTAACTCCCCTCTATCTGCTATCATTCTTTTTATGAATCACCGACTTTCCACTTAACCGTCCATGCATAAGTCCATTATTTTTTTAATACATAGAGAATACTTTTAAAAAGAATACGTGTTTATTGTTTCTTTATTTGAATTGATCTTTAAATAATAATTTGCATGTAGAAAAGCTTGCAAAAACTTAATATTTAAAAGAGGGAATATTCGTGTATCTTAAAACACATACTTTCCTAATTACATAAGTATAAAAGCTTATGTTTGCTTTTATAAATATAGTATTTTTTTTAAAGTAAAAGGGCAAAAAAACTTAGCTTTTCATTTAAAGTAAAAGTATGATATATATATATATATATATATATATATATATATATATATATATATATATATATATATATATATATATATATATATATATATATATACTTTTTATATAATTATTTATTATTTATTTTAATTAGTAAAGAAAAGGAAATATAGTTTAAACATACTTAATTTAATGTCAAAACCACAAAATTAATCAATCGCATCCTCTTTACTAATACCTAGATCTTTGTATTCAAGTAGGTGAATAGGAGATATTGTCAATATAGATATGACGTAAATCAAGTATATCTAATGTGTATCAAATAGCCACGCCCACCAAACTCAAAAAGATTTTTTGACAACCACTCAATGAAACTATACCACATGCAAGATAACTAGAAAAATGCAGTATGACTACGTGTGGGTGTGTAACATCAGGGTCCATCTTGTTAGTTCTTGCCAAGAGGCTAGACACCTCTACCTCAGTCATGTTCTCATCTTCGATGAGTACCTACGCGCAATCGCACTCCAAATCACATTAATAGGTTAGTTCTCAAAATCCATAGCCAAAGCAACATAATTCAATCATGGTAGCTAGGTATTCATCAATTACATACCATTTTACCTGTAAGGGTTACACATTTAAACCATGAAGTAAAACATAGAGATAATAATCAATTGTAAAACTAGTCACAAAGTTTGAGACGTGACATCCTTCCCCACTAGGAAGAGACATTGTCTCGATGTCTATTACATAACTAAAAACAATAATGTATCAATCTACCATTAACAATGTAGCCAATGTATCATCAAATAGAAACAAATATAGTATCAAAAAGTATCCTCTATTATGCATAAAACAAAGAAACTATGTTAGATTCCCCAAATGATGAAAAGATCTATCAATCTCATCAGCGTCCTCCCATGTGGCACTGTCCACAAAATATTGGTCCCATTGGACCTTGTACTGCACAATCTCCCTGTTACACAACTTAACGTTGCGCCTCTCCAAAATTTGAATGGGCTCCACTAGAACCACTCCTGGATCCTGTACCTATAAAGCATGCCAATCAAGAATATGTGAAGCATGAGGATGATAAGGCTTAAGTAAAGGCACATGAAACACGTTATGGATTCTGGCAAGACAAGTCGATAAGCTACAGGATTGATCACTTCTAGGACATCAAATGGTCCTACAAACTAAGAAGCAAGTTTGGACGCTTTGCCAAATGAAATTGAACTCTTGTGAGGCTTGACCCTCATGAAGACTTTTTCACCAACTGAAAACTGTCTAGGCGTCCTATTTCTATCTGTATAGCTCTTCTGATGATCTGAATCTTGCTTCAATTTCTCTTTGATTAACTTCATCTGATCATCCATCTCCCTTAGCATGTCAGGACCAATCACTATTATGTCTTCTACTCTATCCCAACTAATAGGTGTTCGACACCTACACCCATAAAGAGCGTTGAACGGTGCCATTCCCAATGATGCATGGTAAGAGTTGTTGTAAGCAAACTCCACCAATGGAAGATACTCCTCCCATTTGTACTGTTGATCCATACAATACATCCTGAGAAGGTCTTCTACAACCTGATTGACTCTCTTCGATTGACCATCCGTTTGAGGATGATATGCCGAACTGAAATTCAACTTAGTCCCCAGGCCTGCATTTAGGGTTGTCCAAAACCTAAATGTCATGCGAATGTCACGATCAGAAATAATTATCTCTAGCACTCCATACAAACGAAATATCTCCTGAACAAACTTCTTAGCTAATACCAATGAACCATCTGAGAGGTTCCCTGGAATGAAATGTGCTACTTTAGTCAACTTGTCCACAACTACTAAGATAACATCGTGTCAATTCTTAGACATAGGCAATCCCTGAATAAAATCCATGTTGATCACCTGCCACTTATGTTTAGGAACACTGTGTGGGTACAATAGCCCTGCTGGATGAACATGCTCAGCCTTGACTCGCTGGCACTCCAAGCATCAAGCCACAAATTCTGTCACATCTTTCTTAAGTCTAGGTCAAAAGTATAAGGGTCTCAAACCTTCAACCATCTTAGTAACTCAAGGGTGCCCTGAATAGGGTGCATTGTGGATCTCCTCAAGCACCAATTTTATCAATTCTCCTAAGTCAAGTATATATATCCTTCCTTGATATCTCAAAAGTCCATCTGACTCAAACACATAACCGTCAAACCAATGATCTGAGGGATTTGTTTCTAAAGCTTGCTTTACTCTTTCATAATGCTCATCCCCCTGCAAATTCTGAATCACACTTTGTCTCAAATTGGATTTAGTGGTAACCATTGCAGCCAGTTGTCGTCTCCTACTAAGAGCATCTGCTACCCTATTCTCTTTGCCTTTTATGTACTTGATCCCAAAGTCGTACTCACTAAGGAATTCTAACCACCTTCTCTATCTTGCATTATGGTTAGGTTGAGTAAATATGTATTTAAGCCCTAAATGATCTATCTTTAACTCAAAGGGCTTACTTCGAAGATAGTGCCTCCACATCTGAAGTGCATGAACTATGGCAGCTAACTCAAGGTTGTGCGGTGCATAATTCAACTCATACCGCTTAAGCTTCCTTGACTCATATGTAACTACTTGCCCATTCTACATCAACACTCCTACTCCTCCTGAAGCATCAGTTATCACTGTAAAATGATCATTAGGATCTGGTATAGTCAAGATAGGAGCAGTCATGAGCTTTTCCTTTAACACTTGGAAAGCTTGCTCACACCTTTCTGTCCACTCAAAATTTTTACCTTTCTTTTGTAGCGAGGTAATCGGAGCTGCTATAGTTGAGAATCGTTCCACAAACTTTCTATAATACCCTACAAGTCCCATTAAACTTCTAACTTCTAACTTCTATCACACTCTGAGATGCAAGCCATTCCATTATTGCCTTAATCTTTTCAGGATCAACTGCAATTCCTTTAGATGAGATCACATGACCAAGATAGTGCACCTTATCCTGATAGAAGGTACACTTAGATAGCTTACCATAAAGTTTTCGCTCTCTCATGCACTGTAAGACTATCCTCGGATGCTTCTCATGCTCTTCCACTATTTTAGAATATATCAATATGTCATCAAGAAATATTAACACAAAGTCATCTAAACAATCACTGAATATGATATTCATCAAATTCATGAAGGTTGCTAGAGCATTAGTCAACCCAAATGGTACCACTATGAACTCATAGTGACCATAGCGAGTTCTAAAATTGTCTTTGAGATGTCCTCATCCTTAATCCGTAACTGATGGTAGCAGGATCTTAGATCTATCTTCGAGAACACTGCAACTCCCTTCATCTGATCAAAGAGCTCATCTATTCTTCGAAGTGGGTCCCTATTCTTTATAGTACCTTTGTTAAGCATCCTATAATCGATGCATAATCACAAAGTACCATCCTTCTTCTTTACGAAGATAACTGGGGCACCCCATGGCGACACGCTAGGTCTAATGAATCCTTGATTCAACAACTCCTGCAATTGTGCCTTAAGTTCATACAATTCTGTAGTAGTCATCATGTAGGGTGCCTTAGATTGAGGCTCAGTCCCTAGTAGCAAATCAATTGAGAAGTCAAATTCTCTCTTTGGTGATAACTCTGTCAATTCCATAGGGAACACTTCTTGGAATTCTCTAAGGATTGGGTATTCATTGAATGTTGATTCTTCTTTGTCAAGGTCCTTTACTTGGACAACATAAATGGCACACCCTTTCCTCTTAGCCTTCTTTAATTGCATAGTAGAGATTTGCCTAAGCTCTAAAGGTCTCTTAGATCCATTAATCTCCACATGATTTCCTAGGTCATCCAAACATCTAACAACCTTGTCTTCACAGTTTACTAGAGACTTGTGCTCAGCTAGCCAGTTAAATCCCAATATCACATCATAAGACCCTAAAGGTGCTACATATAGATTAACTTGTGTTTGAAAACTTGGAAGCTCTAATTCACTGCAAGCTAAACATGAGTGTACTCTCTTCTCTGCTCTATTGTCATATTGTACCATCCATGACTTTTCCATATGCCCAGGTCTAATAGATAATTTAGATACTACTTTAGGATCTACAAAGCATTATGTGGCACCAATATCAATCAAAATAGAAACAAGTAGTCCATAGAGCTTACCTTGAAACTGTATAGGTGTAGCTTGAAAGTTAGCTTGCCGATTGTCCACTGCGGCATGTATCTGATGTTGAGGTGCTCCTTGCTGATTTCTATTTCCTCTTCCCGCTGATCTCTGAGGACATGAATTAGTGTAATGCTCTCCTCCACAAACATAGCATCCACCCCTAGGTGCCTTTGGTCCTTTTGACCTATCTCGTTGATTGTTATTACGATTGTTATTGTTATTGTAACCACCTCTTTTATTTGCTTCATTTTGGTGTGCACCGTTTCCATCTTGAGAGTTATTACCTCTCTTTAGATTCCTAATTTGCCGACTGTTATTAACCTGATTGTTATTCTGATTATAATTTTGTTGGTTATTCTGGGACCTCTTATTGACAAACTTTGCATCTCTCTGCTTACGGTAATTGACTGCTTGTTGCAGCTTCTGTTCCTATTTAATTGCTTTCTCAAAAACTGTATCCATAGTCCATGGGTTATGGATGTCTACATCTGCACCAATCTGGGGCCTTAAGCCCATAATAAATTTTTTGATTCTAAATCTCTCGTCCAACTGGTACTGTGGAACATACTTAAGTAGATGTGAGAACCTTTCCCAATATTGGGTTACCGACATTCCTCCTTGAACCAAATTATGAAACTCTATCATCTTCTTATCAAAGAAGAGGTGTGGTAACCATCTTATCCTAAAGAGCTGCAGAAAAATTTCCCAAGTAATTTCACCTGGTAGCAATTTCTTATCTGCTTTCTCATTGTCCCACCATGTTGCTGCTTCTCTAGTCAAGTGATATGATCCCCACATTCCCTTGGTGTGATTAAAAAGATTCCAGAGCTCAAAGTATTTTTCCATTTCTATTATCCATGCTTCAACTCCATCACCAATGGTCCTACCATCGAACTTAGGAGGTGTGACCTTTTTGAGATCTTTTCCTAACTCCTCAGTAATTTTGTTTCGATTGTTCTCATTCGCTTCACCCTCCAGACCTCTGTTTTCTTCTCTCCTTTCCTCATTCTAATTTCCTCTTATTCCTCTGATTTCTTGTTCCATTGTGTTCATTCGAGTTCCCTGCTGAGTCAAGAGAGCTAGGATTTGATTCAGTTGGTTATTCTATCCATCATTATTCTGTCCTGCATTGTTTTTATTATTTTCCTCATTTCTATTTCCTTCATTGTTTTCAGCATTATTTCCTGCATTGGTGCCAGGATTGTTCACAACATTGGCTTCTTCATTGTTTCCCATATTTAGGTCACTACCAGATCCTAGGATTGTTGCCCTATGTCCAGAGTTTCTAGTATTCATGTTGAATTATCTGCAAAGAGTTTACAACTTTAGCGTAATGGTCCAAAAAGGCCTAGAGTAGAACCTTTGCTCTGATACCAAAATGTAAGTACACAATCCATCACAAAAGTTACATGAAATAAATAGTCCACTTAATTACATCATCTCAAGTAAAAGGTAAATCTCACAAACATTAATCAATGAAAGTAGTTACATCTTACAAATCACGTGCTTAATCCAGGTGTTAGCACTATAAAAGAATATACAATGTCCACTGGCATTCATGACATAAATCATCCAATGATAATTTCAAGTTACAATAATCATGTATAATACAAGAATAATAAATCAAGCAAACTCTCCAGCCGCCAAGAACCCACATAGTCCTCTTACAAGCTGAGAGATGGGAACATGACTCAGGCGGTTTTCTGCCCAACCATGAAACAATTACGCTTCCCTGGATCCCTTCATGACACGAAGGAAACCCAGCCTTACATAAAATGTCTAGCAACCTGGAAACAACTGGCAGGAGGGAACACCTAATGCAACCTGATGTCTAAGTGCAAATCTATATGATGATATGCAAATGTCTCACAATAGGATGTGGTAGAGATATATATAAATAAAGGTTTACTAGACAAATATTCATCTATTTCAATGAACTCCTAGCTTGGCCAAGCATATAAAAACTTTAAGGTCAAATCTTGAAAAGAGGAAAAGCCATCTCTGTTGCCCACATTCAGCATCCTAGCCCAAAAGCAACCCATCATACATAAAAAAACAAGAAAGAAAATTAACCCCCCTGTAAGCCCATTCAAGATTCATATCTAAATGCAAAAGAAAAGTAGCTCCATCCCTAGTGCACCCATTACCAAGAATTGAATGTGAGAAAGAAAGAAAACATCCTAAACCGAATACACTTATATCATAATTAAGGAAGATTCAAGATCTATAGTTTCAGGTACAATCATGGTTCTTGTGTTTTCAAGTTTTGTTTATAAATGCAAAAAGCAAGAACGTCAAGAGGGTAACATTGTGTAATCTTAAGTGCCGGGTTCATGTGATAAAGGAAAATATATATATATAAGAGGGTAACATTGTGTAATCTTAAGTGTCGGGTTCATGTGATATATATATATATATATATATATATATATATATATATATATATATATATATATATATATATATATATATAAGTTTTTTATTTCGACAATAATCATCAATCATGTTCCCATCAAGTAATATATTGTGTTCCTATGTCATCCCATAAGTTCAAGTGCAATTTAAAGCTATAGTTTTGTTCTAACATTAACTTAAATATAAAATTACATGCAATTATCTCAGCTCAACGAGATCATACCACATATTTTCCTATATTCCTAAATGTGCATGAAACCATAAACAACAAGGTATAAAAAAAAAATCAATTTAACTATCCAAAGATTTCCCCTTTTTGTTTCTTAGCAAGAATAGACCTTTCCAAATGCTACCAAAAAAAAAGATTGTAATTCATTCTAACTCCATGTTACATCCATTACATCTTTATTGGATTAAGTTTAAACACACCTACGGAGTATACAAATAAGTCCTTGAGTGTATAGAGAGAGATTTAGAAGACTGAGCATAATAGACCGATTAGAGTTTTAAGAGTTCGTTGACATACATAGAGAGTGGCTTAGTTATGATTTAGTTCACTGCTGTCTTACAGAAGGAAACCCAACAATGAAGTAAAAAAAATCAGATCAAGAAACCTACAGACTCTAACAATTTTATGTGGGCTAAAAAGAAAATAAATGGGGTCGAATTTGTACAGAATCAAGCCGTTGCTATCGGTTGAGGCAAGTCTTAACTCAATTCCACTGAGGGTCAATACATCGCGAAGGTTTTAAGGAGGAGACTGGCGAGAGAGAGAGAGTGTGTGTGTTTTAAGAAGTAAGAAAAATATTGTTCAAAAGTTTATGACTATTTTTCTTTAAATATGTCAGGAAGGCCATTTAAAACGTGACAAAACACTTAAAAGAAAAGCATAACAATCAGAGGCTCTAGTTTACCATGTAGCATACAAATATCTCTTTTTCCCGAGGCATGATTTAATCTAGGTAGACAATGAAAACACAATAGATTGGAAATCAAAAGACGGACTGAGCTTTTAACAAGAAGCCGTTTGTTTGAAATCGGTGGTCATTTAAGAATAAGGTTGTTTGAAGACTAAAACAAGGGCGATAGTAGTCAGATCTAATGGTTTTTGAGGAAGAAATTCCAATGAAGAAAATCCAAAGGTGAGCAGACTTGAAGATCAACCTAAATGGTTGTTTATAGAGGATGTGGAACGACTTAAATTCACAAGGAATACCAGGAAAGAACAAAAGAATACCCGGATTGGCACCTTCAAAGAATCCCTTTGGCTATGTTGAGCTTTTCATTTTCTTTTTCTTCCTGCGTGCCTGTCTCTTCTCTCAATTTCTCCCTTTGTTCCTTCGTTCTTTTTTTTCCATCCCCCCGTCTTCTTGATTTCTTTTTTTTTATGTGATCATTCCTCCGTTTTTATTTTCCTTCATGCCACTATCTTCGGCAATCGTCAAAATTTAGAACCCTCTGATCTTTTCAGTTAACTCCCCTCTATCTCCTATCATTCTTTTTATGAATCACCGACTTTCCACTTAACCGTCCATGCATAAGTCCATTATTTTTTTAATACATAGAGAATACTTTTAAAGAAAATACGTGTTTATTGTTTCTTTATTTGAATTGATCTTTAAATAATAATTTGCATGTAGAAAAGCTTGCAAAAACTTAATATTTAAAAGAGGGATTATTCGTGTATCTTGAAACACATACTTTCCTAATTACATAAGTATAAAAGCTTATGTTTGCTCTTATAAATATAGTATTTTTTTTAAAGTAAAAGGGAAAAAAAACTTAGCTTTTCATTTAAAGTAAAAGTATGATTTATTTATTTTCTATTTAAGAAAAAAGAAAGTTTTTCTTTTTTTTGTTTTTTTTTTAAATCTAAAAAACAAGAAGAGTATATATATTATATATAATTATTTATTATTTATTTTAATTAGTAAAGAAAAGGAAATATAGTTTAAACATACTTAATATAATGTCAAAACCACAAAATTAATTAATTGCATCCTCTTTACTAATATCTAGATCTTTGTATTCAAGCAGGTGAATAGGAGATATTGTCAATACAGATATGACGTAAATCAAGTATATCTAATGCGTATCAAATAGCCACACCCGTATCAAATATTTTTCCACAGCCACTCAATGAAACTATACCACATGCAAGATAACTAGAAAAATGCAGTGTGACTATGTGTGTGTGTGTAACATCGGGGTCCATCTTGTTAGTTCTTGCCAAGAGGCTAGACACCTCTACCTTAGTCATTTTCTCGTCTTCGACGAGTACCTGCGCTCAGTCGCACTCCAAATCACATTAATAGATTAGTCCTCAAAATCCATAGCCAAAGCAACATAATTCAATCATAGTAACTAGGTATTCATCAATTACATACCATTTTACCTGTAAGGGTTACACATTTAAACCATGAAGTAAAACATAGAGATAATAATTAATTGTAAAACCAGTCACAAAGTTTGAGACGTGACAGATTTTGACATAAACAAGCTCATTAAGACTGGAATATGTGAATTCCTAATGATGAAACAAGACATGAATGAGTCAGTGGCACACTTCATCACCTAATGGAAACAATTTCTCTATTCCTCGATAAGTGCCCCAAATATGGACCACAGAGAGCTATGTGACCTCTTCTTGCATGCCCTTAATAGGAACACTCAGGAGGAAGTCCCAAAACTACCTTACAAGTCTTATGAAGAAGCATTAGAGAATATGTTGTGAATTGACCAAGCCACCATTGATAGTGGGTGAAAAACTTACAGTTCAAATGGGAGGTTTGATGAGGTCGGAGTAGGCTTTGTTAATACATCATCATTTACTCTTTATCAATCCGGAGGTGTCTGGATCGATCTGCGATAAGACTGTTTGTTGGGGGGATTTTTGAATGGAATGGTCAAGGACCAAGGATCGGTTTAGGGACCCTTGCACCGTTGGAGTTCTAATCTTCTTGCTCATGAAATAAACTACCTTAATTTGTTTGAAAAGAAACACTCTTGCTTGGAAAGAAACTATTCTAACATTTGCTGAAATAAACACACTTGCTTGAAATAAATGCTAATCTAATTACTTTGAAACAAACACACATGCTGAAATGAAAGTTTAATCTAGTTGCTGGAAATGAACACACTTGCAGAAATAAGAGATGAAAAGAAAGGAAATCTATTGTTACTTCTCAGGCATGCAATACTTTGAACATCACAGTGCTTAAAGAGATAACAAATCTAATTTTTATGATTTTCTATTTTTGAAGAATAAACCTACAGGTGAGAACAGATAACAGGAAACAACACATATAACAATTTACTGCAAAGAAATTAACAGGAATAGAAATAACACAAACAAAATACTGAGAGATCTCCAAGATGGGGAAGCGGGCCCTACTTTCCCAACTGGAGATGATCCTCTTTGCTCAACAACTTCTTTCAAAAGAAATCTCCCTCCATTTGCATTTTATTCTCATTCAAAGAACGTACATGCCTAAACTCAGAAGTTTTCCTTCTGTTGAAAACAAACTGCAATGAACAACTAATTGATGAAAAATAGGAACTAACTAAAAAGGTGCGATGGCTCTTCTACTTATACAATCAAGCCTTATTGGAAAGAGATGCTAATTGCGAGCCTAACTACAGTGAACTGGAATAGCCAGTTGCATACTTATTGAAAGGAAAGTCTAGTTACTAACTAATTCCTATGAACTGGAACTGGAACAGCCAGCTGTATTATTTGCTTAACTACACAATTAGTTGCAAGGAACTCTAGATCCATGATCTGAATAAAGCGATTAGTAGGGAAAACTCCATGAGTTCCCTAAAACAGTGGGGCACCTGGTGACAGTGATAGTTGGAGCTGACGTCTACCATTGGATATCGGGGTCACTAAGTTCAGTAACATGGCAGTGTAATCAAGAGTTGCGGCAAGGATTGAGGTGCTGATCGGGCGTGTTACAGTTTTTAGAGGGTCTCCAGGAGCGTTTGCTGGAAATCATCGACTTAGGGGAGGATGACACTTAGGAAGTATTCACCTCCGGAGCTATCTGGAGTTTAGTTGAAGTTCAATTGTTGCAATCCTTATTTAACATCCACAACTTATACCACCAATTATGAGATATGCACATAGAAAATGTCATTCAAGTATCAAAATTAAAGACATTTCATTGAAGCGTAATGGAAACAAAACATAAGCATAATAGATTCTCAAGACAAATATAATTATAATAATATGTATTTATATGCCAATATGTTTTTAAAAGTTTATCAGAACATGAAAATATTGATAATTAAATGAGTCAACTATTTGGCTTATCATCTCCTCCCCACTTAGCTTCTGCCATGCCCTCATGGGCTCTACTGCACTGCCCCATCCAATATGTTTTTCCCTTCCATTATTGTGTTGCAGTTGTAGTCATCATCATTGTATTAGAATAGCTACCTTCCCTTGGGATAGAACCCGTCATTCTCTTGAATCCTGCTGTGCCATTTGCTATTTTTTTCCTGTGGCATTGGCTCACCTTGAGGATGGTTGAGCCTGGGTGCTAGCATTAGCAACAGTGAGGGTCTAAACCTCATTCCTATCCAGTTTTGTTGCTTTTGTTGAATAATTGGAATGAGGCTCCTGACTTTTGTAGTCATCCATCGTATGTTTGCAGGGGAAACTGGTTCCCTTCTTTTTAGTACATTGGGCAGTGTTTCAAACTATGCTCTACAGCTTGACACAGTGGCATTGGGAAGGTAACCTACAACAGCAAAGAAATCTACAATACAAGAATTTAGATTTTGTATATATTGGCCTATGATACCCTACCTATAAACATTTGCTCTAAAATTGTTTCTGAACCATGTAGTCTTTGGGCATTCATGCCTCATTAGCAGGCCAATTGTCCCAACAGCAGTCTCATACTCCTCCATTCTTTCTTCCCATAATCTGTTGTTTCTCAATAGGGACAGATAGCTCCAGATTTGGAGTTCCCTATATAAACATTTAGCATGGAAGTATCTATATGTCCCAGAATGTGGCCATGTTGGAAAAACTCACAGAGAAGGTTCCTCTGATCTGGTGGGTTTTGAAGGTAACATTCAACAAATTCTTTTTCATTCTAAAAATCAAAAGGCAAATTGCAACTAATGCGTAACAGTTTCCATCTCAAAAATTGTTCTCTTAGAAAAAGAGCATACACACCTGAGGGTGTTCTTTGTGCCAACAGGGTTTCCCCTGTTTCACAGGCGAGAGCCAGATTTTTCTCCACCTTTACTTTTTCCTACCTCAAGGTCTTCATATCTCTTTTGTGCTTTGCAATTTCACATCTGAGTTACCTGTTATCTCCAGTTAACTGCAAATTTTGTGCATAAACATTTAAGGACATGGTGGCAGGGGTTTGTTGGGCTACAGTCTGTTTCAGTCTGGCGATTTGCTTGTCCTTTTGGGTAATCATGCCCGCTTAATTATCCACCTCCTTTTTCAAAGAAATAATTTCTTTCTCCTTTTCTTCTTTTTCACGAGTGGCCTTCACCCTTTCCACCACCAGCTCCTCATCTTTTGCTTTTACTTGTTGGGAAAAAGCTGCCATTTGTGCCTTACATTGCTTTAGCTCAAATTCAATCTTTGAAATGGCAAGGGAATGCCAGGTATCCTGTGCCATGGTATCCTTAGAGCTGGAGCTCTCTGTCATAACCTGTTTGCCCTGCCTGTGGCCATGTTGTAATGGTTCATTCTCTGGTGCCTCCGGAGCATCATGCTCACCAACTACCGCTGGAATGCCACTGCCACCACCTTCCTCAATTGTTTCTTGTACCTTTGGTGGGATATCATTTCTACCACTCTCCTCATTTGCTTCTTGTGTTCTTTGCAGACTGCCTTACTAACTTACCAGAGCAATGGGGACTGGTTCAATATCTTCCTCGTCTGAAGAAATAACAAAAGTGCGAGAGTGTCTTATCTGTGCAGGCCCGGAGGATGTTACTTCACCTTGTTGGCACTGGTGATCTACACCTTTTTGGAGCCTTTTGAAGAGGACTTCGGAAGGATTTGAAGACATGGCGACGGCCTTGCTAGATATAGACACAGAAGAAGAGTGCTTTGTTCTTTTCTTCCTTGGCATCAAAGCCAGGAAGTCTTCCCATTTTCTCTGCCCATCTTCCTGCTACATGAAATGGTGTTTTATAATCAAATGAATTAACCCTACATGGCTAACCTGACCCTCTCTATTTTTCTGCTTTGTCAGCATGTTTATCAATGTAGTGTGCAAAAGGTAGGAATGTTTATCAGAAACTGCGGATTATTGGCACCATGCCTTAGGTGTGTAATCAATCTCATTCCAAGGCTAAGTACAGTCTCATACTGGCCATCACAGGTAAAGAACTTCATAACCCATAGGACTACAGTCTTCCATGGATCCAGAAGACTGTTCCTGTCAATGCCTTTTGTGGTACCTTTGCTAACAATGTATCTAGGCAAGGGCTCCGGAGCGACATGGAAGTTCTGAATTAACTCCTCATATGAGGGTTTAATGGCAAACAAATCAACTCCTACTGCAGCTATTCCAAAAATTTGACTAATGATAGTAGAATTGATCAGAATCCTTACCCCTCTTACAGTTGTGAATGTCATGTGGAAATTTTTGGCAAATTCTTGGACTAATTCCACCTCAAAACCCTCAAACTTCTGCAAGAACTCGAGCCACCTTGCCTGTTGGAAAATTTGAGCACTGGCATCGTCGATGATTGTGTTTTCTAGTTATGCCTTCCTTTTGTGCCCCATGTCTGGTGATTATCTCTCTGTCTGCCACTCTGGTTTGAAGAAATTCAATCTGGAGCAAGGGGGGTTTACACTGCAACTTGGTTTTTTTTAAAAACTGTCTTTATTTTGGCCCGGCGAAGAAGGAAGCTATTGAAGTTTGAGTTGCCATCTATAGATTCGTTGGAAGAAATAATTGCATGCAGGTTGGCACTTGTTCTAGCTGTCCTTTCAGTACTCATGGTGGAAACTCCAAAGTGTTGCCGCAGGGTGGTGTGTGTAAAATTTTTCTTCAGAGCCGCCATTTTAATTACCTTCTATGCATTTTTGGAGCTAACGCCATTCCACTACGACTTTATGTCAATTCAGATGTACTTCCTCCTTAATTGGTCATCATTACTATTATTATGATTTTGCAAATCGAGCTCTTATTCTATTTTTGGCAATAATTGAAAACTCACCCATCTTAATGACCAAGTACTGTGATTTCCTTAGGGAATACATAAGATCCGCAGTCAAGTACCCTATTGCCACATGTCAGCTCACAATCATTGTCGTGACTGCTATCTTTGTGTGCCAAAAGTTGAAGCTACATGATGTTACTTTTTGAAACATGTGGCATAGTTATACACATTAAAATAATTATATAACTTTTGAGAAGAGAGTATACCTATGTAAAGTACCCATGACCTTGACTATGTCACTTCAATCTTTTCACTGAATTAATTTTTGCCGCACATTAGTCTTGCGCCCGTGGGTATTTGAGAAGGTGGTGTTGGCAAGAGACACAGTGTGGCTTCATGAGTGTTGTCATTGATAGAAATAAAGTCTATCCCACACATCCCCAGCACATAGTATGCCTATACCGGAAGTCAGATTGAAGATTGTTTTGGTCTGGTGAACAAGAACAGAGCATGCAACAAGGTCTGACAATCAGGTCTAGATCTCTCAGATGGTGTAACTTAGTAAGTTGTGGACTTGGACAATTCAAGAGGAGTATCATGAATACTATATTCCAGAGATTGAGCCTCTGGTGATAAAACATGTAAAAGATATGAGCATCTGAGTGTTGGGTTCCAGACAGGTAGAGCAGACTAAGGAAGAACTAACCGACAGAGTATCAGACTTCAATCTAGATGAGTAATTGATGTTGATGACTAAGGAAGAACTAGCCGACATGATTGATGACTTCAATGCCTATGTTTTTGATACGCATCACAAATCAAGCATGGATTCAGCCGACAAATCAGTAATTTGTAAATATCTTGAGTATTCTGGTTGCCGACTAGAAAGTTGTTGAAATCCTTGGTGCGGATATATATACCAGATGGATTCCAATATGAAGGTGAGTGTGTGTACAGATATGATAAAATAAAGTGCAAAGAAAGGCAAAGATAAGTGTGGAAGCAGCAATACAAGTCCGGTATGTGACAGAGCAGCAGCACTAGAGCAAAGGAAGAATGAAGTGCATCAGATCAATTTATTGTGCCTAACTGGAACTGAACTCTAGCATTTGTAGATGCCTCTCATCAGTTCAAACACCTGGTTACCTTCTGTAAGTTCTGTAGATAGTGAGTCTCTTGTAGGCAGTGTGCCTCTTGTGAGCAGTGTGCTCGGGCAGTGAGCCCTAATTGGCAAGTGCCATTTTGTACTTCTTATTCTTTTAACAGAGAATACAATCTCGGGTTAGTCACCCCATGGTTTTTCCCTTAACAGGGTTTTCCACGTAAAAATCCTTGTGTTATGTGTGTTGATTTTATTTTTGCTCTCATGATTATATATGCTTATATGTTTTGATGCTACACAAATTATAAAAGAAGAAAAGAAAGTTAAGATAATAGAGATAACTGATTCACCCCCCCCCTCTCAGTTATCTGCCTTGTTTCCAACAATTGGTATCAGAATTAAGTTCCTCTAAACAGAGCCTAACAGCTTGAGGAAGATCTAGGAATCTCAATGGATATGTATGGTATGAAGGAACAACTTCAGTCTGCCTTAGATGATCTTGAGCAATCTCACTCTGAAGTCAGTAACTTGAGAGAAAGACTCAAACAAGCTGATGATTTCATCAATGAGCTAAAAGAAAAACTGAGTATCTCTGTGAAAAAGAGAAAGGAACTACTTCAAAAATTAACAAGTCAGAGTGAAGCCAATGATACTAATGAAGATCTGAATGAGAAAAATAAGCTATGTGAGAAGCTATCAAAAGAGGTCATTATGGTAAGGCATGAGATGGAATAAGGGGCTATGAGATTCACCCAAGAAATTAAAGAGAAAAGGAAAATTGAAGATAATCTAAAACAATCCCTCAAGGAGAAGACAAAAGACTGCCACAAAATGGACAGAATAATCAGGCATCTTGAATCTGATCTTGAAGAAGCTAGAGATAATGAAGAACAACGTGAGAATCAGATAGACACTCTTAAACAAGATCTTCAAACAGCAAATGAATACAAAGAGAAATTCAAGATAAGCTCGGCTCAACTTGAAGTTCTTCTTGAAAGCCAAAAGAGGGTAGATGACAAGCGTGGCTTGGGATATGAGAAAGATGAAAGATCTGGATCCAGTCAAAAAAACTTTGGATCAGGAAATCAAAGAAACAGGTCTAGAAGACCTCTGGTAAGGCAACCAAATGCTCAAAGATATCCATCCTTCAATGGATATTGCTTCAATTGCAACAACTTTGGTCATAAAGCAACTCAGTGCAGAAGGAGAATGAATCAGACTAATCCATCCTTCTCCGGACAATGTTTCAACTGCAAAAGGTATGGTCACAAATCTCATGAATGCAGAAATATGCAAATAAACAATTCATTCAATGGTAGATGCTTTGCATGCAATAGAATGGGACATATGGCTAATCAATGCAAATCAAGAGGATATCAGTCAAATATGCAAAGAAATGTTGTTTATTACAATTGCAATAGATCTGGTCACATTGCCAAATTCTACAGAAGTAAAAATCAAGATAAAAAGGGTCTGATGCATCATAATAAAAAATAAGATAAGGGAAAAGGCAAAGTGAATGCGGATGAAGTTCAAAGGGAGATGAGCAAGATTTGGGTGAAGAAGAGTACAGAAAATGTTGGGGATGGATCCGCACTAGAATCTGGTGCTAATATTCCTTCCGAAACTAAACAGATGAGCTCTGGATCAGGGGGAGTCACAAAGAAAAATAATTTCCCCCAGCCAGTCAATTGGTGCCTAAATTTGGCACATGGAATGTTGCGGATTAAAGGGTTCTCAAAAAAATATCTAAATAACTCTCGGTAAAAATATGAAAGATCCACATGGAGTTTTGCAAGAGTTTAATCATCCAAGATTGATCCGGTTTGACAGCCATCCGGTAAAGCAGGATATTCACAGACAGATCCGGTATGATTCAAAATTGATATACTTTGATCTGCGGATCCATGGCATGATTGGAGAAAAGAAGATACATTGTCAATCCTCACTAAAAATGATTCTAAGTACAACACAGTGATTCGAAAAGATCTCTCTCAGAACAGGGCAACCAGATAACTTAAGTTGTGCATTTATTGCAAAAGGAAATTAGGGTTTGTGAAAGAATAAAAAGGGTTCTTTCACTCATCATTTGCACATTTGCATTTGAGAAGAAGAAAAGAAGAGCTCTACATCAAGTTTCTATAACTCTCTCAAAGATCAACTGCAAAATCCAATTCAACCAGCGATTTGTTTCGGCTCTTATTTCAAACCCTAAAGCGTAAAAAGGTACTTCCATTCTGAATATCTCTCTAAATCTTTTGCAAAAATGGCTACTCCACTAGTTGTTAAGATCACTAATAGGCCACGCCCAAAATTCAAGAAACACCCCTACAAATCCTTAGAAGTTGATCCTTTAGGCACCTTTTCTAGCATTTCGCATGGGGTATTACATGTAGAAGATGTTAGGGTCTACATCCATGCCAACATTGAGGAATTTGGCGAATCTAAGTTGATGGACATCTATCATAAACAGTTAATAGATGAAATTTTTGAACTCAAACCTCAATACAAGGCCCTCTGGGATAAGCACTTCGGACATTGCATCCACTTTCCCTGTTTTGCAGAAGATGATTGGGTCCGGTATGTCCTTAGTAGAATACATGATAATTTCATGTGGTTAATGAAGCCCTTTAAGATAACAAAAGATGTCATTAGTGCAGTAACTGGATTGCACTCATCCGGTGGGTTACCTGCACTCAAATCTGTCAAGAACTAGATAGTTACTGAAGTTACTAGATCTAAGTTTGACAAGAGAGCAATGACCATAGATGACATCATAGATCCGGATGTCAAATTTGCCTCAATGATAATTGGGTATAAGATCTATCATTCTAGCAGGGAAAATTCTGTGTCTGGGACTGCAATATATACAACATATCAGATGTTGAGGGAAAATGCAGACTATGACCTATGTGATCTGCTTTTAAACCAATTGTTAGAAAAATTACAGAAGATCAAGAAGGATAAGAAGAACTCCTTCAAGTATGGTTGTTTAATACTGTGTCTATTCTTCTACTACAAGAATGAGCTGCCCGGATCAAGTGGTTGGGTTTGGAAAAATGACGAACCGGTTGCAATACAGATTAGAGACTATATGTATGGACTTGGTGATGCTAAAACTCAAAGCACATCACTCTAGGGTTACTTTAAGAACTTCCAAAGTATGATGCAAGCCAAAGAGAGGATACCTCAATCCATAGTTGAGAAATACAAGGATACATTGTGTTTTATGGTGATACTGATCAATGCCTAATGGAGGCAGTTGAGCCTAGAACAGTTTGGATAATGCCAATGGGATACGAGGTCGATGAGAAAATCTTGGAGCTGCATATTCAACACTTGTTAAGTCATCCTAAGGACCCTGAGGCAGAAAGGTTTGGAACCTTTCAAGAATTAAGTATAAAAATACATGTTGAGCTAAGACAACCAGAGATTAAGAGGAAAGTTAGAAGGGAAGTTGAGGAAATTGCCAAAAGATATGGCATATCAAAGGAGGTAGTAGATGCAAACAAAGAGAAAGTTGAAAGAGCTGAGAAAGAGAAACAAGAAGATGAGAAAGGAAGTGTTCTGGTACAAGCCTCCTCCCAGACTAGATCCTCCAAGAGCTCTGCACCTACCACTCCTAAGAGCTCAAGAACCACCAAACTGGAAGTCAAGACATCCAGAAAAGGAGAAAAGAGAACGAAAACAAAAGCCACAAGGTCTTACACAAGTCAAAAGGATGATGAAGAAACAGAGTCTGATGAGGAAGTTAAGAAAATGAAGAAGAAGAAGAAAACATCCGAGGAATCCTCTGCTGGTAAAAACAAAGAAGAAAAGGCAGAAGAATTTGTTGAAAAGCCCACTCTTTCCATTGATGATATCATCAAGGCAGTCATTGTGGATGGGAATCTGTAACCAGTAATAGAATTCTATGATGAATATAGTGATACTAACAAAAGGATCTTGGAAGAAGCTACAGTCAGGTACCTGAATATTTATAATAAAGCATTCATTGAAATCATTTCATTAATTCCCAAAAGTCTAGAGAATGTACTTGAACTTAGAAAAGAGAATGCAAAGGCAAAAGACTTAGAGATCTAAGAACAGATAGCAATTCATCTCTATCCTTCTATTACTCCAAAGCAAATGAACATGATCTTTAAGGACTGCAAGGGTGAATTCCGAAGCAAAGCAAGAATGAATAAACTTATGCTCGGAGAAACTGACCAAGTAGCAAGATAGACAAAAGACATCCTCCAAAATGCCTTCAAAAGATTCAATCTTCCAATTGTAGAGGAAACAGATGAAAAACCTTCCACCATGGATGTTGAAGGATTAAATGCTGCCAATGAAGAATCTTCTGATAAAAATGTAGAAAGGTCAAAAGAGATAGGTGAAGAGAAGACTAAGGACTTGGATTCCTCTGTTTCGGAAGAGGAAGTTCATGAAGCAGTAAATACAACATCTCTCCTCCGGATCCCACTGCAGACATTCTAGATTTTGAAATTGAAGGAGAACGAAGAAAAGAGGAAAAAGTGAGTCAAGAAGAGGGGGTAAAGGGAAAAGAAGAAGAACAAATAGAGAAGACCTTTAATGACAGTTATGAGATTCCAAAAGAAAAGAAGACTCGGTCTCTAGCAAGAGACGCTACAGAGGTAGTGAAGAATTTCTTGAACAAAGAGATGATGGAGATAGATGAACCTGAGCTATTTCAAGGACCACTAAATTTTGATTCTCTCTCTCCAGTCCAGACAATGAAAATAGCATCTTTTGCTCAAGCCAAGGCAAAACAAAAACTTCTGAAGTCTCACATGGAAGACTATGAGCTATTAGAGATTGCATCCGGTATGCTAGAGAAGATCATGCCAACTTTTCAAAAGGATCCTTTGGCCTCTCCATCTAGTAATTTGAAATCTCTGGGAAACTCTGTTAGCACTCATTTTGATTCTTTAGAGAAATCGGTAGAAGAAAAGGTCTGGAGAGAGTTTTTGGGAAAAAGATTCACTGAAGTACAAGGACTCATTACTAATGATAGGAGGACCCTAGATATTGGGATAAAGAGCCTTGAAAATGCTCTTAAAGATGGTGGGGACATGTACAAATTTTGTCTATCTTGGCCCAAAGTGACAGAGGACATTGAAAAGAAGGTGAAAGAGAAAGAAGGTAAACTATCAAGTTTATCTCAAAATTTTGATCCCCTCACTACATCCTTAATGAATCAAGAATGCCAAACCATTATCATTATAAATGAAATAAAGAGGCTGGCCAAAGAAAAGAAGAATATAATAAACAGGATGAGTGAACTCAGAGGGATAATTATCCCTAAGTTAGAGGCAATGTATGAGGCCTTAACAGATGCTCAGACAACAGCCTAGACCAGTGATCCGGTAGATCTAAGAAGGGCAGAAGCATATGCATTTTTGTTGAGTGGTCACATCTTCATTTTGGACAAGATGAAGCATAGCTGGGCCACAAAGTTTGTATAGTTGAAGGCCACTTTTGCGGATATACTTAAGTATATGTAAGTATAACATGTATATATACTTATGCGGCCATGTATAGGTTAATTTTTGCAAATTTTGGTGTGCGGATTCTGCCCTTTGCCATTGATGTCAAAGGGGGAGTGAGGAGTAGTGAAAAATGTGGAATCCAACTAAGGGGGAGCTCCGGTAAAATAGTGCATAAGACAGAGCATCAGCCAAGGGGGAGTTTGCTGCGACACTTAGTCATTTTTTACTAAGTGTTGCCATCAATGCCGAAGGGGGAGATTGTTGGCAAGAGACATGGTGTGGCTTCATGAGTGTTGTCATTGATGGCAACAAAGTCTATCCCACACATCCGCAGCACATAGTATGCCTATACTGGAAGTCAGATTGAAGATTGTTTTGGTCCGGTGAACAAGAACAGAGCATGCAACAAGGTCTGACAATCAGGTCCGGATCTCTCAGATGATGTAACTCAGTAAGTTGCAAACTTGGACAAGTCAAGAGGAGTATCATGACTACTATATTCCAAAGATTGAGCCTCTGGTGATAAAACATGGAAAAGATATGAGCATCTGAGTGTTGGGTTCCAGACAGGCAGAGCAGACTAAGGAAGAACTAACTGGCAGAGTATCAGACTTCAATCCAGATGAGTAATTGATGTTGATCAAGCTATTTAAGGGATCATACATTGTTGGCTGACAAGATTGATGACTTCAATGCCTATGTTTTTGATACGCATCACAAATCAAGCATGGATTCAGCCGACAGATCAGTAATTTGTAAATATCTTGAGTATTCTGGTTGCCGACTAGAAAGTTGTTGAAATCCTTGGTGCAGATATATATACCAGATGGATTCTAGTACGAAGGTGAGTGTGTGTACAGATATGATAAAATAAAGTGCGAAGAAAGGCAGAGATAAGTGTGGAAGCAGCAATACAAGTCCGGTATGTGACAGAGCAGCAGCACTAGAGCAGATGAAGAATGAAGTGCATCAGATCAGTATATTGTGCCTAACTGGAACTGAACTCTAGCATTTGTAGATGCCTCTCATCAGTTCAAACACCTGGTTACCTTATGTAAATTCTATAGACAGTGAGTCTCTTGTAGGCAGTGTGCCTCTTGTGAGCAGTGTGCTCGGGCAGTGAGCCCTAATTGGCAAGTGCCATTTTGTACTTCTTATTCTTTTAATAGAGAATACAATCTTGGGTTAGTCACCCCGTGGTTTTTCCCTTAACAGGGTTTTCCACATAAAAATCCTTGTGTTATGTGTGTTGATTTTATTTCTGCTCTCATGATTATATATGCTTATATGTTTTGATGTTGCACAAATTATAAAAGAAGAAAAGAAAGTTAAGATAATAGAGAAAATTGATTCACCCTCCCCTCTTAGTTATCTTCCTTGTTTCCAATAGGTGGTACTCACTTGGTCTTCATCTGGAGCCGTCTAGAGCTTTCCGGAGCCATCTGGAGCTTTTCGGAGCCATCCGAATCTCGTTATATCATAAAAATATCTGTAGAATTTGCAAAAGATTTTTATTGAAAAAAGAAGGGAATTTCAAAGAAAAGACCGCTATTGCTAATTTTCAGTCTTCCCTCTAGGCAAAGCCGCCATTACTGGTTTTCGACATTTGCCTATTTTTTTTTTTACAAGACAGGCCGCCATTTCCAGTTTTCAACCTCAACTGCTTTATTCATTCAAGAATCATCATTTAGAGCATGATTCCCATGGAACAAAGATCTTCCACAGAGAAATGTTCTATCCGAGACTAAATTTTAGCAGAGAATTCTTCTTTAGAGGCTGGTCTATGATACAACTTCAATCTATGTCCATTGACTAGAAAAACTCTTCGATCTCCATCAATTGGAACTAACTAGACAGCTCTATTGCTAAAGGTTTCTTGAATTTCATAAGGCCCCAACCATCTGGTATGTAGTTTTCCTTTTAGATCCTGGTATTTAGAATCATACAATAGGGCCCAATCTCCTTGCTTGAAGTGCTTGTTGATGATGTGCTTGTTGTGCCATTCTTTCCTTTGTTGTTGGATTAATTCCATATGTTGAAGTGCTTCCATTCTCATCTTATCCAACCTATTTAACCGTAATACCCTTTGTTGTTGTGCCTCGGTCAAATCAATGCTGACTTCAAGTGTTGTTCTTAATGTCTCTACCTCATATTCGATGGGTAGCACTGGGTGCTTCCCATAAACTAACTCATATGGATTGAAGTTAGTTGTTGATATCGAAGTAGTATTATAAGCCCAAATAGCTTCTGTCATTCTATCGGCCCAATCTCTCCTCTTGCTTGAGATGGTTTTGGTGAGAATATTCTCCAATTCTCTATTTGTTGCTTCAACCTAACCATTGCTCTGCAGATGATATGGAGAAGATTTCCTGTGACTGATCTGATATCTTTCCAGGAATGCTTTGATCATGGTAGACATAAATTGTGGTCCCTAATCAGAGACAAGAGTTCTGCGTGCTCCATACCACTGCAAGATATGCTTGTATAGGAAATCTGCAACTTTCTCCTCCTTTGTTGTTGGTAGTGCTTTTGCTTCAACCCATTTGGTGGCATAGTCTGTGCAGACCAGTATGTAGTGATTTCCTCTGGATGGTGGGTCAATTGGTCTGACAAAATATATCCCCCATTTTTCAAATGGCTCTAAAGCCACTTGGGGATGGAGTGGTATCTCTGTGGTGAAGGTTGCACGTCCCATTCATTGACACTGATTGCATTGCTTGACATATTGATGAATATCTTTGGTCATTGTTGGCCAAAAATATCCAGCTCCCAGGATTTTGTGCCCTGTTCAAATGGCTGAAAAGTGTCCTCCAGAAGGTTCATCGTGACATGCATGGATTATGTCATACACCTCTATTTCCTGTACACACCAACATACTACATGATAAGGACAATTTTTAAACAGAAAACCATTTACCCACTTGTATCTAGAGCTCTCCCGAACTAGCCATCTGATTTCTTTCAAGTTGAAGTGTTGTGGGCATTTTTCTGAAACCAGATAATTAGCCAGATCAAAAAAACCACAGAGATTGTATAGAGATAGCGAACAAGTGTTCATCAGGAAATGTATCATCCACTGGTTCATTATTTCCCTGCACATTCAATCTAGACAAGAAGTTAGCAACAACATAATCTTTGTCTGGTTTGTCAACAATGGTTATGTCAAATTCTTGCAATAATAATAACCATCTAATAATTCTACCTCCTACTATAGCCTTGTTCATCAGATATCTTATGGCTGCATGATCAGTGTGTATGAAGATTTTATAGCCTATGATGTAGTGGCAAAATTTGTTGATAGCATAAACTACTGCCAAAAATTCTTTTTCAGTTGTGGTGTAATTTTTCTCAGCTGGGTTCAAGTTTTTGCTGATGTAATGTATTGCATGCATACCTCCAGACTCACTCAATTGTCCCAATACTGCCCTAATGGCCTGATTGGAAGCATCTGTGTGGATGTGAAACGGTTCTCCCTAGTTTGGTCCTTTTATTACCGGAGCGGTTATGAGGGCACTTTTGATGGTCTCAAATGATTGTTGGCATTCTTGTGTCCATTTAAATTCAGAATCCTTCTTTAGCAAAGTGAACATAGGGTCATCTTTTTGACTGAAATTTTCAATGAACCTTCTGTAATAGCCAGCATGTCCCAAAAAGCTCCTTACCTCAGTTTGAGTTTCAAGAGGAATTTGTATTATGATTTCAATCTTCTTGGGGTCCACTTTCAATCCCTCCTGTGAGATTTGGTGACCAAGTACAATTCCCTCGGTCATCATGAGGAAGCATTTTTCATGGTTTAAAGACAATTGATGTTCTTTGCATCATTCAAGTACCTTATTTAAACTATTCAGGGCTTCATCAAAGGTTTTACCATGCACCGTAAAGTCTTCCATATAGACTTATACACAGGTATTCGCTAGATCAACAAATATTGCCAAAACAGCACGTTGAAACGTGGATGGCGCATTACATAACCCAAATGACAAGACTCTGTAGGCAAATGTCCCCCATGGACAGGTGAAGGTTGTCTTATCCTGATCTTCTGGAGCTATCTAGATCTGGTTGTAGCCACTAAAACCATCCAAGAAGGAGAAATAGTGACTTCCAGCCAGGTTGTCTAGGACTTGGTCAATGAAAGGGAGTGGAAAACAATCCTTCTTTGTAGCTTTGTTCATCTCCTTATAATCTATGCAGACTCACCATTTTCCATTCTTTTTGGGCACTATTACTAGTGGTGATACCCATTGACTATTAGAGATGGAATAAATGAATCCTACCTGCAATAATTTCTCAATTTCTTCCTTCACTATGTCTTTTAAAGCTGGGTTGATTCTTCATTGTGGTTGCCTAACAGGTCAGACATCCTCAATATAAATATGGTGTGTACAAACACTGGGATGGATTCCTTTCATGTCTTTGTATTCCCATGCAAAAGCCTGGGTGTGGTTTTGTAACAATTTTGCCAATTGAATCTCTTCCCCTTTTGTTAACCAACTGCTGATAGAAAGTTCTTTGTTGGTTTGAACTGGGATTTGTTTTGTGCCAGTATGAACAGAAAGAAGTTCTCTATATGGACTTAACAATGTGTTTAAAGGACAAAGGTGAGGTATGACTTAGTGGAGAGTTTTCTCTTGTTGGTAACTTACATGGGAGGCAATCTTTTCATAGTATGGGCAATTAAAAGCTTTGAAGGATCCTTTCGGGTCTCTCTGGAGCCATTCGGAGACCTCTTGCTGAGTAGCACTATATAAGGAGAGTTCACTATTTGGTTCCATTTCCTTATATTCCTCATTACATTCTTCAAAGTGTTCTACTATTGTTACCATTGCCAACGAGGAGGCATCCTCTTCATTAGAATCCATCAAGTCATCTATCCATGGTTTGTTTTCATATTGCAGAAATGGTTTGGTCAGAGGATAGATAGAAAGTTCTTTAAGTCTTTTTTCATTTGAAATGGTCATACTTCTAGATCTATAGTTAATAAGTGCTGCTGCTATAGCCAGCCAAGGTCTTCCTAGGATTATTGGGTAAACTGATTGTTTCTTTCTTATCTGTAGGATAAGGAAATCTACCGAATAATCCCAAGTGTTAATGGTGACTATGACGTCTTCCAAAATTCCTTCCATTTTGGTAATAGATAGGTCTGCAAGTTGTAATACAGTTGAAGTTGGTTGAATGTGTTTTATAGCCAAAGCGTCTATAGTTTCTAATGTCATTACATTGATGGCAGCACCCAAATCTATTAAAACATTTGAAACAGATACCCCTTTTATGTCTATCATAATAACCGAGCTCCCAGGATCCCCATACTTTTGAGGGATTTACTTGCCTGATAGTACATCCGCAAGTTTTCCTTCCACTTGGATAGTGTTGGGCAATTTTCTTTTTCTGTCTGGAAGTTTTAGACACAAACTTTTAAAGGTCTAATTTTTCTCAAGGATTTCTTTTATCGCCTGTAACAAAGGAACTTCAATGTGCATTTTTGTAAGTTCCCTAAATAATTGGGAGTCATCATGTGAGGGTTGGTTTTCCTTAGTTTGTAGAGGATCCTGTTTCAGTTGTTCTGGGAATGGAATAGGGGTCTCCTTCAGAATCTCTTCTATTTCTTTTGCTTTAGCCTTCTTATTGGACTGTTGTGTATCATCCTTAGGATTCTCTTCTTCTTCTTCAATAACTTCCTCAATAGGTATAGTTACAGGCACATTTCTAGATCGGAGTTGGATATCATTAATCTCTACCACATTCAGGGTTGCTATATTTGGATCAGTATTGTACACTTGTTGTTGTGGCCTATTGTTCTTGGGGTTTGGAACTTGTTGTGTAGACATTGATGGTTGGTTTACTTGCTCATTGGAATTTGCATTCGCAGGCTGTGAAGGTCCTGGAAGTAAGGCCTAAGATTGGTTTCCAAATCTCCTCATCCCTTGGTTGTATTGAGGAGCCCATTGTTGTTGATCTTGTTGTTGGTTTGACCATTGTAGATTGGACCAAGATTGATTTGTCCAATCTTGTTGACTCCATGAACCCCACTGCATTAGCATTTGCATTGGCATCTGCATTGGCATTTGCATTCCCCAGGGTCCATTATAAGAGTTTCCTCTTAGAGCATATTGGTTTTGAAACTAATTAAATCCATAAGTAGGTTGTTTCTGACCAATAAAATTTAGCTCTTCCTCATCTGCTGGAAGCTTTTTCAGTCTGTTTTTAATCTCAGGAAGCAAGCCACATTCATTGGTGGGATGATTTTTCTCACCGATTTTACACAACTCAGTTCTATTCAAAGGGCATTCCCTAAGTGGATGTTTTTCTCTACAACGAGGATAATAAATAGCCAAGGGTTTAATATTCTTTTTACTAGCCTACATGCCATCCAAAGTGGTATTCAAATGAAGTAGGATGTCAGTTTTAAGATTTGCTAGTTCTTCCATTACTTTCGTAACATCATTATTACTACCCCTTTTTAAAATTCTCTTGCCAGCTCTTGTACGAGAATAATTTCTACAAACTTCTATAATTTCTTCAAAAGTTTTCTTATTAATGTCTCCTTTACCCATCAGATTTAATGCCTCTCTATTGTCATCATCAATCCCTCTTAGAAAGATGGTCTTACTTAGTTCCTCATCTAGGTTGTTTCCACATCTCCTATGGACAAATAAGAATCTATCCACATAGTCTTCTAAGTTCTCCTCCTCCATTTGTTTCATGCGAAAAAGTTCATCTTTCTGATCCCTAACTCTACACTAATCTTGATATTTATCAAGAAAAACTATTTCCATATCATCCCATGTGGTGATAGAGTCTACTACCAAGCCCATGAACCATCTTAAAGCTAACTCCTTGAGAGTGGAAGGAAAAAGTTTTAGCTTCTGGTTATGAGTAGCATAGTCATAAGTTTGACAAAGAACTTTGAACTCGAATAGGAACTGGTCTGGATCTTCTGACGTTTTTCCCCTAAAAGTAGGTAAAAAGGCAGGTGATATGTTTTTCATAGGAGGCTCATTTAACTCAGGATTGATGGCTATCAGATAAGAGAAAGTTTTGTTAACAGCTAGATCTTCCTGATCACCCATGGTTGAGGATGTAGTAGCTGAGTTGGAAGACTCGGATAGTACTGGTAATCCTTGATTGATTGGATGTTCTGGAGGTTCTTCCAAATTAGCCTCTAAAGGTATATCTGCTATAGGATGTCTAATGAATCAACCTAAGGCGTCCCTAGGTCTTCTCATAAACTAATGGATCGAAAGTCTTATCGATACCTTAAACCTACAATGATTTTTAGATTATATCCCCAGCAACGATGCCAAAAATGATGAGGTCAGAGTAGGCTTTGTTAATACATCATCATTTACTCTTTATCAATCCGGAGGTGTCTGGAGCAATCTATGATAAGACTGTTTGTTGGGGGGGTTTTGAACGGAATGGTCAAGGACCAAGGATCGATTTAGGGACCCTTGCACCATTGGGGTTCTAATCTTCTTGCTCATGAAATAAACTACCTTAATTTGTTTGAAAAGAAACACTCTTGCTTGGAAAGAAACTATTCTAACATTTTCTGAAATAAACACACTTGCTTGAAATAAACACTAATCTAATTGCTTTGAAACAAACACACGTGCTAAAATGAAAGTTTAATCTAGTTGTTGGAAATGAACACACTTGCAGAAATAAGAGATGAAAAGAAAGGAAATCTATTGTTACTTCTCAGGCATGCAATACTTTGAACATCACAGTGCTTAAAGAGATAACAAATCTAATTTTTATGATTTTCCATTTTTGAAGAATAAACCTGCAGGTGAGAATAGATAACAGGGAACAACACATATAATAATTTGCTGCAAAGAAATTAATAGGAACATAAATAACACAAACAGAATACCGAGAGATCTCCTCCAAGATGGGGAAACGGGCCCTACTTTCCCAGCTAGAGATGATCCTCTTTGCTCAACAACTTCTTTCAAAAGAAATCTCCCTTCATTTGCATTTTATTCTCATTCAAAGAACATACATGCCTAAACTCAGAAGTTTTCCTTCTGCTGAAAACAAACTACGATGAACCACTAATTGATGAAAAATAGGAACTAACTAAAAAGGTGCGATGGCTCTTCTACTTATACAATCGAGCCTTATTGGAAAGAGATGTTAATTGCGAGCCTAACTGCAGCGAACTGGAACAGCCAGTTACATGCTTATTGAAAGGAAAATCTAGTTACTAACTAATTCCTATGAACTGGAACTGGAACAGCCAACTGTATAATTTGCTTAACTACACAATTAGTTGCAAGGAACTCTAGATCCACAATTTGAATAAAGCGATTAGCAAGGCAAAATCCATGAGTTCCCTAAAATAGTGGAGCACCTGGTGACAACAATAGCTAGAGCTAACGTCTGCCATCGGATATCAAGCTCACTAAGTTTAGTGATATGGCGGTGTAATCAAGAGTTGTGGCAAGGATTGATGTGTTGATCAGGCGTGTTGCAGTTTTTAGAGGGTCTCCAAG
This sequence comes from Cunninghamia lanceolata, assembly GCA_027924645.1. Taxonomy (NCBI): domain Eukaryota; kingdom Viridiplantae; phylum Streptophyta; class Pinopsida; order Cupressales; family Cupressaceae; genus Cunninghamia; species Cunninghamia lanceolata. The sequence continues at coordinate 4,693,279 of BSBN01000568.1, forward strand.
AGCATTTGCTAGAAATCATCGACTCAGGGGAGGATGACGCTTAGGAATTATTGGCCTCTGGAGCTATCTGGAGTTTAGCTGAAGTTCAACTGCTGCAATCCTTATTTAACATCCACAACTTATACCACCAATTATGAGATATGCACATAGAAAATGTCATTCAAGTATCAAAATTAAAGAGATTTCATCAAAGCATAATGGAAACAAAACATAAGCATAATCAATTCTCAAGAAAAATATAATTATAATAATATGTATTTATATGCCAATATGTTTTTAAAAGTTTATCAGAACATGAAAATATTGATAATTAAATGAGTCAACTATTTGGCTCATCAAGGTTATCAAATTCAAATGATAACAATGGAAACAACTCTACCATCAAAATACTAAATAATAACAGAAGTACAACTATGGATGGCGTAACAGACCAATTACCCATGAACAAGAAGATAAGGGATGATTGTAATGGAATGGATTATATCCCTCCTAATGTTAATGTAGTAGAAAGACCCTGCAACAACAATTATTACCAAAGGGAAAACCAACAACAATGGAACTGAAAATGGAACGATAATCAAAATGACTCATACCAACCTCCCTAGAAATGTAATCAATTTTGTTCTTTCCATAGGACAAGGGGGCATAGTACTGAGTCTTGTCGAGAGTATAATAAGTTCATAAACAAACTCCCAAAAGATCAAAAAAAAATGTTTATTGAAATGTTCCTCAACCCACAAGAAATCACAGAAAATAGTAAAGACAACACTAAACAAACACCTATCACACCACAAAACGTAGACATGAAGATATTCCGAGATCCATTTCTAGCACATAGAAACAACAATGCAAATAGTCAACGTGATAGCTAGTGGATCTATCAACATAACAAAAAGCTTAAAATAAACATCCCCATCCAATTAGGACCAAAGGGAGAAACAAGAATGTTAGAGCTTGTAGAAATAATACAAAACAAGGAAGATATTGAGTCTCCAATTAAACCAGAAGAAGAATCTCGTGGAAAGACAATCTTGGCTATGGATCCTACACCACCTCCAATTGGGCCTTGTGATTTGGTTGAATATCTTAAGAAAACCTATGCACATATCCCTTTTATAGATCTCCTTAGAAATTCACCTTCACACCAGTCGCTCCTACTACAAGAAATTGGGTTGAAATATCGTGATAGAATTGCTCCACCGCTCGAAGAACAAATGAACCATGTAGATCTCGACATGAACTGACCAAATGCAGAACTTCAAGACCCAAGTTTCTGCTTTGACTTAAAGAAAATTCCATCAGAAGAAAAGGTAACAAAGAAAGGGAACCCAACTCTACACCTACAAGTGTGGATTTACGACACTTGCATAAAGAGAAATTTTATAGATGATGGGGCGGCAGTAAATAGAGTCCCATTTTTCCCTCTTGGAAAGAATGGGGTATGGACACATGAAAATCACAACATGCCACAATGCGTTGAGAGGATATGATAATCTAAAATCACCATGATAGGAAAAATCACCCTACCAGTCGGATCAAAGATGGTCCCAAATGTGTTCTACATCATTAACAAAGACACCAGATAACTTATTATTAGGGAGACCCTAGATTCATAGAATGAAGGTGGCACCTTCAACCTTATTCCAAGGAGTGTGATTCCTACACTTGGGAAAGGTATATGTTGCAAAAGGTGATCCAAAACCATTCAGCATGATCAAGGAGGATGCAACTAAAAAGAAAATAGGCATCCCCATTGACTATGAGTTGCCAATGAATAAATTTTTCATACCTAGCCCCACTCTGCAAACCTTACGATTGAAAAGGGTTGAACCTCAATAAACAACGCAGAGGTTAAAATCATTGAAGACAAAAAACCAACCAAACAAATAGAAACAGTTCCAAAAGATACTAAGACTAAAATCATGGAGTGTTAGAAAAGGAGAGTCATATCCAATTCCCTTTGGACGTCTTTAAAATTTATGTATCTTCCAAAGATGAGATAGGGAAGATTGATCAGAACATCCCTTTTATAGGTGAAAAAACTCAAAAGAAAAAATGGCTTGAATTCAAAACTGTGACTCTAGACTTAAGAGAAGTAGACTTAGATATTGAGGAAGAGACAATAGAGAGTTATATGCCTTTGATGCCACCAAATGGAACGATATCGAGTGAGTCTTATGTACCTCAAACATAGGAGGAGATTAGTTCTTATGTACCACTTTCACCCTCTAAAGACACTTATTCGCCATGGACACCTCCTACACAAGTAGGATCTAATAATCAAGAGAAAGTTCATTCCATAGACAACAAATCGATAAATATTCTGAAGAATTCATCAAAAGATTTTATAGTCCACAAAACCCCAGATCAACCTTCCACATCAACCTTCATTCGATCCAATGACATAGATACATGGGAAGCCCCTATAGTACAAATGGAAAGGGTTGAAAGGCTCCCGGACGAAGATGAGGTAATCAAAGGAGAGTTCTGTAAAGAACTTAAGTTACGAATAACCATAGGAATAGAAGATCCTATCATTCTTAATTTTCCTGAAAAGTACATAGGGTATTCAAAAGACTTACAACTGGAACCAAACGAGAAGACAAGTAAAAGTTTTGTTCCTCCAGATGAGAAAAGAGAGCCAAAAACTCCTCTTGAATTGTTTCAATTCTTACAAAGTGTCCAAGAATGTGATGAAGTGAAAATCTACATGCAAGATGAATTTGACTTACTAAACTTTTGAATTGTGATGGAGTCTTGTATTGGACTTCTTCCCACCAATAGGCCTTTGAAGCCTTGGCTCACCTCACATTACCATGCAAAGTCATGGAACCAGGTTCGCAAGAGCAAAATCATCGTTTAGGGCCATACATGGTAAGATAAATTATCCTCAAGAAGGGCAATACCAAAAACATGAAACATAGGAATAATAAGTTTCACAAAGACTAGAAAGGACCTTATATAATCAAGGAAGATGTCAAAAATAGTGTGTATCTCTTGTGTACTATGGAAGGTGAATAATTTGGTTAGATGGTTAACACCTTCCACCTCAAGAAATATTATGTTTGAAAATTTTTTAAAAATATCATAAAAATAGAAAAATCCAAAAAAATCAAATAATTCAAAAAGTTCAAAATATTTATAAAATCATGAAAATTCAAAACTTTTCTTTCTTTATTCTATTCCTCCATACATTTTGTTAGTGACATGCTCTTGTTTGATTTTTGTCTTAGCAAGGATTCTAAGGTTTCTTAGGTATAAGTTTCCCCTTTGAGCCTTTGAGATCCCTTATAATCATGTTTATTAGGTACCATTACTCTCCTATTTACATTTCCCAATGAGTCTAATCAAAGCCTAGCTCTTAGCTTCACACTGATCTTGGTCTTAACGAACCATGATGTTAAGTCTAAGCAAAGTCAATCTTCAAACCTACAATACTCAAAAGAATCTTGCAAGTAGACCTTCCCCATTCCTTCTTAGTATAAGGGAAGTCTGACTTGATAGTAAAAACTTTTGGTGGCACTCAGCCCCTTATCTTTCCTAGCCAAAAACACTGGGAGGATCATAATTCTGTAGGAAGAAATCAAAAAATAAGAGTGAATAAAAAATGAGTGATAAAAAAAAGAGTGTGAGAAGTCATAGGAAAGAATCATTAGAACAAAAAAATACCAAAGCATAAAAAACCAAAAAGCACCAAAAATATCAAGCAAAGGTAAAAGATTCAAGTGAGGCATTGGAAAATACAAAAAAAATATACCAAAAAGAGTGAGAAAGAGAAGATTGTTGATGTCCGTACTCTTGAGTGGAGATAAATCTAAGCTCAAAGCTACAAGAGTGACATCAATCAGAGAAAATAAAAAAGAAAGGTACAAAGCACACACATGCACTAGCTAATCAAAGCCAAGAGTCTAGTTATCTTTAGGGCCATCTTCTACTCTAGAGCCTTTCCTTTACCCTAGGTCTATCTTGTTAGCCATCTTTGATATAAGTCTAGAGGGTGCTAATAAAATTTGTTACTTGTCTAAGTTGAAAGCTTGCCAAATTGTTTTGTCTAGATAAGGATTAGTGTTTATCCTTTTGTGAAGCTAAAATTAGAAACATTCCATCTCCTCTCCATTCCCACATATGTCTCTAATTCTATCCCAAAGATCAATAGGTCTCCTTATACCAAGTTAACTCGCAATCCCCTAGGTCAAGAATCTTATTTAAGAGTAGTCACATTGTTTGTTCCATATGCATACATTCAAAAAATCAAAATCTAGCTCATGGCATCATATAAGAAGTAGAGATTGTCTTGCATCTTGCATCTATATGTGCTTGCATATTCATACATAAAGCATTAAAAAATAGCATAATCATTCCTTTTTACATCTGCGTTAAGTTTTAGAGATTAAATAATAAAGGTTCTAAACTATCCATGTGCACAAGAGATGAGTGAATCAACAATTGAGATCATAAGAACAATTTTATTGATATTATCAAAAGTTTGAGTACATGTCATTACATAAAGAAAGACTCAAGAGCCAAAGGACAAAATGCTCTCAAGATATACATATCTCCCCATACAAGGGGAAAAATAGAAAAAAATCAATTCCTCTAGAACTTCAAGGATGACTCTAGCCAATGGAGCCTTTAGGGCACCTGCTCCTAGCCCTCCTCTGAGTGCCCAAACCTCCTTGAGTTCTGTGAGAGTATGGAATCCTACTAGTAGCCCATGAATGGGAAGGACTAGATGTACTAGTCCATGAGCTAGGCCTACAAATTCCTAGATGAGCCATCTCTCAGAGAATGACACTCTCACCCTCAAGTATATTATTCCTATCCCTCAAAGAGATAACCTACTGACAACTGTGATATGTTGGAGAAAATATATTAATATGACGGCTGACCATAGCTAGCAAGTGGGCATCAATGAGTAGTCTCCCACAAGTAACCTATAGAAAAGGATACCAAATCTAGTGAAGCATTACAGATAAGATCCCTCTACTCCTCAGCAGTACCTAAAGAGAAAGAAAAGAAGAAGGAGCATTAATCAAAGGCCAAACCCATACAAGAAAGAGAAGTGTTGAAAGAAAGTAAGTGGGGAAAGAAATCCTTACGAGGATCACCAGGCTACCATGAAGGGTCATAAAGTCTCATGTCCTCGTCAGATAAAGAATGAATTGGATTATGTCTAGGAGTCACCTCTAGTGTTGCCTCATCATTTGAAATTGCCTCGTGATCCCCACCAACATGTTCCTCATCACTACCCTCTCCCTCAGGATCGTAGTCCTCATCAGTAGAGTCCTCAATCTCCTCCACAACCATCAATTCTGAGATTGGGTTCCTTTCACTTGTCTCTATCTCTATCACACATCACAAATTGCTCTAGTAATTGCGACTCTAGGATTCAAAGGAGTCCAAGTAACCACCCTCTACCCAATGTCACCCATCTCATGAATACACCTATAAAAAATAGAAATTGGGGGCAAGTCCTCTAGAAAATCAGCTCCCAACTATTAAAGGACTCAATCAATGTGGTGTGCCTCAATTGAACCATGCCTATCTAAAAAATGTACCACACCTCTGCAATAGTCTTGAATCTAACTGTCTCCTAACCATAATCCCTCCATGTCAACATAAGGGTCAAGATTAATGTCTGCATTAGTAAGGGTAGCCACTATGCATGTGCTAGCATCAAAGTGACCAAGACAACCCCATCGTGTGGCCCTCGGTAATCTAGGATCAAAAAGTGGTACTCTCCTTTGGAATTGTCTAATGTGCTCAAGGATCTATGACATAACCAAAGAAGTATGGCTAAATGCAAGAGGCCCTCGCCATGCAATACGATAGAAGTCTTGGTAAACCATAGCAAGGATATAAACTCACATGCAAACATTGTGTCCTACTCTATACGTTGAATGATGGGTGCCCAGAACCATCTAAGTCTCATTGATGCCTTATCTTCTGATAATCTAGAAGTAACCAAGCTAATGAGGAACTTTCGTAGAGGTGAAATTGCTAGGCTAGGCAACAAATTAATTTGTACCCCTATATGATCTCCTGGGTGACTCACCCCCATGAAAGTTTCCCAAGTCTGTCTCTCTCCATCTAATTCACTCTCAATCAAGATAAGTCATTATCCTCTCACAGGGACTCCTAAGATGCGATAAACATCATACAAAGTAGTGGTCCATTCCCCCGAGATTTGTGGTAACCTGAAGGTATTCTTGTCCAAATCCTAATACATCAGAATGTCATAGAAAATGTGAGATAAAGGATGAACCACAAGAACCTTGGATATCTTATCTAAACATGCTTTCTTCAAGATAGCCCAATCTCCTGAAGATAGGGCCTCATAAGCATCAGCAAACCAAAGTTGCTCAGAGTCGCATTCCATAAAATACACATATCCTATTACACATAAGGATCCATGTGTCAAATCTCTTTAAACTTAGAAAATCCCAAAAACATCGTAAAACTTGCAAAATTCCATAAAAAAGCATATATTCCTTGAAAAATTGTAATAAAGTGACGAGGTTAGTGTTAAAATCAGAGGAAAACAAAGTGTCAAAAGCATCATCAAAAAAAAGATTATGGTCAGAATCAAACTGAATGGGTCGACCCTTTCACCAGCATAAATCTCCCCCAGGTGACCCTGCTTTACAATAGGATCTCCCCGGGGCGACCTTGCCTGACAACAGGATCTCCCTTGAGAGATCAGCCCCAGTAAAAGGGGCGACCCAACCCCAAACCATAGCATGATAAAATCACTCCAATAACCCCAAATTTTACCTAAATTCAACAAATGAAAAGGCATATACACACTAAAATAGGGAAACTAACATATTGCAACAACACATATTGAAAAAAATGAATTCTTATTAAGAGAAATCATCAAAACAAAAACTAGGGTTTTGGGAAAAGTTTTTCAAGATTTTCATACTTGATTGTTAGTAGAAGAATGATTGGTTTCCATTTTTATGATCCCCTCATCAGTAGCTTCCCGTCGACTATTCACTTGCACAATTTTGTCACCATTTGACCTCTTTTTCTCATATTTCTCTTCTCTTCTTCTAGTGTAGCTTCATTTGATGCATTTTTAGAGTAGTTTGTAGTTTTTTTATTACTCTTGTGCCCTCGTATTGTGTGCTTTCATCCTTACAGGTCCCCATGGAAAAGCAAAATCAAGTTAGGTATATTCATGACACAGTCAATGGTATATTTGCTCGTTTCATTTTTAGTACTATTTTAAAACACATTAAATGTCAACCAATGCATATTATTGTAGGTACAATTGTGGGAAATCAACAATAGGTAAGGCTTAGTTCAAGAATGGCACTTACCTTTGTTAGTTGCCATTGCACCAAAAGATCAACCTTTTAATGCCTAATACAACCACTTGACTTAACAAGCACGAGAGGCAGTTAAGCCCTTGTCGCAAACTACCGCAGCGCAGCGCTGAACAAGGAGACCAAGGGCCACACCTTGCAACAATCCCCCCCAACACAAGCGCAGGGTTTGAACCCATGACCTCAGCTCTGATACCAATTGTTAGTTGTCATTGCACCAAAAGATCGACCTTTTAATGCTCGATACAACCACTTGACTTAACAAGCATGGGAGGCGGTTAAGCCCTTGTCGCAAACCACCACAGCGCAGTGCTGAACAAGGAGACCAAGGGCCACACCTTGCAACAACCTTTCATGTAGACTACCATTCCCGAGGGGCAAATATGTAATCACTAAACTTGTGCATGGGCCTACATGGTAATCTAATGATGAGCTATAATCCTAAACACGTACATGTAAGCATGTAATTTTGACCTCTCAACAAGTGTTCTTCTTGGTGACACATGGATGGACTTCCCTCATTAATTTTTTCTTCTACTTTCCCCTATCTAACTCTTTCTTGGTCCTATTCTTTCTTCACCTCCCCTTGTTAACATTTCATCTTTTTCACTTTTTCAATCTCATCGACATAGCCTACTAGCATTGTAACCTGGAAAATTCATCTTCCCTTAGACCATGTCACCTATTTCAACCCTCTAAAGGCCTCCAATTGATCTCCCAGACCTTTCCCAATCCTCAAAATTGACCTATCTTCTCTCTTTTATGGGTCACCCCCTTTCAATTTAGGATTGCCCTCGAGTGACCCTGGATCTCCCTAGGAAACCCTGGTTCACCCTTGGGTGAACCTATTGGTAAAAGAGGTGACCCTGTCATGTTTTCAAACATGATTTCCTCTTTAGTTAGGGCCCAAATAGCTCTATTTTTTCTCTTGTTTGCATGCAATTTTGACCCTAACCGAACCTAGCCTATTCTTAAATCATTCTTCTATCCCAATCAACCATAATTAACTCCCATTGATCTATTCTTATCTCACCTTCCTCTCATGATAACTCTCATTCCTCTATGAGTGATAAGTTATCAAGCTTAGTTCACTATCCAATCAACCTAGTTCACTATCCAATGTACCCTATTAACTCTTCAATAAAATTGAATTAACTTCCTAATCAATTCCAACTCTTATGTGCTCTTCAAAACTATAACTACCCCCTCCCTCAAGAAATAAGAGAGTCAAATTCATTGTTGTAGCCATTCCTCAAGCTTTGCTTTTGTTCTCCACTTAGTATTTTCATTTTCTCCATGAGACTTATGTGCCTTTTGCTTTTTAGTATTGTTGTCAAAGATTTGAAAAGCTTCATTTAGTGTTGTTATGCTCACAAATTGCCAATCCCAAGTGCTTCATAACTTCCATAGCTCATTCAATCATAGCTCTCATAGCTCATTCAATCAATTGCTACCACATCCATGTCGCCAAGAGGAGTACCCCGTTGTTGCAGAGGAGAGGGAAAGTTGCCACACAAAGGATTTCTAAGGATACTTTAGGCTCATGTTCCAAAGGATTCAGGTTCTTTTCATGTTGTCATAGCTAATTAAATCACACTTTGCTCTTGGAAAAAGTAATCTTGTTATTGCAATTTCTTTGATAGGATTTATTTCAAGTTGATTAGATTATCATTGTTTAAATTAGTTTCATTGAAATTCATAGATTAGATTTTATTCATGTATTTTCAATTCTTAGTTTAAATTCAAAATCGTCACAAAAATACAAAAACATAGTGTAGATTGCATTTGGACAATTCATGTTAAAAGTGCATTCATATTTCAATTATTAGTTAATTAGATCATTTTTTTTCTTGGAAAAGAAACCAAAAAAATCATTTTGTATTCATTTAGTTACATACATCAAAAATACAAAAATATTAGGAAACTTAGGAAACTTGAACCCACAATTCAATCATGAGGTAAGATTCATTTCCACAAAGTCAAACCCTTGATTTTGTCACGAGGTATACTAAAAAAATCAAACCAAGATAAAACAAAACCTTTGACCATGAGTCAAAGTCAAAGTCAAAGATAAGTCAACCCAAGGTCAACTCGAAACAACTATCTCTTATCCAAGCATACGAATGTGCCTTGGAGTTAGAGGTGAGTGGGTTAAAGCTATCCTTGAGGAAATAAAGTTGATACACCCAAGACCCCAACACACTTAACAGACACAAGAAGAACAAGAACACACCCTTAGAGTCATACTACAAGAAAAAATCATACAACAAACCATACGGACTAACAAAGAAAGGTTACAATGTTCCATACTCATCAATGAATGGAATTGACATCCATCTAGACATTGGAACCTTTAGAACCCAAACAAGAGATCGACAACTAGTGACCCTTCTGGTCATAGGATTATCTCCTTTACAGAGCAAACATTGACACAAATTAGGCCCCATAACCAGCCAACTGCTCTCCACCACATTCTGCTTCCACGTGAACAGAACCACCTCCGGGTTATGCCTCCACTCGACTGGCTTTTTCCATGAGAGTGAGAGTGACTTGGAGGTCACCATCAGCAAGGAGAGGGTTCATGTGTTGTATCAAAGCTGACTCATCCACATTTGTGCCTAAGTCACGTTTTGAGGAGTACAACATCACCCGGTTCTATTTCACATCCTTCTAGATGCTTACCCACTCAAATATGATGAAGCCAATACATGGTATTTGAACAATAGTTTAAATCTAAGTAATGCATGCAGGCAGATCATAGGGCAGCAAGGAAACTCAAGTAACATTTATTCTTCTTCATGCATTACCTCTAGTTCTTTATAGGAGCTTCTAGTCTTGTTTTACATCAACCATTAAGAAGAAGAGGTGGTTACTTTTCCCTTCCCATTAATGCTTTTGTTCAAAATTTTGGTAGCTAGATTTTCCCTATTTACAAAATCAAATTTGCACAAAATCATTCCTCTTTTGTAGAAGTTTTTTAAATTTCCACAAGTTATCTTTTCTCTTGCATGCATGTTTGAATGTCTAGTTTTCATGGCAGATCTCTTTACAACTTCTATACTATCTATTCTTGGTTGTGAGCCTCCACTTTTGGCTTGTGAAATATTTTATGTAAAGGTTGGTTGCTACAAGTGGAGATTCTTCTTCAATGGGATTAATGTTCTTATGTGGTAGATGTAGACACCTAAATTTAACTACGTCTTAATGCCACCTAATTCCACCAACATTCCCATGTCTTACCATCACTTAATCATTTTTATAGTCTTAATTGAGTAGTTTATGATTAATTAATTAATTAATCAATTTATCATTCATCTTTATTCAAATGCTAATTAAATAAATTAAATATTTATTTAATTTTCTAATTATCCATTCATATATCCCCTTCAATTTCTTTCTATTTCTACCTCATGTGCATCTAATTAATTAAATTAATTAGATACTTCCATTAATTATCCTTTCTCATCCTATCTTATCTCTTTCAATTTCTTTCTATTTCTAACTCATGCGCAACTAGTTAAATAGAAACAAATCAAAAATCTTATCCTTATCAATCCATCCATAAAAATCTATAAATTAAACCTCTCACAAGCCATAGTCATCTTAATTTTGAATGCAAATCTATGTTTCCAAGATGAGCACCTTACGTTCTCATATTCTCAACCAAATCGATCTTGGAGCACAACAACCATCGCTGGTGCAACAAGGAAGAGTTTGGTGAGATCTATATTATTTTACTTGTTTCTTATTTTCTTTTCCTTACGCTTATATATGATTGCATTTAGATGTGAAAATAGGATTTAGATCTTAGATCTGAGTTTTATATTTGTGTTTCATATTTGCATGTATACATTCTGGCATTTCTACTCCTTAAATCATCTAATCCTTGAGTTTGCAAGTTTTTGAAAGCTTTTTTTGCAATTTTAACTCTCTTTTTGGGAAAGCTCCAGGGGTGCATTTTCACAGGGAGCCTCAGCACAAAATGGATCTCATGGTTGCATCCAGAAGACCCAAGAAACAAAGATCAACATAAAATTTGACTTATTTTGGTGTAGATAAAATCAAGGAAAAAAAAATTTGGCCCTAGGAACATAGCCTAAGGCCATACAGTCATACTTGCAGCTATAAAAATATTTTATTTTATTTTTCTTTTCAAAAGTTCTTTTTAAATCAAAAATCAAATAAATAAATAAATCAAAAATCAAAATCAAAAGCCCTCAGGGATAGGCCAGATAATCAAGCCATTGGAAAACACGGATGATGGTTGTTGGTCCAAGTCCCTAGATTACCCCCACATGGGTGTAGGGCAACTCATACGAATGGAGTTTATAGTGGTGCATGTTAGGACTTTGCTTCACGAGTCCCACCAAGTATTGACTCCTCCGTATTAAAAAAAAATGCAAAAGCAAAAAAAATCAATAATCAAAAAATTAAAAATCAAATTAAAAAATTTAAAAAAAAAAGTAAAAGGCCTTATGGCCCACCACGCAGGGCGATACCATACAGTACCAGCCCTGTCGATACTGGTAGGGCATGTCAGTCGCTCCACCTACTAGCCCAACCTTAAAAATTGGTTGCTGGCCAAAAACTGGTGGCATCAAATTTTTTGAAATTTAAAACAAAAAAAAACTTAAAATTGAGTCCACCTCCTTTCCTCTACTCCTACACCATCACGTCATCTCCCCTGCGATGGTCCTATGCTCCCACATTGCCTAAGCAATGTCATTTTCCCATTGCTATCATGCCACATTCCTACCACCCTTCCACTGCTCGCATGCCACCCAAATGGTGGTGCTACCCCAGTAGGGCCTAGCCGCCCCCCTATTTTGCCTTTTAAATACTAAAATAGGCATAGGAGTTGGAAAGCTAGTTCTACCCTCTACATTATGGATTAAGTAAGAATTATAGATTCAACCCATATTTTCAGTTATAATCATTCAAACTTGTTTTTTCTTTGTAAAATTCAAATGAGCATATCTTTCACGTACAAAATCAAAATTTAGTGAACTTTTTTAAATTGCATAGAAAATCATAATAAACGTTGTGGTAACATCAATTTTCTATGTGCAGACATCTTTTGCTAATTTTTTTAGGATTTTAAATTTCATACTAATACATTTTACTTGTAGCAAAATGTTTTCCAAAGACTCATACTTCTGAAACTACTAACATGCTTGTGCAACTACATTTGTTGAAAACTAAATTCTAATCACTAGTTTAGTTGCACACATCTTTTGCTTAATGAGGAATGAATAAGTGTTTTTTGTGTCTGTAAGAGCTTCTAAGTGCAAATTCTCTTCCCTCACATTGAAAGGTGATCTTGGGAATCAAAAACTCTCTCTAGTTCTTTCTTTTGTGTTAATCCCAAAAATCCAAGTTGTGTATGTTCTTCCTTTGCACTAAAAAGTAATCTTAGGAATTAGAAACACTTGAATTTCTTTCCCTTTGGTAAGATTGTCTAAGGATTTAATCACCTTAGGGGATGACATGAACCACGTGTTCCGACAGGATATACAAAGGTGGGAGAGTGAAAGTTGTACCTCAAAAATGGAGTTGTCATTTTGGGCCCACATCAAGGCTGCAATACATGGTAAAGTGAGCAATCACACATCTTAGACAACACACTGGTTCACGGATTTTGGCCTCATATACTGAGAGTATAATGAGGACATCCCCTATATGCATGTATAGCCTATATTAAGACCTTTTGGCCATATTTTTCATGGTGCACTAGTAAGTAGTTATCCCTAGGAAGTTACTCATGGCATGCTTCTAAGTTTGTTGAGATAGAGCTCATTGTGGGTAGGTCCTTATCCTCCACAATAAGGGTGCATAGGTGATACATGACCTTACATTCCCTAGCTATCTGTAACTTGGTAGATAGTACATTTGTGGGCCCATGAAGATTGATACACCTACTTGAATAAAATAGGTTGTTAATCTGCCTGATGTGTCTTTATGTGCTAAACCAATAATCATCCTTTGCATCCACACTTAAACCAATGTGCATGTTGTGTTTGATGTGTCCCCTTGCAAACAACCATTGATAAATATTGAGTCCAAACATAAACATTTGCAATCATAAACATCTCAAAGTCCAAAATCTAGACATCCCATCAACCTTACTCATCTCCATCATGGACATCTGATTTGGAAACTTTATTATATAAGCTAAAAGCCCTATGCCTACCACCTTGCATGAATCTCATGAAAAACCCAAAATCACAATCAAAGTAGGTCCTCAAACCATGCATCCATTAGATGAGATCTTTTATCCAAATCATTCCAAAAATCCCTTTGATAATGATGATGATGATAGTCTTATGGATCAATACGAATATCACAATGATGATGGACTTGATGATGAAAACCTTGACAACACCATTATGAGAAAGTTGGCCATAAGTGATAGGCACCCAATCATGCATAATCAAGAGCATTTTAATCAATAAAATGCCAACACTAGCTACCCCTCAAGCACAAATAGCTCACCTATTGGTAATCCCATGGCACCTTTGATAAGGGAAATGCCACTCTAGCCTCTGCATCCTCTACAAATCTTTCATCCTCACAACCTTTGCAATCTAACTCATCCCATCAAGCCAACCCTTACCCAATCCAAACATCTAATTCTAACACATCCAAATGGTCCTATTAATATTTTCTCCTACTCCACAGACTACTAGCAAAGGATCCTAAGCACAAAAATAAAAATAAACTTGTGGAGTCATACCACCCCACTACTCCAAATCCATCCAAGTGTGTAATTGATGATGTTGTCACCCACCCACCACCTATCTATAATCCTAATTACATAAAATCCCAAATCCTTGAACATCAACTATCCACTATCCCTCCATCTACCCAACTAGAAGAGCCTATCCAAACAATTTAAACTAAACACTCCTCCCCCATCATGTCATCCAAGAAAATCTAGCTATGTCAAGAGCTTGTTTCAAAGCATGCTAAAACATCACCCCAACTAAATCAAGATCCAAGCATCCACACTAATCCCTTCCATGATCCCCTATCTATACATATCAACCCCATCCCAAACTATCACCCTATCCCTTTGGTCCCAACACCTTCATCACTGGTGGTTCTCTCACAATAGAAGAACAAATTATATCCACCACCCATCTTTCCCCATCTTAAATTAGATTTGCATCTTGTTTCCAAAATAATAAACATCCCATCACCAATCACATGCTCCAAAACATGAAGTATCAAGGCAAAGGCTTAGTCCTTCATGACCAAGGCATCTTGGAGTCCATCCATATTAAAATCTATTCACGATTATATGGCCTTGGTTACATATATCAAGGAAAACAATCCAAACATGTTGGTACCACCTTCATAAATCCTAAGAGAACTTCTCCCAATCCAAAAATAGGTGCCTCTCATTGCTCCTCCAAATTGTTTGTAGCCATCCCCCTCCTCCATCATATCAATTCAAAAATTTTACCAAAATCCCTCTCCCATCTTGTCGTCCTTCTCCTTCCATCCACAAATCCACTACTCTTTTCATATATAAATCCATTAATCCTTCCACCCACAAATCCATTAATTCTCCCATCCACAAATACTCCATCCTAATTACCATCCATAATCCCCCATCTCCCACAATCCCTAATCAAGATCAACAAACACAGACATCATTTTATTTATTCAAAAATGATGAATCTATCACCACCCTCATGCGATTCAAAGATAATACTTCCCCATAAGACCACACCATTAACTTTGGATGCCTCCACTCATAAACCCAAAATTCCCAAAAGCCTAAGGATTATCATACTATAAAGCATTGATATACAAAATCAAATCCAAATAATTCCAAAAGGCCACAAAATCCCACACATCCAAAAGTAAAATCCAAAATAATGTGGGTCCCCAACTGAAAGGAAGCATCAAATCTAAGTGGAGCATCCAAATCCACTTTCCAAAGTCTCACTCTATCCCCACATCCCATAATTCCTATCCCCCATCCCACACCCAATAAAAAATCCAAAAAATCTTAAGTCCATTTGGGTCCCCAAATCCCCAAAATGGCATTCCCAAAATCCCCCATCTTGACCCCATGATCAAAAATCCACCATCCCCATGAATCCTAAATCTCCATTACTCACCACTCGCCATCCACATCACAAGCTTCCAAATCCAATGTGGTGTGTGAAAATGTTGGTCCTGGTTCCCCTCGACCCCATAACATTCCTCTTGCATCCATCCCTCCATCCTATCACCCTCAAATCCCTTATCTAACCTATCTCCCTAATCACACCCCTTTTATCCACACCTTCGCATAATCCATCCATCCTCCATCCAAAATACCTTCCACTCCATCTCCCTCAACAACATCCTCTACCATCAAATATATGGTGGCACCTTGTTTACATTTGGGAGACATCCTCTTAGCCATCACTAAGATCTCTACCAACATCTATGAGCACAATGATAATCGACATCTGTGTGCAATAGTTATTTAGAATGGGATCCTATCATCTCCTCATGGAAATAGATTCTTGAGTCTAACAAATCCCCATCCATTCATCCATCCACTCTCATCCCAGCATCCCAAATCTAGAATATCCAAAAACACTTCAAAAACTTAAAAAATACAAAAATACAAAAAATAGAAAGATACAAAAAAATATAGAAATTTTTTTTTAAAAAAAAAAGAAAAATCAGAAATAGTAAAGAGAAAATTATTCATCCAATGGTGAAAATCATTTCACGGTGCCTTGGATAAGTACCATGATGAAAACCCATTTGTGGGTGTCATGTGTAATCAGCTATCAAAGAGCACCCTACAATTAGGGAAAAGCCTCTCCTACCTTGTCACTCCCCATCCACTATATTTGCATATCCTATCATCTTCCCATCCATCCTCCCTCCTTGTTTTCAATATTGACAAGGATAGGGGCATAAATGTTAAAACATGCTTTGGACACCTCTTGGCATAGACGGGCATCCATCATTTACACTTATCCTCCCTACCACACATCATCACAAACATCATAGCACCTCGTCATGAGTGATATATCAAGAGTGGGGCATGTTATTCCTATTGGACATAGTCCTTGGAGATCACATTTGAATCCCCCGTTCATCTATCATGGATCCCCCATCTATCCCCTTCACTATCAACAATCCCTTCATATATCCATCCCATCATCCCCCCATCCTCTTTGTCCCTAGACTTGGTTTTCCCTTGTCATTAGTATCAAGCTATAGGCTACCTAAACACAATTCAATGCTCCTATCAGTCCATCTACACACAAGAAATCCTTAATCCATACCAATCTAGCCAAACAATCTAAGCAACTCATCTAGAAGCATCCATTAGTTTTGTTACCATTCATGTTGTAAACCTGATCAACTCAAATCATCGTCATCAGGATATATCATTCCTAATCCTCACGTTATTTTTAGGACATCTCATTCCCAAATCAATAATACTATCATCATCATCAATCATCATCAAGATATATCATTCTCAATCCTCATATTGTTCTTGAGATATATCATTCCCACATCAACACTATCTTCATCATCAATCAATCAGTCATCAATTTTTAGCTTGATCAAGGGGAACAACCCTTGTTTGTCTTTGCATCATTTTGTTCATGCTTTCTTCCTTATTTATGTGCATTATCATTTTGTGTTACATCTGTTATGTTGTAAAATGTCCCCCTAGGACTTTTATCTCCTAAGTTTAGCTCTCGGGTCCCTTGTTTTGCATCTTGCATGTTCATTTTAACTCCTGGAAGAAAATGGCCTAAAACCCATGTTATGTGGGGCTTGAGGGACATTGTGTGCTTTAGACCTGACCTAAAAAGGGGACCTGGGACATGGACACTCACACCCTTGTCCTACCCTATTTTAGGCAGGTCCCAAATTTGAATGTTGGTTATGTGACCGTTAGATAGGTCCCATGCCAACATCTTAAGTTTGAATTACAAAATTTGTAGCGAGAATGTGTGTTGTTGCATAAATAATCATGTTTAGGGTTTCATTTGTAAACTAGAAGATGATTATGAACTTTTGGCACACTTATGATTTGAGAGAATTCAAGATATTCATTGTTGCAGAGTAGAGCATTGTTATTGTGTTTGTGATTGCAAATTTAGCTTCATCTTCTCATGTGTTAAAGGATTTTCATCTACATGCGAGCTACACCTTCAAGGTGATATCTATTGGTGTTTGAATCATTTATCAATTTGTTTTTTCCTCTATACAGTAGGGATACACACTCTTTATCTGACAATGATGTTCAGAAGACTTAAATTTCCTTGCAGGGCTTGACTGAGGCAAGCTCCTAAACACCACAACCCTCAACCACACTCTTTGTGATTGTAGGCTATAGATATCAGATTTTGTGGAGTGGAGTTGTAGAGGAAGGTTGCAGAAGATAAGGATTCTGGATCTGGCGGAAAGAAGCACTTTTGGGATAAGGGCGCCTAAGGCAAGGTCCTCTGAGGTTGCATGCATGGGAATCTTTGTGACAGTGACAATCAACATATGAAGAAGCCCTGACATCCTAAAAAATAGCCTACCTTAGACTAGGGCACCTAGGGCAGTGTCCTCCGCATCTTTCATGACGGAAACAGACGAAACAGTGATTATCAGTGCCGGAAGGAGTCCTAAATTCCCTGAAGAAAATTGTACCTTGGACTTGGGTGCCTAGGGCAGTGTCCCCAACTATTCTACATCATGAAATTTGAAAAATGGTCAGTAACTAATCTTTGTCTATTATTTTAGTTTGCGTGCATTTGTCATAATTCATCAGTTTGCTTATTGTTTTGCATAATTAGGGTTTTTAGCATACTTGAGCATTAAATTAACACATTAATTGATAATTTTTGAATTTCTGCATCATTCCAAGTGACACTCAACATGTAAGTGAATCCTCTTGCAAAAGTTGTGATTCAACTCGGTTAAATGTCCTTGAGTGTTTGTAGTGAAAGGAGGATTTAACCCACACACCCATTGAAATTGAAAAACCCTCTTTTCCTATTGAACAACATCTGCATCGGTCCTTGCAGCATACCTACCACAATGGTATCATGGTCTTCCATATCATGGTGCTATATGGTATAGGGTTGCTTGCAATCTTTTTTATGAGTTAGTCCTATGCATGGGATACATTGTCACCTTGGTCTTTATACCCTAGTGCATAACATATCATGCTATATTAAAATAGGTGCTCACTACATATCAACATAATACCTGCATTCAAGATCACTCACTTGTTATCCCAAAAACACATTATCCTTTATCCCTTAGTTAGTTCTATCCTTTTGTCCTTCTATCCTCTTATCCAATCCAAATAATTCTTCATCATCTATCTATTCATCTATCATTCTCTAGTTTCACATTTTTAACATTCATCATTCATCTTTAATTTTCATCTCTCTTTCCCATTCCCCCTTTAATCACTTCTATCTATTAGCTTTTAATTCATTTTCTCCATCCAAATTTCTATCTTCATCTTTCTTTTCCATTCATCACTTAGCATATTTACTAACATCCATTCTCTTCCATTTCTAGAGCACACTCATGTTCTTCAGACTCACCTGCCCTCTCAAGGGGGCATCATCCCTACCATCATTCCTCCTCATCACCCCTGCTTCGATTGGCTGAGACATCATCATCCCTAATCCAACCATTTTCTTCCAAATCAAAATATTATTCTAATCCAATCAAGCACTATGTTTTTTTTCCTTCTAAATGATGCTACTTCGCAACACCATCTCAAAGATGGGCAAAATGTAGACATCTAAATTTAATTACGTCCCAACACCACCTAAATGCACCCACATTCCCATGTTTTACCATCACTTAATCATTTTCTAGCCTTAATTGAATAGTTTATGATTAATTAATTAATTAATCAATTCATTATTCATCTTTATTCAAATTCTAATTAAATCAATTAAATATTTATTTAATTAACTAATTATCCATTCATATATCTCCTTCGATTACTTTCCATTTCTAACTAGTGTGCATCTAATTAATTAAACTAAATAGATAATTCCATTAATTATCCTTCTCATCCTATCATATCCCTTTCAATTTCTTTCTATTTTCTAACTCATGTAACTAGTTAAATAGAAATAAATCAAAATCTTGTCCTTATCCATCTTCAAAAATTATCCTTATCAATCCATCCATAAAAATCTATAAATTAATCCTCTCACAAACCATAATCATCTCAATCCTGAATGCAAATTTATGTTGTCGAGCTGAGCACCTTTCGTCCTCATATTCTCAACCAAATCGATCTTGGAGCACAACTGCCATCGCTGGTGCAACAAGGAAGAGTTGGGTGAGATCGATGTTATTTTAATTGTTTCTTATTTTCTTTTCCTTACGCTTATTTGAGGTTGCATTTAGATATTAAAATAGGATTTAGATCTTAGATTTGAGTTTTATATTTGTGTTTCACATTTGTATGTACATAGTAGATCTCTTTAAGGTTTTCACACTCTCCTTTAGTAGTTGTGAGATTTACTTTTTCACAATTCCTTCATTGAGTAAGAGACCCTCATAGGCAATTGATCTATTTTGATCTAATGCCATAGATTCTCATGGATCTCCCTTTGGTAAAATTACTTTCTCATAGATTGTTGATCTTCCCTAGATCTAACAATGTAGATTTCTTCACTTTTGAGGATGGCATCAATGTTGGGCCTACCATATTTCTAAAATCTTTGGTATATTTTATTTTTTGCAACTTTTTTGGGGCCTCTACGTAGTCAACACATGAAAATGTTTGAGAAAAATTGATCTCTTATAGATTTAATGGCACATAATGGTCTCTTTTGAAATATGCCATTAATGAAGTGTAAGGAAGCAAAGGTAGTGGACTCATCTTCCTACACTAATCTTGAGAGGAGTAGTGTATAGAAAACTTTAAAAACTAATCTAAAACTATTACAAAAATTATGTAGAAACACATATGAAAGCATAAACAATACAACACATAACACCAAGATTATGTGGGGAAAACTCTTTCAGGAGAAAAACCCCACATTCCAAAACCTACTCAATGTATTATCAAATTAATAACAAGATTACAACACACTTGTAGAGCAAGAGTTTACAAGAGTTTCACTAGCATATAAACTTGGAGTCATTTTAGCAACATTCCAATAGCACCTGCAAATTCTCAATATAATACTATAACTCTGACACTTAATTTATAGGCAACGGGCAACCTAGAAACTATAAATGGTTTACAAAACAATATGGAAGAAACCTCCAGTGGTATGGCACCCAACAAGGACCCCAAATCCCAACACCACCCATGAAGATTCCTCATTCTGGCTATTTTTAGTAAGTCATTTATGCACTTGTAACTGCTAGTTTGACCACCCAACTTGGGTACCTAGTTTATAACTCCCACTATCTAAAAATAATGTTGTATGAAAAGTGTAAGTATCTATTTGGTCAATATTCTAAAGTAACTCCCCTCTTACATGCTCTTACACATCATAAGAATATGTCATAAAATCCCTCAAAAATAGGGTGCTCCAAATTTGCTATGAATAACCTTCTCAGTGACAACTTACAACACACCACAAAGTACCGACACTTGGCAAAATATGTCACCTCGAAATTCCATGCCCCATTTCAAAGTGAGGCTAATTTAAATAATATAAAATATAATAAAATGTGGGAAAATGATAAATAATTAAAATTTAGTCTCTAGGAACTTGCAAAGGTTGAGACGCCTTAATTACCAACATTCTCCCACTTGTCAAATACCTTGTAAGAGCCAAAGGGATACTTACCAACTCTATAATCTAACTTCTAGGGGCCAAGATACCCATAGAATCTAAACACCATCTGAATGTATCTATGCTTATAGGCTTTGTCAAAGCATTTGCAACATTCATCAAAGTTTGTACTTTTTCTAATTTCACCCTTCCATCTTTGACCATATCTCTGAAAAATGATCCTACACATCTATGTGCTTGGTCTTTGCATGAAAATTTAGGTTCTTTGCTAAAAATTGCACTCTAACTATCACAATAAAGTGTAACTACTACTTGATTGAACCCAACATCTGAACAGAATCTCTTCAACTAAATGGATTATTTACAAGCATGATTAGCTTCCATATACTCAACCTCAGTAGTGGACAAAGTAACCATAGCATGTAAATTACTTATCCAACTAATAGCACCATTGAATAAAGTAAACACATAAGCACTGGTGGATCTTCTACTATTGACATCTCCAACCCAATCTGAGTCCACATAGCCATGAATATCAAGGGAATGCATGTCTCCTGTTAAACTACCATGATAGCACAAGGAATACTCTAAGGTACTCCACAAATATTTGAAGACTTTCTTAACTACATCCCAATGAATCCTTCTAGTATTAGACATAAAGCTACTTAGAACTCGCATTGCTTAGACAATATCTAGTCTAGTACAGACCATAGCATACATTCAACCTTCTAACTGCACTCTGGCAAGGAACTTTTATCACGTCTTCCATCTTAGAAGGAGATGTAGGACATAACAAAATAGATAATTTCATTCTCAAAGTCACAGAAACACACAATGGTCTAGAATCTTGAATTTTAAACCTCTATAAAATTAAATTCACATACTTACTCTAGTCAAGCTATAGATTTCTTTTTGTTCTATGTCTTCTTATTTCCATCCCAAGAATGTTTTTTTTTCACCTAAATCCTGCATTTCAAATCTATTAGCAAGCTAAGATTTCAGTTCACAACTTAATTCTCTTCCTTTTCTAATGAACAACATGTCATCAACATATAATGCAATAATCAAGAAATGATCACCATCAGTTTTGTAATAAACACAATGATCTAATTTAGACCATTCAAATCCCAAGATCAACACAAACATATCAAATTTTTCATACCACATCCTAGGACTTTGCTTAAGGCCATACGAAGATTTCTTTAATTTATAAACCAAATTTTATTTACCTTTCACCATGAAGTACTATTTTTCTATCATGTAAATCTCTTCCTAAAAGTCACCATGAAGGAAAGTAGTTTTCACATCCATTTGTTCAACTTCTAAATCATATGTTGAAATAATAGAAATAAAGAATCTAATTGATGACATTTTTGCAATAGGAAAACATATCTCTTAGTAATCAACTCCCTCAACCTGGGAGTAACCTTTTGTAACTAACCATGCCTTATACTCCTCAACATTCCCATCTAAACTAATCTTCTTCTTGAATACCCATTTACAACCAACTAGTTTGCATCCTTCAAGAAAAGGTACTAAGTCCCATGTATCATTCTTCTTCAAGGCCACAATCTCTTCATGCATCACAATTTTCAAGGACTTTGTATCATGCATATAGAACACCTCTTACACACATCTAGGTTCATCAATATTAGTATTCAAAGAAAAATATACATCTCCAATCACTAGGAAAATACCTTTATGTGGTTGTCTACACCTGGTTGACCATTGAACAAGCTGAGTTGGAGGTTCTATTTCCTCTTCTAAAGATTTAGAACTTGTAGAACTCTCCTCAACTTCTAGTCTTTTTGGGCTCTCGATGCAACTTTCTCTAGTGTAGGAGGAATCACATCTTTCTTTTCACTTTGCTCTAGCTGCAATAAAATGGAAGAAGGCTTAGTCTCTCTAAAAATAACACTTCTACTATATGATATCTTTTGTGCAACAAGATCCCAAAGCTTGTATCCCTTCACACCATAACTATAACCAATGAAAATACATTTTATGGCCTTGTTATCCAATTTTGTATTCTTCTACCTTGGCACATGAGCATATACCTCATAACCAAAAACACAAAGATATCTCAATAAAGGCTTTCTTCCTGACCACACCTCCATAGGTGTTTTATCAACAAGAGCTGATGTAGGAGACCTATGATTCAGGTAGCAAGTAGTAGGTATAGCCTCAGCTCAAAAACTTTTGTTCCAAGCCAGCTCCATTAAGTATTCTCCTAGCCTTCTCTATCAATGTATTGTTCATCCTCTCTACAACTCCATTCCGTTGCAGAGAATAGGAAGCTGTCTTTTGCCTCTGAATGCTACAATCCTTATAGAGTCTATCAAAATTCATAGAACAATATTCATCATCATTGGCAATCCTCAAACATTTAATTTTCTTTCTAGTCTGAATCTTTACCATAGCTTTGAACTCTTTCAAACAACTGAAGACTTCTAATTTTCTTTTAAGAAAAAACCCATGTCCTACTATAATCATCAATAAATGTAACATAGTTGTGTATGCTAAAAAATGAAACAAAATAAGGAACAATACATCAAATCAAATATCATAATTCATATCTAACAACATCTCCAATTGAGCAAAGGGTTAGCAAAATCAAATGAAAAAATAGAAATCTCTCACCAAAACTAGCCCTTGTTGCACCAAGAAGTGGTGGTTGTGCTCCAATGGATTCTTGATGTTGAGATTGATTGTTGGTTGCTCACTTGGGTAGCATGACATTATATTCAAAACTTTTTCATTGCAAATGGCTTGATTGAGGTTTGATTTATAGATTTTTGGATGATAAGAGGGAAGACTAAGATTTGATTACAAATGGATGGTTAGGATTGAATGAGACAAATTAGGACAAGGTTAGAAGCTTCTAGGGCATTCTATAAGGATGGAAGCTTCTAGGGCTTATCCTTATGTGAATCGCTAGGATTAAAATATGTAGTATGGAAATGGATGATGGAGATGTAAAATTAGTTTGACTTTTGTGGGAGTTTCTAGTTTCAATGAATCTAGATAACTCTTATCTAGTCATGTGACTTTTTTAATTTTTTTAATTTATTTATTTGTGGATAATGGATAAGGATGGGATTAATTATGATAAATGGATGATTAAACTGAGATTTAGGATTTTAGATTAATTAATCAAATAATAAATTTATTTAATTAATTAATAGAGAGGGATGTGGGAAATTAAATTAATTAAATAAATACAATTTATTTAATTAATTTGATTATGGATGGATGTTAAAGGATAATCCTAATTATTTAAATAAATATAATTTATCTAATTAATTAGTTCTAGGATGAATGCATTTAGGGTGGGATTAGGAAAATGTTGAAAGGTGTCAAAAGTGATGTTGGAAGTGTCAAAAGTGATGTGGTCAATTTTAGGTGTCTACATTTTTCCCCTCTTTGAGATGATGTTTCGACTAAGATAAGTAACATCATTTCAAAGAAGATAAGATATAGTGGTTGGAAATGGATGCCCCAGCCACTCAAAGGAGGAGTGATGAGCAGGAATGATGTAGAGATGGGATGCCCCCTAAAGAGGATAGTGAGTTTGAAGAACACATGTATGCTCTTGAAATAGATGAAATTGATTGGTTGAGGGAATGGAGAAAAGAGAGGTGATGGATGAAATGTGTGAATGATACATCATGATACAATGGGTAAGAAACCATGGAGTTTGATATAGCACTAGACATTATGCACCAAGGTAATAAGACCAGGGTGACAATGTGTCTCATGCATAAAGGACTGAATCAAAAGAAAAGGTCGCAAACAAACATATGGCATATGGAACCATGATATGGAAGACCATGATGTTGTTGTGGTGGTATGCTATAAGAATCGATGCAAATGCAAGCAAAATGATAATAAACACAATCAAGAAAGCATGCAAGCATGCACAAATAATATAAAGAAAAACAAAGGTTATTGCCCCTGTCAAGCTGAAAACCAATGATAGATTTATTGGTGATGAGGATAATGTTGTTGATGTTTGAACGATATATCTTGATGATGATGTCTTTGTTGATGTAGGATGTATCCTGAAAATAATGTGAGGATTGGGAATGATATATCCCAATGATGATGATTAGATTATATAAGATCAAGGTTTGCAGCAACGTTGAGAACAAAACCGATGGATGCATTTGGATTATTTGCTTAGATTACTTGGCTAGGTTTGCATAGATTAAGGATTTAGTGCACTTGGATTTATTCATTTTCTTTTCTTATAAATTGGTTGCATTGGATTTCATTTGGATAACTTTTTTGTTGGATACCAATGACAAGGGAAAACCAAGTCTAGGGGGAAGGATGAAAGGAAAATTGGATGGATGGATGAAGGGATTGTCGATAATGGATGGGATGGATGAGGAATTTATAATGGATGGATGGAGGGATTCATGATGTGATCTCCAAGGACTATGTCACATAGGAATAACATACCCCACTCTAGATATTGCACTTAGGACTCTACGATACAATGCTTGTGATGATAGGGTGATAGGGTTGGTTGAAAAGATTGGGTATATCAAGAGATGTCCAAAGCATGTTTCAACATTATTCCCTTGTCCTTATCAAGGTCAAAATCAAGGAGGATGGATTGGGGAGATAATGGCATAGATATGCAGATATAATGGGTGAGGATGATAGGATGGAAATGATAGGATGGGATAGATGAGACAACTTTCTCCCAAGTGGAAGGTACATAGACACACAAATTACATATGATGCATACAAATGGGTTTTCATCATGGTACTTGTTCAAGGTTCCATGAAATGGTTTTCACCATTAGATGAATGATTTCTCTTTACTATTTTTGTTTTTTTATTTTTAGACTTTTAGATTTTTTACTTTGTTGATTGGATAGCATTGATAGTTTGATATTTAGAGGGTCTTCACATGTCCATGTCTATTTGAGATATTCAATGTAGATGCTCTTGTCATAACATGCTAATAGTGACCTTCCTAGAGTAATTTCTTTGTTAGGATTAGAGCACTCATGTACAATACATTGATGTTGTCGTGATCCTCATTGATAATAGAGTTAGATTTATCTAAATGTTTACATCTTGACAGGGTTCCATAATAGCCCTTATGATAAAGTGTTGTTGCCATAATGCAATGGATTTGGGAGTTGGGGTGTGTATGCAAAAATATGGAATCATAAATAATAAGCAATGCATAAATGAAAGATCATATTCCATACTCAACGCCACTTCCAATAGACCATAAGGACTAAAGAAATCAAATGAAACAATAAGAAAATGTTACCACCATAATAGCCTTTGTTGCTCCATTGATAAATTCTTGATGTACTTCAATGATATTTTGATAATGATTTTGATATGTTGGTTTGTCACTTTGATATCATAACTTTGCATAACAAGGAGACTTAAAATGCTTGGTTGATGTTTGATTTATAGATTCTTGGATGATAGGATGGATGGCTAGGATTAAGAGGTGCAATGGATGGTTGAGATTAAGAGGTGGAAACAGATGGCTAAGATTAAGAGGTGCAACATGAAATGGATGGTGGAGATTAAAGGTGGAGGATGGAAGCTTCTTAGGGCATCCTTTATGTGAATGGATAGGATAGACAGATGTAGTATGAAATGAGTGGTGGAAATTAAAACTTAGTTTGACTTTTGTGCCTCTCATTTATTATTTGTGGCAAGGAGATGAGGATGAGGACAAATGGAAAATAATTAACTAAATAATTTCATTATTTAATCAATTATTGGAGAAAGATGATGTGGGAGGATAAAATTAATTAAATAAATAAAATTTATTTAATTAAGGGATAGTCATGTGGATTAATTAATTAAATAAATGTAATTTATTTAATTAATTTGGGTGTTGGAGAAAAGGGATTTAATTAATTAAATAAATATAGTTTATTTAATTAATTTGAGAAATAGGATAAATATGTCACAAGGTGATGTAAGGTGGTCTTAGGAAGGTGGATGACTAGATGATGTAGAAGTGTCATAAGGACATGGTCAATTTTAGGTGTCTACATGGGGTTTTTGGATTTGAGGTGTGATTTTGGATTTGTATAGGGGATGTTGGATGTGGAATTAGATGATTGAGGTTTTTATGATTTAGGTGGATGGATTGGTGATTTATATTGGGTTGGAAGATTCTTGACTCGTCATACTTGGGATGGTGGACTATAGATTTTGGATTAGGATGATGATTAGGACCAACATTCATATACAATTTGGGAGGTGGTGGACACCTATTATATACAACATTGTTATACACCTTATGTTTTGGGAGCGATGGTAAGCTTGAAGGTGGTGGACACCTATTATATGCAATGTGCATCTTTCGATGTGCCTCCACATTTTACATGATTACTAGATTTGAATGTTTTACTTCACTTGATTTCATTCATCTATTTTATTTGGGATGCATATTACTTTTATATGTTCTTGATTTTTAGATTCATTCACATTTGATGTGTGATTTGGATCTATTGCTTTGTATGCTTTACAATGTTTTTGGTCCCAATTGATGGGTTTGGGATGTGGAAGATAAAGTTTAATGGTAGGGATAGTGGAGGTGGAATGATTATCAATAACAATCTTGTTATAGGGGCTATGAATGGTCCCTATCTCAATGCTTTCATTGGATGAAGTTACCTCAATGATCATTGAAGTATCACTAACACCATTAGATTATTTAGATGATTGATATTCAATGCCTTGACCATGACTGATGTAGATTGGAATAAGCTCCAGGATGCCTTGTTCATGAAGGCCCAATCCTTTTCCTTGATAGTTCATGATTTTACATATCTTGTTTGCAAGAGAATACTTGTTGCTTTTGAAGCATGATGCTAGCCCATTGGTGTGTTTCCAAGAACTAGTATAACTTCCTATTGTCCCATCTATGAGAAAACCTAATTGGATGAACGTGGTGGATCCTAGTTGATAGGATGTTTATGCTTTCTCATTGGGTACACTTGTCATTCCTTGATCATTGTTTGTACCTGTCATGTATTGATTGTTGCTTATGCTTGTCATATCTTGATCACTTGAATGTTTAGTGGTATCTTGATCATTGATATGTTTGATATGATAAATGTCATTTACTTCATTGTCTATGTGTTCATGGGGATCAAGTATCTCATCATGGGATGTTGTTAAATGATGTGTTACATCCCTCTTTTTGGAAACAATTATGTTATTTACTTTCTTACAAATTTCAGTAATTTAATATGTTGTGAACGACATGGAAACTGACGATTTATCTTACAAAGTTGTTATATGAAATTGTGGAATCTAATGATTACGATCAAGGTGATATTGTAGACTAAATGTCTTTATAATAAATGCAATGATGTTTGGATATATTATGCTTTGATTTGAACATAGGTGCTTTGACCACAAAATTGTATGTGAGTCTGTCGTTGCAGGAACAGGTGGACTGTGTTTGACGGGAAGAGAAAGTATCTTTGAGAGAGAGTATAGACTCTGGAAATTAACCAAAGGTGTTTGTTAATGAGAGCGCCAAACAGGTAGATAAACCTTGGAACCGTCATTTTAGTCTTGGTTGTCGGTTGGGTTAGCTAACTAGATGTCGACGTCAGAGGATAAAGTATAACATCCTAGTCGAAAGTCGTCATGTAGAATATTGGAGTCGTCGATGTCGTCGTAAGTCCATCACAGCAAGTGAACTTATTTAGACGTTTATTATTTTCGTTTATATGTATTTAATGAACCATCTTCTGGCGAAATTGTAAATCATGTCTCATAGTCGAAAGATGGGAGAAGTCGGCTTTGTGCGTCTAACGTTGTAAGAACTCATTTGCGTTACGATCAATCCGTCGTGATTGTCGTAAAACGCGTCAAACTTGTGTTGTGAATTTATTCTTTTCTTGTAGATCGACGAATGTCGATTTGAAGCCATAGCGTGAAATAATTGGTTATGATCGTCGTTTAGCATGAGTCCTTTCTTTTGGCTTTGACCGCAAGTTATTTTTGGTCTAACCTTGAGTCTCTTTTCTAAAATGATCTTTATCTCCTTTACTTGTTCGACCATAGAGATGCTTTAGGCATTTATTGTCCGTAATCTTTTTGTGTTTAATTCCTCCATTCATCTTTCAGTTGCTCCCCAAGGTTAGAGGTCTTCTTGCAGAAGAATGACGAAATTACTATGTGGCGTTGTCATTTAGAACCTCCTTTTTGGCTGGGACCGCTGCAAGTGTGGAGTCGGATAGTTGCATTTAATACTGACCCTTGTGGATAGGCAAGTGATGGTTAGATTTTGAAGCCACAGTTGGAAGTTAGTTTTTTTTACCTTCGCGGTGTTGTGATAGTTTTAGGCCGTGGATAATAAGTTTAACTGTCAATCAATGATGATGCACCATCATCTAGGAGAGGGAGATCAGGAACCGTCGTTAGGTGGAGTTAGAATCGGTTAGCAAGGTTTAGATGCCAGTTATTCTATACCGGCGGAGGGGAAACTTCTAGGTAGTGGTTAGAGATAAGAGAGTGGTGGTAGTGGACTGTCGCTGCTTTGGGAAAAGAAGTGAGTAACGACAGAAAGAGAGGCGATCATCTCTGACCCGGCGTCGTGGAAAGAGGGGACGGTTGGAGAGGTGGCAAAAGGGGAGTAAGAAGTGAGAGTGAGGGAGTAGTCAGGGAAGGAATTAGAGGGAGAAACTGTGGAGTGGAGAGGATGGAAATTGATTGCAGAGTGAAGAATAAGAGATCGACAGACAGTAAAGGAGGGGGTGGTCATTGCTAGAGTTTAGGAAACGGTAGTTGTTGTTTGTTAGAGGCCTTCATCAGAGAGGGAGAAGGTAGTTGGCAGGAACAAGGAGGTAAGAGACTCGGTGGTGTAGAAAATAGAGGGAGAAAAGAAGAGAACGGGGAGGAAAAACAAAAAGTGACATACTCCTGCATCGTGTAAGTGTGGGGAAGTTTTGGGAGAGTTTGCGAGAGGAGAGGAGAGTTTATAGGTTGCCAAGGGACAGTGAGGGAGGAGTTTTGCATAGTATAGAAGGAGAGAGACAAGAGGAAAAGGAAGGCCTGCCGTGGTCTTGAGTAGTGTTTTCGACAGAGAAGAAAATGGTGGGAGCTGGTCTTCGCTCTGAGTGGTGGTCAAGCAGAGATAAGGACAGAAGTTTGTGTTTAGGAGACAGGGAAGAGGCACGTTTTGCTTGAGGAGTACGTGGATCTTGCCACTGCAAATCTCAGTCCTTTCGACAGGTTTATTTCCCATACCTTTCTTTTTCGCAGCATAGATTGTAAATGTGTCTCATTTGTGCATAGATATATACGTTCAATGAACTGAATATGATGACATTGTCTTCTATCATGAGTTCTATGTGAAGATGGTCATTAAAATGGTATCCTTACTGTGTGTTGAGATTTAAAAACTCAGAAATAGAAGTATTGCTGTCTTCTAGATTTCATAAACTCAGAAACAGTAGCTTTCCTTGTCATGAATGACACTGTATAATATAAGAACGCAGTTCTCTACGTATATACATTTAGGAACGAACTCATCATGATGCAAAATGTAATTTACCTTCTTTGAATGATTGTCAATGACGTAAGTAAGAAGAGTTTCTTTTAAGACTGATTTATGAACATAAAACAGCCCTTGGAGCCTTTAAACGATAGCTCCACAACGAGTAAACACATTGTTCCACGTGCATGTTGTGTAGGAGTCAAAACCACAGTTATAAGCATGTTTTGACGTAAAATTTAGTATGTTTGATAGCCGGAAAATGCAGTTGTAAACAGTTGATGTCTTATCCGTCATACACCTTTTAGTTAGAGGTCGACCATGCGTTGGTCATCTCTATTGACATAAGAAAGATTCCAAAACCATTTATATTTTATTTACGACTCTCATCTTGTTGAACCATGTGAAACTAATGACACGGAAAGAGGAGTAGGAAGATAAAGTATTAGTAATGATAGGAAACCGTCATGGTTCTGAAATGAACAATTTGAGTTGAAAACCTGCATGTGAGTCGAGATTACGTTGCATGCGACAGTACTAGTATCGTTTTACCTTGTAGACCATATGAATCTAGAATCCTCAAATTTTGAGATAACGGGAAATGGTTTTAGATATTTGAGTATGTTGTGCAAATTTGGAAACTGAGTAAACAAATATGAAACCACTTAGGAGTGGGCGCTTATAAGCAATGTTTTTACATGAAAATGGATTATGAAACTTTGAACTCGAGATTAGAGTAAAAGTTGCACCATGCGCTATTATAAGAGGATATCCTAAGCCCTTGAGGTCATCAAGGTCGTCAATTAGTTCAAACTATACAAATAGGAAACTGTAGGATTTCGATCAGTTCAAGTCAAGTAGGGTGGGTGAACCAAGTTCATGCGTTCTTAGAAAGCTAATTTAAAAACAAATCCTTTGGCCAAGGTGGTGTACTATCCTCAAGTGCATCAAACATTCATCATAACTGGATGGCGTTTCTTGTGGAGTGTCGTGCATGACTAGAGGGTATCTAGGGATCTGCGCGATAACAAGACATGTAGGTTACAACACCAGAGCTCAGATGGCAAACACCGATGGTTATCCTAAGTCTATCCTCTTGAGTAGGGTAGGGCCACTTCCGGTTAGGAAGGAGTGCGGGAGACCGACGGTCTGTGGTTGGAGGTTAAGCTCCTTGAAGATACTTTCTCTTCCAAATATTGAGGAATGCCGAGTCTTGAATGTGATGGGTCGACAATCGAGATGCATGTTAATGGTATGTTTCTAATATTTGTTGTTTCAAGAAAATTTCATTTGTTAGAAAACAAAGTGTTTAATGTATATCATTTCTTTCAGCTTTATGAAAATGAGATCATGCTTATGATAAAATGAAAAATGTTGTATTGGTTTATAGATGAGTTACTTTTGTATTTGATTACCTAGTAAAAAAAAAAAATTACCGTTGTGAAAACTTAGTTACTTCTTGTCATTTCAGATTTGGATGTTACATGATGGATAGGACTAGTTGGATGATGGATAGGATTAGTGTGGATTTCCTGATCATGGATGGTTGTGGGATCATGGATGGGATGATTTTTGATCTTTTGATCATGGATGGTGTAGAGTTGGGTAAGGGGATCAACTTGGTTCATAGGATCTTGATCATGGATGGGAGTAGCTTGGATAATTTGATCTTGAGCAGCTTGGATAATTTTATATTGAGTAGCTTGGATAGTTTGATCTTGACTTGGTTGGGTGCACATTTGATCATGCTTTGGATTTGATCCTTGGCATAGCTCTTGAGTTTGGATGAGAATAGGGGTTTCTTAGATGGGATTGATAGGCTTTGAATGTTCATCAACATGGTTGCATGATAGATTTTGACTTGAACTTATGCTAAGAGAATTTTTTATAGGCTTGATAAGAATTGGATTTCATGATGGTACTTGATGGATAGGCATGGTACTAGGAGGCTCTTTGATAGGTTCAAGGATAGGCATTGGATTGCATGATGGT
This sequence comes from Cunninghamia lanceolata, assembly GCA_027924645.1. Lineage (NCBI taxonomy): Eukaryota > Viridiplantae > Streptophyta > Pinopsida > Cupressales > Cupressaceae > Cunninghamia > Cunninghamia lanceolata. The sequence continues at coordinate 4,725,849 of BSBN01000568.1, forward strand.
GTTTTATGGATAGGCATGGTACTAGGAGGCTCTTTGATAGGTTCAAGGATATGCATTGTATTGCATGATGGTGTTTGATGGATACATGGTACTAAGAGGCTCTTATTCATGCTTAATAGGCTTTGGATTGATGAATTTCTTAGTGACAACATGCACGCATGTGCTAGAGGGGGATGGCACTAGATGAGTGGAATTACATGATTCCACATATTTGCTTTTGCTTTTGTGCCTAGGATCCTTTGCTAGTAGTCCTTGGAGAAAATCTGAAAAGGATGATTTGGGTTGATGGGAGGAGTTGGATTGCAAAGGCTATGAGGATGGAGGCTTCAGACATTTGGATTGATGGGAGGAGTTGGATTGCAAAGGTTGTGAGAATGCAGGATTTGCATAGGATGCAAAGACCAGAGTGGTGTTTCTCTTACCAAGGTTGGTATGAGGATGACTTATGAACATTTGATTTTGGCTCAAGGCATAGCTAGTACTACTATGTTCTTGGTTTAATTAATCTTGATGGTTATAGGCATTCATGGATCTAGAATGAGAAGTTGGGAGATTTTTCTCATAGTGATGGCTTCTAGATAGCCATTGTCATGTTTATCTCTAAATAAATCATAAGGTTCACTAGGATATTCTTCTTGATTTACAAGACTCTCGTCATCATCATTATCAATTTGAGGACCTCCTTTGATAGTAATTTTAGGTTTTGCATGGAAATTATTTTATGGAGATTGTTGATATGGATGTTAGATGATATGTGAAGAAGTGGGAGATTGTTGATATATGTTTTAAGGGATATTTGGAGAGGTTAGAGGTTAGAGGTTGTTGGTATGGATGTTGGATGCTATTTGAAGAAGTGTGAGGTTGTTGATACATGTTTTGAGGGATATTGGAAGAAGTGAGAGGTTGTTGATATTGATGTTGGATGATATTTGAATAAGTGTGAGGTTGTTGATACATGTTTTGAGGGATATTGGAAGAAGTGAGAGATTGTTGATATGGATGTTGGATGATATTTGAAGACATAGGAGGTTGTTGACATGGATGTTGGGGAATATTCATTGGATAAGTTGATGTGGGATTGGCTTGATGGGTGGATGGATTAGGTTGGTATGGTAGTAATATAGGCTGGTATGGTGGTAATATGGGTTTGTATGGTGGTAATATGGGTTGGATTGGAGTTACTTGTTGAGGAATAGAGAGAGGTGGGAGTGATTGAATTAGGTTTATCATTGGTGGAGATGAAATTTGAGGTGGATTGGAAAGTGTGGGAACATATTGATGGGATGTCATGGAAGGGATTGTGATTTGTGGGGAAAGTGATGAAGATTGACTGGGTTGATATGAATTAGAAGATGAAGTGGAATTATGAGGAGGTGGAGGTGGTAGGATGCTACCACCCACATGTTGATCATTGTGGTGGATGATATGGTCATGAGTTGGGTAAAGGTTTTCAAAGGTAGGTGATGATGAATCAAGATGGATGAAATCTTTAATTTTTTCCATGTCAAAGTTACAACAGAGTTTAGCCCCTTAATAATATATTCTAGGAGAGCATGTTTATTACGTATATTTTTTAGATATGCCATGAGTTGGGGTTATGGGGGTCTAGTTTGTGCATGAGGATCCATGTTCTTCTTGGTTTGAGATCTAGTTATGGGGGGTAGGAAATGACAATGTGACTAGGGAAATGTGGACTTGAAAGTGAGTTAATGATGATTGATATGGATTGGGTTGTGGAAGATTTGATTGTTGATTGATTTGGTTATAGAGAATGATGATGATTTAGGAAAGTGCCTTGTGAATGACTTTGGATAGAATTTGGCTTTAAAAAGCTTGATGGACCTTGATGATGTTGCTAAGGTTGATTTATTTGAGATTTTGGGTTGGATCGGATGGTTTGTGAATGGAGATTAGAAGTGATGGCTAAAGACCTATGAAGAGTGGTTGAACTTGACTTGACTTGATTCGATTGATAAAGGTTTTTCAAGATTTGGTGGATTTGGTTTGATTGATTTGGATAAGGAAATGAGGTTATAAATGATTTGGCTTGGTAGATGTGATTAAGGATGTGAATCAAATGATTGGATTTGGGATGAGAATTAAGATTCAAGACCCTATTGGATAATGATGATTTGATTTGATTAGATTTGTGAATTGAGATTGATTTTTGTAAATAAGATAGGTTGTGCTCTTAAGTAAAGAGTTTGATTTGGAAATGATTAAGGTGCAAAATACTTTAGATGAAGGATTGATTTTGGATTTCTACTTAAGATAGGCAAGTTCTTAAGATAATGATGAAGGATGGTGGGTTTCTTAAGGTCTTGATCTTAATTTAATAATTGTGGGGTGAAAGAGGATAATTTGGTTTGGAGCATGAAATGGATGATGGGGGTTTAAGTATGGTTTAAGGTGTGAGGTCTTGGGATTATGGTTTGATTAGGATGGGGAGTTGGTTTTGACTTGGATTTGGATTTTGATGGATAATGGATGTAGTTTAAATGTGGATTTGGATCTCAAATGTGTCAACCTTTGGGAAAAAGAATTTTTTTGTTTAGGTCTCTCTCAAAGTTGGACCTTGGAATTAGGATATTCAAGGTTTTTTATAATGTTTGGATGTTTTTGGATCAAGGGGTATTCATAGGTTTATCACAAAGAAAACTCTCCAAACACATGAACAAGCCTATTCTATTCAAGTGGGAGTGTCAATCTCTGTGGACTCACTAATATGTTATCTACCAAGTTGTGTATAGCTAGGGAATGCAAGGTCATATACCACTTATACACCCATTAATGTGGAGGTTAAGGCCCTGCCCATAGTGAGCTCTCTCGCTACAAACTCAAAAGCAAAATGTGAGTAACTTTTTGGGGCTAACTGCTTACCAATGCACCACAAAAAAGGATGGTTGAAAGGTCTTATATAGGCTATATAAGTGATTAGGCTATGTCCTCATTATACGCTAGGTACGTGAGGCCAAAATCTATGAACCAAAGCCCATCTACATGCATGTGTTCATGGTCAAATCCAATTCCACTTCACCTTGACTCCTTACACAAAGGGGCACCAAGGTTGTGCCAAGAAACGATGATGGCTCCTTTGAGATATAGCTTTCACTCTCCCTCCTTTATATACGCCATCAAAACATGTGGTTGGGTTGTCCCGTAAGGTGATGAAAGATCCTTAGGCAAGCATGCTAAAGGGAAAGAATTCCAAGTGCTTTTGATTCTCAAGATCATCTTTCGACATGAGGGAAGAGCATACACAACTTGGATCCTTAGGATAAAAAAAGTGAGTCAAGAGGTGTTTTTGATCCCCAAGGATCACCTTTTGGTGTGAGGGGAGAGCATACACACTCACTTGGTCCACACAAGCACACCAAACAAGATTAATTAACCTTAAAATTTAAATGTGTAGTATACAAATCAATGTGTTCAAAGGGTATTTTTGGTTCCCAAGATCATCTTTCAATGGGAGGGAAGAGCATACACACACCTTAGAACACACCTAATTCATCAAACAATGTTAAATAAACACAAGTGACTTTTAATGATATATCTGCAACAATTGAACATGCAACACGCTTGTTAGTAGTTTGGCAAAAATAAGTCTTTAACAGACAGATATTAGTCAAAGGGTTAGTGACAAGAAAAATATACAAAACTATGATTAAGATAGCTATTAAAACATAAAAAATGACTATACGATTGAAAAATGAACTAGTTAAACTAAAGAAAATTTGAGACTAAGGTAAAAAAAAAATTAACTAAAATTTAAAAACTATGTTAAAATTAAAAACTATATTAAAAGCTATGTTAAACTCTAAATTAAAAACTAGATTAACAACTATATTAAAAACTATTTTAAAATTAAAAACTATATTAAAACTATGTTAAAATCTAAATTAAAAATTATATTAGAATAAAAAACTAAATTAACAACTATATTAAAAACTATGTTAATATTAAAAACTACATTAACATTAAAAAAATATGTGAGAATTAAAGACTATAAAAGATTATATTAAAATTAAAAACTATAAATTAACTATGTTAACAAATGATCAGGCAAAGGTACACCAGACTGCAGGCAGCGGGATGATTGCAAATGGTAGGCACCGCTAGAGCACGTGCGGGAGATGAAAGATACAGCGATAGAGAAAGCATGTCGGGATGAGTGCATGGTGGAGTGGTTGAGTGCAGGCTGTGCCACTCAAGATAGAGTGTTGGACTAGGCGATGAGAGCACATGGTTTAAAATTACCATTGGATATGACAATGCCTCCCGGTGGATCAGGGGGTTAAAACCCATGGTACAGGCCTACACCCTATAAACAAAAACTATTACTAGCAATCGCACGTTGGTGTGCAATGGGTACACCGAATAGATGGGGAAGTTGAATAGCCATGTCTTTAAGTGAATGATGATTGTCTTGTATCCCTATGGACCAGTCGTTTTTTGTTTTTTCAAGTGTTGTGAATTAATTTGCATAATCTTAATGGATGCTATCTACTTCAAATGTGAGCTTTTATGTTTGGTGTGTAGGCTCTATTTGCATGCATTGGTTTTCTAGATTATTTTTCATGCAGTAGACCTAGTCTCACTTGGTAGCCATAAAGTGGAACAAAAAGAGGGAGAGGGAGAGGGAGAGAGATGAAGTGAGAAAGAGAGATAAAGACAAGGAGATCACCTCAGTTCCTAACTACTTATTATCATGGAAGAAGAGAGAAAGGAGAGAGAGAGAGAGAGGAGGACTATCTCTAGAGGCTTTTTAATGATTGCATAAGAGCAATGCTAGAAGTTACTCTAAAACGGTCATGAACCTATAATTTATCAATTATTGCATCTTATTTTAGTGATTTTTTTATCAGAACTGACAATCCCTCTTTTGAATTGAGTGTTGTGAATTGAAAGCAAATTTTTAATTTTGTGTGTTTCATCTTATTTCTCTTACAAATAGTTATTCTGGCATTTCGAGTCGCTCGTTCTTTTCATCTCATTTCTGTCACAAATAGTTATTCTGGCGTTTCGAGTCGCTCGTTCTTTTCATCTCATTTCCGTTACAAATAGTTATTCTGGTATTGCACTTAAAGTCTGTGTTAAAATTAAATTTATTATTGACACCTCGTGTCAAAGCATACTCAATCTATTTTTTTTAAGTACTAGTGATATTAATAAACATGGTACAACCAATATTTTTAAGCATGATGTTTTTTAAAATATCTTTTTGTACATTAAGATCTAATTTTTATTCATAAAAGACTACAAAAAGTCAATAAAAACATTTAGATGAGTTGGGAAGTCATGTAAAAGTTGGCGGGAATGTTTATACAGTCAACACAAAATGTGAGAATACTTGCCAATATTTATTTATTTATCTTAGAGATATTTTTCATCAAAATAATAATTATTAATTTATTATATGTAATTTATTGTATGCAATATTATTAAATTTTAATTAATATTTAGTTTGATTTTAAAAAATTATTTAGAATGTAAGATAAACAAATATTATTAATTTAAAATTTATTAATGTAAATAATATTATTCAATTTTGATTAATATTTAGTTTGATTTTAAAAAATTATTTAGAACGTAAGATAAACAAATTATTATGGACTAAATATTAATATAATTTTTAACACTAACTAACTAACTACCAAAAGAGAGAGGTAGAAAGACAGAGAGAGGAAGAGAGAAAGAGATAGAGCGAAAGAGAACCTGTACAAAGATAGATAGAGAGAGAGAGAAGGGATATAGAGACAGAGGGATAGAGAGATGAAGATAAAAGTGAAGAGAGATAAAGAGAAATGGATAGATAGAGAGGGAGACAAAGAGAAAGAGAGACAGAGAGATAAAGATGGTAAGAAAGAAGTGAGGATATAGATAGAGGGACAGAAAGAGATGACAATAGAAGTGAAGAGAGATAAAGAGAAACATATAGATAGAGAGGGAGACAAAGAGATATAGAGAGAGATAAAGAGGGAGAGAAAGAGAGAGAAGATGACGACGATGATGAGAGAGATGGTAAGAAAGAAGTGGGGATATAGGTAGAGGGATAGAAATAGATGAGGATAGAAGTGAAGAGAGATAAAGAGAAACAGATAGATAGAGACAAAGATATATATATATATAGAGAGAGAGAGAGAGATAGTCACAAATAGAGATAGAGAGGAACAAAGAAATGGAGAGATAAAGGGGGAGAGAGATGACAAAGAGAGATATAAAAAGAGATATATAGAAAAGAGAGAAATAGAGAGAGTTTCACACCTTTTGCATAATTTGGAGGTCAAATGGATTAAAATTAAATTTATACATTCTATAATTTTAGATTGAGAATTCCTAATTATCTTAAATTACTAAATTTGAAGGGAAAATTTTTTGATTTGTTTGAATTTGTCGATGATATGGAGATGATCTCGAGACCTCAAAAATGGTGTGCATTCATGGCAATTTTTTTGTAAAAGGAACATGACATAGAATGCACACCATTTTTAGCAAAATACCTATATAGAGAAGGAAAACTGACAAATACCAATAGAGAAGGGAAAAAATTGTATTTTAAAAAATTATCAATGTCCCAAAATTTGTATTTTTGTCAAATTAAAAAAATTTATATAAGCATGCTATATTTTAAAAGGCAAGGGGAGTGATTTAATACTAAGTTTCCATTTATCTCTCTCTCTTTCTCTATCTCGCTCTCACTACCTTTTCCTTCCTCTCCCTCTTTATCTCTCTATATCTCTATCTCTCTTTGTCTTTATCTCTCTATCTCTTTGTTTCCTTCTCTATCTCTCTGTCTCTTCCTTCCATTCCCTCCTCATCTCTCTATAACTCCATCTCTCTTTGTTTGTCCATCTTTATCTTTGTATCTCTTTGCCTCCCTCTCTATCTATCCATTTCTCTTTATCTCTCTCAATCCCTATCTCCCTTTCTCTATCCCCCCTTATTTCTTTCTCTATCTCTCCTCTGTCTCTTGATCTCTCCATTTCTCTTTATCTCTCTCTATCTCCCCTTCTCTCTTTCTCTCTTCCTTTCTCTCTTTCCTCTCTCTGTTTGTCTATCTTTCTCCACCTCTCTTTCTCACCATCTCTCTTTCTTTCTCTCTCCCTCTGTATCTTTGTATATCTCTACCTTTATATATCAATCTCTCCCTATATGTTTTGCATAGAAATAAGAAACTAAAGTTATGCAAGAAATAAAATGAAAGCAAAGTGTGCAATTGTTATGCAAGGATTGTGTGGAGTGAAAAGTAAAAAGCGGTTTCTTTACAAAACCCAATGAACATCCATCAATCTCCCTATTTATCATTGCATATTTGTTGGAGGTCCATTAAGGTCTACTATAGGTACAAGTCTATTTTAAATTAATCTCTCTACATCTCTCTATCAATGCCCCCCGGTCTCTCTCTTTCTATCTTTGTGACCCTCTCTATCTAATTCTCTCTATTCACCCTTATTTATTTCTCTCACTTTTATCTCTTCCTTCCTCTATGCCTTCTATCTCTCACTCTATCTCTCTTTCTATATATTTATAAAAGTTCCATTTCATGAGGTTCCAATGGAGCTAGATGATTTGGACCAATCCATACCAATTTCCACTTTTTACATTATAAAAGTACCATAGCCTAATCTATAATGTAGTTTTCTCCGTTAGAATGCTTGACCATAGGCCCAAGTCTACAACAAAACATAACACTTTTTGCCATTATGTTTAAGAAGTCAAGCTTAGTTTTGTAATCCCATTATAGCCAATGATTTTCTATTTTAGGAAATGTCTCTTTGATTGTTATGGGTGGTAAAGGTAAAATCTAAAAATAATTATTCATAGGAAGGTTATGCATGTAGTCATGTTTTGTAGTTGAAATTTAAAAGTACTTTGAATCCACAAATTTTAGTTCAACATCATATATAACAAGGATATAGTTTGCCCATACACCCTTTGACATAATATACACTTATTCAAAGTAATGGTGTCATAAACAAAAAGATATATCTTTTTTTTTTGTAGACAAACCTTTGGAAGACATACTTTCTTTGAGCTTTATCGTCTAAAATGATTTCTTGTGATGAGTTTCATAATAATCTTTTACTAAAATCTAAGTTCTTTCTTTTATGAAATCTAATTTTCTACACATCCTCTAGGATTTACCTCTCTTTTTCTCTATCTCTCTCCCTCTTTATCTCTGTAGGTCTCTAGCTCTATATATCTTTGTCTTCCTCTCTAGCTCTCTATTTCTCTTTATCTCCCTCCCCTCTCTCTCACACACTGATAATTTAGTTGGGAATTGATAATTGTAATAAATGAATATTCAAAAATTAAGAAAAGAAGATTAGGCACTTGGCTTTTGAAATAATGATGAAGAATAATTATACATGTTACATAGAATTTGGTTGTTTTAGTATACAAAATGGATGTGCTTGATCTACTTGTTGTCTCAAGAATGTAATAGTCAAGGGATTTCATGCAGGTTAAATTTACATTGTGTGTGATTGATCCCACATTACGAAAACATCCTAATGTGTGGAACCATTCTACTATCTATTGGATTGATCTAGCAAACTATCAACACTTATGATTGAGGTAGTTGTGCTCATCAAACTTTGAATATTTCAAGAAGTATAAGAATCAAAACATTTTATTACGCCCTGTGCATGTCCCTCAGGTCATCTTGGTCTCAAACCATATCTTATTATAGACAAATATCCAAACTCATGAATTCTTCTTGTGTCATTTAGGGTGTAAGAAATGAAATATACTAAGAATTGTAAAAAATTTCAAGTACCAATATAATGGATGTATTTATTGTTTATTGGCTATAATATTTTTATACAAAAGTATTATAAATTGTTCAAATCTTATAATGACTGTCTAATTCTTTCATTTTTGTATACTTCCCCTCCAGATAATTATGTATCATAATAAGCTCACACAATTATATAACAATATATATATTTATTATTAGATATAATTAAACCTAGTGATATAGGCCTCTCTCTTCCCCTCTCTTTGTATAGGTATATATATATATGTAGAGATCTAAAAAAACAATCATAATCCTAATATATATAATATAAGTTAATATTCCAAGGGATTACCTCTCATAATAAACATATATCTTTATCTCTCTATTTATATCTATTTATTATGCAATATAATATTAATTTAATTATAAATCCAATGTGAGGTATTGCCATGTTTTATTACACTATTGATTGATGTATTTCATATAATACTCAATGGGGACCTAGTGATGCACTTTAATAAATTATAGTATTAATATATTATTGTATATTAGATTATTATGTATATTAATATTATATTGATATTAATATATATAACTGTAATATATTATGTAAATTATAATAATGGTATAAATTATTATATTAATATTTTATATAAATAGACTATAATACTAATATAATTGCAATTTGATATGCTCGTCTAAGTTATTTGCTTTCATTTGTTTTACGTTTCTTTTTTCCTTCCAAAAAAACATAGAAATCCTAGGGTATCCGGCGCGGGACATTTAAATGATATAAGACTGCTTCTAACAAGATTTTTTTCAGGCATGAGAACAACCGAGAGTTTACAAAATTTCCCGACGTGAAAGAAAAACCGAAAACTAAATTACAATCTAAAGTTAAAATTAAGAAATATGTTAATATTAATAAAAACTAATATTAATAACTAAAATAAAATCTAAATTAAAGAATTTTTAAAAACTATTTTAAAACTATGCTATAAATTAAAACCAATGCTTAAAAAGACTATTTAAAACTAAGTTTAATTAAGAACAATGTTATAAAGCTACTACCAAACCATTAGGCTATGTCTAAAACTACATGTTAAAATTACATTCCAAAGGAATGTCTATTAGAAGCTCATTGTGGATTACATTCCAAACGATGTTAAAAATTACATTCCAAATGATGTTAAAAATTACATTCCAAATGATAGCACGGATGAGCAGAAAGTGGTAGCTCAAAGTACGGCGGATCTAGGCCTGAACCCACTATCTAGTCGGAACTCTTTTATTCGTGATAGTTAGTTTAGGAAAGAGGTGAGAGTCTTTGAGCCGGAGAACCAATGGATAAAATAATGATCTGCAAAATAAAACACCAAACTTTCATTCAAAAGCTCGTTAATCTTGTAGACATCGCAAAAGGTTAGAAACTGCATGCTTTTGATAAGAAAAAGATAAATGTGATAATGTGGAGGACCGATGAACAACAGGTAAAATGCCAATGTCCTTTTGCCAATAGCCAGACCCTGCATACAAAAGCATTGGGAAAAATGACAAATCAGATCGGAAACGCGACGAAAAAAAACTGGCGAGTAAAAAATGAACGAATGGGATTAACTGACGAGCAGAGAAGTTTCCCCAACAACAAACGGATAGGATGCATTCAATCGTCTTACATCCTTCTGCAAGACTCTCAACCGTTGATTTTCAAAGTTAGTCATCTCTCTCACAAAGGGAATGCTTTGACGTAATTAAAACAAAAAAACTCAACAGCTAAAAAACCACATGATTTAAATATTTTAAATCTGAACTATTTAAAACCTTAAATAAAAATCAACCCAACTTTTCATTTTTTATAATTTTTTTTAACCCGTGACTAGTTTACCAAGCCTGCAGACCGCATAGGAAGCCTATACGAATGCGTACAGTATGGCTCTACAGACCTATGACCCTTAAAAAAGAATTCAAAAAATTTTCACCTTTGAATTATATCAAGTTATGTATGGATCTTAGGGTTTTCAAACCTTCTCAACCCAATCATGAGGTTCTTTTTTCCATATGATGCTCCCAACGAAAGTTTACCTTCGGGCTCTCTCCCAAAAAGAGTGAAAACCTACAAGATTAAGCTAGCATAAACTTGAAAAAACTTAGATCAAGAAAGGGACAAGGTCCCACCAAACATGTCAGAATATATATGCTAAAATATGAAACAAAATAAGGAACAATGCATGAAATCAAATATCCTATTTCATATCTAACAACATCTCCGATCAAGCAAAGGGTTAGCAAAATGAAATGAAAACTAGAATGACATTATATTCAAAAAGTTTGTTCATTGCAAATGGCTTGATTGAGGCTTGATTTATAGAGTTTTAGATGATAAGATGAAGGACTAAGGTTTGGTTACAAATTGATGGCTAGGATTGAATGAGACAAATTAGAACAAGGTTAGAAGCTTCTAGGGCATTCTATAAGAATGGATGGTTGAGATTAAAGATAAATGGATGGATAAGATTGAGTGAGAGGAATTAGGGAAAGCATGGAAGCTTCTAGGGCTTATCCTTATGTGAATGGTTAAGATTAAAATATGTAGTTGTAAATGGATGATGGAGATGTAAAGTTAGTTTGACTTTTGTGGGAGTGTCTAGTTTCAATGAATCTAGATAACTCTTAACTAGTCATGTGACTTTATTTATTTATTTATTTATTTATTTATTTATTTGTGGATAATGGATAAAGATGGGATTAATTATGATAAATAGAGGATTAAAATAGGATTTAGGATTTTTATATTAATTAATCAAATAATAAAATTATTTAATTAATTAATAGAGAGGGATGTGGGAAAATAGATTACTTAAATAAATTTATTTTATTTAGTTAATTTGATTATGGATGAATGTTAAATGATAGTCCTAATTGATTAAATAAATATAATTTATCTAATTAATTAGTGCTAGGATGAATGTGTTTAGGATGGGATTAGGACAATGTCAAAAGGTGTCGAAAGTGATGTTGGAAGTGTCAAAATTGATGCGGTCAATTTTTGGTGTCTACAATAGTAAACAAGACCAAACACAAAGTAACATAAACAAGACCAAACACATCTAAATGACTAAGATCTAGAATTCCAAAAGACTTATGAGAAATTGAATAAAATTGAATGTAGTTTTGTTTTCCAAAAATTCAATGTTCATAGTAATGAAATTCAAGATTATAATTAGATAAACCTTCAACAAGGTTCTTATTATTTAAGGTCCATAGACCCTTCTCTCCAATATGGCCTAATCTCTAGTGCCATAACATCGTCTTTTTAGTCAATAACTTAGTCTCTATAGAAAGAGCACCCATACCACTCCTTTATCCAATGAACTAGTTGAAGATTCAATCTCAACAGAAGTACTATTGCACTAAACAATACATGCATCAAGCTGAAACAAAGTGCCCAATCTCACACCTCTAGCAATCACCATAGCACATCTAACTATCTTGCATATGGCATTAGAAAAGACAACTTGCACATACGCATCAATCAATCTGCATATAGATAATAGGTTTCATGATAACCTAGGGATATGCAACACACAACTAATTCATTTAACTCTACCATCATGAAATTTAATTTATACTCTACCATGGCCAATAATTTTTAAATGAGAATCATCACCCAAATACACCTTACCTCCATCAAATTCCTCATAATGTGAAAACCAACCTCTATTAAATAATTAAAATTAAGTCTAGGAACTTGCAAAGATTGAGACACCTTAATTCCCAACATGAAGGGCCCAACTTGATTTTTGATAGCCTTAAGCTTGAGTTTTTGTGGCCTATTAATCTCTTCTAGATCTAATGGCTCATATCTATGTCGATATATTGTTTGGTAGAATTTTTTTTATGCAGGTGCCTTTTGGTTCTCGAAACATTCTGAAGTTCCTATCCTTGCCAACACTTTAAATTCCCATGAACCATTAATCTCTTCCATATCCAACAATGTAGATTTGGTATCTCTTTTGATAGTGCAAATATTAGTCTCACCATGGTTTATAACACCTTTAGTTCTACTTGCCTTATTTTTTTCCTTTAGTGATAGATTTCTTTAGGCACATTATTAATTTGCTCTTCTGCTAACATTGTTTTTTAGTATTTTTAGGTCAATTTTGCTCCAAAAATTGAGTTTTTTAAAAAATTTGATTTAAGTGGTTTCAAAAACACTTTCATTAGCATACATTTTTTCTTGGAAATGAAGGGATCTAACCTAGCATCAACCTTTATTATACTACAATAGGACCATGCTAGGGCACTACCTGCTTGACCCCTACAAGGGGAACTATCTCTTTACCTCATATGTGGCTATTGTTCCCAACTCCTCACTCTAGTACCCTAAAAATAAATAATATCTAGGGGTGTGTTGATTATCAGTGCCACTTTTTGATTCCATGCCCAATGGATATAGGTACCTAGTCTTTTGGATTTGATGGTTATGAGTAAGCTTCCTTGAGATATCACCAAAAAGGATTTTAATAAAATTTTATGTATTAAAATTTTGTGGAGCATTATCATTTTTTAGCTTCCTTTAAATATAATATAGAACTCGCCACAATATGAGGAGTGTGGGGTAAGTTATCTAAAAGAAGGTCTATTTTTAGGTTAAGATGTTAGTTATTTTGGCCTATTCAATTACCATATTTGATCAGTGGTTAGTATTTCTTTCTCTTTTTTGCAATCTATATGTATAGGGTTTTCCTCTTTCGTAAAGATCTTTTTGTCTCTTGAAGAATGGAAGTGTTATTTTATCTTTGTTTATCTTACCTCAACATAGGGAGTATCCTCTAGCTTGATTTCATGTATGTTGTCTATTTTCTTTCTTATGGTCATCTCATGGAAGTTAAGTGAGCTATCCCTAACCTCAAACTTTTACATTTTCATGTTTAATGCTTGGTGGAATGTTGAAGGTTGAGCTAATTGATCACTAGTCTTTGTTGCACTACCTTATTTTTATTTTCTTTCTCTACACCCTTATGTCCTTCTAATCATATGCCTATTCCTAAATTTCTCTTCTACAAGCTTTAGTTTAGTGTTTAGATTAGATAAGAAATTGGCCTTCTTCAAAGGTTTCTCATTTGTTTGAAGTTGTGCATGAGGGCATCTGAGACTGTACTTGCCCTTATTTTTTGAGTCAAGTGTGTCATTTTGGAGGAATCAATCAAGACTTTGAATGTGTCAATCATAATCAAACTCTATAATTGTTAATTTATGTATTTTTAGTTAATTACAAGGTCCAATTCCAAAATTATTAGCTCTAGAAATAATAAATTTTAAATTTTAAAAAAGGGATACAATCATGTGTGTGATTGGGTCTAAGGGCACTAATTGCGCCCACAATTCTATCTAGGTTGGAGAAATCCCTAAAGGATCAAATCAATCCAATTCTAAGGATAAGATATTGGCAATAGTGAGGTCACATTGGTTTTAGATCTAGCTCACACACAAAATGATACAAATTGAGCATTAAGATAATGTACTTGAGAGAAGGCCAAAATAAGAACAAAGTGAAAGGGAAAAGAGAAAAATGTGCATTTTTCTCCTCTATGGAGAAGTGTTTTGAATTCAATAAACTGCATCTTAATCTTTGGAAGGGTGAAAAGTGTATACCCTTCAATTTTACACTATTTTGCATGGGTGTCCTAAGCACACATTCCTAGCAAATGATTTTGATGAATTTAGTGCTCCTATTGACCCCAATTTCTAGTTGACTTTCAAAAATAGAACATAAAATCTACTTAGACAATTTTATGTTCACTAATTATCAATTTTTATTCCCAGATCAAATTTGAAGTGTAAATTTGACCCTCATGTTCAAATTCAAATTTCACCCTAGGTCTAAGTCAATTAAGTTTCAATTAGTCATTATGTGTCAACTCCCACGCCAAAACTTCCAAATTGTGTGTCGAGGTCATGCATAAAAGGACATCACCTTTAGGTTATTTTCCATCATGTAGAATCTAGGTCACTTATTACTCATCACTTAGAGTCACTCACGCCTAGCATTGAGCATCTTAGAAGCACTCTTGCCCCTATCACATCACCACGCTACATCAACATATTTTGATTGCATCACCTCTTTGTCAACAAGCTCCAAAACCCTAGTTTCATACTAGGTCCTTATACCCCCCTTTTACACTTTGTTCAAGTTATAAGTTCCAAGTTCTAAGTTACCCTTATCATCATAGTGTCATTTGCATTCATGTCTTATCTTTCTAATTTTATCTAAATTGTTCAATTGATCAAGGGCTTGTCATAAGTAGAAGATCTTCACTTAGCAAGCTCCCAAAGGTGTTTGTCAACACCACCTTTCTTTTATTATGGGACCACACACTAAGGAAAATCTTTGTTTGCAAGTATAGAAAGTTAGTAGGTCATAGGATCATTAGTGCAATCAAAGATTGAATTAACAAATAAAGTTACAAATAGTTCCAAAAGTTGTAAAACTTAATTGGCTTATTCCATTCATCTCAAATTCAACATTTTGAGTACAAGTAGCAGTCTTTTGTCACAATAAAATCCATCTCTTCTTCATGAACATCAAGGTATGCATTTACCTTTTATCATTTCTTTCTATTTCAAGATCCAATCATATATGCATTTCTAACTCAACTCTTTATCTAGGATAATTACGCTAATAGGCATAACTACAATGACAATAGGAGGTTGTAGTGGAGTGGGTGGATAACAAAAACTCTTCAACTAAATTTGACAATCATTTACATATTAAATATTCCTTACGTCCAATTGCGTATACATGTATATAAAAACATAATAAACTAGCACAAATATTTTAAATACATCTATCTAAAAAACATAAAAAGATATCAATTTAAGACACCTATCTAATTTATGTTACAAATTCAATATAAACACCCTAAAACTTCTCTACATCTTTTAAATAATTACATTTAAAATATTTATATTAATTTATTTATTATTACTCTATTACATTTATGTTTCCTAAATATTGTTTTATTTCTTCACAATCCCAAGCAAAATAAAATAACTTTACGGTCCTAAACTAAATGGTAAATCTTTCAAACCATCTAAACTAAATAAATAATATATTTTTTTCAATGCGTAATTTTGTTACAACAATAACAAATATATTATAATGGAGGATCCAAGGCAACTTAGAGGTACTTCTAATTATTTAATATCAAACGTATAGTATTAAACATTAGGTATTCATATTAAGTAGAATGACGTAGATCCTAGAGTAAGTAAAGGAGTGTATTAGTTGACATTGAATGTGGATAAGTCGCATAGGGTAAGTAGAGGTTAGTGCTTAAATGTAATATATGGCGAATTAAAATAACAAGGAAGGAGCCCATGCCAAATCATAACTTGTACTAACTTTGCTAGTCTTTTAAGGCACTCATTGTCATGGACCTTTTCAATATATTACGCCTTTAAGTACTTAAGATGTGGACCCATTATATAATCAACTATGCTTTTCCTACACTCTTTACCGGGTGTTAAGAGCACAAGCATCTTTGTAGAATCATGATTTGATTTTTATTATACTTGTGGTTGGATAGGTCTAGAATTTGGGAAGAGTTTAGATAATCATTGGTGTTGGAAGAGTTTAAACAACTGGGGTATTGTAGTCAATGTTCCAGATTTTATGGGAGACGTTAAATTTATGTTTATGTTATTTATATTTTATTTATGTGGGAATTTCCAATATTTAAGATGGTCTAGCTTGGGTGTTTATTTAACAATTTTTTTTAGTGGTTTTTTTTGTATTGTTTAAGTTGTTTCGTCAAGATTTATGACAAGATTTTTGTTTTAATTGTTTTCTAACTTTCTTTTGTATTCTATTCAGCAAGAGTTGATTTTTGACGATTTTTATGAGTTAAGTAGCTTCTTCATAAATCAACAACCACTTAATAGAATGGACAAAATTTATTGAATAAATACCCTACTGCTTCACTCTTAATTTAAATAAAATCACAAGATCTTCAATGCTCAATGAATCTTATATTAGATCAATCAATTTCCATCCAACTATTACCTAATATAAATTGAATGAGTCAAAAAATTAACAACTTAACTTCCCATTACTAAATTGAATTTAATAAAAATAAATAAATCTAATTAAAATATATGTTCCCATAAAGAAGCTTCATACCAACTTGTTTGATTAACTTTGATAATCAGGGGCATTCATCTTGAGTTATTTACATGTTAGATTTAAAGAGTGCTAAATTATCCACTTTAGGACATACATTTGCTTTCATAATGGGATTCTAAGGAAAGAGAAAGGTGTTATTTCTTTAAATCCTTAGGTTAATGGCATAAACTAGCATGCTAAAAGTGGAGTGAAGTACATGACTATACACTTGTGATAATATACTTTTGTATCATTACAATCAAATATAATATTCCTATTTTTGTTTTGTTAGTAAGAGGGTTTTACTTTATGAGGTGGTTAGGGTGTGATATCATTAAGTACGAAGACATGATGGCTTCAAGAAATATTAGTGTTTACAAGGTTGCCTCATATAGCTCTTGAGTAATAGAAGGCTCAATAATTTTCTTACAAGGTTACCTAATATAGAGATTAGGGTAATAGAAGGGTTCATAATTTTTTTGCTATGGTTGTTTATGGTTGACAACATAATGGTTAGGATTTGAACATGAAATATTTTAAGTGTAAATATTTTCATGCCAACATCTAAGTTCCATACACACCAAAAGTAAGTGGTGTTAACATTAAGAGGATGTGATCAAGCAATTAATTAGTTATGAAACCAAGACGGGGCAATTAACATTCCTCAACAAGTATCACAATACCAATAATTACTCATAGTTGAGTAGTCATGTAATAATTGAGGTACTTCAAGATATTTGTATTTAAATGATACAACAAGAATATAAGCTAGTGGTACATATAAGTACCTAAATTTGTACATGTCACAATTTGAGTCTCATGATGATTAATGCCACTCAAAATACCATAATGGAATAAAACATGATGACAACTTCTAGCATCCAAAAAATTCCCCTTAGTCATATTGGTTGTATCTTTAAGCCTCCAGTAGCTCAAGTTGTCTTTTCTCCTCATTTCAATGATCAAAAATCTTGTGTTTCACTTGCTTTGGTGAAACTATCAATTGTTCAAAGTGGTTACTTTTAAAACTGTCATGGTGATTTTATTTTCCTGGACAATTTTAAAATAGTCACAACCTTTTATAAAACTATCATGGTGGTCTGAAAAGTGCTATGATAGTTTTAAATTCATCACCTATAGAAAGCAACGGTTTCGCCTAAAGTGACAAAACTAAAATTTAAAGTGTCAAGGCAATATTTTTTTGTTTGAACCTTCTAGAGGAGTCCCTTAGATTTTTATTTCAAATTTAACTCTACACAAGACTATTCCTTGCTTATTGAGAAGCAAATTTTATCTTTCTTAGAGGATTTTCCACACACGTTATTTCACATTCATATCAAAAACCATAAGAAAGCATCATGATCTTTGTGTCTCCCTTGCAACATCAGTCTAATGCCACAATGTTCATATTTCTAGTTTAATTCCTTGTCATTTCAAGCCTTCTAAAATATTCAATTTAGCTCCATCAATTTCTTAATCTAGGTTTATAGCCTAACTCTCTACACTTCTTCATCAATAGTTTGCAATAATAATTGGTTTTCATCTCTTTCTAATTTCAATCTTTTCCAAACACCTTCAAATAGGTTTCAACACATTCTAGATGTCAAATTTCTTGGTTCACATAGTAGAATCCAAATATTGGTGTCCTTCTAAGGACAAATTACATTAGTAGTGTATTGTCCAATTCTACTAAACTCAATTGGACAATGTTAGAATCATTCCAAGTTTCTCTTGATTGAAGGCATTAGTCAAAGGTTGGTATTTATTTCATGTGTTGGTTTTATAGTTAGTTTCATATTGTTAGAAGTAGTTTTGAATTTATAGTTAATAGTAATTAGTTGTTAGTTGTTAATATAGTTATTAGTGAATAACTTTGTTAGTAGTAATTAGATTAGTTAGTTATTTTTATCTGTCTTTCATTTCATGCAAATAAAAAGAATTCAACTAAAATTAAAATACTTGTAACATTTGACAACATTCAAACAAATTAATATTTACCACATCCTATACATTTGAAAGAAAACTTACCAATATTGGTCAAAAATTGGAAATATACTTACAACCATGTACAACACTACAACATTCCTCACAACATATACACCCTTGAAAAATTCTCATAAATATTGCAACTCTTTATCAAACAGATGTCCCATTGCATACACCTTGTAAAAACATCAACCTCCTTTCACCAAGAAAACTTCCTTGACCAACATAGGGCCTCACCCAAAGTTTCCTTTTGAGATTTACCTTTTGAGTCTCCTGATTATTGATTTGAGTCTCTAATTGATTCTCTCTATGGATTGCTCTGGCCCATCCCCAAGAAGTTTTGTATGCCTATTTTGGTGCATACATCATTGGTAAACCTCCGTGAATAACAAAAAAAAAATTCCTTTACCAACTAAATTTACATTCCCATCTTCTGGTATGGTGAGATTCAATACTCTAACTTAGTCTCTCCATCATTTAGATTCTTTCAGTAATTGAGGGGATGTTTTCAAAACTTGTCTTCCAAAATCCAATGATATTAATCTGATTTTCTTGATAAATAACCCATTTGAGCATCCCACTCCTAATTTTAGCATGCCTAATTCAACTACCTCTATGGAGGTTCATTTACCATCAACTCATGAGGATTATTTTAGGTGGATTAAAATTAATTCCAAATATCAAAACACTACCCCTAAAGCTCAACTATAATATATCATTTATGAGGATAAGTATAAACAACTCAAAGAACATTTGGTAAAACTTAGAGATCAGTAGGAGGACATTAATGATCCTAGACAACATTTGACTATCCTTAGTTAAAGTCTCAAGTGCCTAGAAGTAAAATTATTTAATCAGGAAACTCATCAAATGCATAAACGTGTTCATAGTTAAACAATAAACCATTCATCGCCACATAACTTCTAGTTTAGCATTCCCTACCAATCAACTTATATTATGTAAACCTCTATTCATAAATGCAATCATATGCTTCTCATGATCCGAATGTAGTAGCATACTTGGAGTATCTCAAGTAACCTTTGGATCATGTAGTGAGGAATGTAATTTGTTGGGATAAGGTGCCATTAACCTTGTAAATCCCAACATTGTATTTATTCCATTTATTATTTGTAATTTGTAATTACCCATAAGAGATGTAAAAGTTTCACCAGCAAAAGTAAAAATTATTTACTATCCACGGTAATTACAGAGTTACTGCACAGTAAGTCCCGGAGTTACCAGCAGTAGTTACGGGATGTCATTTACTATGGTAAATGGTAAATGGTAAATGGTTAAAGTGGGGTGCACATGTGGAGGAATAATCTATTTTTAGTGTTATGACGCACGCCATAGATGTTGTAAGAAGGTGTAAGAGATTCTATGACAACTGTAAGTTGTCATAAGAATCCATGACACTGATAATAGCATATGACGTGTCATAAGATGTTGTAAGTGGCTATTTTTGGCCCCAAGGCGTTCAAGCTTGCATGGGCACTTTTTCCCAAGTGTAGGATGCATGTATGACAGCATTTATGACCCCGTAAGAGCCTATTCTTGGCCATGGACGCCCAAGGTTGTATTGTTGACTCTTGACAAGTGTTATGGGCTTGTAAGAAGTCATTTAATGTCTTGAGGTTGTGTAAATTCTATAAAAACCATAGCATAGTAGATGAGGTGAAAATAACAGTTTACAGGTACCCAGGTTCTGCCGGAGTGAAGGTTGGAGGACAGAGGAAGTGAATGTATTTGTAAACTCCTTTTGTGAAGATAATACAACTTGGCCTCTTTTCTTGGTGGTGTTTTTTACCTGCAAGGGTTTTCTCCACATTAAACACTTGTGTTATGTGCTTCATTCTGCTTCTGGTATATTTCTGTATTATGGGTTTATGTTTTGATTACAATCTCCATTAATAACACACAATTAAAGTTTGCTAAAATTTATCTCGAATCAGATTTCCATTTAAGTAGTGTTGCTTTTATATCTAACATTTGGTATCAGAGCCTGGCCAGCTTTGACTCTTAGGTGGTAGTGTGGAAGCTGTAGCTACAGTGGGAGATTTGGTTGCATTTATTTTGTAGATCTTGTGTTGTTATTATGGTTGCATCCACCATTGCATCAACCTCTCGATTGGACATTGAGAAGTTCAACGGAATGGGGTATGAGTTGTGGAAGCTGAAAATGGAAGGTTTGTTGGAAGAAAGAAACTAATGGTTTGCTATCCAAAAAGAGAAGAAACCTAACGATGTCTTTCAAGATGAGTGGGATAGACTGGATAAGAAGGCACGGGGAACCATCTGGTTGTGTCTTTCAGACTCTGTCCTGTTGAATGTCGCAAAGGAAGAGACTGCATACAAGTTATGGAAACAGTTGGGTGAGATCTATCAAGCCAAGAGTATGGTAAATAAACTTTATTTAAAAAGAAAATTATTTTCCATGAAAATGCGAGAAGGTGAATCAATTGCAAAGCATTTAAATTCTTTTAATTTGTTAGTGAGTCAGCTTGATTCAGTAGATGTTGAGGTTAGTGAGGAAGATAAATGTATCTTACTTCTATGTTCTTTACTTGAGTCTTGGGAGAATGTTATCCTTGCTATCACTGCTAACCTTGCGGATCTGAAGTTGGATGCTCTTGTTTCAGTGCTACTATCACAGGAATTGAGGAAGAAGAATTCAGATAGTTCAGGGGATGCTCTCAATATCAGGGGAAGGTCTAAGGAAAGGGGACCTAAAGGAGATCAGAAAGGGGCTAAGGACAAGTCCAAGGGGTGTTCTAAGACTCCTGGTAAAAAGAACAGAGTTAAGTTTTGGAACTGCGGTAAAAGGGGACATGTGAAGGAGTGCAGAAACCCCAAGAAACAGTGGGAGAGTGCTTCGAGTAAGTCCTCGAATGCAGGTGAAGAAGTTTTACTTTCTACATGTAATCTTGTTTCTAATGATCACTGGTTGGTTGACTCAGGATACTCATTTCATATGACCCCGCATAAGGAATGGTTCTCCACATATGAAGAATATGATGGAGGTAATATCTACCTTGGTGACAACTCTACATATCCGATTGTCAAGAAAGGAAAGGTATTGTTGTGTTTCAGTGATGGGAGGATTAAAACCCTCCCTGGTGTTTTGCATGTTCTTGGATTAGCTAGAAATCTAATTTCAGTTTTGAAGTTGAATGATTTGGGAATGCATGTGACATTTGATAAGAATGGCTACAGATTGGTGAGAGGGAACTTGGTGGTAGCGAAAGGGAAGAGATTCAAGAACTTGTTTAAGCTTGAAGCCACTACAGTTTGTAATGCCTCTTATGTTTATGAGGCTTCTAAAAACACTTGTTTGTTGTGGCACCGTAGATTGGGCCACACAAGCAATAATGCACTAAAAACTATTAAGAATAGAAATTTGTTGGACGGTTTCTCTTATTTTGATGAGCACTTTGATTTCTGTGAGCATTGCGTGTTTGGTAAACAAAATAGAAAATTATTTTCTTCACGAAGCAATAGAGCAAAAGAGAAATTAGAAATTATTCATACGGATGTGTTTGGACCTGTGGATAATGAATCTATCTGAAAATCTCGTTATTTTGTAACCTTCATTGATGATGTATCCAGATTTACATGGATTATTTTATGAAGCATAAATCTAAAGTTTTCACTAAGTTTAAGGAATTCAAAGTCTTAGTAGAGAACCAATCAGGTTTAAAGATAAAAATATTATCTGACAATGGAGGGGAATATTTCTCTAAGGAATTTGATGAGTTTTGCAAGCATGCAAGTATAATCAGACAAAAGACAACTCCGTATACACCACAACAAAATGGTGTTGTAGAAAGGATGAACTGAACAATTATGGAAAGGGCCAGAAGTATGCTTAGTGATGCACAGTTGCATAAATACTTTTGGGCAGAGACTATGTGTACTTCTTGCTACTTGATAAATAGATCTCCTTGTAAGGCTCTTGATTCGACACCTTATGAAGTGTGGACAGGTAAGAAACCTTCTATTTCACATTTAAGGGTTTTTAGTTGTGAGGCTTTTGTTCATGTGCCTAAGGAAAAGCGATCTAAGTTGGATCCAAAAGCTGAAAAGTGTACATTCATTAGATATGGTGATAATGTGAAAGGTTATAAGCTTTGGAATCCACTAACCCGCAAGATTATCTTTTCTAGAGATGTTATTTTTAGGGAACTTAGAGCTATTTCTGAACCTGAGCAACCAAAAGAAAAAGATGAAAAGGTAAAGAAGGTGCACTTTGATTTAGAGCAGCAAGATGCACCTCAGGAAGAACAGAACGATGGATTAGGAGGTGAAGAAGAAGAAGATTCAAGTAGTTCTGATGAAGATGAATCTGTTGTTACAGAAGAAGTTGTTGCATATGATCATGCAGAAGAACGAGTCTCTTACTCCACCCTTGAGGAGATCCACAAGACAACAGAATCTAGTTGACAGGTATAGCCCACTAGATTTCTATTGTGTATATGCTTTATTGAGTACCAATGATGAACCTAAATCCTACAGGGAAGCTATTTCTGCAGATGATAGTGAGTCTTGGCAGCTAGCCATGCAGGAGGAGATGATGGCTTTGGACTCTAATAACACCTGGGATCTTGTTCGTTTGCCCAAAGGAAGAAAGGCCATAGGATGTAAGTGGGTCTTCAAGAAGAAATTTGGAGCAGATGGGTCATTAGAGAAGTACAAGGCTAGACTGGTAGCCAAGGGCTACTCCCAAAGAGAGGGAGTTGATTTTGGTGAGATATTCTCTCCTGTTGCTAAATTGACTTCTATTAGATTTCTCTTATCCATTGTTGTAGCTTATAATTGGGAAATTGAGCAAATGGATGTTAAGACTTCATTCTTGCATGGAGATCTTGAAGAAGAAATTTATATGCAACAGCCTACAAGTTTTGAGGTAAAAGGAAAAGAACATTGGGTTTACAGGTTAAAGAGGTCTCTTTATGGTCTAAAACAGTCCCCCAGAATGTGGTATCAAAAGTTTGACTCATTTGTTTTGAAATTGGGTTTTGTTAGAAGCAAGGAGGATCATTGTGTTTACATTCATTGTGTTGATGATTCTATACTAGTTATTGCTTTGTATGTTGATGACATGTTTTTCAGCAATACTAAGGGTATGGTCAGTGAGCTTAAAGCCCAACTTTCAGGTGCATTTGAGATGAAGGATCTTGGTGCTACAAGGTATATTTTGGGAATGGAGATCAGGAGGGACAAAGTTAACAGAAAGCTTTGGTTGTCACAAAGTAAGTATGTGAATACTATTTTGCAGAGGTTTAGTTTGCAGGACTGTAACCCAGTTAGAGTTTCTTTACCCATTGGTACTAAACTTTCATTAGATATGTGTCCAAAGACTGAGGATGATCTTGAGGATATGTCTAATGTGCCATATGCTAGTGCTGTAGGGAGTTTGATGTATGCAATGGTTTGCACTAGACCAAATATTGCCCAAGCAGTGGGAGTTTTGAGCAGATTTATGTCTAACCCTGGTAGACAGCATTAGAACTATGCAAAGAGGGTGTTTAAATATCTTACAGGTACTCCTGATTATTGTTTGGTTTATTCTGGTACTGATAGTGCTGATAAATCTTTGGACATAGAGGGTTTTGTTGATGCAGATTGGGCAGGTGACTTGGATAATCGAAGGTCCACTAGTGGCTATGTGTTTACTATGTTTGGAGGTGCAGTGAGTTGGATGAGTAAGAGGCAGCCCACAATTGCTTTGTCCACCACAGAAGCAGAGTATATGGCTGCTACTCATGTCTCTAAGGAGGCAGTTTGGTTGAGGAGATTGTGTACAGGTATTGGTTTTGATTGCAGGATCATTCAGATTGGTTGTGATAGCCATAGTGCTATCTATTTGGCCAAGAATCCCATGTATCATGCTCTGTTGGAAACAAGGTAGATAACTGATAGGGGTGAATCAGTTATCTTAAATATTTTAACTTTTTGTTCTTCTTTAACAATAAGTTCAGCATCAAAACATATAAGCATACATAACCATGAGAGCATAAATAAAATCAACACACATAACACAATGATTTTGACATGGAAAGCCCTGTTAAAGGAAAAACCATGGGGTGACTAACCCAAGATTGTATTCTCTGTTAAAAGAATAAGAAGTACAAAATGGCACTTGCCAATTAGGTCTCACTGCTCGAGCACACTGCTCACAAGAGGCTCACTACCTACAAGAGACTCACTGTCTACAAGGTATATAGAAAGTAACCAGGTGTTTAAACTGATCAGAGGCATCCACATATGCTGAGGTTCAGTTCTGATTAGGCTCAATAAACTGATCTACTGCACTTCATTCTTCCTTTGCTTTAGTGCTGATGTTCTGTCACAACTGGACTTGTATTGCTGCTTCCATACTTCTCTCTGCCTTTTGTTGCACACTCCAACATACACCACACTCCATACCGAAATCCATTTGGTATATATATCCGCACCAAGGATTTCAACATCTTTCTAGTTGGCAACCGGAATACTCAAGATATTTACTAAATACTGGTCTGTCGGCTGAATCCATGCTTAACATGTGGTGTGTATCAAAACTATAGATAAAAAAGTCATCAATCATGTTGGCCAACAATGAATGATCCCTCTAGAAGCTTGATCACCATTAATTTCTCATCTGGATTGAGGTCTAATGCTCTGTCGGTTAATTCTTCCTTAGTCTACTCTGCCTGTCAGAAACCCAACACTTGGATGCTCCTATCTTTTCATTATTTCATCACCGGAGGCTCAATCTCTGGAATGTAGTAGTCATGGTACTCCTCTTGACTTCCCCAAGTCCACACTTTGCTGAGATACATCCTCTGAGAGATCCGGACCTCATTGTCAGACCTTGCTGCATGCTCTATTCTTGCTCACCGAACCAAAACACTCTTCAATCTGACTTCCGGTAAAGACTTATTATGTGTTGCAGATGTGTGGGATAAACTTTGTTTCCATCAATGACAACAATAATGAAGCCACACAGTGTCTCTTGCCAACAATCTCCCCCTTTCGTGTTGATGGCAACACTTAGTGAAAAATGACTAAGTGTCATAGCACACTCCCCCTTGGCTGATGCTCTATCTTATGTACACTTTTTACCGGAGCTCCCCCTTAGCTAGATTTCAAATTTTCACTACTCCTCACTCCCCCTTTGACATCAATGGCAAAGGGTGAAATCCGTACACCAAAGTTTGCAAAAAGTAGCCTATACATAGCCACATAAGTATGTATACAAGTTATACTTATAGATACTTAAGTATATCTGCAAAAGTGGTTTTCAACTGGACAAATTATGTTGCCCAACTCTGCTTCATCTTGTCCAAAATTGAGATGTGACCACTTAACAAAAATGCAAAAGCTTCTACCCTCTTTAAGTCTGCCAGATCACTGGTCCAAGCTGTATACTGAGCATCAATTAGGGCTTCAAGCATTGCCTCATATAGGGATAATTATCCCTCTTAGTTCACTCATTCTACTTATTCTATTCTTCTTCTCCTTCTCAAGCCTCTTTATCTCATTTATAGTGGCAATAACTTGGCACTCTTGATTCATTATGGATGAGGTGAGAGGATCAAAACTATTGGATAAACTTGATAGTTTACCCTCTTGTTCTTCCACCTTCTTTGCAATGTCTGTTGTCACTGTAGACCAAGATAAACAAAATTTGTATAATTCTCCTCTATCTTTAAGAGCATTTTCTAGGCTCTTGATTCCAATATTTAGATTTCTCCTATCATTTGCTATGAGCCCCTGTACTTCAGAGAATCTCTTACCCAAAAACTCTTTCCGGACTTTCTCTTCTGATTTCTCCAAAGAATCAAAATGTGTGCTAACGGAATTAACAAGAGATTTCAGATTACCAGATGAGGAGGCCGAAAGATCCTTTTGGAAGGATGGCATGATTTTCTCTAGTACACCGGATGCAATCTCTATCAGCTCACAGTCTTCCATGTGAGACTTCAAAAGTTTTTCTTTTGCTTTAGCTTGAGCAAAAGATGCTATCTTCATTGTCTATACCGGAGAGAGGGAATCAAAATTGAGTGGTACTTGGAATAGTTCTGGTTCATCTATCTCCATTATTTCTTTAGTCAAGAAGCTCTTTACTTCCTCAGCAGTGCCTCTTGCCAGAGACAGAGTCTTCTTTCCTTTTCCAACTTCAGAGTTGTCATCTGGGGTCTTCTCTGTTTGATCTTCTTCTCTTCCCTTTGCCTCTTTTTCTTGACTAATTTTCTCTTCTTTTCTTTCATCTCCTTCAATTCCGAAGTCTGCTGGGGGATTCAGAAGAGAAATGTTTATTTCTTCATGGAATTCCTCTTCCAGAACAGAGGAATCCAAGTCCTTAGTCCTCTCCTCACTTGTCTCCTTTGGGTTTTCTGCATTTTTCTCAGTAAATTCTTCTTTTGAAGGACTTAGTCCTTCGTCATCCATGACAAAAGATTCATCATCTATGTCCTCTATAACAGGAAGATTAAATCTTTTAATTGCATTCTGGAGGATGTCTTCAGTCTCTTTTGCCACTTGATCAGTTTCTCTGAGCATAAGTTTGTTCATTCTTGCTTTGCTCCAGAACTCATCCTTGTAGTCCTTGAAGATCATGTTCATTTGTTGAGAGGTAATGGAAGGATAGAGCTGGATAGCAATCTGCTCTTGGATCTCTAAGCCCTTAGCTTTAGCATTCTCCTTTCTTAGTTCAAGTTGCTTCTCTAGACTTTTGGGGATTAGAGAGATGATTTCAATGAATGCTTTATTATAGATGTTTAGATACCTGACTGTAGCATCTTGCAAGATCTTCTAGTCAGCTTCACTATATTCATCATAAACTTCAATCATTGGTTGCAGGTTCCCATCCACAATGACTAATTTGATGACATCATCAATGGAGAGAGTAGGCCTTTTAACAAATTCTTCTGCCTCTTCTTCCTTGTTTTGACCGGTAGAGGATTCCCCGGATGTTTTCTTCTTCTTCCTCATTTTCTTAACTTCTTCACCAGATTATGTTTCTTCATCATCCTTTTGGCTTATGTAAGACCTTGTGGCCTTTGTCTTCATTCTCTTCTCTCCCTTTCCGGATGTCTTGGCTTCCGGTTTTGAGGCTTTTGAGCTCTTGGAGGTGGCAGGTGTAGAGCTCTTGGAGGATTTGGTCCTAGATGGGGCTTGTACCAGATTACTTTCTTTTTCTGCTTCTTGTCTCTCCTTCTCAGCTCTTTCTAATTTTTCTCTGTTTGCATCAACTTCCTCTTTTGAGATGTCATATCTTTTGGCAACTTCCTCTAATTCCCTTCTCACTTTTCTCTTCATCTTTGGTTGTCTTTGTTCAACATGAATTTTCACACTCAATTCTTGAAAGGTTCCAAACCTTTCTACCTCAAGGTCCTTAGGCTAACTCAACAGGTGTTGGATATGCAGCTCCAAGATTTTCTCATCTACCTCATAGCCCATTGGCATAATCCAGACTGTCCTAGGCTCCACTGCCTCCATTAGGCATTGATCAGTGTCTACCATGAAACACACTGTATCTTTGTATTTTTCAACTAATGTTTGTGGGATTCTTTCTCTAGCCTGCATCATACTTTGGAAGTTTTTGAAGTATCCCCAGAGTGCTATACTCTGAGCCTTGGCATCACCAAGCCCATACATATAAACTTTGATTTGTATGGCAACCGGTCTATCATTTTGCCATACCCAACCACTGGATTCGGGTAGCTCATTCATATAGTAAAAGAATAGACATAGTATCAAGCCACCGTACTTGAATGAATTTTTCTTATCCTTCTTTATTTTTTGCAAATTCTCTAACAATTGGTTTAGGAGAAGCTCACAAAGATCATAATCAACATTTTCCCTTAGCATATGATAAGTAGTGTATATTGTTGTTCCGGATACAGAATTCTCCCTTCTGGAGTGATATATTTTATAACCAATTATCATAGAAGCAAATTTGATATTCGGATATGTGATATCCTCTCTTGTCATTGCTCTTTTGTCAAATTTTGATCTGGTAGCCTCACTTACAGTTTGGCTCTTGACCGATTTGAGAGCAGGAAAACTACTGGATGAGTGCAGACTGATTATTGCCCTAATTGCATCTTTTGTGATCTTAAATGGCCTCATCAACCACATGAAGTTGTCATGTATTCTGCTTAGAACATACCAGACCCATTCATCCTCTACAAAACAGGAAAAGTGGATGCAATGTCCAAAATGCTTATCTCGGATGGCCTTGTATTGAGGTTTAAGTTCAAATGTTTCATCTATTAATTGCTTATGATAGATATCCATTAGTTTGGATTCCCCAAATTCCTCAATATTGGCGTGTATGTATACCCTAACATCTTCTACATGCAGAACCCCATGCAGAATGCTAGAGAATGGGCCTAAGGGATCAACTTCTAGGGATTTGTAAGGATGTTTCTTGAACTTAGGGCACGGCCTATCAGTGATCTTAACAACATTTGGAGTAGCCATCTTGCAAAAGATTTAGAGAGAGATATTCAAGAACGTAAATACCTTTTTACGCTTCTAGGGTTCACGATATGAGCCGGAAAAGATCGCTGGTTAAATTGGTTTTTGCAGTTGATCCTTGAGAGGGTTGAAGCAATTTTGTTTGCAGAGCTCTTTCTTTCTTCTTTTCGAATGCAAATGTACAAATGATGAATAAAAGAACCCTTATATTTATGTGCAAACCCTAATTTCATATTGCAATAAATGCACACCTTAAGTCATTCTGGTTCCCTTGTTCTGACCTTGTTCTGAGAGAGATCCTTCCGAATCACTGAGATGCACTTAGAATTATTCTTGGTAATAATTGACAATGTATCTCCCTTTCTCCAATCATTCCATTTATCTGCAGATCAAGATATTTCAATTTTGAATCTTACCAGATCTAACTATGAGAATCCTGCTTTTACTGGATGACTATCAAACTGGATTAATCTTGGATGATTAACCCCTTCAAACTCCTTGCGGATCTTTCATATTTTTACGAAGGGTTATTTAGATATTTCTTTGAGAGCCCTTTAATCCACCACTTTCCATGTGCCAATTTCAGGCACCAATTGACTGGCTAGGGGGAATTATTTTCCTTTGAGACTCCCCCTAAGCTAGAGCTCATCTATTTAGTTTTCGGAAGGAATATCAGCACCAGATTCTGGTGCGGATCCATCCCCAACATTTTCTATACTTCTCTTCACCCAAATCTTGTTCATCTCCCTTTGAACTTCATCCGCATTCATTTTTCCTTTTCCTTTGTCTTGATGATGCACCGGACCCTTTTTATCCTGATTCTTACTTCTGCAGAATTTGGCAATATGATCGGATCTATTGCAATTGTAGCAAACAGCATTTCTTTGCATATTTGACTAGTATCCTCTTGATCTGCATTGATTAGCCATATGTCCCATTCTATTGCATGCAAAGCATCTACCATTGAATGAATTGTTTATTTGCATATTTCTACATTCATGAGATTTGTGACCATACCTTTTGCAGTTAAAACACTATCTGGAGAAAGATGAATTAGTCTGATTCATTCTTCTTTTGCATCGATTTGCTTTATGACCGAAGTTATTGCAGTTGTGGCAGTACCCATTGAAGGATGGATATCTTTGAGCATTTGGTTGCCTTACCGAAGGTCTTCTAGGCCTGTTCCTTGGATTTCCTGATCCAGAGTTCTTCTGATCGGATCAGATCTTTCACCTTTCTCATACCCCAAGCCATGCTTATCATCTACCCTATTTTGGCTTTCAAGAAGAACTTCAAGTTGAGCAGAGCTTATCTTGAATTTCTCTTTGTATTCATTTGGATTTTGAAGATCCCTTTTAAGAGTGTCTATCTGATTCTCAAGTTGTTCTTCATTATCTCTAGCTTCTTCAAGATCAGAATCCAGATGCCTAATTATTCTATCCATTTTGTGGTAGTCTTCTGACTTCTCCTTGAGAGATTGTTTTAGATTATCTTCAATTTTTCTTTTCTCTTCAATTTCTTGGGTGAATTTCATAACCCTTGATTCCATTCCATGTCTTACCATAATGACCTCTTTTGATAGCTTCTCACATAACTTGTTTTTCTCATTCAGATCTTCATTTGTATCATTGGATTCATTTTGACTTGCTAATTGTTGAAGTAGTTCCTTTCTCTTTTTCATAGAGATACTCAGTTTTTCTTTGAGTTCATTTATGAAATCATCAACTTGTTTGAGTCTTTCCCTCAGGTTCTTGACTTCAGAGTGAGATTGCTCAAGATCATCTAGGGTAGACTAAAGTTGTTCCCTCATACCATACATATCCATTGAGATTCCCAAATCTTCCTCAAGCTATTAGGTTCTGTTTGGAGGAACTTATCTCTGATACCAATTGTTGGAAACAAGGTAGATAACTGAGAGGGGAGGGTGAATCAGTTATCTTAAATATTTTAACTTTTTGTTCTTCTTTAACAATTAGTGCAGCATCAAAACATATAAGCATACATAACCATGAGAGAAGAAATAAAATCAACACACATAACACGATGATTTTGATGTGGAAAACCCTGTTAAGGGAAAAACCACAGGGTGACTAACCCAAGATTGTATTCTGTGTTAAAAGAATAAAAAGAACAAAAGGGCACTTGCCAATTAGGGCTCACTGCCCAAGCACACTGCTCATAAGAGGCTCACTGCCTATAAGAGACTCATTGTCTACAAGATATATAGAAAGTAACCAGGTGTTTGAACTGATCAGAGGCATCCACATATGATGAGGTTCAATTCTGGTTAGGCTCAATAAACTAATCTACTGCACTTCATTCTTCCTTTGCTTTAGTGTTGTTGTTCTATCACATACTAGACTTGTATTGATGCTTCCATACTTCTCTCTGCCTTTTGTCACACACTCCAACTTACACCACACTCCTTCATACCAAAATCCATTTGGTATATATATCTGCACCAAGGATTTCAACATCTTTCTAGTCGGCAACCGGAATACTCAAGATATTTACTAAATACTGGTTTGTCAGCTGAATCCATGCTTAACATGTGGTGCGTATCAAAAATATAGATATAGAAGTCATCAATCATGTCAAACAATCATGAATGATCCCTCAAGAAGCTTGATCACCATTAATTTCTCATCCGGATTAAGGTCTGATGCTCTGCCGGTTAATTCTTCCTTAGTCTACTCTGCCTGTCAGGAACCCAACACTTGGATGCTCATATCTTTTCATTCTTTCATCACTGGAGGCTCAATCTCTGGAATGTAGTAGTAATGGTACTCCTCTTGACTTCCCCAAGTCCACACTTGCTGAGTTACATCCTCTGAGAGATCCAGACCTCATTGTCAGACCTTGCTGCATGCTTTGTTCTTGCTCACCAGACCAAAACACTGTTCAATCTAACTTCCGGTAAAGACTTAATATGTGCTGTGGATTTGTGGGATAAACTTTGTTGCCATCAATGACAACAATAATGAAGCCACACGGTGTCTTTTGCCAACATGCTCGAACTAAGCATGTTGATGTTTAGTATCACTTTGTTCGAGAGTTGATTGCAAATGGAGAGATTAAGCTGAAGAAGCTAGACACTCAGGAGAATGTTGCAGATTCATTGACCAAACCTGTGAGCACAAAGAAGTTCATGTGGTGCGGAGAGGCCATGGGCCTTATTTCTAGTGCCTGATTATTTTTCATTTGATTTCCTATGGGTTGATTTACAATGTATAATGTCAAGTGGGAGAATGTTGGGATTAGGTGCCATTAACCTTGTAAGTCCCAATATTGTATTTATTCCATTTATTATTTGTAATTTGTAATTACCCATAAGGGATGTACAAGTTTCACCGGCAGAAGTAAAAATTATTTACTGTCCACGGTAATTACAGAGTTACTGCACAGTAAGTCCCAGAGTTACCGGTAGTAGTTACGGGATGTCATTTACTATGGTAAATGGTAATTGGTCAAAGTGGGGTGCACATGTGGATGAATAATCTATTTTTAGTGTTATGACGCACATCATAGATCCTGCAAGAAGGTGTAAGAGATTCTATGACCACTGTAAGTTGTCATAAGAATCTATGACACTAATAATAGCATATGACGTGTCTTGAGGTTGTGTAAATTCTATAAAAACCATAGCATAGTAGATGAGGTGAAAATAACAGTTTATAGGTACCCAGGTTCTACTGGAGTGAAGGTTGGAGGATAGAGGAAGTGAATGTATTTGTAATCTCCTTTTGTGAAGATAATACAACTTGGCCTCTTTTCTTGGTGGAGTTTTTTACCCGCAAGGGTTTTCTCCACATTAAACACTTGTGTTATGTGCTTCATTCTGCTTCCGGTATATTTTTGTATTGTGGGTTTATGTTTTGATTACAATCTACATTAATAACACACAGTTAAAGTTTGCTGAAATTTATCTCGAATCAGATTTCCATTGAAGTAGTGTTGCTTTCATTTCTAACATAATTCTACCTAGACCATTACCTAATCTGCATAAATACAAGGGAAAAGGGGTTTTGAAAACCCATATCAAGGCATATGCAGATATTGTTCATGAAGTCCTCCCTTACAATATTGCCATAATGACCAAAAAAAATTCTAAGACCTTATAAGGAGTAGCTTTAGACTTGTACTACAAGTTACCTAAAGTATCTATCCACACATTAAAACAACTAGTAGATGAGTTCATCTAAGCCTTTCACATGAATAAGTTATTGAAGACTATAATTCAAGAGTTTCTTCACATTGGACACAATCATGACAAATCTATAGCACATGAAAGTTCTTTATTCCTCATCAAGTTGTCCACACATCGAACCAAAGAACTTTGTGATCTCTTCCTACATTCATTAAATAAAAACCTATAGAAAGATTTCTAGAGGTTTTTTTGCATGACCTACCATGATGCCTTAGATATAATCTTAAGGATAGACCAAGCAACCATACATTGGAAGGAAGACCTATGAAACCAATGATAAACTTGTGTAAAACAAGCATAAAACTCCTAAGAACATCAAAACAAGGACAAACCTAAATAGGTCAAGGATGTGAATGTTGTTGGTCTTCATCAACATAAGTAAAAATAATACAAGAATAGATACAATAGCCCAAGATTGTGACTTTAACTCTAAGAGTTATTTCACGTTTTATTAGCTTAGAGGACATGACACGATGACACACAAATATTATAACAAGTTCATACACCACTTACCTAAAAATCAACAATCGTTATTCATTGACATGTTCTTACACCCACAAGATAGTGAACTTAATTTAAAAACCCATCAAGACAATCAAGACAAACTTGATCAAAACATGTTAGGGCTTGAAGAAATATACATAGATCAAGATATTCATACCAATTATGGGCTTGAGCAAATTGATAGTAAACTCCATACCATTGGACCTTATAATCTACTAGAGGACTTAAGTAAAAATTTTGACTACATATCCTTTGTTGAGCTCCTTAGGAAATCTCCTCCTCACAATAATTCTCTTCTTTGCCTTAGGTATGGATCACTTGGCCAAAATTACTCCATCTCCTCAACCATAGGTTAGTCATTTTGACCTTAATTTACATCCACCTAGTTTTAAACTTAAAGACATCCTTTCCTTTTGATATTGGACAAATGCCTTCTAATGCTAATATTGCTAAGAGAGGATGTTCTGGACTTTTTCCCCAAGTGAAAAAATAAATTTTATTTTCCCATATAAATGACCCTTTGGAATTAAAATGGAGATAAAAGTTATTTCTATTTGATGCTTTGGTTAAAAGGGGGATAAACATAAAATTTATATATAATAACCTTTGAGTTAAAAGAGGGGTAAAAGAAAAATATGTAATTCTTATATAACAATCTTTGGAAAAGTTTTTGAAAAATAATTGATTCTTGAGTTAAAAATAAAGAAAGAATAAAACTTGAGAGAAAACAAAGTAAAATAATGAATTAAATTATAATTGAGATATGAAAGGATATGATGGTTTGGAATCCACCCCCTTGAACTATTATATAAACCAAATGAGAGGCTTAGAAATGGTAGAGAACTTAGGTCACTTGGGGAAGATAATGGATAGGAAAATGGTGGGCATTGGAGAGGGGACACACAAAATGTGTCCAAATTTGGGTATAAAGTACATCCAGGATTGTTGTGTATGAGTACATGTTGTGTTTATTGAAATTGATTCCTCTTGGATTGTGGTCATAGCTTAAGGGCCTATGTGACATATTCTTCCACGGGTGTGAGTAGTCTTTCCAAAGAGTCGCCTTAGATAAATATTGGTTATGTTATTGTTTGAGTACATTAGAAATATAAATATATTCATTGTCTTCGGTTGTCACTAGTTAAATCCTTTGAAATTATTATTTGATTCACCAGTTATGAATAATTTAATATTTATTGTAATAATGTTATTAGATTTTATTATATATCAGTGATTATAAAATGTGGAAATGAATCCCTAAATATTTTTAAAATATATTTAAAACTATATAAAATAATTAATGAAAATTGACCCATCACATTTGGTATCAAAACTCTATTTCTTGTACAATTACATTTCATGGCCATTGGTGTGGTATTTATTTTATCTTTACATATTTAATTTTTCCCACATCATTAAAGTTAACCATGTGTAATACTCTAAATTCATAATATAATCTTCCTGAAAAAATTATGTGAAAAAGTTGTTTAATAAACAAAATATATATTTTTAATTATTTCCTCTACCTCAACCATGTGCATAACCATTACCAAAATAATATAATACTCTTGCTATGTGCTACCTCCATTAGTTTTATCTTATACACAAATTTCAATCTTATCAAGGAAATGAGTGGTTTTTTGTATTGTTTAAATTGTTTCGTCAAGATTTATGACAAGATTTTTATTTTAATTTTTTGTTGACTTTTTTTTATTCTCTTCAGCAAGAATTGATTTTTGATGATTTTTATGAGTTAAGTAGCTTCCTCATAAGTCAACAACCACTTAATAGAATGGGCAAATTTGACTGAATAAATACCCTAGTTCTTCATTCTTAATTTAAATAAAATCTTGAGATCTTCAATGTTCAACGAATCTTATATTAGATCAATCAATTTCTGTAGTGCCCCTCACCTTGCCTTATGTTGGACTGATAGCTTTCCTAGTAGGATTATACACTATGACATTCTGTTGGATGGTGGATTTTCTATTATTATGCTAGTTGATTATGGACCTATTGCTATGATGACATTTGATGATGTTTGATTACTAATATTTTATGTTTTCACAACTTGATGGACATATTAGATGTTATGGATTAATGTAATTCTGAATTTAATGTGTTATTAGATTTTGGTTATGATTCTACTATTAGTGATTACTTGTATTTGATTGTCATGTAATTAATTGTTTGTTTTAAAAGCAACTGAATACTAGGTGTAATGAGGTTACTTGTTGATGTGTTTATGTGAATGAAACAGTGTTGCATTACTCGTGTTTGAGTAGCCTGCTACACTGCGACTTCTGTTCACTGTGTGTATGACTGCATGATTCCATATATATTTTCATGTATGACCGTGTTGTTTGCTGTAGGGTGCAGGTATCAGGCATCAACTCCACCTGAGTTAACAGGTTGGAGTGTGTCTTAACCAATGGAATTGTTGAACAGAGTTAGCATAAGGTTCCCTTATCATTGTCGTCAGTTTGGACTGTCTATCTCCGTGGTTGTCGTCTTGTTCTCTAATTGTATATGTTGGTCAGGTGTTATTTGGTTTGGGTTATCCAATTAGAAATGTTTGATTTAAGCCCTGGTTAGTGCTTCATTAAAACAAAGTTAATCTCAAGCTAAAGTTAAATAAATATTTATAAGGGGAAATTATGTGTTGTTTACTAATTATAAACAATTTAATTATTTTATAATTGGTAAAATTAACATGAAAGTAAATAAATTTAATAAATGATTAAATAAAATAATACATTACGAGTAGTTTATAAACAATTTAATTGGTTGTAAATTCATAAAATTAAAATAAAAATAAAATATATAAATAAATATATATAAACAATTAGAAATTACGATAAAATAAATTCATAGGTAACATTGAAATAATAAAAATAATATGTTAATGAATATTGTAAATGAATATATGGTTGTTGTTTTGTTGTATTCACTGGGGGTTTGGCATTGGATCATGTGCATACCACCTAAAAAGGTGGGAAGGATCTGGAAAATTGAGGGATCTCTATATATATCTCTCTGTAAAAGAAAGGGGGGAAGAAAGAATTGAGGAGGGAGATTGGAGGTTTGGTTTTGCAGCTAGAGGAGTGATCCCGACAGAAGCTAGGTTCCATCGTTATTTGTATTTAGTTATGGTTTGATCAATTTTGTTTGTAAGTTTGTTAGATATATTGATTGATTGTTCCTAAAGTCTTTAAATCCTGCCAATTGCCTTTGCTTGAAAGCCTCTAAAAAAACCTTTCCTTTTTTTCTGCAAATCCATTTCATGCATATTCTACAACCATTTCATTCCAAATGATGCTAGACAATTTCTGATGGATGTTCATACCTATTTTTGAGGTTTCCATTTTGACGTAGCCTGGCATTACATTTACCAGATTGCATTTGCGTGATCATTTTTAAAGCCTTTTTATTAAATCCATTTTATGTATATCCTGCAAACAATTTGCCTTATGCCTCAGACCTGGCTTTATTTCTGTCAATTGCGATTGCTTAGAAATTATAAAAGTCTTTGTATCAAATCTATAATTTGCGTACCCAGCAATATTCTAATTGTAATTACCTAATCGTTCTAAATCCTTTTCAGACAATCCATTATATGTATATCATGCCATAAATATAATCCATGAGAGGATGTCTTCCTAAGGCGTTTGTTAAACAGTTCTCAGATCTGAATTCTACACCTAACAATTGCATTTGCTAAAATGATTTCAATCCATTTTGTGCATATCCTGCAATCATTGAATCCATGAGATGACATCTCTTTGAAGCGCCTATCTGCAGGCCTCATTTTATTTCTAAAATCGCAGGCTGGGAAATATGCTGGCAAAGACTACGAACTGGCTTTACACCTACCTATTATTTTTGCTTAATTCTTTTATCTTTCGTCAATCTCCTTAACCATTTAAACCTCGCCATACCTGCTCACTTCTATATAGATGTTTGAGAGAAGCACAGTAATTGTGTAACACTTTAGGATCCAAATCAAAAATAGCGTCACTGAAAATACTTCTAAGCCTATATTCATATGTGATCTACAGTCACCAAGAAAACACAACCTTACAACCAGCACCGATTTAATTGGCTTGTCAATGAAAAAGTTTAGGGTGTTCTCTGAATGGCCAACGCGGCCAAGATGGTAAATCATGCACAATACTATAATACTGAAGTTGCAATGCAATCTGGGTTACAAATGTGATTGAAATACTTCCAGCTCTCATCTTTCAACCTCTCAGGGGCCGCGTGCCATTTAACTTTCTCAATCGCCTTTGCTTCAAAGTTTTTAAAATCTTATTAACAATTTTATTTGAGAACTTATCAAAGTGCTGGTTAAATGGACAATGACATGCACAACTTAAAAAGATTGAATATGCTATGGTGTGCACGGCTAAAGTTGACATTATAGAAGGATTGTTGTTGCATGAGAACTGTGAGTCTTATAAACAAATCCATTTTTCTACATATCATGCAATCATTGCTTTCTGTGTAAGATACCTCTGTGAGGTAATTCACTCAACTAGTATGCTACCTACCTATGTTTTCTTATTGCATCTGTTTTGGAAGTTTTTGAAGCCTTTTCAATGATTCCGTCGGCAGTAGTAGTAACTTCTTGCCTGGCAATGAAGCTTGCAGTGTATAAACAAATTCAACCACTTGTTGTTCATTATTT
Source organism: Cunninghamia lanceolata (assembly GCA_027924645.1). Taxonomy (NCBI): domain Eukaryota; kingdom Viridiplantae; phylum Streptophyta; class Pinopsida; order Cupressales; family Cupressaceae; genus Cunninghamia; species Cunninghamia lanceolata. The sequence goes on from BSBN01000568.1 coordinate 4,764,604, forward strand.
CTGCCATGCATCTATCATAATCTATATTCTCAACACATCTCCTGCCTGTAATGAGGATTGTAGTCCATTTATGCGTTTTGATTTTAGGATATGTTAAAGCACGTTAATGCCTTATGAAATTATATTTCCTGTGCTTAGTGGACATTAAAATCTAAAACCTAGTTAGATTAAATTAAATTGCCTTTGTAAGTATGGGCACCAAGCTTTTCCATGCCCTGGTTGCATCCCCGTTCACAAGACATCTCCTCTACCATTCCTTGATCCGTGGCGCATGTAATCCTTATTATTATATTTGCAGAAGGAAATGAGTGTAAAGTATATCTCTATGGGCTATTTTTCATTTTCAATTGAATAGCTCATATAAATTGTCCAAAAATTAGATTTATCAGCTAATAAAATTTTCAGCCCTACTACAGAAAGTTATTACATTTGATACAAAATTCATGTAGTAATAGTAAATCCTTAGTGGATGAGAAATATTTACTATCCAACAATCCATGGTATTTATATTTATTAATCCTAGTATTATTATTGTTATTATTATTATTATTTCAATCATAGTAGTTGATTAGTTAAATGTCTAAATCATTTAGAAATCTATAATAATGTTATCGGTAAAATCGTTAGGTAAGTTAATGAGTTATAAAATATATATCTTGTATTGGATTATCAATTAAAAATCAAATATAAATCGAGATGGTATTTGATTAGATTGTTTGATTTATCTATATTTTGAAGAGGAATAAAATAAAGAAAATTAGTTAATATAGATTGCATTTGTTTAATATGATTAAACGAAACTCAATATGATTAAATATTTAATGTTGATGAGTTTAATTTAAATTGATATCTATTACAATTTCTATATAATGATTTTGTTAAGTTGGTATTTGGCTAATGGATTTGAATTAGGGTTATACACATTGCATTTAGATTTTGATCTAGATAATTGGTTAAATTGTGAGTGAAATTTGTGTAAGTCGTGTCAGTGGTCGTAATAGGGTCATGTGGTCAAGATTTGGTTTTTAGAGGCATTAGCTTTGATGTTATGTTTTCATGTATATGTTATGTTGAAAATGTAACATGATGTGGAATGAAGTTCTTCATGGATGATGTGGTTCATTATTGTATTGAGCATGTAATAAATACTATGTTGAATTTTGGGAGACATTGGAAAATATAAAAGGATTATGTTATTTATGGATTGCTTCACTTGGAAGCTATGGACAATGTATTGTGAAATTGTCCTTGTGATTAAGTTGGTTTGCAAGATGGTAAATGCCTTGCATGGTTCATGTATACTTGTTGTCATGATAATGATTTCTATGCTTGATAAGTAGGGTTTTCTAGATGCAGGTAGGGGAGTGGCTTTCAATGTGGGGCCGGTGCCCAAAGTGGCTGCCAGGGTAACCCATTGGAAGTTGGTAAACAAGTGATAACCTAAAATGAATTAGGGGGAAAGGGTAGTTAATCACACTAAACAAAGATAAGTGGATGCCTCACTCATGGCTCAAGTGCTCATTCAGGCTTGAGATGAGATGAGAAGGCCTGGAATTGCAAGATCAACTACCTCATCCTCATGAAAGGTATGTTGACTCCGCATGAGCTTTGTATGGGGGTCGGGAGTTGGGAGAGGCTTCCAGGACAACCCAAGATGGGGGTTGGGGCCTAGGAAGGCTTACTAGGACAACCCATGACAAGCCATGTGATGACACTCCTCCCTACTACAGTCTAGCACTCCCTAGTTGTACTCTTCCCATTTGTTTGTGGTTGCCTCTGGAAGTATTGTTGACTTGCTTGAGATATTAACCTGTGTTGTTGGAGTCATGTGTAGTCCTTGTTTCTTTAGTCTACGGTCTACCTGACTGTTTGTTGTAGTGGGACCTTATGTTATCTCCTAGCACGAGGGGTGGACCTTAGGGTTCCACATGGTCGGGTGGATGTGCTTTATCTCCATTGGTTTTTCCCTTGCCGATATTCATGTGCAAGAAGGATGTATATCTTGAGTATCACATATCAGATCTTGTACCAGTTATGGAGATAGTTATTAATGCTCAAGTACTCATCTTTTGTATTAGTCAAATCATAATGTATGTATTCTGATGTAATCAAGAGATGATAGTATGTAAAATGAAATGATGTACTCATTTGTATAGGAATTTGTATATGCACATGTAATCCTGATCATGTTGATTACTTATCTGATGTGAAGATATGGAAATGTAAATGTTTATTCATTTAATGCAATAGATTTAGAATGATCTACTAATGTTAGTTAATTCATGATGTATGTTAGATTATGTTAATAGATTTGTCAGTAATGCAACCATTGAACTTTAGAGGGCTAAATGTTAGTTTAATGATGTGTATAGATATGTTAAATGTTACTTTGTTATCTTTTTCATTTAAAAAAAAAAATTGTCCTGTTCGCATAGTATAATTGTGTTGGTCTCTAGAGTTCCATGACGGCATGTTACATCTGGTATCAGAGCCTGGTTCTAACACTGGGTACTCTAGTTTTATATCAGCCCATTACATTGTCCTAGTTGCTAAGACTCTAAAGATTATGTTCTTCCCTTTTGTCATCCTCGCCTAACAACCTGAGGTTGTCCCTTGGCGGTGTCTACGTAGGTAGATGCCTAGAGGTCAAGGTAGAGGTAGTTGGCATTTAGAGATCCATCTCCTTGTGTATGATTTCTACCATGCAGTTGAAGAGATGTATGCATCAAGTTTGCCAGTTGTTTGCCATGACGGTTAACAATTTGGAGTCAGGGGAGAATTGAGAGGTGTCCCTGGATGATCATCCTATCCTTAAGGCATATGCAGATGTCTTTCCTAGTGAGATTCTGGGAATGCCACCTAAGTGTGACATTGATTTCAAGATAGACCTTGTTCCCAGAGCAAAACCTATATCGAGAGCTCTGTATTGGATGACCACTCAAGAGCTTAAGGAGCTTAGTTGTAGTTAGACGAGTTGTCAGGTAGAGGATTAGATGCTTTGTGCATCCTCTTGTTGAGTATGATTTCTAGGATACATTTAGTAATTATTGGTGCTTATGTAGAGTCCTTAATGTATGGAAGAAAATGTTGAGGATATCCTGACGTTGTTCCCTCCTTCCTCATTTGGTGGCTAGTATCTAGTCACGCAGTGTTGTATAGTGCAATTTCAAATATTGTGTATTTTCTTTATAATTATTGATGATTTTCTATTAATTGAAAAGGTCAGCACTTTGTTTATATTTGATTGTGATAGTTTAGCCACACCTTTTGATCTTCATTTGTGTGTAACCCTCATGGTTACATTTGATTTAGTGTTGAACTGCGCTCATTTCCTGCTTTATTGTTGAAATTGAATCTTTATTTGATATTTGTTTATGACTTTGGTGGCTAAACTAGTTTCTCCTTATTGTTTTCGATGTCGGCCATGTGTCATATTGTGATTCCTCTCCAAGGACGTATGAGGGGGACTTGGTGAGTGTACACAAGGAAGTAGATACAGGGAACCATGAGGATGGGGTATGTGAGGCTAGGACACACTACCCACCTATATGCGAGGACTATCTCATGGAGGCTAACCACCTTATACAAAAGGAGATAGGATATTGTGGTCTTGTTTGGATGGTCTCACCATGTGTGTGTGGCCTAACACCATCAATCCACTGAGTGTGAGGTATGGATTATGTGAGATAGATGTTGGCTCTTGGCTCATGGATCTAGTGTCATGAACTAGTAGGTTGCTTACCGGTGTCTAGATGGACCCTTGTGTAGCCTTGAGATGTGATTCCCGGTAATGTGAATTTGTTTGTGTATGAAGAATGTGTGTTAAATGATGAATATAGTACTTATAAAATGATAAATTGTGTTTCCATGCTTCTAAAGGTGTAAAATCATTATATCAAGATTTTTCTGTTAATAGATCACATGCATAGACTGTGCTTCCATATTTGCACAGGGTTGTGGAAACTATCCAAACTCAATCCATTTCATTTCATCCATTTTGTGTGTACCCTATAATCATTTCTTGAGACTTTTGCCAACTTGTTCACATGCTTTGTCAAAGGTTTCTTATCATGCATATTTTACATTCATTGCTCTACATGAGAGAACCTCAATCGATATTGGGCGTCATCTGTGTAAAGACTATGTAAGAGAGAGTTATATCCATATTTGTTTGCAGGCTTCCAGGAGTAAGCCTGATCCTAGGGTGGGAGGATGTAGTGCCTCTCACCTTGCCTTCTGTCGGACTGATAGCTTTCCTAGTAGGATTATACACTATGACATTATGTTGGATGGTGGATTTTTTGTTATTATGCTAGTTGATTATGAACCTATTGCTATGATGACATTTGATGATGTTTGATTACTGATATTTTATCTTTTCACAACTGAATGGACATATTAGATGTTATGGATTAATGTAATTCTAAATTTAATGTGTTATTAGATTTTGGTTATGATTCTACTATTAGTGATTACTTGTATTTGATTGTCATGTAATTAATTGTTTGTTTTAAAAGTAACTGAATACTAGGTGTAATGAGGTTACTTGTTGATGTGTTTATGTGAATGGAATAGTGTTGCATTACTCATGTTTGAGTACCCTGCTACACTGCAACTTCCATTGACTGTGTGTATGACTGCATGATTCCATATATTTTTTCATGTATGACCGTGTTGTTTGATGTAGGGTGCAGGTATCAGGCATCGACTCCACCTGAGTTAACAGGTTTGAGCATGCCTTAACCAATGGAATTATTGAATGAAGTTAGCATAAGGTTCCCTTGTCGTTGTTGTCAGTTTGGACTGTTTGTCTTCGTGATTGTTGTCTTGTTCTCTGATCGTGCATGTTGGTCAGGTGTTATTTGGTTTGGGTTATCCAATTAGAAATGTTTGATTTAAGCCCTGGTTAGTGCTTCATTAAAACAAAGTTAATCTCAAGATAAAGTTAAATAAATATTTATAAGGGGAAATTATGTGTTGTTTACTAATTATAAACAATTTAATTGTTTTATAATTGGTAAAATTAACATGAAAGTAAATAAATTTAATAAATGATTAAATAAAATAATACATTACGAGTAGTTTATAAACAATTTAATTGGTTGTAAATTGATAAAATTAAAATGAAAATAAAATACATAAATACATAAATATATATATTACGATAAAATAAATTCATAGGTAACATTGAAATAATAAAAATAATATTTTAATGAATATTGTAAATGAATATATGGTTGTTGTTTTGTTGTATTCACCAGGAGTTTGGCATTGGATCATGTGCATACCACCTAAAAAGGTGGGAAGGATCTGGAAAATTGGGGGATCTCTATATCTCTCCCTCTCTCTGTAAAAGAAAGGGAGGAAGAAAGAATTGAGGACGGAGATTGGAGGTCTAGTTTTGCAACTGGAGGAGTGATCTTCACAATGAATTATCAGCGCAGAGAAGCCAGGTTCCATCCTTATCTATATTTAGTTCTAGTTTGATCAATTTTGTTTGTAAGTTTGTCAAATATATTGATTTATTGTTCCTAAAGTCTTTAAATCCTGCCAATTGCCTTTGCTTGAAAGCCTCTAGAAAAACCTTTCCTTTTTTTTTCTGCAAATCTATTTCGTGCATATTCTACAACCATTGCATTCCAAACAATGCTAGACAATTTCTGATGGATGTTCATACCTGTTTTCGAGGTTTCCATTTTGGCATAGCCTGGCATTACATTTACTAGATTGCATTTGCTTGATCATTTTTAAAGCCTTTTTATTAAATCCATTTTGTGTATATCTTGCAAACAATTTGCCTTATGCCTCAAACCTAGCTTTATTTCTATCAATTGTGGTTGCTTAGAAATTATAAAAGTCTTTATATCAAATCTATAATTTACGTACTGATGCAGAGCGCACAGAGGAAGCTAACAATTGATCAACTTACTTGATCGGTGAGATGTGGCTTATGTCTTGGCGACCAAACCTCATCGGTTACACAGATCCCATCGGCCACCTTACTATTTCTCTAGCTGATCTCTCGACTCTCCCTGACAGTCAACTTCCTTGCCTTCGGAGAGACTTATGTTGTCGGTGGTGTCTTCTAACCTCTTGTCGATACCTGATGGTGGTTACGTTTCCACTCGACTTAACCATGGCGGTTAGTCGCAACCTTGTCAGCCAGACTTTGACCATCGGCGACCTCCTTGTATGTCCTTCTAATTCGTCGATATACTAACTCAGCATATGCAAGACTTGACTTGCTATTACAGGTAGATGAAAGTATCTCCACCCTGATTTCACCACTATGGCCAGTCATTATTTGTATCTGACAAAGAGTGCATTCCCAACATATATTCTATTTCACCGTTACTACCGGTCACCTTTTGTATCTGACGGAATGTATATTCTCAACATACAATCTCAATATACATTCTTGATATACATTTACAATATGTATTCTCAGCATACATTTGTGATATGCATTCACAATATACATTAGGTGAAACAATATAAACCTTACGCCAATGATGACTCCTATGCCTCCGCGACTACACAGACACTAAACAAATGTACAGAAACAGAAACTTGACAGAATGAAAGGGGTCTACAATCCACTACAAACACTTGATCACCCTATCAATTTGGTCACTCCACTCACAGCACTTTTCAATGGCTAGTCACATAGAGATGCCTAGCCAATTCATGCCAAACTCCTTAGATCCTTGGGTGTTTGATCCAAAACCGCAGAAAACACAAAATGTACACTGTATTCCTCCATCACACTGAACATGAGAATCTTGGTTTCAGTGGACAGAGGAGATATAGTCCATTTATTCACAGAACCCTAGTTTCGAGGGTTTCAGACCAGTCTTTGTAAAAAGAACAAAAACTCACAAACTACAACACTTTAAGCCACCAGACACTACTTCAATGCCTGAACATCTCCAATCAGTTTCAGATGAACAACTATCCCTATAGAATGACTACTACAGACAATTACTCAGAAAAGACAATGTTTTCAATACACCCAAAAATCTAGATCTTCATTCATTCATTCCCCTTTGTGTCTCAAGTTACATCATGCTTCGCCTATAGAAGGCTTGAGACATTAGTTACATTCCTCCAACCGTGCAAAACTGATTTAAAAGACAGTTAGCCGTTGGTTTTCTCCTATCACAAGAAAACTACATGTTTTCATTATGTGATTACATCAAACTTGACCAAACATGGTCCACATAGGTCTAGTGACCAAATTGATATGAAAACCTTATTACAAACATGATGGGGCTTAAAAAGCCTTATTGAAAACAAAAACAAAACATGACTCCTACACCCTAGAGAAGGTGCTAACTCCTGCACCATAGAGAAGGTGCTCCTGCACCACGTGCCTAGCAGTATTCCAATTGTAATCAACTGATCGTTCTAAATCCTTTTCAGACAATTCATTGTATGTATATCATGCCATAAATACAATCCATGAGAGGATGTCTTCCTAAGGTGTTTGTTAAATAGTTCTCAAATCTGGATTCTACACCTGACAATTGCATTTGCTAAAATGATTTCAATCCATTTTGTGCATATCCTGCAATCATTGAATCCATGAGATGACATCTCTTTGAAGCGCCTATTTGCAGGCCTCATTTTATTTCCAAAATCACAGGCTGGGAAATATGTTGGCAAAGGCTATGAACTGGCTTTACACCTGCCTATTATTTTTGCTTAATTCTTTTATCTTTCATCAATCTCCTTAACCATTTAAACCTCGCTATACTTGCTCACTTCTATATAGATGTTTGAGAGAAGCACAGTAATTGTGTAACACTTTAGGATCCAAATCAAAAACATTGTCACTGAAAATACTTCTAAGCCTATATTCATATGTGATCTACAATCACCAAGAAAACACAACCTTACAACCAGCACCAATTTAATTGGCTTGTCAATGAAAAAGTTTAGGGTGTTCTCTGAATGGCTAGCACGGCCAAGATGGTAAATCATGCACAATAATATAATACTGAAGTTGCAATGCAATCTGGGTTACAAATGTGATCGAAGTACTTCCAGCTCTCATCCTTCAAACTCCCGGGGGCCGCGCGTCGTTTAATTTGCTCGATCGCCTTTGCTTGAAAGTTTTTAAAATCTTATTAACAATTTTATTTAAGAACTTATCAAACTACTGGTTAGATGGACAATGACATGCACAACTTAAAAAGATTGAATATGCTATGGTGTGCATGGCTAAAGTTTACATTATAGATGGATTGTTGTTGCATGAAAACTGTGAGTCTTATAAACAAATCCATTTTTCTACATATCCTGCAATCATTGCTTTCCGTGTAAGATACCTCTATGAGGTAATTCACTCAACCAGTATGATGCCTGCCTATGTTTTCTTATTGCATCTATTTTGGAAGTTTTTGAAGCCTTTTCAACGATTCTGTCGGTAGTAGTAGTAACTTCTTGCCTGGCAATGAAGCTTGCAGTGTCTAAACAAATTCAACCACTTGTTGTTTATTATTTCTGCCATGCGCCTATTATAATCTATATTCTCAACACATCTTCTGCCTGTAATGAGGATTGTAGTCCATTTATGCATTTTAATTTCAGGATATGTTAAAGCACGTTAATGCCTTATGAAATTATATTTCCCATGCTTAGTGGACATTAAAATCTAAAACCTAGTTAGATTAAATTAAATTGCCTTTCTAAGTATGGGCACCAAGCCTTTCCATGCCCTGGTTGCATCCTCATTCACAAGACATCTCCTCTACCATTCCTTAATCTATGATGCATGTAATCCTTATTATTATATTTGCAGAAGGAAATGAGTGTAAAGTATATCTCTATGGGCTATTTTTCATTTTCAATTGAATAGCTCATATAAATTGTCCAAAAATTAGATTTGTCAGCTAATAAAATTTTCAGCCCTACTACAGAAAGTTATTACATTTGATACCAAATTCATGTAGTAATAGTAAATCCTTAGTGGATGAGAAATATTTACTATCCAATGATCCATGGTATTTATATTTATTATTATTATTATTATTATTTCAATCATAGTAGTTGATTAGTTAAATGTCTAAATCATTTAGAAATCTATAATAATGTTATCAATAAAATCATCAGGTAGGTTAATGAGTTATAAAATATATATCTTGTATTGGATTATCAATTAAAAATCAAATATAAATCGAGATGGTATTTGATTAGATTGTTTGATTTATCTATATTTTGAAGAGGAATAAAATAAAGAAAATTAGTTAATATAGATTACATTTGTTTAATATGATTAAACGAAATTCAATATGATTAAATATTTAATATTGATGAGTTTAATTTAAATTGATATTTATTACGATTTCTATATAATGATTTTGTTAAGTTTGTATTTGGCTAATGGATTAGAAGTAGGGTTATAGACATTGCATTTGGATTTTGATCTAGATAATTGGTTAAATTGTGAGTGAAATTTGTGTAAGTCGTGTCAGTGGTCGTAATAGGGTCATGTGGTCAAGATTTGGTTTCCAAAGGCATTGGCTTTGATGTTTTGTTTTCATGTATATGTTATGTTGAAAATGTAACATGATGTGGAATGAAGTTCTTCATGGATGATGTGGTTCATTATTGTATTAAGCATGTAATAAATACTATGTTGAATTTTGGGAGACATCAAAAAATATAAAAGGATTATGTTATTTATGCATTGCTTCACTTGGAAGCTATGGACAATGTATTGTGAAATTGTCCTTGTGATTAAGTTGGTTTGCAAGATGGTAAATGCCTTGCATGGTTCACGTATACTTGTTGTCATGATAATGATTGCTATGCTTGATAAGTAGAGTTTTCTAGATTCTGGTAGGGGAGTGGATTTCAATGTGGGGCCGGTGCCCAAAGTGGTTGCCAGGGTAACCCATTGGAAGTTGGTAAAAAAGTGATAACCTAAAATGAATTAGGGGGAAAGGATAGTTAATCACACTAAACAAAGATAAGTGGATGCCTCATTCATGGCTCAAGTGCTCGTTTAGGCTTGAGATGAGATGAGAAGGCCTAGAATGGCAATATCAACTACCTTATCCTCATGAAAGGTATGTTGATTCTACATGAGCTTTGTATGGGGGTCGAGAGTCAAGAGAGGCTATCAGGACAACCCAAGATGGGGGTCAGGGCCTAGGAAGGCTTACCAAGACAACCCATGACAAGCCATGTGATGACACTCCTCCCTACTGCAGTCTAGCACTCCCTAGTTATACTCTTCCCATTTGTTTGTGGTTGCCTCTGGAAGTATTATTGACTTGCTTGATATATTAACCTGTGTTGTTGGAGTCATGTGCAGTCCTTGTTTCTTTAGTCTTTTGTCTACCTGATTGTTTGTTGTAGTGGGACCTTATGTTATCTCCTAGCACGGGGGGTTGACCTTAGGGTTCCACATGGTCGAGTGGATGTACTTTATCTCCATTGGTTTTACCCTTGTCGATGTTCATGTGCAAGAAGGATGTATATCTTGAGTATCACATATCAAATCTTGTACCAGTTATGGAGACAATTATTAATGCTCAAGTACTCGTCTTGTGTATCAGTCAAATCATAATGTATGTATTTCAATGTAATCAGGAGATAGTATGTAAAATGAAATGATGTACTCATTTGTATAGGAATTTGTATATGCACATGTAATCCTGATCATGTTGATTACTTATCTGATGTGAAGATATGGAAATGTAAATATTTATTCATTTAATGCAATAGATTTAGAATGATCTACTGATGTTAGTAATTCATGATGTATGTTAGATTATGTTAATAGATTTGTTAGTAATGCAACCATGGAATTTTAGAGGGATAAATGTTAGTTTAATGATATGTATAGATATGTTAAATGTTACTTTGTTATCTTTTTCATTTAAAAAAAAAAATTGTCTTGTTTGCATAGTATAATTGTGTTGTTCTCTGGAGTGTCATGGTGGGGTGGTACAATTTCCATCCAAATATTACCTAATATAAATTGAATGAGTTGAAACATTAACAACTTAACTTCTCATTACTAAATTGAATTTAATAAAAATTAATAAATCTAAATAAAATATATGTTCCCATAAAGAAGATTTATACCAACTTGTTTGATTAACTTTGATAATCAATCACATCCATTTTAAGTTAATTAAATGTTAGATTTAAAGAGTGCTAATTTATCCACTTTAGGACATACATTTGCTTTCATAATGGGATTCTAAGGAAAGAGAAAGGTGTTATTTCTTTAAATCCTTAGGTTAATAACATAAACTAGCATGCTAAAAGTGGAGTGAAGTACATGACTATACACTTGTGATAATATACTTTTGTATTGTTACAATCAAATATAATATTCCTATTTTTTTGTTAGTAAGAGGGTTTTACTTTATGAGGTGGTTAGGGTGTGATATCATTAAGTACAAAGACATGGTGGCTTCAAGAAATATTAGTGTTTACAAGGTTGCCTCATATAGCTCTTGAGTAATAGAAGGCTCAATAATTTTCTTACAAGGCTACCTCGTATAGAGATTAGGGTAATAGAAGGGTACATAATTTTCTCACTATGGTTGTTTATAGTTGACAACATAATGTTCAAGATTTGAACACAAAATATTATAAGTGTAAATATTTCCATGCAAACATCTAAGTTCCATACACACCAAAAGTAAGTGGTGTTAACATTAAGAGGATGTGATCAAGCAATTAATTAGTTATAAAACCAAGACAGGGAAATTAACATCCCTCACCAAGTATCACAATATCAATAATTACTCATAGTTGAGTAGTCATGTAATAATTGAGGTACTTCAAGAAATTTGTATTTAAATGACGCAGCAAGAATATAAGCTAGTGGTACATGTAAGTACCCAAATTTGTACATGTCACAATTTGAGTCCAATGATGATTAATACCACTCAAAATACCATAATGGAACAAAACATGATGACAACTTCTAGCATCTAGAACAATTCCCCGTAGTCATATTGGTTGTATCTTTAAGCCTCCAGTAGCTCAAGTAGTCTTTTCTCCTCATTTCAATGATCAAAATCTTGTGTTTCACTAGCTTTGGTGAAACCATTAGGTGTTCAAAGGGGTTACTTTTAAAATTGTCATGGTGAATTTATTTTTCCTATGCAATTTTAAAATAGTCACAACCCTTTAACTATTGTGGTGGTCTGGAAAGTGCTATTATAGTTTTAAATTCATCACCTATAGAAAGCAACGATTTCACTTAAATTGACATAACTAAAATTTAAAGTGTCAAGGCAATATTTTTTGGTTTGAACCTTCTAGAGGAGTCCCTTGCTTTTTATTTCAAATTTATATATTCACAAGACCCTTCCTTGCTTATTGAGAAGAAAATTTTATCTTTCTTGGAGGGTTTTCCAAACACGTTATTTCACATTCATACCAAATACCATAAGAAAGCATCATGATCTCTGTGTCTCCCTTGCAACATCAATTTAATGCCACAATGTTCATATTTCTAGTTTAATTCCTTATCATTTCAAGCCTTCTAAAATATTCAATTTAGCTCCATCAACTTCTTAATCTAGGTTTATAGCCTAACTCTCTACACTTCTTCATTAACTGTTTGCATTAATCATTGGTTTTCATCTCTTTCTAATTTCAATCTTTTCCAAACACCTTCAAATAGGTTTCAACACATCATGGATGTCAAATTTCTTGGTTCACATGTAGTAAAATCCAAATATTGGTATCCTTCTAAGGACAAATTACATCAGTAGTGTACTTTCCAATTCTACTAAGCTCAATTAGACAATGTTAGAATCATTCCAAGTTTCTCTTGATTGGAGGCATTAGTCAAATGTTGGTGTTTATTTCATGTGTTAGTTTTATAGTTAGTTTCAGACTGTTAGAAGTAGTTTTGAATTTATAGTTAATAGTAATTAGTTGTAAGTTGTTAATATAGTTATTAATGAATAGTTGTGTATGTAGTAATTAGATTAGTTAGTTATTTTTATTTATGCATTTCATTTCATGTAAATAAAAAGAAATCAACTTAAATTAAAATATTTGTAACATTTGACAATATTTCAACAAAATAATATTTACCACATCATATACATTTGCAAGCAAACTTACCAATATTGGTCAAAACTTGAAAATATGCTTACAACCATTTACAACACTACAATGTTCCTCACAACATATACACTCTTGAAACATTCTCATAAATATTGCAACTCTTTATTGATGTCCCATTGCATACACCTTGTAAAAACATCAACCTCCTTTCACCAAGAAAACTTCCTTGACCAACATAGAGCCTCACCCAAAGTTTCCTTTTGAGATTTACCTTTTGAGTCTTGTGATTCTTGATTTGAGTCTATAATTGACTCTCTCTATGGATTGCTTTGGCCCATCCCCATGATGTTTTGTATTCCTATTTTTGTGCATACGTTATTGGTAAACCTCACATGAATAACAAAATCTTTTTTTCCTTTACCAACCATGTTTATATTCCCATCTTCTCATATGGTGAGATTCAAGACTCCAACTTAGTCTCTCCATCATTTAGATTCTTTCAGTAATTGAGAGGAGGTTTTTAAAACTTATCTTCCAAACTCCAATGATATTAATCTGATTTTCTTGATAGATAACCCCTCCGAGAATCCCACTCCTAATTTTAGCATGACTAATTCACTACCTCTATGGAATTTCATTGCCCATCAACCCATGAGGATCATTTTAGGTGGATTAAAATTAATTCCAAATATCAAAATACTACTCCTAAAGCTCAACTATAATACTTCATTTATGAGGAGAAGTATAAACAACTCAAAGAAAATTTGGTAAACCTTGGAGCTCAGTAGGATGACATTAAGATACTAGACAACATTTGACTATCCTTAGGTAAAGTCTCAAGAGCCTAGAATTAAAATGGGTTCGTTAAAAAACTCATTAAATGTCTGAACTTGTTCATAGTTAAATAATAAACCATTCATCACCACATAACTTGCAGTTTATCATTTCCTACCAATCAACTTATATTACATGTATACCTCTATTCACAAATATAGTCATATGCTTCTCATGATCCGAATGTAGGAACATAATTGGAGTATCTCAAGGAACCTTTGGATCATGTAGTGAGGAATGCAATTCTACCTAGACCATTCCCTAATCTGGATAAATACAAGGGAAAGGCAGTTTTGAAAACCCATATCAACGCCTATGCAAATATTGTTCATGAAATCCTCCCTTGCAATTCCATAATAACCAAAAAAAATTCTAAGACCTTATAGGGAATAGCTTTAGACTTGTACTACAAGTTACCTAAAGTGTTCATCCACACATTAAAACAACTAGTAGATGAGTTCATCTAAGCCTTTTGTTAGAAAATGTGTCTCAATCTTGAAATTACAAAAGGTTACTATTCTTTTCAATTTTGGTCTTTTCAAATACCCATTATTTTGAATAATGGTTTAGAACATTCAAAGTATCCAAAAAGGGCTAAAAATTACAAGGCTTACTATTTTTAGTAAGTCTATATTTGAGCTTGGATGGACCTAAATCTTCCCCAAAAGCTATGGAACTTCCAAATAAAAATTATAGGTGAGTTTTGACCCAAGATCATGCTTGGATTACAAGATATTAAAATTTTCATTTTTGAAACTCTTGGAAAAGTTTTGAAGTTAATTTTGAGGCATTTAGAGGCCCCTACTTTCCCTAAAATTTGTCATAACTAGATAATTAGGTTATAGCTTGATAGATCTCTTCACAAGATTTCTGACGCATCAAACGGTTCATCGATCAAACACCCGGATCAAAAGTTATGGCCTCCGAAAGTTGGGCCTCCCATTTTGGGAAATGTGAAAACGTGTTGGACACTTAAAAGAGTTGTAAAGGGGAGAGTTACACATGTTGGTGTGCTTTTTTACACATCACTAGGTGTATTTTATTGGAGATAATTTGGGTGCCACTTTTGGATGGTTTTTTCTCATGGTTTTGTAATTACCGTTGACAGTTTTCTATATTGTATCTCCTATGTATTAGGAGCTTGAGATGGAGGTTGTGTGTGAGTGTCTTATAGATATTGAGTTGCCTCCAAATCTCTGGTTGGTTATACTCCTATGAAATCTTGCTCTACAAGTACATTGTAATCTTTTTTATTTCTGAATATTATATTGGGTAGCTTTTGGAGTGTGGGGTTTTTCTCCTGAAAGGTTTTCCCCACGTAATTATTGTGTTGTGGTATGATTTCTATTTATGTTTATTTATATATAATTCCTATAACTATTGTAAAAGATCTAGAAATATTTGAATATATCCCTCCTCTCAATATTATTGTAGGAAGTTATTCCGCTACCTTAGCTTCCTTACAAGTGGTATCAAAGCTTGATCACCTTTGGTTTCAGTTGTGGATTGTTGGATTTTATGAACTAATCTAGTTTTGAGTGGGAGCTTGTGTAGAAGATACTTTATAATCTTATTGCAAGAATTTTTAGATGGTGAATGTACATCAGGGAGAATAGAGGTAGAAAAATGTTTTGGTAACAATTTTGAGATGTGGAAGCTGAAGATGGGAGATTTGTTAATCGATTGAGATCAGTGGGATGCTATTAATGATAATGTTTCAAGGCATGCATATGCTACTTTAGTTGTTGAATATGATGTTATGGACCGTAAACCCAAGGGTCTAATCAAAGTGTGCATAGCAAACTCTTTTTTAAGTAAAGTCCATGAAGAGTCCTCTGCAAAGAAACTATGGAAGAAACTTGGTGAGATATATCAAGTCAAATCTTTAGTGAGAAAGACTTTCTTGAGAATGAAATTGTATTCCTTGAGAATGGAAGAGGGTGGATGATTGCAAACCACTTGGAAGCATTCAATATATTGGTGGCTCAATTGGCATCAGTTGGTGTAAAAATGGATGAGGAGGAGAGATGTCAAGTCATGTTTTTGTTCTTTGCTTGATTCATGGGATTCTCTTGTTATGGTTATTGGGAGCACTTTTGTTGTCTTGAAATTTGAAGATGTTGTGGGTTCTTTGCTTTCTGAAAAGATGAGGAAGGTATCCATCAATTCCAAAGAAGCCCTAAATATTCATGGAAGACCTAAAGAAAAAGGCAAGAAGACCAAGAAGCATGACAAATCCAAGTCCAAGGGGAGATCCAAAAATCCTAGAAAGTCCAAAGTTATTTGTTGGAATTGTGGTAAGTCTGGACACTTATGTAAGAAGTGTAAAGAAGAAAACAAGAAGAAAAAGAAGAAATTTGATTTTGATTCTGAGTCTGAGAAGGAATATGGTGATGTGTCCATCGCAACTTTGGCCACTTGTGCAGGTAATGATGCTTGGTTAATTAACTTAGGTGCATCTTTCCATATGGCCCCTAATAGAGATTGGTTTTCTGAATATGAAGAATTTGATGGAGGTAAGGTGTACTTGGGTGATTATTCTCATTTAAACATTGTTGGCCATGGTAAATTTAAAATTAGAGTTCCTGATGGTAGAGTAAAAAGGATTAATGGTGTGTTGCATATCCCTGGATTAGCACAAAATTATTATCTGTAAGTAAACTAATAGATGCGGGTGTGCAGGTAGTGTTTTCTGATATAGGATGCAAGATGGTCAGAGGTGATATGGTGATTGCTAGAGGTGTCAGATTTGGCATATTGTATAAACTTTATGCATGCACTATTGAGTGCAATAGTACTTCTATGAAAAGCAAGTTTGTGACTACTTTATTGGAAAAGGAGAGAGTTTCATTTTCAGTGGATGGTTATGGCTTATGGGTACCTAAGGGTGCTCTTTCTTCTGAATCAAAATTGCCTATAGAGAAGACTATGTTATGGCACTAAAGATTAGTCCACATTAGAGAAAAGGGTCTAAGGACCTTGAAAAATAAAAACCTTATTGAAGGGTTGACTGATTGTAATCTTGATTTTGATTTATGTACACATTTCATTTATGGTAAACAAAACCACGTTTAGTTTTACTTGAGTTCTCATAAATCTTGTGGTGTATTGGATCTTATTCATTATGATGTGTTTGGTCCTGTAGATGTTCCTTCCATTGGAAAATCCTCATATTATGTTTCATTTATTGATGATTATAGTAGAAGGAAATGGGTATATTTACTAGAGTAAATCTAAAGTTTTTAGTCTATTTAAAGAATTTAAAGCAATGGTTGAGTTGCAGACTAGAAAGAAAATAAAATGTTTGAGGATTGACAATGGCGATGAATTTTTCTCTAATGATTTTGGTAGATTATGTAAATATTGTAGCATTTAGAGACAAAAGATAACTATGTATTCTCTACAATAGAATGGAGTTGCAGAAAGAATGAATAGGACATTGATGGAGAAGGCTACAAGTATGTTTAGTGGTGCTGGTCTAGAAAAAAGGTTTTGGGCTAAAGTTGTTGCCACTGCTTGCTACCTAATTAATAGGTATCCTACATCAACACTTGTTGATAAAATGCCTATGGAGGTATGTTCAGGACACAAGCCTTCACTGATACATCTTAGAATTTTTGGTTGTGAGGCATATGCACATGTCCCAAAGGAGAAGTGAACAAAGTTGGAGAACAAGGTTGTGAAATGTATCTTCATTGGGTATAGTTATGGTGTGAAAGGATACATGCTTTGGGACCTTGTTCCATAGAAGGTAATATATAGTAGAAGTCTTATTTTTAGAGAAACTGAGCCTTCTTCTATTATATTGCAGCCAAAACAAAGTGAATAGAAAGATGTGATTCAACTTCCTTCTACACCTGAAAACGTTGAATTGAGGCCCCTAAACAAACAAGAAGTTGAGGAAATCTCATCTAGCTTTGAATCTTCAGAAGAGGAGGAAGAACCTCCAACTCAACTTGTTTGAAGGTATACAAGGCATAGACAACCACCTGAAAGGTATTCACCTGATGACTGGAGATGTATCTTTGCTTGAATACTAACATAGATGAACCCAAATCTGTAGAAGAGGCATTAGGTATGAATGATGCAGAGTGGTGTATGAATTTGTTATAATATTTGTGTGTCATTGTGTCATGTCCTCTAAGTTAATAAAACATGCAATAACTCTTAGAGTTAAAGTCATAGTCTTGGGATATTGTATCTATTCTTGTATTATTTTTTACTTATGTTGATGAAGACCAAAAACATTCACATCCTTGAACTATTTAGGTTCATCCTTTTTGTGATGTTCTTAGGAGTCTTATTTTTGTTTTACACAAGTTTATCATTGGTTTCATAGGTCTTCCTTCCATTGTATGGTTGCTTGGTCAATCCCTAAGGTTATATCTAAGGCATCATGGTAGGTCCTATAGGAAAAACTCTAGAAATCTTTCTACATGTTTTTGTTTAATGAATGTAGGAAGAGATCACAAATTCTTTGGTTCCATGCATGGAGCACTTGATGTAGGGTTAATCATGCCAATGAAATCTAGGCCCCACTATGAAAAGGATTGATCTGTCTGGATGGCGTGAAGGGGAAGAGCAGCTAACCTCTTTTTTCCAGCAAAGAGAGCGTACTCTTTGCACTTTCTTACTCACACATGGGAATCATTGAATAATGTGGGCCAGAAGTAACCTGATCTCATTATTTTCATTATTGTAGCTCTTGCAGACAAGTGACCTCTAGCTGGGCCTGCATGAAACCTACCTAGTATCCTGTCAATCTGATCTTCTTCAAAGCATCTCAATAAGACTCCCTCAAGGTTTCTCCTGAAGAGAACACCATTCACTAGAGCATATGGGATAGATTTCAAGTTGAAGTGTCTTCTCTTAGTTCTATCCAATCCATGGGGATACTCACTAGTTGATAGAAATCTAGCCATGTTTGTTGTCCACAAATTCACAACAGTTTGTTCTATTGCAAGCTCTACTTCCTGCAAGAAGTAAGATGAGTTTACCTCCTCTATTTTTCCCTAGGTTAGTTGTTCACATAGTCCTCTGCCTCTAATCATCTTAGTGGCTTTGATGGTAACATCATATTACAGGATCCTTTTGACCTAGCTTTCCCTTTTTTCACTAATTTCTACCCCCATTATGTAATCTCTCACACTAGGGTGAGAAACCAACACATCAATGTGGTTATTTTCTAGCATATACTTGAAGTTTTTAATGCCCTTATAATGAAAAACACCTTCTTGTTCATGGGATTGTATCTAACCTCATACTCCTTTAGTGTCTAACTGAAGGACAAAGGTTGTTCCAAACCCTGGTCATTTTGTTGCATCATAACAATGGCAATGCTATTCTCTCCTACATGAGCATAATGGATGAAGTCCTCATAATTAGGGTTCATGAGAGTAGGTTTCTGGGTAATTTCTTCCTTGATTTTATCAAAGCTCTATTTTCCCTCCTTGGTCCATTTAAAAATAACATCCTTTTTTAACATTAGAGTTAACGGCTTGAGCAAACCAGCACAATTAGGAATAAATTTCCTAAAGAAACTAATATGTCCCGTAAATGATTGCAGAGTTTTCTTGTGAGTGGGTAGAGGAAGAGAAAGGAGAGCTGAGGTCCTCTCAAGATCAATGGAGATCCCATCTTTGGACACCAAATGGCCCTGGAGTTTACCTTGAGGGACAACAAAAATACATTTTTTAGGGTTCAACAATACCCCATACTCCCTGTACCTTTCAAAGACTTTCTCCAGACTCTCCATATGGTTTTCCCCTTTCTTGGAAAAGACTATAATGTCATCTAAATAAATTAAAATGAATTATTTATGAATACTTTGAATGTAATGTCCATCACCCTTTGGAAAGTGGTGCCAGCGTTGGAGAGCCCAAATGATATTTTTCCATATGCCATGGTTCCCCATTTTGTGGTGAATTCCATTTTAAATATATCTTCCTCCCTCATCAATATCTGGTTATATCTATAAAAACCATCTAATAATGAAAACCTTTCTGCCCCTGCCATAGTCTACAAGATTTGATCCATGGCCGACAAAGGGTAATGATCTTTTAGGGACACACAACCTTATCTCACCATCTTCTTCCTCACATGCACTAAATTAGCTTCCCAGGTGGAATACTTGATATAAAAAATAATCTTAGATTTAATAATTTTTGTAAGCTCTTTCCTCATTAGTGGCTCGATCTTTGGATTCACAGGTCACTATTTCTACTAAACATGTTTGGCATTGGGGGTCAAGATCTATGGCATGTTGGGAAATCTTAGGGTTAAAACCCTTCAAATCTTCATATCCCCATGAAAAAACATCACTATATTTTTGATAAAGATGAATGAAAAAAGTATTTTCATCATCAGTACATATTTTTCCCAACAACAACTCTTTGTTCTAGGTGACAAAAACCTTTTGATAATCTTCCTTTTTGAATATCACATTCTTCCTTTCTCCTTTGAATTCATCATCATAATTGAAAATGGCCTCAAGAGTGACCAATACTTTTGGCCACTTTTTAGTTTTTAGTTGCATAATTTGATCATCATATCTCTCTTGCAACCTAGATTGCACATTTGATGAGTACTCAACTTCATTTTATATAAAATTTATAATTTGGTCATCATTTTCAAAGATCTTCTAGTTCACGACATTGTCAAGGACTAAAGGTCTAACCACCATCTTGACATGTTGATTAGGGCCTTGGAAGAGGTATGTGGGGGGAGAAAACTGAGCACCAACTATTGCCAACTAGTCTGCCTCAACATTTTACTTCCTTGGGATCACCTATAGGTTAAGAGCATCCAAACTCTCAAACAGGCCCCAAACTTTGTGTTTATAATCTCTTAAGAGATGATTCCTCATTGCACATATCTCTCTGACTTTGTTAACCACCAGCTTAGTGTCTCTAAAGATCTCCAAATGTTTGATTTTTTTTTCTTTTTAGCTAGCAATAGGCCATGGATCAATGCCTCGTACTCTACAACATTGTTTGTGCAGGAAAAGTGTAGTCTGTGAGCAAAATGTAGCTTCTTACTTGTCAAAGAAATTACTAGTACCCTTGCATCAACTCCATTTCTGCTCTTTGCACCATCAAATAAACATTTCCATGGGCCTATTGAATTATCATCTGGTTTCAAGGTAGAAGGGATGGAGGAACTGCCTTTGTGAATCATGTAGGTCCCCAACCCAATCATCTCAATAGTGTCATAGGGATCAAAATCATAATGCCCTTTTGTCTACTCATCAAGGAAAATATCTGGGATTGGAAGGGGTGAAGAGACTACCTCAAGAGATCCCAAATCATTCACTTATTCACCGCGAATCATGAAATTAGGGTTCACCAAGCTGTGATCATAATTCTCCACATGATAACTCAAAACAAGTTTAACCTTAATGGTGAACCATGTGCCATATCTTGTCCTCAGAAGCATGTGAGACTAATCAGAAGAGAGGTAGCCACCCACTTTAGCAGTGAAGTCCCTTGACAAGAAAATAGCAAAGAAAGGGGGAAGATCAACGACTGAGATGTATTAACCAATAGTCAAGTTTGGGCAAGCTTGTAGGGTCAATTCTAGCCTTTTTATCTCCCCAACTGTATTAACAGAAGTACCATCTAGCTACAACACACCTAATGAGACTGGGGTATACTTGATGTCTAATGCATCTACTATCTTCTTTGGCATTACTGAGATGCTTTCCCTGAGTCTATCATACAATTATGCACCAAGAACTTTCTAATAATTGGAGGTGAGTAGAATAGGGATGGCTTCTTCGTCTGACCTACTTGCTCTTTGTTTGGTTGAACAAGACTCACTAGGCTTTTCTCCTTTTAGACTACTGGGTCAGCTGTTGGAAATTGCTTTAGAGAATCTTGCAATAAGTCCCTCTAAGAGGGAATTGACAATGCATCCCACACGGACACATTCAATTTGTCTTTTTTCATTTGTTCCACAATATTCAAGGGAATGGTTTTTTTTGTGCATGAAAGGGATCCAAGGTCCTTTTCTTGACTTTTCTATGGTTTGTTTATGTATTTTTGGAAATGATGGAACCTCATTTGTAGTGGTGGGCCTGCTATTTTGAGTTAAATTTGTAGCACCAATACCCTACCCTCTCCCTTTTGGAACATGTTCTCTTTGTATTATAGTAGGTATAGGATTGCTTTCCAATTGCCTCTTCTTGGACCTTGTGTTGTTTGCAACACTATTTGTAGGCATAATCACATTGTCCATGAGTTGATTGATAGCATAGAAGTCCTCAGGAGTCCAAAGCATTAGATTAGAATCAAAAGTAGCCTCATTAGGCACCTTAGTGCTAGGATTTATAGCCTCCACTAATGGCTCTTGTTGACTAAGAAAATTATGCACCATTAGGGCATGTCCTTGCTCTTCAAATGTGCAAGTGGACTAGCTATGAGGCTAATTACAAGGGTAAAACCAATCTGTCTCCTGTGCCATGTTGTTTTGCATAGGAACCAAGGTTCTAACTGGGTTAATAGAATGTATCTATTGGATAGGGTGAATGGATTGCAAACGTTGATTAGGGTTATTATTTTGGTACCTATTTAGCTAGTAACTCTAATTCCAATATTGGTTTCTATTGGAATCGTAACCCTACCCCCAGGCATGATTTGAAGACTACCCCTGGTTATAACTTTGGTGGGGTGTGGGAATCTTTTTCCTACTATAATATTGATTTTGTTGGCCATGCTGGCAAGTAGGGTTTTAAGGTCATCCTCTTCTTTGGAAAGAGTGGACATAGAAGCTTTAGGCTCTAGGATGGAATCAACATTAGGTTGATTAAATTGTGAATGTGTCTCTAGGAAAATGGATACAGGAGGTCTAGGAGCTATCTTTCTAGCCTATATTAAACAATTTCCATCTCTCAAATTTGTCTCCTATGCATCAAGTAAAACCAAAACACCCATAGATTGCATCATCATAGCTATATCAAAATTTAAATCTCTTAGAAAATACAATAATGCACCTTGTGGAGACAGTTTGAGTAGAGATAGAACTCTTTCCTAGGTTCTCTGAAATCTAAAGTTTAAGTCTGCCATTAGCTCATGGGGGGGCCTTTTGATTGTTTTCAACTGCTCTAGTAAAGAGACATGTTATCTGCTCTTTCCCCAAACTGCTTGCAAAGTAACTCTCCTAGCTCATCCCAATCATGAACTAATGCAAGGGGTAAACTCCTAAACCATTGAAGATCTCTTCCCTTGAGGGAAGAAATAGAAGCCTAACAACTACATATTCATCTTGAATATGGTGGACTAAGCATACATTTGATATATATTTAATATATTTAGCAAGGGTAGTGGAGACCTCACCCGTGAAGAATGGAATACTCTTTAGGGCTAAGACTAGTATACCATTATGTGTATTTAGGGCCAAAGGGATACCCCCATTGAAGGTTACAAAAGGAAGATTTATTGGTTGATCCATGAGGGGGATATTCAATTTCTTCCTAGGTATATGAAGGCTTCACCTTGAATACTGGAATCTATTAGGAGGGGGTGTGGATTGGGTTCTTGGAGGGGCTGATATAGTATTTTCAACACTCCTTGTAGGAGACCTAGACAATCTAATTCTTCTTCTTGAAGTAGAAGCAGAAAACTAAAAAAACTAAAAACCTTTACCTCTTAAAGAAACCCTTGTCTCCCTTGGCATGAAACGTTGGATTGATCTGCAACCAGGAGCTTATAGAGTCACCAGGTGCTTTGTAGACTGTCTGCTAGATTGCAGTATACTAAGAACAACAATAATTTCTTAGTTCAACTCTTCACTCAGAGTAAAATGGTCCCACTGGGCGTGCTAGAAACTATTGTCACATGAAATTGCACCCTACCTGAACTATGTTTAGACATTCCAATGACACAATGGGAACGATCTCAGTGTGGGACCCTATGAATGAGATCAAACCTTCAGAGAAAGTTGGTTCCTCTTTATGAGATTAAGGCTTGGAGAATGCTACAAACTAAGCCTATGATAACACCACTAATGAAAAGAGAGAAGGAAGAATGCTGGAAAGGGAAAAGGTGATACACTAGATTTAGAATGAAGAACACCCACAAAACTAAGATGCACAAAATGACTTCAAAAAACTAATAAAATTACACAAATCTTGAAAATCCTAACAGAGGTAAAGAGTGAAAATAAAATTGCAATGAAATAAGCATTCACAATGCAATAAACCAGATTCAATAATACACAGTGTCAAAGATAACATGAAAAGGCAAAGAATCAGTGTTGTATTAATCACAAGGCAAAGTTACAACAAAATAAGGTTTTGTTTCAGCATAAAAATGAATTTTTGTGTCCAGCCCTTTTTACATCTTTGAAATATGCTTATAGAATTACAAAATCAACTGTTACAATCATGGCATTAGAAAATGTGGTCAACATGCCTCTTTAGGTCGTCCATATTGTAATACATCATATCACCATGGCCCTGTCAGAGAAAATCATAAGTTTTGAGCCTTGGCCCATGCTGGTCTAACAAAACATTAATGTGGAGAAGACCCTCGTCTAATCTAGTCATTGGAACTCACTGTTTCAACTACTGCATTAAACTCATTTACCTATAGAAATAAATTTGCCCAACAACTTGATCCAACTAGAAATCTAATATGATTTTGCATTGATGGTGATTTAGGACACAATAGGCTTTTTCTAGGGAAAAATACAGAAAAACACACCTTTTAGCACTTTTACAACACTTTAGAATTGTTTAAATTTAATCTTTGCACTTTCTGGCGTCTTTCCTTTCTCCTTTTCGATGACTTTGTATTTCAGAAAACTTGTGTTTTAGTGAACTATTAGGTTTATGAACCACCAAGTTCACTAAAAACCTTATAAGTTTCCATTTTTTGGGGATCCTACTGTGGCTGGGAACTAATGTGCCTTCTTTGAAACTTTGGTTCTTCTCGGGAACTAGGCCTTCATTCAGAAAACCTAGGAAATCTCTAACATTCTTTATTTCTTACTTTTCCTTCATTTCTAAGTGCCCTTTAATAGATTATCTTTTTGGAGCTTCGATAGTCACTTGGAACCAACCTTTCATTGAGAACTTTTCAGAGGTTCTGTAGGTTTTGAAAACCTAGGAAATCTCTGAAATTTCTATATCTTTTTCCTTCATCACTCATTTCTTTCCTTCATTCAGCCATTTAGAAAAATTGTGAACCATGTTGGGGGTTTGGGGAGGGACAGAACAAGGAACATTGTTGGAGGTTTAGTGGTTCTGAGAACCACTGGAATCTTTGACAAGTTCCAAACAAGCCTGAAAGTGCCGACAAAAGGGAAAACACTTTAGATTTTAGATTTTTAGATACTTATATACTTAGGATTTTTTGGGGAATTTCACAAGGAAAAACACACTTCAAACATGAAGAACACATTTACAGGTATTTTAACCAATTTGACAAGATTTGCAACATTTTAAAGCTGGGCTATTTGACTCTGGGAAGGGGGAAATAGGTCAATAGTTCCCACTACATGTTTAATGACTTATATCAAATTATTATTCATGGATTCATCTACACCATTACCTTATGGATAATAATTAGAAGCATACCTAATAATATCTCCTTTATCATAATCCCATTCAAGAAACTAACTTGAATTTAAGTCTACCTTGTTGTCTCAAACTAAAACAAGAGGTGTACTAGTCCTTATCATGGTGTATTCTTCAAGAAATTCAATAAACTTCTCTATTATGTTGTACTTTAGAGATTTATATTCTTTCCATCAAGTTTGTGTGCCAAAGAGGAATTCAAATTAATGACACCTACAAAATCAGTTGCTCACTATGTAAATGTTCTAGCCTCTATAAGCAATTATAATGGCATGGCTATGCTCTTTTCTCTTGGAGCATAAATAAAACATATATGGCACCCTCAAACATGTTGATGTGCATCTTTAAAATTAGAAGCCAGTAATAAATTGCTTATAAAATTTGGTGTCTCATTGAATCATCAGATGAATGCCCTATTCTAAACTTATCATGAAAACTTGATAAACTTCCTAGGCTTCTATTTTTTTTTAACATTATAGATAAATTCATTCATGGCTCTTCCAATATAAAACACTTAGTTTAATCATGTAGTTTACACTTTTCAATTTTAGCAACCTCCTTTGGGTTAAATTTATATGTGACAGACATTTTTGGTTTAACGAATAATAAACAATGTCCTTACACTACTCATCTTGGGAATTTACATAAATGGTGTATTGATAACATGATATTCAACCTATCTAAAATGCTCTCTCATTTGGAACAATGTGATCAAAGCCAGAGGCCCTTTAGAAAAGGGTATATGATAGAATTTGGGTAAGGGTGACCTCATTATATTCTGGGAGGATTACTAGCTGAAACATAGACCCCTTTCTTCCCTCCCCCAATTCCAAAAAATTAGAGGGATCCTCATTAATATCTTTGGCAAGGTTGTGGAAGGGTACTTGACTAGTGAAGGGTCTAGAATCAGCTGGAGGAACCTACAGGTGCTTGTTATTGGCATTCATTTTGTTGTTGTTGTTTCTGAACTGCTTTCCCTACTCAAGCCCTTTAAACTCTCATACTTTCAACAAAATGATGTCTCCTTGTGGGCTCTTGACTCCATAGGTAATTATACTATTTCTACCAGTTACTCACTTCAACTTGACCTTTCTATTCCCAAGATGAAGTGGACAAGAGTATGGAAAAATAAACTCATTCCAAAGATCAACTTCTTTTGGTGGACAACTACACATGAGAAAATATTGACCTTAGATAATCTTCAGTGGAGAGGTTTCTCCCTCCCTAATAGATGTGTTTTGTGTTATGCTAGTGAAGAGTCTAGTGACCATATTCTTCTCCATTAAAATTCCAATTGGATTTTTCCATAGTCACTCAAAGCCTTTAGGGATAGTTGGCACCTCCCATTCACTCACCCCATCATCAAGGAAATTTGGAAAGTTTACCCCCCACATGTTTCTTGGGGACTTGAAAAGAGAGGAACAATAGGATCTTCAAGAATAGATCTCAAAATGAAGAAAGCATTGTTCATATGATCTATAGATCCATAATAAATAATGTGGAGTCTGTGGATATCAAAAGACCTACATGCCTACCTTCACAACAAGAATCTAGAATTAGGGGATTGGGGAGTCATAAGAGAAATTCACAGTGTTGACTTTAACAAGCAAAGGACAAGGTGGAACATGAAATGGTTGACCCCACCAACTATGCATGCCAAATTAAACTTTGATGGGACTGCAAAAGGAAACCCTAGGAATTCTAGTGGGGGAGGGGTCATAAGAAATGACAAAGGTGTGTTAATTGTTGCCTATGCTAGAAGCCTTAGATTCAAATAAAACAATGAAGTTGAGATAGGTGCGACTTGTTGCCAGGGTCTCCACCTTACTACCTCAATTGGCTTAATAAAAATTGATTTGGAGGGAGAATCCAAATTAATTATAGACATCATCAATGGGAATTCCAAGCAAAGTTAGAAGATTGGAAATTTTTAGGACATCAGTTCGCTAAAAAAAAATTTTACTTTTCTCTATTGTACACATGTATAGGGAGGGCAATAAAATGGTAGACAACCTTGCTAGTGAAATCTTAAGATAAAAAAATTAGAAGTGCTAGAGATCAATATCTTTCATCCTTAATGATCTAGATAATCTATCAAAACTAGATGTTTGACCTAGCCTCAATAATGTTGATGCTCATCTAGGTGACTACTGGTCTTCTCAAGGTTCCCAAGTACATTGAATGACATGCCTCACAAATTATCATATCCCCCTATAAGTAGGCAAAAAGGCAGATCCCTCACACTCATGTCAAGGACATTATTACCTCGAAAGGTAAGCTTAGGAGATTTCATCTTGAGAGAAAGGTGAAAAGATTGTTGGAGATCATTTCCACTAGTCCCATGCTTCAAGGAAGCGACAACTTACAAAAAATGATTGCTACTCTAATTAAGAAAAATGTGCATTTGATGATCCAAAGTGGTGGTAGTACAAAGATTTTAATTGTCCTTTCCCCAATTAAGCATGTTGGATACATCATTTTTTACATGACTTCTCCATTTTATTATTTCTTTCATGTCAACTCTACATCCTAGTATTGTTCTCACTATTGCTTTCACTATGGGAGGAGACAGAGTTAGGGTTGAGCCCGCCTCCATATGCTAACATCAAACTCAACCAAGAGTTATGGGCCATCTTTTGTAAAGGGTGTAGTACTATACTTTGAATCCATGGGCATCTTTGACCTTTCCCTCTCTATCTAATTTGTGCAGATTTAGAATGAGGGTAAATTGAATATCGACAGTGTCAATTTCAAGGTCACTAAAGGGATCATAGGTGAAGCCACGGGTCTAGACATAAATGAGTTGAAGATGAAAAGATTGGGTTAAAGCAAGGTCAAGTACTTCATCAACTCTTTCATCGTAGGTGATGAATAGCTAAGTAAACATCAAAATGGGTTCAAACATGAGGAGGATTTCCCTCTCCCTAGAACGAGGTGAGTCTTAACCTAATCAAGTATATCACCCTTAAATGGCATTTTCAATGCATTTTCACTTATCATTTTCCCCTTCTTTTCCACCTCTATCATAACATGCACATTAGCTTCCCATTCTATCTATTATCATCTATTGAAACCTCAATTAATGACGTCAAGTGCAAAAAGGTGTGTGTGCCTCTGCACTAGGGCCTCATTTTCCATATTTACGACTTCTACCTAAACATATCCCTGGACCATGGTGTTAGCCACCCCCTGGAAAGAACTTCCCTAAACTTACTATGAAGGGCAAAGACAATTTTAGCCCCAAAAACACTCCAAGTTTACATCTAGGAGCTTGCATTTCTCCAAGAACCCCAAGTTGTAGCTGGGAATAAATAAAAATGTAAAATCTATCCACCCAATGTCTCTACGAAGTTGCCCAATGTGACCAAGAGCCAATTCCACAACCCTGCATTGAGGTCAAGCCTTTTATATCACCTCGTGGGGAAAGGCAATAAATACAAAAAAGGTAAACAAAAATTCAATGTGGTTGTGGGTAATTCCATCAAAGATGAAGTTATTAAGAGGTCAAGGGAGTTTACTAGTGGGGCCAAGAACTCTTGTCTTGCTACCTGGATCCCCAGAACTGAAAGGGATCCCCCTAAGGATGAGGTCAACAATGTGAAATCTAGTGATGGGGAAGATGATCAGGATGAGCTCATAGAATTTAAGAGGGATGCTTCAAAGTTGGGTGACAATATGAGCAACATCATACAATCCCTCCCCAAAAGGGGACAAATATTAATAAAGTCTTCATTGCTTCTGTAGTGGAGAAGGATGAGATCGACAAGCTACTTGTGAAGCTCCCCCACCAGAATTAAAGGAAAGAGGAGAAAAAGGTTCCAGAGAAGTGGGAGGAGGTTCCCACAAATTAGGATGATAGGGAAAATGAGAGGAGTGAGTTCAAAAAGATCAACAACAAAAATTATGCCTACACCAATTATTTTAACCACAAGATGATTAATGTGTTATAAAATAAAATAGTCTCTCTTAAAAGGAAGGTAAGGGAACTACAGGGTTCGACCTCCAATATGCTAAAATTGAGTAAAAATTGCTTGGAATGCATTACTTCAAGCATGAAAATCCTCGAGGAAGAGTTGAACAAGGCCAAAGACAAGAAGAAGAAGACAACTGCTACTAGTGAGTCTAGTGTAGATTCCCCCATGGACACTCTACACAAACTTTCTGATGAACAAGAAGTGACTCTCAATCACTAAGGCCTAGACCACTCTACCCCCAATAGCTCCTACTGACTATATTTTTCTTTTGATGTTTGTCTTCTGTGATGTTTGTGTGGTGTTTTTGTGTGCTTCTTATGTGTTATTAATCAATAGGTCACCTTTCTGTTAGTCTATCTTTTTGTTGGTTTTGTGTGGTCCCCTTGCCGGGATCCATTATGCCTCAGCCTTCTAGTTTTTATAAGCATAGGGTCCCTTGTTAACTATTTTATATAATAAAAAACATGATATTCAACCTAGATATATCTTTATGATTGCCTATCTTAAACCTTGACTACGTACAATCTTCATGGGACAAATTTCTAAATCAAACTCTCGTAATACAAGCATTCATCCACATGCCTTTCCTTGAATTCATAGTGCATCATCATGGTTTTCACAATGGGATTGGTACTATTGTGTACACCTTGTTGTGAAAATGTAATGTCTAAATTTCTCCATTGATTTTATCATGGAAAATGCTTGTTTAACTAAGGCCAAATATAATAATTTTGCATTATTTAATAGAAAACTCATAAATACAATCAAGTGCTCAAAATCATCTAGAATTTCTAAGTTAATGTGCAAATCCTTGAATGTTTTGAAGGAAAAGAATAAATGTAAATTGGTTGAACTTGTAATCCAAACTTTATAAATTTGGAGCCTCTCATAAAACTATTACATTGCTTTCCTTGTCCACTATATATGTGCATTCTATTTGATTATATTGTTCAATGCTCTAACAATCTTAGTAGACCTAGCTCTAAATTTGCATACAAAATTTATTTACCCAAAAAATGACTTTAACTTCTTTTTACTCCTTGACTAAAGTATTTCTTAGGATAGACTCAATTCTCTAACTTGGATTGATGGATATATCCTCTTTGTAAATTAGATGACCTAGAAGTTGATGAACCTAGTCATATCTTTGTTTTATGTTCATAACAGACATTATAGTACTGTTACTTTGATGGACATTGGCATGTTTAAATATATTATTAAATAGTTATAATTGTTTTATAAATGGATGAATAGTGTGTTTGGTGTTTATTTTTCAAAGGTAAGAAATGTTGATTATTACTATAATTTATGGTTTATATGCATGCAAACTTGTGATTTTATGACAAAGGTAGTTGAACCAGATGCTACGGATCTCTCCAGAGCTACTTATAGAAGGAAGACAGTTGTCTCTAGATAGCTTCAGAATGCTACCTAGCATTGCAGCCACTCATACATTCCTTGAATCAAGGATCCATCGACAAAGTTCATGCCAATCTCAATTCCAACATGTGTCACACCAAGGATAAGGTAACCTTAACTGTGTCATGAGTCATTGCCACGCCAACCAACTTCAATTCTCTTCATAATTCATTAACAGAATAAGTCAACTGAAGCTTTGCTTCAGTGTAGTTCCTTTAATTTAGGATTTGTCTTCTATGTCTCATTCAGTCATGTAATAAGAGACTCCCAGTTTTAAGAATAAGGATAGAAAGCATTCCAATATTGTTTTAGTCTCTAGTTTAGTTTAGTCATGTCTAATAAATAAGGCTCTGATGTATAAAAGTAAGCCAGAGGAGTAGTAATTTAATCTTTTTGTTCTTTGTTCTTTGTTCTTTGTTCTTTGAAGACAATAAGCCCATTTTTCTTTCGTGTAAGCATGCCCTTTCGGGTTCCTTCTGCATGAAAATAAAGATATAGTTTCCCTAATTTGGTTTTAGTTTAGGTAGATCATGGAGAGTAGGGCCCACTCTACCTGAAGGAAGAGATCTACCAGTATTTTATTCTTCATAGTTAAATTTTCTTTATTATGCATTATAATTTATGTGGTGTAGTTAAAGTAGACTTTGTATTGTGTGTTTGTTATCATCTACCTACAAGATTATTAGAAAATCACAAAAATAGTACTCTTCCAGCATTAGTCTTGTTAGCAATAGCATTGTTTAATTCTGATTGAACATGATTGTTAATCCTAGACTTAGTTGTTCTTCCAACTTTGATCTCAATTCAACAGTTCTTTAATTTTGTTTTAGCATTTATCTTTATGTGTGTTAGTGTAGTTTTCAATTCAACATTTTAATTCAGCATTAGTGTAGCATGAGATTGCTTTTATTTCCATATGTGTGTTGCAGTAACAATAGCATAGATTGTGCGCTTTCTTTTAATAATGTAGAAGATGCTTTCCCTTCTGTTCCAATCTAGAA
This sequence comes from Cunninghamia lanceolata, assembly GCA_027924645.1. NCBI lineage: Eukaryota > Viridiplantae > Streptophyta > Pinopsida > Cupressales > Cupressaceae > Cunninghamia > Cunninghamia lanceolata. Next base: position 4,796,454 of record BSBN01000568.1, read on the forward strand.
TAGGATCACCTTGAGTAAAAGCCCCCAAGGAAAGACCTTACCACAAACAACTCCAAACACTGCCCTAGCTTGATAAAATTAAATGATAGTGGCAATTGACAACTACGACAAACCTATCATTTTTTACGTTGTTTCTAGGGAGTCTAGCTACATATCCTATAAGTTTAGGTGTTGATAAGGTGAGAGCATTCAAAGCTCCTATAGTTTATGTGTAGGCCTAGATATTCTCTAGGTTACTTCATAAAATGATCCTCCACTGGTACATCAGAAGATCATCCACTAGTTGGGTCTAACCTATGAGAAACATCAGAACATCCAACAAATTTTGAGTTATACACAGTCCCCAAACTGCCCATCATTATGGCATATAACATTTTAGGAGAAGATGAGCCAATTAATAGAACATTCTCTTATCCAATCTCTCTAACTCATGAGAGAAATGAGCCACCCATGTGAAAAATATATCACCCTCAGTGTGCCCCCCGAAGCAAATTAAGGTTAAGCTGCTTGAGGACCCCCAGGTGAGCGTGTCTCTTGGTTCTAAAGGCAAGGTGAAGACCTATGTGGGGACCCCTAAGATTTCCCACAAAATCCCTAAGGGTGACCCTCGTACTGTGGATGATATCCCTATTGGAACCCCTACCACTTCTAAAAAGAAACCCCAACAAGGTGCCACCTTGGTGTCTAGGAAAAAGTCAACTAAAAGAGATAGACTGGATTCTCAGGATGAAGGGACTGCTACTGAGAAAAAAGCTAAGAAGGATAAGGAGGCTGTGACTTCGGTTGAGCCTGTGAAAATTGTTGAGCTAGACTCTGGGGATAAGCTTGCTGGTAGTGGGGAAAGTGTGGAGGCTGCTAACTCGAGGGTTCGTCAATCTACCCACATTGTTGGCAAACCTTCTACAACCCCCCAGGGGGTGGAGATCTCTAATGAATCAAAGTTTGTTGAGGAAACAATGGAGGAGGGAGGGGAAGAAACCCTTACTGAGTCTGTGCATGAAGTTGAAGGGGCAAGTCACTTCACCTCCATGAACAAGTCCAGTTCTGAGGACTTGGGTGATGCTGTTAGGGTGTTCAAGGGATAAGATAGCAAGGGGAATTTCTCTCTATGCATTAAGACTGCTAAGGATCTGAGGCATCTCTAGAAGAAGATGGAGGGAATGCAGAAGAAGTGGAAGATTATGGTTGAGTTTGTTGCTAAGGCCCTGCATCGGGTGGCGTCGATCTTCGTGGTTGTCAAGGACTTGGATGACAAGGTCAAATAGGTGGGGCTCAATAGCCTAGGAGACTAGAAAGACATGGTTGAATTCCTCACCAAGTTCAGGACGACTAATAGTCCCTAGTTTCTGGTTGTTTCTGTTGTTTCTGATTAGGTGTTTTTTATCTGATGTTCATGCGGTGTTAATGTGTTGTTTCTGGCTTGTTAATGGTGTGTAGCCCAGGGGGCCATTTTGTATAGGGTTTTGGACCCTCTTTTCCATTTGAACTAATAAAAAACATTCAAGGGAAAGGTTTTTGAATATCCTAATGAATTCCTATTTGAATTCAAAGTCCTTTGTCAAACATACAACTATGGGACTGATAACCAGAAGTTAAAACTTTTTCCTTCCACCTTGAAAGAGTCTACCTTACATTGGTTTATGGGCTTAACCACTAATTCCATACACACTTGGGATGAAATGGAAAATGTCTTTCTTGATAAATATTAGGACTACTGTAGAGTTTGAGATAGCAAGGAAAAACTCTTTAGAATGAAGCAACTTGAAGATGAAAATATAGAAGATTATGTGGATCGCTTCCTATTTGTTCATAGGAGGTCTAGTAGTAACTTGGATGAAGGACTCAGCAAGACCATTTTTCTAAGAGGCATAGACAAAGATACTAGGGAAGCCTTAAATCTCATGGGTTGAGGAGATATCAACAAGCTTAGTTTTGAAGAAATAGTAGAGTGCAGTAGGAATTACTCTCGTACACACGCTAGCAACAAAACACTTAAAAAGGGGAAAAGTGGTGGTAATGATGTCGCCAAGGTCATGGAAGAACTGGACAACCTCAAAACTGACATCCTGCTCCATTTGAACACCACCTTGGATGAAATGTAGTCAACCAAGAAGACTACAGATCCATTAGCCATTTATTGTCCCAGATGTAGGGAAAAACATCTACTTTGAGAATGCCCATTAAATAGGACAGAGTTGTCTGGCATTTGTGATAAACATCACCCCATAAAAAAATGTGGTTTGCTACCTAAAATTAAAAAGAGGTTGAAAAAGATATCACAGGTTGAAAAAGAACAAAATTTCATCAGACAGAAGCAACTAAACTTCAATTTTAGTCCCTATTCAGGGTAGTTTGGTGGGCCCCAAATTCCTCCAAATTAGGGACCGAACCAATGGCCTAGATCTTGGGGAGGCCCTCCTCCACAAATGACACCCTAGTGGGGTCCATGTTGGCCTCAACCTAAGTGGATGAGTTAGTCTTGGGTTGCTCCCCAATGTAAAAATAAGAGTCGATACCAACATCCATGGGTGTCCCAATATAACCAGGGATCAAGACGTTATGGTAATCAACCACAAGCTCTATTGCCTAGACCATCCCAACCTCCACCACCAAATTCTAGAGAAAAAGTAAACCAGCCTCAAATTCCTACTCAATCTATTCTGAATCCTAAGAACAACTTCCCTCAATAACAAGTTTATAACATAGATCAAAACACAACAACTTTAAACGTTGTGGAAATCAATGATATTCAACTACATTCCCATAACATCCCAATAAAATTCCCTAATGTGGAAACCTCTGAGGAAGTCAAGGTTTTGATTGATGATGATAAAGAACAACCCCAAGAAGAAGCACCTAAAATAGTGAGTCACGAAAAGTTTCCACATGTGGTATCGATTCCATTTCCTGAGTGATTAAGCCAACCTGCTCTGGAGAGACTCGAAGAGCTCTAGAATACCCTGCCTGACTCTCAATTGATTAAAGAACTCTGAAAAATCAATATTGAACTCCCCCTATTACAAGCCATTAAATACATTTTGAAAATTAATCAAACAGTTAGGGAATTATGTTTGAAAATCCCTAGAAGGAAGAGGAAGTTGCCAAAATCCATTTAGGTAAGGAGAAAACTAGCAGATGTCCTATCAAGAAAATTGATTCCACAAAAATATGGTGACCTAGGAAGTCTTACTATTTTAGTAGTAATAAAGGGGGTTCTAGTTTCAAATGTGTGGATTGACCTAGGGGTTTCCATCAATGTGATGATTGCAGATACTACAGAACCACTATCTTTGACTAATATGCAACTAACATCTACATTTTTGCAACTCGCTGATCTATCCATCACTAAACCTGAGGGAATATTGGAGGATGTTATCATAACAATAGACACTTGGGAGTACTCTGTGGATTTCCTAATCCTTCAAATAAAGAAGAAGAAATCTGGGTATCTAATCATATTAGGCTGACCCTCATTGGCCACAGCAGTAGCCCTCATTGACTGTCGGTTAGGGAACATGACCATTTCTAATGGGACCAAATTAAAGGAACTTTCCATCTACCCACATACTAAACCATCCATGCAATATGAAAACAAACTGTGGGTAGATGTGTTGATAACTGAGAGGGGGTGAATCAGTTATCTTAATTATTTCTCTTTCTGAACTTTATTAGTAATCAATGTAACATTAATTCAAATGAGCAAACATAATCATGAAATGGAAATACACATGACACAATATTTTTGACGTGGAAACCCTGTTAAGGGAGAAAACCATGGGGTGATTAACCCAAGATTGTATTCTCTGTTAGAAGAATGGAAATACAAAATGGCACTTGCCAATTAGGGCTCACTGCCCGAGCACACTGCTCAAAAGAAGGCACACTGCCTACAAGAGACACACTATCTACAAAATGAGTCTTATACAATACTTGAACTGTTTGGTAGCATCCACATATGTTGGGGTTCAATTCCGGTTAGGCTCAGTACACTGATCTGCTGCACTTCATCTTTCCTCTTCCCTTATGCTGCTTTCCTTTCACATACCGGACCTTCCTTACTATTTCTGCTATGCTCTGCTTTTATTCACACATCACATATCACCACACCCCCTCTCACAACTAAATCCATCCTATATATATATATCCACACAAGTGATTTCATCATCTTTCTAGTCGGCACCGGAATAGTCAATATTTTCAATAAACTCTGATCTGTCAGCTGAATCCTTGCATACCAAGTAATGCGGATCAAGGATATACTTGTGGAAATCATTAACCATGTCGGCCAAACATAATTCATGTCTTCATAACCTTTACCAACATCAGTAACACATCCGGAATAATGTCTGATGTTCTGCCAGTCAGTTCTTCCTCTATTCACACTGCCAATTGGGAACCCGGTACTTAAGCATTCATATCTCTTTATCCTTTCCACACCAGAGGCTCAAATCTTGGAATCTATCAGTCAAGATAGTCCTCTTGACTTCCCCAAATCCAAACTTTACCAAGATACTTCCTCTGAGAGATCCGGACCTATCTATCGGACCTCGCCACATGCTCTGTTCATGTTTACCGGACCACAACATTCTTCACTCTGACTTCCGGTAGAGACATACTATGTCCTGCGGATGTGTGGGATGAACTTTGTTGCCATCAATGACAACAATCATGAATCCATATAGTGTCTCTTGCCAACAATCTCTCCCTTTGGCATTGATGGCAACACTTAGTGAAAAATGACAAAGTGTTTACACTATGCTCCCCCTTGGCTGATGCTCTGTTATTATATACATTTTTCGGAGCTCCCCCTTAGTTGGATTCCTCATTTTTCACTGCTCTTCACTCCCCCTTTGACATCAATGGCAAAGGGTAGGGTCCGCATACCAAAAGTTTCAAAAAAAATTTAACTATACTTAGCCGCATATTACATACTCACATAAACTGAAGAATGTCTGCAAAGGATGTCTTCAATTAGATGAGTTATGTAGCCCAACTTTGCTTCATTCTATCCAAAATTGAAATGTGACCACTCAACAAAAACGCAAAAGCTTCTGCCCTCTTAAGATCTGTCAGATCATTGGTTTGGGCGGTAGTCTGAGCATCACTTATGGCCTCATGCATGGCCTCTAACTTAGGGATAATGATTCTTCTGAGTTCACCCATCTGGCTAATTATGTTCTTCTTTTCCTTCTCAAAATTCTTTATTGCATTTGTGATTGCAATAGTCTGACACTCTTGATTGACTATGGAGGAAGAGAGAGGATCAAAACTTTGAGACAAACTTAGTAGTTTATCCTCTTGCTCTTTTATTTTCTTCTCAATCTCTACTGTTGCTTTGGACCATGAAATACAAAATTTGTATATTTTTCCGCCATCTATAAGAGCATTTTCTAAGCTCTTTATCCCTATACTCATATTTCTCCTGTCATTACTTATCAACCCTTGTACCTCTTATAATCTTTTTGCAAGAAATTCCTTCCGAACCTTATCTTCTGCTGACTTCTCTAGTGAATCAAAATGTGTGCTAACACTACTGACTAGAGTTTTGAGATTACTGGAAGAGGAGGCTGTGGGATCTTTCTGAAATGATGGCATAATCTTTTCAAGCACTCCAGAGGCAGCTTCTATCAACTCACAGTCTTCCATGTGAGACTTTAGGAGTTTTTCTTTAACCTTGGCATTAGCAAATGAAGCAATCTTCATTGTCTGTACTGGAGAAAGAGAATCAAAGTTAAATGGTCCTTGTAGAAGCTCTGGTTCATCAATCTCCATTGTTTCTTTGTTTAGGAATTCTTGGACAGTTTTTGCAGTGTCTCTTGCCAGAGACAGATGTTTCTTCTCTTCTGCATTCTTAGGGCTGTCCCTTGGAGCTTTCTCTCCTTCTACATTCTTACCACTAGCAGTTGTGGTCTTCTCTGTTGAAGGCTTCTCTCCTTCTGCAGCCTTGGTACTGTCAACCTCTTTCACCTCTACTTCTTTCTCCTGTAATCCTTCTTCTCCTTTAGATCTGGAGACTGTAGGTGAAACCGAAGGAGAAATATTAGTTTGTTCAGGGCCCACCTCTTCTGTCATTTTCTCAGTAGATTCTTCTGCAACACTAGTGGTCGAGGGATCAGTACCCAAGTCCTCTATAATTGGAATGTTGAATTTCTTGAAAGCATTCTGGAGGATCTCTTCAGTCTCTTTTGCCACTTTGTCAGTTTCACCAAGCATTAGTTGATTCATCCTAGCTTTGCTCTAGAACTCATCCTTGCAATCTTTGAATACCATATTCATTGTCTTGGGATCGATTGAAGGAAATAGCTAAGTTGCTATCTATTCCCAGATCTTGAGATCTTTTGCTCGAGCATTATTCTTCCTCATTTCAAGCCTTTTCTCTAAGCTTTTGGGAATTAGAGAGATAATTTCAATAAAAGCTTTGTTGTAAGTGTTCAAAAATTGAACTGTGGCTTCCTCCAGAATCTGTTTATCTGCTTCATTATATTCATCATAAAATTCTGTTAAGGGTTGCAGGTTCCCATCCACAGTGACCACTTTTACTACAACATCCAAGGATAGAGTGGGTTTTTCAGCAAATTCCTCTTCCTTCTCTTCTTCTCCTTGACTGGTAGAATGTTCACCGGATGATTTCTTCTTCTTCTTCAGTTTCCTTATCTCCTCATCTGATTCAGTTTCCTCATCATCCTTTAGGCTAACATAGGACCTTGTTGCCTTTTTCTTTGTCTCTTTTCTCCTTTTCTGGATGATTGTGCTTCCGGTTTAAATGCCCTTGAGCTTTTGGCAGTAGCAAGCACAGATCTCTTTGATGATCTAGTCCGGGTGGAGGTTTCTACCGGAGCACTTTCCTTGCTTTTCTTTTCTACCTCTTTCTTCTCTTACTCAGCCCTTTCCATCCTTTTCTTGTGGGCATCAAGTGCCTCCTTTGAGATGCCAAGGCCTTGGGCAATATTTTCTACTTCTTTTCTCACCTTCCTCTTGATTTCAGGTTCTCTGAGTTGCACATGAATCTTTACACTCAGCTCCTCAAAGGTTCCAAATCTTTCTGCTTTTGAGTCCTTAGGCTGACTGAGCATGTGTAGAACATGCAGCTCTACAATTTGTTTATCAACTTCATACCCCATAGGCATGATCCAAACTGTCCTTGGCTCTACTGCCTCCATTAGGCATTGATCAGTGTCTACCATGAAGCACATTGTATCCTTGTATTTCTCAACTACTGATTTGGGGATTCTTTCTCTGATTTGCATTGTATTTTGAAATTGCTTGAAGTAACCCCACAGAGCTGTATTCCTTGCCTTAGCATCCCCAAGTTCATACAAGTAGTCTCTGATCTAAATTGCTATCGGTTTGTCATTTTGCCATACCCATCCATTTGATCTAAGCAGCTCATTCATGAAGTAGAAAAATAGACATAGTATTAGTCCACCATATTTAAAGGAATTCTTCTTGTCCTTTTTGATTTTCTGTATGTTTTCCATTAGTTGGCTCAAAAGAAGTTCATAGATGTCATATTCTACATTCTTTCTTAGCATCTCATAAGCAGTATATACTGCAGTTCCGGATACTGAATTCTCCCTACTGGAGTGATATATCTTGTATCCTATTATCATAGATGCAAACTTGACATCCGGGTCAGTAATATCTTCAATGGTCATTGCCCTCTTATCAAATTTTGATCCGGTGGCCTCAGTTACAATGTTGTTTTTGACAGATTTGAGGACAGGTATCCCTCCGGAGGAGTATAAATCAATTACTTCCCTAATTGCCTCCTTTGTGATCTTGCAAGGTTTGTTCAGCCATAGGAAGTTATCATGCACCCTACTCAATACATACCGAACCCATTCATCTTCTTCAAAACAGGGGAAATGAATAAACTGATCAAAATGTTTCTCTTGGATGCCCTTATATTCTGGTTTAAGCTCAAAAGTATCATCTATCAATTATTTGTGATAGATGTCTCTCAGTTTGAATTCCTCAAACTCTTCAATATTTGCATGTATGTAAACCCTAATGTCTTCTGTGTGCAAAATGCCATGCGAAACACTAGAGAATGCTCCTAGGGGATCTACCTCCAATGATTTGTATGGATGTTTCTTGAATTCAGGGCGGGGCCTATCAGAGATCTTTACTATATTCAGAGTATGCATCTTTCAAAGTTTTGCAGAGAGATATTGAGAACGGAAAATACCTTTTGCGACTTTCAGTTTCATGTAGTTGACCGGATTGATTTTTGGATGAATTGACTTCTATAAATGATCTTCGATGAAGTTGTGGAATTTTGTTGCAAAGATTCACTTTTCATTTCTTCTTGAATGCAGAATGAACAAGTGATTAATGAGAAAAACCCTTATATTGCTCCGCAAACCCTAATGTTAGGTTGCAATAAATGCTCGACCTAAGTTATTCCAGTTTGCCTTATTCAGATGACTTGGAGAACCGGATCAATCCTGATCTTTAAACATCATGCAGATCTTCCAAATCTTTACCATAGTTTGTTTGGATGTTGCCCTTATGAACCCTACAATCCGCAACTCTTCTTGTGCCAGTTCCGGCACCGGTTGACTGTCTGGGGGAACAAGGTTTTCTTTGTGTCTCCCCCTGAGCCAGAGCTCACTTCTTAATTTTTGGAAGGAATATCAGCACCAGAGTCTGGTGCGGATCCAACCTCTACATTCTCTGTACTTTTCTTCACCCAAATCTTGTTCATCTCACTTTTAACTTCATCCACATTCACCTTTTGTTTACCCTTATCTTGATGATTATGATATACCGGACCTCTTTTGTCCTGATTCTTGCTTCTACAAAATTTTGCACTATGACCAGATCTATTGTAGATTTGGCAAACAACATTTCTTTGCATATTTGACTGATATCCTCTTGATCTGCATTGATTAGCCATATGACCTATTCTATTGCATGCAAAGCATCTACCATTGAATGATTTGTTCATTTGCATATTTCTGCATTCATGAGATTTGTGACCATACCTTTTGCAGTTAAAACACTGTCCAAAGAAAGATGAATTAGTCCGATTCATTCTCTTTCTGCACTGATTAGCTTTGTGACCAAAGTGATTGCAGTTGTGACAGTATCCATTGAAGGATGGATATCTTTGAGCATTAGGCTGTCTTACCGGAGGTCTTCTAGGCCTGTTCCATGGATTTTCTAATCCAAAATTCTTCTGACCGGATCCGGAGCTTTCTCCTTTCTCATATCCCAAACCACACTTGTCATGTACCTTCTTTTGACTTCCAAGAAGAACTTCAAGTTGAGCAGAACTTATCTTGAATTTCTCTTTATACTCATTTGTTGTTTGAAGATCCCTTTCGAGAGAGACAATTTGATCCTCAAGTTTTTCTTCATTATCTTTAGCATCTTTAAGATCAGATTCAAGATGTATGATAATTCTATCCATCTGGTGGCAATCTTCTGATTTCTCCTTGAGAGATTGTCTTAGATTATCTTCAGTTTTTCTTTTCTCTTCAACTTCTTGGGTAAACTTCATGACTCCTGATTCCATTTCATGTCTTACCATAATGATTTGCTTTGATAACTTTTCACACAACTCAGTTTTTTCTTTTAGCTCTTCATTTGCGTTATTTGCTTCACCTTGTCTTGCCAATTGCTGAAGCAGCTCCTTTCTCTTTTTCATAGAGAGACTTAATTTGTCTTTTAGTTCTCTCATGAAATCATCAGCCTGTTTGAGTCTTTCCTTTAATTCATTTACTTCAGAGTTTGACTATTCGAGATCATCAAGGGTAGTCTTGAGTTGCTCCCTTAAACCATATGCATCCATTTGAATTCCCAAATCTTCCTCAAGCTGTTAGGCTCTGTTAGGAGGAACTTAGCTCTGATACCAATTGTTGATAACTGAGAGGGGGGGTGAATCAGTTATCCTAATTATTTCTCTTTATGAACTTTATTAATAATTAATGTAACATTAATTCAAATGAGCAAACATAACCATGAAATGGAAATACACATGACACAATATTTTTGATGTGGAAACCCTATTAAGGGAGAAAACCATGAGGTGATTAACCCAAGATTGTATTCTCTGTTAGAAGAATGGAGATACAAAATGACACTTGCCAATTAGGGCTCACTGCCCGAGCACACTACTCACAAGAAGGCACTCTGCCTACAAAAGACACATTGTCTACAAAATGAGTCTTATACAATACTTGAACTGTTTGGTAGCATCCACATATGCTAGGGTTCAGTTCCGATTTGGCTCAATACACTGATCTGCTGCACTTCATCTTTCCTTTTCTCTTATGCTGCTTTCCTTTCACATACCGGACCTTCCTTACTGTTTCTGCTCTGCTCTTCTTTTATTCGCACATCACATATCACCACATCCCCTCTCACAACTAAATCCATCCTATATATATCCGCACAAGTGATTTCATCATCTTTCTAGTCGGCACCGGAATAGTCAATATTTTCAATAGACTCTGATCTGTCGGCTGAATCCTTGCATACCAAGTAATGCAGATCAAGGATATACTTGTGGAAATCATTAACCATGTTAGCCAAACATAATTCATGCCTTCATAACCTTTACCAACATCAGTAACACATCCAGAATAATGTCTAATGTTCTGCCAGTCAGTTCTTCCTCTGTTCACACTGCTAATTGGGAACCCGGTACTTAAGCATTCATATCTCTTTATCCTTTCCACACCAGAGGCTCAAACCTTGGAATCTATTAGTCAAGATAGTCCTCTTGACTTCCCCAAATATACACTTTACCAAGATACTTCCTCTAAGAGATCCAGACCTGTCTGTCGGACCTCGCCACATGCTCTGTTCCTATTTACCGGACCACAACATTCTTCACTCTGACTTCCGGTAGAGACATACCATGTCCTGCAGATGTGTGGGATGAACTTTGTTGCCATCAATGACAACAATCATGAATCCATATAGTGTCTCTTGCCAACAAGATGATCTTACAGAGTCAGATGAAGAAGATGCTTCCACATTAGCCATGGTCACAATTGTAGAACATTTAGAGGAATATCACGAGCAAGAGAACAAGGCTAAATCATCTTTCGATGCACAACAAGATGTTTGTGGATGGTTCCAGAGGGATCCAAGAGACTCATTAAGAGCATTCAATTGCCCAACTTTAGATGAAATAGCATCCCACTTAGATTACCAACAAGCAAAAATGTTGCATCATATATTTCCTCACAAATGTCCTCTGAATACACTCATCAACCCTTATAGAGAAGTCCATTCTATCTGCTTTGCTACAAAACAAATTACTATCCAGGAAAACAAACAACTATCCATCAATTATTGGTTAGAAGACATGGAAGAAGCAAAACTGATTGCATTATTGCAAAATCATACGCAAGCTTTCACCAAGGAGTATAGAGATATGAAGGGGATTCATCCAAGTGTGTGCACACATCATATCTACACAAAGGATGTTTGGCCTGTAAGGCAACCCTAGAGGAGAATCAACCCTTCATTAAGAGAGATAATAAAGGAAGAAATAGAGAAATAATTCTAGGTTGGATTCATATATCTCATTTCTAATAACCAAAGGGTTTCACCATTGGAAATTGTGCCAAAGAAAAATAGGAAGTGGCATGTTTGTATTGATTACATGGAGTTGAAAAAAATAACTAAAAAGGATTATTTTCCCCTCCCTTTCATTGATTAGGTGTTGGAAAATTTGGCTGGAAGCCAATATTTCTCCTTCTTGGATAAATTCAGTGGCTAGAACTAGATCTAGGTAGCTATGAAGGATCAATATAAAACCGCATTTACTTGCCCATGGGGGACATATGCTTACAGAGTTCTACCCTTCGAGTTAGGCAATGCCCCAACTACTTTCCAATGGGCTATCCTCACAATTTTTGTTGATCTTACCAATACATGTATCAAACGTATGGATGATTTTATAGTCTATGGTAAGATTTTTTATGAAGCCTTGAGTAACCTCAAAAAATCTCTTGAACGGTGTAACGAGCATCAACTATCCTGAAATCATGAGAAATGCCTTCTTATGATGACAGAAGGGATAGTTCTAGGCCACCACATTTCTCAAGAGGGAATTAAAGTAGACCTTAAAAAAATTAAGATCATTGTGCAGATTCCTGCACCCCAAACCTAGATTGAAGTTAGGAGTTTCTTAGGACATGTTGGCTATTATAGATGGTTTGTTGAAAATTTTAGCAAAATAGCAGACCCATTGTTTACCCTCCTAAAGAAGAATTCCAAATTTAATTGGGCTACCCAATGCCAAGAGTCATTTTGAATCCATAAAAAAATCATTAATCTCAGCACTTGTTATTAAGGGACCTAATTGGAGAGAACCTTTCCACATCCATATAGATTCTTCCAATCAAGCAATAGGTGTTGTCCTGGGATATATAGGTGAATCTGGAGGCATGAATGTCATCTACTATATTAGTAAAAACCTAAACCTAGCTGAGAAGAACTATACATCCACCGAAAAAGAATTCCTAGCAATAGTCTATGCCATTAATAAATTATGCCACTACATAACATGATACAAGCTATTTGTTCATAAAAATCATGCTTCCATTAGATAACTTATGAATAAAGTTGTAATTGGAGGAAGAATCATTCACTGGTAGTTGTTATTGCAATAATTTGACGTAACCATAGTTGACAAACCAGAAAAAGACAATGTGGTTGCTAACTTTTTGTCAAGATTAACTATGTAGTGAAATAATGACTCAGTTGATGATATGTTTCTAGATGAAGACTTGTTTTCTATTTCAATCCAATTGCAATGGTTTGTTGATTTGACTAATTATCTAGCAATAGGGAAGTGTCCTCCATATTTCACCCCTAAAGAAATGAAATGGTTAATCAGGAATAGTTCTAGATATAAATGGCTAAATGATATTCTATTTAAATTATGCCCTGATCATGTTTTGAGAATATGTGTGTAGGAGATTGAAGTTTACAACATTATTCATGCATGCTATGATGAGTCATTTGGAGGACATTTTTTTGTCATCTAGAATGAACATAAGATCCTTGGAGCTGGATATTTTGGCCCACCATGATGAAGGACATACAACAATATGTTAAGCAATGCAACCAATGCCAAAGAATGGGACAACCTACTGTAATATGCTACCCCTGAATTGTTTTTTGAAATCACAGGATGATAACATTGAATGTTATGAGTAAGGTTCCTCCACACTCTTTTGATCACCCAAATCCCGATGTGGGCAAGGTGAGAGCATACAAGTGCTTTGGAGTTAGCATTCAAATCATAAACAACCTGAAGTAACAATCTTCCACTTATTCAATGGGCATCCACTCAAATGTGGGAATGAGCATGAAATGTAAACATCCACTTATGCTATGGGCATCCACTTATTTAGTGGGAAGTACAAGAAAAGTAAACCAGGTGCTTCCACTTATTCAGCAGGAACCTAAGCTATGAAGTGGTAGAAATGAAAGAGGCACATCCACTTATTCAATGGGGAGCCTTTACAAGCAAAATAGAAACTAATCTAATTGGCACATCTACTTATTCGGTGGGAAGCCATTACAAGATTGCATCAGATTATTACGCCAAAGTATCTCAGGTTGTGATGCATAGGATTAGCTTCATAAATATCCACTCACATGAATGGTTTGATAATAACAATATAATCAAACTAGAGTAATGAAAAGCATTAAAAATGAATTATACCATGTGAAGATATTGTTGTTAAGCATCAACACTCAGGAAGCCTCACAGCTATTGTATGGTGGCATAGTAGATGGAAACAAGGCACTAGGTTGCATGCATATCCATGGAGATAATATTCAAAACCAACTCTAACATTCACCTTCAATCTTGACGCCAAGTACACACCTTAGAATTGACCTTATACTCAAATGGCCCAGACTTGAACCTCATGCCTACTACAAATGGTACAGCACCATGGTACAGTACGACAAGGAATAATATAGGTTATAACAACTTCAAAATCTTTGTAAATTACTCAAATATGGACTTCATCTATATTCCAAGGTGTGCAGTCTTCATAACAATCCAATACAAAAGGTTCATCCACAACAAACGTCAAGCATCCATGCTCAAGTATGGCCTGAACAGTACGACCAACAAGTAGACTCCAAAAACTTCAAGAGAAAACTAACAAAATCACTCCAAAACAACACTATAAATCTCACACAACAATCCAAAACTCTTCTCAAGCCAAGCTAGTCAAAATACATCAAACTCCATGATGGCTCTATGTAACTCCTGAATATGAAGTCACCCTCTTCAGCTAGGATAGATATTTCACCATCCAAACTAAACTTCTTCAAGAGAGTTTTAGTTCTCAAGAAGGGTGAAGATCTCATAGGTTCATTCTTGTAGCATAATAATATCTCGTCAAGCATAAAGAGCCAAATGAGCTGTCAACTCTCTTTTATAGGCACTTTTTAGGAGTTTACACAATAAAATGAATAATAAAATAGAGAAATATACTTCTTCCCCTTAAACTCCAATATTTCACCACTTTAGCTCTCAATTTTATGTGCCTAAATAAAGATTAACTTTTCCCCTTTCCAATGAGCTATCATACCCTTGCACTTTATAATTATTTTCCAACTTATAAGCCTAAGTGCAAATAATTAATTATTAGCTCATTAAAAATATGTTTTTTAAGGAAAATCCCAAACTTCACCAAAATACCAAATAAAATGTACCAACATGCTCCACAAGGTTTGGGATGAATAACAATGCCTTCCAGGTGACTTTCTAAAAATAGACGGCTCCTCCAAGAATCTTGGAGAGCAATCTGGGAAGTCAAACAAACTTTTGAAAGTTGCATAGTCATCTTGAAACATCACCAAGCTCAAAACCAACATCAAAACCAACAAGAACAACTGAACCAAAGATATCTTCACAAAGGGGAACCCCTTACCATACCACATAGCCTATCAGGGTTCCAGGAAATAGGCTATCAGGCCCATAGCTAACTAGGCTTGAAAAGGGAACGTTACAGTCCCCCCTCCCTAAAATTGCTTGTCCTCAAGCAATTGCAAGATAGGATAACCAAACATCATCATCCAATACCCCCAAGTGCATCTCCTCATATGATTTCCCTCATGTGTTAACCTCCTTATTAACCAACCAGAAGATAACCGCTTGGAACGTTTCAAGATATCCCACTGAAGTTTTCGTACTCCATTCAATGCTAAGAAGGATGAAACATCACTCTCCCACATCTTAAACCTCACTTCATCATCCATCCAAGGTATGGGAGCCCAAACTATGATCAACATGTGGCTGTCCAAAGGAATTAACAACAGTTCATAACCTGATTTTATCAAATTCATTTCTTTAGAATGAGGACAGCAGCTAAACAAGTCAAATCTCCATGTTTGATCTCAGAAATTGAGCATTAGAATGCTCAAATCCATCTTAGGAAAGGCTAGAAATGACTTCCTCATATCTTCTAATTGAAAACTCCTCCCTTCCACATTGGAAATACTTGGCCACACCCCATGAATAAGTGAAAACTCACTTTTGAAGTGGTTGGTCTACAACAAAACAACCAAGTTAGAACTAAAAATTTGATGTTTTTCACTCCAAGGTACATCCCTCTGGTCTCCATAACCTTCCAACATACTTTGTTGGTGACTTCTTTGTTGATTAAGAAGTAATGGAGCAGCTCTAACTAACATGTGCTATCCACTTTCCTCATTACTTTGGATATTATCATCAAAGGGAATCTTTGATGCATTAAGATTTGTGCTATCAACATGAAAAAGTGCATCATTATCTAAATCATCATCCTGCTACCCCTAAAAATCTGAAACAACTTTCCCTCTATCTTCTTGCACTTTTACTATATCCTCATCAATGTTCAAAGGGTTTTTATCAATCACCGTCTCCACATTCCACTCAAAAAGAGGATTGTGATGAATCAAATCAGCTCCTATATCATAGAGTGGATTGACAATTGAGTGAAAATTAGAATTATACCCTTGGCTTACCACATTTGAATGCAAAACAAGTTTTGATTTTGACTTCCCAACTGTTGTTCTACAAACTCTAGCAAGCTCAACATCATCTTTTGGAGGCTTTCCAAGAAAACTATTGTGGGATTCATCACTTTGTTCATCCAACCTGGCATGTACATCATCACAAGGTTCTCTCTCCATTCTCTTTTCAATAGGAGCTCGAGATGTACCATTAGTCATTCCCCTCAAAACCATAGTCTTACCATCAGCTTGAAATTTGAGTTCCATGGTTTGAAGGTTCAAGGATATCTCTCCCAAAGATTTTAACCACTAAATTCCCAAGACTATCTCTAAATTTCCAATGCTATCTACATGGAAAACATCCTTTACCTCATAATTTCCCAATTGGAGACTCGCGGTAGGAATTCTTCTCATGCATTGGATAGTAAACCCATCAACTACTATAACATTGAATCCCTCAAATTCTTTGGTCTGAAGGCCTCTTCTCGCCACCACTCATTCGTCAATGAAATTGTGAGTGGCACTAGTATCAATTAGAGAAGTGGTTTGTTGTCCAAACAACACCCCACTAATATTAAAAGGATCATTCTCAAGTTGATTGGATATTATGCCAAAGATACCATCATTAACCTTGTTCTTGTTAGACCCTTCTGGAACTTCATCTTCATCATTGGACTCTAAATCAGTGTGTTGATATGAATTTTCTGATTCTAATTCAGCAGTCACATAGGCTTCTAACTAATGATCCTTTCCTTTTTCATAACACTTGTGTCTAGGAACCCAAGGCTCCCTACATGTGTAACATAATTTCTTTTTTTAGCTCATTTGGAGTTCATCATCCATCTTTGGAGCACTGGGTTTAGGCTGTGATTTTTCTTTCTGCAAGTGTTTCTTGTCTTCCCTCTTGTCATTCTTCTTATCAAAGAATGTCTTGGTCTTGAATTTACTCTTAGGGGCTATAAATTCCATGTTCCTAGCCTTTTTTATGGCTTCTTGCAATGACTTAGGCTCCAAAGCCTTCACCCAACCTCTCAATGGTTCCATCAACCCCTCAACAAAGAGGTAAGTAAGTCTCTCTTTGGACACATCAGTCACCATCACAACTATTCTTTGGAAATCTATAATGTAGGCATCCACCGTATCTTTTTGCCTAACTCGGGCTAGCTCTCTGAAATGACTCTGAAGATCATGCTTGTCAAAGCGATTGATGAGTCTTTGAGTGAAGTCTTCATATGATGTAATAAGGCTATGACCTTGAGTGATCATGCCATGATTTCACCATTTATGAGCATCGCCATCAAGATGTGTAGAGGCAAACTTGATTGAGTCTCATTCCAACATTGGTTTCAAACACAGGTAGTTGTCTAACTTTTGAACCCATGCCCTAGCAATGCATTTTGATGATTCTTCAAAAGATGGTAGAGGCACCTTCCCAAGCTTTCGTTGAAGGTCTTGATTCTGGATCTTGGGCCTATTTTGGTACTTAATTTGGAAAAATTCATGAAGTTTCATAGCATTCTGAAACTCTTCACCCAATGATAGCCACTCTTGTTGGTAATCAACAAAGCTCTCTGCTACAAATTGTTGTCCTCCACCTTTGTTCTGTTGTTGCCCCAAGAAACCAGGCATCATAGGCCTAGCTATAGAGGCTTGAGTGGTTCTAGTATTGTTGGCATGATCGTTTACATCATTGGAGTTCCTAGAATATCCATTCTTCACATTAATTCTTCTATTCCGGGGAGTCTCACCACCCCTGCTCTAATTCACTAACTGAGTTAACAGTCTAGTCATTTGTTGATTACTCCTCACTAACTCTTGATGTCCTCTAGCAAGATCATTCAGGATGTCCCTGGTAATGGGATCTTATGGTGGTTTGTCACCCATAATGTTCTCTTCCTCAGTCTCTAGATCAATCTGATACCTTCTTCTGTATGTGATGAAATTAGCTTCTTCTAGATTCATCAAAGGCACATGCAGACAAAACTGATTCTCAAATAAATGATGACCAACAAGTTGGCAGGAAGACCAACTCTGATACCACTGTAATATGCTACCCCTGACTTTTTTTTTTAAATCACAAGATGACAACATTGAATGTTATGAGCAAGGTCCCTCCACACTCTTTTGATCACCCAGATCCCGATGTGGGCAAGGTGAGAGCATACAAGTGCTTCAAAGCTAGCATTCAAATCATAAATAAACTGAAGTAACAATCTTCCACTTATTTAGTGGGAAGTACAAGAAAAGTAAACTAGGTGCTTTAAATTATTCAGTAGGAACCTGAGCTATGAAGTGCTAGAAATGAAAGAGGCACATCCACTTATTCAGTGGGGAGCCTTTACAATCAAAATAGAAACTAATCTAATTGGCACATCCACTTATTCACTGGGAAGCCATTACAAGATTACATCAGATTATTAAAACAAAGTGTCTTAAGTTGTGATGCACAAGTTTAGCTTCATAAAACTCCACACACATGAATGGTTTGATAATAACAATACTGCACTTGCAATTATCAATCAAACTAGAGTAATGAAAAGCATTCAAAATGAATTATACTATGTGAAGATACTATTGTTAAGAATCAGCACTCAGAAAGCCTCACATTTGTTGTGTTGGTTTTTTCCAGACTGGATGCTTATTCCCAGATTTCCCTACAAGGTAGCCATCAGTGATCAACAAGATCTCTGGGCCAGGGGCCAACAGTGTAGGAGATAGACTCTATATTTTATCTCCTCTTCTTCTTCAGGCTCTGCAAGACCTAGGGGGGTATTCCCTACTCAACATCCATGAGGATATGCATACAAGGCTGGGATGCTGACAGAAAGCAGATAAGTCCTCCTGTAAGTAGACCAAAACTGAAAGATAAGAGCAAAGGGGCTAGCTTTGGGCCTATTTGCAGTTGTAGACAGAGGACTGAGGATCCTAAAACTAACTCTAATGTCCTAATGGTTGTTTTAGATTTTGATTTGGATTTTAAGTTTGGATGCAAAGTTGGACATGGTTGTAACACAAAAACAAAGCAAGATTGGTGCCTATCCAGGGCCTGGAGTCAGTAGACATACACCTGTGAATGATCAGCACGAACAGCTAAAACTGGATTTCAAGGGGATATATGTGATATCTGCCTTACAGATATCTCCCAATACAAAGTGTTAAGTTATCTCTACTTATGGCATCCCTACTGCAGTATACCCTTCCCAATGTTCAACCTGAAAACAGTTTAATCTACCCCTTGAGAAGAAGTTAAAAGATCAGACATTCAACATAGGAATTCTATGCTCTAGAATCTAAACATTACCCAAATATCCAGATTCAGAAGAAGAATACATGCAATACTGGAGACAGAATTAACACAACACATGGTAAGATAGCATTTCTCATATAAGTTTAATCATGAAATCAGTGGGTTCATGCCAAAAACATACAACAAGAGATACATAAACTCATAGGTAAGCTGTACAGAGCAACCAGATCAGCTTGTTATGAATTACAGAGCCAAAAATCTTCAACTTTCAACAACCACAAATGAGTAACACTTCCTGCTTATAACATCCAGGTAGTGTACCATAGCAATTAATTACATGGTTGACCAAAATTCCCGCCAGATACACAGTATCAGGAAAATGGCGCTCAAACACATTACCAGATTGGCGCCCAAACATGAATGCAGCAGGTAGGGGAGGAGACAGGAAGATATCTCGAGCCCTGCGCCACTGTCCGCTGATGTACACCTTCAATCGAGTACCAGATCCGCCCATACCTCTGCAACCTTCGCCATTAATGGCGCACCAACCGGCGGCCTTGGGAAAAACATCTAACAGTCGATCGCAACCATTTCCCGCCGAGATTCATCATCATGATATTTGAAAATGCAGGATATCAATTATCCCACATGCACCCCGCAGCAACCTCTTTAACACTTTATATACTAGGTCATGAGCATATATGATGTCGGTGCTTTTGCTCCTGACGACACTAGTATAAGACTTCATCATCATCATCCTCCAGCAGCATGATATCCTGTTGCTTGAAATATCACCCTGACGTCAGCATCATATTGCAATATAACTGCATGATAATCGCCTTCATCCGCACAACCGGATCCATCGGAGGAACATCCTCCTGCTGAGCTTATACCAAAAGTCTGGCCGATGAACATCCTGATGACATCATCATCATATCCTGCTGACGTCATCATCATATCTACCTACTGCGCACCTCCTCATATCCGGATGACGTCATCATCATGTTTGCAAATATCGGGAGATCTCCACAAGATGATCTGTGTTAGAAATATGACCCCCCCAGACCTTGATGACGTCATCATCATATTAACATCAGGATGATATTCGGAAGACAACCGGATATTTGGAAATATCATCCTGATGCACAAATATCAGGTTGCACTATAGCTCCACTATAAGATCGGGGCGATAGATGAATATGATGATGCTTGAAAAGATCACCCCCACTAGATAATGCGCGAAGCCGGCAGGCGGATATCTCCTTGATATCAGCATCATCATGACGCTGGAACAAACATACATTCGGGTGATATTCAAAAATGAAAATATCACCCCCTCCTTCAGAAATATCATGATGCAGATAGGCAGAGAAAAAGATATCACCATGTTATAAGAATGACGTTAGCATCATCAGGATGACAAAACAACGAACAAGAAATGATACAACATCATCAGGATGATATTGACTAAGATCATCCTGACGTTCAAAATATGATGACCCCAGTGAATATCGGGTCACACTTAGAACTCTTCAACAACATCATCAGGATGATCATAACCAAGATCACCCGATGATAAAAATATCACCCCGGCGAAATATCATGAAGGCAGAAAATATGATGACCTCCGCAAGCAACACGGTGATAACTGGAAATATGATGATGATGATGACGACCCTTAGAAAAAACAAGTCAGGTCGAACAACTCAAAGAATAACCCCTTCAGAATATCGGGGCAACATCATCATCATGTTTGGGCAAGGTGATAATTGGAAGATCACCGGATACTTGAAAAATCACCCCCGCAAGCAAATCAGGGCGCACTGTAGCTCATCAGCAGGATTAGGATGATATCCAAACATCACCCGATAATAAAATATGATGATGACGATGAGAAACCGGTCGACGGAGAACACGATGATGCAGACCATCATCGAAGACAAGATGATGATGATGACCTCCTCCTCAGGAAAATATGATGCTGCAGCTGAAAAATGCTGAGGAGGTCCAACACTTAGAAAGATGGGCAAGAAGATAAAGGGTTCAAATGAAGGAACCCCCTGATCATGAAAAAATCAACCCCAGGTCAAAAATGAGTGCTAACAGTGGCTCCGAATGGGGACGTGCAGGTGAAAGCCTGCAGCGAGAACCAGATCTCCGGGCAGACCAGACAAAAAGCCAAAAAACGCGAGCTGTACAAGGCATTTACACTACATACATATTTTTACAAATGTGCACAGCAACCAGTTATTCATGCAAAATAGAACTTAAGGAATTGGCCATGCACAGGCAATTCCAAAACTTCACCATCTAGGGCCTGGAGGAAATAAGAATCCTCCCCATGAGTATTGCAAACCTGATATGGGCCCATCCATAAGGGTTGAAATTTACCATGTTTACCCTTTTCCTGACCTTTAGCATTCCAAATGAGCACCAGATCATTGACTTGAAACTTCCTTTTTGTAGTTCTCCTGTCAAACTGATATTTCACATCATGTTGTCTTTTGCGATTGATCTGGTGGGCTTTCCTTCTGTCCTCATCCAATGCAACCAGCTGATTCACTCTTTCTGTCATGGAATCTTCAATCTCCTCATCATTTTCCTAAATGAATCTGTAAACTGGTAGGAGATTGTTTATGGGCAATCTAGCCGATGCACCATACACTAGCTCAAAAGGTGACTTCCCAATAGCCCTTTTCACTGTCACTCTGTCAGCCCATATTGCTAAGTTCAACTTTGAGTCCCAAGCTCTCTTGTTCTTGTCCAGTATCCTCTTGATAATTTTCATGATGCTCTTATTGCTTGATTCTGCTTGACCATTTCCTTGTGGGTGATATGGTGATGTATATGACAGATTTATCCCATACCTGTTGCAAAAATCAACAAATTCACCTGATCTGAAGCACATAGCATTATCAGTGACTATCTTAAATGGTACTCCAAACCTGATGATGATGTTTTCTAGTATGAAATCTGTCACCACCTTACTTGTAGCTCTCTTAGTTGGAATGGCCTCAATCCATTTGGTAAAGTAATCAGTTGCCACCAAAATCCAACTGTGTCCCCCACTTGATTTGTCTGCAATTTCCCCTATGAAGTCAATTCCCCATTGCTGGAATGGAGCATCCACAGTTACAGTTCTGAGGGGTAAAGCACCATCATATTTCAGCTTTCCTGAAAATCTTTGGCAAGGGTCACACTTTCTCACTAACCTTTGTGCATCTGAAAAGAGAGTGGGCCACCAATATCCTGCCCTGAGAATTTTATGAGCTGTTGTTTGGGCAGTATAATGTCCACCACACAATCCTTTATGCATATCAATCAAAATATTGTTAGCCACATCCTCATCCACACATCTCAGCAGCACACCATCAGGGTTTTTCCAGTATAGCTCACCTTGAACAATAACATACCTGATTGCATGTAACTTTAAAGTCCTCTTTTGACTGTCACTGAAATGGGAAGGACAATTCAGATTTTGCAAGTAGTAGATAATATCCTTGTACCATTCAGATCCTGATACATTTACACTCTCATCTTGGACTGCATTAACTTGGCATGCTTCCAAGTTTGACTGTGCCATCATCTTGGCTAATCCTTGTCCTCTTATCAACTTAGTAACTTGTATGTCTATGTTGAACTCTTGCAGTTTGTTTATCCATCTGCACCTTCTTCCAGTCACCTCCTGCTGAGTGAATATGTCTTTGACTGCTGCATGAGGTACATATGCAATTACATATGATCCTACCAAGTATGGTCTGAAACTTTTGATGGCTCTGACTAGTGCATATGCCTGTTTTTCCATAATATCATACTTCAACTCAGAGGCCTGCAAGGACATACTGAAGAAAGCGATGGGCTGTTCAAAACCATCTTCGTTTTTCTATAACAAACATGCAGCAACAGTATGAAAGGAAGCAAATGAAAATACTTGGAATGGCCTAGAAAAATCAGGAGATTTAAGAACAGGGGCCATTTTGATTGCCTCTTTGATATTCTGAAATGATTCTATTGCTTCCCTTTCCCAGTTGACAGTTGCATCCTTCTTCATCATCTTGGAAATGTTCCTTGTGGTTTCTGCAAAGTTGGGAACAAATCTCCTAACAAAATTTATCTGTCCAAAGAAGGATTGAACTCCTTTTACAGTTTTTGGCATTTGAATCCTGTCAATAGCAGCCACTCTTTCTGGATCTATCCTGACTCCATCCTTGGAAACAATATGTCCCAGGAGCTTTCCTTCAACTACTCCAAAGGCACACTTCTTTGGATTTAAAGAAATACCATACTCTAGTGCTCTTATGAAAATCTGCTCCAGATGCAAACAATGTTGCTCTTCTTTCTTTGAGTAAGCAGTCAAGTCATCCTGATATACAGCCAGGATTGAATCAATCAACCCTGCAAAAGCAACATCCATTGCTCTTTGAAATGTAGCACCTGCATTTGTTAGTCCAAATGGCATTCTAACATACACATAAGTTCCCCATGGAGTGGTAAAGGCGGTTTTATACTGTTCTGATTCCTTTACCTTTACCTGATTATATCCTGAAAATCCATCCATCATGGATAGGAGTTCACAACCAGTCACTCTCTGCAACATAGCTTCCATATTAGGCAGTGGATAGTTATCCTTCAAAGAGGATACATTCAAGTTCCTGAAATCAACACAAAGCCTAATATCACCATTCTTTTTTCTGACTGGGACAAGGTTAGACACCCAAGTTGAATGTCTGATTGGCACAATTATTCCAGCTTCCCTGAGCCTTTTGAGTTCTTCTTGCATCTTGGGAGCTAAGGTAGGATTAATAGGTCTTTGCTTTTGTCTAAATGGCTTAGCTCCAGGCTTTAATGGGATTTCATGCTGGAATAAATCTTCCCTATAAGCTTTTAGGTCCTCATATGACCAAGCAAAAACATGTTTATACTTTTTTAGTAATGCAATCAGCATACTTCTAATGTGTGGTTTGAGCTATTTACCAATGTATACCTTCTGAGGGGCCTGAGATGTCCCCAAATTTATCTCCTCTAAATCTTCCTTATTTGTGGGAGATGTCCTTGTGACCATTTTATCTCTACTGTCAAAAGCTCTTTCCAAAGCTACCAACCCTCTAGGGATTTTATTAGTCTTCAATTGAATGATCTCTTTTCCCACAAGGGTTTCTTTTCCATCTATAATCTCTACAAAAGCTTGGAAATCAATTTGTTGACTCTCATATTCATCTATGCAGTGCAAAAATTTCAGCAAATCCCTATCATCATTAAACACTTGCCAACTGCATATATTTTCTGGTACTGCAGGCCTAATTTTAATTTCTACATTTGTAACACCTGACAGAGTGATGTCATCTGGCCTTATTGCAACATTGGCTAAGAAATCAGCCATAACATTTTTTGACCTTTCTACCCAGCCTATTGAAAATGCATCAAATAATTCAATGGTATCCCAAACAGCATGCTTGTATTGTTTCAGTCTTTTATTTTTTGCAGCATACTTATTTCTAATTTGGGATACAATCAGCTCAGAATCCCCAAATACTCTTAACATCTTATTTCCATGTTTGAGAGCAATATTTAGGCCTAAGAGTAAAGCCTCATATTCTGTAATGTTGTTTGTGCAATCAAACCTCAGCAAGAAAGAGAATTTGAGGAGCTTACCAGTTGGAGACAGGAAAACAACTCCAGCTCCAGAGCCTTCTTTTGCACAAGCTCCATCAAAAAACATGGTCCATAAGCCTTGCTGATCCAGCTCTTCAATGCAGACATTTTTCTTTTTATCTTCTGTATCATCTGAGACAACCTTGAAGTTATCACAGTCAGTGTCTACAAAGCATACTTGTTCATTTGCTTCTTGGTCTTCCACTGTCTCTGATGATCTTTGCTCTCTGATTAGCTTGACATCCCTGCCATTCATTGGAATCATGGCATATGACAGGTCCAGCTGCATACTTCCACCAATTAGTGCTGCCCATCTTCTTGACAACAGCATACCATACTGTGGCTTGATGTCAACCACTGTTATATTCATTTTATATCTTTTTTCAGGAAATGCTGCCAGTTTGAAATCTACATCCTTCATGATTCCAATAACTGGTACCTCTCTGGCATCCATAGCATAACATTTTCCACATGCCTTGTCAATTTTCAATCCAGTTTGTTGCATGATGGCCAAAGGCATGACATTTGTAGATGCTCCAGAGTCAAGCATACAATTTCTAATTATTTTTCCATTTATAACCAGGGAAACATAAAATGGTTCCACTTGTGAAGGACACTTTGTCATAGTCACTCCCAAATAGACTTCAGGAGTGTCATCTTCTTCATTACACATGATATGTTTCTCACCCTGGGTCTGATCATTTTGTTTAGCTTGAAAAGGTACCCCTGAGATTAGGGATATTGTCCTATTCTTGATCTCTTCCACTTTCATGAGTTCCATAAGTGGAACAGAGACTTTTACCTGAGAGAGGATTTGAGCTATATCAAATGGAGCATAGTTTTGTATAACAGTTGTAGCTTGCTCCACAATCTTGTTTTTATCCTGAGCTGATTTAGCTTTCATTTTCATAGTTCCCTGATCATCATTCTTGTCTTGGGAACCTTTACTTTGATCTTCAGCCTGAGGGTTTTTGTTTTCTGGTCCTTGAAATTCATGACCTGTTCTGTGTCTAAAGTTCTGTTTATTATTTACCCACTGCCTTTTTTGTGGTTCAGTTCCTTTATGACCATGCACCAGCTGACCTGCAAAAATATCTTCTGGCTGATGTGGGCTGCCTACTTGATTTTTACCTTTGAGATTGTAGTTGCTTTTGACTTGAGCAACTGCTGCAGCTGTGAAGGCTCTAATTTCCTCATCAGAAGGTCGTTGTAAGTTACTCAGAAAATTGTTTGAGTTCTGAGCATACACATAGTTATCTTCATTATCTTCATCATATGAGAACTGTTGGCAGGCCTGAATTTGATGATCTGTATTCTCATCAGCATCATAAAGAGTATATCCATTGCCTATGGACATCATATTAACATCATCATCCTGCACATGATGTGGCTCATTGCATTCATTACAAGATGTAGCATTATCATACAAGGATTGAGCAATCATACACTGTGACTGTGAATGCGGCATCTGACAAATTATACACCACGGAGCATCATCAGCAATATTTATAGCTTTCTTTAGAGGATCAGGAGTTTCTTTGACATGTTGAGCCCTCTGATTTGTGTTGTTACGTGGGAATACAGGCTTACCATCACGCCAATTGGTGTTATAAGGCATATCATGTAATGATGGCCTCTTTTCCTGCCTTTGATAGACTTGCCTATCAGGACCCATCCCTTTTTCACTTCTAGCTAATCTATAGCTTAGGTCCTTAACAACATTTGCCAATTTGTCTATCTTATCTTCAGGAGCAGATGTACTACCTTGAGTGTTCTGAGGCTTATTTGGATTCTGCAGAATTTTTATATCATCCCTTCTATTTGTCTTGCCCGATGCTTTCCTATTGTTTTCAATATTCACTGCAATTCTGAAAGCATCCCTGAGAGTAGGAGGACCTTTATCTCTTAATCCATACGCAGTTTTTGCATCAAAGGCATTGATATACAGAATTATGCACATTGGTTCATTTGGCCTCATGTGATGTGGCAATTTGTTCAACACTTTAGTAAATCTTGCATTAAAGTCTGCAACCTGCTCATTTGACCCTTTAGTGATACTGGTGAACTCATTTACAAAAAAGCTAGGGTCAGTTTTATCACCATATTGCTCCTTGAATATCCTTTTAAAATCATCCCATGATGAAATACTCCGGTCAGGCAGATTCCTGTACCATTCTCTTGCCTCATCCATTAAGGATTGCATGAATGACTTCATGAAAACATCCTCATGCTCAACCTCAAAATTATCCATGACATTTTGAAAGGCCTTTAGATGATCTTCTCCTGACACAATGTTGTTTCCTGAAAATTTAGGCACTTGCAGCCTCAGATGCTTATCAATGGGGTTAGGATACCCGGGAATACCATCAAACACCAGCTGCCTGAATCTATCTAACTGCATGGGCTGTCTGTTTAGCTGATTAACATTAACATTTCTGTTTGCATTTTGGTTTCCTACATGGTTCAGTGGTATCCTAGCATCATTCACATTTTGTCTCTCATCATGATGCTGATGTTGCACTTCATATCTTTGCTGATGTCTCTGCACATTTGCATTCTCTAGGGTAGGAACTGAATCATTTTGGGCAGTTCTTAAGGCTTGCACTTTCTGCTTCATATCATCTCTGATTTTCATGGCTTGTAGGTATTCTAGTTCTGCTCTTAGACTTCTGATTTCTTCAGCTAACTGTTCATCCTTAGGTCTGGAGGTAGATGGTCTCATACCATTCTGGTCATCATCTTCATCATCCCTCAGAGACTCTGCCTCTTCAAACCTTTCACTTGGGTCTAGAAAAGGGCGTTCTTGGAACACCTCTGACCTCATTCTCATGCTACCACCCTGTTGCCTCTCATATGCACCTTGAATATCAGCTTCTGCATTTGAAAAATAGGGCGCATGCTGTCCTGATGGCCTAGGGTTATCTTGTATATCATCACCTTTTCTGGGGGAGCTCTCATGACTAACTGAGACAGTTCCCTTTCTTCTGTACATCATTCTTTTTGTTACTGGTAACTCTTCAAATAAAGGATTTTGTTGGGATCTTCTCCCCTGCATATAAATTTTACTTTGACCGGTTGGGAGATTACTTCGGAGTCGCCACCTATTACTAGGAACTGTTTTCTTCTAAAAACCAGGGTTCTTTCACAAGGGTCCCCAGCGGAGTCGCCAATTTCTGTTGGTTTTTTCCAGACTGGATGCTTATTCCCAGATTTCCCTACAAGGTAGCCATCAGTGATCAACAGGATCTCTGGGCCAGGGGCCAACAGTGTAGGAGATAGACTCTATATTTTATCTCCTCTTCTTCTTCAGGCTCTGCAAGACCTAGGGGGGTATTCCCTACTCAACATCCATGAGGATATGCATACAAGGCTGGGATGCTGACAGAAAGCAGATAAGTCCTCCTGTAAGTAGACCAAAACTAAAAGATAAGAGCAAAGGGGCTAGCTTTGGGCCTATTTGCAGTTGTAGACAGAGAACTGAGGATCCTAAAACTAACTCTAATGTCCTAATAGTTGTTTTAGATTTTGATTTGGATTTTAATTTTGGATGCAAAGCTGGACATGGTTGTAACACAAAAACAAAGCAAGATTGGTGCCTATCCAGGGCCTGGAGTCAGTAGACATACACCTGTGAATGATCAGCATGAACAGCTAAAACTGGATTTCAAGGGGATATATGTGATATCTGCCTTACAGATATCTCCCAATACAAAGTGTTAAGTTATCTCTACTTATGGCATCCCTACTGCAGTATACCCTTCCCAATGTTCAACCTGAAAACAGTTTAATCTACCCCTTGAGCAGAAGTTAAAAGATCAGACATTCAACATAGGAATTCTATGCTCTAGAATCTAAACATTACCCAAATATCCAGATTCAGAAGAAGAATACATGCAATACTGGAGACAGAATTAACACAACACATGCTAAGATAGCATTTCTCATATAAGTTTAATCATGAAATCAGTGGGTTCATGCCAAAAACATACAACAAGAGATACATAAACTCACAGGTAAGCTGTACAGAGCAACCAGATCAGCTTGTTATGAATTACAGAGCCAAAAATCTTCAACTTTCAACAACCACAAATGAGTAACACTTCCTGCTTATAACATCCAGGTAGTGTACCATAGCAATTAATTACATGGTTGACCAAAATTCCCGCCAGATACACAGTATCAGGAAAATGGCGCTCAAACAGATTACCAGATTGGCGCCCAAACATGAATGCAGCAGGTAGGGGAGGAGACAGGAAGATATCTCGAGCCCTGCGCCACTGTCCGCTGATGTACACCTTCAATCGGGTACCAGATCCGCCCATACCTCTGCAACCTTCGCCATTAATGGCGCACCAACCGGCGGCCTTGGGAAAAACATCTAACAGTCGATCGCAACCATTTCCCGCCGAGATTCATCATCATGATATTTGAAAATGCAGGATATCAATTATCCCACATGCACCCCGCAGCAACCTCTTTAACACTTTATATACTAGGTCATGAGCATATATGATGT
Organism: Cunninghamia lanceolata; assembly: GCA_027924645.1. Lineage (NCBI taxonomy): Eukaryota > Viridiplantae > Streptophyta > Pinopsida > Cupressales > Cupressaceae > Cunninghamia > Cunninghamia lanceolata. The sequence continues at coordinate 4,825,850 of BSBN01000568.1, forward strand.
CGGTGCTTTTGCTCCTGACGACACTAGTATAAGACTTCATCATCATCATCCTCCAGCAGCATGATATCCTGTTGCTTGAAATATCACCCTGACGTCAGCATCATATTGCAATATAACTGCATGATAATCGCCTTCATCCGCACAACCGGATCCATCGGAGGAACATCCTCCTGCTGAGCTTATACCAAAAGTCTGGCCGATGAACATCCTGATGACATCATCATCATATCCTACTGACGTCATCATCATATCTACCTACTGCGCACCTCCTCATATCCGGATGACGTCATCATCATGTTTGCAAATATCGGGAGATCTCCACAAGATGATCTGTGTTAGAAATATGACCCCCCCGGACCTTGATGACGTCATCATCATATTAACATCAGGATGATATTCGGAAGACAACCGGATATTTGGAAATATCATCCTGATGCACAAATATCAAGTTGCACTGTAGCTCCACTATAAGATCGGGGCGATAGATGAATATGATGATGCTTGAAAAGATCACCCCCACTAGATAATGCGCGAAGCCGGCAGGCGGATATCTCCTTGATATCAGCATCATCATGACGCTGGAACAAACATACATCCGGGTGATATTCAAAAATGAAAATATCACCCCCTCCTTCGGAAATATCATGATGCAGATAGGCAGAGAAAAAGATATCACCCTGTTATAAGAATGACGTCAGCATCATCAGGATGACAAAACAACGAACAAGAAATGATACAACATCATCAGGATGATATTGACTAAGATCATCCTGACGTTCAAAATATGATGACCCCAGTGAATATCGGGTCACACTTAGAACTCTTCAACAACATCATCAGGATGATCATAACCAAGATCACCCGATGATAAAAATATCACCCCGGCGAAATATCATGAAGGCAGAAAATATGATGACCTCCGCAAGCAACACGGTGATAACTGGAAATATGATGATGATGATGACGACCCTTAGAAAAAACAAGTCAGGTCGAACAACTCAAAGAATAACCCCTTCAGAATATCGGGGCAACATCATCATCATGTTTGGGCAAAGTGATAATTGGAAGATCACCGGATACTTGAAAAATCACCCCCGCAAGCAAATCAGGGCGCACTGTAGCTCATCAGCAGGATCAGGATGATATCCAAACATCACCCGATAATAAAATATGATGATGACGATGAGAAACCGGTCGACGGAGAACACGATGATGCAGACCATCATCGAAGACAAGATGATGATGATGACCTCCTCCTCAGGAAAATATGATGCTGCAGCTGAAAAATGCTGAGGAGGTCCAACACTTAGAAAGATGGGCAAGAAGATAAAGGGTTCAAATGAAGGAACCCCCTGATCATGAAAAAATCAACCCCAGGTCAAAAATGAGTGCTAACATGTTGTATGGTGGCATAATAGATGGAAACAAGGCACTAGGTGGTATGCATAGCCATGGAGATAATCTTCAAAACCAACTCTAACATTCACCTTCAGTCTTGACGCCAAGTATACACCTCAGAATCAACCTTATACTCAAATGGCCCAGATTTGAACCTCACGCCTGTTGCAAATGGTATGATGCCATGGTATAGTACGACAGGGAATAATATAGGTTATAATAGCTTCAAAATCTCTGTAAATTACTCAAAGATGGACTTCATCTATATTCAAAGGTGTGCAGTCTTCATAACAGTCCAATACAAAAGGTTCATCCATAGCAAACATCAAGCATCCATGCTTAGGTATGGCATGAACAGTACAACCAACAAGTAGACTCCATAAACTTCAAGAGAAAACTAAAAAAATCACTCCAAAATAATACTATAAATCTCACACAGCAATCCAAAACTCTTATGAAACCAAATTAGTCAAAATACATCAAATTCAATGATGACTCTATGTAACTCCTAAATATGAAGTCACCCTCTTCAGCTAGGATGGATATTTCACCATCGAAACTAAACTTCTTCAAGAGTTTTCGTTCTCAAGAAGGATGAAGATCTCACAAGTTCATTCTTGCATCATAACAATATCTCAACAAGCATAAAGAGCCAAATGAGCTCTCAACTCCTTTTTATAGGCACTCTTTAGGAGTTTGCACAATAAAAAGAATTATAAAATAGAGAAATATACTTTCTCCCCTCAAACTCCAATATTTCACCACTTTAGCTTTCACTTTTATGTGCCTAAAGAAAAGATTAACTTTTCCCCTTTCCAATGATCTATCATACCCTTGCACTTTATAATTATTTTCCAACTTATAAGCCTAAGTGCAAATAATTAATTATTAGCTCATTAAAAACATGCTTTTTGCATAAAATCCCAAACTTCACCAAAATGCCAAATAAACTATACAAACATGCTCCATAGGGTTTGGGATGAATAATGATGCCTTCTTGGTGACTTTCTAAAAATAGACAGCTCCTCCAAGAATCTTGGAGAGCAATCCGGGAAGCTGAACAAACTTTTGAAAGTTGCAGTCATCCTGAAATATCATTGAGCTCAAAACCAACATCTCAACCAACAAGAACAACTAAACCAAAGAGATCTTCACAAAGGGGAAGCCCTTACCATACTACATAGCCTATCAAGGTTCTAGAAAATAGGCTATCGGGCATGTTGTCACATAGATTTGCACCCAGTGTTGAAGGCTTTTAGAGCTCCAACAACCTAGTGAAATATTGAGATGACCTCTAGGTGTGGGACCCTATAGGGAAGCCAAATCTCTAGAGAGAGGCTGGTTCCTTTGTTGAATATGAGATTCAGCAATCCTAAGACTAAACCTAATCTATCCACCTGTTTATGAAAAGAGTAAGACGGATTAAACTGAAATTAAAGGGGAGGTGATACACTTGGTTTAAATATAAAAACTCTCATAGAACTGAGAAAATGCACAACATTACTAGATATAACTGATAAGTACACACATATTTAACTAATTCAAATAGAGGTAAGGAAAAAGCAATGGTTGAGAGGAACGAAGTATTCACAGACAAACCATCCTTAGATTTACACGGAGTTAAAAACAACACAAAGAGGTGAGGATAACAAGCATATATTCAGTTAGAACACACAATTACATTAGAGAAGGGCTCTGTTTCAATATATAATGAACAAGCATCCAACCCTTGTTACATCTCTCAAAGATCCATATATAGCATTTGAGCACTTGACCTAAGTAAATTACAATAAATTCGCCCCCATGGGCTGTCATAGATATTTCCTTGCCAGAAAGGGATGTCCATCTGCAAGAATTCAATGTAGAAAAATTTGGATCCATCGAGCAGCTGAAAGATATTTTGGGCCATTAATGCAAAATGTTGAATCATTTACGTACAACCATCAATGCAAATCATCTACATTTAAAAAGTTCTGCAACACTTTAAGTTGGCCACAGTTGTGTCTCATTGGCCGAGTCTGCATATCCTTCTTCAGTCGGTGGCCATCCTGATATCCGGATGTATGTATTCATATTAGGATCATGAAATTTGGATCATAATTTCAAAGTGGGAATATTCCTCGAAAAGCTCGCCAAATGAAAGAGGAGGAAATTCTAAGCAATTCTACCTTTTGGATCATGTAAAAATTCCTCAGGATGAGGGAGATACTCACCATCAAAGTTGCAGTCAATGAGCATATGGATATCCACATGTCATCACCTTGTAGCTGTGCAGTGGGAACATGACGTCAGCTTCAGTTCTCTGTGGGCTTGCGACATCTTGAATATCCCTCAAGGTCTGCATATTCACAAATATACGGATGCACCCGTCAAATTTATCTTCATAGCATGGAGAAGCCATCATCCACATGGATATTCATCGTTAGGATATTAACTTTTAATATTTGAATGATAACTTAATATCCAAATGATGTCATCAAGATATTAATCCTGCAGCATAATATACCGGAGGCAGAATGTCCTAATGACATCATCGTCATCTCCTCTTTGGGGAGGGGACTAGATGATGTCATCAGGATATTCGTGAGGTTGTGGATATTGCGAAGATCCGGACGTTAAGAAATATCCAGATGATGTCATCTAGAATATTCATGAAGGTCTGTATATAAAGGAGATATCAAGACCTTAGCTAAGGTACAAATATTAAGATAATATCTAGGATGTTAGCTAAGATCTGGATATCTGAACATTAGATATCCCTTCAAAATGACTAAGTATGGAGGTGGAAAATCTCTGCGAAGGAAGACGTTGAAGACGAAAGGTTTCTGGGTTTTTATGGGTTTTTTGCAAGGATTCTATAGATGAAATTTTTAGGGATTTTACAAAGCAAAGCATGAGGATTTGAAGAATTTAAGGATTGTAGGGGCATATTTCAAAGAATATCAAGGAGATTTTCAAGGAGAACTATTTGACTCTTGACAGAGGAAAATGGGTTAACATTTTGGCGACCTCTCAGGGATGTTTGATTTCTAAACAAATATATCAATAGCCTTAAGCATCCATTGGGCATAGAGTCCAAAAGAGGAATGAAATAGGTCAAGACAACTAAAACCTGCCTCCAAAACATAAAAAAGGGAAGAGGCCTGCATTCTCCTAATGACAATGCAACCTGTGCAAAAGCACTTAGGGAAAGGGAAACCTAAAGTAGAAATAAACTAGAACAATATGTACAAGATCTCATACCAACCTTAATGGTAAGGTTTGAGATGGATCCCATTCACTGAGATCGGTAGAACTTCACCATCCATCCCTGAAAGAATGAAGCCATTTTCTTGCTTGCAGCTGATGATGACATAAGGCCCACTCCAAAGTACATCAAACTTAGTGTGGCCTCCAAGTTTGGCTTGGCCAGCATCCCATTTCAGAACAAGGTCACCTTCTTTGAAGGCTTGGACTTTGGCTTTCTTATCAAAATATCTCGAGGTCTGCATCTGATGTTCTTCTAATGTGATCATGGCTGACTGCCTTTGTTCTTCTAGTTCAATCAATTCAGTCATCCTGATAAAACTTACATCCTCTCCTTCCAACTCCAATTGATGAGCCAAATCCAATGCAAGAAGCTCAAAGGATATAGGCAATCTAGCCTCTCTTCCATATACAAGAACAAAATGAGAGTTCCCAATGACTCTTTTGTATGTGGTCCTATCAGCCCAAAGAGCTAATCTGATCTTATTGTGCCATAGTCTCTGATTTGTCTCCATGGTCCTCTTCAAAATCTTGATCAGGTTCTTATTGGTGGATTCAGCCAGCCCATTACCTTGAGGGTAATAATTGGATGAAGTCTTCAAGAACACATTGTACTTAAGAGCCTAATCAGTAATCCTAAAACTAATGAATGCTTTTGCATTATCAGAAATAATAGTATGAGGAGCCCCAAACCTTGTCATGATTTCTTCCAAGAAATCCATGATTGATGAATCAGTGGCCTCCTTGAGCGGGACTGCTTCAACCCACCTAGTGAAGTAATCTGTTGTAGTCAAAACCGACTTGTGACCAGCAATAGAAGTAGGATTTATCATGCCAATGAAGTCTAATCCCCACTGTGAAAAGGGTTGATTAGCCTGAATAGGGTGGAGTGGAAGTGTTGCTATTTTTTTCTCATGCAAAGAGAGCACACTCTTTGCATCCTCTTACCCACATATGGGCATCATTCAATAATGTGAGCCAAAAATAACCTACCCTCATTATTTTCATTGTTGTAGCTCTAGCAGAGAAATGGCCACCAGCTGGGCCAGCATGAAACTCACTAAGAAGTATATCAACCTGATCTTCCTCTATGCATCTCAGTAAGGCTCCATCCAAGTTTCTCTTGAATAGAATACCATCTACCAATGCATAAGGGATAAACTGAGCCTAAAATGTCTTATTCTAGTTCCATCCAGTCCATAGGGATACCCACCAGTGGATAGGAAATTATCCATATCTATCATCCAAAAACTCACAATTGATGGCTCAGCTATAGGTTCCTCCTCATTCAAATGATAGGATGAATTCACTTCATGTATTGATGTCTGAGCTAGATGTTCACATAATCCTCTGCCTCTAATCAGCTTAGTGGCTTTGATGATCACATCATATTCCAGGATCTTAGTGACCCAACTGGCTCTCTTTTCACTAATCTCAATCCCCATTATGTAATCTCTCACACTAGGATGAGAAACTAAAAATTTAATATGGTTATTTGCCAGCATATATCTATATTTCTTTTAATCTCTAATAATGGAAAATACCTATTTATCCATGGGTTGTACCTGACCTCATAGTCCTTCAAGGTCTGACTGAAGAAGGCCAGGGGCTGCTCCAGTCCATGTTCATTTTGTTGCATCAGGACAACAACCATATTGTTCTCTCCTCCATATGCATAGAGGACAAAGTCCTGATAATTCAAGTTCATGAGAGTAGGCACCTGGACAATCTCCTCCTTGATCTTCTCAAAACCATCCTTCCCTTCTTTAGTCCATCTAAAGACTACATCTTTCTTGAGAATAAGGGTTAGAGGCTTCACCAAGCCAGTGCAGCTAGGAATGAACTTCCTAACGAAGTTGATCTACCCTAAAAATGATTGTAAAGATTTTTTGTGAGCAGGTAGGGGAAGAGAAAGGAGAGATGATGTCCTCTCAGGGTCTATGGATATCCCATCCTCAAACACTATGTGACCCAAAAGCTTACCCTGGGAAACAACAAAAATACATTTCTTGGGGTTCAGAGACACCCCAAACTCTCTGCATCTCTGGAAAACCTTTTCCAGATGCTCCATATGGTTCTCCCCCTTCTTGGAGAAGATTGTGATGTCATCCAGATAAATCAGGATGAACCTGTTTATAAATACTTTGAAGGTGTGTATGAGGAAAAATTGATTTAAATTAAACTAAACAAATCAAAAACCCAATAACATAAAGAGAACCGATCTAAATAAAAGCCATTAATAATAATCAATGAAACATGAAAGCTTTTACCGAGATTTGTATTGTTCCCTTTGGATTGAATGTGGATTGCTCAATATTGCTGCGAAACCATAGTTGCAACAAGCAAGTGTAGTGCTCAAAGATCAATGTCAAAAGATCGTGAAGTTGCTCAATCGATGCGATGTATGCTCAAAGCGCTGTTAAGTATGCCTGAGAATAAGATCGAAGAGAGAGGTAATGAAGGAGATGAGGGGGGTTTATATAGGTTTCAAGGAAGATTGATCAACGGTCCAGATAATTCAGAAGAATCAACGGAGGAGAACAGTTGAGGAACGTGCAACAAATAAGAAAAAGACAAGTGTCACACAAAAGCTGTTTTATTTGAGCTAAACACTTTCTTTTCTAAAGATAAGACATGCTTTTCATAAATTAAAAAGTTTTTTTCTAATTTAAGAGAAATTGATAAAAACAAGGTTGAGTGAATAGATAACTCAACTTTAGATTTACTTTTGCATGAATTGAGAGAAATTAAATAATAAATTATTTAATTGTGTGTGCATGGAGAAGAAGACTTATTTTTAGAAGATTTGAAAGATATTTCAAGATAAGAAAGCAAATTAAATAACAAGATTTATTTAATTGTTGTGCATGATTTGGAAGAATAAATAAAATATTTGATTTATCTTATTTTTGGAGAATGAGAGAATTTAAATAAATTTGATTTGATTTATTCAAATTTGGAAGAATGAATTTGATTTAATTAAATAATTGAAAATTATTTAATTGTTTGGATAAGAGGGAATTTGTTGAATTAATTAAATAATTAGGTTTATTTAATTAATGTGGATGTGAATTTTGGAAGGTGACAATGATCTAATTAAATAATTAAAATTATTTAATTGTGGAAGAATAATAGAGGAATTTAATTTAATTAATTAATTAAAGAGGATTTATTTAATTAATGTCGCAATTTTGTGATTTAGAAGAATTTGATGAAATTAATTAAATAATTAGATTATTTAATTAATGTGTGAAATGCAGGTGATTTGACAGATTACAAAAAGCAAGTGGTGTAGTGACTTGGTCATTTTAGGGTGTCTACAGAAGGCAATATCCATTTCCCTTTGAAATGTGGCACCAAGATTAGATATACCAAATGGCATCTTTACATGTGCCATGGTTCCCCATTTGGTTGTGAATGTTGTCTTAAATCTATTCTCCTCTCTGACAATGATCTGGTTATAGCCAAAGAAGCCATCTAATAATGAAAACCTCTCTACCCCTGCAACCGTTTGCAAAATCTGATCCATAGAGGGTAGAGGGTAATGATCCTTCAAAGAAGCCTGATTCAGGTCCCTGAAGTCTACACAAAGCCTAATCTCTCTATTCTTCTTTCTCACAAGCACTAGATTAGCAACCCAAGTAGAATACTTGATAGGGAAGATAATCCTTGCTTATATGAGCTTAGCAAGCTCTTTCCTCATCAAAGGTTCGATCTTTGGATTAATGGGTTGCTGCTTTTGGTGAACCGGCTTGCAAATGGGATCCAGATCAATGCCATGCTGAGCCACATCTAGATTGAATCCTTTAAGATCTTCATATGTCCATGCTAGGACATCATTATACTTCTAGGCAAGCTTTATGAACTCTTTCTCCTCTGCATCACCACATACCTTTCCCAATAGTAACTCTTTGTCCTAGGTGATGGTTACCATCTGGTAATCTTCATTCTTGAAGGTCATGTTGTTTCTATCACCCCTGAACTCATCATCATGGTTGAAGATGGCTTCAAGAGTAACTATATTGTTGGGTAGCTTGTTTGATTTGAGCTAGATGATCTGATCACCATAGTATTTCTAAACCTAGGCTACACTATGGAAGAAAACTCTACTTCATTCTGAATGAAGCTCACAATCTAGTCATTATTGTCAAAGACCTACCAATGGATATCATTGTCAGGAATAGATGGTCTGACAATAATCTTCACATGTTGATCAGGACCTTGAAACAAGTCTATAGGTGGAGAAATTTGAGCCCCCACCATCGCCAATTGATCAGCATCAACATTCAGTTATCTTGGGATCATCTGCAAGTTGAGAGTATCAAAACTCTCAAACAGGTCCCAAACTCTATGTCTATAATCTCTTAGAAGCTGGTTTTTTGTCACATATTTTTCTCTAACTTGCTTAACCACTAATTCAGTATCACCAAAGATCTCCAGATGCCTGATTTTGTTATTTTCTACTATCAATAGGCCATGGACCAATGCCTCGTACTTTGCTACATTGTTCGTACAAGAAAAATGCAACCTATGAGCAAAATGCAACTTCTTACCAGATGGAGAGACTAGCAAAACACCGGCACTAGGTCCATTTCTACTCTTTGCACCATCAAAGAACATTTTCCATGGGCCAATGCAGTCATCATTTAGCTTAAGTACGGAAGAGACTAAAGAATGCCCTTCATGGATCATGTAGTTGCCCAAGTCAGTCACCTCAGTGGTATCGTAAGGATCAAAATTTTGATGATCCCTTGCCCACTCATTAAGAAATAGATCATGGATAGGAAGAGGTGGAGATTCTACCTCAATAGGTTCTAGATCATGCACTTTCATACCCTGGATCATGACATGTGGGTTCACCAGGTTGTGGTCGTAATTCTCCACATGATAATCTAAAATTGGTTCAGCCTTGATGGTGAACTATGTGGCATATCTGGTCCTCAACAACATATGAGACCGGTTAGAAGAAAGGTAGCCAGCCACCTTGGCTATGAAGTCCCTTGATAGACAAATGGCAAAGAAAGGAGGAAGATCAATGACTGAAATGTCTTGTTGGAAAGTTAGGTTAGGACATGCTTGCAAAGTCAAGTCCAATCCCTGGATCACTCCTATAGTGTTCACAGAGGTGCCATCCAACTACAATACTCTTGATGAAATAGGAGTATATTTGCTGCCTAATGCAACTACTATCTTCTTGGGCATGACTAAAACACTAGCCCCAATGTCTATCATGCAGTTGTGTACTAAAAATTTGCCAATGATCAAAGACAAGTAGAAAGGAGATGGCTTCTTATCTATACTTACTTGTCCTTCAATTGGTTGCACTAGGCTGAAAGGAGACTTCTCCTTCAGCTTTGTTCGTGAGTCTGGTGATGCTAACTCAACAGATGGGAAGTGCCTTAAGGCTTCTTGTAATAGATCCCTCTGAGAGGGGATGGACATCACTTCCCACATAGAAACATTTATGTGTGTTTTCTTCATTTGTTCCATAATATTTAATGGAATAGTGGCTACTTTGTGCATGGAGGGGATCCACGTCCTCCTTTTTGGTTGTTCAGCAGGTTGTTCAGGCACTTTTAAGCCTAATGGAATTTCTTTTATAATAGCAGGTCTTCCATTCTGAATTGGAACTGTGGCACTAGTCACCTTAGCCTTTGGAACATGCTCCTTTTGTAATACAACAGGCATAGGGCTAGCTTCCAACTACCTCTTCTTTGACCTGATGTTGTCTACAATGGGCATAACAACACTATCCATACGCTGATTAACAACACAAAAATCCTTTGGAGTCCATAGCATCATACCAGCATCAGGAGTAGTTTCTTTTGATGTTTCAGGATTGTTGTTTGATGCCTTTGATTATATGCCTATTGAGAATGAAAGTTCTGCACCATTAAAGTCCTTTCTTGTGCTCCAAAAGTACAAGTGGACTGATTATGAGGTTGGTTGCAAGGGTAGCACCAATCTGCCTCCTAGGCTAGATTATTTTGAGTAGGGACTAAATCCCTAACTGGGTTCACAGTTGGTATCTGTTGATAAAGGTCGAATAGTTTGTAAAGGTTGTGCAAGGTTAGGATTTTGGTATCTATTTTGTTGATAACCCTGATTCTAGTTCTGATTTCTATTAGAACTATACCCTTGATTCTAATTTTGATTAGATGGTTGCCCTTGATTATAGTTCTGATAGGGTTTGGGAGCAGTTTGAATAGCTATATTATTCACCTTATTGGTCAAATTATACATTAGGGACTTAAGATCACTCTCCTCTTGAGAAAGAGAGGATGTTGAAGCCTTAGGCTCTGGGATGGGAGCAATAGTGGGCTAGTGGGATGATGAAGGAAACTCTAGAAAAAGTGGAATAGGAGGTCTAGGAGCAATTTTCACTACTTGTATTAGGTACTGTTCAGCCTTTAGAGATGTCTCATAGCTAGCTGGTAGAGTCTCAACACCCATTGATTGCATCATCACTGCAATGTCAAAATTTAAAGCTCTTAAAAAGTACAAGAAAGCACCTTGTGGAGATGGCATGAGGGTAGCTGGAATTCTCTCCCACGTCCTCTGGAATCTGAAGTTAAAATCTTCCAGTATCTCACTTGGAGCCCTCTTCATGGTCGTCAACTACTCAAGCAATGAAACATTATTTGCCCTCTCACCAAACTGCTTGTAGAGGGCCTCTCCCAGCTTGTCCCAGGTATGTATAGAAGCATGGGTTAAGCTCCTGAACCATTAAAGAGCTCTTCCCTTGAAAGATGAGACCATGAGACGGACTGCAACATCTTCATGTTGTATATGATGGACTGAGCACACGTTGGATATGTCTTTGATATGCTCAGTAGGGGTTACAGAACCATCACTTGTGAAGGGTGAAACACTTTTCAGGGCTGCGGCACGAATGTCATTATAAACAACCAAGTCTAATGGACTACCTCCATTAAAGGTCACAAAGGGTAGATTCCTTGTCATCCTAGAGATATTCAAATTCAGTCTAGGAATGTGCAAACTTCTTCTATTATACTAAAACCTAACAGGAGGGGGTGTTGATTTAGCTCTTGGATGAGGCAAAGTAAAGTTGTTGCTCCTTCTCACGGGAGACCTAGATAACCTAGACCTTCTCCTTGAAGCAACAACTGATAATTCAGTGAACTAGAAATTACCTCTCGAAAATGCCTTGGTTTGCATAGGTATAAAAGATGGTACTGATCAAAACCAGTAGCTCATAGAGTCGCCAAGTGCATGAAAATTTGTCAAAATGCAAAGTACTAAGAAGAACACAAAATTCTCAACCTAATTCCTTTTTCTTTTCGTCCCACCGGTCGTGCCAAAAATTGTTGTCACATAGATTTGCACCCAGTGTTGAAGGCTTTTAGAGCTCCAACAAGCTAGTGAAACATTGAGATGACCTCCAGGTGTCGGACCCTATAGGGAGGCCAAATCTCCAGAGAGAGGCTGGTTCCTTTGCTGAATATGAGTTTCAACGATCCTAAGACTAAACCTAATATATCCACCTATTTATGAAAAGAGTAAGAGGGATGAAACTAAAATTAAAGGGGAGGTGATACACCAGGTTTGAATATAAAAGCTCTCACATAAGTGAGGAAATGCACAACATAATCAGAAATAACTAGTAAGTACACACCGATTTAACTGATCCTAACAAAGGTAAGGAACAAACAATGATTGAGAGGAATGAAGTATTCACAGACAAACCATCCTTAGATTTACATGGAGTTAAAAACAACACAAAGAGGTGAGGACAACCAACATATATTCAATTAGAAGACACAGTTACAGTAGAGAAGGGCTCTGTTTGAATACAGAATGAACAAGCATCCAACCCTTATTACATCTCTCAAAGATCCATATATAGCATTTGAGCACTTGACCTAAGTCAATTACAATAAATTCACCCCTATGTGCTGTCAGAGATATTTCCTCACTAGAAAGGGACGTCCATCTGCAAGAATTCAATGTAGAAAATATTTGGATCCATCGAGCAGTTGAAAGATATTTTGGGCCATTAATGCAAACTGCTTAATCATTTACCTACAACCATCAATGCAAAATATCTACATTTAAAAACTTCTACAACACTTTAAGTCAGCTGCAGCTGTGTCTTGACATATGAGTCTGCATATCCTTCTTCAGTCGATGACCATCCTAATATCTGGATGTGCGTATTCATATCAGGTTCATGAAATTTGGATCATATTTTCAAAGAGGGAATATTCCTTGAAAAGCCCACCAAATGAAAGAGGAGGAAATTCTAAGTAATTCTACCTTTTGGATCATGTAGAAATTCCTCAGGATGAGGGAGATACTCACAGTCAAAGTTGTGGTCAACAGGCATATGGATATCCACATGTCATCACCTCGCAGTTGTGCGGTGGGAACATGACGTTAGCTTCAGCGGTCTGTGGGCTTGCGACATCATGAATATCCCTCCTCAAGGTTTGCATATTCACAAATATCTGAATGCGCCCATCAAATTTACCTTCGCAACATGGAGAATTCATCATCCACATGGATATTCATCGTCAGGATATTAACTTTTAATATCCAGATGATAACTTAATATCTGGATGATGTCATCAGGATATTAATACTACAGTATAATATACCAGAGGCAAAATGTCCAAATGATGTCATCGCCATCTCCTCTTTGGGGAGGGGATTGGATGATGTCATCAGGATATTCGCAAGGTCATGGATATTGGGAAGATTTAGACATTAAGAAATATCTGGATGACGTCATCCGGTTATTCACAAAGGTCTGTATATAAAGGAGATATCGGGACCTTAGCTAAGGTCTAGATATTAAGATAATATCTAGGATGTTATCTAAGATCCGTACATCCAGACATTAGATATCCCTTCAAAATGACCAAGTATGGAGGTGGAAAATCTCTATGAAGGAAGACGTTGAAGGCATAAGGTTTCTGGGTTTTTCTAGGTTTTTAGCAAGGATTCTACATATGAGATTTTTAGGGATTTTGCAAAGTAGAGCATGAGGATTTGAAGAATTTAAGGATTGCAGGGCCATATTTCAAAGAATATCAAGGAGATTTTCAAGGTGAACTGTTTGACTCTGGACGGAGGAAAATGGGTCAACAGGGCCAACAACTTACTAGGCTTGAAAAGGGAACATTACACCTACATTGTCCAATGAGATGCCTCTTCACCCCCAGGTGATTATTGAACCATTTGAAGAGTGGGGTATAGATTTTGTGGGTCCCATTCATCCACATTCATGAGGAAACCACTACATCTTGGTTTGCACTGACTATGCTACCAAGTGGGTTGAAGCAAAGGCCATGTCGTATACAAAAGAAGAGAAGGTGGAAAATTTCCTATATAAGCACATATTGTAGAGGTTTGGGGCTCCAAGGGTCCTTGTGTCAAACCAAGAACCCCAGTTTATGTCTTCCATGATCAGTGCATTCATGACCAGATACCAGATCAACCATAGAAAATCCTCTCCTTACCATCCTCAAACCAATGGACAAGTTGAAGTAACTAACAGGGAGCTGGAGAATATCTTAACAAAGACAGTCTCAACCAAGAGGACAGATTGGGTTGACAGGATAATAGAATTTGTATGGGCCTACAACACTACCTAGAGAACCATAAATAAATTCACTCCTTATGAACTAGTTTATGGAAGAAACCAATGCTCCCCATTGAATATGAATTGGAAACACTAAAGAAAACATTGGAGATAGGGATTGATCTAATAGAAGCTCAACAACATTGAATCATGCAACTGAAGAGGATGAAGGAAATAAGATTGGAATCACTCCAACATATATAACTCATCTAATAGTAGATAAAGGAATGGCATGACAAGCACATTAGTAGCAAGCATTTCAAGGTAGGAGATTGGGCCCTATTGTATGACTCAAAGTATCAAGATTTCAAAGGTAAACTACACACTAGGTGGTTGGGACCATATGACATAAGTAATTTTTTTAGTAATGGTGGTGTACAACTACTACCAATTCATGGGGATCGTCGAACCCTCTTAGTTAATGATCACATGTTGAAACTATACCATAAACCAACATGTAAGGAGGAGTTTTCTGCTAGATTCAACCTAGTATTGAGCACTTCACCATATAATATCTTTCTTACATGGGATTAGTGCTTTGATCCCTCAATAAAGTTTGAATCTGAATAAAGTAGGAGGGTTGAAAACTAAAAATGGCAACCCTGCTTGTCTAAAAAAATGGGGGGGGGAGGTTGAAAACCAACAACGACAGCCTTACCTAAATAGAGAGGTTGAAAACCAGGAATGGTGGCCCCTCTACCAATCATTTTTTCTCTAATGAAATTAATCATCTTACTTATGAAGCACTTTGTACGATCTAACCCAAGGATTATTTGACTACATACCTTCAAATATAATAAATTGCTTGGGGCACCAGACAACCCCAAATTTTGGCAATACATGAGAACAGACTGACACTCCAGATGGCACCAAACACTACTACTAAGACATTGAAGCTTTGTATAATGATTTGTTCCCTTTCCAAGCACCAAAATTTAGTAATATTCAATTAGCAACACTTGCGAAGTAAGTACCCTAACACACCCCTCATTTCATTTCTCAAAATAGTTGTAGTTATTTAATGATGTATTTAAAGTGCCAACATGCTCTCGTACTTGAGTCGTGTCATACATTCAAAGTGTTGTGTGGAAATTGTTCCACTTAACCACTTGGCAGCGGTGTACTATTGTCTGATTATTGCTAGACTAGTTGGAACAAAGAATGTCATGCCAGCCAAGTAATCACAATATCAAAGTAATAAATGTACTTAAGATTCCAAGATTGCAAATTGTAATGGATAGTTGTGCCATTAATATAACATGCTATGAAATAATGATGAGGTAATTCAAAATCAACATGCCTTCATTAGCAATGTACCGATTAAGTGTTATTTTCCAAATCACAAAGGTGGTTGACATGTTGATAAGCCATCTCTCATGGAGGAATTCATGAGCAAATAATGGGACTACACGCCCTCATATCCCGTAGGGAATGCCTTAACTCAGCATTATGATGGACACATCAACACTCTCCATGCTTCCACGCCCCATACATAAATGATATACTCATTAATAAATGATAGGTGACCAATTCACAAATATAACTTTATGAATTAGAAGAGCATTCTCTCATCTCTCTCTACAGCTCTCTAGCATTGCAAATTTCTCACCTGAGAAAAAAAGAAACACAGCCACAGTCTACAATCATAGTAATGGGGTAGAAAAGAAAGGCCAAGCCAAAGAATGTAGCTTTTGATCCACCAAGTGCGGTAGTTTTCACATAGGCTGATTGGTTAGAATTCCTGCAAAAATTTGAACTAGGGTTTGAGGCCGAACCGGTGAAGGAATTTGTATAGCAAACTTTTATCTCACATTCTCCACCATAAAGGGAGTGAGAATACCTGTTAGCCCCATGGTAATCGGTCATTTAGGAATTCAAGAAGTGGGTGAGGACCTATCTCAGTCTGAGCTTTCTTACGAGGAACTCATTCATAATTTCCATCTCGCTCTAGAGCCCTTACCACGTTACATAGTCAGCAAGGGAGCTACAAAGGTAATAGACATGACTAGTCTTTTGGATCCCTAGGTACCGTTGTCTTGTGGGCGATCAAATTCCTGACCTGTGATGGGCAATATGGTACTATTTTGGGTTCAGGTATGTGAATTCTAAACCACCTTTGGCATGGGGCCAATCGCCTAAAATGCTTGGTAAATTTACCTGCTTTCTTATATAATTGCTTGCAAACAATGATAAATAAGGTGAAGCGGTACAATGGCCAAATTAGCCATCATGGTCTTATTCATTTGGTAATAAAACATCACTTCTTACAAAAAGATAATAGTTAGGACAGATGGGAAGAGTTCCTCCTCCAAAAACTACAAAAAGAAAGGGTAAAGAAACCAAAATACTACTTTGTCTCTGTTTCCTCAATGTCGGTCACATGCTGCTCCTGACATCTCTGGAGAGCTGTAGTACAGTCTACTAAAGAGGAAACTAAATAAAAAATGGTTCCCTCAACCACAGGACAACAAAAACTACATAGGAGGTTTGTTGTACAGTTAGATGATGAAGAGGAGGTTGAGGTTGAAAAAGGGGCAGCCAAAATTCTAAGAAGTATGTCAACCTCCTCTGCACCAGAAGAACATGTCTCTAGAGTCCTCCAGACAGAAGCAAAACAACCTCAAGTTGACCTCACTACAGACGAGGAAGAAGAGGAGGCACAAACCCTATAGACCCTATCCCTCTCAAAAGTTGAACATGAACTTCTACAATATAGATGACAGGTTGAGGAATTGTAGAGAGTTCTTGTAAAAAGGGATATAAAATTAAAAGAGATTTAGTAGAAGGCCACATAGTACAAAGAAGAACATCATAGATTAGCCTCAAAACTTACAAAATCTGGACTAGGAATGACCTAATCTAGCCACAAGGGATGCCCAAATCCCTGCCCTTGTTTAGCGATCTTCCCATCCTGCCTCTGTTATGGATAAAGGTGTGTAAGCTTCATTTCCTCCACCTCCTAGGCCTCTTCCACTCAACACTTTGGCTACGAGAGGAAAACACCCAGGTCTAAAGAGATCTAGATACCTTGCAATAGGAAAAGGCTACAACTGAAGAATGAATAGCCCAGGCGTGTGAAATAGGGAAACCCTTCTTTCCCAATGACAACCAACGGGTGTGTATGCTCTATTTTTAGGGAACAATTTTTATGGTGAAAGCTTCTCAAAATTATTTGCAACCTTCCCTTTGATTTTGAAGATGATAAAGAATTTGTAGAGAATTATCTTGAGATTACAGTGGAGCAATGGGGTATATGTTATGCGAGTTCTTCCAATGCGGGTTCCTCACGGGGCACCATCACACTTCCATGCTTAATGTGTATGTTGGGAAACTCTAGTTGAGGAGTTTCGTCTCACTATTGTGAAACCAAATAGAATGGGAGAACCTGTCATGCCCAAAATTTTAGACTTGGAAATATGCAAAATCGAACCACAAAATTTCTTTTTTTAAAGGTTAATCGATGACACTTCAGTAGGACTACACACTTACACCCACATTACCACATCATGTGTTGGCACAACAAACTTAATTGTGTAGAGGAACTCATAGTCAAAATATGAAGCAGAAGAATAGGATACACTTATGTACACGAAGATCACATGTAAATACTCAATATGATAGGTCAACATTTTGCCTAGAGTTGAGTCTAAGCAATAGGAGTTTGTTTGCACTCCTAGGAGGAAAGAATAGGCAACAAATCTTGAGGAAAGAGTATTATTGACTAGGTTTAAGTATAATCTAATAGAGGTAGCACTAACCACTTCATTACATCATTAGTTGCATGACTCCCATACCAATATTACACTAGCAACTCACACATACACAAGCCACAATAAAGATAGGATGGGTCACAATTGCATTGCGACTCGTTTCCTAGACAATTGGCCCTAAGCCACTTTGGCTAGCATTACTAACCCTATGGTAAGACTAAGGTTAAATCAAATGCATATAAGCTCCACCATGATACCCACAAAAGGTCTAATTTTAAGGTTAAGTCCTCCTTAAAGGGGTTGTCTATTAACTAAAAGCTAACATTAAGCAATAGACAAGTCCTAAAATTAAGATTTAAATACTATACTAAATTTATTATATTATTTACAAAAGTAACTTTAAGTCACAACTTAAACTAAGAGGGGCCTAGTCACATAATTCCCCACCAAGGCCTGACTCACAATCAAGAAGTAATCAATTTAAGTAATGTGATTTAGCAAATTTAGGACTACTAATGAGATGAGCATTAAATCTCATCCATTGGATTAGATTCAATGACATCCCTTGGATCTAGGGCACCCAAAAGTAAACCCTATTTTAAGAGGACTCCTCCATAAAAGATTTTCTCTTACCTTTTTCCTCCTTATTTGTTTGTAGGTTAAAGAATAGGAGGAAGGGTGTACAAATGGATTTAAAGAGCATATAAACATATTTAGAGAGCTAAGTTTCACATAGTTTCAAGACAGGACTAGATCAAGAATGTTCATGTTTGTATTCTAAGGGAAAAACTCAAGTAATTCATTTTGATATGATTGTGATTAGATATCCAATATATATGTATATGTTGTATTTGAAATCAGAGTGAAAGAAACCCTAAAATCATGTTGTTATAGAGAATACACATTCAATCAACATAATGCATTTTACTATATATGCAAATGAGTAATGAATAAAGGTTTAGTTGTGTATAGTCATGGCATAGACCATGGTAAAACATTATACAAATGAGTTTACTGGTTTTCTTTTAGGGCCAATCCCATGCAAGGTATCGCGCCCCTTCTGAGGGATAGTGGCCTCTCATGGAGGTCACGAGTTCCTTGTGGGCTTGTATAACCCATAGGGTTCGAGGCCCCATGGGGTCTGTACCCTTTAGGGTCGAC
The DNA here is from genome assembly GCA_027924645.1 of Cunninghamia lanceolata. NCBI lineage: Eukaryota > Viridiplantae > Streptophyta > Pinopsida > Cupressales > Cupressaceae > Cunninghamia > Cunninghamia lanceolata. Next base: position 4,844,969 of record BSBN01000568.1, read on the forward strand.
CAGGGCAGTAGGGCTTCGGCCCTATCGCCCACCCATACAAAAATTATCTTTTTTTTTTGTTTTATCTTTTTTTTTTAAATTTCATCAATGAGTTATGCACAAAATGATTCAGATTGCCTTTTTTATTTATTTATAAATTAATGTTATATATTATATAGTAAAATGTGGTATAACATAATAGTATATATGAGTATTATATTGTTATATATATACTCATTGAATCTAATCTATTGGAGGATATATAAATATAGGCTCCACATTTTGTATAATATTATTGGTAAAATGTTATTGAACTATGAATGAATTTATTTTAAATAATAGTTTAATATTTTCCTTCCACATTTACACTCACAACTGAATAATTTTACACCATTCTAAATCTTGTAGTTATACAAATATTAATGAGTTAAAAGTTTCAATTAATGATTCAACATACCATCTTAATGGAGGAAGAAGGATTTTATTCACTCATAAAAGCATATGCACATAATGTTATTTATTGATTGTTTGATCTATTTATTTATTTATTTGTTTGTTTTAATTTATTCTTGTTGAAATGCATAGTTTATATATTTTGCAAATCAATAGATTTACAACATGTTGATAAGAGAAGTTTATATTTTTCACTTAGGAAGGAATGTCTTACAAGTACAAATAACATGGTTAAAGTTCTTGTAGTATATAAACCCACGTAATGCCTACATATATTTATTATCACATATTAATACTTTGATAAATGGATTAAGTGTTTATTAACTCCAAGGGAGATTTACAACATGCTACTCTTTTTTTTTGTGTAAGTGATTACCTTCATGTCATGCAAATAAAATGAAATATAATGAGGGATGTTTCACTATAAGGGATGTGAGGGTTTAACTTTGAACAATAATTTTTTTCCCTCTACTAATGTATGTATTTCACAAATTATAACATTGACATTTAAAAAATATTATCATAGGACACTAGATTTGTTACAACCATGTCAATATTACAATATGCTCTCTTCTTCAACTAACTAGTGTACAACAAAGATCATTACACAATCTTTCCTTACAAATGATGCTCTTCAAGCCCTACAATCCTGAATAGGTAATAGCTCCAATCAATGACTTCATGAATCATTGCTAAGAAAAAGACCAATGGTGAGCATGCCAATGAGAGGATAAATTCTATCCACCCAACCAATATGGCGTCATGAGACTATCAGAGGTCCTAGCCATCCCCTGAGCCAGGAGAATGTCTAGAACCCAACATGAGTAACAAAAGACCAAAACTAAGATAAAACAAGCACAAGAAGATAGAAAACAACCTACACTCACATTCACAAATTTCTCTCAAGCTCTACTCAATGCTCCAATGGGACACTCTTTCCCATCTAACTTACATATATCTCAAAATACAAAGCACCAATTTATGAACATAATTTTCACCAAAATTTTCTCATCAAGAGAACCAAATTCCACACCAAATAAAAGAAGACTACTCAATAAAACACCATGAAAAAATGGTAAGGGAGGAAGAACTTATCTCTCTACATGGAATTATAGGGATGAGTTCCTCCTTCCTTATCCAACTCTCTTCACTTGCTTATCCCATTAGCTCCAAAATCCTTCTCTTCTCAAGCTCTACCTTCTCTCCCCTAATAAAAGAAAAACAAAAGAAAATGAAGTCTAGAAAAAAAGTCCCCTCTCAACTTGCAAGAAGGGGTTTATGTATTGAGTTACATGTTACTCCTCTTCTCCAATGAGAAGCTACCACATGGATTACAACTCATCTACCCTCATCCAATCCCAAAACACAAGGAGTGATTTAACTCCTCATGTTCTCACACGTGTGAGACCTAGGGGAGAGAAGTGTACTTGTCCACTCTTCTCCAAAAATCTTCCTAGGTTATGCTCCCACATGTGTGGGGCATTGGGATGGGGTGTGTTTGACCCCCTCCTCATCCATGAACCTAGAAAGGGGAGATGGGATGGTGACAAGTCCACCATCCCTCTTCCCAAAACCTATCCACGCCACTCCCTTCCCAAGGGACTTGGGAGTGGTCAAATCTTCCCTAAAATCAAAATTTCAAGGCTCAAAAGGTGCCCAACCCCTAGATGCTTGACCTAGGAACCTAAAACCATCAAAATACTTAAGGAAAAGACATTTTAAAACCCCTAAAAAGGACCCTTAAAAACAAATCTGAAATTTGACACATAAGATGACACTCACCACCTATGACACACTCAACAACTTAAACACGAGAGTTAAAATTGAATTTACATCATCATTAAATCACATAACCACATATTTTTAAAAATGTAGGCCTTATTCCCTTCATGGGCTAGGGTCCAAGAAAAACCAAGGAAAAATCATTATTAGGGTTTCCTAGAGGACCTTAGTTAGATCAAGCCACAACCTTAATTCCCTAGGAGCTTTAAGATCACAATAATAAACTTCATCATATGAAGTGGTTCAAATTAGGGTTCTGACGATTCTCCCATTCCCCCATTGGAAATTTATTCCTGCACATTCATCACGGCATTAATATGTCCAGTAAAGATAGTCGAGGCACCTTAATCACAACTTAATCATACTCATTTCTAGTTGCATTAGCATCATAACTTCACTTCTCCTCTGGAAATATTCATATAGATCAAGTCCTACTTAGATCAAAATTGAATCATCATTTCTAAAATAATACAATCATAGAGTTAGGTTTAACTTCACATTATTCTATCCAAATTTTTTCTTGAATGATTGCATAATATAAGATCATTACCAACAAGATACTCAATGTACATAACTTACCGAAATTTCTTACCTAAGTTTCTCCTTTTGCCTGGCTAGTGTTGATATCTTGCAAACTACTTCGACAATTTTGATGATCCTAATCTCACATCATGGATGGTTCTCCTCAAGTAACATAAACACATTTCCAATTTGTTAAAACAATTATTATTATAATATGTCATCATTTCCATCCTATTCAAATTGAACTCACTCATTAAAAATTAAACTCAATCACAAGAGATCGTTCAAAGTCTAGCTTACTAATTTAGACAACCATCATTTTGAATTTGATATAACACACAACTAGTATGATCTAATGTTATGGAGTTAAGAGGTATGATGCACAATTATCACCCAAACAAAGATAGCAACATGCTTAGATGAAATAAGGGTTTTAGTTTTAAAATGACAAGAGGTCTCCTATTATAAATCAATCAAGAGACAACCTTCAAATCATATCCTTAGCACACATATTCATGACATGGTGTTTAGAGAAGGAGTTGTCTGAAGGGTTCACCAAGGTCGATTATATCAACACCATACCAGAACCAAAGTCACAAGTTTCACCAAATAATTCCTCTATCTATTGGGATTAGGTGCCATCAACCTTGTAAATCCTATTGCATACTTTCCATTGTTCTTGGAAAGTTCCAAGGTTCTTGGAGAGTTCCAACATCCTTAGAGATAGGGTGTTAATTTTGCAAATTTATTCATAAGGGATGAATGTTTCATCATCAATGATAAAATATTTTTACTGGTACAGTAAATAATTATTTACTAGCCTCTGTAATTAATTATTTACCATCAGGTTGTTACAGAGTTACTTTTACTCCTCAAGGAATCTTGATAAATAGTAAATGAGGTGAGGTGGAGAATCTTGGTGCCTATCTTAGGGAAATGTATTTTTGGGTTGTTATGATGCATGTCATAAGTTTGTAAGAGCATCTATGACAACTTACAATTGTCATAAGGTGTAAGAGATTCTATGACACAATTATTGTCTTGTAAGTTCCTATTCTTGGTTCTAGGGGCCTAAATTGGGAAGATGCCTATGACAAGTGTAAGGGAATCTGTAAGAAGATAATTTTGGTGTATCCCAAGATAGAAATATTAGATTTTGTCCATCTCCCACAAATTTCTTTGGTGGGTACTCATTTTGTATAAATATGAGACTTGAGAGTGAAGTTTGGTTGAGTAACGGAAGTGAGGAAAACTTGTTTGCAGGTAACAGGTTGCATGAGAGAGTTCTTCTATACATAGGTGTTGATGGATTGAACTAAAGAGGAGATTGGAAGTGGATGTATTGTAATATTGTTTTGAAGATAATACAACTTGGGCCTCTCTTCTTGGTGGAGTTTTTCCCCACAAGGATTGCTCCACGTAAACATTGTGTTATGTGTTTATTCTTCTGCTCCATTGTTACCTTGCATTGTGAGATCTTGCATTCTTATGTTGTTGATTTGTGCCTCTTTGTTGTTTCTATCTTATGGTGATGTTAAATTGCTGTTATAAGTTCATCTAAGGTGATTTTATCAAGCATGTTAGAGTGGTTGATTTTAGCATCATAAAGAAGTTGAATCTCTTCATGGTATTTCAAGGATTAAGCAAACTTTATTTCATATTTCTATTTTGTAGTAGTCAAAGCCTTGTATCTCACCAATTAGTATCATATCTTGGTGATTTGATTATTAACAATTGGACTAGAGATTGTTTGTTTATTCCAACAATTGGTATCAGAGCTTAAGGTTGTATCATGGCCTGCATGTGCTTGTATGTGCTTGCATGTCAGTTGCATGTACTTGCATGTTCTTGCAAGTGATGGATTCGTAGTATTTTGGTTCTGGGTATTCCTCCATTTTTGAATTTATCTTGTAAAGCTTGTGAATTTGTTAGAAGAAATTGTAGAGTTGGAGGTTTTTGGGTTGTAGTGGATTTTCTATATGTTGGCATTGTTTTGCAGATCTTTGAGATTGGAAGCCATGGTATCTAACTCTTGGATGGATATTGTTAATGGAATCTATGTTGGGCTCTTGAGGCTGAGGGTTATAGATCTTCATCGAGTTGATCTTGTGGTAGTGATCTGGAGCTCTAGTTTGGCAATATGTGAGTATCCTCTTGTTTGGTGGTTTTGTTCCTTTACCTTGTGGTCATGTGAAGTGAATGGGTTTTCATGTTGGGTGGTTGATTTTGGTACCCTGGTCACATGGAAGAACATTTATTTTTTGGACTATGGAATGGAGTGCTTATGTTGGATTCATGGTTTTAGCCCTTGGTTACATGAAAGCACAGGATGATTCTCCACTGGCTGCATGTGGGTTGTGAAGTTGATATTTTAGTGATATGGAAACTCCTAGACAACTTGGTTCCTTTTCTTTCATATTTATGTTATTTGGATATGTAGGTTTTGCAGTTTTCCTATTTCAAAAAGTTGTGGAATCGTAGATCTGTAACATACACTCATGTAGTGTATATTTTTTATGCCATTTTTTTTGTTTTTCTAATTGTTCTGAGTTTAGGGTTTCATTGCATATATTGTATGTTTGATATTTGCATTGAATACATGAAATTAAGAGCATATAGCATAAACCCAGAAAATCTAAAATAGATACCAACAAACTAACAAAGACCCAAATAGAAGAATGCCAAAATATGAAGTTCTATTACATACCCATATCAAGTTTTACAACTTCATGTTGGAGTCATTGCCGGACCAACCATAAAAACCACAGAAAAAGGCTCCGAACTCCAAAATGAGAAGACATATGCTCTTAAAAATGGAAGCAATCTTCTATCAAACCCTAGATGCCTCAAATGGACCCTTTTACAGCCACTAGTAATGAAGTACATAAATAATAGCTCATGCTCCTTCCTAGCTATACAGCCCAGCTGTACCTTCAAATCAGCAACAAAAGCTCCTAAAACTTCTCCAAAATTCTCTATTTTGCACACTTGGAGACTGCAGAATATGGGCGACCAGATTGGAGTGAACAAACACCAAGAAAGAGGGCCTTGAACTCACAAACAATCTCAGCATAGGTACGACCAGCAGTAGAGGATGTACGGCCTGCTATGGAGTGTCAATGACAACAATAAACCCTGCTAAAAAACACTTAAATCTACTCTTCAAAAACTCTTCTATCAACTGCAATATTAAACTCCTAATATCTTCATCCCATGCTCAAAACAACTCCAAAATGTATCCACTGAATGCACAAATGAGACCTCTGGATGAAGCCTCCACAAATTGACCAAGTGGGTTTTCGTCCACAAAGCCAAAGATCAAATCCTATCTTGTAGAGGTTTTTGTCTCAGCAAGATCAATCCAAACCCTAGAGCCAAGCTCCAAAAACCCTCATGGGAATATCTCAACAAGAGAGAAAAAATAATATCCAAGCATGTAAAATGACTCCCTTATTCCTCCTTTTATAAACTCCAAGAGGGTGTTACCCTTTTTTGAGGGGAGTATTATATTTTTAAATTACTTTTAATCCCCTAGGGATGGGCGCCCCACACTTAAGTGACTCCAATATTTGTTTTTTCATTATAAAGTCACTTTATAATTAAACATTAAAGTCTCGTTAAATATTCTGCTTGACTTACAGACTTTAAAATAAATGCCCAAACAATGTCGGAATGCCATAATCTATAGCTCGTCGGAAAGCCCTCGACGAGACGAATCCAACCCCACTCTAAAAATCCTGATCCGACACCAAACCCAAACTTACTAAAAATAGTAACGACCATAAGCAAACTGGGCCAACACAAAGGGTGTCAACTGGATCCACAAACCATCTGATAACTCTCAGCTCAATGCAATGTCTGGGAGAGCCAACAACTAACTACTAGGTCACCAAATCAGCGCCAAACTGACACTTACTAAAAATAGCAGTGTTCCCCAAGGACCAAAGAGAACAAACCCAGAAAAAACCCAGAAAGATTGTCAACATGCAAGCACTTACTATAAATAGCAAGTACGAACAAGTTGTCTAAAATCTCTCCAGATGGAAAGTGTCAACCAACTCCACTGGATCACCTGAACACCCTGGTGACATTGAAATACTCCTCTGATTATGTTGTCACCAACCCATAAAGTCAGCTCCAATTGTGTTGCAATAAGACTCGGAAATGGGGACACTACAGTCCACCCTTCCCAAAGATTGCTTGTCCTCAAGCAATGCTAATACAACCTCCAAGCAACAAATTGAACCAAACTGAAACCATAAATGATCCCAGGGTCCCAAGTTATTCTCAGAATAGAATCACCACGCCCATGCTATTCTACTCTGATAAAATCTTCACCATGCAGAGAGTGGTGAAGCAGCACAACGGAACCCAACTGAGCTGACATGCCAAACCTGTCACCACCTGGATCCCAACACATCAGAACCTCACATCTGACAATCATGAAGGGGTAAGTAAATCTTAAAGTGTCTGAACCACAACATCCCCTATCATCCCTTGCCAAACTCCTATGGATGTGCTGACTATCCAACATAGGTGCTAGATATGAAACTACTCCTCTCAAATCGAGGGAATGATAAAACTCTCCTCCATCACCGCTATAAAAACTAAACAAGCCATCATGCCTATTGACACTGCAACCTCTCTGAAGCCATGTCTCCAAAGGAAATTTTAGAGACAAAGAAGTTGCAAACTCTGTCAAGTACATATCACCATGATGGTAATCTGATCTCTGACCCTGCAAGTAATCCTTTGAATGTATCAGAGCCAGCCACTTGCAATCCTTAGTTCCATCTTCTGTAGATGGCAACCCTTCATCCAACAATGGATGGTATAAATCCTAAACCAATCCACACTTATGCATCATCTAGTCATCCGTGTGTGGACTAAAGGAGAAATGATGAGCACTCCTCAATATGCAGTCAAAATAAAAAGCACCCGCCTGTGTCAATGGTTGACCATCATAGTCATGGGGAACACACTCCTCATCACTCTCATCACTCGAATCAGATGATGGCTCATGTCTCTGATCCTGAATGGCTAATTAGGTAGATAACCTGCAAGTCCTCTCTACTTTTCCAATAGTCCCAATCTGAAAGCAACTGGAGGTATTCTGACTTAATCCACTCCATGGCATGCTGGATAGTTTGCAAATTAGATATAGAAGTTCCCACTACTACCCCTATCTGCCTTTCCTCAAATTGTGTCGTCCAAAAGAGATCCTCCACAAAATTATGGGTATTGTCAATATGAGTTAAAGTTTGAACAACCTTATCCTTGGTAACCTTCAGTTGATCTCTCCATCCCTGTGGCTCAATAAGTTATCGATCAAAATCAGCTGCATAGGATGCAATCTATGATTTTCTTCTAGGATAGGGAAACAAATCAACATGAGAATCGATCTCCCCACTAAAAGATGCCCTACATGTCTCCTATAATATAGCTGGAGTAGTGTGGTGATCTGTCACACAACTCTTGGGGAAATCCACCAACTCTCTGCAAGAGCTATCAATCATCTGCTATGCATCACCTGAAATGGGACTAACCTCAGGAACACCTGGTGCAACATATTGCTCCTTGTTACACTTGTCCAAAATAATCATCCCATCTGTGTGACCTACATATGTAACTGTAATGGATGTAGCCACATCCACAAAGTACTCCTTACCACTATCCGTGGGTGCATGCTCATCACCAGTAACTATCATAGAAGTCAGAACTGTAACTAATGGAGATGAAGACTGTGTTAAGTTCAACTCCACGGTAAGCTCATCTATCTGTAGCTTTGACTCTTGAAGGGTTGTTTGAGCTCTCTTCAAGGAGTCTTCGGTGACCTCAAGCTCATAGGTGAGCTCATCAACCTCCTCTTCCTTCCGCCTTAGAGCATCATGATAAATACCATTGAGCATGAGAAGATGATCTCTATCTGATAACAGTTGTAGATAATTATTCTTCATTACTCCAACTGCATCTGTGAGTGCCTAAAACTCGGCAAGGGAAAGTTCACTATCAAAGTGCTCACGTGTTCCTAGAGTCTTCCAACAACAATTTACCAACAACTGCTGAGCAACGTCAAAGTGTTCTATGGCTATAGTAATCATGCCTTAGTTCACCTTTAATTGCCCTGTTAAGTGATTAGACCCCATTAACAAGTTGTCCCCACATAAATTTTCTGATTTGAAATTTGCACTATGGAAAGAGACTGAATCAACATCACTCACCGAATGGTAAGCATCCTCATGTGTGCTATCAACTTCACACACATCCTCGTCAAGTGTACTGTTGTTATGAACCTCTATGGATGGCTCACCTGATGTGCTAGAGGCTATTGATTTGCAAATATCTTTGCACACTTCTTCTTCCAAAGTAACTGCTTGTCCATCTACAGAGCAATCCTGGGACTCATTGCCAATAAGTGAATTTTCTGATTCATTTTCCAAGGTCTGATTTGCAAAATTAGACTTACTATAGCTTGAATCCTCATCACATAATTCATTTTTAACACCCAAATCTTGAGTGTCAATGTCAGGGGACTCCACACATCCATTATCTTCACATGGATGCATGCTATCTCATGAGTAAACTCGATATTAAGGCTGTTGTCATAAAAATTAGAACTGTTATCATGGCTGATAACAACTTCTTGAGTGTTGAAAGTAACCTCAAGAGCTTCTGCCAAACCATCATCAAGTTGTGAGTCTTTTTTATTCATGCATTGGTGGTTAGGCTCCTGGAATTCTATGCAAAAGAAGTATAGACCTTGTCTTCTCATTTGGTTCTTGCTCATTCTTGTAATCTGTAAACCACAAGCAATACATTCTTCTTCTGTCAAGAGATGTCTAATTTTCTCAATTTTCTGCTCAACCAATGTCTTTGACAACCAATGTGCTGTAGGTGACACATGTTGTTCCTTTCTCCAAATACTTAGCAAGTTAGATAATAACAAATTGGAGATTTCATCGTCTTCATCTAAAATCATAGACAAGATAGTTTGCATTGCTACTTTAACATCAATCGCATGATATTTTCTGATTTTGTCAAAGAAACAATGGAACATTTTGAGAATCAAGTCATCACACTTAAGATCAATTAAAAAGACATATGACCTGACTTGAACCAAAATTTCTAACATCTTAGCAATCTTTTTGAAAGATAGGCTTCTAGTATCATCCAACCCATGAAAGCTTTCAATAATCAGTTGTAAGAACTCCATCAAGTCATCATTGTAGGGTGCTTCAGGGGCTGAAATTCTCATGACTTCACTAATGCATGTGAGAACCATCAATCTTACATTCCTATCTAGATGCTTCAACAACTCGGCTTCACACAACAAATTCTTTGAAAGAATAAAATCTATCGGCAATACTCAAAAAGGTGACTGAGGAATTTTAGATAAACATTTCTCAACTTCTTCCACAGTGCTGAGAAGACTCTTCTCTGACCAGTGCAAAGATTTCAGCTTTAGATATGAATCCAAAATTCTTCTACACTGATCTTTGTCCTAGAGAGATGCCATGATCTCACATTCACTATTCAAAACTTATCAACTGCCCAACTCTGAACACTTGTGCAAGTGTTGATCACTCACATGCAAAGCTAAGCTGCATGTCTCATATTTTCATCTACATGTCTGAATCCGACCTCACAGGATGGCAAGATCTTCTGCTCTAATACCACTATAACATACACCCCTATAGTGTATATTTTTTATGCCATTTTTTTTGTTTTTCTAATTGTTCTGAGTTTAGGGTTTCATTGCATATACTGTATGCTTGATATTTGCATTGAATACATGAAATTAAGAGCATGTAGCATAAACCCAAAAAATCTAAAATAGATACCAAAAAACTAACAAAGATCTAGATAGAAGAATGCCAGAATATGAAGTTCTATTACATACCCATATCAAGTTTTACAACTTCATGTTGGGGTCATTGTCGGACCAGCCATAAAAACCACAGAAAAAGGCTTTGAACTCCAAAATGAGAAGAGATATGGTCTTACAAATGGAAGCAATCTTCTATCAAACCCTAGACGCCTCAAATGGACCCTTTAGTAGCCACTAGAAATGAAGGAAGTACATAAATAATAGCTGCTACTCCTTCCTAGCTGTACGGCCCAGATGTACCTTCAAATTAGCAACAAAAGCTCCTAAAACTTCTCCAAAATTATCTGTTTTGCACACTTGGAGACTGCAGAATATGGGTGACCAGATTGGAGTGAACAAACACCAAGAAAGAGGGCCTCGAACTCACAAAAACTCTCAGTAGAGGTACGACCAGCAGTAGAGGATGTACGGCCTGCTATGGAGTGTCAATGACAGCAATAAACCTTGCTAAAAAAACACTTAAATCTGCTCTTCAAAAACTCTTCTATCAAATGCAGTATTAAACTCTAATATCTTCATTCCGTGCTCAAAACAACTCCAAAATGTATCCACTGAACACACAAATGAGACCTCTGGATGCAGCCTCCACAAATTGACCAAGTGGGTTTTCGTCCACAAAGCCAAAGATCAAATCCTATCTTGCAGAGGTTTTCGTCTCAGCAAGATCAGTCCAAACCCTGGAGCCAAGCTCCAAAAACCCTCACAGGAATATCTCAACAAGAGAGAAAAATAATATCCAAGCATGTCAAATGACTCCCTTATTCCTCCTTTTATAAACTCCAAGAGGGCGTTACCCTTTTTTGAGGGGAGTATTATATTTTTAAATTACTTTTAATCCCCTAAGGATGGAGGTCCCACACTTAAGTGACTCCAATATTTGTTTTTTCATTATAAAGTCACTTTATAATTAAACATTAAAGTCTCTTTAAATATTCTACTTGACTTACAGACTATAAAATAAATGCCCAAATGATGTTGGAATGCCATGATCTATAGCTTGGCGAAAAGCCCTTAATGAGATGAATCCAACCCCGCTCCAAAAATCCTGATCCAACACCAAACCCAAACTTACTAAAAATAGTAACGGCCATAAGCAAACTGGGCCAACACAGAGGGTGCCAACTAGATCCACAAACCATCTGATAACTCTGAGCTCAATGCAATGTCTGGGAGAGCCAATAGCTGACTGCCAGGTCACCAAATCAGTACCAAACTGACACTTACTAAAAATAGCAGTGTTCCACGAGGACCAAAGAGAACAAACCTAGAAAAACCCAGAAAGATTGTCAACATGCAAGCACTTACTATAAATAGTAAGTACATACAAGTTGTCTGAAATCTCTCCAGAAAGTGTCAACCAACTCCACTGGATCACTCAAACACCTTGGTGACATCGAAATACTCCTCTGATTGTGCTGTCACCAACCCAGAAAGTCAGCTCCAATTGTGCTGCAATAGGACTAAAAAATGGGGACATTACAAGATCTGTGATATTTCATTATATTAGATGACATATATGGTGTGAATATCTAGATGTTTAAGTGATTTCAGATTTACAGAGAGATGGTTTTGCAGGTTTTACATGTTAACTAAAATCTATCATTTTTAGATCTATGGAAAGATTGTATTGAAACTCTTAGAGTATTATGGATGGAAACAATTACATATTTTCAGGGTTGCTTGTTGGGTTCTTATGATCTTTGGTTACTCTTATGTGGATTTGTTTGGCAAATCAGGTCTACCATTGATCCTGATGTTTGAGTCTTGGAAATCTACATGTTATTCCTGGTTATCTTTGTTCTGCATGTTATTGATGTGGAGTTGAATCTATTTTTTAGTTATTTGAGATTAGAGCAATGACCATGTTTTTTCTCCTTTGAGATGTTGCATGAGTGAAGATCTTGTAAATTATCTGATAAGGATTCTATTTGGTTGGCCTCTTCTTGGTCACCTTGTTTACATTGGTATGTTTATTGCAGTGAGACAGAAGGATGGTTTAGAGCACCTGATATAGTCGATCATTAGAATCTATAGTAGCAAGTTATGGTGCATGAGAAGTTCTATTCACTTTTAGTGGGGTTTTGGTAATGATGTTGGTCATGATACTATGCATAGATTAGTATCACTTTTAGTGGGATTTTTGTGCAGTTATATAGTATGTTCTATCTTCTTTGTTTTCAGTATTTTGGTTCTAAGCTAATGTTGTTGCAGTATGTAGTGAGCCATGGATAATCTTTGGTTAGAAGATGGATGATCTTTTGCAATAGTTATTGGTATTATAAGGAGCTCTTGAATTATGCCCTTAGGTTAAAGTGAGGGTTTATTGACATCTTTGGTTCTACTGACAGGGGATGCTTAATCTTCTTGGTTTGGAGATTATGGTTTACTCAACCTTTTGGGAGCTGTGTCGTTTACAGCGGATTCTTTGATTGTGTTGAGGCCATGGATGATCTTCATTTAGGAGATGGTTATCACGATGTCATGGATAGCTTGGTTACATGTTTCAGTGGGAGCTTTGGCAAGATATGGTTATCTTCATGTGATTTGAAGAGGTTTTAACATCTTGTTTCATGGAGGACCCTTAGAGTCTTTGGTAAAGGTGTTATTGTTCTTCCTTTGGAGAGGATGTAATTCTCTTTGGTTTTGAGTATTAATCATTTGCTTCTAGAGCTTCATGATTTTGCAGGTTACATTTGAAGTTGGCATGGATTGATTGGTGGGTGCTCATGGATACTAGAGAGACTTGGGTTAGGTTGGAAATCTCGCGTACTTGAGAGATATATGTTGGAATGGTTACTTGTTATGAAAGTTTTTCAACAGTAAAGACTGAGGAGCCTACACCTAGAAATGGATGTGAGTCCATCATAGACCTGATGAGAAGGTTGTCTTTATTGAAAGCTTATATTGCTTGGTGTTTTGTGCACAGAACAATCTTTTATCCCACTCTTAGTCTACTTGGTAGGTAAATGATCTAAGAGGTGTTGCCCACCTGATTATTAGATGCATTCTTTCTATGTATCTTGTCTTCTCTTATGCATTAGTCTTGAAAGTTGAGTTGTGAGGGCTCGTTAAGAAGTAGATGCATGATTTTATGAATTTTCATTGTTCTCCTTGTAATCTTTTGGGTTAGTTCTAAGGATTTGGTAGGAGAGGTATAGGAGATGGTTAGTGGCTTTGGGAATATTCCCTTATGTTGTGGGAATGTTTGGCTAGTTTGATCTATTTTCTATGAGAGGTTTACATCTACTTTTGCCATGTTTCATTATAATTTGAATGGTTAGATGTTGATATCCTTTCAGTTTGGAAGTGTTGAAGGAGATCTTTCTTTACACAATTTGGCACATGTTAGTGTGGTATAAGGACACAGTTTGATTTGCAAGGCCTCTCTTTCCTAGTATATTGTCTTCTTCCTGAAGATTCTTATGTTTATGGAGTTGAGGTTTTGAATGGAGTCATGTGATGTTGTTTGTACTTCATTGTTTTTTGGCAACAATTTGGTAGCTCCTTGATCTCTTTCTTCATTGGTTGGAGGACTTGGGAGAGTTATTTAGATTGGTAATGAGAGATGTATTTTGCATATCATTGTATGCTTCTTTGACACTATGATAGAGGAGTTAGCCACATCCTCTATGTGAAGTGCTATAGGAGGACTTGTTAATGCTATGATCCTATATTTAGATTTGACATTACCTGTGCAGTGGGAGTTCCAGAAGGTATATGTGTTTTGTATGGGAGGGGCACCTCTCTTGGACTGGTTACACTTTACTACAGTGAGTTACTTCAGAGGTTTTTTATCGCATGTCTATGTGTGTTGTTACCTTGAAGTCTTCTTTTGTAGGATGGTGGATATACAGGGACTAGTTTGCAGATTTGGGTTGTTATGTTGAAAGCATGAAGTTCTACCTATGAAAGTTTGTTTACTCTACTTTGAGGTATGGATAGTTTTGGATGAGCTAGAAACTTGTTGTGGTTTCTATTCCAATTTGGTATGAGTGTGGCAGTCACTCAAAGTCATTTGTTATCATTTAAATTTGATTCTTGTGTTCATGTATAGATTGATGCAGGATTCTGTGATAGTTGATATGTTTCACCTTGGCATGTTCCTTGTCCTATCATGGGTGACATGATGTAAGGAGTTCTTGCTTGGAATGGTGGTTATCATGGTTGCTTTTGCAAGCATCTTGTTGGAGCACAAAAGCATGTTAAAGAATCAATGGTACATGGTTGGCTAAGGGATGTTTTTCCCTTGTTGATTTTTCCTATGGATATGTATTTACAATGTATGATGTCAAGTGGGAGAATGTTGGGATTAAGGTGCCATCAACCTTGTAAATCCTATTGCATACTTTCCACTATTCTTGGAAAGTCCCAAGGTTCTTGGAGAGTTCCAACATCCTTAGAGATAGGGTGTTAATTTTGTAAATTTATTCATAAGGGATGAATGTTTCACCATTAGCGGTAAAATATTTTTACTGGTACAGTAAATAATTATTTACTGGCCTCAGTAATTAATTAGTTACCACCAGGTTGTTACAGAGTTACTTTTACTGCTCAAGCAATCTTGATAAATAGTTAATGAGGTGAGGTGGAGAATCTTGGTGCCTATCTTAGGGAAATGTATTTTTGGGCTATTATGATGCATGTCATAAGTTTGTAAGAGCATCTATGACAACTTACAATTGTCATAAGGTGTAAGAGATTCCATGACACAATTATTGTCTTGTAAGTTCCTATTCTTGGTTCTAGGGGCCTAAATTGGGAAGATACCTATGACAAGTGTAAGGGAATCTATAAGAAGATGATTTTGGTGTATCCCAAGATAGAAATATTGGATTTTGTCCATCTCCCACGAATTTCTTTGGTGGGTACTCATTTTGTATAAATATGAGACTTGAGAGTGAAGTTTGGTTGAGTAACGGAAGTGAGGAAAACTTGTTTGCAGGTAACAGGTTGCATGAGAGAGTTCTTCTATACATAGGTGCTGATGGATTGAACTGAAGAGGAGATTGGAAGTGGATGTATTGTAATCTTGTTTTGAAGATAATACAACTTGGGCCTCTCTTCTTGGTGGAGTTTTTCCCTACAAGGGTTTCTCCATGTAAACACTATGTTATGTGTTTATTCTTTTGCTCCATTGTTACCTTGTGTTGTGAGATCTTGCATTCTTATGTTGTTGATTTGTGCCTCTTTGTTGTTGTTATCTTATGGTGATGTTATTATTGTTATAAGTTCATCTAAGGTGATTTTATCAAGCATGTTAGAGTGGTTGATTTTAGCATCATAAATAAGTCGAATCTCTTCATGGTATTTCAAGGATTAAACAAACTTTATTTCAGATTTCTATTTTGTAGTAGTTAAAGCCTTATATCTCACTAATTGGTATCATATCTCGGTGATTTGATTGTTAACAATTAGATTAGAGATTGTTTGTTTATTTCAACACTATATAGAAAATTAGGTTCCATCACAATGGGTAAGGGTGTCATAATAGCCACAAGTAAGGTGGGGCCTTACAGAACCGTTTGGTAGAGTATCATGAAGCTACCACCAGTGTTGGTCTCACCATGTGCCACAAATAAACCAAGACCACTTGCTTCACCAAATAGGCTTATAGGTTGGATATAAGAGACCAGTACATTCAAAACCTGAATTCCAACATTGCTGCTCTCCAGGACCATGAAGGGTACCTTCTGGTTGCCGTTGTTAGGGCTTGCATCACCAAATGGGAGCATTTGCCTTGGATTTTTTAGTGGAGAGAGTCTATCTTTCCAATTAATTTGTGATGGATGCTCACTCGAGCCTGTAGCATTATCACACTCATTCAAGAATGGCAACAGATGTAGAGTCTTTACCATGTCTAGTAAACTTGGTGGCAATCACACAATTCAGATGAACAACCTAACTGAACAGTCCATTGTAACCCTTGAAAAGACCTTCATTAAATTATCGACTAGGACTAGTAAGCTTGTGATGGCACTAGAACTGTATGTGCTTTCAAAGATTCAGACTATCTAACTCATCCTAATACAACTATTATAATTCAAACTACATAATGATAAAGGAAGCAATGATGATACTGTTGCTACGAGTACTTGCAATAGAAGACTATAACTAATGACTGTGAAGAAATGGGCGCTAGGGTTTTAACTTGGTATTGATAATTTATCCTATACTCCTAACATACACTCTACACTCTAGAGCACAACAAGTTAAACAACTAGAATATCTTGAAGAATCTAATGCATTTATGAATTGACTGTTATAACAGAGTAACATATAGAAAATGAAGTGAGGGATAGTTACCTTGAGTGGCCCTTGCTCAAATGACTATCTCCACTGGTCTAACTCAAATCTAGTTGCTCAGATTAACACAATCATACTAATCCCAATTCATTCATTACACAATCCTTGCGATATCACATAAGATTCTGCTGGTAGATTTGATTCATGAATTCATCATCAAAACATAAACATTGTTTGTGTAACTAACTTAAAAAAGATCTAGTAACTATATCTATGATTTAACAATCTACTTCAAACTTAAAAACTAAAAACTTGAACTACCTCAACCACTGAGCCATACATATAGGCACGGGGGAGTTTATTGGAACAAGGTTTCTTAATTGAAATCATAAATCGCCACTCTCTACATACATGAGTGTGATAAATGCCAAGTAACTAATAACTGAAAAAGAAAGAAAGAAGAGTCCTAATGAAATTGGAACTTCTTGCTGAAACACAAGAACGTGGACTGGTTGAATCAGTCATGTTAGACTCCTAGCTGCAACATAATCCTTCTCCTTCAATTGTCTTTATTAATTGCTATCACAATGCGTAACCATCTTCATCAAGTGTCTCCATGCTGTAGTTGTTGCGTTCCACTTATCTTGGAACTTCCCCTAATTTGCTATCTGGGAACTCTTTGGCTACGAGTTGCACCTTGCAGTTGTTGCGGGCTATAGTCCATCTTCTCCAACTGCAAGAGTTAGTACACAAAACATGCACACAATACTAACAACTATAATTAAGCACATATATCCTTTACAATCCATACATTCCCACACATAATCATGCAATATTCATCATATTAAAACCATATTTCCATATACTTAATAATCAGGTTTAGGTCTGCATAATGAACATAAAAGATAGCATAATGTAGAAATACGTGTAAGATAATGTCTGAGAATGTATTTGGAACTTGCATAAAATCATAAGAAAACTAGCTAATAACTAGACCTATCATTTCCCCCCAACTATGCATTTGCTTGTCAAGAAAATCAACTAGGACTGGAGGTTGTAGTGCAAAGTAATTTCCCTGAGGTTTGTAACAACATCCACTCCTTCAACCTGTTCTAAGTAAAAGCCATTATGGTATGCCAATCTATTCATCCTGGTAACCTCTACCTTCTCACACTCCATATTCTTCTTCCCTGTCCAATGTGGCACTGGGTACAAAAGCATTGGCGGATGGAAGGTAAGTGGTATCCATTCAAGTCCCTGTCATCTAGCAATATCCATATATTTCTGTACTCTTTCAAACATGGCCATAAAATTATGAACAGAGTGGGGTTCTTTCCTTTGCAACTCAAGGGTTAAACTATTCCATCTGTCTTGCACAAACTGATAACAATTGTGGATGAGTCCAATAGTTAAATGTTGCATCCTGTCATAATCCTGCAGTCTCAAATTCATGATTACCCTACATGCAACCTTATGTTCCATAAGTTGTTTCCATTCTCCAAAGATTAAGTCAGGGGTTTTAGATTCTCTCCTTATTAGGAGAGCAATTGATTTTTCTCTCTCTATATATGCTTGCATGATTTCACCCCTCAACTTCTCATTTCTAAAATAGGATGCAAGTGCCCTCAATTGTAAATTCCCCACAAAACCTAATGGGTTCCACTCTATATCATCAGGCAAAACATAGTTATGTAGGTAGTACTCACATAGCTGGTGTTGCTCTTCTGGTGTGGCAGTAGCAAAAACTTCTACAAAAGTCATTTTTCCACTCATGGCAACTGGTTTGTTACTAATCAATTTACTAAATTGAAAACTTAAAAACTTTTCCTATAAAAACAAAGCATATGTTCTGGCTGGAGGTCTGCATTTAACAATTTGGATAGCTTTATCTGCTACCTCTTCCATCTTGACTGCTACTCTTCTCAATTCAATATCCTTCCTCTCCAATTCCTGGGTATGCTCTGCAATCATTACTTCTTTCTTTTTCTTCCATTCCTCTATTTGTTTAGAAAAGTTTTCAGTAATTTTCCACAGTTGATATCCCAAGGACATGACTGTATGGCAAGTTGGGGTTTTTGTGATAGGGGGTTTCTTTTCCTTAGCTACCAATTCCTTATTTCCTGCTACAACTATTGCTAGTTATGCAAGTATATCTAATTTTGTTCCCTGTCCATGAGTATTGACTTTTTCTTCCAACTCCTAAATTTTTGCCTCTCTTTCCTTGTCCCTTTTCTCATAAGTTTTGATCAGTTCTTCCAGCTGCTTAATTATCTCAAAGGCTTCCTGCAATTCTCTTCCGACATTTCTATCTTCAAGCAATAATTCCTCATCCTTTAAAGGTTGTTCATCACCACCCCCTATGGATTCATAACCCTCATTGTTAGGGTTATCTGGGGTTTTCTTTGCGACAAAAACATCCTCTAACTCTAATTTAGAGGTAGTAGATATATACCATTTCCTTTTAATTGGAACTTGCACATTTTTAGTCACATTGGCCTCTTGTTCATGGCCAATTTCCACTGTCACATCTTCTTTTTCTTCTACTTGTTTTTCCACACTACTCCTCATAACACCTTTTCTCTTTAGGCGGTGTGAACGCCTTAGTGGTGTGGGTTTCTTTTTTGGCCTTTTTGAAGGCACAGAAGAAGAACCACCTTTCTTCTTTCTAGTTTTTGGTGTTCTGGTGTTGGGTGTTTTACTAACAGACGGGGTTTGATATACCTCTTCAGCTACAAGTTGGTCAAATGCTGCATGTGGTGAATTTGGCACATCTTGCTCCCCTATTTCTCCCTTGCTATGGGTAGGTGAAGTAGCAAGTGTAGGAGGAGTTTCCCTTAAAGATGCAACAGGTGACTCAACATTCCTTGGTACTGCTGGCTCATTTAGAATATCATTAATATTCCTACATTTCAAAAATCTTTCCCAGGGCACCTGTGGGTACTAAACCCTAAGGCTCCTTTTCACTAATAAGATAATCAAACAATCATGTGACAAGGCTAACTTATTTGACTTTCACTGGTATTCATATCCCATTCTTTTTAACAGATTATACAAGAAGTTGGGTACATTGACTATTTTGTTATGGCGAAGGTGACTTAACAATTTAAGATGCACAATATATAAAGGAGACTGTCTACCATCATAAGTAATGTACTTAATAATATGAACAACACAAGAAGCCCATACCCATGGGAGTGATAACCTCTTAGTCTTCTGTGACATTGAGTCCAGGTGCTCCCCCGCCTCGCTGAATTCATCTCTTGCAGCTATTGCATCTGCTTTGATAGGGAATTCTTCTCCATCCCTAAATAAACTAGACACTTCTGCAATTGCAGCTTTTGAAGCATCCACTTTCAAACTCTTGATAGTGGCTTCATCATGTTGTAGTGTAGCTACAAATTACCTTGTCATTCCTTCATTATATTCTGTGAGCTTCAAAAAATAATCGAGCCATCCTGCTCTGGTGAAAATTTGCAAGGGTAACTGGTCTTCCAATATTATCTGATGAACTATTGGTTCTCTTCTAATAAGATCACCTCCCTTTCTGTCAATGTAGCTCAAATTCAAAATTTTCACAACCTGTAACTCAAATTCAAAATTTTCACAACCCTCTGTTCAAACCTCCTATTATACTTGCATGCACTAAACTTGGACTAACTTGGGATGCTAGGAAGTTGATAAGACAAAAGGTTATGGATGCAAGAAGGCCAAAGGAAAAGGGTTGTATATGTCCGCATTTGGTTGGCTTTTGGTGACAAACAATTTTTTTTAAAACATATGCTATCCCTATAGAAGATTGGTAATGTTGAAGGAGGTATGTTCTTTAGAGCAGCAACCCTCTCTTGGTTGGTAATTGGAAACTCAAAAGTCACATGTTTTGGTGGATCATCCATTGCATCAACCATGGTTAGGAAGGTCCTTTCTGTATTATCAGTAGATGTTGATGAGAGGGAAAATTCTTCTTCAGTAATACCCTCACTCTGATCACTACAGTCATCAATATCTTCTCTAGCTTGTTGGGTTGATGGGAGAAACCTTCCCAAAGCATCTATCTTCCTTCACATACAATAGGTATGACTTTGTATAGCAACGGCTCCTACACAATGTTAGTGAAATGTTCTGGTATTTGGTGGGATGAAACCTAAGTATCCTATCTTCTAAAAGCAAAATGTTTAAACTAGGAAAGCTTGGAAATAACAAGAACTGATCTCTGAAAGTAGTACCATCCCTGACAATGACGCCAAAATGTAGAGTCTTTACTATGTCTAGTAAACTTGGTGGCAATCACACAATTTAGAGGAACAACCTAACTGAATAGTCCACTATAACCCTTGAAAAGACCTTCATTGAATTATCAACCAGGGCTAGAAAGCTTGTGATGGCACTGGCACTATATGTGCTTTCAAAGATTTAGACTATCTAGCTCATCCTAATACAGCTATTATAATTCAAACTGCACAATGATAAAGGAAGTAATGTTGATACTGTCACTACGGGTACTTGCAATAGAAGACTGTAACTAATGACTGTGAAGAAATGAACACTAGGGTTTTAACTTGGTATTGATAATTTATCCTATACTCCTAACATACACTCTACACTTCGGAGCAAAACAAGTTAAACAACTAGAATATCTTGAAGAATCTAATGCATTTATGAATTGACTGTTATAATAGAGTAACATACAGAAAATGAAGTGAGGGACAATTATCTTGAGTGACCCTTTTGATGAGACAATTTATTGTCTCATCTATTAGCTAAATAAATGCATGTATTTTGCTTAATTAGTGCCATTGTATGTATTAATGTTATTACATATTTTACCTTGTAATCAACAATCAATAGACTGAAGAATAAAATTAGTCAAGTTGAAACGCCAACAAACTTCCTAAAAAGAAGCACGAAAATAGGGAGTTAAAAAATGCAGTCTCAGTAAAATGGAGATATCTCCCTTGTTTCTCAACGAAATTTAGAATTTCAAAATGGTCTGGAAATCTGGAAATGAGGAGAACAAAACCTAGAAACCTTTTGAGGAGATTCATCAAAATACATGCACATTTTGTGACAGAAGTTGATTGAAACAAAACTGGCGTGAAAAAAGGCAGTGAAATTAGATGAAGAAGATTTAGTTTTTCTCCCCAAAAATAGGATCTCAGATCCACATTCTTGGCGGATTGATTGAGAATAAGAATTCTATAAATTCATTGTAATCAAGGAATCAATTGGGAAGAGTTTTCTCTAATAATATAGTTCAGTCTTTTAGTAGCTCTGGATAGCTCTAGATAGTTTCATTTCTTAGCAGTCTTTCAATTTCCTATTCTTTACATTTCTAGTATTTCCCTTTACAAGTTTCTTAGGATAGATTTCATTCCAGCAATTTCATTTACAAGCTCTTAGATTAGGTTTGATTCCAACAATTTATTTTCCAGCAAGTGTGTTTATTTCCAGTAAAGTGTGTTTATTTTGTTTGTAGAAAAAGAATGTCATGTAAATGATTTCTTCTCCCTCTTGCATATTGCCATGGACACCGCCTTGGATTGATATTTTAATTAAATGATGAGGACTACAGCGACCCTCATCACCTTTCTCAAGTGACTGTCTCCACTGGTCTAACTCAAATCTAGTTGCTCAGATTAACACAATCATACTAATCCTAATTCATTCATTACACAATCCCTGTGATATCACATAAGATTATGCTAGCAGATTTTATTCATGCATTCATCATCAAAACATAAACATTGTCTATGTAAATAACTTAAAAAAGATCTGGTAACTATATCTGCGATTGAACAATCCACTTCAAACTTGAAAACTAAAAACTTAAACTACCTCAACCACCAAGCCATACATATAGGCACTGGGGAGTTTATTGGAACAAGGTTTCTTAACTGAAATCATAAATCACCACTCTCTACATACATGAGTGTGATAAATACCAAGTAACTAATAACTGAAAAAGAAAGAAAGAAGAGTCCTAATTAAATTGGAACTTCTTGCTGAAACACAGGAACGTGGACTGGTTGAATCAGTCATGTTAGACTCCTAGCTGCAACAGGATCCTTCTCCTTTAATTGTCTTTATTAAATTCTATCACAATGCGTAACCATCTTCATCAAGTGTCTCCACGTTGTAGTTGTTGCATTCCACTTATCTTGAAACTTCCCTTGTTATGCTATTTGGGAACTCTTTGGCTGCGGGTTGCACCTTACAGTTGTTGCGGGCTACAATCCATCTTCTCCAACTGCAAGAGTTAGTTCACAAAACATGCACATAATACTAACAACCATAATTAAGCACAGATATCCTTTACAATCCATACATTCCCACACATAATCATGCAATATTCATCATATTAAAACCATATTTCCATATACTTAATAATTAGGTTTAGGTCTACATAATGAACATAAAAGACAACATAATGTAGAAATATGTGTAAGATAATGTCTGAGAATGTCTTTGGAACTTGCATAAAACCATAAGAAAACTAGCTAATAACTAGACCCATCAACAATATTGGATTGGTATGAGGTTTAGACCCCACTCTTGCTCACTCCAACACCTATGTTGATTGTAGAAGGCCCAATGCCACAGAGAAAAGTAGACAAGTGGATTGGAAAAATTTATGAGAATAATGGGTATGCAGAAAAGGGAAGACATTACCTGTTTTACAAAGCAGAGGATTATGATTGCAGCAGGATCTTAGAGGAGAACAATTTGGAGGATGAATAGGTAGTTTAGGTCTCACCATGAGGACATGGTGTAGTCTTAGTAGGGGGATGATGATCCTAGTCATATATGTGTTTTATGTTCATAACAGACATTACAATACTTTTACTTTGATGGACATTGGCATGTTTAAATATATTATTAAATAGTTATAACTATTCCACAAATGGATGAATAGTGTGTTTGGTATTTATTTTTTAATGGTAAGAATTGTTGATTATTACTATAATTTTTAGTTTTTATGCATGCAATCTTGCGATTTTATGAAAAAGGAAGCTTCTGAACTAGACACTCTAGATCTCTCTGGAGCCACTCATAGAAGGAAGGCAATTGACTCTAGATAGCTCTAAAATGCCACCCAACATTGTAGTTGCTCATCCTTTCCTTGAATCAAGGATCCATTGATAGAGTTCATATCAATCTCAGTTTAAACATATGTCACACTAGGGATAAGGTGACCCTAATTGTTTCGTCAGTTGCCTCTATGCCAACCAACTTCTATTATCTTCATAATCTGTTAAAAGAGTAAGTCGACTGAAGCTTTGCTTTAGTGCAATTCCTTTAATTTAGGATTCATCTTTTATGTCTCATTCAGTCTTATAATAAGAGACTCCCAATTTTAAGAATAAGGAGAGAACGAAGTCTAGTCTTTAGTTTAGTTTAGTCATGTCTAATAAATAAGGCTCTGATGTATAAAAGTGAGCTAGAGGAGTAGTAGTTTAAGCTTTTTTTATCTATTCTTAGAAGATAGTAAGTCCATTTTTATTTCGTGTAAGCATGCCCATTCAGGTTCCTTTTGCATGAAAATAAAGATATAGTTTCCTTGATAGGTAGATCCTTCCAGACGGATAGTAGGGCCTACTCTACCTGAAGGAGGAGATCAACCAATATTTTGTTCTTCATAGTTACATTTTATTTGTTATGCATTATAACTTATGTGGTGTGGTTAAAGTAGACTCTATATTGTGTGTTTGTTATCATTTACTTATGGGATTATAAAAAAATCACAAAAATAGTACTCTTCCAGCATTAGTCTTAGTTGTAGCATTGTTTAATTCTGATTAAGCATGATTGTTAATCCTAGACTTAGTTGTTCTTCTAGCTTTGATCTCAATTCAACAATTCTTTAATTTTGTTTTTGCATTTATCTTTATGTGTGCTAGTGTAGTTTTCAATTTAGTATTTCAATTCAGCATTAGTGTAGTATGAGATTGCTTTTATTTTTATATGTGTGTTTTAGCAACAATAGTGTGCATTGTGTGTTTTATTTTCATAATTTAGAAGATGCTTTCCCTTTTTGTTCCAATCTACAATAGGATTCCCTTGATTAAAACCCCCAAGGAAAGACTTTACCGTAGACAGCTCCAAACATTGCCCCGGATTGATAAAATTAAATGATAATGGTAATTGACAACTACAACGAACCTATCATAAGATTTTCCCTCTATTACACCAAAAACACTTTTCTTTGGGTTCAATGGTATACCATAATCTTAGAATTTGAGTAGAACTTTCTAAAGGTCCTTGACATGATTCACCCTAGATTTGGAAAAGACTCAAGTCATCCATGTATATAATTATGCACTTTCTAGTTATCCCATAGAATGCAACATCCATAAATTTTGGAATGTATCTCCAACATTGATTAGTCTAAATGACATCTTGTTGTAAGCAAATGTATCCCATTTTGTGGTGAATGTTGTCCTTAACCCATTCTCATGATTAACTATAATCTAATTATAACCTAAGAATTAGTCTAACAATGATAACATTATCTACAAAACTTCATCAAGTAATGGCAATGGATAATTGTCCTACTCCAAGGATTCATTTAAATTTGTAACATCAATGCATACTCAAATTTCACCATTTTATTTCTCGTTGGTACCAAATTTGTAACCCTTGAGTAGAATGTCTAACCAAAAAAATGATCCTTAAATTTACTAATTTTTACAACTCCTTGTGTATGGTTCTAAAATTGGTTAAGTAGGTGTTGCCTCTATCTAAATGGCTTCACATCTAGTTTTAATGAAACTCTATGAGTGATATTTCTTGGATTGAAAATCTTAAGATCATCATATGACAAAGCAATAACATCTTTAAATTCCTTTAGTAATTAAAAATGTTCCTTCTCAAAATCAATGCATGCTTAACCTATCAAAACCATCTTTAGATTATTTGGTGAAAGTAGATTTTACAAACTATACAAATGTCCCTTTACCTGTGATAAATTTGGTTTTTCCATGGGAACATCTAGATCAAACAAATTTTCGAGTGACACCATCCCTTTTGGAATTGTATTATTTGGAAGATTCATCTTGCCATCTTCATCTTGATTAATCTCTTCATCTTCAAAGCTCTTGGAATTTGTTAGGAAATCTAGGATATGCCTATCATCTTCAAAAAAATTATAAGTTATGAACATTATATGGAATATATGGATTTGGAATAATTAGTTCCACAAAAAATTCTTATGCAAGTTTCCCTTGGGTAAAGGTTCCAATGTGTTGGTAGAAACCACTAATACATTTAATAGTTTATTTTGCTTCTTAGGAATGAACTATATATTCAGTGCACCAAATAGCTCCACCAAGTTCAAAACCTTAGTTTTTATGCTTTCAAACATTTTTCTTTACATTTATATGAACATTAAATTTGTTTTATGACTAACTCAGAGTCAACAAACACCTATAAAATCTTCATTTTCTTGATTTTCAACCAAGGATCATGTATTAGTGCTTCATATTTCACGATGTTGTTTGTATAAGGAAACTATAATTTACCACCTTGGATTCATTAACTCAACACTAGTACATATCATTTATTTGTATTAACCAAAGAATCTAGACTTCCTCATTTGGATTTTCTAATTTAATCACATCTTTATGACTAGTTACCTCTATTTTCTTGCCTTCAACATTCAACATACAAAAGATGAGATGTTATGCAAGCACTTGTACTTCATTGGATTGATTATACTCTATAATCAAGTGCTTTAATTTTTCTTCTTGTTGAATCCAATTTGATTTACTAATCTACGCCAAGGCAACCACATGTAGGAAAAATCTATAGACATGTATCCATTAAGTGTCTTTGACTCAAAAGCATACCATATGCATATAAGATATCTACAAACTAAATATCATTAAATTATTACATCTAGAGATCAACGACAAACTACATGTGTATGTGATTTAATTCCTCAATTATATTTACTTTTGTTTTTCTAACTATGACACTTTTTGATATGATTTTTCTAAGTCTATTTTTTTGATAAACTAAGTATGACATCACATTACAAGTGGCTCCTAAATCCACAAGACAATTACGCAATTTTTTTCTAAAAATGTTAATTATTAGTAAAAATGGGGGAACCTTAAATTATTCCTTATAAACAGTTAGATCTGTATGACTAACTTTGTTATTTTGGTTGATTTAAGGTGTTTTATTTTATGAATTTTCTATTTTAGGTGCCAAAAATTTAACAAATATCCTTTTGGTCCATTAATTGAGCTAATTATCAAACACAATAATATTCATCTTGGGATTTTTCATGTCCTCTACAATATTACAAGTAGAATTTATATTTTCTAGAGGACAATAATGTTTAGGCAAACTCATAGGGTACTTATGAGGGACAAGGTTGTTACTTGATTAAGAATCTAGAGGTCTAAAGACCACATTCACGGGTGTGTAGATAGTCATCAATTGTTTACCTCTACTTCTAAGGGCATAATTGTTTTTTTGAAACCGTTCGTATGTATAAATCTCATTAGTATTATCCACAATTTCATTTTTTGATTCTTTCAATAATTCATAAGTTTCCAAAACAAAACTTGTTCCTAGGCTTCCTTGTGGTTGAAATTATTTTTGTAGTACTTTGGGGGCACATCATTCATATTTTCCATTTCCTTTTGGAAAATGCCACAAGCCATGTTAAACTCCATACAATCCTATGCTAGGTCATGAAATGAACTTTGCACCAATTGGGTAAGGTGATATCAGTTAAATTCACTATTGAATTCAAATTTGAGGATGGTTGTTGTTAGAAATTGGTGTTGGAACATTACCATTGTTTGCTTGTGTATTTGAAGGACTATATAGACACTAGTTGTTATTAAATTCTTAATTATTCATGATTGGATTTCTATTGTAGGTTAATCATGACATTATTTAACTTATGTATCATCCATTGAAGATTATTAATCTCTAGATTTACAACTTGAACATTGTTTGACTGAGAAGTGGATGCTTAGGTATTAATCACAATGGTCATTAACTATTGGTTCATATAATTAGTTCCCTATGTATTTTGATTTTCTAATGTTGAATTTGTAAGGAAGCTTGCGGGTTGATAATTCGAAGTAGGTGAATAACTAAACGATGGAATTGAATTAAGCATGAGGGCATGTTGAATTAAGGCCTAATTTAACACAAGAATCTGATTCTTGAATGGGTGACTTATTAGTGGATTCATGATTGACTAGTTTAACAAAGGAAGATGCCCTGTGCCATAATCTTGAGTCATCAACTATTGGTCAATGCTCACAACCTTTGCATAAACTAGAGCAAGTATTTAAATATGGCGATATTCTAAGAAACATGGAAGTGGATGGATGTAGGATTGTAAGTACATCAAGATTTCTATAAGTATTATAGGTGTTGATGTAATATTATATTTCACCTATGATAGTATATTTCTTAGTGTAATATTGCACCAATTTTATTAAGTTAGAATATTATATTTCTCACCTAGGTAGCTAATTTAATGACATTTGTCATCCTTGATTTGAGGTCATCAAGTGCCACCACATCATTAATTCTTGATTGATGACAATTAGGTTCCAAATCTATCTAATCAAGGGCCACCTTTGTCTCACTTGACTACTTGAGCTCATTTAACTCATCTCTTGATTGGAAGTTAACTTATGAACTCTTGGACACATGTCATCATAACTCCTCCATCCAAGGGGCCTATATAGAAGTATGCTATTGTTTGAATTGTTAATCAATATAATGAATAGAAAGCATTATTCTATCAATTTGATTTGTGACTAATTCATGGGAATTAGGTCCTTGATTTATTTTATATCAAAAATCTAGCATGGTATCAAATCCATGATGTCTTAGGATTAGTCCATTTTTCTATGTTTTGAGTGCACTAAGGTTTGGAGAGATTTTGAGTAGAGCTAATTTTTATTGAATGGTGGACCATTATGACATCACCATTATGTCTAAAAGAATCAAGATAGTTAGGATAGCATTTTGTTTCATCTAGATCTTGCATTGAGAGGATGATTAACCTAGATTTTTGTGTGCATGCTTTTTGGTTTTTGCTTACAATTAACATGATTTTCAAGGAAATTTGGTATGATTATGATCCTTCAACTACATATAGAAAGCCCAAAAAAGCCTAGGAATGCCTATCCATTCATCAAAATTGGACTAGTAGATCTTGGGATCTCATTTTTTATCTACATCCATACAACACTATTCACGAGACAAAAAAATAATAATAAAAAGGTTTTTGGGCATGTAGTCACCATGCCACCTAAGTGAACTACAACATTAATTCTTTCCTTGGCTACAATTCTCTCAACACTAGTTCATAACTAGGTGTTCAATACACTAACAACTAGTATCAATGGCCACTAGTCAACAATTCATTACCAATAGTTTGATAACCTCCCACTGACACTTGGTAATCCTATTAGCTCTATAGTAGGTCAACACCAATAAAGGTGTACCACCCACCTATTAGCATCATGCAATCCTTTGTCTCCTACCATCTATTTTACATACATTTGTTTCCATTAATGCCATTGTCAATCATACACTACATCATATTGACCACCATGCCACCTATACAAATCACCACATAGATGCCACCTTGGAGTCCACATAGGAACCTAGACATGTTAACATGACAAAATGAGGATATCATCACTCCTACCCCTTGCCATTGTGCATTTGATTTGAGGTGCTCAACTTTGCAAGGCCCATTCTCAATTTTATGAACTCTAATCTTGAGGTCAAAGTTTTTCGACCCTTCCTTTTTTAACAGCTACGTAGTGGTATGATCTATTTTTGCATTTAATGCCCTTGATTTCAAAAAGTGCACATTTTCAAACATTTTGATGTACAATTATCATTTTGAGAACTCATAACTTGCTCATACCGATTCCTTTTTTAGTCCATTTTTTTGAAACTGCATATTTTCATGCAATTTATTATGTTGCTTTGATTTCATTTTATTTCTATGCTAAAAACTTTCATCAATTTATCCATTTTGGGGACTATAAAATCTTGTGGAACTATATACTTGTATTATAAATGCACTAAGTATAAAGTACCATCTATATTTTTGCTTGGGGGTTCTTGCATCAACTCATTAATGGGGATCTTGTAATCAATGAAATAATATAATGTTCTTTTTCTAAGGGGTTTCATCATGCTTTTTGGTATTTTTGTTTGCTCTTTTGTTGTCACATTGGATCACCTTCAAACTATTTATTTTGAAGAGAAGGGATTGATAATCATTTGCATCTAATAGGATCTATTGCCCTATCTCCTTAGGCTCGCTCTTGAGTCAAGTGATCCTAAGCATAAGCTTGCCTGGTCAACCAATAATGACAAATTCTACAAAATTATTGATTTTACTATTTCTGAGGATATTTTACATTGCATAGTACACATGAAGTGCCATTTCACTACTTGGACCATAATCATGTAGTTTTATCAAAGAAAATTTTGAAATTCATCTATCTATGATATTTCTTTAAAGAACCTTGCACATGTAGATGCTATTGAGATAATTATTGATTGTCCTCCTCCTCCTCCTAATGCCCCTTTTTCATGTATCTATACTCACATAGATGATGTGAGCAAATCATGGGATGAGTAGTGTAGTCATATGAACTACCAAGTTATAAAGATATCTACATTGAGATTCCTCCACCTCTTGTTGCTTCTATAGAGTTCAATGTTCTCTCTTTGAAGGCATTAGATGATTTTTTTTAGGAGGATCGTTCATATTTGACTAATACACTGCATTAGGATGTTTACTTAACAAATATCTTATTTATGTTTATTGAATCCCACCTTTTGGATTTGGAGGACACTATTTGAAAGGAAGCAAAGGTACAAAATATGCTTCCTACACTAATCTATGAGAGGAGGTATGTGCAAAAATTAAATTGATCATATAGTTACAAGAAAATAAACACAAAAGCAATATACCATAACATACCGATTTATGTGGGGAAAACCCTTTCATGAGAAAAACCTCACACTCCAAAGCAACTAAATGTATTATTCAACAATCAAAAGGTTACAATACACTTGTAGAGTTTAAGCCTTTATAGGAGTATCACCAACTTGAGATCTGGAGCAATTCCGATAGCATAACAGTACCTACAAAACTCATTATGAAACGTCCACCTCAAGCACCTAATAAATATGAGAAGAAATACATGAAACCATCAAATGGTATTAGAAAAGCATAAGTTAAAACCACCCAAAATGCGGTGCTCAAATCTATAGTCAAAATCCAATGCCCAAATCCCAAGATGAGTTCATAGGCTAAAAATAACATATTCTTTACACCTGTCATAATCTCATCATCACCAACTTGGGTGCTCCATTTTGGATCCATTATCTCCATTCAAAGATGCCTTATGATATGTCATAATAGGCATCATAAATTGGTCAACAAGTGTGACTCCCTCTTACATCTCTCTTATGCATCATGAATGCTCTTACATTTTCAATATGGGAGGCCCAACTTTTGATTTAGGAAGCCAATTGAGCCCTTTTTTTTCTAAATTGAAGACCTCAAAAAGATCCATGTCACCATAAATCACTTGCTACAATTAAAGCTTCTTTTGACATTTTTTAGGGCCAAAATCGACCTCTAGAGCCTTGAAAGTTATATTTTTGTGTTCTACAACCCAAAAATTACATTTATTTTTTTATTTTTCAACATTAGAATGCAAGGTTGAGACACCTAACATTGTTGAGGACCTATTTTTCCTCTTTGATGATAGTGCTCTAATAGTTGCATCATCATTTTTGGCACCTATTTTGTCTCATCCTCCATATGCCTTTGAGATGTCACTTTATACATTGTACTTGGGACTTTGATTAGATATTGCTACCATTTAGCATTGATAGAGGACATGATGAAAATGTTCCAAATTTTATAATCCTATTTTTCTTCTCCCATATTCCTTCATAGATTGGGAAGAAACATTGTTCGACAAAAGTGGGTCTTCTTTAGTATTTAGTATCATCCATCCATTTCTAGTGTGATAATCTATGCATTAGGGGGCTAGATAGTCCTCTCTAATCATACTTTCTCTTCTTGGGGGGTTTCTCTCTCATTATCTAGGCATATCTTTATACTTGGGTACTTAACATGGCCTCATTGTCAAGACCCATTTTTGTCTCCCTCAGGTACACTTAAGGAGGGGTGTTGACGTAATATTTTATCACCTAAGATAGTTTATGTCTTAGTGTAATATTGCACCTATTTTATTAAGTTTATTAACGACAATATATTTCTCACCTAGGTCATTGATAATGAGATGTGTCATCCTTGATTTGAGGTCATCAATTGCCACCACTACCTTATCAATTATTGATTGATGACAATTAGGTGCGACCTCTATCTAATTAAGGGCCACCTCTATCTCACTTGACTAAGTTAACTCATCTCTTGATTGGAAGTTGACTTATGATCTCTTAGATATGTGTCATCCTTACTCCTTCATCCAAGAGGCCTATATATATGTATATTATTCTTTTAATTGTTAATCAATATAATAAATAGAATAACATTATTCTATCAATTATATTTGATTTGTGACTAGTTCATAGGCATTAGGTTCTTGGTTTATTTTATTTATCATAAAATCTCAACAAGAGCATATGGAGTAGATGTGTGACTATACATCTTCTGGTAATGGGTAGTAAAAACATGATTTTGATCATTAGGCTCTCTTTATATTATTGCGAATTGATGATATATAATACTTGGATCAACATGTATTGTAAAATGTCATATAAAAGCTTTTTGTAACATATTCGAGGAAGTAATCAAGTTTTTCAGTAGATGAAAATACTAATAATAAGATAACTCATCTAAAGTGAATGAAAATAACACATAGACAACATTTTTGTGTTCTACATGTAGTAATATCAAGGCATCCTTTAAACCTTGTATGCATTCATTAACAAATCTAGTTCCATGATGTTTGTGTTTGGGTAGAAATCGTCAACATTATATGGAAGAATGTGCACATCTCCTTGAATGTTAATTAGGGTACCACCATCCAACCAATTAGTAGGTGTTGTTGTCATGTTTTGGGGTTTATGAATTTTGGGTATATTAAATGGAGTTGTAGGATAACCTTTGGGTGAATTGTTTGTAGATTTGACTTTTATAGGTTTTCTCTTATCGAATTGTAGGATTACCTTTAGGTGAATTGTTTGCAGATTTGACCTTTCTAGGTTTTCTCTTATCAATACTTGTTTTCTTATGTTGTTAAAGGGATAAATGCTCAAAATGTTGTATCAAAAACTTAGACCTAATGATAAGAGCACTTGGTAATTCTAAGATTTAAAAATAGTATCCATTCCATCAAATTGAATGTATCATCAACCTCGTCCCTTATCTTGATATCAAATTGGAAGAATGGGTGTGTATTTTCTACAAGTGGAATCGAAAAAACACTTTATTATGGAGTGTGAGGCTTTCAAGGACATCAGGGACAAGTATGCCAATAGCTTGACAACTCTATTTTGACATAGTTTATCTAACGAAGAGAATGTTGCGAAGTTTGGGGAGCTCATCCTTACTTTGAACAGGAAAAGAAGTGAAGTACAAAAAATTAAAACAACAACACTGGTGGTCCCATAAACTATTTTTAATTACTTAATTCCTCAAAAGTGCCACTATTTTACATCAATTAGAGGATTGTGGACATCACTAAAATGAACTAAAATGATTTCACTTGAAAGCTCAACTTTGAACCTTTATAAATATTCCAATGTACTCAAAGCTGGATGAATCAAACATTAAAGTAGCATCCAAAACCAAAATCCCAATAATCTCGGCTGCATTGTTGTCCTACCATGTTGAACTGGCCTGGCAGGAAGGAAGGAAGTAAAAACATATCCTATGCAGCGGGCTAGAAAACAGAGGGAAAAGAAAATCTGATTTCTAGTGGCATTTAAAGAGAGCGCGAGGGTGACGGTATAAAAAAAATGTTTGCAGGAGAGGAGGAGGAGGGAAGCAAAATTTAAGACGTGAGGAGGTGGTGGGCGTGATGATAGGTTGGAGGGACCCACACGTACTCGCGCATGGGAAAGATGGAGGAAAGTTTTTCGCGTAGGCGTACGCACAGTCGCATTCTCTAACTAACTGTATCCCATATACAGAGATATAATGCGATTATGCCATTGTGCGAGGCTCCAGGAGATTGAGATGATATCTTTAGCTTCTGGAAGCTTCCTACACATCGTCCTTTCGAATCTTTGTTCCTACGTTGTTCCATGGCTACTGCTGTACTTTTGCGTATGCGATGAGATACAATCGGCCCCACGATCATGTCTACTGCATTCTTCTTTAGTTTTAGGTTTCCTGTTAGTCTGTACTTGAGTGAGTTTCTGCCAAATCTGTCTCTCTGTCTGTTGGCCTGCATTATTTCTGTCTGCCTTAGCTCCCGGCAATTTGGCTGATGTGTTCCACCACATTTCAGGGCCTTCTCTGTGTTGTCTCTCTTTTACACTCCAAACCTTCAATGCATTTCTTGCTGCTTGGTTTCATCTCTCAAATTCAATGCTTTAGCAGTTTTTTACTCAATCTGAACTGGCAAACAGCTAAATCCCGGGTTGGAATTAAGATATTATGCCGCAATTAGAGCAATTGGTGATATTACGCGGATGTGATGATTAAGAGTCTACATTCTTGAATTGCATTTGGACTTTGCGTCTTAATCGGGGGTTTTTGGTAGGAGATGATGAAGACTTTCCTTAGTATAGATGAAATTTGTGTGGGGAACCGGCCGGGTTCGAAACCCAGGGAATGTCTCTGAGATTCAGAGTAATGACAGGGCTCCTGATCTAGTTTTACAAGTTGCAAGGCAGAGATGAGGGTGGAAGTGTTGTTGTTGGTGATCGTGGTTGTATGTAGTGCGATTCTGAGTGGGTGTAGTTCTATTTCAAGAGAAGGTGAGCCTTAAATATGGGATTTTTGGATGTTTAGGGTCGCCAATTCAAGAGGCGAAATAAAATGTGGCTGGATGATTGTGCAGGTTTGTATCTGCTGGCGTTCAAAGATGCGATATTTGACGATCCGAGCTCGGCGCTGTCGAATTGGAACCCGCTCGATCAAAACCCCTGCAACTGGTCCGGTGTCCTGTGCCTAGCTTCTGGAGGTTCCGTTCAAGCCTTGTAAGTCTTTTTTCTTTCTATTTAAGTTTTGTAATTGGCACTGATTATTTTTGTTTAACTTAAAAATTATTTTCTTATTCGTTTTGCAAAAGTCAAGTAAGGCGACATTTCTTAATCTGCACTAACAAACCCCAAGGAAACAAGCACACGATAATTTTTTTTTTAGAAGCTGACAACGAGGGCTACTTCATGGCACGATTGGCTATGCTCGTACTTCTATTAAAATCTTATGGATATCAACCGTTTCCACCACTTTGATTCTAATGTTTGTTGGAAGCCAATAAACCTTCCAATTTGCACGACACTGTCAAATTTGTTTAGGGGCTATTCCCACCTCATTCTTTATATTTGTCTCAACCTCATTTTTTATGGTGTTAGGATTTCCATCTTATTTATTGTGTGGGATTAATATTTTTGTGGGACCTCATCTTTTTATGGTGTCAAATCAATATCTTAGGATGTGTGTCCCAATTTCATTCTTTATCCAATGCTCTTAGCAAAACTGAATCTATAGTGGGTTCTTTAAGAACCAAGCAACTTCAGCAGTACACCAAAGGCTACACAACTAGGGCTACTTCATGGCACGATTGGCTATGCTCGTACTTCTATTAAAATCTTATGGAGGTCCACTGTTTCCCACCACTTTCATCCTAATGTTTGTTGGAAGCCAATAAACCTTCCAATTTGCATGACAGTCAAATTTGTTTTGGGGGCTATTCCCACCTCATTCTTTATATTTGTCTCAACCTCATTTTTTATGGTGTTAGGATTTCCATCTCATTTATTGTGACGGATTAATATTTTTGTGGGACCTCATCTTCGATGATGTCAAATCAGTATCTTAGGATGTGCGTCCCAACTTCATTCTTTATCCAATGCACTTAGCAAAACTGAATCTATAGTGGGTTCTTTAAGAACCAAGCAACTTCAGCACGAGACCAAAGGCTACTTAACTTTGATCCCATTTCAATAAGCTACCTAAACTGTGCTTGTGCTTGTGAATTAAAGGGTTGTCTGCATTAGGATATTGTAAATATGGTGGAAGTGCATAGAGGGAGTAATTTTTATTTATGTATTTATGGGAAATACCAATAAAATAGCTGTCTTTGAACACATTTGTTTCGAACATGCTTGACTAAATGATTTATGTTTGTAAATAGAAGGTAAAAACAATAAAGGTAAAAAGAGATTTCATGATCATATTATAGTCAGCTTCAAGCACTCCTTTTTCAATCCACATGTTGACAATCCACTATGTCCCCTTTTCTTGGCCATTAACTTTATCACAAAATACCTGAAAATTTACTCTAATTTAAAAAACAAAAAAATCGACATTACATAACTCGAATATCAAGTTCCTCATGTATCTTAAGTGCAGTTATAAAACTCAATATTAAATCACATATGCTCAATCAATAAACATATAAAGAAAGTATGTAGAATATGTAATAACTTATTTATCCATCGCATTATGATAGATGAACACAATTGCATGCAGGGTGTATAATAATATCAAAACTCATGGGTCATTCTGGAATATTCATATAAATATATTTTGTTTAGATGTGATGAAGAGGCATATCATATGTCAACATAAAAATTCCTAATATTTTGATATACTCAATATGATTACCATGAGTTAGGCCCACAAATTTCTTGTAGGAATCTCTTTGACTACTATGGGTTAGGTCTATAGGTTTTCTTGCAGAATCCCCTTTGACTATCATGGGTCAAGTCCACATGCTTTAGCTAGAGACTTTGCAAACTTGGAACACCTTCCTAAGTGATTCTTTTGTAATCTAGTTGAATTACTAGGTCATAATTAACTTTACATATGCTCATTACCCCTTATCCATCATTCTTGAACATGTAGAAGATCAGTAGATGAATGTTAAATTTGGTAGATACTAAACTTATCCTTTTCCATTATGAGAGATTAATCTATTATAAGTCATCTGTAATAACTCACCAATTTTTTTGATTTTTAGCAATATAGTAAATGCAAATGCAACGTCCTGACACTTTTTGATCACCAAGTTCCCGATGTGGGCAAGGTGAGAGCATACGGTGTTTGGACTACACACAGCTATCTAGATGAATGCACTGCTGTAATGAAAAGGCGGCAAGCCGACTAGAGCATGCAGGTGGTAGAGCCGACCAAAATCAACACCTCTTCGGCGGACAAGAATGCGTAGAAATGCAAAACCACTAGCAGAATAACTTAAGCTTGATCAAACCAAAATGGTTGATTGCAATGCAAGCTTGTTCGATGCCAAAATGAGATATGAAATGCATCTAAGTATAGCGGTTAACCATCCAGAGCCTACAATGTCGAAATGCACATTAATCGGCGGAATACCATACGATTTTAGAATAATATGAGTATGAAAAGCAATGCTTCCGGCGGTACTACCATCCGGTATTATAATAACAATGTAAAATGCATTATATAATACTAAATAACAAAGTAACTGGCTGCAACACACTGTTATATTATTTTGACCAGAAAATCAGATTGCTGCAACAACAAAGATTAGTCCAGAAACTCATGAATTTCACAAGTAAACATGCTCACATTGGCTGGGAAAGCAAGGTCATTGAAGCAAAACAGTGATAGTTGATGGAGAAGGCACAATTTGGACTGAAATCAATCAACTCTGCTGATGACACTGTAAAATCAGATCTGAACCATCTTTCTGGAAGATCCCAGCAGTACCAAAAAGGAAAATCCAACACACAGAGAGTGCTGTTCACTCACATCAGATTGTACTTGAACAACATTAAGTCTGTTCGGCACTATAGGCAGCAAATATCATGATTTGGGACTGCATTTTACTCATCTTAGCTCTTAATTTCAACAAACTCTACTCAGATCAGTTCATTCTCGCATGGAGGATTATATGGACAGCAAAGAACAAGGAGAAATTGAAATGAGCAGCTGATTTAAGAAGTTACTGTTATTAAATACCTGTAAGTGCAGATTCAAAGATTTAATTTTCTGATTTTTCCTTCCCTATACTGCTGTACAACCAAGGAGCAGTTTTAAATATAATTCAACAACTTAAAATAACCATAAACCCTCTTAAAAATGGCGTCCAGGTCTGGGAATAATGTGCAGATTTAAATCAAACCCAAAAGCAACTTTGAATTGGTAGCGCTTCATTTTCTTTGAAGTATATGGCTGGGTACATTGGTACGACCCTCCAATAAGCTCCAAACTAGAAATTAAAATCATCCAAAAATATGGCTGGGCTGAAAAGGTGTACGGTCAGCTTGGAAAGTATTCTTCCTTCACAAACACTTGCAATATGCGAGAATTATTGTACAAACTTGAGGCCCCCAAAATTATTAACCATTATCAAAGTTTGTTAAATCATGCAAAAGCTTGTGTTCCCTTTGATTAGTACTTGGAGGTACTCGAGTATCAGTGTCCCAGCAAAAGAGGTCTATATGAATACATA
This sequence comes from Cunninghamia lanceolata, assembly GCA_027924645.1. Classification (NCBI taxonomy): domain Eukaryota; kingdom Viridiplantae; phylum Streptophyta; class Pinopsida; order Cupressales; family Cupressaceae; genus Cunninghamia; species Cunninghamia lanceolata. Next base: position 4,883,483 of record BSBN01000568.1, read on the forward strand.
AGAAAAATGGCTAAGGAGGAGATCAAGGAGCAAGATCCAAGAGAATCATTAGTGACAATAGAAGAAAGGTCAGAATCAAAACCACAAGGAGAGGCTGTGGAAATAATAATAAAACAAGAGGAACCTAAAAAGGACGTCAAAGATAAAAATTCTTTGGTAGGAAAAGATGTTTTATTGTTTTCCAATGATGGCATGCGTCACCAAAATATTGATAAAGGTATGACAAAAGGGGTTCCACTTGATGGATGGGAAGAATTCAAGTTGAAGGAAGATGCCTCAAATCATGCTCTATCTTTTGAACATCAAAATAGTGAGCCATTGATGGATATACAAAGTAGCAAGATGAATGAATATACAATTGAGAAGAACACTATGGTTAGCCATAATACGGGGATGTTAAGTCACAACAATGAAGACGTTGAGGATATATCAACAAATTCACTTTTTGCAAATGAGGATGTCCATACTTTAGCTAGTGGGAAGAATGGTTCCACTTTTGAAATTCATGGTGATCATCTTGAAGAACAATGGAAGCATTCACCAAGTTGTCATCTCACCACACTTGAAGATAAAAGGGATATAGTCACCCCGGGGAACTTGATGCTAAAAGAAGTGAGAGATATGACCTGCAATAAAGGACATCTAGATCCCTTTACTCAAATACGGAATTGTCTTTGCACAAAGGAGTGGGATCCTGGTATTCACGACACTCCCGCAATTCATCATGGAAGAGGATGCAACATTTTGCTATCATTTTGGATGTCAACAATCACAACCAAGAGTTTGTATTCAATACCCAGGCTTGTTGGTGAAAATAAAATGAGAGAGCAGAAGATCATGACAGGGTATGATCTCATTCAATGTGATCAAGACAATTTTTCTTATTCTATTTCAAGGCCAAACTCTATTGAGAAGAACACATATGCTTTTGCTAATATAGGTGTTTCCGAACGGCAATTGAAAGACATACATAATACTAGATATATGAATGAGCATAATGTTTATAATAATTGGGTTAAGCAGAGTATATTGATCCATAACATACATCAACCACCTAAGAGAGGATGGCATGTGAGAATGGATTTTGGTAAGCAAGGAGTAACTTGTGAAAGCTCCCTAGCTGCTATGAGAAAAGGCTATGATACAAAATTTCCCATCTTATTATGGGATGTGGTCGACAAAATTTCCCATCTTCTTATTATGGGATGTGGTCAATCTGGTAGGAAGTCATATAGAATTTTATAGAAGAAACCAAGCCAATATAGGGATGGATGTGATGGTAAATCTATCATCTAATGAAAGGGATGAAGGGTTGAAGCACTATTTAACTTCTTCTAGAGAATTGCACCCTGCCCTCATATCTGAAGACATTGAGTACAAGGTCCTCTAGCAGCTCATGGGAGGAGTAGTGGCTGTTGTCTTAAGGCCACACGATGCTAAATGCCCCATTGTTCAAAGTCTTGCATGTGAAGTTGAACTTCTAGCATGTGTTGTCATGGATTTCATAAGCTTAGTATTTATTAATGAACTCATTGAATTTCTTATACTTTCTACAAAAGAAGAAGCTCCAATCAAGAAGACATATAAAGATGAATCAGAGGACGTATATAAAGGAAAAATGACAAGCAAACAACAACAACAAAGTCACTTGAAGGATATGTCAAACTATGGCGTAACTTGATGGATCCTAGTAGTACAATTTATCTAAAAGATGCCGCACAAAGAAATAATTATCCACGAAAGGATTTAGGCTCTTCTCATAATGTCAGTTTTCTAGTCAATCAGATAGAATTTTGGTATGATCCAAAATCACAATCAAGTGATTTAAAACAGTTAATGGAAGCTGAAAGACAAAGAACTCAGATTCTTTCCTTTGAAAATCTTGACAATCTTTGGGCTAATAAAAATCAAATGGGAGCTATACTTCACACTAAACTAATCATAATCAACCAATGTCCTGAGGCTGAAATGGAAGGCATAGAGACACCAAGAGAAAATAGGGAAAGTGAATCAGATTTTCTCATACAAAGTAAGGAAACCATGAAAAGCACCATTACAGTTCTAAAGAATAAGCTTACTCGAATAAGAGTATCAAGTGAGAACCACACAAAGTTATGTATAAAAGAAAAAGATGAGTTGGAAAATAAGGTGAAGAAATGCAACGATGTGATTGAGGAATTACAACAAAAGATGAATGAAGATAGATACTCATGGGATGCTTGTAAGATAGATATGCAATGAGAAATTGTTTAGTTACAAAATGAGCTTGATTCTGCAGTTAATAAAAGAAAAGTGTTCAACCTGAAACATGAGGAATTATGCACCAAACATAGAAATGATAAAAATGAGTCAAGAAAATGCAATAAAGGAGCTAAGAAATTAAAAGCAAAGATGGTTGAAGATCAGAGAATATGGGATTCTAGCAGGATGGATTTGGAAGAAAAAATTGCAGAACTGCAAATTGAGCTTAATGAAACAAGAGTATTTGTAATGTCCCCATTTCCGACATGATCACCTACCATATGTCGGCTAGCCTATTTTGTTCCCATAGGCTAGATCGAAGAAGCAAGGGAATACTTTGAGTAGTTAAATCACACATTTAACTATTTTTCCTTGTCAAAACGATGTTGGATTATGACTTGGAGTAATTTTGTATGATTCAACTAGACTACAATATGAAGTTGATAAAACCAAACAACTGTTAGAGTCTTTGCTGCAGCAATAAAAGGAATTAGAAAATCAAATCATGCTACGTCAGTCCAAGGCGCAACCCAATACCCTTCCTGTTGTTGTCAATAGCTCACTTTTTCGGCCCTCTCCCATTGCTAATGAGACTACATACAAACAGCTGGACCTTTCATTGGTCAATTATGAGAAGTAGTCCATTCCCAATAAGATCTATTATTAGATGCCAATTTTTGATGGGTGTGATATCTATGATGGAAAGGCACATATTCTTGCATTTTCAGATTTCATGGATAAGTTCCAGTTTGAGGATGAGGATATGTGGATGAGGTTCTTTGTCAGATCACTTTGTGGATTGGCATGGAAATGGCTTGTTGGTTGCCCTGACCATCACTTTGCTTCCTGGGATCATTTAGTGGCTGCATTTGAAAGGTTTGCAAGTAGTTTGGACCCTATTGTGCTTGTCCAAGAACTTGAAAATATTAGAAGCTGAGGGTGAATCCAACATGGATTTTGGCCATCGGTTTGCTATTGCACTGTCTAGAATTCCAGATGCTTTCAAACCTTCTATTCCAGCTTGCATTAATTTGTTTTTTTGAATCTTATGAAGTTGGGTTGAGCTTAGTCCGGGAAGATTTGAGGCTGTTTAGTTTGCAACAGGCTTACCTTGCTCTTGATGCGGAGCAAGTAGCAGATGCTAGATGTAATGTCCCTCTTCGCTTAATGTTATTTATGAAGAAACTTTCTAATCTTTTTGTTCCCGGAGATTATAAATATATCAAAATACAAGGGAATAAGGGAATAATTAAATAAAGGCAAAAAAACTATAGTCCTTTAAGTTATTTAATTATTCATTATGAATAAGGGCGGGGGCCACTTTAAATGATAACTTCCTTCACTAAGTGATTCATCTTGGTAATTACTAAATCAAACATATGCTAAAGTCTTTGGGATAAGATCGTTGATTTTGTTGAAAATGGAAATAAGGCCTTCATTGGAAGATGGACTGCTTTTTGGAAGTTAGAATTGGCAACTGAGTGTTATTAAAAGGCTCGAGCTGGGAGGAGAATGACATTCAAAAAACTACTTTGATTTTTGATTTTCTATCGAGCTATGAAGAAAAGTTTCACCAGGATGAAACCCCTGGCCCTGAGTTGAATGGGAGGAAAACCCCATATCAAAGAATGATGCTATTTGAGACATCTTAGATATCTGTGCAAATTCAAGGCATGTAGCTGGCTAAAAGTGTTTACAGTTTGTGATGAATGGAAACAATCTGCACTCATTTTGGAAGGACATGCTGATCATGAGGCTGATTTTTGTGTGTGCACATCCTGGAGGATTTCCAACATCCATACGTGGCTCCTATTATTAGTTCTGGGTTTATCATCAGTAGTTCTATACTCAGATCAACGTATTTTTTTCAGGTTCTTTGTTTGCTTTGATCCATTGTTAAATTCTGCCATTCTGAATATAGTTTTCTGGGCAGTTCACAAGACAATTGAATTGTAATGAAAATTCAGAAAAAGCTCTTGAATTCGTACATTTTTATTTTATGAAGTTGTTTACTGTTCAAGCAATATTTTGTGTGCAACATATTTCTGGGAAAGTATATTTCAGTGGTATAAGAGCTGGTAATCTTGCCAGCCTGTTGGGGTTTCAGTATTGCATGTTAGTTGATTTGACTCTATGCACTCTAGAGAGGCACTCTAGAGAGGTAGGATCACATAGATATAACACCAGAAGCAAGTCAGGACAATAAGAAGAAGGAGTTGATATTATCCCAGTTGAAGCAGAAATGGGTGAAAGAAGAGGTGGAAGCCTGCCTAGGGATTTGGATAATCAACTTGATAATTTCTTGACCACCTTTGCTCAACAACAACAGGAAATGCTACAGCAATTCCAGGATCGCATGATCACAGCCATGGGTCAAATGAGAATGGATCATACAAGGTCCAGGAGATCAAGTAGTCATCACAGCAGAAGCGATGCTGGACAAGGAAATCATGGTAGAGTAGTCTCTAATGTTGTTAGGGAAGAAAGCACAAGGTCTGATCGACCTCTTCGTCCTACTTTTTTGCCAAAGCAAATTGAAGAAGCAATCCCTGAGGTAGAGGAAGAGACACACATCACTGATGACGTTATGGTGGCCCACGATGAATACATGGCTCTTCCACCTGATGTAATACAATTAATGAATTTGAATCAGTTTATGAATCAGCGGAGAGATAAAACCAGATTTAGGTTGGAAAAGAAGACAGGGGACTCAGAAGACCAACAAGACAAGGCACTCAACCCCAGGAATTCAAGGAAGCATTGAATAGGATTCCTGTACCAACCTTCAATGGAAGCGGGAAGATAAGTGCCATATCATAGGTACATAAAATTGACACTTTCCTGTCCTTAAAACCTATGGAAGAGGATAAGGCTATACAATTTGCTACGATGCATCTGGAGGGCATAGCATATGGATGGTGGCACCATGGGTTGGTATCACAGGATCATGCCTTGATACACTCATATGAGGAGTTTGTTAATAAACTGATTGAACGCTTTGACCAGAAGGATGTGGAAATCTATTACAGGGATTTGGCTCAGTTGAAGCAGGTTGGACATGTTGAGACCTACATCAATGAGTTTCAGAAAATAGTAGTCATGGTTCCTGATATGACTGAGAGGCAAGTTGTTATGTTGTTTGTCGAGGGTCTGAGTGACAGATTGCAGGGTTTAGTGAAGGCTCATAAGCCTATTACACTACATGACGCCATTGGCCTCGCCCTTGATTTGGAGACTACATCTCCCTTCCAGCCTCAAAAGAAGGATTTCAGTGGATTTCAGCCAAAACAAAAAAGTTTCAATCAACAAAAGAACATCCCACCGAAATTTGAACAGGAATCCAGAAATGAACTGTGCAGGAAAAAGTTATGCTTCAACTGCAAGGAGCTGTGGGAGCCTGGCCACCGTTGCTTGGGAAAGGCAAGGTTCATTTGATCGAGGTCATCTCAGATGATGAAGAGCAGGATGATCATGAGATCCATGCGGGAGATGATAGTGGATAGGAGGAGAAGCCTCTAGAGTTAGAGTTGGAGGATACGGGAGTTAAGGAGACCCCCCAGAGTACCATAGCCTCATTATCTGGAGTCCCTAGACTTCATCCATTCCGTCTGAAAGGTGTCCTTAAAGGACAACGCATGGTCTGCTTGGTGGATAGTGGAGCCACGCACAATTTCATTGATGAGGGTTTAGTGGTGAAGCGCGGGTTACAAGTTGAGGAGTTTTCGGGATTCAATGTAACTGTGGCAGATGGTTTTCAGTTGAGTTGCACCAGGATGGTTTCCCAGCTTAACATACAGATTGGAGATTACACCTTGACTGATGACTTCTACGTATTGGGTCTTGGTAATATTGATGCAGTTTTGGGATTGCAATGGTTGCAGTCACTTGGGAGGTACAGTCAGGATTTCTGCGAGATGGAGTTAGAGTTTATGGTTGATAATAAAAAGATTGTGTTGAAGGCTATGCTTGACGGTGGTCCTTGGGTAGTGTCAGCCAGGAGGATGGAGGCTTTATTCAGACATGGAGAGGTGGATTGGGTAGTACAATGCTTTGTGATGCAGAGGCATCCACACTATAACATTCGCATATAGCATGAATGTCTGCAGACTAACCTCATCATCATCATCTTCGCCATCATCATCATATTCCCTCCAACTACCAACGACATCATCATATTTCGGCTTTACTCTGTCAGCATCATGTTTCCTAAAACCAACAGCATCATCATATTGCGGACACTCGCAATCATCCTCCTGCCGACTACTATTCACCTCTGAAATCAGACTGTCCCTGTCCTTTACCAGTGTCTTCTTGACCCTCATTGACTTGCTTTTGTGTAGGGGCTGCTCCTCTTCCCCTATTGTTTCCTCTTCCTCTCATGGACTTATCATGTCCTCTATTCAGCTTTTCTTCAATCCTGATTGCCATTTGATAACAATCCTCCACATTCTTAGGGTTAGCTAACACTAACTCATCCTGTATGTTAAACCTCAAACCAGCCAAGTACCTAGCCACCTTTTCTACCTCATTCTCATGATGACCAGATCTCATACTCAACAGATAAAATTCCTCAGTATATGCTTTCACATCCCTGTCTTTCTGCTTTAAAAATTGCAGCTTCTTAAACATCTGGATTTCATAATCCCTTGGCAAGAATTTCCCCTTGATCCTTGCTACCATCTTATCCCATGAAGTGATCTTAGACTTCCCTTGCTTCCTTCTCTCAGATTGTACATAATCCCACCATACCAAAGCATGACCTCCTAACTTGGTCTTTGCAATCTTTACCTTCTGATCCTCAGCAACATCTTCACATTCAAAGTGATTATCCAGTGCAGCAATCCAGTCCAACAACTCATCTTCATTCAAGCTTCCAGTATATTTGGAAACATCAACCTTTACCTTAGGTTTTTCACTCTGTACTGCCTTTAGCAGTTTTGCCAGTCTCTGGTCTTCAGCATCCAGATCTTCAGCTACCTCTTCATACTCTTCAACAGTATCTGCATCTTCTTCAGACTCACTGTCTTCTACTTCCCTCTTTTTGTTCTTTTCCAGGGCTGTCAGCCTGGCTTGAAGTGCTTCAGCAAGCTCCTTCATCTTCCTCATCTCTCTAGCATGTTTCTCCTTCATCTCCTGCAATTCCCTTGCAGTACCACTACCTTTAGGAGGCATTTTGTCAACCTCTCAATCAACACACAACACACAACTCAACTCTACCTCTGCCCTTTCGGTGACAGAATCAACACACAACAGCCCAGACCTTTTGCTGGGCTCTGATACCACTATGATGCAGAGGCATCCACACTATAACATTCGCATATAGCATGAATGTCTGCAGACCAACCTCATCATCATCATCTTCGCCATCATCATCATATTCCCTCCAACTACCAACGACATCATCATATTTCGGCTTTACTCTGTCAGCATCATGTTTCCTAAAACCAACAGCATCATCATATTGCGGACACTCGCAATCATCCTCCTGCCGACTACTATTCACCTCCTCCGCTTTCCTCCTAACATCATCATCATGATGTTCAGCGGGCGCACACATCCTCCGGTTGCACTGTTCATCGGGCTCCGAACTCCATCGTCATCATCATATGCAACACTTCCTTCGTCAGCAGGATATTCAACATCCGGTTGTCCCAAATATCCTGATGACGTTCACCTTCAGCAGCTTACCTTCGACGCTCCACTGCCCGATGATACAAGCAACAGCATCATGATATAAATTATCCGGTTCTCTTCGAAACCTCCTGATGACGCTAATACACTTTCTGCCGATGCCGATACTTAACGACAGCAGGATGAACTCGTATAGGGGGGATATCTCAATATCCTGATGACGATGACGTCATATCCTGATGACGATGACGTCACCCGATATCCTGATGACCTTCTCAACACTTAGCCAAAAACACGAACTTTCTCTTCCGCATCTACTCGCGATATGCGGATGTTTGGCACTCCCGATATGATGATCTTGATGCCGATACGCTCCTCGGCTCCTCCTGCTGATGATCACCCCGACGAACTCACACTTCATGCAATCGACAACATCATGCTCTCCTTCACTTATCCGGATGACGATGTCTAACCCGTCTGCAGGATATTTGCAGAAATATCCTGATGATGCTGTTTTCGCGAACTTCTTCACTTAGCGAAATCTCTCTTCGCCGATCCACCAGGGATGACCCGATCCAACTCAGGGTGATCTTCCAACTCAAACTTCTCAACTTGACCTAGCACATGAGGATGCTAGGCTTCTCAGCATCTGTCGACCGCGATCCTGCACACCTGCATGTAAACAGAAAACAAACTACAATCTAACCTACTGTACATTACCATTCCACCGATCAGATGAGTCAACCGGTGGAATGGATCAGTATATCCATGAAAACCTCTCAAACCAGCAATCGATTACAGGAAGGAGATCAAACAGAAAACGAAACAGGATCTTTATTGACTCAAAGATGCAATACAATATGATGTTCCTCACACAGAACACTCAACTCGATCGATGATATCTGTCTCTCTCTCCAACATCAACCGATCTCATGCTTATAAAGACTTTCCCTACGAGTACTACTGACCCGACTCCAAGCGGCTGGGAACTCTCCAAGCGGCTGGGAGATCCCACCGAACATACATCATGACAGCTGTTATAACTAACTAGCTAAAAATAGCAAAAGCCTGGTCAGCATGATCTTATCATGATCAGCATGACCTTATTACATGCAATTGGTCTAACAGACCTTCTTGGAAACACAAACATGACCTAAACTACTAACTGCCTTATCATGACCAGCTGTCAGGTAGGTGCTCTTGCACCACTTTGTTTCTACCAAGCCCACCTTCGACAATAAGCCACAATACCATGTTGACATCCATAAAGTGTTGGATAAGCATAGTGTAGTATTTGGAGACATTCCCCCAGGTTGACCACCTGATCGTGGGTTCGAGCATGTCATTGAGCTTGAGGAAGGGGCTAAACCAGTGATAACTATGCCTTACCGACACCCGTGCCATTTTAAGGAGATTGAGAAGACAATCAAGGAGCTTTTGAGCATGGGACACATTTGGCCCAGTTCTAGTCCATTTGCCTTGTCGGTTGTTCTAGTGAAGAAGGATGGGACTATGCGTATGTGCATAGACTATAGGGTTTTGAATAAGAAAACAATAAAGAACAGGTATCCTATTCCCAGGATCGACGAGTTGATTGATGAGTTACACGGGGCTGTGTATTTTTCCAAGATTGATCTTTGGTCAGGCTACCATCAGATACGAGTTCGGGACGAAGATATTCATAAAACTGCCTTCCATTGTCACTATGGACATTTTGAGTTCCTTGTCATGCCATTCGGACTCACAAATGCACCTGCCACATTTCAGTTGTGCATGAATCACATATTTCGTGAGCAGTTACGGAAATTTGTTCTGGTTTTCTTCGACGACATCTTGATATATAGCAGGACTTGGGAGGATCATCTGCATCATTTGGATGTAGTGTTGGGTATCATGGAGGCTCAATCGCTTTACGCGAAGGCTTCCAAGTGTGAGTTCGGGATGACTGAGATACTCTATCTTGGACATGTGATTGGGGTTGATGGTGTGAAAGTACACCAAGAGAAGATACAGGCCATTCTAGACTGGCCGTCATCGAAGAACATGTCAGAATTGAGAGGCTTTCTAGGTTTGTGCACTTATTACAGGAGATTTGTGAGAGGTTTCTCACAGTTGGCGTCATCTTTGATAGACCTTACTAAGAAGGGTGCATTTCTTTGGTTTGAGGAGGCACAAGTAACATTTGACAAGCTCAAAGAAGTCATGAGCTCATGTCCAGTATTAGCAATGCCAAATTTTACACAGCCGTTTGTCTTGGAGTGTGATGCATCGGGTCAGGGAATTGGTGCAGTCCTAATGCAAAATTGACATCCGATTGCATACGAGAGTAGAAAGTTGAGGGACACAGAGAGGTTGTACTCCACATATGATAAGGAGATGCTAGCGATTATGCATGTGCTAGCTAAGTTCAGGCAGTAGTTAGTGGGGGCTAAATTCGTGGTTAGGACTGATCACAACAGTCTTAGATATTTTTTGGAGCAGGACTTGAACAGGCGGTAGCAAAAGTGGGTGAGCAAGATTCAAGCTTATGACTTCGATGTGGAAAATATTAAGGGGAAGAAGAATATTGTTGCTGATGCTCTTTCCAGAAGACCAACACTTTGCTCTCTCACTGAGATTTCAGCTGATTGGAAATCTCAATTAGTGGCCGAATATACCAAAAACATTTTTTCTTGTGATTTGATTGATGGCCAGGTACAAGATGACAGATATTCAGTAGTTAGTGACATCATCTATTAAAAGAATAGAATTTATCTTGTACCAGGATCGAAGTTGAAGACTAGGATTTGGAGGGCTATGCATGATACCCCTCTAACAGGACATCCAGGTTTCTTCAAAACTTATCATCAGATTCGTGAGAGGTTCACCTAGAAGGGTTTGAAAGATGATGTTTTGCAACATGTCAGAGAATGCCTAGCTTGTCAGCAAAACAAGGCGAAACACAGGTTCCCTGCAGGACTTTTACAGCCATTGCCAATACTTGAACAGAAATGAGAAGGAATATCCATGGACTTTATCATAGGGTTGCCATGTGTCCAAGGTAGAGATTGCATATTTGTAGTTGTGGATAGATTGACAAAATATGTCCATTTCTTTGCTATATCCACAGACTACTCTGCGGGTCAGGTGGTAGAGTTATTCTTCAGAGAGGTGTTCAGGTTACATGGGCTCCCCAAAACGATTGTTAGTGATCGTGACAACAGATTCTTAAGCATGTTTTTGCAGGAGTTGTTTCGTTTGGCAGGTACATAGTTGACACCAAGCACAAGCTACCATCCCCAAATCGATGGTCAGACAGAGATAGTAAATAAATGGATTGAGGGATATCTGCGAAATTATGTCTCAGGGCAGCAACGAGCTTGGATCAGATGGTTGTATCTAGGTGAGTATTGCTACAATACTACCCACCACATGTCGATTGGCATGTCTCCCTTTAGAGCTTTATATGGGTACGATGCCTTATCGTTTGTAGATTTGGCCTTTGATGATAGTAGGGTTCCACGGGCCAAGGAGACAATGCAAAACTATCATGATATTCTCAAGGCATTGAAGGACCATCTGCAACATGCACAAAACCAACAGAAAATGTATGCGGATAGGCAGAGAAGTGAGAGATCATTTGAGATTGGAGACTTAGTTTTTTTGCGGTTGCAGCCATACAGACAATCCTCATTGAAGAAAAGTGGTGCAGAAAAACTTAAGCCACGCTTTTATGGACCTTACAAGATAGTGAGGAGAATTGGTGAAGTGGTATATGAATTGGAGCTTCCTGAGGGCAGTAAGATCCACAACATCTTCCATGTTTCTTGCCTCAAAAAGGCATTGGGTCAGCAGGTTGAAGCATCTAATAAAATAATAAAGTTACTTTTGGAGCTATAAAAATAACTTAAAGTTGGCAAAATAAAGTTTGGAGAATGGAAAGTCACTTTATCATTGTGAGGTGAATTCGTGTGGAGTTTATCATTGGGTTTTCTTGGAGAATTTGGATGATGTTTTGGCTTCATTTCAAGCTAGGGTTTGACAGGGATTTTCATCTACAGCTGGCTATGGAGTTTGATTTGAAGATTTGACAATGAATTTGATGCATTTTTCATTGTTGATGGCTTCTACTATAATCGATTTGCATAAGGAGGGTTTTTAGTGTGTTTTTGACATCAATCACTATTCTGATTTTTGTATCAGCAAACCCCGAAAATCATATCAGAGCTGTTTGGCATCATAATTTGATACATTTTGAGGGTTTGAAGCATAGTATACATTGCTGGGTCAAATCACACTAATTCTTGGCATAGGCGATTTCATAATTTGGTGTAATTTGGCACTTTTCATCATTGATTCTCAAATCTGGGTTGTCTACATCAGTTTCAACAGTGATATCAGCAGGTACAGCAGAGAAATCAGACTTTAAGGATCAGCTACAGGCATATCTTTGATCATTCTTCATTGTGTTTCCATTCTAACCCTAATCGCTTCTTTCTTTGAGGAGTTTTGAGGCCTAATTCTTGTGAAATCAGTCAATAGGGTTTGGAGCAACCACTTACAGGTCTGAGACAGCAATCTACATGTGTATGACAGCAATATTCAGAGGTGTAACAGCACTATACATTTACATACATTCAGTCCCAGCTTTGTGATTGATCATTGGACATCATTGTTTATCATTGTACTTCATCTATTTTGCATCGGCTAGGGTTTTGAGGCATTCCATGAATATAATTGAAGGTCTGATGTAAAATCAGTCATACTTGATTTGTAACCAGCAAATATCTTTGTACTCTTCATTGTAAGCATCATTGTTCATATCAATAAAAGCCATGAACACTTTCCGGGTATGTCATTTTCATGTTTTGGTTGATATGATTTGAGTATAACTTCATCATTTGGTGTTTGTTTCATTTGATATTCAAATCTTTCCATCTACATGATGTTCTAAATTCATTGGTGAAAGCGGATTTTGAAAATATTGAATACTTTTCAAGATAATTAAATCAGAAAATTCAGATCAGCTAGGGAAAATTTTCAGTTAGAACTAGTAGGTTCTTTACACTGTATTTCTATGTTAGCTGTCCATTATATTTTCAAAAAAAAAAATTAGGGTTGGTCATTACATACATGCTACTTCTGTAGTACAAATGAATTCTATTGTGCATGCTATCTCTTTTACCCAACCTGATTCTGCCATATAACTTGATTATGTTGTTTGTGCTACTTTTATAGTATGGTCTGATTCTATTTTTTACATAGAACTTGAATATGTCGTAAATGCTACTTCTATAGTATAGTTTGATTATACTTCTTCCTTATGCCCTTGTTGGTTCCCAAAATAGCAGGAACCCAAAACCCTAAAACATTTCACAATCACCAAGGCCAGGGGTGTCGTCAAGGTGATTGAAAGAGGTTTATCAACAGGTCAAGGGCGATCTTGGCCAATTAACGTGAGTGGGTATACTTCTCTGCACTTCAGGGTCAGCTAGACCTAGGAGGGGTATTCCTATAGGCATGAAATAGCACACAAACAAACATACACAGCCATACCCAATGTACACTTGACTAAAGCTGTCACTAGGTCAAGACAAACTAACTGCACATGCCTCTGTATTAAGCTAATTACTGCACTATGCATTTGCACCCAAATATAGCTACATCACATTCCTTAAGATGACTCCACTTAACTTCACATACACAAGATACATAGTGCAGGCATACATGTACATGATTCACCAATGATTAAGATGCTTTTGCATCACTTCAGATTTATCCCTGATTATTACACCGAATCATGGACAGCATGAGAAACCCTAAACTAAACCTACTCCTACTCCTACAACTAACATGACGAGGATTTGATAAAAATAGTGATTGATCCATCCCCAATATGGACTGGTGCCTACTCCACTGGGCAACAGAGTCATAGAGTGCAAGGAGGAAAGAAAATATGAGGCAGAGGATCAACGGAACCAAACATGTATTCACATACATATCATAAATAGCCCTTCATGAAATGGACATACTTAATAATCGAAGAAAGAACTGCAATGATTCATATGCAACAAAAGGAATGGCAAATACAAAGCCTTGTATTTATTTAGATGCTGTCACACACCTCCAAACCTTGGTTACAATTGTGCCAGCAAATCTGGCAAGGGAAAACATATAGCTGCAATTATACATTTGCCAAAATCACTACAAACTCCCGTGGAGACATTCCATTACATGCAGATCCGCTTTACACATCCTACACTCTGCTGAATACATCCCTTCACTTGCCAACCAAACCGGTCTTGAGCGCTTCCAGACCAGACAATTGGTTCGACGACCAACTCTTGAAAAGAATTTCATTCTTGCCTTTATAGCCTTCTCAATGCAGACCTAAGAGTGAAACGGGCGGGAAAACCCCCCAACAACCCCACTAACTACAGTAAAAACATTGATTTCAACCACCCATTTCGCATTAATGGCAGTCCTGAAGGTTGTTGGCGCGTTCCCAAGCGGTGGGAGGAGTATGGAAGGCCAATCAATCGACATTCGACAAATTGCACTTCGGAGGTTGGGCCTCCACCCTGCACCATGTCTTTGGAAGAGGAAGAAAAGGACCGCCAACCTTGAAAAACTTAGAAGAACGAAAGTTGCCGGGAGTTGGGCTTCGGGCCTTCATCCTTCCGCCTTCAAGAAGAAAGGAGGAAGAAGAGAGAACTCCCGCCTTTCGCCTTCCGCCTCCTGAAATACTCTAAAATTTTATAGCTTGTCGGACTTTGGCCTTTGGGCCTTCCGCTTTCTGCCTTCGAAAAGGAAGGACGAAAAGAAATCGGCCGCCTGCTGCTGCCCGCAAGACTTAGAAGAAAAAAAGGCTCTGTCAGACTTCGGCCGCCGGGCCCTCTCCCTTCCGCCTGCCCAAAAGAAGAAGGCAGATCGCAACTCTGCCCTCCGAGGATCCGCGATACTTAGAAAATTTTCCATAACCCTTGGCGGACTTCGGCGGTCAGACCTTCTTGCTATCACATGCTCTGAAGAAGATGAAAATCCGCAAGCCTGACCTCCGATGCTCGAAATACTTAGGCGTTTTTCTAAGAAACCAAGGCGGAATTCGGAGCCAACAGGAATGGCATAGTGTAGAAGGGAACCCTGAACTCCAAAAAGACAGAAAATACAAGGAAACACTTAGAATTTTTGGGACATAGTCATTTTTTGGGGTCTCTTCCTTGCATTTCAAAAGGCAAACACTTAGAAGGCTATTGAAAGAGACCCATGGGAGATATCTCTGATCGGGTATCAATGATGGGCTCTTCAACAAAGGCACAAAGTGGGATTCAGATGGATTTTTGGGGCAAAAAGATGCATTTTGGGAACTGGTTTTTCAGGTGTCAACATTGGCTCTGGTTGGGGACGTGTGCCAAGCAATGGCACAACAAGAACCAGCTATCTTCGGGCAGACCAAAAGACAAAAAACACACAAGGGGGAAACAACAGAAGACGTATTTACAAGGCATACAATCATAAACATGTGGGTACAAAGGGAAAGTTGACTGTAATCAAAATTTGTAGTCACTTGCAAGTCAAACCTGCACAAGACTGATCATACTACTTGCCTCTGTCGAAGACAAGCTGAATGAAGGAGCTGATCTCCCTCAAACCAAAACAATTTTCATCACCCGGCTAGAACAACTAAAGAATTCCATCTGCATGTATCAACCTGCAGCACATGCCTATGGAGCCAAAGCCAACTCTACCAATGAAAACACTGTTACAGGGCAACCATAAGAAATAGGTGGTTGACCTATTCCAATCAACATCATGTTTGTTCCTAGCAACAAGGGGTGAGAAACTAAAATCCAGGTCAGCAACAAAAGACATGGATGAAAGCAAACTTCCATCACCAACTGTAACCTTATTACTTTTGCTGACCTCTTCATGCAAATTAAGGGAAAAGGAAAGCACCTCCAATTCACATGGCAAGGAGAATTGTACCTGAATGCACTGTTGATCCACAAGAGAAGACACTTCATCTTGTAGATAAAACGGGAAAGACTCTAGCTCAAGTATACCTTCAAGTTGGTAGGAACAAGCTTATCTTCAACCTGGCACTCATGTTGTTGCTCAATGTCATTTTTATGTATATACTGAGTCCAAACAAGACTCAAATTCAGGTGCAACACCATCATCCACAACAATAGACGCCTAACCTTCATCACAAAGGAAGCTTTCATACTCACAAGTGTCAAACTCTTGGATAATAGGATGCCAGCATACAACATTTTCACGCATGCTGATATCTTATTCCACCCTTGGATCAAAGACCTGATCCATATCTTCATTGTCATCATCAGCATAAGAATCATAATGAGACATTTCAAATGATGGACTACACCCATCCCATAACCTCTCTGTTTCAATCTCATTTGGGCAACTCACTGTATTACAGCTGCTACTGCACACATGTACAAGACTGTCCTCCACACCACCACAAGGAATTCTATCTGCTGCCTGCATAACTAGATCAGCAACAAAAAGTTCATCATGGAGGCTGCTCTTAGCGATGTCAGCAGTTATAGGCTCATGCAACTGGAACCAGTTAGTACACAAATCATCAGTAAAGGAAGTAGTGTAAGAAATATCACTTGAAGCACAAGACACCTTGACTTCCACACAAGCATCCTAAGCACTATCAACCTTATCTCTGACAAAAGGGACAAAACTTGGGAGCTCATTAAATAAAAACTCATCATTGCCACTATTTCCACGGATTGACCCATCCAAATGTAAAAAAGTGCATATGTTGCTCTCATCCTTTACATTGTCAAGAGATGTTGCATCAAACACCTCTTTCCTTATGCCCTCACTGTCAAATTGCTCCCACACAATATAACATTCACTAACATTACAACTCACGGCAAGGGCTTCAAAGTGAAACCAAACGTCTGCACTTTTATCTGTCTCAGATCGGTTATCATTGGGTGCACACATGCTACTGTCATCTTTAATTTCAAGTTGGGGATCACAAGACAAAACAACAACATCATCATCCGCAAGGGACGATGCATCCAACTGAAGATAGGTAACTACACTATCTTCGCTTTCAACACAACTGTCATATGGTGTAGCCTCACATGGGTCCATTCTCCCGACAACACCCTCAACTTGATCCATAGTATTGCTTCCTACCTCATGCTCATCATTCACAATACTCACCTTAGGGGACAACAATCCAGCAACATTCATTTCTCATTTTAAACAAGCCATCAAGAGCAAGGTAAGCCTGTTGCAAACTGACCAGCCTCAAATCTTCCTGGATTGAGCTCAACCCAACTTCATAAGATTCAAAAAAACAAATTAATGCAAGCTAGAATAGAAGGTTTGGAAGCATCTGGAATTCTAGACAGTGCAACAACAAATCGATGGCCAAAATCCATGCTGGAATCACCCTCAACTTCTAATATTTTCAATTTCTTGGACAAGCACAATAGGGTCCAAACTACTTGCAAACCTTTCAAATGCAGCCACTAAATGATCTCAGGAAGCAAAGTGATGGTTAGGGCAACCAACAAGCCATTTCCGTGCCAATCCACAAAGTGATCTGACAAAGAACCTCATCCACATATCCTCATCCTCAAATTGGAACTTATCCCTGAAATCTGAAAATGTAAGATATGTGCCTTTCCATCATAGATATCACACCCATCAAAAATTGGCATCTGATAATAGATCTTGTTGGGCATGGACTACTTCTCATAATTGACCAATGAAAGGTCCAGCTGTTTGTATGTAGTCTCATTAGCCATGGGAGAGGGCCGAAAAAGTGAGCTATTGACAACAACAGGTAGGGCATTGGGTTGCGCCTTGGACTGACGTAGCATGATTTGATTTTCTAATTCCTTTTCTTGTTGCAGCAAAGACTCTAATAGCTGTTTGGTTTTATCAACTTCATATTGCAGTTTAGTTGTACCTGTTTTGTTTTCTGCAGTCGTGATCAGGAGTTTCTCCTCTGGTTTGGTTGCGAGTCTCATTTCTGGGTCGGCTTTTTTCTGTTTTGCTGTTCAAAGCTTCTATATTTGCCCACCGTTTGGAGGTAGACTTTGGCGTTTATGAGCTCGAGAGTTTTAAAACCTTCAACGCCATTTGTCTCAGCTTGATCTTCAGCAGTCTGTTTAATTTCTGTGATTGCCGTTTTTAAGGGTTGTGTTCCCTTTCTGTGCCCTTGTTTTTTTGCAGCGGCTGCTTGTTTTTGCTCAAGCGGCGTTTGATTCCCGTTAGGAGTCTTCTCAAACTTTGGTCGAAATCCTCTATCGGCGCCTATTTTAATCGCTATCTATAGCAGTTTAAATTTGTTTAAGGCAGTCGACATCAAGGTTCGCAAAGACTTTGAGGTTGCGTGGGTTTTATTTCACCTCTTGGTCGCGACTTTTACGGGCGTCTTCTTTTTTGATCGGGATTGGCATTCTTCAACATGTTTTCCTTGCTCGCAGGATGCACTTAGTTTGCTTCTGATCGTGATTCTGTGTTTGGGCATTTAGTTGCTAGATCGCAAGTTCTCTTTGGCAAATCCGATGTTCTTGCTAGCCGTTTTACCTCATTTTCGTGGTCGTCAGCGTTCAAAAGGCAGTCTCTATGTTTGAAGATCCTGAGTTTAAGGTTTCGGTGGGTGTTTTTGATTGGCGGCTTTGATCTTAGTTGTCGGCCTTTTGTTCGGTGGTCTCCAATAAGCGCTTACAGCGCCCTATCTACCCAAATGTGGTACCGCTGAGAACCAACGCCCATATTTTCAGGTAGTCTGTTTGTTTTGGTGGGCAATCTTCTATTTGAAAGCTCTAGCTTCATGGGTTTGTCATTCCTGCTTCTGTGATCGAGTTTTTTGGCAAGATCTTGTTCATTGTGGTGATTTCGACTTCAAGATAGTCGTGTTCTTTGCTGTGTGCGTTGGCGGGTTAAAGTTTTCTGCTTGGATTCGGCGTCTGTTTTCTCAGCAAACTTCTTGATCATCGGTGTTTTGATAGCGGTTTCCGATAAACCCTTGGTGGGTTTTGATTCTTTGGATTCCTTGGGATTTGTGTTTCGACACTCGTGCTCAGGTTCTGTTCTCTGTTTGTGCCGTCCATCTGCCTCAGAAGGCAGTTCGTTTTAGGGGGCATCTTGGTTTCGTTGATAGATTGACCATTAAGGAGGTGTATTAAAATAAATTTAGATAGTTTAATGGGCATCTATTGTAACATACTTATTCCGTATATGGATTAGTTATAATCTATTTTAGAAACATCTAGTCTTTGTATATTTAGAAACATCCGTTTGTACTCTATTTAAGAGCATCGCTCTTTTGTGAATAATATATCATCATGATTATTTTTACAATCGCCTTCATCCTAGAGCTAGGCGCTTGCATTTGGAGCTTGAATTTGACACTTTTTGACATATTTTGTGAAATCTGGGTTATGATCAGTCATATCAGCAGTGTTATCAGTTATATCAGACCACCATTGATCTTCTACAGGAGCTGTTTCGGTCTTTAATCATCAGCTTTATCATTGTACCTTGGCTAGGCATCATTGCATATCAATCGGCTAGGGTTTTGAGCTATATTTGGGCATTTATGCATATTGTTTGAGATCTGATTTGAAAATCAGATAAATTTGATATAAACTACAGCCAATGACATTTGTAATCAGCTCTTGAATTGAATAAAGAAGTGAAGCTTTCATTCGGGCTAGGGAAAAATTCAATTAGAACTAGTAGGGTTCTTTACAAAGAAGTAACATGTTCTTGCCTCAAAACAGTCAATAGAGAAAATAAGGGGGATTGTGAATTTTCATCACTCATTGATAATCAAAGTCATGATGGTCTAAATAGAGGATATAATATTTTTCATTTGATTCTCACAAACGACAGCCAAGAAATGTCGAAACATTTCAAGAATAAGATCTTCACAACCCAAATCCAACATAACGATACAAGATCTGATTTTTGCAACAGTTTCTAGAATTAAGATCCTTTTAGCCAAAGACTATTAAAATCATGCAAACCTTTGAAGCTTCTTACAATCAATTGAAAAACCTTCTTCATGATACTGCTGTTATAAGGTTTATGTGGAGCTGTTAATTTCATAATTTCATTAACACAAAAAGTAACTGCAAGTCTTACCTCCTCATCTGGATGTCTCATGAGCTCTGGCTTAACCAAAGAATTCACTGATAGAGCCATAGCATATTGCAGCCTCTTAGAATCTCGCTATTCTATCATAAATAATCACATCTCTACTTCTTCCAAAATACAAAGTAGATCATTCGTGGATTGCGGCAAGTGTTCGAGTTTCTTACCTGTTCTATAAAGCTTCTTTCCCACATCTTCTTCACTGAATGATGCCATAATTCATACCCTGGAAGAATCAACCTTTGACAATTCTCTGAATGATAAATCATTGCTGAGACTGATATACCTACTACCCAACAAGATAGCAAGATACACTGCTTTGATACCACTGTAATGACCAACCCTGATTTTTTTTTAAAATATAATAGACAGTTAATACAGAAATACAGAAAGCTCATAGAAACATCGTACCCATGAAACCCTAATGCCGTTTGAGTGTTTAGTGAACCTAGATGGTTCCACTGCTGATACTAGATGTTGATGATACAAATTTTGGATTTTTTTTTGTGTTTTTGCTTTTTTTGTATTTTATGAGTTTTGACAAAAATATATACCAGGAAATAAAAATTGCTTGCAATAATTCAAACTATAATCTAGAATGCAAACTAATGGCTGGAAATTGTTTATCTATTTATTAGAGATACTTATAAACATGATAAATGCACATGCATACCTGAAATGTATGAGAGATAGATAATATTTAGATCTGGAAATTCTGATTGCATGCAATGGAGGACCCTAAAACTGATTCGATCTCCCTCTATGGCTGATTTTCCTCACTCAAAATTGCCTCCATAATTTTTGCCTTGCCTAAGCGACCACCATGAAAGAAAATGCAGCTGGATTAAGAAGGCGTTTCACCCAAAGAAGTCCCACGCCTCAACCTGAAGTGTACAGCCTGCATGCATGTACAACCCTATCCACAATGTGTACCCAAATAATTAATGCAGCCCCAAAATTTAATGGATCTCACAATAAATGCTGATCAGATTTGAAATTTATTGAGTCTCTTAGAAATCTTCATCAATTTGCACCATGAAATCCTCTGTAAACAACTCTCCTGAATGCCATCCTTCAATGGATCTTTCACCACCGCAGAACAACTGCATCATTGAAGAATTTTCGCTCTCCAATGGCTAATTGATCTGCAATGCACAAACCCCAAAGCTCTACCAAAGTTTCACAAAGTCAAATGCCCATAATGGATGAGGTTGATTTGTTTTTGGGAGCTTTTATATCCTCAATAACATGCACGACTTTCCAAATTGCTTTTTGGCTTTTAAAATAATATTTTATTATTTGCTTTTTGTTGCCTCAACATTACCTTGGTTATTGTGCCCATAATAAATTAACATCATTAATTGCACTTTATCATGTGTCATTGGCCCCCTTTTAATATAAAGTCAAAATATAACTTTATATTATAAACTTTTAATTTAACATCATTAATGACACATTAAAATATTAATATCTCCTTAAAAACCGTCAGTTAGCTACGCCAACTGAAACCAAGGTCAAAACTGCCAAACACTGAATGATCAGGCGCCCTGCCACAAATAGCAACTTTTGATAGCTGACTTACTGTAAATAGTAAGTACGCACTACTGAGTCTTGAAACAACTGCAAAGGCCCAAACAAAGGTCGACACTGCATCTGAGACCTGTCCAAGTGCCCTACTATATATAGAAACCCTGACTTCCTGAAATAGTAACTTACTATAAATAGTAAGTCTCTCAGAAAGAGTCAAATAACATGTGTAGAAGCCAACACCTGAATCCCAGACAACATCGGAGAGTCGAAATGTCCCCAACTGATCGGACAACAGCGAACAACAGACCCTCAAAGCATAAATGCTAGCCCATGAGGGTCAAATGATGGGCTAACCCCTTGACATCTGATACTGATTAAGGAGGGGACATTACAGTCCGCCATCCCCAAGATTGCTTGTCCTCAAGCAATCGCAATGCTGGATGCTGCAAAATGTCCTCATGCTCCCAAGTAGCATCCTCCACCGGCAAATCCTTCCACTTAACAAGATATTCACTAATAACTCCTCTTCGAAGAGGTCTCTCTCTGAACTCGAGAATAGCCTCAGGAACTAGAACCAATTTCCCCTCATCATCCAGGGGTGGAAGAGTAGTAGAAGGAATAATATGCCGTCCTAACGCCTTCTTAAGGCGTGACACATGAAAGACGTTATGTAATCTATTGTCTGCCGGTAGATCAAGCTCGTAGGCCACCTCACCAACTCGTCAAACAACTCTAAATGGTCCATAGTAGTGTGACCTGAGCTTCTCTACTCCACTCTTCCTGAGAGTAGATTACCTATAGGGCTGCAACATAAGGTACACCATATCACCAACCTCAAATGATCGCCCAACTCGCCTCTACTCAGCATACTACTTCTGCTGATTTTGTGCCCTCTATATATTTTCACAAAGGGCTCGCATAATGTCCTGGCTCTCCTGTAGTAGATCACCAGCACTAGGCACCCTGCTATCGCTGAACAACAAATCGAGGAAGCTAGGCACATCATAGCCATATAATGCTCTGAATGGTGTCATCTGTATGGTCATGTGGTAAGTGGAATTATAGTAGAATTCACATAAATGTATCCACTTTACCCAAGCTCTCTGCTGCCCCGAGACATAATTCTGCAGGTATCCCTCCACCCATTTATTCACTATCTCAGTTTACCTGTCAGTTTGCGGGTGGTAGCTTGTACTCGGAGTAAGCTCAGTCCCACATAAACGGAATAACTATTGCCAGAAGTGGCTCATAAACCGACTGTCTCAATCACTGACAATACTCCGAGGCAACCCATGTAATCTGAATACCTCATGAAAGAATAAATCTGCTATCTGAACAACTGTGTGTGTAGTAGTAATTGGGAAAAAATGTGCATATTTTGTCAGCCGATCAACCACTACATATAAACAATCTCTGTCCTGGGCTTTCGGCAAGCTCGTAATGAAGTCCATAGATAAACATTCCCACTTCCTTTTAGGAATAGGAAGCGGCTGAAGCAATCCTGTTGGAAATGTGTGCTCTTGTTTGTTTTGCTGACAAACAGAGCACTCTCTAACATAACAAAGAACATCGGTCTTGAGGCCTTTCCATGTGAATCTTTCCCGTACCTGTCTGTAAGTCTTATAGTACCCGGGATGTCCAGCTAAAGGTGAATAATGGAAGGTTCTCAACACTTTGTTCTTCACATCTAATCCTGGGACTAAATATATCCTCTCCTTGTAAATGATGAGCTCATTCACAAGAGAGTACCTGCTGTCCTGAATAGTCCCATCAATAATGCCAGAAGCCCACGGGTTCTTGGCATACTTAGCTATAATCAAATGCCTCCAGTCCTCTGAAATCTCTGCTATGGAGCTCAAGTGGGGGCGACGTGATAATGCGTTAGCAACAATGTTCTGTGTACCTTTGACATAGGAGATGTCAAAGTCATAAGACTGCAACTTGTTGATCCATTTTTGCCGTCGTTCATTCAAGTCCCTCTGTCCAAGGAAATGCCTCAGGCTATTATGATCAGTTTTGACATAAAACTGACTACCAACCAAATATTGCCTGAACTTAGCCAATGTGTGCATGATGGCCAACATTTCCTTGTCGTATATATTGTAGCTCAACTCTGGCCCTTTGAGCTTTCTACTCTCGAAAGCTATGGGGTGCTTAGCCTGCATAAGCACAACACCGATGCCCTCTCTCGAAGCATCATAGTGTAACTCAAAAGGCCTGGTGAAATCAGGTAAAGCAAGGACTGGGCAAGTAGTCATCAGAATCTTGAACTTCTCAAAGCACTTTTGTGCCCGAGGAGTCCATACAAAAGCCCCCTTCTGGGTCAGATCTGTGAGTGGTGCAGCATGCCAAGAAAACCCACTGACAAACCAGAGATAGAAGGCACACAATCCAAGAAATCCTTTGAGCTTTGTCAAATTTTCTGGAACAGGCCAATCCAGAATAGCACGAATCTTATCAGGATCCATGCGTACCCCCTCTACACTAATAATATGTCCCAAATATAACAACTCTGTCATCCCTAATGCACACTTGGACTCCTTGGCATACAAGGACTCCCTGTCAAGTATGCCCAAGATGGTATTTAGATGAGCTAAGTACTCCTCCCAAGATCTACTATACACCAGTATATTGTCAAAGAACACCAGAACATATCTCCTCAGCTGAGAATGGAAGACTCTGTTCATTGTAGACTGAAAAGTAGTTGGCGCATTGGTTAAGCCAAATGGCATAACCAAGAACTCATAATGCCCACAATGACATCTAAATGCAGTCTTCTCGATATCCTGTTCCCTAACCCTAATCTAGTGGTAACCCGACCTCAGATCAATCTTGGAGAAGAAACGTGCTCCATGTAACTCATCTAGAAGCTCATCTATGCGAGGGATCAGATACCTGTTCTTTATTGTTCTTTTGTTCAAGACCTGGTAATCAATGCACATTATGAGTGATCCATCCTTCTTTTTTACCAATACAACTGAAGAAGCAAAAGGAGACTTACTCGGCCTTATGGAACCCATAGCTAGAAGTTCCTTGATAGTTTTTTCAATTTCATCTTTTAAGCGCTTTGGGTGCCGGTAAGGTGTGTTCATAACGGGCTTTACACCCTCTTCCAACTCAATAATGTGCTCTATACCTTGGACTGGAGGTCTACCAGGTGGTATATCACTAAACACCTTAGCATGTTTAGTTCTGAGCTCCTGTATATGCAGATGATAGGCTGGTTTTTCTTGCTCATCGTGAATAGGCATCAATCTACATTCTGCTGCCCATTTCACCATGTCATGACTAATCAACCTCTCCATCCGTCTAAATGAAATAATCTTCAAGTTGCTGTCCCTTATGGCTTTTAGTACATGATTTTTCCCATCAGCCTGAAATTTCATCTCCATGTCTCTAAGGTTGAGAGTAAACTCTCCGATTGCATGAAGCCACTTCATGCCAAGTACTACATCAGTATCCCCCATGTTAACTACATAAAAAGCTGCCTTAAACTCATGGTTGTTTAATCTCATGGGTAGATCTGGTATCATCCTCTCACAGTTGAGAGTGTAACCATCAGCAACCTTGACCCTAATACCTTCAAACTCTTGAGTTTGAATACCACGTCTCTCCATTAACCGTGCATCTATGAAATTGTGTGTTGCACCTGTGTCAAGTAAGGAGATAACTTTTTGCCCTGCTAAAATCCCTCTCATACGAAAAGAACCTTCCTTTTGCATGCTAGAGAGGCAGGTTTCACCCATACTTGTTTCTTCTTCATCTTCCACTTCATGTTCATCATTTTCAGCCCCACTGCCCTCATAATCAACTGGCTGTTCTGTCATAACAGCAGGGTCTTCATCCTCATAAAACCACTCCATTAGCCTATTTTTGCCCTTAGGCCTTAAAGGACAATCATGTTTTTCATCATAAGGCCCCTTACAATAGAAACATAGTTTCCTTCTCCTCAAATCATTTAATGTTTCCTTATCCAAAGGTGCTGCAACTTTCTTCTTTGGATCAAAATTCATTGGTTTCTTTGAAGCTGATTTGTTATCATTAGATGAAGTCGATGGTTTGGTATTGAACTTGTTGCGTGGAGTAGAAAGTTCCATGATGCGGGCTTTCCTCATAGCCTTTTGCAATGTAGGAGGATCAAATGCCTTGATCCAACTCCTCATAGGGTTATATGACCCCTCAATAAATAGCACAACAAGTCTCCTCTCTGAAACACCTGTTACCATGACTGAAAGCTTCTGAATTTCACTTATGTAGGATTCCAAACTGCCCATTTGCCTAAGCTGTGCAAGATCTCTGAAGTACAATTCAGGATCCTTTCTATCAAATCTCTCAACCAATCTATCAACAAACTCCTGATATGTAGTTATGAGATTATGTTGCAAAGTTTCCATCCCATGATGCCACCACTCGTAGGCAACTCCATCTAGATGTAGTGCTGCAAATTTAATTGCATCTTCTTCTGACATAGGACGAAGTGTCAAGAGTGTATCCAGCTTACTAATCCATGATCTAGCTGACACCTTACCGCTGCCATCAAAAGGTGGAAGTGAAAATTTGCTGATTGCATTTTTAAGATCACTGTTTTGGTGCCTTGGTCTCCTATCATACCTAGGCCTGTTATGCTCTCTCTTTTGGCTCATATAACAGTCAAAAGTCAAATGTTCTTTCACTCTTGGAGGCAATGAGTCCCACTCATCATGCATCACCATAATATTATCAGTGAATACACCTTCTTCCTCTTCCTCCTCAGGTTCATTTCTCACAAATGTGGGATGTGTAGACCTCTCAAAAGTGTGGGTAGGTTCCCTTCTTGCTCTAGGTGTACCAAATGCACTAGCACGATCTTCCTGATCATGATTGGACCCTCTAGGAGGTATAGAAAGCTGTTGTATGGACACTGCAAGCTGTTGCAACACATTCACTACCTCCTGTTGCCCTGCATGAAGACCCCTCAGAATGTCTCTGGCTTCATTTGCCTCATTATCTCCCCCTCCATTTCTAGGAGGACTGTTTCCTCTCCTATCACCCATAATACCTGTATTACTGTTGCTACTATTTGATTGTGTTCTATTACTCCATGAACTTGACCTATGAATACCTGATACTGTTTGCCCTTTTGGAACAACTGGTGGTCTCCAGGGACCTGTACCTCTGGTATAAAAATAATCCCTCCTATTCATGTAAAACCACTTTCCACAGGTTGGCAGAAAACTGTGCTCTGACACCACTGTAGCGAACCCAAATGGTTCCACTGCTGATACTAGATGTTGATGATACAAATTTTGGATTTTTTTTGTGTTTTTGCTTTTTTTGTATTTTATGAGTTTTGAAAAAAATATATACCAAGAAATAAAAATTGCTTGCAATAACTAAAACTATAATCTAGAATGCAAACTAATAGCTGGAAATTGTTTATCTATTTATTAGAGATACTTATAAACATGATAAATGCACATGCATACCCAAAATGTATGAGAGATAGATAATATTTAGATCTAGAATTTCTGATTGCATGCAATGGAGGACCCTAAAACTGATTAGATCTGCCTCTATGGCTGATTTTCCTCACTCAAAATTGTCTCCATAATTTTTGCCTTGCCTAAGCGACCACCATGAAAGAAAATGCAGCTGGAATAAGAAGGCGTTTCACCCAAAGAAGTCCCACGACTCACCCTGAAGTGTACGGCCTGCATGCATGTACGGACCTATCCATAATGCGTGCCCAAATAATTAATGCAGCCCCAAAATTTAATGGATCTCACAATAAATGCTGATTAGATTTGAAATTTATTGAATCTCTTAGAAATCTTCATCAATTTGCACCATGAAATCCTCCGTAAACAACTCTCTTGAATGCCATTCTTCAATGGATCTTTCACCACCTCAGAACAGCTGCATCATTGAAGAATTTTCGCTCTCCAATCGCTGATTGATCTGCAATGCACAAACCCCAAAGCTCTCCCAAAGTTTCACAAAGTCAAATGCTCATAATGGATGAGGTTGATTTGTTTTTGGGAGCTTTTATATCCTCAATAACATGCATGACTTTCCAAATTGCTTTTTGGCTTTTAAAATAATATTTTATTATTTGCTTTTTGTTGCCTCAACATTACCTTGGTTATTGTGCCCATAATAAATTAATATCATTAATTGCACTTTATCATGTGTCATTGGCCCCCTTTTAATATAAAGTCAAAATATAACTTTATATTATAAACTTTTAATTTAACATCATTAATGACACATTAAAATATTAATATATCCTTAAAAACCGTCAGTTAGCTACGCCAACTGAAACCAAGGTCAAAATTGCCAAACACTGAATGACGAGGTGCCCTGCCACAAATAGCAACTCCTGATAGTTGACTTACTATAAATAGTAAGTACGCACCATTGAGTCTTGAAACAACTGCAAAGGCCCAAACAAAGGTCGACACTGCATCTGAGACCTGTCCAGGTGCCCTGCTATATATAGAAACCCTGACTTCCCGAAATAGTAACTTACTATAAATAGTAAGTCTCTCAGAAAGAGTCAAATAACATGTGCAGAAGCCAACACCTGAATCCCAGACAACATCGGAGAGTTGAAATGTCCCCAATTGATCAGACAACAGCTAACAACAGACCCTCAAAGCATAAATGCTAGCCCACGAGGGTCAAATGATGGGCTAACCCCTCGACATCTGATACTGATTAAGGAGGGGACATTACAAAATCAATGTCTAACATGAGAGTGCATCAAAATATAATTATTTTCACTCATACCTAGATAAAGAAATCATTGAATGATCAATATTTTTAGATACCCATGAGTTGCAAATAGGTTTAGATCTGATAACAATGTCTAAACAACAATATTAAACGTTGATTTATGCCCAGAAATGAATAATACAATTGAATATGCAAAATATAAGCTTATTACTTAATACCTAGAAGCTGCAATGAATGATATATCATTTTTAACACATACCTAGATGTTGCAATAAGCTACAAGCCTGATAACTAGACATAAACAACAATATATAATGCAAAATAACAATACCCAGAAAGTCAAATCATCATTATATCAAATTTGGAACGTACCCAGAACTGTTGTTCACATACAAGGTTGATACATACGCTGGAACAACAATACAGTTGGCTAGAAGTTAGCATTTACAGCCTAGAATGCTGATTCTCTTTGAAAAGAATGATAAAACCCTGCTGATATCAAGATGGCGTCCTCATATGTGCAAACAAGAATTTCAAACCCTAGGCATCCAAGCCCTTAAACTCCCACATCCTTCTTATCAACAATACAACCTATTTTTTTGGGCTAATAGCAAGCTAAAACCCTCGAATAAACACTTCAATCTGCATTAAAACCCTACCTTTAGCAATAACTCTCAATCACAAATTTATTATTCGAAGAATCTCAAATAAATTTGCATAGTAAACCCTTCGCGACAAACTCCAGAAATCTGCAATGAAACACACAGGCAATCTCTGTATGAAATTGCTCAATACTCCAACATTCAACACTAGCATAGATTCTGAATAAATCTAGCAGCAAACTTTTCCTGCACAAATTGTAACTCTGAATGAGTCACATAGTATTAACCAGGGAGAATCTTTCACCACCGTGGCTAATCTTCTCCAAGAGGGGTTTCGTCCTCAAGAAAGCTGAGATGAACCAAGTTCAATCCCACAGAACCACAAGGTTTCACAAGAGGAAATAAATAATTTGCATATGCAAATGAACTCTCACAATCTCCTTTTATACTTTTTTCGCTGAACTTTCGAGAAGCTTTATTTTTAAAATCACTTTTAATTAAAATAACCGTTTTTACTTCAACGGACCCTTTTTTATGAAATAATAATAATATTTGATATGCAAGGTCCCTTTTTCAAGCGTCCATGAATTAAAACTTTTAATTCCCTTTCCAACGATCTATTACACTAAGTTGCTTTATGAATTATTTTATAAATTTAAGCAACTTTAGTGAAATAATTAAATTAAAGCTCATTAATTCACCCGAGTTGTGGAAACTGCCGAACGACATCGGAATCAAAATCTGACTATACTGGAATGATATTGATGATGAATAATGATAATCGGGGCTGATCGGGGGACTTTCTATAAATAGACGCTCTCTCCA
The DNA here is from genome assembly GCA_027924645.1 of Cunninghamia lanceolata. NCBI lineage: Eukaryota > Viridiplantae > Streptophyta > Pinopsida > Cupressales > Cupressaceae > Cunninghamia > Cunninghamia lanceolata. Next base: position 4,913,161 of record BSBN01000568.1, read on the forward strand.
AGAATCTTGGAGAACACACCGAAAGTCAGAATTCACTTTAGAAAGTGTCATAGGGGTCCTCAAGACCAACTGAGCTCACTACCAACAACAAACATCTTTGCAGAACACAACTTACATGCTCCAAGAACCTTGGAGTTCCCCTCATAAAACACTAGGCCGCTTTGGTCAGAATAGGAGCTAGACAAAAGCTTGCAAATCAAAGTAGCTAAAAAAATGGGGACATTACAATGTACAACAAAATTAGGTTGTATGACTGGATCAAAATTGGCTATATGGCAGTATCGGGCAAATAGGCAGCTGTATGACAATATCAACAAAGAGAGGCATATGTATGGTAGTATTTGCAGCGAATTTCTAGATGCGAGTATTTGCAAGGGGGTATTTTTGTACAGTAGTATTGGGTGTAATGAGGAGCAATTAAAGTACGGTTTGTTGGAAACAAATTATGATGGATATAGCCATATGATGTTACATAGTGGAGTTTTGATTGTTGACCATATAGATGGTTTTCTTAACTTTTACAACCTCAAAATACCTAATTGACAGGTTTTAATTATCTTGCAGTTATGTGGCTTGTACTTCTACACAATGATCAAATTGTCCTTAAAAACATCTCTTAGGGAAATATGTCTCCATGTTAGAAAACAACAATATGCTTTTGATACCATGTTGGAAAGGTTCTAAAACCTATCAAAAAGGGCACACGAGCTCTCATGCCATGTGAGAAGTATAGGAACTCATAACTTGCTTAAAAAAAGGTCTAGGATTATATCTTATGCTAGAAATTACTATAAAAACAAATCAAATGCTATAAATTTGTATTCAAAGGTTAGAAATAGCGTAATAACTGTTGTGGCTTGTTGCATATCATGCCCCAATTTTATTTTCATTGTTTGTTTTATTTGGGCATTTGTTGTTGCCACAACAATCTTTGGTTTGTTTTGAACCAAGGATCCCCTTTAAGAATGGAAACCCTAATCAAAATGTGCCCTAGGTAATATTCTTTGATATTCCCCTAGTTTATTATTTCTTATTTCTTAGTTTACTCTTCTGGGTGCAATATCCTTAATATTTGCACATTTATTTCAAAGCCTCGTTATTGTTTTCCCCTGGTTTTCTTTTGTTTTATGCCTTTGGCATTTCTAAGCCTTCCTTTCATTTTCCTTGGTTTTGTTTGATTGATAATCACTATCTCTGGTTTTTAGGTTTGATTAATCATTTTTGTGTTTCCATGGTTTGAGCTTTCCTTGGTTTTTGTTTTTGGTCTAATTTAAGTCCCTTTGTTCGTGGACTTCAAACCAAGTTTAATTCGTTTTCAGTACTCACAAAGTCCATTTTTTGGAGACTTTCAACTTGGTATTTTCTATCTTTTATTCCTTGAGCTTTCCTTGGATCCAAAATCCTTTTATACCCTTGGTTTATTTTCTTTCACATCAGGGTTTGTCTTAGTCAATTCCTTCGCTTGCTTTTTTGTAATGTCCCGTTCTAGGGTTGCACATAAAATTTCTGAATCTCGCAATCTGAAATTTAAACCCTAGGACAGGATTTTCTGATTTTCTATTTGGACCTTCAATTTGTCAGTTCAATGCAAATGTACAAGCAAATATGAAGTTCGGTCTTCTTAGTCTGTGCAAACAAACCCCCTGTAGCTCTGTATGATTCTCTGTAGCTGTAAGTATTTCTGCTCACTAATGACTCTAATTCTTTCCCTGAATACGTGGCAGCAATTTGAATGTAATTGGAGTGGATCATTGGTTGGCAGGGACTATGAGATTCAAAGACTTTGTTGAATGATGTCACAGGTTGATGCTAACGAATGGACCAAGCTACTAGATGTGAAGTTGCTGCAACACTCAGCTCACTTGCTGGTCCTTCCAAGTCCCGTTGCCATGTAAGATCACTTGGTTGTAGACTGCATATATTGGAATGGTTTTAGATGACTGACGCCACCTCGAGAATTACAACGCCAACCCTCCTATATCGCCAGTGGCTCAGGAAAGCCGATACCAAGAATGAGAAAAAATCAATACTTCCGACGACTATCTCCAAGAGGTACTTGTGCTTGGTTGCTGGATATAGTTCGCTGTTTAAGGATTGCCTGCTGATCGATTCCAATATTTCGGTAATGATCTATGTTCCAATTGCCACTGTTATTTGATAGTTGATGAGATAAAGATTCAATGTTCGATGCTGGATTATGGTTTGATATTCGATTCGTCAATTCCTTCTTATACATTCCATATTTGTGGAGAGATGCATCTCTCCCCAACGGATATGACTTGACTATCGCTAATTAACAATAATCCTTTCTTATTTAAATCGTTGTTTACTTATATTCGTTGTCAGTTATATCTATCGCTGCCCTTTTATTGGGGTTCTATAAGTATTCTTAAATATTCCACGATGCATATCCTTATATCATACGCGGTCCCTTATTTCTTGACCCAACAATAAGACTTTGTCTTATTTGATTACTGGTCCTCTATCGGGAAACTCCATATTGATCTATTACTGATATTTATTTATACAGTATAATATATCCTTGATCATAGATATATTAAATATTAATTATATCATAAGGAGTATATAATAATAATAATATTTTATACATAATATTATTAAATATACTTATGATGATATATTTATAATATATATTATTATTATTTATAATATAATAACAATATATCTTGTTAATCGATTATTTAAATATATATAAACATATCTGATAAGGATAACCGATTAATTAATATGGGGGCATGACATTTTTCCAAACCCGAAATGAATTTAACCAGATTTAATATTTCACAAGATTTGTCCCTTTGGAATATTCTTCTTGGATTTTACTTCATTCTATCTCCTAAAATCTAGACTTGTGAAGGGGTCAAATCTTGTTAAATCTATTTTCGTGTTTGGTTTTGGCTTTGTTAAGTCCTAGTGATAGATTTGAAATCTAGGGTTCCCAAGATTCTTACATGTAGCCTTTCTTGGAGCTCCATTGATCTTGACAAGTGTCATTCTTGGAGGAAACTTGAGCCTTAAACTCAAAATTTGCATTTTATAAAAGGAACACTTGGATGCGAAAGCCTCATGCGTGCCAGATTCGGATTTTCAAAGAATTTTTATTGTTTTAACCAGTGTTATATCTTTTGAACTATCATACTTCCTGAAGTTTTAAACCCAGTTTAATCTTTTTTGCATCTAGACTTTACTTGGATGAGCATTTTGAAGCCTAAGTGAAGCTAGATGATGCCACATAAGTTTCTTCAAAGCTTCCCAAATTTTGTTGTGTGGTGCCCCAAACCATAAGCCCCAAATCTTGTCTTTTATTAGATTTGAAGCCTTATAAACTTGGTAGTTAAATCGGATTTTGCATCCTATTTCTTTCAAAGCTCTCAGATGGAATTTTGAAACCATTTATCTCCCAAAATGCGAAACTGGTGAGGCTATACAATCAAATTTTATTTGATTTTGGATCTGGATTTCAAACATAGGTAACTTCGAGGCTATAAACTTGGGTAAGCCTTGCAATAACCATGATTGTAAATAGGGAAAACCTTGATGACTTAGAGATGACTTTTGACCAATCATAGTTTAAAAGGTCATAAGAAAACTCACCAGCTTGTGAGGTGAGATCCCTTAGCGAGTCATTCACGAGAAAACTTGCTAGCAAGTTTTTGGCAAGTTCTTGGCAAGTCACTTGCCGAATAATTTGTGAAACTTGTGAGTTTGAGTGAAAACTTGCTTTCTGACACATAGTGGCAGTCCGTAGGCAGGAAAGCATCAAAACACATCATTTTTCACAAATTCTTCTTTGACCTCTTGCTCCTTTGGCATATTGACAATGACATGTCCCCATTTTTGGCATGATCACCTAACAGGAGTCTGGGTTAGCCTATCCTCATTCTCGTAGGCTAATTCATCAAACAAGGAAATAATTTTGGCTGAGCTATGGCTTGGGGAAGATAACGTTGTTCAAAGGCTTGGAGAATGGAAAGTTGTTTTATAAGGCTCAACCAATTTCCGACAAAGTGGAAAATGAATTAATGTATTTTTACATTAATTATCAAAAGGATAAAAATAATAAAATAATGGTTTTTGGATTTGGGCGAATCACTTGGAGGTTTTGGAAAATAAAATAATATTATTTTATTTGATGTCTAACGCCCATCTTGGAGAAAGAAGTAATTAAATAATAATATTCTATTATTATTTAATTAGAGCGCTCAACTTGGAAAAAAGGGAAAATAAAATAATAAAATAATATTTGAAATTGGGTGGCCACATTGGGAGAAAATAAAATAAATAAAATATTGTTCCTTGGCCGATGTGGAGGAAAAAAGTAATTCAAATCTTTAATTTGAATTTGTCGGATACACCGGAGGAAAGAAAAGATCGAAGTATAAAAGAAGGTTGATGGAGCTCATTTCATTATCACGAACATTTTGGCAACTTTGGCATTTTGCTTGGCAATTGTATTGGAGTACTTTCCAAGGACGAAAACCCTTGTGGAAGGAGGTGTGTTGGACGAAAACCCATTCACATCTTGGAGGTGGATTCATACGGAGTTCACATTTGTGCTTCATTGGAGATTTGAAGATTCATTGAGCATTCATCATTCATAGCAGATTTGCTGAGTTCATTGTTGAAGATCTTTGGCATCATTGAGGAGTGACATTGTTGAAGATTTGCATCAGCTAGGAGCGCCACATTTGAGACATTGAAGATCCTTTATTGAGCGTCGAATTGTAGAGACTTCATTGCATGACTTGAGCGCACCATTGAGTGCCAAAATCAGATCAGATCCATTGCATTGGGTGGGCTCGTTTGCATTAGATCTACATCAGATCAGAATCAGCGCCTTGGAGCAGCCATAACCCTAGTTGCCGCCCATCCAGAGTGATCATTTCATTGTTGGAGGTAGCGATTTCATGCTAGAGTTCGCTTTGGTCTTGGGCTCTTCGCCAGCCATTGAGGACTGCATTTAATAGTTGGCATCATAGTTGCAAGACTTGCCAAATTGAAAAACTTGCCAAGCCCGAAAAACTTGACTCGGCAAGGCAAAAACTCGGCAAAAACTCGCCAACTTAAAAAATTGCTTCAATTTCATTAAAAACGCTTTTTTTTGGGCAAAATTCAATGACAAGATGTATCCAATGAGTCCATAAATGAGTACAAAAGTGTTTTCTATTAAATTTGATTGATTTGAATGCAAATTGAGTACAAAATCTCATCCTCATGCGGAATCCTGATGGCTGATGCTAAGTCTGAAACCTTGAAACCCTGAATTTGGCTAAGTTTGAAACCCTGAAACCCTAAAAAATTGGTTAAGTCTGAAATCTGATGGATCCTTCAAAATCTAGAATCTGCATGTTAAATCCCATGGATCCGGAACCTATCTCAAACATTTTGATAGTATATTTCAAAATATTTATACTTGAATATATTTTGAAATATACTAACCAAGCGTCTGAAAAAACCCACCATAAAAAAAAAATTGGAAAAAACCTAGAAAAACCCTAGAAAAAAAACTGGCAAGTAAATACCGGAAAAACCCGCCATAAAAAAAAACCCGCTAGTTTTTCAAGACTCGCCAAGTTTTTGGCGAGTCTTGCAACTATGGTTGGGATCATCATCAAACAAGGCCGATCTGCATCCCTTGAACATCATAATTGCAGCGATCAGCAAATGAAGAAAAGCACTCAACACTTGAGTAGGAGAAACCAGCACTAGAGTTCTTTTGGCATCATTGTGAGGGCTGATTTGATCTAGAGAAAGTTTGGCCACTTTGTGTCAGCATTTGACATCCAATTTGGTATGTTGCATTCATCATCCATTTCTGATTTGTAGCAGCAGTGATATGCATAATTGTATGGCCATATTGGAGCCACAAACTTGATTGTAATTCCATTCTATATCAATTACACTTTGGAGCAGCAGACTTGCATTTCTACTTTGCATGTTTGAATGTGTATTTCATGATGTAATTCAATTTGATAAGGCTGCCGATCTATACTTTCTTCTGTTATCAATTTCCTATATGTTAGTCTATGTTTCATGCTTGGTGAGGACATATTGATAAGGTGCAGAAATAAAATCAGAATTCAGTCCTAGGGTTTTTAAGTGAAATTTTCAAAATCAGAAAACTTGTTAAAAATCCTAGTTTGTCACATGTCAGACAACATTACAAAACTGCACAACGAAGAGAAATGCACAAATACTTGTGGGCCTTATAGCTTCTCTACAATGTTGTATGCAGTGCGTCATGGACCACAAGTTTGAGTCTTGGCAATTTTAGATTGACTAGTCTAGGAAGGCTTTAAAATTGCCCAAGGACATCTTATTAAAGATTTGTAGGATAATTTGTTGGAAGGGTATCTGGAGCATTACAAAGTCCAAATGTCTCTATCTTCTACCATGAAAATGGTCTTGATTTTACTCTTCATACAAGCTTATATGGTTGTACCCAAAAAAACTATCTATAAAAGAATGAACTTTGTGTTTGGATACTTATTTGAGAATGGAGTCAATGAATGAAATAGGAAATAGATCTTTAATTCTGATTGCGTTCAAACTTATGAAATCAATGCAAATCTTGATTTGTCCCAATTCCTTTCCAAGGAAATCATTATTGACGATAACCCATTCACTTGTTCCCACCTTAAAAATAATTCCTCTTTAAAGCATCTTATCAATCTCTTTTTGATCTTTTTTTGAATAGTTCAATTATGTCTGGTATGCTTTTATTTTCACAATCAAAGCTGTTGTTATTAAAAGGAATTTTATGAACATATAACTCTAGTAGAACTCCCTTCAAGTCCTTGTACATCTAGGAGAAGGCATCTGTATAATTTATAAATATCTTGAATGTTTCCACTTTTAGTTTTGGAATCCAATTGACACTGACCATAATCATCTAGGGGCTTCCATATGACCCTATAATCAACCTTATTGTGAGGTTCTTGATACTTTGTGCCTATCAGACTTCTAAACTGGTGGGTTGGCTTGTTGTCAAGCTTTGCATTCCCCATCTTGTATTTTGTGATTCCAAGAAAATATGTCGACATTGAGGTTGACAATCTAGAGGAACTCAATGGTTCAGAAGGACTTGACATCATTGACTTTTGTTTCCGATCATCTCTCCCTCAACCTTCTTCATTTATATCAATTATTTCAATAGATATACCTCACAATGCCTAAAAAATGTGAAACTACAAGGTCTATCATAGTATAGTGAAATGCCTATAATTCTAACATATCATAGTCCTTTCAACATAAGCATTTTACAATGCTATCTTAGAATTATCTGCAATATGTCATTTCTCAGAGTTGGTACCAACATCGGTTCATTGTCATCACTAGAGTCAACATCATCATCTTCACTTATCCTCCTCGACTGTGAGGATGTTTTGTTTTAAATTTTAATTTCCATGGCTCTATTGAATGCATCTTAGTAAGATGAAGGTGGTATCTTGCTCTGCAACAAGGGTATAAGTCCTCGATGAATCATATTTTTTTCAAACCATCAATAGGTTCTTTTTTCCAATTTCCCAAGTAGTTATTTAAACCTTTGGTCATAGGCTTAGACATTTTCATTTTTCCCTTGCTAGGTACAATTAATCTTGTGACAATATCATTGTTGTGAGGACAAAGCTTGAACTCTTCTTTGAATGCCTTTCATAGTTTATCTCAAGAAATCTTGTTTGTGGATGGCACACCAATGGACCAATCAATAGCCACCCTAGTGACTAGAAATGATTGCAACCATGGCATTCATCTATTTGCTTGTTTCTAATCCAAATGGCTATACATATTTTATAATGGCACATTGCATCTTCAAACTTGTCACCAATTAACTTTGGTAGCTTGTACTTCTCAAAATTGGGACTAGGTGGAATGAGCATTTTTGGTTGCTGGGCTTGATGTGACTATACTAGTAGGATCCTCCGCATCAAGAAGGTTTGTCCATGATGTTCCTTTGCTTTTTCAAGCACTATTGGACATGTCTAGATTCTCAACCCTTGTGGCATGGGCAATCTGTATGCTTCTTTGCTCATGTTTGAGCTCCCTTTGTTTGTAGCTTATTCCAACCTTGATGTCTTTGGTTCATTTTCACGTGATAGCATTTCTTTGATGCCTCAAATACTAATTCCAAAAGCTGCTCCTTTTCTTCTATAAGAAAGTTGTTAGATTTTGTCTCAATATAAAGACTTACCTCTAAATGAGGGGGCTTGGTCAACTATTTGGTCAATTCCTTTGGAGCACCCTTCAACCCAACGTGGTTGGAAAGGCTTGTGCTTCCTCTAGAAGGGGCAATTGCTTGGAAACCTCTACCCACTCTTACCTTGTGAGTGGAGTATTTCTTTGAGATGTTGGCTGATCTCTTTGTTGGTTGAATTTTTTAGTTTGACTCATGCTTCGATATAGACTTTTGCTACAGCTTGCATTGCTACTTTGAATCAGAAGTTACTATGATAAATTTTGCATTTTTGCTTCTTCATTTTGTTGTTCCACTGTCTTGGTAGACTATCTAATTACTTTATTTTCTCAATGCTGTTGTCTTCTTATACAACCTTTGTTCATCCTCAATGGCATTAATTTCTTAGAATTTAGTGTTGGTCTTTAATTCGTTCCTCTTTTTCTTGATGACACCTTTCCTCTACTTCATGATCTCTTTCGGCAATGAGATCTGGGAAAATAATATAGTGCCTTGCTAGGAGTCTTGGTAAATTGTCGAACAATTGATCAACATCTTTGGTTACAACCAAGTTATCTTAGATAGAAGATGCGAGTACTTAGTTTCAAACTGATTTTTCTTTGACGTGCTCATGTACTGAGATCTCCCTTAGATACTTGAAATCTCGAGTAAGCTCATCTTGTCTTTGTTTTTTGTGTCAACTATCTCTTGTATTGGTTGACCTATTTACTCCCACATATCCATCTTGTGTCATTGCCAATGGTTACTCGATCAACTTCTACTGTACTTTAAATGTGACTTGACTTTGTAAAGGCAAGGACACTGGAAATGTTTTCAGTATATTCTACACTACCAAACTACTAGAAAAACATATAGAGAATAGAAAAAATGATGCTTATATTGCTTAGGTAGTGTTCAACACAATTCTTGCTAGTACATGGAGGATTTGTCCATAAATCAATGTCTTTACCTATTTGAAATGCTACTTGTAAAGGACCAACGGTTATTGGTCAAGACACAACTATTGGTCTAACTATTCATAACTACATTTTTAAGTACACTAACTAATTTGACAATTAATCAACAACATAACAAAGTTGGTTCCAATATATTTATTAATGATAACATAACATAAAACTATCTGTATACCTATTTTTTTTAGTGCCATATTTTTCCTTCTTCTTATGTGGCTTTCCAACCATCCATCCTAGAATTTGTACGCAATCTTGTACTTAAGGAGATCATTTTTGAGCACCGTGATAGCGTTCTTGTAGTAAAAGATGATTTTACTAGTCCAACATTTCCTTTTAGATATTTAATAATATTTTGACATTTTCGTCACTTGTTTTTTGTAGTGTCTCTTTTAAATTTCTTCAATTGAGATGAAATGTACTCAAGACAAAGCATCTGCTACCACATTTTAATTACTTGGTTTTTATAAATTTTGGGTTTGTATTCATTGAATATTTGAGACAATTGATGTTGCATGTTGGGAAGTTCTTATGCGGAATAAAATAATAGGGTTATATTTTGTGTATACCTCAAATTATTGTTTTTGAGGTGAAGTTTACATGTTTTTATGACAGATGGATTTTAGTGGCTCCTCCTCAATTATTGGATATCTTTATTTTGCATCACCCATCTTTCTTCTTGTGTATGATTTCTTGTCATAAATTAGCTCCAATGGCATTGACACTAGTGTCATGTAAGAACCCTTACCAATTCTGCCCTGTTTTTCTTAATGCTGATCTGAATTTCTGACTAAGGTTTCTTGTTTGTTTTGAGTGGTTTTGTGAGTTTTCAATGAAATGATACATTTGCCATATAACAATAACAATATAGAACCATATTGAGATGAAATACCATCAAACTAATGACTGAAAAATATAAATCAGAGATCTGATTTCACTCAGAACAGCTAGATATTTGATTTCAAATTAAAAATTTGAAATGATTACATCATCCAATTGTTGTACAAACAGACCCGATTGAATCCTCCACACTTAGGAACAAGTTTGATGACAAATAGTGATATGTAGAGGTCCGATTTGAGCCCAGATCTGATTGTACCTTGCTGTTATGAAATTCTGAGTTGCTGATATGAAATTTCAGAATGTAAACAATGATAAAATGTACCAAAAATCACCTCCAAAAGTGAAGCGATGGAGTCCAATGCAAGCCGCCTATGCTGGAATGATTTCAAATGTCCAAGTTTGATGCAAACATGTCAAATATCAATATGAAATAGTCTACAGCAGTCTGATACAAACCCTAGGTAACTGAAAAACACCTTTCCACACCTTGCCACACCTCCAAAAAGGCAGCGATCAAACCCTAGGTGGAGGGATGAAACCCTAGGTAGTAAATATGCCAATATTATATGGAATCTCACCTCAAAGACCTCCGATCTGCAATCTGATATAGATTTATCAGGTCTGAAACAACAAATCTGCCCACAATTGAATGACAACAATAACCAAAAATCCCTCCAAAGTATGGCACTTCAATTCCAAACCCTAGCCGTGCATGCCATGATGAAAATACACCAAAATAACCTTCAGATCTGCATCATTTAGTTCTCAACCTGCAATAAAACTTCAAACCCTAGCTGCCATGACAATCTTCTTTCAAACCCTAGCTGGTTGAAACTCCAAAATGCAAAAGAAACCTATAATTATGCTCAATATTGAACCCCGAATGGATCCATCTCTCAATGTGGGATGGGTTTTTGTCCAAACCATAGAAGCAGATATCTTTAAAATATCCCGATATATTCCGATATCTTTTCTCGACAGGGTTCCCGACATTTTCTTGAAAATATCACAGAGTTTTTCAAAATATCTTTGACCAAAATTTTCACCAATATAGTGTGAGATTATTGGTGATATATCACTAGTAATATCACAATAAATTAGTTTTCTTTCTATATAAGCATCAAACTTGCAATTTTTGGATCATTCATCTCTTGAACTTTTATAAACGGGTTATACACCTTGAATGGTGTAAGTAGCTGTTAAGATTTTGAGGTGTCATTATTGTATAGCAGTTAGATTTGTTGCAAAGGGGCAACGGCAATTATTTTTGTTGTTATTTCAAAAATGAATGCAGTTATCTACAATTGTGAAGACACTTGGTATAATCGCGTTTGAAAACCTTGTGAATAGGGAATGTGACTATCACTATTGTTATTGTGATTAGTGATAGTCATTGTTGCCTTTGACAACAACAAACACTTATGTGATTATTTATGATTCATGGGCATAATCATTACTAGACAAAACTGTCAAATGATTACGCTATCCTTTGACTTATTATTATTGCATCACAGATGTTAGTGCTGTCATTTGTACTTATCAATGGATATTGTTGTCATTATTTCATTTGTAAAATAGTTGTATTATTGAGGCAATTGTTTGGCAATTTTCATAATTACATTGTAGTTAATAATGTTGTACCAGTTATGTTTGTTGTCGTCATCATTGTCTTTTGACATAACTATCCTTTTGTGATTAGTAATCTTCTAATGATCATTGATCAGTAGCATTCTGTCATTATTGTGACCTATACATTCTTGATTAGTACGGTGTTTAGTAACATCCTTATTAGTAATGTGGTCAATCAATATGGGCATCAATACTGCAGTCAACATTATAGGAAAAATTACTGATGAAAATATTAAGAAACATTGTTGAGGGAGGACATTGTTGTCTTGAAATGCTTGTTGTTGTGAACTGTACTTACCATTTTGTGTATAGATTAGTCTCATTGACTTGTTAGTTAAGGAGAATGGTAGGGTTAACAGATTACATATTTACACTAGTCCTGTTCTATTGCATTAAGGTTCATTATCATTCTGGCAGTAATTTACTAACATTGTTAAAGAGATTTATATTACATTATCTGTAATCAGCGATCTCAAAATTAATGAGAAAAATCAATATTTCAAAATTCATGTTGTACACTCTCGTTTACTAATCTCACTTTCTATGCAATTAGTATGGCTTTAAATGTAAAAAACATCAATTATTTCTCTTTTTTTAAAAAAAATTATTGCATTTTTTGGGTTTCCCAGTTTTTTCCAATAATATCCCGAGAAATTGAAAATATCTTTATCTTTTGAGATGCCAAGAAATTCCCAAGAACGATATTTACTTCTATGGTCCAAACCACGAATTCTAAGGGTTTTCGTCCTTAGAAGCTAGCTGAAACGAAGTTGCAGCCAAGTGAAACTCTACAAATATCAAATGACAAATAAACAAGATGAAAATGAACCTCCAGACACCATATTTTATAATCCATCACTTGGGCGCCCAAATCAAATGTATTTTATTTCACTTTGAAGTCCACCGCCATAAATAAATTATTTATTTTAATTTTCTTTTTAATTCCCTCAAGTTGGGCGGCCAATATTGAGATAATAAAATAATAATATTTTATTATTTTTCCTCTTCACCCTTGAGCGGCCACTTTTTGGCGTAAAATATAATATTTTAATAAATAAAATATTATTTTAATTGTCATTTGCCTTATTTTCATTTTTCTTTATTTTTCTCCTTTTTCCCACTCTCCAAGTGGTTCGCTCCTCTCTTGGCAAAATTATTTTATTAATTTTGACTTTTCCAAAAATATTATAAAAATATACAAAGTCATCTCCCAACTTCATTTTGCCAAGGAAAAATAGTTGAAGCTACAAAAATTGACTTTCCATCCTTCAAGCTTCAACATTGTCATTCCCTTACCAAATGAATTAGCCTATGGGAATGGTGAATAGGCTAACTCTCTTCTCACTAGGTGATCATGCCGGAAATGGGGACATTACAGTCCTCCCTTTCTGGGATTGCTTGTCCTCAAGCAATTGCAAATCTGGATGCTGTAAAATCTGCTCTCCTTCCCAATTCGCATCCTCCAATGGCAAGTCTCTCCATCTCACCAAATACTCATGGATCACCCTGTTCCTCAATTGCCGCTCCCTCATATCTAAAATACTATCAGGAACCAATATCAAAGTACCCTCTTCATCAAGAGGTGGAAGATCTGGAGAAGAAACATGTTGTCCAAGTGCCTTCTTGAGACAAGACACATGGAAACATTATGAATCCTACTATCTACTGGCAACTCAAGCTCATATGCTACCTCTCCAACTCTCCTCACAATCCTGTAGGGACCATAGACCCTGGGCTTAAGTTTTTCTGCACCACTCTTCTTCAATGTAGACTATCTATATGGATGAAGGCGCAAAAATACCAAATCACCAACCTCAAAGGTCCTCTCTATCCCATGTCTATCAGCATACATCTTTTGTTGATTCTAGGCTTGCTGAATGTTATCCTTAAGTGCCTTAAGGATATCCTGACTATCCTGCATCAACTCCTTAGCTCTGGGAGCTCTGCTATCATCAAAGGCCAAGTCTAAGAAAGATAAAGCATCATAACCATACAAGGCCCTAAATGGTGACATGCCAATCGACATGTGATAGGTGGTATTATAACAATACTCGCCCAAATGTAACCACTAATCCAAGCACGCTGCTGCCCCCACAACATAATTGCGAAGATATCCCTCTACCCACTTATTGACAATCTCCGTCTGACCGTCTTTCTAAGGGTGGTAGCTAGTGCTCGATGTCAACTCTGTACCAGCTAATCGGAATAGCTCCTGCCAAAATACACAGAGAAACCTGCTAATCCGATCACTGACAATGGTCTTGTTGACACCTAAAAAATCAATCCCCAAAATGCTCCATTTTGGCCCACAAGTTCCATTTTATTCCCATTTGAACCTATAGTTTACAACCAATATAAGACATATTTCATAGGTTTTCATGTGTTTGCCATTTGAAAATGCAAGGTAGAAAAACCCAAAAATTGGCTAAGTCCCAATATCCCAAGGTTCCCTTCTGTTTTTTCCCTTTGTTGGAGGTTGGGGTTTCGGGCTTCTTCCTTCCTTTGTGCTTCCCCTTTTGGCCTTGAAAATTGCTTAAGTGTTGAAAACTTCTAAGTATTCGGTGGAGTTTCGGAGGTCGAAGTTCCTCCCTTCCACCTTCCTAATGGCAAGCGTTGCGGAGAAGGCCCGAGAGCCAAAGTCTGCTCAACGTGATGAAAAATTATTCTAAGTATGGAGAAATGATGCGGGGTGTTGGACATCGGGGTTGTGCAGTTCCGCCTTCTTTAGTGTTGCAGTGAAGAGATGGGCCTTGAGGTCCGACAGGTCTACATGGAAAATTTTCTAAGTATCAAGTGTATAACAGAGGTCGGAGTTGTGGTGTTTTCTCTTCTCCCTTTTGAAAGGCGAAACAACGAAGGCCCAAGGGCCGAACTCTGACAAGGCAAAGGGAGATAAAGAGACAAAGGTAAAAAGATAAAGGTAGGAGGCCAAAAGGCCGAAGGTCCAAAGTCCGAAACTCTGATTTTTCGGAGGTTGGCTTCCTAGCCTACCACGCTCCTCCAATCGCCAGGGAACACGCCAACTACTTTCAAGGATGCCATTGATGCGAAGTGGGTGTCGGAATTCAATGTTTTCAATGCAGTTGGTGGGTGGTTGAGGATTTTGGTGCCCATTTCATTCCCAGACGTGAGGTGAAGGCTATAAAGGCAAGAGTTGAACTCTTTTTCAAGGGTTGGTCGCTGAACCAATTGTCTGGTCTGGAAAACGCCTAAGGATGATTTTAGGGCATCAAGCAGAGGAAAATGTCTGGGCAGTGAATGAAGGAATGCGTCTAATACAATGTAGGAAGGATTGTAATGTGCATTTTCATGCATTGGTATGTCTCCATGACTGTTTGTAAGAATTCAAGGGAATGCATTGTCGTAGCTTTGTATTTTGCCTTCACCACATTTGCTGGTGCGATTGTAATGGGATTTGATAATGTATGATAGCATTTAAATCAATACAAGCTTTGTGTTGGGTCATCTCTTTATTGCAAGTGGATTATTATAGCTTGGCTTTGGATAAATAAGTATGTTTGGTGTATGAAGTGTAATTTGAGAAATGTATGTGAATATATTTTAGTTTTCTGTTGATGTTGGTTCAGCCCTACTCTTTTCTCTTCATTGTTTATGCCTTAGTTGCCTAATGGATTAGGGACCGGTCCATATTGGGGATGGATCAATCATCTTTTTAATCAAACTCTCGCCCTGTTAGCTATAGGCGTAGGAGTAGGTTTAGTTTAGGGTTCTACATGTTGTTCATGGTTTTATTTTATAACCAGGGGTAAATCTAAAGTAATGGAAAACAAACCGAATTATTTGTGAATCATGAGCATGTATGCCTGCACTACGTATCTTATGTATGAGATGTTAAGTGGATTCATTCCAAGGAGTATAGTATTGCCATGTTTGGGTGCAAATCCATAGTGCAGTAATCAGCTTAATACAGAGGCCTGTGCAGCCAGTTTGTCTTGACCTAGTGACAGCTTTGGGGGTCAAGTGTACGTTGGGTATGGGGTCAAGTGTACGTTGGGTATGGCTGTATATGTTTGTGTTTTATTTCATGAATCTAGGAACATCCCTCCTAGGTCTAGCTGACCCTGAAGTGCAGAGGAGCTTCCCCACTCCTGTAGGTTGTCCAGAATCGCCAGAACTTGTTGATAACCTCTGTCAGTCACCTTGACGACATCCCTGGCCTTGGTGATTGTGAAATGTTTTAGGGTTTTGGGTTGCAGTTATTTTGGGAGTCAACATTTTTGGCGTCGTTGCCCAGGAAGAGTAAGGTACTGGGTTGTGAAGAAATTGAATACTCTGTTGGTGAGTCGTGAACCTAGAATCAATTTTTAGCCTTGAAGATTAGTCACACTGCAAGGAATTCCTCTTTGGAAGAGGTGGCGACTCTGCTATTAGAACAAAAATTTGTTCATTGCTATTTTAGTTGTGCTGTTGGTGATTCAAACGCCCCAAGTTTATGAGCAGCAGCTGGAAAATTAAGGTACACATGGTTTCCTTTTGCAACCAATTCAAACTTCCTCCAAAATCCAAAAGCATTTATTCTATTAAGTCTTGTGCTACCCTGTGTTGCTTGCACATTCAAACTCAGAATAAAATGCTAAGTATTCTATCCTCTCTTGAATAAAGTCTCTCGAATGCTAAACAATGTGATCAATCGAGACAACTCCAAGGTTCCTTGATTGTGTTTTTGCTATGGATAGACTTAGTAGTTGATGTGATCATGCTAGTAATCACAAAGGGACTTACGCTGAATATGCTCCTTACTCCACTCAAATGTGTTACTTCTACCTTATGAAATGGAACTTTTTCTAACTGTCTATGAAAGAAAATGAAAAAGGCAAGGGTTGAGAAAGCTATTCTAAGGACAATGATATGATGGACAATGCTTCGATAGACAAATTCCTTTCAATCGAGCTTCGCTTCGCCATGAGAACAACAACAGATTCTAGATTTTTGAGGATCCACCGGATTTCAGACTCAGTCAATTTTCAGGATCTCAGAACATCAGGATTCTAGACTTAGTCAATTTTCAGGATCTCAGGATATGCATTAGGATGGGAAGATACAAACTCTTTAGCCAGAATATATCGAGACTTGGGTAAAACAACACTACCAAAACCTTACAAGCTCAAAGAAAACCTAAACCCTAAAGCAAAGCAACGACATAAAGCAAAAAAAAGGGGGTCCCCATTTGCAATGGGGCGATGTGTGAAGACGTCACAACACCCTGCATGGTAGAAATTTTAGTCATGGCTTCTTGACATACTATTGACCCTAGGATGGATCCTTCTTGTGCATCATCCTATGTCTCATGCCCTAGCTATTATGAGGATGAAGATGCTTTTGATTCTTATGATGATGATTCATCCTATTACTCAGATTGCCCTACATCTTGCATTCCCATGTCTCAATGTCAAACACCCCTGCATAATCAAAATGATCCATCTATACTGCAGTATGAAGTTAATAAAACTAAACAGCTGTTAGAGGCTTTACTACAGCAAGAAAAGGAATTAGAAAATCAAATCATGCTACATCAGTCTAGGGTGCAATCCAATGCCCTTTCTGTTGTTGTTAATGGCTCACTTTTTCGACCCCCTCCCATTGCTAATGAGAATACATACAAACAACTGGACCTTTTATGGGTCAATTATGAGAAGCAGTCTATGCCCAATGAGATCTATTATTAGATGCCTTTATTTGATGGGTGTGATGTTTATGATGGGAAGGCACATATTCTTGCATTTTCAGATTTCATGGAGAAGTTCCAATTTGAGGATGAGGATATGTGGATGAGGTTCTTTGTCAGATCACTTTGTGGATTGGCATGGAAATGGCTTGTTGGTTTTCCTGACCATCACTTTGCTTCTTGGGATCATTTGGTGGCTGCATTTGAAAAGTTTGCAAGTAGTTTGGACCTTGTTCTTGTCCAAGAACTTGAAAATATCAGAAGCTATGAGGGTGAATCCAGCATGGATTTTAGCCGTCGGTTTGCTGTTGCACTTTCTAGAATTCCAGATGCCTTCAAACCTTCTATTCCAGCTTGCATTAATTTGTTTTTTGAATTTTATGAAGTTGGATCGAGTTCAGTATAGGAAGATTTGAGTCTGGTTGGTTTGCAGCAGGCTTGCCTTGCTCTTGATGCCTTGGTTAAAATGAGAGATGAGTATGTTGTTAGGTTGGTATCCCTCAAGGAAAATTTTGTGAATAGTGAGAGTGAGGAAGGCAATACTACAACAGATCAGGTTGAATGTGTTGTCAGGAAAATGAACCCTTGCGAGGCAGCATCATATGACAATTGTGCTGAGAGTGAAGATAGTGTAGCTACCTATCTTCAATTGGATGCATCATCCTTGGTGGATGATGGTGTTGTTGTTCTGGCTTGTGATCCCCAATCTGAAATTAAAGGTGACTGTAGCATTTGTGCACCCAATGATAACCGATCTGAGGCAAGTGAAGGTGCAGACATTTGTTTTCAATTTGAGGGCCTTGCTGTGGGTTGTGATGTTGGTGAATGCGATATTAGGCATGTGTAATCTGACAGTGAGGACATGAGGGCAGAGGTGTTTGATACAGTGTCTCTTGGCAATGCAAAAGTTGAGAGTACCATATGCACTTCTTTGCATTTGAATGAGTCAATCCGTGGGATTGGTGGTAATGATGAGTTTTTATTTAGTGAGCTCCCAGGTTTTGTCCCTTTTGACAGTGATGAAGTTGATTGTGCTGAGGATGCTTGTGTGAAGGTCAAGGTGTCTTGTGCTTCAAGTGATATTTCTTACACTTGTTCTTCCTTTACTGATGATTTATGTACCGACTGGTTCTAGTTGGATGAGCCTGTAACTATTGACATCGATAAGAGGAGCCTCCATGATGAACTTTTTGTTGCTGATCTAGTTATGCAGGCAACCAATAGATTTCCTTGTGGCAGTGTGGAGGAGGATAGTTTTGTACCTATATGCAGTAGCAGTTGTAATACAGTGAGTTGCCCAGTTGAGATTGAAACAAAAAGGTTGTGGGATGGATGTAGTCCATCATTGGAAAAACCTCATTATGACTCTTATGCTGGTGATGATGAAGATATGGATCAGATTTGTGATCCAAGTATGGAAAAAGACATCGGCATATGTGATGATGTACGCTGGCAACCTACTATCCAAGGGTTTGACACTTGTGAGTATGAAAGTTTCCTTTGCAATGAAGGTCAGGTGTCTAATGCTGTGGGTAATGATGTTGTGCCCAAATTTGAATATTTTATTTGGGCCCAGTATACACATTAGAGTGACATTGGGCAGCAACATGAGTGCCAAGTTGAAGATTTACATGTTCCTTCCCAACTTGAGGATATGATAGAGCTAGAGTCTTTCCAATTTGATCTACAAGATGAAGTGCCTTATTTTGTGGATCAACAGTGCAATTAGGCACAATTTTCTTTGCCATGTGAATTGGAGGTGTTTTCCTTTTCCCTCAATTTGCATGAAGAGGTCAGCTGGTTTGGTAGCTTGGCACTTGATGATGGAGGTTTGCTTCCATCCATTTCTCTTGCTTCTGACTTGGTTTTATATTTTTCACCCCTTGCTGCTGGGAACAAGCATGATGCAATGTGGAATAGGTCAAGTACCTATTGCTTTTGGTTGCCTTGCATTAGTGATTTCATTGATAAAGCTGGCCTTGGCTTCATAAACATTTGTTGCAGGTTGGTGCATGTAGATCAAAGACTTTAGTTGTTGTAGCTGGGTGAGAAGTGCAAATTTGGTTTGAGGGAGATCAGCTCCTTCATTTAGTTTGTCTTTGACAGAGGCAAGTAAATTAAGTCACTTGGTGCAGATTTGACCTGCAACATGTTTAAATTTTGAATACAGTCAACTTTCCTTTTGTGCCCCCATATTTATGATTGTATGCATTGTAAATATGTCTTGTGTTGTTCCCCCCTGTGTTTTTTGCCTTTTGGTTTGCTCGGAGATGTCTGGATCCTCGCTGTGCCACTGCGTGGCACACGTCCCCAACCAGAGCCAGTGTTGACACCTAAAAAATCAGTCCCCAAAATGCTCCATTTTGACCCCCATGTTCCATTTTACTCCCATTTGAACCTATAGTTTACAACTGATCTAAGACATATTTCATAGGTTTTCATGTGTTTGCCAGTTGAAAATGCAAGGTAGAAAAACCCAAAAATTGGCTAAGTCCCAATATCCCAAGGTTCCCTTGTGTTTTTTCCCTTTGTCGGAGGTCGGGGTTTCGAGCTTCTTCCTTCCTTTGTGCTTCCCCTTTTGGCCTCAAAAATTGCCTAAGTGTTGAAAACTTCAAAGTGTTCGGCGAAGTTTCGGAGGTCAGAGTTCCTCCCTTCCGCCTTCCTAATGGCAAGCGTTGCGGAGAAGGCCTGAGGGCTGAAGTCCGCTCAAAGTGATGAAAAACTATTCTAAGTATGGAGAAATGATGAGGGGCGTCGGACTTCGGGGTTGTGCACTTCCGCCTTCTTCAGTGCTGCGGTGAAGAGATGGGCCCCGAGGTCTAATAGGTCTACATGGAAAATTTTCTAAGTATCAAGTGTATAGCGAAGGTCGGAGTTGTGGTGTTTTCTCTTCTCCCTTTTGAAAGGCGAAACAATGAAGGCCCGAGGGCCGAAGTCTAATAGGGCATAGGGAGATAAAGAGACAAAAGGTAAAAAGATAAAGGTTTGAAGGTCCGAAGTCTGAAACTCCGATTTTTCAGAGGTTGGCTTCCTCGCCTACCACACTCCTCCAACTGCTTGGGAACGTGCTAGCTACTTCCAAGGATGCCATTAATGTGAAGTGGGTGTCTGAATTCAATATTTTTAATCTAGTTGGTGGGTTGGTTGAGGATTTTGGCGCCCATTTCATTCCTAGACGTGAAGTGAAGGCCATAAAGGCAAGAGTTGAACTCTTTTTCAAGGGTTGGTCGCTGAACCAATTGTCTAGTCTGGAGAACGCCTAAGGATGATTTTAGGGCATCAAGCAGAGGAAAATGTCTGGGCAGTGAATGAAGGAATGCATCTGATACAGCGTAGGAAGGATTGTAATGTGCATTTTTATGCATTGGTATGTCTCCATGGATGTTTGTAATAATTCAGGGGAATGCATTGTTGCATCTTTGTATTTTGCCTTCACCACATTTGCTGGTGCGATTGTAATGGGATTTGATAATGTATGATAGCATTTAAATCAATACAAGCTTTGTGTTAGGTCATCTCTATATTGCAAGTGGATTATTATAGCTTGACTTTGGATAAATAAGTATGTTTGGTGTATAAAGTGTAATATGAGAAATGTATGTGAATATATTTTAGTTTTCTGTTGATGCTGGTTCAACCCTATTCTTTCCTCTTCATTGTTTATGACTCAGTTGCCCAATGGATTAGGCACCGGTCCATATTGGGGATGGATCAATCATCTTTTTAATCAAACTTTCGTCCTGTTAGCTATAGGAGTAGGAGTAGGTTTAGTTTAGGGTTCTACATGATGTTCATGGTTCTATTTTATAACCAGGGATAAATCTGAAGTAATGCAATACAAACTTAATTATTTGTGAATCATGAGCATGTATGCTTTTACTATGTATCTTGTGTACGAGATGTTAAGTGGATTCATTCCAAGTAGTATAGTATTGCCATGTTTGGGTGCAAATGTATAGTGTAGTAATCAGCTTAATATAGAGGCCTATGCAGCCGGTTTGTCTTGACCTAGTGACAACTTTGGGGGCCAAGTGTACGTTGGGTATGGCTGTATATGTTTGTGTTTTATTTAATGCCTCTAGGAATATCCCTCCTAGGTCTAGCTAAGCCTGAAGTGCAGATGAGCTTATCCACTCCTGTAGGTTGTCCAGAATCGCCCAGAACTAGTTGATAAACCTCTGTTAGTCACCTTGACGACATCCCTAGCCTTGGTGATTGTGAAATGTTTTAGGGTTTTGGGTTGCAGTTATTTTGGGAGTTAACAGGTCTTCGGGAGTCTATGCAATCTAAACCTCTCTGAAGAATAACTCTGCAACCTGCATTGCTAAATAATTTGATGGTATCACAAAGAAGTGTGCATATTTGGTCAACCTGTCAACTACCACAAACATGCAATCCTTGCCTTGGACTCTTTGTAGACCAGTGATGAAGTCGATCGAAATACTCTCCCTCTTTTGCTCTGGAATAGGCAATGGCTGATGTAAACCTATGGGGAAAGTATGCTCTGACTTGTTTTGCTGACAAGTCATACACTCTCTAACATGTTGCAAGACATCATCCTTGAGACCCTTCCATGAGAATCTCTCTCTAATCTGCTTGTAGGTCTTGAAGAACCTTGGATGCCTTGCTAAAGGAGTGTTAGGGATAGCTCTCATAATCTTTTGCGTCAACTTAGATTTAGGTACCAAATAAGTCCTATCCTTATAATATATCACATCATCCATCACCTTATATTGATCATCCTGAATCATACCATGCATGAGCTCGCATGCAAATGTATTCTTGGAATACTCAACTAAAAGTTGAGACTTCCAATCAGCTGAAATCTCAATCATAGAGCAAAGAGTAGGTCTCTTGGAAAGTGCATAAAAACAATATTCTTCTTGCCCTTCACATACTCAATGTCAAAATCATAAGCTTGGATCTTACTCACCCATTTTTGCTGCCGCTCATTCAAATCCTTCTGCTCTAGAAAGTATTCCAGACTATTGTGGTCCGTCCTCACCACAAATTTCGTACCTACCAAATAATGTCTAAAATTTGCCAACGCATGCATGATGGCAAGCATCTCCTTGTTGTAGGTGGAATAAAGTCTCTCCACATCCCTCAATTTCCTTCTCTCAAATGCAATGGGATGTCTATTCTGCTTCAAAACTGCACCAATGCCCTCTCCTGATGCATCACACTCTAACACAAAGGGCTGCGTGAAATCTGGTAATGCCAATACTGGACAAGAATTCATCACCTGCTTAAGCCTGTCAAAAGTAACCTGAGCCTCATTCGACCATCTGAATGCCCCCTTTTTAGTGAGATTTGTAAGTGGTGCTGCCAGCTGTGAAAACCCCTTAACAAATCTCCTGTAGAAGCAACGTAGTCCCAAAGTACCTCTCAAATACGAAATGTTCTTTGGTGGTGGCCAATCCAGAATAGCCTGTATCTTCTCCTGGTGAACTCTAACTCCATCTGCTCCAATCACATGTCCCAAGTAGAGAATCTCGGTCATCCCAAACTCACATTTGGAATCCTTAGCATATAATGACTATGCCTCCATAATACTCAACACCTCATCAAGATGCCGAAGATGCTCCTCTCATGTGTTACTATAAATAAAGATGTCATCAAAGAACACCAACACAAACTTACGCAACTGCTTACGAAAGATGTGATTCATATATGACTGAAATGTAGCAAGAGCGTTAGTAAGACCAAATGGCATAACCAAAAACTCATAGTGCCCGTAGTGACATCAGAATGCTGTCTTATGTATATCCTCCTCACGGACACGAATTTGATGATACCCTGAACGAAGATCAATCTTAGAGAAGTATGCTGCCACATGTAACTTATCAAGCAACTCATCGATCCTGGGAATAGGATACCTGTTCTTAATTGTCTTTTTATTTTAGGCTTTATAATCAATGCACATCCTTATGGTGCCATCCTTCTTCACCAAAACAAGTGAAGAAGCAAAGGAACTGGAACTAGGCCAAATGTGTCCCATATCAATGTAGTGTGCCGAACTGGGGATTTGCCATAATTTTCAAACTTTTCCAATTACAAACCCTAGGACTGAATCTGATTTTATTTTCTGATCTCAATATACATATATCATCCAATTTATCATATCCAATGCATCACAAATAACATATCAAGATGTACCAACAAATCCGAGTTGAATTGCACAATGAATTACGCACTAGAATGATAGAAAATGATGACGAAACAAATCGGTCCTCTGCTGTTATGAATGCACAATTATATCAAATAGATGGCTCTAGCATAGCCACAATACATGCACAAATGCTGCTACACAAATCAGAGATGAAGATGCTCTACAACATACCAAGAATGATGTCAAATTGATAAAACAATGAAGGCAAACCTCCTCCAATCAGATCGGCCCTCAAGATGATAATGGAATGTTGGCAAAGGAGCCTTCAAGTGTGAATGGCTGCTGTCTCCTTTCCAAGGCTGATCTCTGCCTCCTATGGTGCTGGCCACTACCTCTATGATGGCAAATTTGGAGTTTTCAGTTACATCAATGCTGGCCACCAACGTTGACTGCAGATCTGACTGATTTCTGAATTGTTCGCCCTTCCTAAATGATGACAAATGTCCCTCATGCAGATCGGCCTCCTCCAAGGTAGCGAATGATAGGAAAATGCAACTCAAGTATGGAGTATCGATGGCGGCGGCTAGGGATGAAGTCTGCTGTCATAGTAATTCACAAATCTGCTATCTTCTTTCAAGTTCTCTTCACAAACGAGCTGCAAACCTTCTTCTAACTATGGCACTCAAGATCTTCTACAATTGGTGAACACTTCTAACTCAAATCAGTGCTCTTCAAAGATATCAAAGATCTTCAATAATGCAAACTCAAATCTGCAAGGAATGATGTAGCATGAAAGCTCAAAGATTCTTCAAAGACTCCAATGAAGTGCAAGTGTGAACTCCGTATGAATCCACCTCCAAGATGTACTTAGGTTTTCGTCCAATACACCTCTTATTCACAAGGGTTTTCGTCCTTGGAATAGATTGCAAATAAATTGCAGATCAAAGGAATAAGTTGACAAGCCAAAAGATGATCCAAATGATGCCCAACACCTCATATTTATACATGCTTTCTAATTTTTCCCTTTTGCTGGCCGACTAGCCCAAAATGGCCGACTTCATGTGATGTTGGTGCTCAAAATTTGATTTGAATTCCTTAATTTTATTTTCCCAGGCCGACTTAAGCTATTTTTCCTTTGGCCGACCTAGGCCAACCTAACTTATGTGTTTGGTGCTCAAACTCAATTTAAATTTCCTCTGAGTTGGGCTGACCGACATCTTAGTTTAGGCCGACATACTTCTTGGGCCAACATAGCATGAATTTCGAAATTACTCTCTCAATTTGGGCCGACCTCCACATGACTTGGCCGACCTTGCAATAAATAATCTCTTTATCCATTTGGACTGACTTAAAAAAAATTAAAGATTTGTTTTCAATTCTCTTTGTCTTCTCTAGGCCAACCCAATACCAAGGAATATTCCTTTGCATTTCATTCATCTTCAATAGTATTATTTTATGAAGTCTATTTTCTCCAAGGCGGAAAGACAAGCAATGTTATCAACTTCATCAAATATCCATGCTCTGCTTATCTCCAAAATGGTTCGCCTTAGGTGAAGATAATTTTTTTAATTCAAAGTACAAGCATCAAGGACATTGGAAAAATATGACAAGACTTCCTCAACATTCGAAATGCCCTCCAAAATTCTCGAGGTGTGAAATTTGGCCTCAATGTCCTTCTGAGAACGCTCCGAGAAAGGGAACATTACAATCAAGTAACTCCTTAATTGTCTTCTCAATCTCCTCCTTGAAATGTCGCAGATGACAATAAGGCGTAGTAATGATGGGCTTGGAGCCCTCCTCTAGCTCAATGACATGCTCAAATCCACGATCTGGTGGCCTACCAGGAGGAATGTCTCCAAACACCACGCTGTGCTTATCAAGCACTGACTGGATATCTACATGATACTCTTGAATCTTGGATTACTGGAAGAAGATTTGGAAGATATAAAACATTGGGCTGCCCATGCAACATCATCATGCCTAAACAATGTCTCCATCTTCCTCGTTGAAACAACCCTAGGTCCTCCATCTGAAAGTGCTTTCAATACAATCTTCTTCCCATCGGACATGAACTCAAGCTCCATCTTTTGAGAATCCCGTATGTATCTACCAAGTGACTAAACCACTGGACTCCCAAATCAATGTCAATCTCACCAAGTCCTACCATATAAAAATCATCAGTCAATGTATATACTATAGTCACCCATCTGAATGCTAAGCTAAGATACCTTCTTAGTGCAACTCATGGTAAAACAATCTGCAACTGTCATACTGAATCCTGCAAAATCCTCAGCCTGTAGTCCCCTCTTCACAACCAATCCCTCATCAATGAAGTTGTGAGTAGCTCCACTATCAATCAAACAAGTGACCCATTGCCCCTTAAGGACCCCTCTTGACGGAAAGGATGATATGTAGGCACTCCTGAAATGGATGCAATAGTAACATGTCCTGTATCATTTGTAGTGTTAGGCTCAAGCTCTAACTGTGGTGGCTGCTCTGCATGATCTGCATCTCTATCCAAACTAGTATCCTCAATAACCTCACTCTCCACATCAAAAGTGACCTCTATGAGATATGCCTTGTCTTACCAAGACATCTATGTCCTAGTTCCCAAGGCTCCTTACAAGAAAAGCAAAGTTTTTTCCTCCTTAATTCATTCTTCGCTTCATTGTCCATCCTAGGAGGTGTGTATCTAGGCTGATTGAACTTTTTCTGATTTGCACTAGAGCCCTTAAAGCTTTTCTTTTGTGGCTAAATGATGAAGGTGTAGTATCAAGTTCAAGTGTAAGTTGAATAGCTTCATCAAGTGTACTAGGCTTATGAGCTTTCACCAAACCCTTCAACTTATCATTCAACCCTTCTACAAACAACATTGTCACCCTTCTCTTTGTCATATCAGGAACCATAACAACAACCTTTTGGAACTCATTGATGTAGGAATCCACACCCCCAATCTATCTCATCTGTGCCAAATCCCTGTAGTAGACCTCTACATCTTTCTTGTCAAACCTAGCAATGAGTTTATTTGTGAACTCCTCATAAGAATGAATCATGGCATGGTTTTGTGTCACAAGTCCATGATGCCACCAATCATAAGCTACTCCCTCTAGATGCATGGTTGCAAATTGAAGTGCATCTTCTTTTGGCATGGGCTTAAGTCTCAAGAATGTATCCAACTTGTGTACCTAAGCTCTAGCACTTGTCTTACCGTTGCCGTCAAAGTTAGGAAGAGGAATCATGTTCAAAGTTTCTTTGTACTCCTTATGTTGCTTCTTAGGTCTCCTCTCTTGCTTGCCCCTCTTATCCTTCCGTTGATTCATAAATTGATTCAAGGTGATCGCATTCCTAACCTCTGCTGGATGTGTATTGTACTCATTGTAGGCAACCATCACATCATCGGTTATGCGAGTGTCTTCTTCTTCCTCTTCGGATGATTCTTCTTCTCTTCATAGCACAAATGGAGGACGGAGTGGCCTATCCAAAACAATAGTGACTGTTCTACCTGCATTAGTAGTTGTTCTACTTGTATTGTTATTTGCTGTATTGTTGTCCTCTCTTGGATTAGGCTGATTTACCCTCAACTGTCCAATGGCTGTGATTAATTGTTGTTGAAAAGCTTGCAACATTTGCTGTTGTTGTTGGGCAAAAGTGTGCAATATGTCTTCCATGTTTGGCTGTTCATGTCTCCTAGGACTTCCACTTCTACCTCTCTCCATTTCCTGTTGTGAACCCACAATTGGATTTTATTCTTCTTGATTATCTTGTTGACTTGTTCTTCTACGGTAGTAGTGATACTTGTGTGGACCAACTTCGGGTGGCTGCATATGAACACTCTAAACCCTCCAGGCTGGCAAGATCCAAGCTCTAATACCACTGTAAGAACCCTTACCAATTCTACCCTGTTTTTCTTAATGTTGATTTGAATTTCTGATTAGGGTTCCTTGTTTGTTTTGAGTGGTTCTGTGAGTTTTCAATGAAATGATGCATTTGCCATATAACAATAACAATATAGAACCATATTGAAATGAAATACCATGAAACTAATGACTGAAAAATATAAATCAGAGATCTGATTTCACTCAGAATAGAAAGATATTTGATTTGAAATTAAAGATTTGAAATGATTACATCAACCAATTGTTGTACAACGTACCCAATTGAATCCTCCACACTTAGGAACAAGTTTGATGACAAATAGTGATGTGTAGAGGTCTGATTTGAGCCCAGATCTGATTGTACCTTGCTGTTATGAAATTCTAAGTTGCTAATATGAAATTTCAGAATGTAGACAATGATGAAATGTACCAAAAATCACCTCCAAAAGTGAAGCGATGGAGTCCAATGCAAGCCGCCTATGCTGGAATGATTTCAAATGTCCAAGTTTGATGCAAACATGTCAAATACCAATCTGAAATAGTCTGCAGCAGTCTGATACAAACCCTAGGTGACTGAAAAACACTTTTCCACACCACAAAACACCTCCAAAAAGGCAACGATCAAACCCTAGGTGGAGCGATGAAACCCTAGGTAGTAAATATGCCAATATTATATGGAATTTCACCTCAAAGACCTCCGATCTGCAATCTGATATAGATTTATCAGGTCTGAAACAACAAATCTGCCCACAATTGAATGACAACAATCACCAAAAATCCCTCCAAAGTTTGGCACTTCAATTCCAAACCCTAGCCGTGCATGCCATGATGAAAATACACCAAAATAACCTTCAGATCTGCGTCATTTAGTCCTCAACCTGCAATAAAACTTCAAACCCTAGCTGCCATGACAATCTCCTTTCAAACCTTAGCTGGTTAAAACTCCGAAATGCAAAAGAAACTTGTAATTATGCTCAATAATGAACCCTGAATGGATCCATCTCTCAATGTGGGATGGGTTTTTGTCCAAACCATGAATTCTAAGGGTTTTCATCCTTAGAAGCTTGCTGAAACGAAGTTGCAGCCAAGAGAAACTCTCCAAATATTAAATGACAAATAAACAAGATGATGAAAATGACCTCCAAACACCATATTTTATAATCCTTCACTTGGGCGCCCAAATCAAATGTATTTTATTTCACTTTGAAGTCCATCGCCATAAATAAAATATTTATTTTAATTTTCTTTTTAATTCCCTCAACTTGGGTGGCCAA
Organism: Cunninghamia lanceolata; assembly: GCA_027924645.1. Classification (NCBI taxonomy): domain Eukaryota; kingdom Viridiplantae; phylum Streptophyta; class Pinopsida; order Cupressales; family Cupressaceae; genus Cunninghamia; species Cunninghamia lanceolata. Next base: position 4,941,745 of record BSBN01000568.1, read on the forward strand.
TATTGAGATAATAAAATAATAATATTTTATTATTTTTCATCTTCACCCTTGAGCGGCCACTTTTTGGCGTAAAATATAATATTTTAATAAATAAAATATTATTTTAATTGTTATATTCAGGCCGATGCAATTAGCTTCAACTGTATTTTGAAGTTTGTGCTATTAATATGTATATATTTTGGTGGAATTAGTTTATAATAACTTTATATTGTATAATTATAGTTGCAAGCCAATGTAGTAGATTGCTTTAAGCAATAGAATTTTGTGTGTATTATATTAAATATATGATATTGATGTTGTATCAAGACTATCCAAATGCAAAGACAATATTTCTAAGAACAAAAAATGCATGTTATGATTGTGGTATCTTTTAATGGACAAAGTCAAAAGATGTAATAAATATATAATTTGAGGCCAAGGTATATGTATACCATATTATTGGAATTTCAGATCCAATTACAATTTCAAATGAGAGTAATGATAATGGTGGAAAAAAGGATTGAGAAATGAGAGGACAGTTCATGTGCGAATATAACTTTATATTGTTTCTATGGCCTTCTTTTCCTTGATATCTTAAATAAATTAAAATCTCTTTCAATGAGTTTGTAAAGTCTCTATGCAGAAATCTTCCAGGTTTGTCCCTTAAAGGATTTCTAGCACCAGAATTGGGCCTCCTAACTTCTCTACAGACACTGTAAGTGCCTCTTCACTTAATGGTTCTTGGACATGCATTTAATGTTTGTACTGTTATATTTTCAATTAATGAACATGCACACCACCCTTAAATAATTGGCATAGCAAGTTTCAAGTAAATTGGTGATGTGTGAATTTTTTCAAGAGTTTGGTGCACATGCAGGAACCTTAGAAGTAACAATATCTTGGGTGCCATACCAAGACAACTTGGCGGGCTCAAAAATCTTGAAAACCTAGATCTGAGTCAAAATCAGCTTACAGGTGTTATTCCCAAAGAAATTGGAAACCTGTCAAACATTGCAAAGATGTAAGGAAAATCACAATTAATTATTGGGATTTGATTGATCATATTATTGGCCATTGTTAACAAATAAAAGTGTGTATGTAACAAATAAACTGTTTATCAATTACTTTTAAAATCCACAGGTATAAGTTTATATTTTTCTATGCAGTTTTTTGGAGGGAAATGACTTGGCAGGCAGCATACCGCCAGAGCTTGGTAATTTGGAGAAACTTCAAGAGTTGCATCTGCACAGAAACAGGTTCCAAGGAACCATTCTTGGTGATAATGAGTCGATGAATATTGCTCCAAAGCCCCAAGGATTGTAAGTACATAGTATTTTGATTTTTCGACTAAACTTATTATAATTGAAATCAATTAGGATCAATATGAAGAAAAAAAAATTAATGTCAAAAATGCCAAAAGTTTGTTAACAGGACTTCTTTTAACTTGAAACTTCTTTTATGCAAGAAACAGCAACTCCTGCAGTAGTGCAATGCAGTTACTTTCAATCTCACAATCCATATTTTGATATATCTGTATTACATATGCATGACTGACTCCCTAAAAGGGAGAGAATTGTGAATGAGAAAATCATCACAGTTGGCCGTTGGAGATACCATCCATAGGAAACAGTGGATTTTATATAGGATGCTTCTTGCAAGAAGCTTACTTGTAAGGTCCTTATTAGCTAATCTAATAGTATGCTGCTTGTTTCTTCTAAGTCTGCCTCTTTTTATTCTTAACGGAAATATGATTTTCTAGGATTGTGATGGGTATTGTCAAGTATCTCAGTTACAATCTAAAGCATCTATAAAAAAAAGAAAACACATTGTGAATGATAAAACAATATAATCTTGTAAAACCCACAAATAGGGGATGACACTGGTATGGAACTGCCACAAATCACTAGTTGTGCTCTTCCTCATCAATACCATAAGTATGTAACCTTTATGAGAATGTTGTCTAAAGAATAGTTATTGTTACAGGGTACAAGTGGCCTCTTGAGTGACTCTCAATTACCCTTCTGTAGGATAGGCACGTGTGATTGTTGTGTAGCAGTTATTCTCTGTGTAACTCATGAAAGTAGTCTTTTTGTATTTTGGTTCTTGCATAACCATTCTTAAACATCATCTGCTTTTCAATGGAATGAAACATGAAGAGTGCTTTTTTGATGACAGAATGATGAAGAAACAAGTATCCTTTATGGACTAGGGAGTTGCACAACCTTCTCCATTCTTCTTTACTTCTTCCTCCATTCTTTTTCAAAATTATGTCTACCTTTCTTTCTCCTCCTCTTGTTGATTTATGCTGCAATCTATCCAATCTTTCTACTACATTCTTTATCATCCACTCTATCTTTTCGCATTTCTTCTCTAGGACTCTTTCCACACTAACAGCTCTAACTCTAGGTTTCACATTTACTCCTCTAATCTTTATGATAATAACTGAATTACAAAAGAGACTTGCAGATTGCCTCAAAATTTGGTGCTCGATCTGCTCACTTTGTACATCTACTATTCTTCATTGAGTTTCTTTACTTTTGACAGATTGCCTCATAGGTCGGCAATCTATCCACCTTGTTCCTTCACAATTGCTTTTAGATCCACTTTGCATGCTTGCATTCAGATATCATTACCTGATTCCCTCACACTTGATGCTTTGTCGACAACCTCAATGACCTTCGATTATCTTCTACCCAACACCACAATGCTGGAAGACAACCTTACTCTCTTCAGTGATGTGATGTTGACTGCCTCTCCTTCAACGTTCTATCAACAACCTTCAATGATCTTCCATTACCTTCTACCCAACACTGCAATGCTAGAAGACAACTCAACTTTCTTCTTCTTTCATTGAATATCTTAATATCTTCTAACCAAAAACTCAGTTCTAGAAGACATCTTCACACTTTCTACTTTTCCTCAACACTTTTCATGCCCCGAAACAGAACCAATCATAAAATTAATTATAAACAATAAAGATGCAACATTTTTTGACTCATTCAAGATAGTGAGTAATGTTCTAAGCTAGTCAGCGATCTATGTTAATAGCAAGGCATCGATTGCATAAAAACAAGAATCAATAATAAAGATCTCTTACTCGTAACCCACGTATCATCGAATGGAAAGTGTTAACGAAGATATGTATGGAAAGAACGCTTCTATCAGGTGCTTGTGAGGTATATGGTCCTTGCACGCAATGTTTGAGAATAAAAGTCAATGTGGAAGTAAAATATTGTCAGCGATTAATAAAACAGTAATAATAAGGCGGGTATGTGATTATTAGTCTTGATTAAGGGTTGCGATTATTCTTTTGAAGAGTTACTTCCTTCGGTAAATAGACACAGCCGCTCATTAAGGGATGCCTCTCCTTGAGTTGTATACAAAGTGAGTAAGGAGTATAAGAAAGGGGTCATATACCAGCAGATCGGAGAGGAGAAACAGCAGAAAGAAATAGAATTCAAGTTCTATAAGAGCGACAGAGATATAAAATAGCATATAAAATAAAAAGGGAAACTCATAAAAGAACATAACTGCAGAATATATATAGATATATATCTGCAGAAGTATATTAGTAGATATATATAATGACAACATGACATATAATATTGTGAACAGGTCAGCTTTGAATCCATATAAATATTTCTTTGTTATCTTTAATATGACCACCCATCATAGGAGGGAAATGATACACAGACCAAAGGTAAGCAGTCCTGCCATACCCCCCCTAAGGCCAGTTTGGAGGCAATCTGATCTGCACCCCGTCCATACCCCCCATAAGGGCCAGTATGGAGGCCATGTATGACAGCTTGATCCTACCAAACCCCCGTTAGGGCCAGTATGGAGGAACTGAACATGTGATCTGCCATGCCCCCCGTAAGGGCCTGCATGGAGACATCATGTGCCAAGGAATGTCTTATCATCCCCACTATAATGGAGTCGAGTGAATAAATGGATTTAAATACATGATAACTCCGAAACCCTAACCCTAAACTTGTGGTAATTGAAATTTTAGGGTAAAATTAGTATTGTTCCAATAAGGGGACATTACAACACTTCACAAGAAGTTTTCCTACTCTAGTACCATTTGATATAATCATGGGTGGAGGGTCCAATTAAGAGCAGTCCAACCAGCCTTAACACAACCACTTATAATCAATGCACAGTAAAACTCAATTATCAACACAATATTATAACAATGAATATATATATTCTCAATAATTTGAATTACATCCATAGCTTTTATGGCTAGGGATTATAATCCGACTAGACCTCAGTCTTAGATACAATACAATTTGGGCACTTCTCATTAGTGCGGCCACAAACATTAGCATCCTTAGGCTGATCTCACTTCGCTTGCTTTGCTCAGAGATACTGGACGTTACTTGGTCCTCGAATCTCTCCTTGCCCCTTGTTGTCCTTTGTCAAATGCATTAAACTTTCTTTAAAAGTGGATTTGCGATGTTAAAGGTTTTTGGTCAGCCCAAAATTAGAATTATGATTCCAAACTTGATGCGGTTCTAAAAATGAACCCCTTTGGGACCAATAAGCTTATAGGTGTGTTTTCGCGACTCAGCGTAAAGCTTGAACATAAACATCAACAATAAATCCTCTTCCAAACTGTTATACAACTTATAACATCCAATTCACATCACCAACAAAACAGAATCTGCCCTGAATAGAAATAGATCTGCACCATAAAATCAAATGTCTTTTACCAGTCCGTACGGCCTGTGACATCAAGGACCTTTCAAATATCATCAAAATTCTGCCCAGATTTCAAAATACATAACTCAGTCAGCATTTCCAACTAAATACATATATTCCCCATACATTATTTACATCAAACAAACCACATCAAACTCCCAGTCAGGAACTTAGACCCAGCTGCATGTACGGCTCTGAAATATCATAATCATTAAATGCTTCTAAAATCTGCCCAGAATTTTCAAGAAGGTGATCAAGATTACTTGCCAATACAAAACAATAGCATCCCATACGATATGTGCATCAAACAATAAGCATACAGTCTCAAACTTTGAAAGCATGCCCTGAAAACTGTATGGTACTGGACTGGTACGGATGCATCAAACAATACTAAAAACTGACTTTAATCGACTCAAACCTGCTCAGAAATTGACGCCTTCACAAGCCAATCACATTACAATCTTAATTTGCACCAAACAAAAGAGATAACTCCATAATCAAAATTGTACTCCATAGAGAGGTCAGACTGAACAGTACAGCCAGCAAGGTATTTTCAACAGCAATCTAACAAACATCAACCCCAAGGACTGAGATAAACATCACAAAACCCAATGCAATAACAATAAATTCCATGAAACTCAATGGCAAACTCCGAATGAGCTTGCACCAATCTCCAGCTTCAGCGCAATGGTGACTTCTGTATTGAAACCACACCCAACTTCGAGGCTTTTCGTCCTCAAGAGCATTCTACAAGAGGGTTTTCATCCTCAAGAGAATATGGAAGAACTCACAGGTTCAATCCATCTGCAACAAAATCAATTACAAAAGCATGACCCTTCAAATGAGCTCTCATTCCCCTTTTATAACTTTTTGAGAGGAATATATTATTATTTTCTTTTTAACTCTTCAATTTCTCCTCTCCAAAAGACCTTTTTTGAAATAATAAAATTATATAATGTGTGAGGTCCCCTTTCTAAGTGTCTATCATTTAGAACACTTAAAAACCTTTCTAATGAGCTATAACACTTAGGTATTTATTAATTATTTTCACCCCTAGGAGTTTAAGTGAAAATAATAATTAAAATAGCTCATTAAATATTACTTTTTGTGGAAAATCTCAAACAGCCTCCAAATGCAAAATAAACTAGATCAATATGCTTTGTAGGGTTTGGGATGTGAAACGATGCCTTTCGGGTGACTTTCCAAAAATAGACGGCTCCAAGAATCTTGGATGCAAACCGAGAACCCGATCCAACTTCTGAAAACATCACTGTCACCCTGAACATTCACTAAGCTCAAAGCCAAAGAAAAATAAACCATTACTAGAAAGAAAACCACTTATCACTTCTGCGGACTAAACCACGACCACTCCAAGAACATTGGAGTTCTCCCAAACATGCTGCATAGCCTCTAAGAGACTAGGAACAAGCCAAAATGTGCACAAAAATCTATGCGCAAAAAAAAAGGGACATTACAAAGGAGCCTCACCATAAGGAGGATTCGCTTGGACAGTTCCAGCCATTATGTCTAGGAAGGAAGGAGGCTGGGGATGAGCCAAAAAACTTATCATGATTCCGCCAAACAAAATCGTTGTCAGGACTGCCTTCTTTCTGAACCCACTTTTTGAAGTTGATGGAGCAAGAATCGGAAGCAGACTTTGCATTGCAGCCAACAATTTTATGACCAAAATGGTTGCATCTAAAGCAACGTTCTAGGAGGCCTTCAAAATTGATATATGGCATCCACGAACCATGAAAAGAACTCAATCTGACCTTGTGCATGATAGGCTTGGAGATGTCAATCATAGCACAAACTCTGGTAAATCTTCTTATTTTATCGGAGGGATCCTCATCCATCTTGACAAAAATTCCAATTTGGTGAACAAGCTATTGAATGAGCCCAGAGTTCCTCATAACTGGTGGGAGATTGTATAAAGTTATAAATGCAACCAGATCGGGATGAAGGTAATGCACGCAATGGCAGGATCAAAAACCGGGGACCAAGGTGTCATGAACAAACTTGATTTTCCGAAGAACCATGGGCCATGATCCAAAACAAACCTGCAACCCTCTGAAGACTGAAAGGTAGCCAAAAAACAACCATGATCTAGGAGATCCACCGAAGGAGTCGCCAAGTTGCTCCATTTCTCACCACACTAGGCCAAGAATTCTTCCGGTTTTGGTCTTTTCCCCATGTTTCTGAAGACAATGGATCTGGTACATAAATCCTTAGAGATTTTTGTGATACATTCATCAGAAATATGGAATTTCATAGGGCCAGCATCTAGAGTAACCACATAGTCTTCGAGGGTAAGTGCAATGGAGGATTCCTAAGGAGGGGTTCGAGGTGGAGGCTTAGGATTAAGAGAAGTGTTCTCTACTTGCACTCCAGGGGATGGCGCTCCTTGTGTAATATCCCCGATGGGATCTGCCCTAAAATTCTGATTTTTATTTTCAGAATTCTGCCCTAATTTTCTGCACTTTTGTTTTCTGCTGAAAACCCTAGAATCTGATCTGAATTTCTGCTCTTAATTATATTATTCCAGCGAACATAAAACACATCCAAACATGGCAAAAATGATGGCAAATGATACTACAATCATAAGCATGAATTACACCATGAAATACACAATGTTGGGCAACCAAAATGACAAGAAGTTTGATTTTCTGAGTTCAACTCTGCTGCTACAAACTGAATTTTTGGAAATGCAAGTACATCCAAGAGCATAGGCCAAGCATGCCAAATTATAAATCAGATCTCTGCTGTTACAAATCAGACCTATAATTAGGTTTATACATACCAAAATATGATGAACTAGGTGCTCCAATACAAGCCCTAGCTGGGCGAATTACATCAGCTAGGTTATGATGACAAAACACCTCCAAAATCCTCTCCAAATGTGTCGCTTAGGTCTGCAGCAATAGATTAGGGTTTAGGAAGCCCTAGCAAGATGAAATCTGCTCTCCAAACTCCAAATTCACCCTTCACATCTCAACTCACCGTTCTCGTCAAGGTGGCACTCAACTCTAGGATGAAACCCTAGATCAAAATCAACACAAGACTCGTCAATGCTGCTGCTCCAAATCTGATCTTGAAATCTGAATATGAAATTCTGCTCTTCTCCTTCACGAATCTCCAACGAAGTGCAAATAGGCTTCCATCATGAAAACTTCACAAGATGAATTAGATTTTCATCCAATTCACTTAGTTTGGCTTTGGGATGTGATTCCATGCTGCTCGCTATTTTTGAAGATTAATTGTACTTTATAACTTCGGTTTTAATAGATGAGCTAATTCATCAAAAATAAATTTTATAAAAAATCATGTTTTAAAGTACAAATGCTTAAAGATTTTGAAAAGCAAGAAAGAAAGACCTTTAAAGAAAAAACTAATTCTAAACAAAGAATAAAATAAAAATTAACTAAAAGTGACCTAAAAATAGGCCTTAGCCCTCTATCCAGTAACAGGGCCTCAAAAATTGTAAGTGCTATAAATAGCTAGGGCCAAAAATAGCAATTTGGTTCATCAACACCTGAGATTTTGATGCAACACTTTGTTCTAAAATTGATATTTCCTCCAACAAATTCGAAAACCCTAACCTCCAATTAATTGACTACTTTATCATCCAATGTGTCAATGATTTTACCAAACAAACTTGGTAACTTGGATTTGATGCTAACTATCCTAATCCATCTGGAAACTAAGAAAACCATTGTCTAGGGTTTTGACAAGATTGGAAACCACAAGAACTTTACTAGCAAAATGAGTATGAGTTACCACTAAAACCATTAGTCTAGACCATGAATCCAAAGACCTTATTGTCTTGACTTCTCAAACCATTATTTATGCTCGAGACTTGGATCATGAACTATTGTTGAAGCTGCCATTATACATCTTTGAGTAGCTTCTGTCATAGATGATTGTAATTACTGTTTTTTCTTCTTAAAGAGGCTGGAAACCCTTCTAATCTAAGAAAACCTTGCTAGTGTGCTTCTATTCAACCTATGCTATTCAAAAACTCACTTTTGGTGCACTTATGATTGCCCCAACCACTAGAAGGATAATCAGACTTGCTGGGCACACATATTTCTGCCACTCCAGTCTCTTAAAGGTTTGAAACCCATTGCCCCTTTAAACATGATCCTTCTACCCAGGCACGCCTCCTTGACACTTGAATGCTGCTTTATCTAACATTGGGCGCCCTTTTCGGTTAGTGCCGCTACTTGAAATTAGTTATTACTGCTCCAGGCGCCTATTTCTAACACTCCTGTCACTTAGATGATGTTTCTAAGACTTAGACATGCAATTAAGATGGTCATGTCACTTAAAAAGAGTCTAGGCATGCCCTAACATGTTTGTCACTTAACCCTCTGTTTTTCTTCCCAGGTTCACCTTCTTGCTGTCTTTGCCACTTTTTTAGCTACTGCTTATGGCACTAAAATAACACCAAGGCACCTCATTGTCACTAAAACTGATCACAATTGACTTAGGCGCCTATTTTCTCCACTTATGCCAATAAAGACTGCTCATATTTTCCTAGGTGTGCTTTTCTTATATATGTGCCACTTCAAAGACAGTTAGGTGCTTGTTCTAGGCACTGCTGCCACTTAAAAGCTTTAATGAATTGTCTTAGGCACCAATCTTTTCCATCCTAGTCACTTAAATTCCTTATCTTCCTGCAAGGCACTCATTTTCATTAAATTTGTCACTCAAAGGTTGACATACAAGTCTTAGGCACACAGACTAGAAATCCTTGCCACTTAAGGTCTCAAATTTGACACTCAGGTGCCTATTTTTGTATCCCTTGTCACTTGAGCCTCCCATTTGTCTGCTAGGCATGCCTCACAGTTGATGTTGTCACTTGAATACAGTCTCCTAACTGGTCCAGGTGCTCTTTTAATCACTTGTAATCTCTGCCACCATAGGTCTGGTTGCTTGCACATAGGCACCTATTTGGTTCACACTTGTTACTCAACTCTGCCTTGACTGATCTAGGTGATTCTTTGTCCCTAATTATTAGTTCTCATCCACATGATGCACTTCACCAATCTCTAAATTGCCCTTCATCATTTTCTGCTTCCATTTGTGGCCTTGCCAATAAATGAAACAACTTCAAGAATGGTAACCATTTCTCAAAACAAAGAAAGCAACAAAACAGATCATGACATATGACTTCTATAGGCAATACTTTGATAGACAAACACAACAAAAAACATAAACAAGGGCTTGATTATTAAAAGTTTCATAATAGTGCAACAAAGGGAATAATGGAAATCAGTTTAACTTTAGGGTTTTTGTTTAAGTTTAAGACTAGGTTTTAAATTTTAAATATTAAAAACTTAAAAACTAAATGTTAGGGCCTAATTGTTAGCGTTTAATGTTAAAAACCCCAATGGTTAGGCCCTAAGGTTTAACATTTAGAACCCAAAAGGTTTAGGTTTTAATGTTAAATACTCTAATGGTTAGGGTTTAATGTTAAAAACCCTCACCCTTAGGGTTTTAAATTAATTAAAAACTAAGAAAAACCTTAGGGCCTTACTTTGATGAAAATCGTTGAACTGCTGAAAAATAAGTGTGCCCTAATTGACTGGATTTGATCCAATGTGACTCAATTCTGGTCTCAAGTAATGTTACTTTGTTGAACTTTGAAGATCTGCTCTCAAAAGATTGAAAACTGGACAGTAAAAATGAGCCACAAAATGAAAAAAATCCTATATTTTATGGTAGATGGCTGCATGATTTTTTGGCAATTAAATTGCGATTTTATCACAAATTTTTGGTGATTGCTCGCTACCTTGAAAACCAAGATTGATCTTTGAAAAAATTGGCAATCCAATCTGAAATGGATAGCTGAACCTCACGAGTTCCGATTACTTGTGAGTAACTGCAAGTTATTCACAATTATTCCTGCTATGCCTATGACATTGTTGGTTGTGAATATGCGGTAGGCTACTTGGTTGTTCCTGCCTTGTGCCTTATAAATGGTTGAACCAAAATCCTTTTTTGGTACCATTGTTATTAGATGAACCTAATCTATTTTCTTCTCTACTAGCAAATGAAATCCTTTCTTTCATACCCACAATGAACAGGATCATGACACATAAGCCAAATTCAATTGCACTTGTTAAGAACGCTTATCATATGCTGAATTTCATAGAGCTCTCTTGGTTTGTAGAGATTTCTTGAATGCTTGGGAGTTTCAAAGCTTGGTAAAGAAAATGAAAGTGCAAATGCTTATTTGGAACAAAGCTCACATAGAGCAATTACTCAATTGTGTGACTTAATTGCATGCAATTAATCTTCAAATTTAGTGACATGTCAATACGATGTGAGTTGGTAGCTTTTTCCCTTGCCTTTCCCCTTGTAGATTTTATTTTATTAAAATAAGGCATTTGAATGATTATGTGGTCCTTAGACCATTGATCTCGATATAAGTGGATGGTGTGCAGTGTGCACAACTCAGAATTGACAATACATTTCTCTGCTGAAGATCTTTGTTGGATTGACACTTGTTGTGAAGTGACATTATTGTAATGATCCTTAAATCTCTATACAATATTGCCTCTTTATGAATCTCCTTTACCTTCTTGATAAGGCCTATGGGTCCCATTGTTGTTGGATGAACCAATAGCATGAATTTCTTCTGAAAAGAGCCACAAACAACTAATTGATGTTATACAATGATGCTGCATGGATTCCATCAATGGCTCCAGAAATTCAAGAGTTTCTCTTTTTCTCATTTTAGAAATTAATAATTATCTTTCCCATTATAGATACACCTTTTATTTGTAAGAGACCCTGAGGGCTACATCTTGAAACCTTGTTGTTTTAGGTAAACAATTAAAATCACAAAAGCATGGGAATAGTAGAAGGAGAAGAAATAAAGAATACGATACAAAATTTACACTCCGCACAAGAAACCTGATAGATTTCTAAGGGTTATGTTTGAGGTAGATCTTGTTCATTGGGATTGGGAAGATTTCTCCATCAAGATTTGAAAGCTCAAAGGCATTACTTTGCTTGCAATTTACAATCATATAAGGCCTACTCATAGAATCAAACTTAAAGTATTTACCTATTTTGGCCCTATATTCGTCTCATTTAAGACCTAGGTTGCCTTCCTTGAATTCTTGAGGGGTGGCATTTCTTTTGAACCATCTCTTCATTATTCACAAATTTTCATAGAAGTGCTAATCTACCTTTTCTCTCTTCCTCAAGCCTTCGAAGCTCAACTATTTTAACTGTGAAAGCATCATTGTGTTTCAACTCTAACTAACAAGCAAATTCAAGCACTGGAAGCTCAAAAGAAGATAGGAGTAATGCTTCCTTTCCATATACCAAGGTATATGGGGAGAACCCAACTATGTTCTTTGGTGTAATTTTGTCTACCCAAAGAGCCTTTCTCAAATGAACATGCCATCACTTCTGATAGTCTTGGCTAGTCCATTACCCTATGGGTAATAGTTTGATGATGTCTTTAGGTAAATCCCATATTTGGGGCTGAAATTTGTGATCTTGTGTTGATGAATTCCATGGCATTATCTATGATTACAACATTCAAAACCCCAAATATGGTGATGATTCCTTCTAGGAAGTCTGTAATCAATTGCTTTGTTGCTTTCTTGAGTGTGGCAGCCTTCGTCCATTTGGTGACATAATCAATGGTAGTCAAAATCCACCTATGTCTTGCTCTAGGAGGGTTAATCATTCTAATGAAGTTTGATCCCCACTATGAAAAAGGTTCATCAGTTGTAGCTGGTTTCAAAGGAAGAGGAGCATTCCTCTTCTTCACAACAAAGAGTTCACAATTTTTGTAGTTTTTTTCCCAACTAAATGCATCTACACACAGTCGGCCAATAATATCATTCTCATAATTTTGGTGCCTATTGTTTGAGTTGAACAATAACCTCGAAACAATCCCTAATGAAAGTCTTATAGCAAGCCTTCAATTTTTGTTGGCTCCATGCATCTCATCCGTACATCATCATAATTTTACTTAAACAAAATGTCATTAATTATTCTATAATTGACAGCCCATAGTATGAAGCCCCTTCTCTTTATTGCACTATATCCATTTGGGTATCCACCAATTTCTTAGAATCTTAACCATTTTTTGTACCCAATTTTCTTCTAAAGTGGATTTAGGTTCAATATGGTCCTTCTACATATGTACCATCTCTTTAGAATCACTAAGATCTGCTATTAGCTGTTGGCATAGAGCCCTTTCTCTAATAAGCCTAGTTGGCCTCACATCAATATCATATTAAACAATTTTATTAATCCAATCATCACTCCTCATTGATTTCCCCACTCATAATGCAATCTCTTACACTAGGGTGTATGATAAATGCTTTAATTTTGTTATTGGAAAGGAGATACCTAATTTTCTTGAGAGCTTTCATAAGAGCATAAGTTTGATTTTCAACAAAAGTGTACTTTACTTCATACTCTTTCATTGTCTGGTTCATGAATGCAATAGGATGCTCTTGGTCATCTTCATCCTTTTATGTAGGAACATCAACAAATATCCCCTAAAAGCATATAGAGTGAAGTCATTTTCAAAAAGCGGTTTACCAAAACAAGAGCCCTTGCTATGAATTGTTCGATTTGCTCAAAATCTTATTTTCCTCCCCAAGTCCATTTGAATGTTTAATCCTTTTTTTAGCTTTAAGGTGTAATGTCCCTTTTTTGGCTCATAGATTTTTGTGTGCATAATGCTTGTTCCTTGTCTCTTAGAGGCTATCTGGCATGTTTGGGAGAACTCCAAAGGTCTTGGAGTGGCTGTGGTTCAGTCTACAGAACAGTTGTGTGTCTCAAGTCTTTGATTTCACCAAGGGATGGTCGAAGTTGTTTAATCAGTGCATTTCGAGTGCTTTATATGGCTTGGGACTATTATTCAGATAATTAATTAATATTTCACTAAGGTTGCCTAAGGTTGTGATTAATTATAGCAACTTAGTGTAATATTAATTATAAATGGTTTCCCTTCTAGAAGTGGATTAATTCTCTATGGCATTGAGCTCAGTGGTTGTTCAGGTTTATAGAGATGCTTTTAAATGTTTGATCAGGTTCTTGGTTTGCTCTCCAAGAATCTTGGAGGAGCCGTCTATTTTTCGAAAGTCCCCCGGAAGGCATTGTTTCCAATCCCAGACCCTACAGAGCATAATGGTTCAGTTTATTTGGTAGTTGGATAAAGTTTGGGATTTTCCGCAAAAAGTAATATTTAATGAGCTATTTTCACTTAAGTTCCTAAGGGTGAAAATAATTAAAAAGTGATTAAGTGTTATAGCTCATTGGAAAGGGGAAAATATATTCTTTTATTTAGGCACTTAAAAGTGAGCACTTAAGTGGAGAAAAAAAGAATTATTTAAGTTGCAGGGAAAAGGTTATTATTTTTAAGAAATAATTCATTTTCTTTGCAACTTCTAAACTGCCTTTATAAAGAGGATGAGCGCTTATTTGGAGGGGCTTTCGGATTTTATAATGTTGCAGATGGATTGAACCTGTGAGTTCTTCCATATTCTCTTGAGGACGAAAACCTTCTTGTAGATTGGGTGTGGTTTCATACAGGAATCACCATTGTGCTGAAGGCGGATTTGGAGCAAGCTCATATAGAGTTTGCCATTGAGCTTTCAAGGAAGTGTGGTATTTGAGTTGATGATTGTTTGAATGAGATTTTGATATATGGGCTTGATTAGTTTTGGAGTTACTAATGTTATAATTTTGGAGTTGGTTATGTTTGGAAGCTTTCTCAGGGTTGGCCGTACCCGAGCAGGGTCAAATAAGGTTGATTTTGATATGACATGGATGGTGGGCTGTAAGGAAGCTGCTGAGTCTTAAACAATTGTGACGCCTATCCCTTGTATTGTAGGATACCATTAAAGCAGATCCTATTGAACTTTATGCTGGTCTTATGCCTTATCAAGCCGTATCACTAGAAAGGGCGACTGATATAACACTGGGTTCGATGTGGGTTTGCTAATTTAAATAGAGGGGTTTTCATTTATGATTTTGGGCGCCTATGTTTAGACTTTTTGGTGAATGTTTGCTGCAGACATTGTTGTTGTTTATTGTTCATACCTTTATTGATGGCCGTATAGGGCTGCATATGATTTGATAATTTTGAATGTTAAATTTATGAGAGTTCTATTGCTGATGGTCTTGTTTTGTCTTTGGTTTTGATGAGGATTAATAAAGGTGGTTTGACGCCTTTCCTAAAGATAAATATAATATGCTACCCCAAATTTTTTTCAGATTTATACAAATGATCACAGCAGGGTTAGCACATCAATGCAACCAAATAGATTGCCTCCACACTTTTTGATCACCAAGTTCCCGAGATGCGCGAGGTGAGAGCATACAGTGCTTCAGCTAACAATTAAAAACTTGCTAACAAAACCAAAATACAATCTTCCGCTATCTAGCAGGCATCCGCTTATACAGTGGGCATCTACTTATTTAGTGGGAATACTCCACTTATTCAGTGGGTGGGTTGAACAAAGAAAGATAAACATTATATTTTCTTCACACTGGTGGTAAACCATCCAGGGGTTGCAAAATATTTGCAACAAAATTTAAATGATTACAATGAAGAGCACAGGTTGCAATGTTTATTAGTAACCCTGTTTTCCCACTTAATTCAGACTGCTGCAACAAAGATTGGATCATAGAAACACATAGACTTCTTCACAATGATGAATAACTAAGTTCACTGTAGTATACCTCTGATGGAAGAAACATGAGGAAGATCCAAGCCTGAAGATCATAATATGTTGCTGGTTACTCATCCCACAATACTGCAAATTGCATTAACTTATGTTCAGATAAGTCTGTTATAAAATTTTGAACTGAAACAATGCACAAACAGTAGTATGGACTTAACCAAATCCATAGGAAAGTCCCACACAACAAGTCCAATGTGTACAACTCCTTATTACTCCTCAAAATCACCAATATAAATCACCAACACTGAAAATCAGACTGCTTAAATTCTCTAATTAGTGCAGTCCCAAAGCTGAAGAGAACAATTTCATAGCATACAAGAAGGCACCTCAAAACCCAGACAAAATAATTTTGAACACCCAAACTTGCACCAAGTTCTTGTTATAGGAAGCTGCCCCCACCACTCCTTGAAGACAAACAAGGAACAACAACTACATTATTATTTATTATCAAATTCCCCAACCAAGTAGTACGGTTTGCAAGGCCCACCAGGTAGTGGAGATAGACCAAAAAACAGAACCAAAAAATATTTAATGACAAATGAGATTCATCAAATGTGAAGCACCTTAGTAATGGAAACAAGGCGGTCCCACCAAGGCATACTTATGAGACCAATTAAATGTTTGATTCAACTTTCTCTTCCTATGTATCTCGTCCTCAAACCACACGCAGCCTTTGTAAATTTCATACAAGTTTAAACATTCAATAATAACTTTAATGAATACTCTTATAGTGGCGCTAAGGGTAAAATGGGTCCCACGACCCGTCCATGACATCCACAACTATGAATAAATATTCAAAGATTAATCCATCTTTATTCATATTCAGACTTACAATTCCTTCACAAAATGGTACGGAAATATAAGAAATTACTAAGAAGTGTACAAAATAGAACAGAAAGGTGTGGCTAGCATTTGGGCCACCAAAAAGTATGCTTAGGGTATAAACCCTCACACCATTAATGATCTATGATTTATCTTCTTTATGATCACTGCACAAATTGCAATACATAATCTGTATTGTATTTCAAATGCACCCACAACATTTACACAATCTCCGAAAAATAATCTCAATCCAAAATGATCAGCATCAAATCAAAATACACAAACTCCATGATTGCACAGTGGCAAACTCTGTATGAGCTTGCTCCAAACACCGCTTTCAGCACAATAGTGATTTTTGTATGAAACCACACCCAATCTACAAGAGGGTTTTCATCCTCTAGAGAATATGGAAGAACTCACAGGTTCAATCCATCTGCAAACAATAACAATTCCAAAAGCATAACCCTCAAAATGAGCTCACAACCTCTTTATATAGACACTTTAGGAGTTATAAAAGAAATGAATTATTTCTTGGAAATAATTACTTTTTCCTCCAAACTTAAATAATTCCTTTTTTTTTTCTCCACTTAAGTGCTCACTTTTAAGTGCCTAACATAAAGAATATATTTTTCCCTTTCCAATGAGCTATCACACTCAATGACTTGTTAATTATTTTCACCCCTTAGGAACTTAAGTGAAAATAATAATTAAAATAGTTCATTAAATATAACTCTTTGCAGAAAATCCCAAACTTCAACTAACTCTCAAATAAACTGAACTATTATGCTCTGTAAGGTTTGGGATGAGAAATGATGCCTTCCGGGTGACTTTCCAAAAATAGACGGCTCCTCCAAGAATCTTGGAGAGCAATCCGTGAACCTGATCAAACATTAGAAAGCATCATTGTAAACCTGAACATCCACTGAGCTCAATGCCAAGGCAAAACAACACAATTAACTGAACCTGTGCTCTTCACAACAAGTAGAGCTCCCTAACCAATCTAGATAGCCTACATAAGCTCAAGGAAATAGGCTATTGGTCACAAACTTGGCTAAACGCCAAATGGGGACATAACAAGTCCTCCCCGCTCAATATTGCTTGTCCTCAAGCAATACATATCATCCAACAGGGATCCTTGCATGATTATCAACAATATACCTAGATCCCAAATCAATCTCAAGAATGCTTCACACCACTTCTGCTGCGCTACTCTGATATAACCGCGGATTGCACAGTTGGTACTCTGCTTACAACTCTGAAACATTTTTTCAATCACACATCTTTTTGGATCCCAATCATTTGTATCATCATTAACCCTGAAAATGAAAAAGTTAGCAATCATCAATACAATTATCCAACATGAAACTACTGCTAGGAACCAAAATCTAAAATATTTCTCCAAAGAAGAACACATATTAGCTTGGACACAAGCTGAAGATAACTCCGAACAACCATGAAACACTTGGTTTTCACCAATGAAAAGAGCAATATTAGCTGAAACACTTGTCCTTTCCAGCTGAACCCTTTAGTCATCCTCCCATAAAGAGCTAAAAACAACAAAAAGATCAATCTCATGGCTGCAAAAATCAGAAATAATCTTTTGAAAATCTGATTTCAGTAAATTTATAATGGGACAGCCACAACAAAACTGAAATCGTTTGAAAACAGCAAGAGATTTAGGCCATCTACAACCAAAATATATCAAGATCATGACCAAAATTTCTCTCCAATCCATCATTATGTATGCAAATGAATAATATGATGCATGATTGGATGATGGACAGCAGCTCCATGACAGAAATTTGACTCCCAAATCATCCATGAATCATTCTTACCAACACCACTATCCTCCATAGAACCCTGAGGATAAACTCTATTATGAAAGTATGCCATTATTGCACTTATCTCATTGCATACCTTGGCCTCATGCCAAACTTCAACAACGGATGATAACTTCAAGTTGATGAAGGTTTTGTACAAATTAACATGCTATGAGTGCACTTCACCAGGATCCCATATCTTGTTACTGTCCTCCTCTATGTTACTCACATCAAATTGGTCCTCATCATTCAACATGAGGAGTGGATTATCCTGAGTTAACTCAACTTCCATCATAAAAAAAGATTTATCAAATGATTGGAAGTTGTATTCACCTCTATGTTCAGATAGATCATCATTTTGCTCCAAATTTGCATCATCATACTTAGGAGACTATCCTAAGTCTGAATCCTCTTGGATCAAATCAAGCTCTTCAGTCACCAGCGTGATTTCATTTGTTCTAGCAACTCTATCTTGCTCCCTTATTTGATGTACATCATCAAGCTGATTTTCAACTTCTAGGAGAGTCGTTTGGGTATTCTCTAAAGAATTTGTAGTTGCTTTAAGCTTGAATGTAAGCTTATCAACTTCAGCCTCTCTTCTCTTCAATGCTTCATAGGCTTGACCAGCAAACTCAAGAACACGATCTCTATTAGAAAGCAGGTTCAAATAATCTGATTTCAGTATTTCTAGAGCCTCTCTGACTATACACCAATCTTCAAGTGAAGATACTTTTTCCAAACTCATTTGTCTTCTTTAAACTTGTGCCCTCCAAATATGATCCTCAACAAACTTATGTATGCAATCCAAGTGAGTTAAGGAATGTACAACTTTATCTTCGGTGACTAATAGTTGATTTTGAAATTCCAATGTTGAACCAACAATGGAAGCTGATCCAAATCTTCCAACAAACTCCCCATCAACATGCTCATCAACTGACTTTTCTGAGAAGACACTTGGTTCTTCAATTTGCATAGGAAAAGAATCTTCTTCTTCGTCACTTAGATCAAATGATATGGCAGCCTCAAATTCAAACATTGAATCATCACCAATGGCTGATTTAAAGTCTTCATCAATATTTTCTTCATCAAGGATCTTTGAGGAATCAAACATTTCCACTGGGCATGGGAATTTCCCACTCATAATTTGAATTACCTTCACAAGCATGGTGAAGATACTCCTCATTAGTTGCTGTCCTGAAAATTTCAGCAGCCTCAACCTCAAGACTCTTTGCTACAATGCTCTCAGATTCACTTGCAAAGTGTCCTAACAGTCTATCAATCATTCTTAGCTCATTCTCAAAAGTAGTGGCATCTTCAGGGTCTTCATCAAATGAAGGACTTGCAATGTCCTACACTTCTGGCTTATTATCTTCATCAAAGCAAAGCTCAGCTTCACTAATTTCTGCTGTAGTCTTCCCCAAATCAGCTAGCTCCTCTATGCATGCTTCTTTATTAGTGACCTTGTCTTCATCATACAAAGGTTCAGACTCATTTTGTAATGTCCCCTTTTTAGCGTGATCCTGTTTTATGATGGTTTAGCCTATCACTGGCCCTCGTAGGCTAACTCAGATGGTTAGAGGGTCCCTTTTGGTAGAGATCAATGTGTTTTCTCCATCAGAGCTCAGTATGGGTTCATGTTTGGCCTTCGTTGGACTCAGTTCTACACACTTACTATAATATTTATAGTAAGTCATCTTTCCAAAGTTTCTATTTATAGCAGGCTATCTGGTCATGTGGCGATTTTAGTGTTGTTCCCTAGTTTCAGCTGGTGATAAGGTTGTTCCCGTATTGGAGGCTCTTGCTATTTTTAGTCGACAGAGGTTGATAGAGATGGACCCCTGCTATTTTTGGTAAGGTGGTTGGATGCATAGAGGGTGTCATGGTGAACCCCCAAGTTTAGACGAAATTGGAAAATGATGTTTAATTAAGGAGATATTAATATTTTAAGTGGCATTAATGATATTGTATTTATTAATGATATATTATAAAGTTATCATTTAACTCTATAATTTAATGTTGGAGCCACTTAAATGATTAAAAGGTATATTATAAAGTTATAATGTAACTTTATAAAGGGTGGGGCCATTTTAAGTTAATGAGTAATTAATGCCTCATTGAAAAAAGCATGCCATTATGAGTTTATATTATAAAGTTTTATTAAAAACCTAAAAAGTGGACTTAAAAGGCAAATTAAATACACTTCATTTGGAGAAGTTATAAAAGGGCCTCAAAAAAACAAATCAACCTCATTATTGAATGATCACTTGAATTTGCTTTGTGGTTTTCTGGAGAAGACAAGGGTTTCTGTATATCGGCCATTGAAGAACGTTCAATCTTCAATGTATTTGCAATCTTGAGGCTGTGAAAGACCAGCTGGATCATTGCTTGACTGTGGGCTTTATTCAGAGGTCCAATTTGTGCAAATTGGAGAAGAAATACAAAGAATACAAAAGGGTTTGATGAATATCTACTTGCAGGTTATAAAGACATTGAAGATGCATTGTTGAATACATTTATTGTTGGCTGCTACAGTACGCTACAGTGCTGCTACAGTATTTTCCATTGTTGTAAGAAAAAACTAAAGGGGTTGTTTGGTGGTTTTGGGAGGTCGTTTGCCAAGGTTTCCTATCTCAGCTGGGCATGGATATTTTGCAGACCTTCTACTGAGTTTACAGCAGTGTTTGTGAGCTTTCACGATCATATTGATTGCTGCCTTTCACCAACAGGCCATACAGCAGCTTTTCCAGACTATACAGAGCTGCCATTATTCTATTTCTCCATTATTGCATAGGCAATACAAGCTGGAACTACTCTGGTGGAGTCAGAAATGCATCTTCTTGAGGTTAGAACATGATATGCATATCACTATAGTTCGTTGATTAGAAGAGCAGATTGTAACATTCATTTTCTGATTATTACAGTCAATATATGTGTGTCAAATGTTTGACAAATTGTCTCTATACAAACCAATGAATGCATGAGTATTTCGGTTTGGTAATTGAAAATATATGTTGTATGATTTTATATGTGTTGTATGGGTTTCTTGTGGCTAAATGAGCATCATAAACCATTGGCAAACACAAACGAACATACCCAGATCAGAAAAAATCTCATATCAGCTAACTACCCAACTGTTTGACAAAATGCCTGCATTGTCAAACTGAGCTAAATTTGTAAATGATTTGTCTCAACTGGGGTGGGACATTACAGTGGTATCAGAGCGGTTTCTTGCCATCCTGTTGGGTTAATCAGAAATGATTAGTTGCATGTCAGAGATTTCATGTTGCATGTCAAGATTTGGGGTTGCATGTTAGTGATCAACACTTGCATGTCAGTTATAATGGTTGCATGTGTGGTATCAGCGATTGCATGTTAGTTTAACAGTGGGGTTTAAACTAAATATTCATTGAGCTCACATCAGAATCATCTGAGTGACCGACACTCATTCATATTTTCAATTACATTAATTTCCAGTCTAGTTTGAGATATGGGTACAAATAGTGACAAACAAATTGTATCTGGTGATTGGAATTGGTTAGCAAGAACAATACATGAACAGGGTGAAAAACTTGGCACAACTTCACAATCCAGATATGATATATTATGTATCCTTAGAAGGCTGGAAGAGAGTTTAAGCTTCATAGAACAATCACCTTCAACATTGCTTCAGATATCTATGGTTCCTGCAGTGAAAGCATTGGGTGAGCATAGGTACTTGAGACACAGTGACAATGAGATTAGGCTCATTGTTGCCCTATGCATCAGTTAGTTTATGAGGATCATAGCTCCTCGGGTTCCTTATATTGGGGTCACCATGAGAGAGGTTTTCCAGCTGATCATAGATAGTATGGTTGGGATTGGAGACATTGGTAGTCCTACCTATGCACGAAGGGTTAAGGTCTTGGAGCTCATGGCACAAGTTAGATCATGTGTTGCCATGCTTGACTTTGATCAGCATGCTCTTGTGTTGTAGTTATTCAGACTCTTTCTAGAGTCCATTAGTTCAGGGCATGATAAGTGTATACAGGATTACATAAGAGATATCATGATTTCCATTGTTGATAACATTGATAGCATATCTCAGCCCATTATGACAATTCTTCTAGCAGTACGTAGGCGAGAAAAATTGACTTCTCCAGCTGCTTATATGTTAGTATGCAGTGTCTTTGATCAATGCAAAGACAAGTTGGAACCTTGTTTGGTTGAGGAGGAGCCTATGCAGGCTAAGAAGGTGAAATTTGAGGAGAAAGTGGACATTTTTAGCGATCAAGAAGTTGTTATCAGTCATGATAACAAGTCTGATTTTTATGACAGCAGTCTTCCACTTGAGCGTAATGATGATTTGGAAGTCATGGCATGTTCAGAAAGTGTTGTGGGAGTAATCTTGAGTATTGGCACTCAAGATACCAGTGTCAAGAATGAAGCTTGCATGGAAATATTGACCCATAACAGTTCTGATCTACATGACAGCAGTGATGAAATTTTGCATCAACATGAGACAACAGTGACTACACATGCGCAAGATGTTACTATGGAGCTGTTACATGAAAGTACTCAAGAATTGGGTACTAACGATGCATTGTATGTTGTGGATTCCTGTCATGATGAGTCTGATTTCTCAGATCAGACCTTAGAAAACAAGTTAGAAGAATCATTTGTTGGCATGGGATCCCAAGATCATGAGTTGGATGGTGATACAGTTACATTGGAAGTGGACGTGTGTGAAGATACTGTCATATCAGCAGCTTCTACCTTACCAGTTGAGCCTTCTGATGAGGTGCTTATTAGCAGTACCTTAGATGTTGATGTGTGCACTGATGATAGCACACATGATGCTGCTTATCATGAGGTGAGTGATGTTGATTCAACCTCATATCACAGTGCGGACTTTGATTCAGAGAGTTTGCATGGGAGTCATGAATTTCAGAGACATCATTTGGTCGGGCAACTTAAGATCAATGACAGCATGATTGCCACAGCCATAAAGCACTTTGATGTTGCTCGTCAGATGTTAGCTACTTTTGGTTGGAGCACTCCTATGACAGATGAGCACGGTGATAGTGGCCTTTCCCTAGTAGAGTTCCATGCACTTCGAGAAGCTATTGGAATAATCAAACATAATTATTTGCAGCTACTTGCTGATAGGGACTATCTTCTTGAGTGGGATTGTACTTGTTATGATGCACTAAAGGGAAGGGAAGAGGAGGTTGACGAGCTCACTCATGAGCTTGAGGTGACTATGGATTCTTTGAAGAGCACTCAGCTGGCCCTTCATGAGTCACAGTCACAGGTTGAGGAGCTTACCATGGCATTGAGACTGGCACAGTCTTCACCATCTACAGATATAGTTCAAGTTTCTTTGGCAGTAGTTGGTGAGGAGCATATACCCATGGATTATGCTTGTGAGCGGGTTGAGGATGTGGTTACATCCATCACAGATGTTGGTGCAATTGATTTCGATGGGATGAGGGCAGTAGTTGAGAGTTGTAGAGAACCTCTTGTTGCACTTGGTTCTCCTGAGGTTAGTCCCATGACAGGTGATGTGGGTCAGATTGCCGATAGCTCTTGTGTGGTAGTGGTGGATTCTCCTAAGAGTTGTGTGTTAGTACACGACGCTACTCCATCTTCACAGGAGGTTCACAGAGTGTCATCTGGTTGGGAGTATGGCTCTCATGTTGATTTGTTTCCTTCTCCTGGAAGCCAATCTGTTACTTCGTCTCATACAGCTGATGTTGATAGACAGCTTATTGTGTCTTAGAGTCAAAGTGATCAGCTACAGGTTTCAGAGGATAAGGCTGATCCAGCCTTATTTCGTTTTTACCATGCCGATACATTTGCTGAATACCTGCTTGAGAGTCCAGAGCTTCAGGAGGGTCCGTTTGGGGTCACTACGGACACTCTAATTCATGGTTCATGCGCTATTAGACATTTTGTGGGAGTCATTGTAGGTACTCTGACTACAATGTTTCCTCATAGAGACTTTGTGGTTGGGTTTGTAGAGCAGGTTGCCAGAGGCCCTACCCAATCAGTTATTCGAGATCAGAGATTGGAGCCGTCTCATGATTCCAGTATTGTTTGTGATGAGCCATTGACCAAGGTTGGAGCCTTCCATTGTAATTACATAGTGGGGAACGCTCATCATTTTTCTTTTGATCCACACACAGAGAACTTGATGACGCATTGGTGTGGGTTGGCTTCGGGGTTATACCATCCGTTATAGGATGGGTATTCACCATCTTCAGTAGATGGAATCAGTAGTTGCAAGTACCCAAGTTCGTCATTTGTGGGGGATTACTTACAGGGTCAGCACATCCATGGGAGTTTAGCAAAGGATGGAGGTAGTTGTTGCGTTACAAACACTTTCAAATGTTCATATCTCCACAGGACGGATGAATGTGTATAGATTGCATTGGGATCCAGGTGGTGACAGAGTTAGTGTTGCAATTTGGATGGGTCCCATGGGCTTGCCTCACTATCTGTAGCATGGTGAAGTTGAGATCAGATTTGAGTAGTGGAAGTTTGAGGGCGTTTCTCATGGCAGACTTCTATTTTGGATTTGGGATCTAGGCATACCATGGATTGTTAGTTGGAGTTTTATAGTGTTGAGATTGCTTGGGGTCAAGCAATTTCAAGGAGGGCAGACTCTAATGTCCCCTTTTCAGCGTGATCCTATTTTATGATGGTTTAGCCTATCACTGGCCCTCGTAGGCTAACTCAGATGGTTAGAGGGTCCCTTTTGGTAGAGATCAGTGTGTTTTCTCCATTAGAGCTCAGTATGGGTTCATGTTTGGCCTTCGTTGGACTCAGTTCTACACACTTACTATTTATAGTAAGTCATCTTTCCAAAGTTTCTATTTATAGCAGGCTATCTGGTCATGTGGTGATTTCAGTGTTGTTCCCCAGTTTCAGCTGGTGATAAGGTTGTTAGAGGTCTCTGGTCCCATATTGGAGGCTCTTGCTATTTTTAGCCGACAGAGATTGATAGAGATGGACCCCTGCTATTTTTGGTAAGGTGGTTGGATGCATAGAGGGTGTCATGGTGAACCCCCAATTTCAGACGAAATTGGAAAATAATGTTTAATTAAGGAGATATTAATATTTTAAGTGGCATTAATGATATTGTATTTATTAATGATATATTATAAAGTTATTATTTAACCTTATAATTTAATGTTGAGTTTGGAGCCACTTAAACGATTAAAAGGTATATTATAAAGTTATAATGTAGCTTTATAAAGGGTGGAGCCATTTTAAGTTAATGAGTAATTAATGCCTCATTGAAAAAAACATGCCATTATGAGTTTATATTATAAAGTTTTATTAAAAACCTAAAAAGTGGACTTAAAAGGCAAATTAAATACACTTCATTTGGAGAAGTTATAAAAGGGCCTCAAAAAAGCAAATCAACCTCATTATTGAATGATCACTTGAATTTGCTTTGTGGTTTTCTGGAGAAGACAAGGGTTTCTATGTATCAGCCATTGAAGAACGTTCAATCTTCAATGTATTTGCAATCTTGAGGCTGTGAAAGACCAGCTGAATCATTGCTTGACTGTGGGCTTCATTCAAGGGTCCAATTTGTGCAAATTGGAGAAGAAATACAAAGAATAGAAAAGGGTTTGATGAATATCTACTTGCAGGTTATAAAGACATTGAAGATGCATTGTTGAATACATTTATTGTTGGCTGCTACAGTGTGCTACAGTATTCGCTACAGTGCTGCTACAGTATTTGCCATTGTTGTAAGAAAAAACTAAAGGGGTTGTTTGGTGGTTTTGGGAGGTCGTTTGCCAAGGTTTCCTATCTCAGCTGGGCATGGATATTCTGCAGACCTTCTACTGAGTTTACAGCAGTGTTTGTGAGCTTTCACGATCATATTGATTGCTGCCTTTCACGTAAAGGCCATACAGCAGCTTTTCCAGACTATACAGAGCTGCCATTATTCTATTTCTCCATCCTTGCATAGGCAATACAAGATGGAACTACTCTGGTGGAGTCAGAAATGCATCTTCTTGAGGTTAGAACATGATATGCATATCACTGTAGTTCGCTGATTAGAAGAGCAGATTGTAACATTCATTTTCTGATTATTATAGTCAATATATGTGTGTCAAATGTTTGACAAATGGTCTCTATACAAACCAATGAATGCATGAGTATTTCAGTTTGGTAATTGAATATATATGTTGTATGATTTTATATGTGTTGTATGGGTTTCTTGTGGCTAAATGAGCATCATAAACCACTGGCAAACACAAACAAACATACCCAGATCAGAAAAAATCTCATATCAGCTAACTTCCCAACTGTTTGACAAAATCCCTGCATTGTCAAACTGAGCTAAATTTGTGTCTCAATTAGGGTGGGACATTACACATTTACTCCAGGTATCAGGACTTCATCTCCTCCATTTTTGGATTCCACAACATCCTGAAAGAAAGAACATGTGGTGAAGGTTACTGATTCATCTTCTTTGTTCTTGCATTGGTGGTTAGGCTTCCAAGAATCTTTGCATAGGAAGCAAAGATTTCTTCTCCTGAGTTCATTCTTGCTGTCCTCTTTTTTCGTTGAAATGGAAGTCATTTTTCTGTTGGCTAGAAGATGATGTCTTGGAATTGTATTTGGTCTTTGCCATTGAAGTAGATAGCTCAGACTTCCATAAAGATATTTTCTTCTTCTCATCTTCATTCCTTGTCCTTCGGATGTAATCTATAAGGCCCTTTCTGTTAGGATCCCCCTCGATTATTTCCAAGAAAGCATCCCAAGGGATTTGATGCTTAAAGTCATTTGATAGTCCTTGGTATTCATCAAATTTTTTTGAGGCCTCTGGTTCATACTTCCTTCGATCCAACTTCTTTTCAACTGCTCTTTCTAATTCATCTTGACTTTGTCTAAGAGAATCAATCAAGACATCTGTCTCAATTCTCCTCCCCATGAGAGACACCATGATCTCACACTCACTGAACAAAATCCTTCACTGCCAACTCTGAACACACATGCAAGTGTTGATCACCCACATGCAAGGCTGAAAATTGACTTGCACTTGAATAACTGCAAGGAATGAGTAGCAACCCAACAGGCTGGCAAGATCACCAGCTCTGATACCATTGTAATATGCTACTCCAATTTTTTTTCAGATTTATACAAATGATCACAACAGGGTTAGCACATCAATGCAACCAAATAGATTGCCTCCACACTTTCTAATCACCAAGTTCTCGAGATGGGCAAGGTGACAGCATACAGTGCTTCAGCTAACAATTAAAAACTTGCTAACAAAACCAAAATACAATCTTCCGCTATCTAGCAGGCATCCGCTTATAAAATGGGCGTCCACTTATTTAGTGGGAATACTCCACTTATTCAATGGGTGGGTTGAACAAAGAAAGATAAACATTATATTTTCTCCACACTGGCGGTAAACCATCCAGGGGTTACAAAATGTTTGCAACAAAATTTAAATGATTACAATCAAGTGCATAGGCTGCAATGTTTATTAGTAACCCTGTTTTCCCACTTAATTCAGACTGCTGTAACAAAGATTGGATCATAGAAACACATAGACTTGCTCACAATGATGAATAACTAAGTTCACTGCAGTATATCTCTGATGGAAGAA
The DNA here is from genome assembly GCA_027924645.1 of Cunninghamia lanceolata. NCBI lineage: Eukaryota > Viridiplantae > Streptophyta > Pinopsida > Cupressales > Cupressaceae > Cunninghamia > Cunninghamia lanceolata. Next base: position 4,969,413 of record BSBN01000568.1, read on the forward strand.
ACATGAGGAAGATCCAGGCCTGAAGATCATAATATGTTGCTGGTTACTCATCCCACAATATTGCAAATTGCATTAACTTATGTTCAGATAAGTTTGTTATAAAATTCTGAACTGAAACCATGCACAAACAGCAGTATGAACTTAACCAAATCCATAGGAAAGTCCCACACAACAAGTCCAATGTGTACAGCTCCTTATTACTCCTCAAAATCACCAATATAAATCACCAACACTGAAAATTAGACTACTTAAATTCTCTAATTAGTGCAGTCCCAAAGCTGAAGAGAACAATTTCATAGCACACAAGAAGGCACCTCAAAACCCAGACAAAATAATTTTGAACACCCAAACCTGCACCAAGTTCCTGTTATAGGAAGCTGCCCCACCACTCCTTGAAGACAAACAAGGAACAACAACTACATTATTATTTATTATCAAATTCCCCAACCAAGTAGTACGATTTGCAAGGCCCGCCATGTAGTGGAGATAGACCAAAAAACAGACCCAAAAAATATTTAATGACAAATGAGATTCATCAAATATGAAGCACCTTAGTAATGGAAACAAGGCGGTCCCACCAAGGCATACTTATGAGACCACTTAAATGTTTGATTCAACTTTATCTTCCTATGTATCTCCTCAAACCACACATAGCCTTTGTAAATCTCATACAAGTTTAAACATTCAATAATAACTTTAATGAATACTCTTAGAGTGGCGCTAAGGGTAAAATGGGTCCCACGACCCGTCCATGACATCCACAACTATGAATAAATATTCAAAGATTACATCCATCTATATTCATATTTCAGACTTACGATTCCTTCACAAAATGGTAGGGAAATATAAGAAATTACTAAGTTTACAAAATAGAAAAGAAAGGTGCGGCTAGCATTTGGGCCACCAAAAAGTATGGTTAGGGTATAAACCCTCACACCATTAATGATTTATGATTTATCTGCTTTATGATCATTGCACAAATTGCAATATATAATCTATATTGTATTTCAAATGCACCCACAACATTTACACAATCTCCCAAAAATAATTTCAATCCAAAATGATCAGCATCAAATCAAAATACACAAACTCCATGATTGCACAATGGCAAACTCTGTATGAGCTTGCTCCAAACACCGCTTTTAGCACAATAGTGATTTCTATATGAAACCACACCCAATCTACAAGAGGGTTTTCGTCCTCAAGAGATTTCTACAAGAGGGTTTTCGTCCTCAAGACAATATGGAAGAACTCACAGGTTCAATCCATCTGCAAACAATAACAATTCCAAAAGCATAACCCTCAAAATGAGCTCACAACCTCTTTATATAGACACTTTAGGAGTTATAAAAGAAATGATTTATTTCTTGGAAATAATTATTTTTTCCTTGAAACTTAAATAATTCCTTTTTTTTCCTCCACTTAAGTGCTCACTTTTAAGTGCCCAAATTTTTTTTTTTTTTTCCCTTTCCAATGAGCTATCACACTTAGTGACTTATTAATTATTTTCACCCCTTAGGAACTTAAGAGAAAATAATAATTAAAATAGCTTATTAAATACAACTCTTTGCAGAAAATTCCAAACTTCAACCAATTGTCAAATAAACTGAACCATTATGCTCTGTAAGGTTTGGGATGAAAAACGATGCCTTCTGGGTGACTTTCCAGAAATAGACGACTCCCCCAAGAATCTTGAAGAGCAATCTGTGAACCTGATCAAACATCAGAAAGCATCACTGTAAACCTAAATATCCACTGAGCTCAATGCCAAGGCAAAACAACACAATTAACTGAACCTCTGTTCTTCACAACAAGTAGAGCTCCCTAACCAACTTAGATAGCCTATAGAAGCTCAAGGGAATAGGCTATTGGTCACAAACTTTTCTAAACGGCAAATGGGGACATTACAATAAATGATGTCTTCTAGAATAGGCATCCCAAATGAAAGGAGCAGGCCGTACATCAGACTGGGCTATACATTGGCAAAGATCAAAACTAAATGACAATGTTTGAGTATCACATTGAAATCTTTATTTGGATGGTGTTGATTTCATAGATGTTGAACACAGAAATAGGGGTTGAGGAACTGATATGAAAGAGTTTTTAGTGCTGATATGAATGACTGCAGTCATTAGGTCAGCTACAATAGTCACTTGAAGTCTTGATACGAGGATATTCTCCATATTTTTAATAAGGGTTCATTTGTGGTGGACATCTATGATTCTTATGCTAGTTTATTCATGTCATCTTTTGGTTTTGTACACTAATTGGTTGCAGCTGTGAAGCTCTGTCCAAGTCCAGGGTGGTTATTTAGTTCGCATTTGATTTAAAGCAATTGTAATCTTTACTTGTTGCAAACATATATTGTAACCCCTGGATGGTTTACCACCAGTGTGGAGGAATGAACATTTGTTATCTTTCTTATATCACCTGCTGAATAAGTGGATTATTCCCACTGCATAAGTGGATGCCTGCTGAAAAGCAAATGCTTGCTATATAGCGGATGATTGTATTAGTTTTTATGTAAAGCTTTGAATTGTAAGCCTAAGCATTGTATGCTCTCACCTCACTCATCTTGGGAACTTGGTGATTAGAAAGTGTGGAGGTGTTTAGTTGGTTGCATACATGTGCTAACCCTGTTGTGGTAGATTGTTGTAAAGAACCCTACTTGTACTATGCAAATTTTTTTTGATTCTTTATGCAATGTTATTAATCTTTTCCATCATATAATTAAATTGTAACAAATGAACTTGAAACATCACACATATCATCTAGCAAATCAAACATATGAATCATCAAATGACACACCCGGAAACAATACTTCACTTCCTTATTTCATTCAATGGCTGATTACAATTGTCTTTGGCTGCCCCTTATGTCAGACTGGGACTGATTTCAAATCAGACTTCAAAACAAATGCAAAAGTGGTAACAATGAACTCCAAACCCTAGCCAAATGATGCCAAGGCAATGTAGAAATGACCAAGATGATGTATACGTTCTGTTATAGCCCTATAGAAGCCCAATGAAATGTCTGATATGACTACTGTTATGACTGCTGTACCTTATCAGACTGCCCAGATTTGCAAAAGATAGCAAAAACATGCCAAAGTACACCTCCAAACCCTAGCGATAGGCACTAGGAAGGCAGCGATGGAAGTATAGAGGATTTTAGTGATGCCAAAGTTTTCAAATGATGTCAAAACACTCAGATCTGCAAATTATTCTCTGCGGTACCCTGCTGTCACAAAAATCTGAATATGCAAATCACTCCAAATTGCCAACAAACCCTCTCTATGCGAAGCGATTAGCTCAAAATGCATGAAATATCAACAATGGATGAACATATTTTCATATACAAGTCAAATGTCCTTCAAACCCTCCATGAAAACCCGCAAATTAATCTCCATGATGAAATCCATATGAAATCATCTCATTATGTGGATTGGGATCATCTCCAAACCACCAAAATCAAGGGATCATCTATTTGATATCACTGAAATTACAATTCCAGCCAAGTAAACATATCAAATGCCAAATTTACCAAGAGATCAATAGCTACAAATTGAAGCCAAACAAGTCTATTTATTCTCCTCTTGGCCTAGGCATCCCAATTTGCCCAATTTTGAAAGTATTTGGAATCCACCAATGAAAATGCAATTGTCAATTAACAATTTTAAATGCCTTGCACTCATGAATCTCAAATATTTAAAATCATTCCATAATTTTATTAAATGTTTTCTTCTCCTCTCCAAGCGCCAATTCTCTTAGGCAAATAAACAATATTTTTATTTAATTTTTCTCCAAACCCAAATCGCCCTTAATTAAAAACCTAATTTTTATTTAATCTTTTCCCTTATTCCTCCTTGAATGTGATTTTTCCTTGGGCATAAAAAAATCATTTTTAAATAATTTTTCCCTTGAATGGCGAACCCCTTGAAATAATAAAAAATATTATTTTTTATCAATTTTCTTCTCTCCTTGTTGAGCACCGATTTTCTCCATAATAAAATAATATATTTTATTATTTTTTAATTACCTTCTCTTGGGCATCGATTTGGGTCCCACCCATAGTTGAAAAACTTGGACTCGACAATTACTCGGCAGACCCAAAATTTTTAAAAACTCAGGACTCGGCAAAAACTCGGGGAAAAACTCGGCAAGTTTATCGAACATTAAAAAATATATTAATTTTTAAACATATGCTTTAAAACATGCATATTAATGATGAAAACTGGAGTTCAATACACTTCATTAACCAAAAAATTGAAAAAGGAGTTTAAAGTTTCAAATTTCAATACATATATATTTTTAATATATTCTTAATATTATTTATTTGTAATATGTGCTTTGTTTTATAAATTTTTAATATTATTTTATTTTATATATATATATATATATAAAGTTTATTTTATTAATATAAAAAATGAAAAAACAAGTTTAAAGTTTCAATACATATATAAATTTTTAATGTTTTTAATATTATTTATTTATATTATATTTATATATATTTTTAATATTATTTATTTATATTATATTTATATATATTTTTAATATTATTTTATATTAATTTTTTTATTAATATAAAGAAACGAGTCAAGTTTCAATACATATATAATTTTAATACATTCCTTAATACTATTTTTTATAGTATGTTATATATTTTTAATTGTATATATTAATTATTTATTTCTAATATAAAAAATATATCTCTTGTCATGTATGACCTAACAATATATGAAATTTGAAGAGTGTAATACATTAGAAATTTAGAGCAAAGGAAAAAATAGAAAATAAGACGCATAAAAATATAAGACATTGAAGTTTTGAATGAGTTTGGACGTCATCACAGAGTCACCATTCCCGATCTTTTGTGACTCCCGCTCTGCAAACAACAATCATGACCTTGATCTTCTACGGCTCCAAAAGTCTTTAGATCAAACTGCAAAGTGTTGAAAGTTGAAACGCCAAAGTCTTCAACTTGTGCGCGGCGCCATGAGGGTTTTCTCTAAAAAATGAAGCTGAAAAAATGAAACGCGTTTTTTTGTTTTATTTCAATTTTAAAGGAGTTTTTCTGAACCCTAATGGCGAGTTTTTGATGTTACTCGCGATTTTTACCAGTTTAAATCGCCGCGAGTTTTTGCAATAACTCGGGCTGAGTTATTCAAGGTAAAACTCGCCTGTGAAAAAAATGTGCAAGGACTTGCGAGTCGCGCGAGTTTTTCGCGAGTTTTTCAACACTGGTCCCACCAAATAAAAATAATAATATGTTATTATTTTTATTTTTCTCCTTCATTCTTGGCATTGGGAAAATATAGAGAAAATATATATTTTATTTTATCTTTTTTTCCCACTTGGCATCAATTCTCTTGAACAATCAATAAAATATTGAAAATACAATTAAAGATTACATTTTCCATTTTCCCACCTTTTTAACTTCCAATTCGATCAACATTTATATTTTCCATCCTTGGTTAACAAATCAAATATTTTGGCTTTATAAAAATATCACCATACAACACTTAGCCAAAATCCCAATAAAATCACCTGTTGAGCCAACGTTATTGATTTCCATCCTCTAAAACCAAGCTCAAACCAAAATCATGTCTAGCTCGAAATGGGGACATTACAATTGCATAAAGTTGAAATTTTTTTGGGGTAGCTTATTACATAAGGTTATTGCCCTAACTAATTAAGAAAAATTTGCAACGGATTTTCTCACAAAATTTATATTTCCAAGGAAGTTCGAAGTGCTTTCTTATGAGTAGGGAGAGATAACTATAGGATTTAGAAACTCTATTTGGATCAATGGCTAGATAATTTGTGAACACAATATTCCCTTAAAAGTTTCCTTCATGCACAAGAAACTTTTGGGGTTTCAAAGAAGTTCCAAAGTTTACACCGTTCAAATACTTTTTCTAGGTGCATAAGTTGTTCCTCTTTCTTCTTTGAAAATATAGTGATATCATCTAGGTAGTCTAGGATTATCAATTAATCGTTTGAAATCTATTATCTATGGTTCTTTGAAAGGTGGAACTAGCATTTGATAGGCCAAATGGAATCCTCTGATAAGTTCTCCATTTAGTTGTGAAGGCACTTTTATGCCGATCATTGTCATCTATTCATATTTGATTGTATTATGAAAAACCATATAACAAGGAGAACTTTGATCCAGCTATTGTTTGCAAAATCTGGTCTATTGATGGGCGTGGATAGTGGTCTTTTAATGAAGTTTTGTTTAGATCTCTAAAGTCCACACACAACCTTATGCCCCCATTTTTTTCCTTGCTAGAACTAGATCAGCTACTCAAATAGAATGCTTGATAGAGTAGGTAATGTGTCTCAATAAGTTTAGACAACTCATTTTTCATTAACTAGCTTCACATCAAGCATAAACTCTATAGTATGTTGTATGACATTCTAGTCACACCCTTTCAAATCATAGCTCCAAGCTATGGCATCATCATATCTTGATATAATTTGAGAAAGCAATCCTTGTGATCAGATGTACATAACTTTCAGATTTTCAGGACTTTGATAGGAGCGACTTTTTTTTCTTTATAATCTTTTGTGTTGTCATCATAGCCTAATATCGCCATAAACAAAGCATGGCTATGTTGGGTTCGAGTCTATTGTACCAATCAAAGGTTTAACCTTGTGAATCAGTGCTTTCCAAAATGTTGATCTCTGCCATAATGCCCTTATACCTTAGTTTAACCTAATTAAAGCTGGTTAAAAAATATGCCTTTGTATAAACCCTTGTTTGCAAGTATTTCATTGTGCACTTTTTGTTATAATCTTCAAATGACTTGCTATTGGCAATACAAATCACTTAAGTAATTTCTTCACATTGTCATATTGATTGTTTATCGGTTTTATGGCAGCCCAACTGGCATATCATCCACTTCTTGTAGGCCCACAATGATACGCCATCAATATATCTAACTTCACATGTGGCCTTGCTTATAAATAATGTTTTGTTCTCCTATTGGCATGTAACATCAAAGTTGGAAAACTCGGACTTGGCACAGACTCGGCAACCCAAAAATAGGACTCGGACTCGGGACTCGGGACTCGGCACGGACTCGGGAAAAAACTTGGCTAGGACTCGACAAAAAAAAAACCGTAGTTAAAAAAAAAAAGAAATTAATGCATTTAGAGAACATAAGAGCCTAATTTGATTATCAATTTGTCATAATTCAAAGATTACACGTCATATGATCATTAAACACTCAATAATTGAAATTTCATCATTGCATAATTGAAATTTTGTCATAATTGAAAAGTTCAAATTGAAATTTCAGCAAGGCATTTTTTAATCTTGTTTTTGGGTGTCCCAGCCATCCCCGCGAGTCCCTGGACGGGACTTGCGAGTCCGACCTCAAGACTTGCGCGAGTCTTGAGGCCGGACTTGCGAATCTCGTGCAGGGACTCGCGTGGACTCGACTCGCGAGTCTGTGCTGAGTCAACTCGGCCAGCTGAGGGACTCGTGAGTCCGGAGAGTCCGCGGCGAGTCCCGGAGAGTCTTCCAACTATGTGTAACATTGGCTAGTGAATGTCATAGAGTACGAGGTGGCTAAGTCAGTATGGCTATGTGATGTTTTCTGATTTATTGTGGTCAAATATCATTTTGTGGGAAGTCAAATTCTTCCCTCTTTTGTGCTGGGCCACAACCGATAATATTGTTGATCTCACAGCTTGTATGCTGGCAACTGTTGATTGTGATCGATCTTTAACAAAGCATGATGACAACACAAGAGTATTTGTAATTTCCTCTACCTAATATGCCCTAGAAAAATTCAAATACCAAAAACTAGGGTTAGGGTTTCGGAATTACCATTTAGATTATCTTCAGATTTCATCATTCTTGTGCTCTAAATCTGCAATCATAACATAAGAAACATAGATACAAAATACATATATATGACATACCTCTTGGAATACAAGTGTTAGATAAGATTACCCTGCATATAAACAATAATCATATAGATAGATTAACTACTTATTATCATGTAATTACATTCATTCACTCAACTCCATTATAGAGGGGATGACAAGACATTCATTGGCACATGATACCTCCATGCAGGCCCTTACGGGGGGCATGGCAAGTTGCATGTTTGGTTCCCCTCATACATGCCCTAACGAGGGGTTTGGTAGGATCCAAGCTGTCATGCAAAGCCTCCATACAGGTCCTTACGGGGGGTACGGACGGGGTGCAAATTAGACTTTCCCTCAAACAGGCCCTTAGGGGGGTATGGTAGGATTTCTTGCCCATTGCCTACTTGTTATTCCCCCTATGATGGGTGCGCTGATAATGATAACAATAAAATGTTCATATGGATTCTAATTTGACTTGTCACACAATATTCTATATGATGCTCAATCATATAATGATCTTGAATATATAAATATGCTTGCAGATATGATGTTATGATGAGTTGGTCTTCCTTTTATATTCCACGGTCCAATGGTTTGTTAATTCTAATTGCTTGCTGCCTGTCTGTCCTATCAAATGGCTTTTTTTTTTATTAGAACAAGCAGCTAGGGCTGCACATTGTATATATTAAAAAGTTTGAAATATGAACATTACAGAGTTCAACAAGGGATTTTGAACAAACAACCCTGCACCCAAAAAAACCTTTACACCAGACAACAGACTGATTACAAAATCATGCCCCATCTACAAAAGTGGCATCTCCATTGATGCAGAGAACAAACTATAAACCCTACCCGACATCTATTCTGCCTTGTCAACATCCATTCTGTGCCTATATATACATATTATATTATCAAGCTAAGAACCACTGGACAACAAAACATTACTCGTCTTCCAGGTTTACTAGGTTAGCCAGCCCCTCACCGCCACTGGGATCTTCGAGCCCTTCCTCTGTAATATAAGCTTGCAACTATGCAGAGCCATCATCCGGCACCAGCTTCAGTACTTGTTTTAGGAAGCATATTCCCCTCGCGGTTGCAACCCTAAACCTCGGCAGCATGCTTGGATCACTACAAAAGACCACAAGGTACCTCTCGGGTGTCCGTCCCTGCCTTTTGATTACATAGTAATCTCCAGGCAAGGGAATTTCGCTCCCTTGTAGTTGGCTAGAAATCCTCCAGGACCCCCAAGAACTTGTTCTAAATTAGCTTCCTGCAAACCCCTGGGTTGTCTCTTTAGTCTCCCCTGCCTCTAGAATCACCGCCAAAAACATGGCCGCTATATCTGAGGTAACCCTATGCATGTGAAAGAAGCGGAGAAAAGCCTCTCCAAGCACCATCCTTACTGCATTCAAGATTATCCCATTCTTAGTTTTAAACACTCCACTCGACCACCTCTCCGTTACCACACCCACAAACGCCACCTGCGTCATGGAGCATTCGAGAATTATTGGGGTGTCCATTTCTGAGTTGAGAATGTCACCGCCGATTCACAAACATCAATGCAAACATTCCTATGACCCCTGATGGGATTTAATGGCTCGGCCACTCCCATTCTCATGCTTGCCATAATTGTTTGGACAAGTATCTCTCCCGCGGTCATCATGAGGCGTTAAGGGAGTTGGTCCTGGTCACATGCTTGGCCAGCTCATCTGCCTCATTGTTCCCTTCCCTATAGACATGTGAGACTTTATAATCCTCAAATTTCCCAAGTAGTTGTGAGATTGGAATCAATCATTGCCTTAACTTCCAATTGGGTGTCCACCTTGATCTAGTTGCATTGATAATGATAAGGGAATCTCCCTCCAAATGCACTCTATTCAAATTCAAATTCCTTGCACTCTGCAGACCTATCAATGCTGCTCTGAACTCGGCCTCATTGTTGGTTCCAATTCCCAAAGGGATTGATTTTTTGTCTAGGATTTGCCCTTCGTGATCTCTGATGATGCAGCCAGCTCCACATTCTCCGAGGTTCCCTCTTGCTGCTCCATCGAAATTGACCTTATACCAACCTACATCTGGACTCTCCCAAATCACATTTTCTCTTTCCACCTTTGTGGGTTCAATCCCCAGAGCCCCATGAATAGGGGGTAAAATTAAACTCCAAGGAGGTTTGGGCTGGGTTGTTAGCACTACAGGCCAAAGCCCCACCATTTCACCACAGGGCCTCCCCTTGTTGGAGGAATACAACCTCAATTTTTTGATGCGGTAGAGGTTGATCCCGCGAGGTTTGAACCTTGGTTGTTGGCACTATAGGCAAGAAGCCCCACCATTTCACCAAAGGGTCGCCCCTAAAATTGGGGGTAAGGTCCCTCAATTGTTGACGCGGTAGAGGGCAACCCCACAAGGTTTGAACCTGGGTTGTTAGCACTATAGGCAAGAAGCCCCACTATTTCACCACAGGATCTCCCCTAGGTAAGGTCCCTCAATTGTTGACGCGGTAGAGGGCGACCCCGTGAGTTTTGAACCTGGGTTGTTGGCACTACAGGCAAGAAGCCCCACCATTTCACCACAGGGTCTCCCCTACTATTGAATGGCTTATTATATGCCTTCATCGAGTGCCCTTTGGCAATGGTAGTGTCCATTCACAGCATTGTATCCTTTTAAAAACTCTTAGCGCGGGCTCATGACAGCGATTCATTAATATCCTTTAAAATTGTTAGCGCTGCCTTATATGATAACGATTAGTTAACACAGTCATCTTTGCTTATAATAAAGACCTCCTCTTGATCCCGATCGAGATGTAGGCATTTAATCTAAACAAATATAGTAAATCAAAATAGTGTTATACTTCAAGAACAACATCGAATAAGGGACGACTTAGGGTCAGTTTATGACAATATTTATTAAAAATATACATCTAGCATCATTTTTCTGTAAGTCATTGGTCAAAAGCAAATTACAATGACATATTACTTAATGGGCCTAGAGTGAATACTTGTTAACAAGCATTTGAGCTACATGTTTTATTCTCATTGGTTGCAAGAAAAGGTTAGTTTGTGAGAAGTAAAGTTTTGCTTAGCTTTATGTTAAGCCACAACATTTTAAGCCGTTGATTTGATTTGCCTTTCCCCTAGCAACCTTGAACGTTGGTTGGAGCTGTGGTGGGACTGCATGGTATGGATTCATTTGTTTGTCTAAGAATTAGCCTTGAGAAGGGAAAAATATTTAATCACACTTTGATGTGCTTGTGAAAAATTGAAATGTAGTTTAAATATTTCTATGAAGGATAGTCAAATAGTATAACGTGTGTTCTCATAGGAAGGGTTTGGAGGGATAATGTAAGGATATTTCTATCTTTTGGATCCCAGGTAAAAACTTTCCATTGTCTCCAAGTGAATTGCCAAGGACAAAAGTGCTTTGTTTAAAACATAAACTATTTGCTAAAGTGGAGCCAAATAACTATTTTATTTGCCCTAGGTAAATTTAAGTGATAAGTTCCTAAAGAGAATACATGAATTTTATGTGCTAGAGTTGTATATGGAAGTGTAAAATTTCATTTTTTAGAGCCAACTAATTATTTATGAAGATAAAAGTATGCTTCTCCAAAGCTGCAATTGCAGGAAAATAATCTTTTCAAAGCCGAATGCTTGCATGGGAGAAGAAAAATATACTCTAGAGTTGAATAATTTTATGCAGGAAAGTCTATTGGAGATGAGTATTGGAAAAAAACAGATATCTTATTCTGTTTTTCAATTTTAGGGCCAAAACAAATATTATGGAGCTTGAATGTAGGTAATTGTCTATTATGCAGTTTCAACAGGATAAGAAGTAGGGAATGTAGATTTGATCCCTCCTCTTGTTACAGAGTAGGGCAATAGTGTAGATGTTTACATGTGTTAGTTGCATATGGATTTTAGTGCCAATATATTTGTTATAAATACAAGCTCTCTCTTTGGAAAATGAGTTAGCCTTTGAGCCAAACATAGATCTCTTGCCCATATTTTGTACAATGTCCTCTAGCCCTAGTGTGTTTTAGGGTAATAAATTTTAAGTTCAAATGTTTTAGTAATGAGTAGTTCATTGTTTTCTAAATTTGTAGAAGTTGCTTGCAAGCAAAATTCCTCTCCATGATCTGAATGTCTCCACAAGCGTCTGATAATTTTAGGGGATTTGACAAATGTTTATAGCTACATTTGCTATCTTATTGTTTCTGGTTGGTCAACTGTCACAACAGTTGTAAAAGTTTTTCATTAATATCACATGGGGTTGTCTATTCATGTCTAGATGTCTAAGAATGTTTGGTCATGTGAAGATCTTCAATCCTTGAATTTGTGTTTGAGTGAAAGTGTAATAACCACTGTCCGGGTAGGGTTT